>JAQPPZ010001842.1:85000-1408292 GCA_028583015.1 Wollemia nobilis | reverse complement strand
CACTATCTTCTTTTTTCCTCCAAAGTAGTCAAAGCAGAAACAATAATGCAGAGCATAATTTGGTTGGAATGTCTAATTTGAATAACTATAGCCAAAAGAACCCAACTGCCAGCCATATGGTGAATAACTACCTCTTTTAGATCCTAAAGATAAGCAATGGCACTAGAAGTCCCCTGGGAAATGAGGGTAACCAATTTTTCAGCTGGCCAAATTTTATTGGTAATTGAGTCCATATCCTCTATTGTCATCTTCGTTTCTTGAAGGAAAACAAGATGTGGATGATTTATCTGAATCATTCTTCTGATTTCATTTTTATTTTGAAAGACTCCCTTTGAGTCCTCTAATATTCCAAGTGATGATATTCATTAATACCAAGGATAAAAAATTTGGAAAGGGCATTAATATTACCTTCATCCATAAAATTTTCACCTTCTTTTACCATATGATATTGATTGATCTTGCGACCTGCCTTTTGATTAGAATCCATCTTTAGTTTTTTTTCCTATTTCTTGACTTACTATAATTAAATATGAGATGGATTCTAACCTTGAATAATGCTCATACATAGTCAAAATGTTACTATAGGGTTCAACACAGTCTATATTGGGACCTGTATTATGTGAAGTTTTAATATTTATAAATTTTCCCATTTTTTGGTTGAAAATATTTGATTTGTTGGTTTGTCTATGAGTTCTTCCCTTCATATTTAAATGGTGTTTCTAAGATTTTTGTTTCCATTATTTCCTCTTCCCCACTTGGGACATCATTTGTGGAAAGAATTTCAAACATATTAGTAGATGAATTTAATTGATTCTTCATAACTAGTTTTTTTTAGTGTTCTTATTCTTAGGCATTTGGAAACCTGCTAAGTTTATATCTTATTTCTTTTGATCAGGAATTTTATTTGGTCAAGCACTATCCAAATGAACATATTCATGGCAAATTATACAACAAAAAGGAATGTTCTCATAGTCCACTACCTTCTCCCAAGTGTCTTCCCAAAATTGTAAAGTGATATTTTTAGGTAGGGGTCTGTCAAAATCCATTAAAACACAAATTCATGCATAAATAATATGTTTAAAATTTTGAATACAATCAACAACCATCATAAAAGTTTCTAAAGAGTTTACAATTGATGAAAAATAGTAGGATTTCAAAATTCAATAGGGAGGCCAAAGAGTCTAATCCACACGGGAGCTATAGAAGGTATCTCTTCTTCAAATTTAAATCTAGTATGTCAAGGCTTCATGAAAATCCCTGCCCTTCCAAAGAACCAGGGACCCCCTTGAAAATTTTTCTCTCTATCTTCATTATTAGTAAATAAAACAAGAAAATAACCATTTCGATAAATATAGATTTGTGACTCACCTTTGTTTTTATAAATTTTTGCAGCCCAAAATTTGAAAGTAGTTAGGCTTGGATGAAAAACTATGAATCGATAAATTAATCCTCTTTTTTCCATATCTTCAATGCCAATATGAATGTTACCCATATCAAGCTTAACAATAGGAGTTCCATAAGCAACTTTAAGACATCCTGACTTTGTTTTTTTGTTATAAATATTAGGTATTATTAGATATTTATGAGAAGCCCTAAGATTAATATTAGCATTGGGCTGAGGCTATCCACCATGGAGGGCATCCCTAAAATTCATTGTTGGGGCTGATTCTTCAAAATTTTTACTCTTGACATGGGTTTTCATAGTAGATTTATTTTGTGGGTTCGCCTTAGCACTAGATTCACTTGGGATCTGAGCCATTTTTTTATCAACTTCTTAAAAAAAATCATGATCTCGGTAATCCTTACCCTAGATATCATGGAAAGGTATGATTTTCACTTTTATTTTGTGTAGTAAATTGTAAGTCATTGCCACTCAAGTTCACAATATGATCTATTGAAAGATAGTTTTCTAATCCATATTAGATCCCCTGCAACATATCCTACTAAAATATTGAGTATAAACCACAAAAATATTGGTTGCTAGGGCCCGAATGCCCCAAAAAATAACCTCCAGACCTACTTGCACTCAACCCAGATGAATACCTCGCATAGTCACTTGCAAAAAATCTTGTTCACATATAGTCATACGCTGTACCTCTATTGCTCCAAATGATCTAAAAATTTTTGGAGACATTCTAGGGTTTTTCAAGCATCTACCCTCAATATTTCAACTCAATTCGAGTCCGGATGAGTGAAGTATGGTCAAAACAATTTTGATAGTTTGGGCAGTCCTACGAAAAATGTCCCTCCTCAATAATCATAGAAGAATGTTTGTATTTCTTCAGTGCTCTATTATTGGATCCGAATCAACAATCCATATAATTCTATGTGGAAGAAAAAAAAAATCTCTCCTAAAATAAACCTATCATAAGATAAATCTAGTGGACAATATTTATTGGTGAATAAAGGAAATTGTGGACCTGATTCAACTATTAAGTATGCTTAGAAATTGTTTGGACCCATTTCATCTCAAAGTGGCATAAAATTCTCATGGACTGGAAGGCACCATATACCACCAAGTATGAAGTATGGTCACCATCTTAAATGAATTGGATTAATCCTAAATTGACATAGAGATCTAATAGATTGAAAAAACAAGTGGAAGGAGATTAAAATCAATGACTTCATATGCCAATAATGAGAAATTAAATTTACCAATAAGGATAAATCTTGTGGACTAGAGGAAGCCACATGGAAGTAAATTCGATATAGAATCCTTGACTTTAATTGTTCAAATTTAATATCTAGGTTATGCAAACAATAAATATTCAATGAAAAAGAGTGAAGAAATCATGGGTAAAAAATACATGTATTATGATTAAGGCATATAATCTATTGAACCCATCGTAAATTGTTGAGATTTGGTTTTCATGTTAGCATTGATGTCTAGGATTATCTCAGATAGAGTCATAGATATAATTAGTCACTATGTGGTCATACTGCATAAATACAATGTATATGGATAAATCAAATATCATATTGGATGACTCTAATGGCCTAGGTCTCATTGAAAGTAAAAAAAAATCAATGGTTCACAATACTTAATGATAAAGTCTCAAAATTTTATTGATCCAATCCACTATCACATTGCATCTTTTGAATATCTTCTAGAATGGATAATCCACAATTATCAATCTAAATAAAATCAATGGTCTAGATTTATTTATATGCTATACAACAAGGCCATAATGAATCATCCAATAAGATCCTTGATCCATATTGGTCAGGGAAGGACATCTATGATGTGTAGTATTCCACATGTCATCAGTAATAGTTTTAGATAAAATACTATTAGTGAGATAAAATCTATGGTCCACATCAATATGGGATCAATGATCAATGGTTTGCATTTAATCCCAAGAGTGTAATAGATAGTTGAGATTTTCTATGAGTCATACATACGATTTATTTTTCCAAGAACTTATGGTGAAAAAAATCATGTGAAGAGAGGAAAATAATGAATTGGTAGATTGTTCACAATCATCGATGGTGTACAACATGAAATCAATGATCTGCATTTACCAATAAAGGAATCCTTCCTAAAAGAGATCTGTAGGTAAAGTACTCATGTGTCAAAAAAGGCATGTGAGAAGATAAATTGTATGAAAAACTATGTGAGGAGATAATTCACATAATTCCTAGATTTGTTGAAAAAATGCCTAGTTAGAAGTAATTATTGTGTGATGATGATGAAGAGGGTCAGGTTCTATATTTCCAAATCCAAAATTTAGAATTCAAAACATCTCTAAGGATGGAATTAAATTACTATGCTACTACACGTGATGAACAATAGAGGTTCCTACTTAACTTTATCCCACAAGCATCCATAATATTTGCCTAATGTATCTTGGCTAGACCTAAAATAAATTTTAGCTATAGTGGAATATACTTATGGAAGTACAATTTTATGGGGGTATCCCATGTTCTTGGTATCCCCTTACACCATATCTCCCTCTTTTCCTCTTATTCTTTCATTTATAATAATTTTTCTTTTAGAATTCATTTGTATCTATTGCCTCATCTTCTCTAACTTTCATATTTTCACTAATTCATACTTCTTCCTATTTCTACAATTATTATTATATATAATACCATGCATCCCTTATTTTTTAGTAATTCCTCTTTTTACTACTATTTTACCTTATTTTTTTATGAATACTGCTTCATCGTCTTCTATTTTCCAATTTCTACGATCCATAACCACTTCTTTCCCTATAACGAATACCAGACATATTTTATTTTTCTTTTTCTCCTTCTTATCACTCATCATCTTATTTCCTAGCCACTTTTTGATCCTCTTATTCTACATAAATCCATAATTTTTAAAGAAAACTATTTGGGCCCTTAATTTCCACAAGTGGAAATTCCTTTAGAGATAATCAAATTTGGAGGACAGATCCAACATAGCTATAAACTACAAGTAAATTTGATGGTTGATAAGTAGCCAAGTGCCAATTATAGGATTAGATAACTTAGAACAACTATAACCCAGTTGTAAGGTATACCAAAATTAGTGGTGTAGATGCAGCTAGATGGAGAAATTTGATGGATGTAGTTATAAAATAATTGGTCATCTTTAGACTATAAATACAAGCTGCATCAACCCAAAAAAATCAAGTTTTGGATTAATTTTTTTTTCAAAGATATTCTTGAGTGCCCTTGTCTTGTCAATTGTATTTCCTTTGTGTCTTTTCTCCCATATCCATTCCTTATTATTTGTTGTAATTGTACCATTCTTTATTAGAAAACATTCAGTTTGATAAGATTATTTCCAATGACTAGATCAAAATCTAGGAGGCTCTTTATTACTATATTAGAATGAAGCCTTGAGGTTATTTGCTACATGATTTGAAAATATAAACCCTTTGTATTGGTTTGATATGGTTTGGGTTGTTCAACCAGACTCAAATTGTAATAATATTTTAATATTAATAAAAATATTGCTTCCATATTTGAACAATTTTACAGTTTAGTTATGTGTGTTTCACATTTGCATTAGATTATTTGAATGTGTGAATGGCGTATTATCTCACTAGTGAATTTCAGTTATGTTTGTTGCATCATTTGAATGAATAAAATTGACCCACTTTCTTCTTTATTTTTCCTTCTACCATATTTAATAGTTTAAATCCTTGTTACAATTGCATAATGGATAAGACATCAGCCTACTCATAGAGTATAATTAATGGGTTTTATAGATATTGGTCAATTATTGAATGATTTTCATTGCTTTTGTTATATGGTAGTGCATAATTAAATGTATCATAGCTCTACTTGGGGTTTCTTTACCTAACTTACTTTTTAAGTTTATTTTTGTTTTTCTTAAGTTAAAGAGGTAGATCCACAAAACTCCATAGTGTTGATTGGAATTAGAAAATTCTACGATATGACAATCTCTTAGGGATGCAAAAATTTTCTCTAACAAGAACTATTAATATAGTCACCAAAAAACCACTATATCAACACTTATTGACTCGTATTTGTAGATAACTACAAGCTTTGCCTCAACCTATTAACTTATTAAGGGGTCATATGAGACAAGAGATACTAGCGATTTTGATAAGGCTATAAAAATTATCATGTTTGGTAGGAATACAGCACAAAATGATGGACTCAATACCACACCCTCCTCATGCGGTTGTGGTGTTAATTCTTGCTCAAGGCCACGTCAACCGTCTCATACACTTTGCAATGTTGCTAGCTACTCGAGACATCTTCATCACTTTCCTCAATATAGAGTGGATCAAACATCAAATATTTAAACCCGTAAATGATGGGTTGATGGTTTCTAATTATTTAGAGTAATAGGTAATGAAAATTTACTTTCTTTATCTTCCACATGGTCTACCCTCAAAGCATATATACATCCAGTTGATCGATGAATTTTTCTTTTTCATGCATAAGCTTGACTCTATGATCATTTATCTCTTGTAAAGGACCACAAATGAAGCCCCACCAATAACATGTTTCGTTATTGATTATTTTTTCACATGCATGCACAAATTCACTAAAGCATTGGGTGTGTCCCATGTAGCATTATGGACAATCTACGCTTCTGCCTCCATCACTCTTTCCAAGTCTTGGATCCTCCCCCATAAAGAGTATATCCCAATCAACAATATGCTCTTGCATACTTATCCATCGTTATAATTTATAATTTTTATATATTCACTAAATATATTTCTAATAGCAGGCTCATCCATTGTTGTAATTCATATATTTTTATATTCACTAAATATGATCCTAATAGTAATAGTAGTTTTAGTTTGTAGTGGAGATATATGGTAGATCTCCAAATTTACTCTTATAAGGATGTGATTCTATGTAACATCATGTCAATGGATGCATGTCATGTCTTGTTAGGAAGACCATGGTAGTTTGATAAAAATCGGTGCATGAAGGTTGGGATAACACCTACACTATTGATAAAGAAGAAAATAGATACACCTTATGTCCATTAAAGGACAAAGGGAAAGAAGTGGAAACCAGTTCTACAATGTGTAAGGGTACAAAAGAACAATCCTTGAAGCAAAAGAATAAAAAGGAAGCATATTTTTTTAATTTCTAAACCCACACAAGAAGGGACAATGAACAAAATGGATGAAACCCCACATGAGGTGAATATTATATTGAAAGTATATGTAGATATTATTTCAAAATATGAGTTTCATAAATAAGGAGCATGGATCATCACATGGATTCCAATATCATATTGAGGTTGTATGATAAGTCAACACCAATGAAGAATGAGAGGGGAAAAAAATAAGAGAATTTCCAATGAAGAGGTAGAGAGGGAGAAAAGAGGAGAGAAGAGAGTGACTTCCTTATACAAATGCTCTATTGTTTAGCAGACATGTTATTATAACAAAACTACCATATATTAATGATGATTTTTTTTTATTAATTTTCGGATTGTTATGTAAAATTCTTTTGTGTCAAGGGACTCGTCTTGCAGGCTGTAAATAAGTGTTGCAAATAAACCCAATCAAGAAACATATATAAATATGCATGGCTGACACATTCTAAAATAAGATACATCCGAAATTGCTACTCTCCGAAACTATACCATCTCCCGCCTGCTTTTGCATCAGTTCTACTCCCAAGTATCATACATTTTAAACTCCTTTTAAAATACATTTGCCCTTTCAAACATAGCCGTAAACAACACCTGTCTCTCTGATAACGTCTCCCTATTTATAAAACACAAATTTAATATCATTAGTTTGAAAATATTAGTAGAGATCAAAGATCAACGAACCCCGTACATACCACTTCTATGATTTGATATTTTTTAACATGGAAAGAGACCAAAATTTATGTCTTCCCCAAAAATATATATGTGAGAATGTTCAATTATTATCAATAATCATAATGAATAGAAAAGTTATTAAAGTTTTTCACTCGCTTATATGACGTTGGTTTTATTCATAATTAATTCAATAAACAAGAGAATATTAAAGGTTTCGGTATATTGTTCTCTTGCTTTCTAACTAACCATTTAATGTGATGATGCAAGTCTAGTATAATATTCGATGATTAGAATTATGTTTCACGAAAATACTTATCTATTTATCTATTTTGTTAGCGTAGTTTGTGTGTAAATAATGCCACATTACCTGTGTTGTGGGACTTGAGTGGTTTATAAATCCCAACACTTGCTATACTTTTTGCCAATGGGGGTAGTAGGCTTAAAGGTGCAAGTCCTTGGTCCCACTTTGTGGGATTCCTCACCCTTATTAACATCGAGTTTGAGCATGTGTGGGGGAGGGCTGGCCCTCTTGCTTTCTAACCGGTTAATGTGATGATGCAAGTCTAGTGGTATATTACATGATTGGAATTCCATCTAAGCACGTGTGTGAGGGATTGGCCCTCTTGCTTTCTAACTAGTTAATATGATGATGTAAGTCTAGTGGTATATTCCATGATTGGAATTTCGTTCCACGTTAATACTTATCTATCTTGTCAGTATAGTTTGTGTGTGTGAATAATACCACATTTAAGTGTGTTGTGGGACTTGAGTGGCTTGTGTGTGGGGTTTGGCCCTCTTGCTTTCTAACCGGTTAATGTGATGATGCAAGTCTAGTGGTATATTTCATGATTGGAGTTCATCTAGGCATGTTTTTGGGGGCTGATCCTCTTGCTTTCTAACCGGTCAATGTGATGATGTAAGTCTAGTGGTATATTTTATTATTGGAATTTCATTCCACGTTAATACCTATCTATATTGTCAGTATAGTTTGTGTGTGTGAATAATACCACATTAAGTGTGTTGTGGGACTTGAGTGGCTTATAAACCCCAACACTTACTATACTCTTTGCCAATGGGGTAGCAAGTTTAAAGGTGCAAATCCTTGGTCCCACTTTGTGGGATTCCTCACCCCTATTAACATCGAGATTGGGCATGTCTATGGGGGGCTATACCTCTCGCTTTATAATTGGTTAATGTGATGATTCAAGTCTAGTGGCATATTCTATGATTTGAATTCCATTCCACGTTAATACCTGTCTACCTTGTTAGTGTAGTTTGTGTGTTTGTGAATAATCTCAGGGCTAGCCCTCTTGCTTTATAATCGGTTAATGATTTGAATTTCATTCCACATTAATACCTATCTATCTTGTTAATGTAGTTTGTGCATGTGAATAATCTCAGTGCTGGTCCTCTTGCTTTATAACACCTATCTATCTTGTTAATGTAGTTTGTGCATGTGAATAATCTCGGGGCTGGTCCTCTTGCTTTATAACCGGTTAATGTGATGATGCAAGTCTAGTGGCATATTCCATAATTTGAATTTTATTTCATGTTAATACCTATCTATATTGTTAGTGTAGTTTGTGTGTGAATAATACCACATTAATTGTGTTATTGGACTTGAGTGGTTTATAAATCCCAACACTTGCTAAATTGTTTGCCAATGGGATAGCAGACTTAAAGGTGCAAGTCCTTGGTCCTACTTTATGGGATTGCTCACGCCTATTAACATGGAGTTTGGGCATGTGTGTGGGGGGTTGGCCCTCTTGCTTTATAACTTTCTAACTAGTTAATGTTATGATGCAAGTCTAGTCCCCTTCCATGTTAATACCTATCTATATATCTATATAATTTTTATATACCTATGAATTTTGATATATATATATATAGACAGGTTTTTAAAAAAATTAATTTATTTTATATCTTTCTTATTTTAATAAGTAAATTTACTATTTTTAAATTTGTTTTATAATTTTCATTTGATTTTTTAAACATATTTATTCATTAATTTAAAAAAAAATTAAATTTATATGTTATTAATAAACTAGAGATCCTTTTTTTTGGCTATGAATATTTAAACATAAAAAATACTTTAAAACCTAAGGTTATAATATTTATATTATTAATTTTATATAAATATATGTATTTATTTATTTATTATATTATTTTCAGGGTTAAATATGTTAATAGGTAGAAGTTTTATATTTCATTGTTACTTAGCTTGAGCTTCCATAGATCATATATACCCAATTCAAATTTCCATAGTGTGTAATGATAATAACTACAAAAGGGACTATTTATGAAATCATTTGGACTATAATCCTTACAATCATAAACACCTATATTGAATTGTATATTTATTACCTTTGAACAAACAAGAATTCATTAAGTATTCATCATGATTGGACCACATAATTGTAGAGAGCTAACTTTCACTATGTAGGTTAGAGCCAGTGTTGAAGTGAGATTTTTTTCTTGTAGTGTAGATAAATAAATTAAAATAAAAGTAAATCTAGTCGATTAAGGGCTAAGTTCCTTGCCCATAAGGAGAACATTAAGTATAAAAATAGAGGGTTAAACTAGAAGATAGTTACATCAAAAGTTATTTTACTAAGACTAAAGTCTACTCTCCCAAAGATCGTTGCAAAGCAACAAAGGGGTTTTGTGAAAGGTAGATAAAATTTGGATGGAGTAATCACACTCTATGAGACCATGCATTCAATTAACATTGGTAAAAGGGAGCTAATGGTGTTAAATATTGACATGAACAAAGCCTATGAGAGGGTCTCATGAAAATTCCTAGATAAAGTCCTAGAGAAATTTGGTTTCAACAAACAATGGAGGAGATGGGTGAATAATTGCTATGGAGGACCTCAATTATTAGTTATAATAAATAATTCCTTAGTTTAATTATTAGGAATAAGTAGAGGCTTAAGGCAAGGAGATCCTCTATCCCCGTATCTCTTCAAAATTATATCAAAAGCATTGAAAATATGCATAGGAGTAGTAAAACAAGCATGAGCCTTAGGGGTATTGAACCCATCTATATCTAGAGAAGGTATTACTCGCCAATAATTTATGGATGACACCATTTTTTTGGGGATACCTTTTATAGTTGAGGTAAAGGAACTGAGGAGAATACTAAATATCTATGGAAAAGTGTCATAAAAAATGATAGAGATGAAAAAGAATGAGGATTTTTAATAAACATAGCACATAATCAATAAAAAATAATAATAATGGAGCTTAGGTGTAGTGTTTTAACTATCCCTTATATTTATTTGGTCATGACAATATTCATTAGGGCATGTAAGGATCACATGTGGGATGTGCTGATTGATAAGATTACGAGTAAATTAGTTGGATGGAAACAAAATTTGTTGAGTTAGGCAAGTAAGCTACAACTTATCAAGAATACCTTCCAAGCACTCCTTATATATTTGTTATGAATATTTCAGACCCCATTCAATGCAACTAATACAATAGAAATACTATAAATAGACTTTATTACATTATTTGTGTCATATAAATGTACATTTATTTGTACATACTTAGGACATTAAATTACTTTAGGGGGAATTTATCTAGTTACTTTATGTAATGTAATAAATACACAAGTATCAATGTGCAAGTTGTATATGTACAAGGTGTCCATTGTACAACTAGGTAGAGTGTTGGCCAAGAAACCTATCTTCCTATATAAAAGGCCATAGATAGAAGTGTGTAAGAGTGTTGTAGTGAGTAGAAGTGTGATAGAGTGTAGTAGTATACAGAGTGTGTGAGCTATAAGCTCAGAGCTTATTAATGAGCAGTAGCTTAGATTATGGATTGTTCATTTTCTTCATAGCTACTTTGTAATAATTTTTGACATTTATATTTATAGCATATTTTAGTCATATCACATATTTAATTTCTTTCTTATTATTTTACATATTGTGATTGGAATCTTCCGTTACATGTATCAAAATCTAACAATGGTATAAGAGCTATGGTAGATCTAGCCATAGGAAAAGCACAATTATCATTGATCCTAAGGTTTTTGTCAACTTAATGCATTGTTGGACCAGTCACTATCAAAAACTCATAGAAGATTCTAGATGGTAGAATTAGGGAGAGCCGTAAGTGAAGATAGAAATGTTAGAATAAGTAATTATTCTCTTAAGTTCTACTATGATAGACTTACTTGAGTTTCCATTCCTTCATGAGTTAGTGAACTCTTAGTTAAAGTCTACATCATATTTGATGAGTTGTTGTAATCCAACGACTCTCAATGATCAACTTTGTTATTTATACAAAGTTGATCCATGGAATAATCAATAAGTTCTACTCTTTCTTCATATTTTATGTAATGCTTTGAATGTCTATTTTGATAAATTCTAAAATGGTACTAGAGCAGGATATATCTTGCTAGCATTCTCTTTTGAAGGTTCTAGGAGCTGGTTCTTTGGATCTTTTGTTGTCTTCTCCTCTTCTCTTGGATTTAAGTCTTCAATAATATTTTATATATAGTTTTTTACTATATATTTTTTTAAATATATATATGTGGGTTATTCTGAATATTATTTGTTGTCTTATCACATTAAAAAATGGAAGGGAAGATTCATTGAATCTTAGTGTAAATGTGTTTTTTTTAGAAAAATTGCCCATTGTCATATATATTAATTATTTTTTTCTTGAAAAAAGGAAACACCTTTTTCAAGCAATTTTTTTTATTAAAATTTTTATATAAAATCTTGATTAATAGGAATTTTATTTTCTATCTTTAGTGTATCTTTTTTTGTAGGAAAAAAAAGGGCTTTGTTCGTTGCCTTATCGTTGCTCTCGAAGAATCACGATTGAGGCTCTCGAATCTTGCACAGAGCACCCAATTTTGGGTACCAAAATATCTATTCCTGATGCCTCTCTAATCAATTTCTATATCTCCTTCACTGGAGATCTATAATATATGCTTTTCTTTATTTTTGACACTTGGAACAACTCTCAATAAAGTCAACTATTATAAAATCCTTTAAATTTTTTCAATTCTTCTGATGCGCTCTTAGGCCATGTCACTTCAGTTGCAAGATAAAACATTTTATACCGTTCTATCTTGTGATCTTCCTTGGGGTATCTTTGCTGCATCGACAAACTATGTAGGATCCCCCTAAAGCTAGGATATAATTCATTTAATGTAAATCAGTGGATTTGTTCTCGGTTGGAATATTTGTAAATGACTCTCATTACCTCCTATTTAGTTATCTTTGTCTCTCTTCCTTTTTCATAATTTTCTTATGACATTGAGCTTCGCTTATTCTCTGACAAATTATATGTGTAGAGTGTTAATTTTGTTTTTCTCAAAGGCGATGCATCATGGTGCTGAAGCAAGCAACTTATTTGTTTTATTATTTTGATATCATTCAATTGCTATCTCTTTTAAAAACTATTTATAACAGTCTATATTTCCATTTATCGCCTCTTCTATTTTATTTTTGTTCTACAGGTTACAAAAGCTAAGGCACTATGTTTGTGAGGAACTACGTCTACAAGTGCTAGGTCTACGAAGAGATAGGTCTGGGTCTTATTCGATGCTCTCATAGAAAGCAAGAGTGATCTTTATCTTTTGTGATGCATCAAAGTAAAACCAGTTCTACCTCTTTGTTTTATGGTACCTACCCGAATAATTTTAGGTTTTCTCTTCATGCGTCAACAAGATCATTCTTTTAGACGTTATCTTTGTTATTTCTTTCGGTTTAGTGTAGTCATGAATCGAAGGCACCTTGTTTGAAGTATATCTCTTCTATTTATTTTTTGTCTAAAGCTTCTTTGTATTGGTTTTTTATCTATCCCTTCAATTTCGAAGGTAAAAACCATACATAAAAATCCCTTTAGAATTTATGTATTTCGTATTTTATTTTGACTCATTTTTTCTAAAGCCTTTTTCTCTATCAAAGGGCTTTAGTGAAAAGAGTCACTTGTAACCTAGTAAATGCAAAGTTATTTTTTTGAAGGCGGGGGGGGTGTTTAAGGTGCTCAAATTTTCACCTTTTTTGTTTTGTCTTTTAGGGGGGTGCATTCTTATAATTTTTTTGTGTTTGTCTTCTTTAAATCGCTCTTCTAAATTTCTTTATAGTGGCTTTTAAATTTAAGAGGTATATATTATTTAATATCATTTAAAATCTCCATATGGTATAAGAATTTATTCACTAACTTCTTAAAATTATGCTATCATAATCTTGTTGGTTTTTTAAATACACTTCTTTTCAAGTTAATTCATAAAATATAGATAGAAAAAAATAATAACTTTTTTCAAGCCCTCAAAAGAAATATAGTTTTATTTTTGGCTTGTTGCTTATTCTAAAAATTAATTTCTTTTCTATCTATTCTTTTTTTTTGAATACTAAAGAAGTCTATTTCCAATTAAGCAATCCTATTCAAAATATATAGTTTCTTAATTTTTTCAAGATATTTTACCTATGTTTCACGTACCAATATCTTCCATAAAATTATAGTTTCCCTCAAGTTAGGGCAGTTTTTTTTAAAGACTTGGTATATAGTCCTGGCATATATTTTTTTTATCACCTTATTTCTAATATTGGATATCTCTATTACTTATAGTTTCCCTCTCATAAGAGTGAGTCATTGAGATATTCCAATATCTAAATTTGGCTGATCCTACTTGCATTTCAAGCCAATCTTCCAAATATTTTTTCTACTCATTACTTACAATTTACCTCAAGTAAGGGTAGGTAATTGAGAAGAAAAATATTGGGCTTGACAACTATTTATAAGCTAATTTTAATATAAAAACACTCTATTACTTATAGTTTCCCTCTTTTTAGGGTGGGTAATCTAAGGGTTGTGAAATTAAAAAAAAACTTGCATTCTTATTTCAATTGCACTAATATAAACTTGAAGTTGTAAGGGGGGGTATATTGGTTACAAATTCAAACTTTATTCGTAAAATGAATACAATTGATCTTCTCACCCCTCATAACTATCACACTTGGAAACCCAAAATTTTAAATCTTATATCTCAAAAAGGGCTCACTCACTTTCTAGAAGAAAAGCAATATGAATTTGAGAAAGAATATGAAAAATTTGTTCATAAAGGAAATATGTGTGAAACAATGGGTATTATAAGCATTAATGTCCATGAAATATTATGGTTTCACATTACAGATTGTAAAAATCCTTATGAAATTTGGTAAAAAATAAATAATACATTTGGAATAATAGATCAAATGAGGTCAATGCAACTTGAGGTAGAATTAACAGCTTTATCTCCTAACGACTTTAGTAATATTGTTGAATTTATCACCAAATTTAAAGAAGTCCTCACTCAATTTAAAGGTAGTGGAAAGGATAAAAAATATGAAGAATGCATCTATCTAATTATTTCTAAATTAAATGGTGTATTTTAAATATTTGCAACCACATTTCTATCTACAAAAGATGCTCTTGGTACAAGTTTCAAAATGCCCTCCTTAGAAGAATTCTGTGAGAGACTAACTAGAGAATAAAAAAAACTTGCTAAGTATGAGATCTATTCCTCTCCCTCCAAATCCTTAGTAGCATCCACATCCTCTAAATAAAAATTTAAAAATAAATAAATAAGTCCCTTAACCTGTACTCATTGCAAAAATAATGGTCATTATGAAAATAAATGCTAGAAAATAATACAACAACTAGATGCAACTATGAAGGATAAAAATATAGATAGTAAAAATTAGATAGGAAAATCCCTAAATTTTCAATGGAAGACCACCAATACTTCTTCTAATTACCGGGTCCTAGATTCTGTAGCAACTCATCACATGACTTATTTAGATGAGTCATTCTATTCTATCCCCTCAAGTTCAACATGTAGCATAGAAGTTGGTAACTCTTCATTTATCCCAGTCAAAGCAAAGAGTGACATATCCATTTATGGTGGCTCTATCAATAATATTCTCTATGTTCCAAACATTGCAATAAATCTTCTCTTCGTCTATCAGATTTGTACTTTTGGAAAAGGGAAAATTATTCTCTTCTCTCCAATAGGAGTTGAGATAAGAAACTTTCAAAACCCCTACTCTATTATAGCCAAATGGGATATTGATCACAACACTCGTCTATTTCACTTCAAAGGATTAAAAAATATAGAAGGAGCCTCATGTTTTGTGGCTCATGGAGATCTTGAAAGTAAAATTTGGCATGAAAGATTTTGTCATCTCAGTTATAACTACCTAAAGGAATTGAACACCCATGAAATGGTAACAGTTCTACCTCAAGTCTTTTCTATTGATGGAGTATGTCCTATATGTGCTCTTTTAAAGCAACATCAAGATCCTATCCACCCAATTGGATCTCTAAAAGCCTCATCCTATATAGAGTTAGTCCATAGTGGCTTGATGTCTTTTTCGGAGCCTTCTTTCAAAGGAGCAAAATATACTCTAAACTTAATTGATGACTTTTCAAGAATAACTTGGGTCTACTTCCTAAAATACAAAAGTGATGTTCTATCCCACTTCAAAATATTCAAAGCCTTAGTTGAAAATTAGGCCTCTTGCAACATCAAGAAAATTTGCACAGATAATGGAGGGAATATTGTAGTAATGAGTTCTTAATATTTATATCAAGTAATGGCATCATTCATCATCATTCTATCTCCTATAATCCATAGCAAAATGGTATTGTAGAGAGGAAGAACTGAACATTGATGGAAATGTCAAACTGTATGCTCCATTAAAGAGATCTTCCAAAGGTTTTTTGGGAAGATACTATTAATTGTGCCAACTATATTTAAAATCACACACCTCATAAATATCTTGACCATTTAACTCCTGAAGAAGCATGGACTGGTTCAAAACCAGATGGATCCTTCTTTAAGATTTTTGGGTGTACTACTTGGGCACACATCGTAAAGAAAAGTAAGGCTCTAGATAAGAAAAGTAAAAAGCTCATCTTTGTTGGTTACTATGAGGAAATAAAATCATACAGGCTCCTTGATCCCTCAACTCATGAGGTCTTTTTTCATAGGAATGTCCAATTTTATGAAACATTCCCTCAAAAAAATCCTCAAACATCCTCTTCCTCTATTGAGCCTTCTCCTATAGTAGAACCTCAATATAATAAAAAACCAACTTTAGATATTAATTTAGAGACTAATGATCAAGATGAGGAACCTATAAATCCAACTCAAAGTCTTTCAATTCCTTCTACTCCTTCCACTATGCCAAAATGGGCCTGCAACATTGTTAAATAAGATAATCCTTACATACAAAATATTCCATAATCCATATCAACCAACTCCATAGGCGTTGGTCTTGTTTGTCAATCTATTTCCTCTAATCTTCAATCCTTAAAATAGGCCACTAGTATTAAATAATGGGATGATACAATGGAAAATGAATTATCTTCCTTAATAAAAAATGAAACTTAGAATTTAGTTCCCCTACCTAAAATAAGGAAAATAGTTCATTGTAAATGGATTTACAGATCAAAATATGGACCTAATGTAGAAATTTACAAACACAAATTTCTCCTAGTAGCCAAAGCTTTCTATCAAATTGAAGGAATTTATTATGCTAGAACCTTTGCACCAATTGCCAAAATGGATTCTGTTAAATTGGTTCTTGCTCTGGCTACTTCCCAAAAGTGGCTTGTCTTTCAAATGGATGTAAAAAGTGCTTTCTTACATGGGGACTTAAAGGAAGATATATTCATGAAACAACCTGCTAGTTTCACTCAAGACTCCTCTAGGCTAAAGAAGTCTCTCTATGGCCTCAAACAAGCTCCTACAGATTGGTATGAAAAAATGGACTCATTCCTTCTTTCCTTAGGTTTTTTGCATTGTGAGTTTGATAACACAGTCTACATTTGGACAGATGAAGGAAAATCACCATACTTGTTCTATATGTTGATGATCTACTACTAACTGGTAGTGAATTCACTCATATTCAGACTATAAAATAATACCTCTAAAAAAATTGATATGGTTGATCTGGGTCTAACCCATTACTTCCTTGGAATCCAAATAAATTAAACAGATGCAAGAATTTCATTTTGTGAATAAAAATACACTTTAGATCTTCTTCAAAGGTTTAAAATGATAGATTGTAAACCTTCTCATACACCTTTTCATTCTAGATTCAATCTATGTACTTCTTGTACATCCCGTCAATGTGATGTAACTCTATACCGTCAGCTTGTAGGGGGCTTGTTATACCTTACTCATACTCGTCCATATATCTCATATGTTGTTGGCTTACTATCCATATTCTCACATCAACCTCATTTTAGTAACTGGAAAGTAGAAAAAAGGATCCTCTACTACTTGCAAGGAACTACTCACTTTGGACTCTTATATGAGGAAAAATCCATGGACATCATTGGCTACATGGATTCAGATTGGGCAGGTTCAGTAGAAGATAGATGTTCAACTTTTGGTTGTCTTTTATATTGGTTATTCACCAATTGCTTGGTTATGCAAGAAACAACAAGCAGTGTCTTTATCATCTATAGAGGTAGAATACAAGCCAATAGTTTTAGCAAATCAGGAAGATATTTGGCTTCATCAAATTCTAAAAGAATTTGGGTTTTTCAATGAAAAATCTATAACTATTTGGTGTGAAAATCAGAGCATAATTCATATTGTATGAAATTCATTTGAGCATAAGTTCACCAAGAAAATTGAGATACACATGCACTTCATTCGCAATCATATTCAGAATGGAGCCATATACCTAGAATATATTCCCACTAAAAATCAAGTTGCAGACATCTTCACCAAGTCATTTCCTTCTTCGTGTTACATATAGTTGCGAGAGAAACTAAGTGTGTTGTAGCTACATTGAAACAGAGGTCTTTCATCTCTCCTTTTATTATTTTATTCTTTGGAGGATGGTTTTTACCATGTGGTTTTTTGACCATCTCTCATATATATTATAAATGAGTACCTCATCAGGCCATGTTATCGGGACTCATCCTTTTTTTTTGTGTATTAAGAGGACAATATTCACCATCCAAAGACATGCCTCATTATTTAATAGCAGATGGTTTTTTCCATATGGTTTTTTACCATCTCTAATATATTGTAAATGAGTACCTCATCAGGCCATGTTCTTGGGACTCATCCTTTTTTTTGTATTAAGAGCAAAATCTTTGCAAACCAAAGACAATCCTCTTTTTTTTTTTTTCATAGATGGTTTTTCCAATGGGTTTTTACCATCTCTTCATAAAACCATTGTACATGATTACCTAATCAATCTCCATTTTCGGGACTCATCTGCACAATCCACCCCTAGTATCACTTAAGGGGGGTGTTAGAATAAGTATTTACTCTCTTAAGTTCTACTAGGATAGACTTACTTGAGTTTCCACTCCTTCATGAGTCAGGTGAACTCTCAGTTAAATTCTACATTAGATTTGATGAGTTGTTATAATCCAATGACTCTCAATGATCAAATTTATTATTTATACAAAGTTGATCCGTGGAATAATCAATCAGTTCTACTATTTATTCATATTTTGTGTAATATTTTAAATGTCTATTTTAGGAAATTATAACAAGAAATAAATCTTAGTCTTAGAAATTCTAAGATTTTATATGGCTAGAGTCTTTCCACATAGTTACAAAAAAACATGTGAAGACTAGGACTCAACATTTGATCCATTAGTTTGATGAATCAACTAGTGAAGGTTATCTAAGATATATGGAAAATTTTACCTGAAGTTTCTTTATTACATGGAATTAATTCTTAGATGATTGGGATACCTCCTATAACAGAAATCTAGCATATTTCAACTATGTTACCTGAATATCAGAGTACCTTGATAGTGCAAAATTCGTTGTTGCAAGAGAATAAAACTATAGAAGATAATTTTGGAAAATAATTATGGTAGATTTAGCAGATAGGAGATCTCCATTGCTATATTGAAAACTTCACAAAAAAGAAGAAAATGCCATAGAATCCTTGATCCAGAAGAAAAGGCCATAGAAGCTTTCATCCAAAAGAAAAATCCATAGAAGCATTTATATTTAAGAAAAGACTACATAAGAATTTATATTGAAGAAAAGGCCACATAAGCCTTAATACTAAAAAAAATACCATGGAAGCCTTGATACTTAAGAAGAATCGAGAAGTGAGTATCTAATTCAAAAGTAGATTTTAGTACTAATACTTTGTTGCAAAAAAAAGATATATAGTGAGTTGGGAAAGCTTCCTATAAGAAATTTAGGAAGAGTATCTTCTTCAAAATCAATCTATAACCTAAATAAAAAGATATCATAATCGAGTATAATTGAATAACTTCTAGACTTGGAGATATCAGAAGTAGAAGAATTAGAGATCTAGGAGAAGGTCTCACCACCAAAACTTACAGAAGTAGAATGTTGAAGATAAGGTCTCGATAAATACCAAAAGAAGCTACAAGATCAAAGGCCTTGGTGATGTCTTGACAAGCATCCAATAAAAGGATAGGATAACCTTAATAAAGAAATCATCAAAGGATATCTCATTGGAGAAATCCACTACCAAGGAGAAGCCCCTAATAGTTATGTAATTGATACAATTATCACCATCCAACAACAAAATTTGGCATGGAGTGCCAAATTTGAGCAGAAGAAGATTTCAGTGAAGACCTCAAGACATTTAGAATCTTGAGAAGATCCTGCTTGAATTAATAATTTGACAAGAAGACTTGAAGATAGAATAAGCTCACCAAATCCAAGATATTTTAAGACTACCTCTCATAGCAAGAGGACACCGCATCATAGACATAAACTTCTTCATATCTACAATAGAAGGAAGACACCATAATAGAAGAACAAGTCATTAAATATTAGGCTCATGAAAGAACATTTGAGACCATTTTTGGTGAAGAAAGAGTTCAAAACAACCTACAAAGATATGCAAGATCTTACTCAAAGCAAAAACTTGGTGATCTTAGACACCATGATCTACATCCTCTATAGAAGTGGAAAAAGAGCTACAAAAGATTTTAGAAAAAGTTAAGCAACCATTGGTGCAAGTAGATTCATTAATTAGATTACTTATTAGATTTGTTAAAGTTCCTTAATTTAGATTAAATTTGTGAAAAATATATTAGAATTACAGTGTTCACAAGTGCAAAATAAAGGTCATTTTTAAGGTACATTTTCACATTAGGAGTTGATTACATTTTAGAATTACAACTATCTATAAAATTCCTATCATCTACTTTTGAAAGCAAAAATAAGACTATCTCCTACGATATTGCTTATAAGAAAATTGTAGAATAATTCTTAAATATTCATTTTAAATTAATCTTGATTAAGTTACAATAAATTGGTTAAGTGCATTATTTTAATAGTTGATTGGAGTGATAAGGTAAAATTTTTAGTGCATTAAAAGTGAAAATTTATTATATTTATTTGCACTAATCTATTGCTCTAAAAAATATTCTGGATTATGTTTGTTGTAAGGGCACAAAATCAGATTTTGTCAAAGTATCTAAATATTCTATTAGTGTATAAAGATCTACAACATTAAGTAGCCAAGAGAAGCCACCAAATCAGCTCAATCCTCTAAGCATTGGAGAAGAAATTAGCCACTGAAGATCAATAAAGGAAGCCTCAAATTGAAACTTGGTGAGTCTCAAATTCAAATCACAATAAGGTTTATATTACAAAGAAATAATGCAGAAAAAGGAGCTTCTATCAAGTGGTTATAAGCTTGGATTCATTTATAAAACATCAAATAAAAAGGATAATGTGTCTAACCAAAGAGAAAATCTCAAAACCCATACATTGCATTCAATATTCTACCACAAAACCAAACTTTTAGACCTCAAAGGAGTGCAAAAGAAGATGCAATAAAATATTGTTTATATAAAAATACATTACATTGCATTGCACTATCATAATATGGCTTATATAGGGAAAGAAGGTATATTTTAAGGTGCCTCAAAGGCATGACATTTGCTAGAAAAATAGTCAAAGGTGGTCGTATACTAGAATCTATCCAAGCATAGCAAAAAAATCCACTCTTAGAGCTCATTCTTCTCACATATTGGATAGCCAAACCTACAAAAGATAAGGAGTAAAGCAAAGGGAGAAATGAAATTATTTGAGATCAACATTATCTACAAAAGGAGGATGTATAACAAAAAAAGGAATAAGATAAAGCACCATTGGAGTGATTCAAAATCCACATCTACATTGCTTGAAATAGGTGCTCAAGCCTCCAAATTGTTGCTCTATATTCCAGCCAAAATACACTGCAATTGAATGAAATAGGATTTGGAGATTTATAAGGTTAAAAGACCTCAAAGGGGTCTATTAAATTAGTGAAAGAGAAGATATCCATGCAGAAGGAAGAAGTGACATGTGTCACTTGATGTAAAACCCTAATTCTCCTCTTATGAGTGCTAATATCCATCAAGAAAGGAGTTACAAACTATAACATGGTACATTGGGTGTATGAGCTACACTTGTCTACGAAGAATCCAAGTGCTCTACTAAATAATGTAACGTCCATACATTACTCAAAGGCTCAATAAAGGAGTTACTTAATGAGCATTTTCTAGAAACTTCTACTCCTCAAGCACTCAAGAAGAAAATAAATGTGCCACTTGGCATTTCAAGAAAAATTCTTATCCATTTTAAGGATATCAATGATCAACATTCAAGGGATAGCATTTGCATATCTACATTAAACTTCATAGTTTGTGTGCACAAGGCTGAATTGTAGCATGTAAAGAAGGTGATAAAGCCTTCAATACACCAGTCAAGTAAGGTCAAAGGTAAAGAAATAAAAGGCACCATATTTGGAACATTAAATACAAGCCAAGTTCTAAGCAACTCCATTGGAAGGTACAATCAAAGCAATGACATAAATATTGTAGTCTTTCAAATCTAAAATCAGCACTGATTATTGCTTGATATAAGGTAAGGTTTATTTCCATATTATGTGCTTCATTTCTTGGGAGTTATAAGAGATTAAAACTTAGATAATTTTAATCATATTGAAATCCATACCTCAAAGGAAATTATTTATCAAGATAATATAATATTTTCAATATTAAACTTAGGAGTAATAAGGGTTTCTCAAAAATTAATCTTAATATTAGCACATATTATTTGGTCTAATTTATCCAAAATTAGAGATTTATAAGGGTTACTACATCAAATTAATTTATTGTAAATTAGATACACTTAAATTAAATCCCAAAGAGATATTAAAGAGAGGTTTATCAAAGAATTTCAAAGTCTAGAAATCCATAATATTACTATCTCAAAACTTAGAGATAAAAGAAATACAACATTAAAACCTCTTTAAATTTGGAAAAAGTGCTTAGTTCAATAGGATCAATAAGGGATAGTAAAATTTGATTTTGATATTTACAAAACTTTACAAAATCAACCAAAATTGAACTAAAATTTACAAAAGCACTATATCTTACCGAAAAACATTATAGGGAGTGATAAAGCATTCTATAAAACCTGATAATATCAACATTGGTAATTTTATAAAGTTGCAAATCCATTAACAAAATATAATATTCTACAAAACGTAAACATTCTTAATATTATATACTCTCATTACAAGGGAGACATAAGGAAGCCTACAAAACTAAGGATTAACAAAGGTTTTTATCAAATCAATATTATATACTTCTATTAGAAATCATGTATCCTAATTGGGAGCCATAAGTATTTCTACTTCCAAATATACTACAAACATCAATAAGGATTAAACCAGTGCCATAAAACTTGGGATCATGAATCTACTCATGAAATCTGAAATAATGATAGATCTAACTTGTATAGTAATCCATACTGAATCCTTAGAAGATAATTTTGATACTATGGAATAATATCTTCAAGCCCGTATCAATGAAGCTATTGATAATGGAAAAAGTTAAATTACACTTTCCTTAGATATTGTGAGCATATTATGCATTGCATTACTCACATATAAACACTAAATATAGAACAAAATATTTATAGAACTACTCAAAAATAAGGTAAACCTTGATGAGTTATATCTAGAAAAGTATTTTCAATCCTCATATAGAATTGGAACTTCAGGTTCTACTAACTCAAGAGCTTATCATGATGCTATAAATGGTTTTTTAGTAGCTTCTATACATATTTAAGACAAAAAAGGAAAATATTCCATACAAGAACCAAGTAGCAACACAACCACCTATGAAAACATAGAGATCAAGTTCAAAGGCAAAGCTAAGGAAGAAGAAGGAGATGAATCCAATGAAGAAGGAATATAGTGCAAGGTCAACTAAAATAAGAACCTACAACTTCATCCTATTTTGCACCATCAAAAGGCTAAAGTAACTACAAAAAAACTAAGTTTAAAGCTCTTTCAGTAGGAATAACAGGTTATGAAGATACTAACTACTTTCTTGAATCGGTTACAAAAATCAAAGAAGAAGAAACAAAATCTCAAGATCAAGAGCAATATCCACATTGAAGACAAAATTCTTGAATACCTAAATATATTAATATAGGGGGGTGTTATAAATTTATTATATTATATTATTTGGGTCATGTAAATGTAGCTTTCTTGGTAAATTCTTAGGATATTAGATTAATTTTGGGGGAAGTTATCTAGTTACTTCATGAAATTTTATAAATTTACAAGAGTTAATGTGTAAGTTGTATATATGTAATGTGTCCCTTGTATAGCTAGGTAGAGTGTTGGCTAAGGAACCTATCTTCCTATATAAAGAGCTATAGATAGTAGTGTGTAAGAGTGTGGTAGTGAGTAGCAGTGTGGTAGAGTGTAGTAGTGTAGAGAGTGTGTGAGATATAATCTCAAATATCATTCATGAGTAGTAGCTTATATCATGGAGTGTTCATTTCCTTTGTAGCTACTTTGTAATAATTTATGACATATCTATTTATAGCATATTTTAGTCATCTCATATATTTACTTTATTTATTATTATTTTGCATATTGTGATTGATATCTTCCATTACACGTGGTATCAGTACTATGGTAGATCTATCCATAGGAAAACCACCATTATCATTGATCCTATGTTTTTGTCAACTTGATGCATCGTTGGACCAGTCACTGTTAAAAAATCATAAAAGAGTCTAAGTGGTAGAATTAGGGAGAGCCATAAGTGAGGATAGAAATAAATCTTAGTCTTAGAAATACTAAGATTTTATATGGCTAGAATCTTTCCACATAGTTACAGAAAAACTTGTGAAGACTGGGACTCAACATCTGATGCACTAGTTTGATGAATCAACTAGTGAAGCTCATCTAAGAGATCTAGAAAAATATACCTGAAGTTTTTTTATTGCATGGAATTAATTCTTAGATGATTGGGACACCCACTAAAATAGAAATATAGGATATTTCAACTATGTTATCTAAATATCAAAGTACCTTGAAAGTGCAAAATTAGTTGTTGCAAGAGAAGAATACTACAAAAGATATTTTTGGAAAAAAATGTTAGTAAAGTCAGGATATGGGAGACCTCCATTTCTATATTGAGAACTGTACAAAAACAAGAAAATTCCATAGAATCCTTGATCTAGAAGAAAAATCCATAGAAGCCTTGATCCAAAAGAAAAAGCCATAGAAGCCTTGATATTGAATAAATGGCTACATAAGCCTTGATATTGATGAAAAGACCACATAAGCCTTTATACTAAAAAAATACCACATAATCATTGATGTTGAAGAAGACTCCAAAAGTGAGTATCTAATTCAAAAGTAGATTTCAATACTAATACTTTTTTGCAGGGAAATGATATTTAGTGAGTTGGAAAAGCTTCCTATAAAAAATTTAGGAAGAGTATCTTCTTCAGAATCAATCTAGAACCTAAAGAAAAAGATATCATAAGGAGATATAATTTATTAACTTCAATATTTGGAAGAATAAGGACTAGGAGAGCCATGCTCGAATCTAGAAGGTGTAGAATTAAATATTTATAAAAAAGTCTCAACACCAACACTTCCAAAAGTATAATGTTGAAGATAAGGTCTCGAGAAAGACTAGAATAAGCTGCAAGATCAAAGGCCTTAGTGAGGTCTTGACAAGCATCCAGTAAAAATCTAAGAGAGCCTTACTGAATAAATAATCAAAGGAGATCTCACTAGAGAAATCCACTACCAAGGAGAAGCCCCTGATAGTGAAGAAATTGGGATAATTGTCACCATCCAAAAATAATCTCAAGAGAAGAAAATTTTGGTAAGGAGTGCCAAATTTGAGCAGAAGAAGATTCCAGTGAAGACCTCAAGACATTTAGAATCTTGAGAAGAATATCCTGCTTGAAGTTAGAATTTGATAAGAAGACTTGAAGATAGAAGAAGCTCATCAAATCAAAGAGAATTAAATATTATCTCTAATAGCAAGAGAACACCACTTCATAGACACAAACTTCTCCATATATACAATAGAAGGAGGAGACCACAAGAGGAGAAAAATTCACCAAATATTAGGCTCATGAAAGAAAATTTGAGACTATTTTTTGGTGAAGAATGATTTGTTTAGAACAAACTACAAACAGATGCAAGATCTTACTCAAGGCAACAACTTGGTGATCTTAGACACCAAGATCTACATACTGTATAGAAGTGAAAAAAGAGGTACAAGATATTTTAGAAAAAGGTAAGCAACTATTGGTGCAAGTAGATTCATTAATTAGATTACTTATCAAATTTATTAAAATACCTTAATTTGGATTAACGTTGCAAAATAGAGATTAGAATTATAGTCTTCAAAAGCATAAAATAAAGGCTATTTTTAAGGTTATTTTGCACATTATGAGTTGATTAGATTTTACAATTAAAACTATCTATCAAATACATATCATCTACTTTGGAAAGAAAAAATAAGACTATCTCCTATATCTTGCTTATAATGAAATTGTACGTTAAATTACAATAAATTGGTTAAGTGCATTATTTTAAGAGTTGATTGGAGTGATAAAATAAAATTGTTAGTGCATGAAAAGTTAAATATTATTATATTTATTTGCACTAATCTATTTCTCTCAAAAATATTGTAGATTGTGTTCATTAGAAGGGCACAAAATCATAATTTGTTAAAATATCTAAAGATACTATTAGTGCATAGAGATCTACAACATTAAGTAGCCAATAGAAGCCACAAAATCTGCTCAATCCTATAAGCATTGAAGAAGAAAGTAGCAATTGAATATCAATAAAGGAAGTCTCAAATTGAAACTTGGTGAGTCTCAAATTCAAAGCACAATAATTTTTCTATTACAAAGAAATAGTGTAGAAAAAGGAGATTTTATCAAGTGGTTACAAGCTTGGATTCATTTATAAAATATACAAGAAAAATGAGAAGGTGTCTAAGAAAAGAGACAATCTCAAAACTCGTACATTGAATTCAAGATTCTTCCACAATACCAAAATTTTAGACCTCAAATAAAGAGTGCAAAAGAAGGTGCAATAAAATATTTTATATATAAAAATACATTACATTACATTGCACTATCATAATCTAGTTTATATAGGGAAATATGGCAAATTTTAAGGTGCCTCATAGGCACAAAATTCGCTAGAAAAATAGTCGAAGGTGGTCGTATACTAGCGTCTATCCAAGAATAGCAAAAAGAGGCACTCTTAGGGCTCATTCTTCTCACATATTTGATGGCCAAACTTGCAAAAGATAAGGTGTAAATAAAAAGGAGAAAATATATTTTTTGAGAGTAATATTATCTACAAAAAGGAGGATGTATAACAAAAAAAAAAGAGTAATATTATAGCACCATTGGAGTGATTCAAACTCTACATCTACATTGCTTGAAATCGGTGCTCAAGCCTCCAAATTGTTGCTCCATATTCCAACCAAAATACACTGCAATCGAATGAAATAAGAGTTGGATATTTACAAGGTTAAAATACCTCCAAAGGGTCTATTAAAGTAGTGAAAGATAAGACATCCACGCACAAGGAACAAGTGATATGTGTCACTTGATATAAAACCCTAACACTCCTCTCATGAGTGCTATATCCATCAAGAAAAGAGTTACAAAATACAGGATGGTACATTGGGTGTATGAGATACACTTATCTATGAAGAATACAAGTGATCTACTAAATAATGTAACGTCCATACATTACTCAAAGGCTCAATAAAGGAGTTACTCAATGAGAATTTTCTAGAACCTTCAACTCCTCAAGCACTCAAGAAGAAAATAAATGTGCCACTTGCAACTTCAAGCAATATTCTTATCCATTTTAAGGGTATCAATGATCAACATTCAAGGGATATCATTTGCATCTTTGCATTCAACTTCAGGGTCTACGTGCACAAGGCTGAATTATAGCGTGTAAATAAGGTGATAAAGCCTTCAATACTTCGATCAAATAAGGTCAAAGGTAAATACATAAAAAGCACCATATTTGGAACATTAAATACAAGAAAAGTTCTAAGAAACTCCATTGGAAGGCAGAGTCAAAGCAATGACATAAATATTGTAGCCTTTCAGATCTAAAATCAACATCGATTATTGCTTGATATAAGGTAAAGTTTATTCCCATATTATGTGCTTTCATTTCTTTGGAGTTATAAGTGTTTAAAACTTAGAGAAATTTAATCATATTGAAAGCCATACCTCAAAGGGAATTATATATCAAGCTAATATAATATTTTCAATATTAAACTTAGGAGAAATAAGGGTTTCTCTTGGATATTAATATTTATATTGGCATATATTATTTGGTCTAATTTATTCAAAATTAGAGATTTATAAGGGTTACTACATAAAATTAATTTATTGAAAATTATATACACTTAAATTAAATCCTAAAGGGATGTTAAAGAGGGGATTATCAAATCATTTCAAATTCTAGAAATATTTAATATTATTGTCTCAAAATTTCTCAAAAGAGAAAAAAGAAATCCAACTTTAAAACCTTTTTAAATTTGGAAAAAGTGCTTATCTCAATAGGAGCAATAAGAAATAATAAAAGTTGATTTTGATATTTACAAAAATTTATAAAATCTACCAAAATTGAACTAAAATTTACAAAAGAACTATATCTTATCCAAAAATATTATAGGGAGTCATAAAGCATTCTACAAAACTTGGTAATATCAGCATTGGTAATTTTATCAAGTTGTAAATCCATTAACAAAATATCAGCTTTCTACAAAACCTAAAAATCCTTAAGAGTATATACTCTTATTAAAAGTGAGATATAAGGAAGCCTACAAAACTAAGGATTAAGAAAGGCTTTTATCAAATCAAGATTATATACTTCTATTAGGAATCATATATTCTAATTGGGAGCCATAAGGATGTCTACTTACCAAAATACTGTAAACATCAATAAGGAAAAAACTAGTGGCATAAAACTTGGTATCATGAATATACTCATGAAATATGAAATAATGATAGATATAACATCTAAAGTAATCCATAGATAATCCTTAGAAGAAAATTTTAACACTATGGAAAGATATCTTCAAGCATGTCTCAATGAAGCTATTGATAATGGAAGTGACATTACACTTTCCTTAGACCTTTTGAGCATACTATGCATGGCATTACTCACATATAAACACTACAATAATAAAAATGTAGAACAAAGAGAATTTATAAAACTACTCAAAAATAAGGTAAAACTTGATGAGTCATATCTAGAAATGTTTTTTCAATCCTCATGTAGAATTAGAACTTCAAGTTCTTCTAAATCAAGATCTTATCATGATGCTCTAAATGGTTGTTCAGAAGCTTATGTATAGATTGAAGATAAGAAAGAAAAATCTTCCATACAAGAACCAAGTAGCAAAACAACCACCTATGAAAACATAGAGACCAAATTTAAAGGTAAATCTAAGGAAGAAGAAGGAGATGAATCCAATGAAGGAGGAATACAGTGCAAGGTCAACTAAAAGAAAAACCTACAACTTCATACTATTTTGCACCATCTAAAGACTAAATAAACTACAAAAGAACTAAGTTCAAAGCTCTTTCTATAGGAATAATAGGTTATGAAGATACTAACTACTTTCTTGAATAAGTTACAAAAATCAAAGAAGAAGAAATGAAATCTCAGGATCAAAAGGAAGATCCACATTGAAGACTAATGTCTTCAATACCTAAATATTGTAATATAGGGGGTGTTAGAAATATATTATATTACATCAATTTGGTCATGTAAAGGTACCTTTATTGGTACATACTTATGACATTATATTTATTTAGGGGAAATTTATCTAGTTACTTCATGTAATTTTATAAATGTACAAGAGTCAATGTGCAAGTTGTATATGTGCAATGTGTCCCTTGTATATCTAGGTAGAGTGTTGGCCAAGGAACCTATATAAAGGGCCATAAATAGTAGTGTGTAAGAGTGTGGTAGTGAGTAGTAGTGTGGTAGAGTGTAGTAGTGTTTAGGGTGTGTGAGCTATAAGCTCAAAGCTCATTCATGAGTAGTAGCTTAGACCATGGAGTGTTCATTTCCTCCATAGCTACTTTGTAATAATTTTTGACATTTTTATTTATAGCATATTTTAGTCATATCACAGATTTACTTTCTTATTATTCAACATCTTATGATTGCTATCTCCCATTACATATTGTATCAAAATCTAACAAGAAAGTATTAAAAAAATTCCTTTGGTTAGAAATAAAGGATAAGAGTATAATTTCACTTCTAGCTTGGGATAAAGTATTCAATGATAAATGAAGTGGAGGAATTGATATTAGAATAATAAGGGATATGAACAAGGCCTTCACAACAAAGTTGGGATGAAGGCTAGTGAAGGTGGAATATACCTTATGGATAAGAATTCTAAGAGATAAATGCCTTGACAACCAAGAGGATAGTAGATATTTTACCATGTCAGATCCCTACTAAGTATGTTTATTATATAATCACATACTAAAGGGTAGGGAGATTATTTGGAAAGGAACCCATTGGAATGTAGGAAATGGTAGGTCTATCCATGCATGGCTAGAGAATTACCCACTAGTCAAATAGGATGTGTTAGTGAGTTTTAAAATAGATCTAGAAAAAAATTATGGGAAAGTACTAAAATATTATTTGACAATAGAGGGAGGATTGGTAAGATGTAAGGAACAAAAAATTCATAATCAATATAGATCCAAAACATAAATTTAAAATTAATATCATATTATGTAAGCCCTAATTTTCTTGAGGATACAATAGTATGGGGAGCTACACAAGAAGGGTCATTCACTATTAAATTATCTTATGATTTATCACATGCAAATCCTAAGGTGGGGGGTTTCAATGGGATTGATTATGGGAAAGGAAAGACATTCCTATGTTAGTTTTTTTCTTTGGTTGACAACATTATAAATGGTATTAATAATAAATAACCTTCATAAGAGGGATTTCCAATTCTCTAATATATGTTACCTTTATGAGGATCATTAGGAATTAGTAAATCACATATTCTTAGAATGTAATTACTCCCTCAAAATGTTGTATATGATATAATAGAGAATATTGGGGCAGTGTGGGTGTTACCTAATAACATCTAAGGATGGATATAATAGTGAGAGAAGCCACTTTTAAAAGCCTAGGATTAAATTGGATTGGAATATTTTTCCTTTTCATTATGTGTGGGAAGTTTGGTTGGAGAGAAATAGGATAATTTTAAATGCGAGAAGATATTTATAGCCAGGAATAGAGAACACATCATAGTAGTAGTAGTGGATAATATTCAAGTAATGAAAGTGCATGCAAGTATAGATTCATTTAAGGAAGCTAAATTAATAGTAAATTAGGACCTAAGTCTAGTTAAGGGCAATAAGAATCCTTGAGAAAGCTTGAGGAACTTGATCAAGTGGCAACAACCAATACAAGGGCAGATGAAACTAAATTTTGATGGGGAACTAAATTTTGATGGGGCTTCTAAAGGAAATATACAGAAGGCTATATGATGAGAAATACTAAGGGATAGCCAAGGAAGAGTGATTGAAGATTATGAGTGAGTACTTGGTCATAATGACTAGTCAGTAGGTTGAAGCTAGAGTAGCATTAGTAGGAGTAAATATAGTAGTTAAATTTGGGGCTAAGATATTAATAATTAAGGGAGACTCATTGAATACTATTAATTACCTCAAAAACAAATTAGTGGAGAGTTTGAGGGAAGTAGACATAGTAACAAACACAGGAAGATTCCTAAATACACTAGATGAATTTTGAGTAGTAAATGTGTATAGAGAAGGAAATTGGGTGGCCAACTAGCAAGCCAACTGGGGAGCTCTTAGAGAGAAAGATAAACTATGGATATTTCTAGGTGGTATACATCCATATGTCATCCATTTAGTGACAAAGGAGGGTGGACATTTAGAAAATCAATTTAATGGATGAAGGTTCCAATGTTTAGAATATCCATAGTAAATTATTTGTTGAAGATTTATATAATAGCATGTTTGGGGGCCATTACCTTTAGAGAATGTTAGGATTTTTTAGCTTGTAGTTGTAAGGATTCTATGATATTTGTCTAATTAGAGTTCTATTTTTTTAGTGTATATGTATGGGCACTATTTCTAGAATTCTATGAATTCATTTGTTGAGGGCTCATCTTTTGGATATCTATGGGCTAGCCTACTGAAGGTTCAAAATTTAGAATATCTATGGACTTACCTATTAAGGGAATTATTTTCTAGAGATGTGTGGACTTGTAATTTTATGGAATCATAATGAGGCACCAAGAATAAAATAAAGATCTAATGTAATGAATGTACTAAAATTTTACGAGTTTTTATATAGGTAGTATAGAAAGAGTAATAGTTGTGGGGATTTGTTGTAAGAATATATTTGGATATTTTTAAAAGGGTTCGGGCCCTTTCAAAAACATTGATTTCACCCCCATAATTTTTTTTACTTCAAAATACGAACCAAATAAATGTTAAGGATTTATGAAGGACCTCAACTAACCAAATATCCTTTCAAGGGAAATCCTCATATGTAAAAATATACAATTATTCTAAATCCATTTAATAAAATTTGACTAGGTATCCACTATATTTTGAAAGATGCTAAACCAACTCATCGTTCAACAACAAATGGGAAAATAACTCTTAATGCATATTTTATATCTTCTTTGTTTCTTACGTGAGGTGTTATCTCTAAAATCAGACTCCTAATAAAAATCTAGAAATTAAAATTGTTGCACATGAATATATTTTATACTTTTAAGCATGTTCAAGCTAAAGAATCTTGAGCTAATGGTTACAATTTTGGATCAGTAGTATGAGAATAAGTGTTCAACCAAGTAGCAAATAAAAAATTATAGAATCCCCTTATTATTTTTTGATATAATATTTTTATTGATTAATTGTAGTCTATTTGATAGCATGTTTGATGTTGTGAATAACTTAGGTAGATTTTGTTTCACTAATAATTTTACTACATCCATAAAGCCTATTTATTTTTTAAAATAACATGTCTGCTTAACTTTTTCTATGATACTTGAATAATATTGTACTAAAAATTTTCCATAATTCTAAACTTATAATTTATCATTTTGCAATCCTACTCCTCCACTATACTTTCATATGCAAATCTTACCCATTTGAACAAAAGGATACATAGATTTCTCTTCATTCTTTTCAGAAAATATTTCTTTTTATTTTTTAAATTTTGGATGTTGTACCTATTGGTAATATTAAAATTATAATCAAATATATAAAGGTTATATTGTAATGTATCATTTATGAGTAGTATTATATACATGGTTGAGAATATATGTTTTCAAAAAACCAAACAAGATTTTATTCTATCTATATCTAAATCTAGAAGATCCTTGTTATTTCTATAGTTAATCAAGGGTATACATAGGTATATTGATGTCAATTTTCATCATTAAAATATGTGTGTACCAAAACTCCTTTGTTCTAACATGTCAAAAAATATTTTATTCAATCTAAAATTATGTCCCAAAGATCATTCTCTTTCCTTTGTCAAACAAAAAATACCCAAATATGTTTAATGATAATTTTCAAATTCAAACCCTAATATGTCCATAATAATCTATTATAAATGTAGGGTAGTGTTAGTGAAGTATATCTTAGATTTATAGTATTAAACAACTATCCAAAAATCCTCTTATAACATGATATTATTGATTTAAAATCCATAGACTATTTTATTGAGGGTTGACCCAAAAGAAAAGTATATCAAGGAACTAGAAATGATATTCAAATAGACACTTTTAAAATAATATATATGTGATCAATATACCAAAATATTACATTGTTTTTAGGTCAATTAAACCATATCTAGCATGCATTTTTATCATAGATATTTTTTATTTATTTGTTGGTATCATTAATTAAGAAAGAGGGTTTTGAAAGGATTCCCTCAACCTTTTACAACCACTTCACAAGGAAGAAAACCAAAGACTAAAAAACTTGTCAAACAATACCTAACCTCAAACAAGGAGGATCCAACAAATACAAGGATATTGAAAGCTTCCTGCCCAATGCCCTACAACATGATTGAAATAAAAAGGGAGAAATAATTGAGGACTCAAAGACAGGTCAACTGCCCTTCATAACAATGAAGCACTCGACCAAACCAAAACAGTCTGAGAAAAAAATAAATGCATGTCGTAAAAAGAATCCACAAGTAGATTTGAAGCAAATATACCCAAATAAAATCTATACACAACTCCAATATTAGAAAACTAATCACTAATAACATGAATCTAGAGAAAATGAATCCAAACCATAAAAGTGGCAAGGAAGCAATACCAAGATAGCACCCACTAAAATCTATATTTATCCACTCACACTAGCTCTCACAGAAACTAACCATCCACCATATAAATATGTTTGATAATTTTGAGCATCGATGGAACCAAAAATACATGAAGGAATAACACCAAATATATAACCAAAAAATAACAATACACCCTTTTTTAACTTGGTAAATGGGTTCCCTACAACTAAAACCATCCAACTATACCAAGGCTCCCTTCATCAACTGAACCAACTCTGGAAAACGAGAGAAGAAAACCCATAAACCATGATAAAATAAGGCACCAACCAGTGTCGAGTAATAAATATACCCATGAAAAGCAACCCATGTTGAGGAAGAAAGAGCTAGAAGATAAGTAGGACCTTGCATCAAAAACACCCAGTCAAACTAGGCAACCATGATGACAACACTCCCATAGAAGGATCTAGAGAAAGGATCTCTATAGCCAAAAATACCAACTAACCACCTAAGCAATGAAATCCTAACTTGGCACCAGCAAAGGAAAACAACCAATGGCTACTGCAACAAAAACATACCACATTCATCGTAGAAGGTCTGGTTTAGCATTTGGTTCGATCGCCCTAGGGACCCCAATCGAATATTCAGTAGAATAATAAAATAAAATAGAAAAGTAGGGTCGATTTACCAAGATCCCCAACAAGCAACCAACCCAAGAGGAACTGATGCTCACCAAGCCAAGTAGGTCTAGAACCAGATAGGGGACCACCAACCAGAATCATCTACACTACAACAAAAGCCCCAAATCACCCCCATAGGTTGGGCTGACATGTAGCTCTTTCCCCTCAGGAAACTAGCTAGATCTATAATGTCTTACCGCACCAAAAATATAAGATATCTAGAGAGAACTAGCAAGCCCCCCTGACCAGTAAAGACACCACCAATCACCACCAAAGTATAGCATTTTGACCATGAAGAACATCCATATGGAATACAAGGGAGTACAGGGGCCTCTCGCTCAGAGGAAAAAGCATGAAAGAGTAGGAGCAAGAGGCCCTAATATAATTAGTCGATATTTTTCATTTACTTTTGTATCAAATATAGGCTTCATTTTTCTCAAAGTTTTATCTTTCTACAATCAAATCCTTGGCATCATTTTTATTAAGATATAATATCTCACTTGGCCAATGTCCTTCTAAAATTTGAATTTTACCAAGATGAAGATTGACATTGTAATTGGATAAATTATTTGTTATATTATTTCCTTCTCTATAGATATGCTCATATTTATAAGATATTAGCGCCAATAATAGATGACAAACATCATAAAAACTATTATTTTCTATCCAATCCCCACATTCTATTCTATTGATTGCATTGATGCTGATTTGTGAATCCCCCTTTCAATTGAAATATATTTCCATCATTTTTAATTATAATTGTAATCTCTATAAGACATGTCCTCATATAATTGTCTCTATATAGTTGCTAGTTATATTTCCATATGACCCTAAGTAGGTGAGGATGATTTTTCCTTCATTATTTAAAAAATTAGCACCTCTATGGGCTTTTTTCAAATTTCCTTTTGAAGAACCATGAATATTTATTTTAATAAATCAATTTTCTAGAAATTTTATTTTACCTTAGACCAAAGTAGATCCTTTGCTTTAGTGTCCTTATCGTAAATGACTTTTCTCATCTATTTAAATTCTATAATCAATTTCTTACCATATTTTATTTTATGACACTTGATAATTATCAATATGGGTACCACATTTATAAATATTTTACAAGAAAACCAATAATATAAATCCAAATATCAACATGATTTTAATATGTATTTATTTATTAATTTATTATTCCTTTCAAACCATAGATTCTAACAAATAATGACAAGACAAATCCTCCATAGAATAAATAATGCTTGAAATTTGAAATACTTAATCCAACATTTCATCAATTCTTTCAATATTGATGGTGCTACCAAATATATTTTTATATATTTTAAAAAATAACCATAAGTGGTTTGAGAAAAGGACAATAAAGAAGTAATAAATCCATTTTTCAAAAATCTTTCTCATACAAGTCACACTTACAAGGTCTATGATACCCTATTCTATGTAGAATCCTTCTTATATGAGTATTACTTTGAGTTGCTAACTAAATGAATATCAAGGATTTAGGGCAAAATCTAGACGCAAAATATTATTCCAAGAAAAATCCATAAGAGCAGGACATTTGATTACTTTGAATCTTCACATCCCAACTTGATCAAGTATCCACCATTTTTTGAAAGATTTCAAACCAACTCATTTTTTTGTCTAAAAATGATTAACTAAAACTATTGAAGTATATTTTTAAGTCCATCTATGATTTGTTTTATTCTTTTCTTCAACTTGATTACTTATACAAATCCATGATCTAGAGTTTTTGCTCATATTAAAATAATATTTTATCTTTGGGTATTTAGAAGCTATGCATGCCCAAGCCAATGATTATCAATTTGAATTAGAGATATGAGGATAAGATTTCAACCAAGAATATGATCAAAAACTTGCACAATTCCCCTCATTGACTAGCCATCTCAAATGTTTCTTAATAAATTGTAAACTATTTGATATGAAGTTCCATGTTGGTGATCCTTTTGCTAGGGTTATTTTCCTAACTTCCTTCATTGCATCAAGAGAACATTTAATATTTTTGAAGAAATATTTTTGCCTAATTCTTCAATTGGTGTCTAAATAATCTCCACCCAATTTTTACCCCTAAGGCCATACTCATAAGTCTATTATTTTACAAGCCTACTTCTCTAATATTCTTTACTTTGTAATCCATATCCTACTTATTAAGAGCAACCCTATGTTTTTCTCTCATCATTTGAAAATAATATCTCTTTGGATTTTATCATTTTATAATGTCAAAGGGACCATTTGTTGCATCCTAAATACCTTAGGTTTTTCCTTCTAATTTGCATTTGAAAAACCTTCGAAAAGCTTTTACAAGAATAATATATACAAAAAGAGATAACGAGTTAGTTTTAATGAGTCCACAAGATTATTCAATGTATCCTATAAGAGATGCATTAATCAAAATATAATATTTCTAATTTTTACAATAAAATATAATTCATTCACACCAACCTTGATCAAATCATTATCTTTTCTAAATATCATATAATATCATATGCTTTATTCATATATAGTTTCATAAAAATACCTAGATTTTTCATTGAATAAATAGAATGCATGGCTTCCTAGGTAATGATTACACTAGTAATAATTTATTACCACAAATTAAACCATCTTGTTTCTATAAGATAACATAATATAGAATAATTTTCAATAAGTTTACCATAATTTTTAAAATGATCTTATAAATCATTGTAAAGGCTTACTGGAAAAAAAAATATTAAAATATGTTTTACTATATTTTTTGGAAACCAATGCAATAAATATGGCATTAACCTTATTGTAGCATTATTTTCCCTAATATATTTAACTATGACCAACATATTACTCTTCAACAAAGCCTAAAGTCTTTGAAAGAAAATGTTAGGAAGTCCATTAGGTCTAGGAGCCTTGTTAGGATTAAAAAAGAAAAATAACTCATGTATATCTTCCTTGAAAAGCTTTCAATTTTTTCCATTTGCTTAAAAGTATACCTTGCACCAAAAAATCATAGTGACTAAACAAATACTATTATTTAATTTGTTGGTGTTGAAATTTTGTATTTGATTTCAAGCATTAGCATAATAGTGAGGTAATATTTTATATTCTGATATAGAGACTCTAATAAAATAGAATTTAATATTATAATTATTATCCTAACTCCTATAAAAGGGATGATATAAACTTTCCAAACTATATCTTAAGTATTTAGTAATTCTTAAATTTTATGTCAAAATGTCCATTGTGAGGTTGAAAAGTGGGTTATAGACTTGCAATAAACCATGTGTTAAAGTTGTATTTGATGATAGAAATGAAGAGGCATTATAATTTATTAAGATAGAATATTATTATGATGGGAATTTTATGGTATTGTTAAAACTGGTAACCAAACAACTTTGGTTGGGCTTTAGTTGAGCATAGCATGCAAAATTATAGCCATTTTGAAATCTAAAATCCCATAAAGCTATATATATATTTATTCCTAACATAATTTTTTCAGATCATTCACCAATCATAATTTATTTTTGTTATCTTAGATCGAAGTGTATAAAGTAAGTTTAGTAAACCATTTATGTTTCAAATAAGAATATTATAAAGGAGTGATTTTAAAGAGAAATATAAATTTAACCTTAACACACCATAGAAGTGTCATAGAAGTGCCAAGTAATCTCAATTCTAATTCAAATGTTTAACTTATTTTCACTAATTTAAGATAGAACAATGCATAAAATGAATAAATTGCATAATAATTTTCAATATCTATAAAAAAATTCTACTCTCACTTCAAATTATTAGTTTATTTTACATTATGAAAACTAATAAGTTATTCTAAGAACTAGAAAAAACACTTTACCTAATTTTTCCAATAGTAGAAAATTCATGCTATCAAGCAAAACCACTATATGTTGTTAATTTATTATAGTTTTTGTATAATATTTGGTTATAGTGGTTGTCCTTTTACTTTAATTTTCATTGTAAGAGTTAAGTTCATATATTATTATTATTAATTATTTCACATTATTTATTTGATTTGAAAATATATATTATGAAAATATTCTAACTACAATCATATTTAATTAATTGCTTTAAAATAGCACAATTTAATAATGATTTATTTTTTAAAATATATAAATTATAATTTTAAAATTTTCAAGAAACTGAATTTATTTAATGGCCAAAAGTATTTTTTAAAAACCTTTAAAAACTATTAATTTTAAATTTTTATGTTAAAAAAAAATATGAACATATTATATGTCAATTTTATAAAAAAAAATTAAACAATATAGTTGTTAAATTTTTATGGAGATGTGAATTCTACATTATAAAGGGATTGGAAAAATAAAATAACTTAAATAAGGTATGAAATCTATTGTACTCTATTGTACTCCTTAGTACTTTATTTTTTAAATAGAAAGAGGAAGTTAGACAAACCAGATGGAAATTATATTCTTAGCATAATATGAGTACTATGTATAGGACAATGACATTTTTTGAATGGTAGAAATAAATCTAAATTTCACCCACTTATAACATACCTTATTCTGTATAGATGTCAGAGTCCGTTGTTATACTTTGTGGCCTTAGCAAATGAGAATACTTTTGTGTGAAGAAGAAAAAACTTTTGATTAATGCTTTTGCTTGGTGAGAAGAAATATTTTCACTTGTTTTAGAGAAAATGTGTTTCTATGTAAATAATTTTGATTATTAGATTTTCTAATTATCAAAAGAGGTGCTTCCAATAGATACCTTTGGTTGGAAAATGAGATATTTTTAGTAAAAATTTTGATTGTAAAGTTGGGCTATAGCCATTAGTTGATATAACATAAAGAATATTTTATATTTTATCATGCATGTTTTTTTAAATTGCATCTTGTCTTATATTAAAGTTTCAATAATTGTATTGCTATGGTAAATTAAAGTAAGGTATAATTTATTTTCTCTAACAAATTGGTATAGGAATATTAATCACTCTTTTCAAATTATTTTTAAAGCTAAAGCTATTTTTGGGATATTCAACAACAATGACCTCCATAGTCCATTACAATTATGAATTCCTTAGTTCACTAGGAACAATCAGGATTATTAGAGCATACAAATAAATATTTTGTTTGGGTCTTACTATCTTTGCAATCTAGTGGATAATGGGTATGCAGAACCCACAAATGTAGGTTATTGATGAGTTAATTTTTCCTAGAATTATAGCAACGACTTACTCATTGCAACCATGGAAAATTTTAGCAAACACCTTTCAAGGCACCAATAAAATAAAATTGGTGAGACTAAAAATGTTAAGAAGAGAATTCAAAAACTTACATATGAATGAATTTGAGTCCATAAGTAACTTTGTTACTTTCATTATGGGTATTATCAATAAGATAAGGATGAATGAGGAAAATGTTGAAAACCAAATAATAGTGAAGATAGTATTGAGAATCCTACCAACAAGGTTTGATTTAGTAGTCAATTCTATTGAAGATACAATGGATTTAACCACTTTATTAGTGGATGAGTCAAGTGAGTCATGGAGAGCTTCACAAACTTTGGAACTAGTACATTCATATATATGTGGGCCTATGAAAACCAACTCATTTGGCAACAACAAATATTTTCTTACTTTTATAGATAATTTCATCTAGAATACATGTTTATTTTTTATTAAAAAAAAAATCAAAAGCATTTGATAAATTTCAATATTTTGAGGCATTTCTTGAAAAGCAAAGTACCTACTATGTGAATACTTTATGAATATATGGAGAAGTTGAGTAAATCTTAAATTAATTACATAATTTTTGTGAGGCAAATAGAATTAGAAGATAGCTCATAGATATATACATACCACAATAGAATGGTGTTCTAAAAGAAATAACAAGACCACAATGTAGATGACAAGGAGAATTCTAAAGGCAAAAGCATTACCAAATAAATTTTGAGTAAACATTGTAGCATATGTTGTTTAATTGCAAAACATATGTCCTACAAAGAGTGTGAAGTATGTAATACCATAAGAAAAATAGAGTAATAAAATCAAGTATTGTTCACTTAGACTTTGGATGCACAACATATGCACACATTCCAAAATAGAAGAGAAAAAAACTAGATTATAGGGAAATTGAATATTTATTGGATATAGTGAAAAGTCAAAGGATTTTCAACTATACAAATCTATTAGAAAGAATGTAATCATAAGTAAATATGTAAAATTCATTGAAGATGAGGCCTCGGAAATAGAATTTCAAAGCTGGTCTATAGGGGGCATCAAGCATTGAGGTGGAGAATTTAAATGGAGAGAGCGTAAATCAACCCTCAAGTTCGAGAAATAGTACTAGTGTGGGTATCAACCCTTCTTCATCATAAAACATACCACAAAGTGTAAGAATGAGATCTATTTCATCCATAATGGTAACACCACCAAAGACAATGAGCCTACACAAAATATATGATGTAACAAGAGATAAAATCGAAGATGAAGAGCACTACAATTTTACTTTTTTTTCTATGTGTGATCCTATTTTCTTTAATGAATAAATTAAAAGTAGTAATATGAAAGCAAAACACAAAGACTAGATTAGCATGGACATGGATGAACTCATAAGGAAATCCTCCATGATTGACAATGAATTGTATGGCAAGGGCAAGGAAATTGCTTTGGAGCATTGAGGTCTTGGTAGATCTTAGGATAGGATGAATATATTCCTTTTCAAGAAAAAGACATGATGGAGCAAGGAGTTGCATTTAGAGAGGAAGAGATTCTCATGGGATAAAAGTTGGTGATGGAAACAAGAATACAATGGAGAACTCAGCATGAATGAATATGTTATAGAGTGGATTGACAGCCAAATCAGGCCTTCCAAGGCTAGGAAAACCAAGAAAAAGGGAAGAGGACCCTGGATGAAGATTCCATCAATCACGCAGATTTCATGAAAGGAAAAAATAGCAAGGAAAAAAGTACAAACTCAATGAAGTGTTGGAAGAAAAGGTCTACATAGATCAACCACTTAATTATGAATTAGAAAGACAAGAAGGAAGCTTCTCGTTGTGAAAAAACTGTAGAAGAACACGTTTTTTTTTATTGCGGTTTGCGGAAGAGAAAAAAGAAACGTTTCCAAGATTGACCCAATACAAAAGAAGATTTTGAAAAGTTGAGGTAACTTTTAGTGTTAAAGTTCCCTAAATTTAATTTAAGGGAGGGCGCTAGAAATTAATCTAAATTTCACCCGCTTTTACATCTCTTATTCTCCAGAGATGTTAGAATCCATTATCATATTCTGCAGCAATTGTATTTAATTTGGGACAGCTCTATTTCTTTAAAGATAAGATAGACACTTATATTAATTAAGGTGTGTAAGAAAGTTAGCCAAGTTTTTTCCTCTTCCTCAAATATATATAAAAGAACAAGTGCCGAGGTGATTTCATTTAAAGTTGCTGATGAATCACAAAAAAATTAGGGATAAAAATAATTAAAAAAATACAAGATACAGCATTAACAAAAGAGAAGGAATACTTCAATATTTAAGCTGGGTGAGAAAAAAAATACTTCCGCTTGTTATAGAAAAAAAAAATGCTTAACACTTTCGACTATCAAAAGTTCTGATTATCGAAAGAGCCGTTTCGAGAAGTACCTCCTAAAGCGAGACGTCTTCGGTAAAACTTCTGATTGTAAAGTTGTGCTGCAGCAGTAATTGATATAATAGAAAAAAATATTTTTATATTTCCTCGTGTATTTTCTTTCTGCTGTTCATTGTCTTATGTTAAAGTTTCATAATCGTATTGCTCTTGTAAATTAAAGTAGGGTCCGATTTTTTTCCTTCGATAAATCGGTATAAGAGAGTCAAGCTCCTTTCATGGAAGATGCAGCGAAAAAATAAAATAGAATATTGAGAATGAAACTTTAAAGCCTTGAACTTACATAGTTTCAGGTTGAAACAAAAAAAAAATTCATAGCGTATATAGTATACTACAACATTTCATAATATTGTCAACACGCTATATGTCACTGCTCACGTCATGGATAGTAGTACAATCTATTTTGTTTTTCTCAATCGTTGTATGCAGATATATGTCACTGCTCACATCATGGATAGTAGCACAATCTATTTTATTTTTCGCAATCGTATGCTATCCAATATTTTCTTGTTCATTGAAACAGATATCATCATTATTAAATTGAAAGGGGCCACTTACGTCCAAAGTTTCATTAATATTCTCGATCTGGTGTGATGAAATCGTCCATTGCAAGTAATCTTTTTAATGTGAAGTTCGGATATTTCCATAGAAGAATTTAGAAGAAATATAAGAAGCGAAATCACGAAGGTTAATCAATTTAAAATATATATTATTTTAATATTTTATAAAAAAAAAAAGTTAATCGTCACTTAAATGTGAAGAAGGAAATTATGTTTTAGTGTTACAAAATTAATATATAATTAAACTATTGTTTTTAATATAGAGGAGTTTTACATCTACATTATTTTTATTAATTGATAAGGATTGCTTCCAACAATATCATCTTTTTATTGTTGATCAGATTTGAGGGGACCACTTAAGAGGGACCATAAGCTACCTTTGCAAACAAACAGGCATGCTCCCAAGGCTTGAACCTAGATCTCTTCTTGGTAAATGCCTGGCCAGACAAACAGCTAGCAATCCACCTAACCCAAGATTTGAACCTAGATCTCTTTTTAGTAAATGCTTGACCACACAACTACCAATCCACCTAATTCAAGGTTTGAATATATAATCTTTTCTGAATAAATACCTAGTGAAACAAACAACTATCCATCTACGTAACTTTTGAAGGCATATATAATCAAACTTCTATAAATATGAAATAAAGGAATTGAAAAAACAACGAAAGCTGTTTTACAAATCTCTGCTTTTTTACGAGGATCATCAGCACTATGGCCTCGGTTCAACGTCCTCCACACGCTGTAGTGGTGACTTTCCCTGCTCAGGGACACGTCAACCCCCTCATCGCCTTCGCGAAGCTGATAGCTGCCCGAGGATTCTTTGTCACTTTCGTTAACACAGAGTGGTCCGAACGCCGGATGTTCAGACCCCCAAACGATGCCAAGGAGGTTTCCCTTCGGTTGCAGCAGCGGGGCTTGCAGATTCGTTTCTTATCTCTGCCCGACGGCCTCCCTGCGGACCACCCACGCGTCCAGGCGATCGGCGAGTACATGCAAGCAATTGAGAGGCTCGGCCCAGGCATCCTTCGCCTCCTGCAAAGCAACGCCAACGAAGCGCCGCCGATAACTTGCATTGTCAGCAACTGCTTCATGGCTTGCACGTACGAAGTCTCTACGGCGCTCGGCGTGCCGCGCGTCGTCTTCTGGACTTACTGCGCCTCCGCCGCTATCGCACTCTCCCACTCCCGCCTCCTCCTGGACAAAGGATATATTCCCATAAAAGGTAAGTAACGTGTAGTTACCACGGTTGATTTCTGTCTTTGGTGACATTTCCCGTTTATGTGTTTCTTACTTGTTGACGAAACAGTGAAGGAAGCGCGGCGGCTGGAGAACCGGATCACGTGTCTGCCGGGGAAAATCCCGCCGCTGATACCGACAGACCTGACGACGTTCTTCCGTGTGAAGGACGTGTCGGACGTCATTTTCCAGGTTCTCCTCTACGAGTCCGACATTATGAACAAGGCCGATTATGTGCTCGTCAACGTGTTCGAAGAGCTCGAGGGCCCTGAGGCGGTGGCGGGGCTCTCCAATGGGTACCCTGCTCTAGCCATCGGCCCCGTGTTCCTTCCCGAGTTTCTGGAGGGCACCGGTTCCTCCGTGGACATTTCCACGAGCCTGTGGAAGGAGGATCTGGACTGCCTTGAGTGGCTCGACATGCAGGCGCCGTCTTCCGTTTTGTATGTTTCGTTCGGTAGCATAGCCGTCATGTCGATGGCGCAGCTGCATGAATTGGCTTTGGGTCTCGAAGCAAGTCAGAAGCCTTTTCTGTGGGTCATCAGGCCGGACATAGCCGAGGGGAAGGCCGCGGTCTTGCCGGAAGGATTTGCCGACCGTGTTAAAGGCCGGGGAATGCTTGTGGAATGGGCGCCGCAGTTAAAAGTCCTCTCACACCCTTCCGTCGGCGCGTTTCTGACGCACAATGGATGGAACTCCACGTCTGAAAGTATAAGCCTGGGGGTTCCTATGATCGGATGGCCTCTGTGGGCGGAACAGTTTCACAACTGCAGGTTTTCGAAGGAAATATGGAAGATAGGCATGGATTTCGAGTCTCGGGCAGAGGACGAGAACGTGTTGGTGACCAGAGAGGAGGTGGAGAAGGTTGTTCGAGCGATGATGGAGGGGCCCGAAGGAAAGGAATTGAGAAAAAACTGCACGAGGCTGAAGGATGCTGCAATCAAAGCAGCCAGGGCAGGGGGGTCGTCTTACAGAAATTTGGATAAGTTTACGCAAGACATGACTCTTAGAGCAAATTCATAGTTCGCAAAGAAAAGCAGCGTCAAATTGAATTTTTCTATTTTTATTTTTCAGCGTAAACGTAACAAATCACTACTGCCTACTATCACTGGATCTAAGAATTTTTAAAAATAAATACAATGTCGCTCTTCTGCCCAATCTTTGTCTTTAAGATTTAAGATGACTTGTATTAGGATAATAAATTTTCTTTCCTTTACTTTACTTTTACATTCACGCACAGGCACACACCTCTACGAGGAATGGAATTCCCATTCCCATATACTCAATGGTTTAAACTTAGATTTGAATTTAAGTATTTCTAACAAAATTTGAAAACACTAACAACTGCATTGCACTGTCCGGTCTGAGACAATACGTGACATGCATTTGCCCTTTTGTTAAGGATGGCTAAACCGGAGTTTGATGAGCTCGTTTAAATATTAAACGAAATACTATAAGAATCAAGCTTGATTTATAACCGTTGGTATAGTAGGACTTGCTTGCTTTTGTCTCGATAATAAATAAGAAGGCGAGTATGACCTCCCATTGCCCTAAAAGGAAATAGAGGTTTACAGACGGAAAAACCCCCGCACCGATGATGTTGAGTTCAAGTTTGCAGAAATTTGAAAAGAAGATGCATCAACAAGATTCAGTGCAGCTTGATTACTAGTTTAAAATATTAATATAAAAAAATATTAAATTATTTAGACAATAATGATATAGTTTATAATAAATAAATTGGAATGAAATTTTCAAATTTTAAAAGTTGAATAATAAAAAAACTAAAATATATATTTATATAAAAGAAATTGACTAATGTTTTAATTATATTTAATAATATTAAAAATATTAATTATAAATTTTTTATAATAAAATTAAGTTTATTATATTTAGTTTTTTTTACAAATGATTGATCTAATTAATATGGTTTATTTTGGATGGGAAGGGGAGAAAAGGTAAGAAGTAATTTTTGCCTTACCTAAATGATGATAATGAAGAGAGGCATGGGGTGTATTTTATGACCCACTATAGATAATTACTCCTATAGATTAATAGTAATATGAGAGGGAGTCTATAATAAAAAAAATATGAGAGGGAGCAATGAGAGAAATAGTTTTTTCATATTAGACTAGTTAACTAAGTGATTAAAGACACCTTGCACAAGGGATGTATGATGGGTGTATTCAAAAGGTCACACCACTCACAAATATATCATTTTTCATTCCACTTAGGTAACATCTTTGTGTAGGGTAATATTATAAGGAACTAATGACAAAAAACTATAGACATAAGGCTTTTATAGGTAAATATGGTGTTCATGGATTCTCACAATAAATCTAATGGGCAATAATTCATCAAGGTCTTTGTGTATGTAACGTTGTGTTTTGGATGATCCATGACATCTTGAGTGATGCTTTAAAAATTTGGTTATTGTTAATTTACGTAAGTATATGTGCCTAAAGTTGCATTTCAAAAATTGAAGGAAAGTGAGTTAGCTCTATCAGTATTTGAATTCAGGTAAATTCCCTACTAACCTTTTTACACTAAGACTAATCTAATGCACGTAAATTTTATAAAAAAGTTGTAATGGATGAAGAACATGCAATAAAAGATATATAATTGTGATTGTAGAAATATTAATGCTAATCAAACAATGTCATCAAAATTTATACACAATCCTATAATAATAGAAGAAAAGAATAATAAAAATTGAGAGGTTTATGCCATATACACTATTCATCAATAAATCAATAGCTCAAATGATATATTTGATCTATTCAAATCTAAGGAGGGTTTACTTGAGTGGTTGTTTATACCTTTTAGTTTGACCAATGCACCTACCACATTCATGAGGATGACAAATGATATTTTACAATGTCATACCAACTTATTTCTAGTAGTACACTTAGATGAGATTCTCATTTGTAGTAAACAATAGGAGGAACATCTACAACATGTTTGATATGTGCTTTAAATTATCCTAAGATAGGCTATCGGCTAATTTAGAGAATTGCAAAAATTGGCATGATGAAGATTCAGTAATTTGGGTATATTGTTGAAAAACAGGGAATCCATGTTGATGTTGAGAAGAATCATGTAATTAAAGATCAACCTACACCAAGGACTAATAAATATTTGTATATTTTAGGTCTTGCCAATTTTTATTGAATATTTATATTGCGGTTCTCACATATTGGTTGGCTTCTACACCAAAGTGACCAAAGAACATTCCAAATCCAAGTTACATTGGGTATATACACCACAAATATCATTTGAGAGGTTCAAAGACTAATTGTATTTACCTCCTAAACTTTCTACACCTAATATAGATCAAAATTTTCAAGTGATGACTCATGCCTTAGAGTATGCATTAATAACTATTATCTCATAAGATGGGAACACAATTACCTATCGTAATAAAATATTCAATGAAGCAATAAATAAATACTCCATATATGACAAGGAGTTCTATGCCATTGTCTAAGTATATCATGGACGGTCACTTAATTGAAAGCCTTCAAAACAAATGCATTCATGGGCTTCTTTAAAAACTCCTATTTTTAAAATTCACCACATTCCTTTTTAATTTATGAATTTGCTAGTGGTAAATCCCTATATAATAAATAATAACCCCTTTTTAAAATTTATCATTTATCCAAAAGTAATTTGTATCAATTTTTAATATTCCTTAGTTGTTTTACAATTTTATCAATGTAAATCCATTGAGCATGTTTGAATCCATCGACCTATAAAGTGTTTATGAGCATAACATAAATCAGTGGTTTGAGCTCTAACTTGAAATGAAAATATGTATATTCTTGGTCTTCACACATTTCATTTAACCTGTAATATACAAGAGTAAGTTTTAATTATAATAATTATGAAAAAAATACATAGATATAAATTAGAATATTTTATAAAATTGTTCAACTACTGTGATACTTGAAACTTATCAATTTATTTTAATTCAGTAGTAAATATAAAAAAGGACTTCAAAAACATAAAAAAATATTCTAAATTTAATATCATCCATATTACAATGATTTTACAACATCCAGTTCCCTATATTCATGGATGATGGTAATCTTATATCTCTAGACATTATATGAATGAATGATAAATGGTATATTTTGAAATCCTTTAAATTAAATGGTAATATGTAAATATTTATCATGGAATGAAACCTTTTTATTGCTTTTTAAATTGAAATAAACTTAGAAGAAAGAAAGAAATTATATTAAATTCATGAGTGACAAAAGCATATCATTGGCACTTTAAAATGAATCATTGATCATATAGAGATAATGGAACTACAAGAGAGCCAATAAATATAGTCTGATTCTAATAATTAGTAAAAGAAAGATACATATCTAGATGGTTTGAAGGAAACACTTGGAAATATAAGCATCAACAAAGTTAAACGAAATCTATGCTTACTTGACCAAGTTTTGTCTCATCATCCATGAGTTGGATGTCACATGAGCATGAAATAAGAGGAGTTATAAGCTAATTCTCTAATATCCATGTTTACTACAATAAAATAAAGAGACTACAATCATTGATTTTATATCATATGTTTGGGTGGATATATAGGTGGGATGGTCCATCATGATGGCATATAGAGAATCTATATATTTTCTATCCATATGCAGAAATATGAATAACAATCAATTTCACAGCAAATAACTCTTGCAAACTTATTTCAAGTGATAAAAATATAAGTGTAAAATGTATAAAGACTACCAAATGGCTACAAATTAAGTCAATCCAATTATATGGATTAATGATTCAGATAAATGAAAATAAATACAAGGGAATAAAAATGATGCACTAGTTGTGGCAAATAATTTTACGAATAATTTTTATAGGTTTTATGCTTTTTATGAGGTGATCGTATCAGATAGAGATTCTAGGTTTACATCAAAATTTTGGAAAGCTCTTCATCATGTCATAGGTACTAAATTGAACATCAGTTTTTGTTACCATCTATAAATAGATGGGAAAATGGAGAGGCTAAACCAAGTCTTAGAAGATATTATTTGCATGTATTGCATGGATCAAAATTCTAAATGGAAAGTATTATTGTATTTCGTAGAATTTACATATAATAATAGATAGCATGCATCATTGCGAATAACATTATTTGAAGACTTTTATAGTAGGAGATGCAAAACATCTCTATCATGGGATAATCTAAAGAATTGGATGGTGATAAAACTAGATACTATTAGAGATATGGAGGAGCATCTCAAAGCAATTCAACAAAGGTTTAAGGAATTTATTGACCCATAAAAAACTACAATGATATTAAAACATCACCAAGAGAATTATCTATAGAAGGTATAGTCTTCCCAAGGGTAAGACCCATTAAAAGTGCCATCAAGTCAACTAAATTAAATTCTCGTTATTATGGAAATTTTCATATCATTGATAATAGTAGTTAAATAGCCTTAATATTTGCATTGACACCCAACTTATCAAATATCCATGATATTTTTCACATATCGCTACCTAGGAAATATGTTGTTGATATTTCTCACATTTAGAATATTTCAAAATTATAGATGATATATTCCTCAACCATTGAGTGTTATGGGTAAGAATTCTAGGATTTCATTCCAAGATGAGAAAAAAACATAGATTAATGTATGTTCTAGTAATATCAATATTCTAAAAATTATGCAGCATGGAAATATGCTAAGGAATTTAGGAAGTTGTAGTCTAAAAAGACTACTTTGATAGATAGCATTTTTTTGCAGAGAAAGACCAGTAATTTCATTTTGGAGACATGAGGCAAATAATTGACTAAGGCATGAATAAGATCGTGATTTCACAACATGACGGATTTTCACTGGTATGTAGCTCAGAGAGGCCTAAAAGTAGGAGAACATCACGATTTCATGACATGTCGGGTTTTCACCCATGAAACAGCCTGAAGATACAAAAGGAGAAAAAGTATCATGATTTTGTGATATAACAAATTTTCACCAGCATGTTGCTTACCAAATTTAAAATACACAAGATGTCATGATTTCATGACATGGAGAGTTTTCACCCGTAATGCAGCCCAAAGGAGCCATAAAGGAAAGGTGTCGTTATTTTACGACGTGTCAGGTTTTCATCGAATAAATATATTTAGTAATGAATAAGATGACTCCAAAAACCTGTGTCAGTAACTAGAAGTGGATAGTAGACAATATCAATTCCTAGATTTCTTCTATTAGATTTTTTTTTGTTGGAAGTCATGCAAAAGATATGGAAGTGTGATTGTAGTCAGATTGCTTGTAATTGATTCTAGATTAGAATGTACTATTTATAAAAAGATATTCACCATAGGGTATATATAAGGGTAAACATACTTTGAAAATAGGTTGGCTCTTAGACGTTTACAAGATTGGATGTATGTAATTTTAATGCAAGAAATAAAATTATGCTCCTATTGGCTTCTAGTTCACAGTGTGCAAGTGTATATATTAACATTTCTCACTTCTATTCACATTATTGAAATATAGACTATGTTTGTTCTAAGATCTAAACTTACTTGAAATATAAATCATATTGTTGGAGTTGAAATATTATATATGTGTGTGTTAGATAGATATCTAAATCACATTGGAAAATCTATGATTTATGTGTGGAGATATAATAAATGCTTTAACCAGTAAAGTATATGTGGTCATCTTAGTTGTTGTTTAATTTGTACCACAAGTAAGCTCTAGCCTAGGCTATATTTCTCATTATTTCAGTAATGCTCTTTTTCCTTTAACGATAAGAACCATTAAGGAACCAGCCTCCTCTGGAGATTAGGTCAAATATCTCAAGATCAATTTTTTCTATTCAATATTGACAAAATCAAGGTGTAAATAACAACCATAGGCAAATTTTGTTCCAACAATTTTTGGCATACCCGATGGGACCCTAAATCCCACAATATTATATAAGGTTTGGCGTTTGCCTTTGATATTTTAAAATCCAAATCAAATCACCTAGTGACTCCATCTGAAGGTATAGAACCAAGAAATATCTTATCTATTTATCTGGTTAAAGAATCACGATTATTTCCTTATATGATAACCAGATCTAAAGCAAGAAACTCAAAAGAACCCATTGAGTTCTTTGAGTTATATCTTAGTAGCCTAAAAGTTCATCCAATTTTATCTGTTAGATCAAATCCACTTGCTACCAATAGTACCACCCTTGTACCTTATATTTTGCCTATTTCTATTATTAACCCATATTCAGTGACTACCAGTAGTTCTATAGCATAGGAAAGTATAGTTTCTACAATGGTTACCCCTCCACCAGCTTATCTTACATGGAACCACATGGGTCCACTAAACTTGGTGGCCTAGAATATGATCCCTGCAACACCATTGAAGGCATTGCCTTCATATGACGGAATGGGTAAAATTACATTTGAACATTGCTTAGATGGTGCAAGATTAACTACTACTTATAACATCACTCAATAAGATGTGATGGTCATATTGCTAGTTATTTATTTAAAAGGAAAAATGCACTATTGGTATAGAGCGCTTCCTCCTTAATCGATCGTGACCTAGGTAGAACTCATTGGTAATCTTTTAGATGAGTTCAATAAACATTCAAATCCTTTCTCCCTACTCAACTAGTTAACCATTATAATAAAATATCCTCAAAAGGATATTATTGATTTTAATATTTGATTCAGTCGCACCTAGGAAAGAGTACCCACTAGATTAAAGCCAACCACAAAGCAAGTAGTATATTATTATTTAGGATCTTTTAATACAAATATCAGTATGATAATATGATAATAACAAATATTCACTTTATTTACTATTTATGAGGAAGCTTCTATAGCAAAAAGATATCTCATTTTCATAGGGAGATATCCACCTAAAGCAATAATGCTGATTTTTCCTGATATTCCCCAAGCTCCCAATACTACTTCTTCTAGCTCTTCTCATTTTCCAAATGTCGATCTCCCAAAATAGAATTGGACAAATTCCATTTCTACAATACATATGCCTCATAACTCTTTGATATTACCTCCTATTCCTACAATATCTGCATTACCTACACCATAGCCTCAGTCAGTACCTGATAATCAACTCACTCTTATACTAGATAGAATGAAAAATCTAGTAAATGATATGACTTCAATAAAGAAAAAATAATCTGAGGAATTTTCAACCAATAAGGTTTCCTCAGATAACAAGAGATGCAATGCAGTCAAGTAATAGGGGATAGGAATGATAAAATGTCATTTATACAAATGAAATAGAAAATACGGTTGAGTCTTCTATGAATTTTTATTACTGGTACACCATGTGTAATGATCCACATGGAGAGAGTTCATGTATGATCCATCAATATTATTCATAGAGTATAGTTGTTGAGAAAGCAGAGAAAATAATGAAAGTTCATGTAAATATGATTAGAGAAACATACCACAATTTCATGATGCCTGTAGTAAAGCAAGTTGCAGTTCTAACCAGATCGGGTAAAAAACCTTTGCAAGTAAATCCTAAAGAGATTCAACCTTTAATTTTTCCCCTAGCCCCCAAAGCAACTCCCAAAGGAAATTTACCTTATGAGAAAATATCTCAAGTTCCTGCCCAAAGCCAAAGGCAAGAAACGCATAAAGAATTCATTCCACAAAAGTAAACTAAGATTGAAGACCAAGCTAAAGAAAGGTTGAGATTTCCTTCATTGACTAAAAGGCAAAGTACAGAAGCTACCCAAGGATACATAAATATGTATGATACTTTTACCAAGGAAAGAGATTTTTTTTTTGAATCACCTACATTCAATATAGTTGAAGAAATGAAAAAGACTCCCTCAAAGTCGAGTATGTATGATGTTCTTCAGTTTCCTGTTCAAATTGATCTCCTGCAAGAATCTCTAAAGACAATGAAAGATAAGGGTAAAAACATATCTTCTTCAAATACAGTCCAGGAAAATCTAACATCTACTACTGGAAATAATAGACCTCCTCATTTTTATTTATCTCTTCAAATGGAATGGTGGGTTGTTCACAAATGCATGATATATTTAGATGTTGCTACTACAATAATACCCAAAGCAATATGTGACATTATGGGCATGGAGTACACTAGGAGCAATTCATATGTCCTACAATTGGATGGTACTCCAGTAAAAACTATAGGAGTGATTAAAGAAATTCCTATATATCTCTACAAGATGCCCCAAATGGTGGTTATACAAGAAGTAGTAGTGGTAGATTTGGCACCATATTTTGGTATGTGCTTATCTAGATAATTCATGTCAAAAATAGGAGGATACCTATCCCTGGATTACTAACATTTAGAAATATATTTAAAATGTAGGAGGATTAATATCTTTAATGATAAACCATCTAATTTTCATGTGGAAAAAATAGGGGAAGCTAACACCGTGAATATGATGACTAAAGAAATTAAAGAAGTGGATCTAATGGAAGAGGCCTTAGAAGATCTTCAAGCAGAAGATCGATTTTACTTGCAAGATTTCAATGCCATGATAGAAACAGAAAAGGGAATTTATTCCATTAAAAAACCAAAAAAACAATTGACACCTACTCTCGAGGAAAGTAACTCTACTAGTCAATTGTGGAAGCTTTTCTTTGATAGAGATAGGTGCAAGAATGGAGCTGATGCTGGAATAGTTTTGATTACCCCCATGGAGAAAAAAAGAGTTTTCTTTTACATATTGACATGGAGTTGTACAAATAACACGGTAGAGTATGAAGCACTTTGTTTAGAATTGAGGAAATCTAGAAAATAGGGAGTGAAACAACTACTTATTTATGGAGACTCATAACTTAGTGTGAATCAAGTCACAAAAAAATGCATCAGTAAACAACACTACTTAAAGGCTTATAGAAATAAAGTATGGGATCTCTTAGAAGCCTTTGAGGCTCTAAATATGAAGTCTATTCCTAGAGAACACAATACCCATGTAGATTTATTGGCATCAATGGGAGCTAATTTTTGTCCTATAAGTAATGTTATTCAGAACTCCAAGACAATTAGACTCATATATAGACCCTCAATGCCAAATAAGAATATCTTTTGGCAAGTTTTTGAAAATGATGAGCAAATATTAGATTTTTTAGTCTATGAAATGAACTGCTCAAGTGATAGAAATCTACAAGATGAAGAAGAAGAAGATATGATTCAATTGAAGAATAATCATATCCCTAAGGGACTTATCACCCTTGAAAGTCTATTTTATAACAATGATAGAGCTTTGGGCCATAAAATAAAAGTTGATAAATATTGGTATAAAGAAGTGGAGTTAGAACCAGGAAAGATGATTAATGTTGGCATTAGTTGTATAGAAGAAGAATTGAACCAAATCAGGTAATTATGCAAGAATTTTCCTGATATCATAGCTTGGGTATACAATGATCTAAAGGTGTATAGAAATGATATTATCCAGCACACCATAAAATTAGAAGAGGGAGCCAAGCATTTTAGGCAAAATAAAAGTCTGATAAATCCAAAGATAGAGTATTTTATGAAGGAGTTGTTAAAACTTCTTCAAGATAAAATAGTTTATCCTATTAAACATTCTACTCAGGTGGTAAACTTGGTACCAGTCAGGAAGAAAATGGAGACATTATATTGTGTGTAGACTTCAGAAATATGAATATAGCATCACTCAAAGACCATTATCCTCTTCCTCAAATTGATCAGATTTTACACACAATTGTAGGAGCAGAAAGGTTTTCTTTACTAGATGGTGTTTTAGGGTACAATCAGATATGGGTCAGAGATGAAGATCAATTCAAGTCTAATTTTACCATAAAATGAGGAACATTTTCCTATTAGAGTATACCTTTTGGTTTGTCTAATTCTAAAGCAACTTTCCAAAGAGCAATGGATGTAGCTTTTGGTGAACTTGCTTGCAAGATTATAATTATTTATTTAGATGATACAAACATCTTTTATCATCATGAGTGGCATCATATAACACACCTTGAACAAGTATTTGAAAAATAAAAATAATTTAGAATATATTTGAACCCAAAGAAATCCATATTCGCTATAGAAGAAGGTATCTTACTTGGTCATGTCATCTCTAAATTTGGATTAGATATTGACCCTGGTAGAGTGAAAGCACTTCTGGAACTGTCCCTACCAGTTAATAAGAAAGTTTTGCAATCTTTCTTTTGATAAATAAATTTTGTGCAAAAATTTGTTGTAAATTTTGCACAAATTGTTAAGCCAATGACTGAATTGTTGAAAAAGGATCCACCTTTCAAATGGACCGATACAAGGAAGAATGATTTTAAAAAATCCTAGAGGAAATAACACATGCATCTGTACTAGTTAATCCTGATTACTCATGAGATTTTATTCTATATTCTGTTGGTGAACAAAAAAATTATGTTGCAGTCCTTACACAAAATGGGGTAGATAGTGAAGAAAGATCTATAGATTTCCTGAGTTCCACCATGCACGATCATGAAGAGAGATACAAATTTATTGAAAAACAAGTTTATGCTGTCATGAAATCCTTGAAAAAATTTAAGCACTTTCTATCACAGAGCAAAATCATTGTTTGTGTGATCCATTCTGATGTCAAAATTTTTATAATACAAGGAGAAATTGGAAAATAAAGAGCTAGTTGGGTGACTAAGATACATGAATATGATGTAGAAATGCATCCAAAAAATATAGTAATAGGTAGATCCTTGTGTAAAGAATTGGCCAAACAAGCTACAGATGAGTAGGTGGAACCTAAAGGTGTAATGGCTAATACAGAATCTGATCCAAATCCAATAAACACTGATTGGATTGATGATCTTTTGGAGTAATTTTAGACTGGAATATATCCTAAAAATCTGAATGCTTCACAAAGAAGAATATTTAGAGCACAAGATTTTAAGTACACCCTTCAATTAGAAGGGTTGTACAAAAAAAATATATATGGTGTACTTTTGAAATGTATAGGAGGGGATTAGGAACAAAAAGTGTTAAAAGAGTTCCATGGGGGTATCTCTAGAGGATATTATTCAGGAAGATCCACTACCTTGAAAATACTTCGAGCAGGTTGTTATTGGCCTTCCATTTTCTTAGATACTTACAAGGTCACCAAAAATTGTGATCAATGTCATAGATATGTAGGGAGAAATATGAATTATCCTATTCCCTTAAAACCTGTCCATGTTGAAGAACCTTTCTAGCAGTGGGGATTAGACTTTTTTGGGATAATAGAACCCAATTCATCAGCTGGACATAAGTATATACTTACTACCACATATTATTTTACTAAGTGGGTTGAAGTTATCCCTACTAAAAAAGCTAATAAAGAGGTGGCAATTAAATTTGTGGAAATATTAATTACGAGGTTTGGTGTACCAGATTCACTAATTACAGATAACTAGATCAACTTTTATCGAAGCAAAAATAATTTAGTTTACTAGTTAATATGGCATAAATTTCAAAACTTCTTCCAATTATTATCCACAGGGTGATGGTTTAGCTGATTCCACAAATAAAAATCTCATCAAAATATGGAAAAGAATAATAGAAGATAATAAGAGGAACTGGCATTCCTTGATCAATAAATAATTATGGGCTGATGGAATTTCAATCAAAAAGTCCATCAATAAATCACCTTATTCTTCAGTCTATGGTAAAGAAGTTATTTTGCCTATACATATGGAAATACCAACACTAAAGTTTCCAAATAATATAAATGAAGAAGGAGTTCAACCTATGGATGCCAGATTAATGTAGCTTCTACAATTAGAAGAACAGAGGGAACAATATTAGAATCATCACTAGAAATATATGGTAGACATAGAAGGATGGTTTAATAAAAATACAACCTACAAAAAATTTAAAGTGGGAGATCTAGTTTTGAAATGGAATGTGAGAAAAGCTAAGCCAAGTAATCATGATAAATTTGATGCTTTTTGGAAAGGCCCTTTTGAGATAGTTGCTAAAATGCAATTTAACTTTTTTCAACTAAAGGATCAATAGGGTATGATTCTACCCATAACAATGAATGCTTTTCACTTAAAGCTCTATTTCAAATAAAAAAAGTGAATAGGTATTTTGTATATAATGTATATTATGATAAGTTTATAAATATTTCCAAAGTTATCTCTAGTTCATAAAAAAATTGTCATCATCCTCCAACCAATCAGAAGTTACCCGTAAGAAAGAGAAGAAATTAGAAAGTGCTATGTTGTCAAATATAGTTGTTCAAATTCAAAATTACCACGTTGTTTTCCAATGGTTGGTTGAAGAAAATAATTTTCAAATAACTTTGATAAACGTTATTTTTATTAAATAAGGTGAATGCCTAGTTTTTGGCAAGAATTTGAAATTTACCATGTGGCTTATCAAGAATTGCATAAAGGAACCACATTTGTAAATGGAGAGAGATTTGGTAAATGGAATTTTAATTTGCACAATGGATAATCATTGGTCAAGGTTTTGAAACATTCGAAAGGGTGGCAAAAACAAGGCACAAGGTGATTCTAGCAAATCCAGCCCACCAACCACAATTAATGCACATCATGCATATTGTTCTAATTGATGTAAAATCCTAATTTTACTCCTGAGTGAAATTCGCTATGTCACTTTCTATTCCCACTTTTCCTAGTTCAAGTTCAGTTCAAAAAAAAAGGATTAGTGTGACAAAATTTTCATGGCTCCAAAATGAAATTCTTAGAAACCAATAATTGTGAGTGTGTCTACTACACCTTAAAAAACAATATGTGGGGAAGATGAGCAAAAAAATCATCGATCGAGATTCTAGAATTGGTGATACAATGGTGACATGGAGAGACCTAGAAAAGATCAGAAAAAATATTGAATATAGGATGTCTACTGGGATTACTGTGTCTTCTCCTGCCACTTTTTCTTTTCATTCATCGCTATACTAGTATGTTTATATTCTTGTGCACCCTTTTTTTGAATTAGTAAAAGCAATCACAAATTTTTATGATGAAAAGAAAAGGGTTGTAAAAAATCAAAGTGGGAGAGTGCTTTTCACTTTAAGCATAGATGCTTTTATTTTTTCTTTCACTGTTGGATATGTACACACCCTTGATCCCAAGGATTTTGATCCAGAATACCAAGAAAAATATTTTGTTCCTTCTAAAAAAATAAAGAATTTACTCTATACCTAGTTGAAAAATCCACCTAATGGAGGAATGATGCCTGAAACTCCTATTCCCATAGCTGAATTTAAAAACCCATAATTATTTTCCATATTGGCTATGATGGCAGGGTTAAATACTGATTAAAAAGTTCTTGGGTGGCAAATTGCTTTAGTTAATTTCTTATCTAATCCAAAAAATTATGACTCTGTAGTTATGGATAAGAGTGTTCGGCCTATGTTTTTGATTGGGCAGGGTATTTTTTTAGAGAAATACATGAAGGGTTATCTTCCATTAAGAGGTGGTCTTCTTTTTCTTTTTATTTTTCTTCTTATTTAGTATGGTTGTTGATTTTTATTTATGGCCAAGGAACTAGAGTTCATTTCAGTTAATGATAAAGATGATAAAGGAAGGACTTTACTAGTATGTGAGTGGACCAATGTGTTATACAAAACCGAGTCATATTATGATTTCAATAGGAAATGTTTGGTTCTAGATTTGAAAATAATGTATGGATAAATCAAAAGGTTAAACCCCAGAGCTAAAAATGTTTTATAGAATAAACATGTTGAAGAGGGTGATTGGTTTATTCTCACCCAAGGGGTTGTTATTAGGTTGCATGGTTTTACTAAAAAATCTTTCTTACTTCTGCATTATGTTACTAATAGATTGTTTGCATTAGAATATGTAAATAAAATTGAACATATTAATGTGAAATATGTCACGAGTATAGGTAAAACTGGTACTTGTACCATACCTTTTGAGTTTGAAGGTATTATGGTTTTAAAAAGGGATCAAAACGAATAAATTGCTCAAGATATGAGGGATTTGGGGTTGGTAGAGATCCCCCAAAGATGGAAATATGATCCTATAAACTGGTTTGTAGAAATATAGACTATTCTAAATAGAGTTCCATTGAAAGTGTATCATGCATCTGTTAGGCCAAATATCGAATCTTGTACAAATAATGATGAAAAAGATCCATTAGAATGGCATGTGGAACAAATGCAACCATATACTCCTTGGAATAACTTTTATGAACATGTTTTGCATTTTGATCCAATAAATAATGAGGGGCATGTATTCAATGAAAACACTATTTATAGAATGCAGAAAAAAGATGCAGATTAGATGATAGAGAAAATTAATGAATAACGGTGCAAACAGATATGATTGAATCGAGGTACCCTATAAAAATGATCTTGAGTTCTTAGTACGATATGACCATTATCAAAATTCTTGGTTAGGAATTATCCCTGTAAAAATACCTCGTAGTGTTTATGGGAGCAAAGAGACAAGTCTCAAAGATGCTAAAAGAAAAAATGTTGAGTAGGGGAAAGGTATGAAAGTTGTAGTTGAAAAAACATTGGCTCAAGCACATACCGGGTTGAGAAGTTCAAATAAAAATACCACTACAAAAATTTTCACAAAAGAGGAAGGGAAAACATATGGGAAAGCTACTCAAATGATGTTAAAAATGGGATATGAAGGCAAGGGCCTAGAAAAAGAAGGAAAATGGATCACTGAACCCTTATAGGCCAAAAGAAGAGAAAAATGCATGGCCTTAGGATTTGATTCATCTAGAAGTAAAGCTACAACTTATAAAACTATTAAGTTTGTTCCCCCGTTGAGCTCATATATAGAATATGATAAAGAACCTCTTTGTATTAAGAGGAAGAGGCTAAAGTCTACAATAGAATTTAAAACAAAAAATAATAAAAATGTTGAATAAAAAATAGTTCATGAGCAAATCGCTCAAAATGGTGGTACTTATAAAATAGAAATGGCTCTGGCTAATGAGAAAATTATTAAGGATAGTGAGAATAATGCTCTAAATCCAAAACTTATTGAACAGGAAAATGTCTAGCTTGGGACTATGGATGATCCAAATGACTTGGCTTAGGAGGATCAAAATGTGTATATTTCTAAAGAAGTTATTGTAAAGTAGGAAAATATGGAACATAGAAGAAGATAGCCTAGGGAAATTCCCTCAAATGTTGAAATAATAAATCTTTAAGAAGTTACAAATGGTGAAAATAGAGTTGATAATAGCAAAAATGTAGAAGTCCCTAAAAAATATGAATATCTAGATCTGATGATAAGTGAAACGGATAAAAACCACAGAGAAAGAGATGAACATAGACAAGTGTTTCAAAAAAACAAAGGTATGATTTCTCTTTTCTTTCAATATTTTCTCTCTACTTATTCCTATAGTGATTTTCCTTCCATTTCTTGTTCAAATAAATATGTAATTTTCCATTTCGATTCGTGTTTTCTTCCCCAAAACTAGAATTATTCTCCCAAATTCAATTTGAAGTTGATACTAAGTTGATACCAAATCCATTTCTCTCTAGCGATAGCATTCCTGCTATTAAGTCAATATCCACTCCAAATGATGAGAGTCACCCCACTCTTTCAAAATTAGGAGATTTGAGGAAAGAAAAAAAAGATACTTTAGACTGGTGGACATCTCATTCTACTAAATATTCCAAATCCCCTGCCCATATTCAACAGATAATTTCCATGGATCCTACCACAATGCAGAGGAAAAATGTAAAATTGACACTAGTTTCCTAGAAATCAAAAAGGGATATGAATATTGAATATTATCAATCAGAAGACACAACTGAAGACATTACTCAGCTAAATATATCAGATGAGTGGGGAAAATCTTAGGCCCATTTTGGGACTATTTATTTACATGGGAAATTTTTTAGAGAAAAGTTTGTCAAAGAGCAAGAAGTCGGGAAAGAGTTAGAGTCCATCCTGAAAGAACATAAACTAACATAAAAGCCCCTAGAGCTAGAACAAAAGAAATGGGAATATAGATTTGGTGAAGATTACAATGAAGCAGCTACATTCAAAGATAAATTAAAAGAGGTTGATGAGTAGATTCACTCTCAAAATCTACAGGTCCAACAACTCCAATAGCAACTAATTGAAAAGCAGAAAACTCCACTGGTCTTTCAAAAGAAAAGGGTAAGGTAGTAAGGAAATAAATGATCAAATATTTATTGGCATTGAGACTTAAGGAAAGACCCATGTTATTATATCTAGCCAAAGTGAATGAGGTAATTAAAGTAGTCGGTGAAGAATTAGGAGCTTCAATGAACTTCCTTCAAGAAATATCGGATGCAGCCACAAAAATTAAAGTTTTATCAAAGAATATGCCCAAGAGTGTTTCTGCTAAAATCCATAGTGAAGCATGGTCTCAAGCTAATATCGTAGCTAAAATTTTCTTTAGGATACTCAAACTGGTGACTTAGGGTGATAAGCTCCTTCAAGAGTTAGAAGCTGAAGGCAAAGGATTAGTGAAGCATTTAAATTTAGAAAACAAATGTGGACTTCCATATTTTTAGGATGATAATTCAAAAGTATTAAGTGAAGATGCACTAACACCATGTCTAAAATCTTTCACATAAAATGAGTTAGAAATAGAGAATTGGGAAGAGCCTGTAGAATAAGTACAAATATTTGCTATGGTGCAGAACCTCACGCAAATTAAGTCTTACCTACAGAAATTGATCCTGAGGAATAATATTGTGTCACATGATAATGTAGAGGAATTCCAGTACATATATCAGTTGTTCATGGATTCTTCGGACGTTGAATATGAATATTGGAAGTAAATTTTCTTGATTTACAATAAAGTATTTGCTATGATAGAAAAAATGAAGAAGTCCAAACAAGATAACCAAATGTAGCTGACAAGAGGAAGGATGAGCTACCAACCATGCAACATGTTTGAAATTGTTTCCTAAGTTGTTAATATATTTTTAGTGAAAAACCCATAATATGTGAAGGGTATCCTATAAAGGTAATTCTTTATTTTTCCAGATGAATTTCTTCTTAATGTTCATTTCCAAAAATATCCTCTCCTATATCATTTTTTTTTTTAAATCCATTTCCCAATGTATGAAGGTCCTAGATTCTAAAAATTTTCTGACAAAATTTCCCCAAAAGGTGCCAATAATATTAGTTTAAAAAGACTACCTTGATAGATAGTAGTTTTTTGCAAAGAAAAACCAATATTTTAATTTTGGAAACATGACGGAAAGAAATGACTAAGGCATGAAGAAGGTCACAATTTTGCGACATGTCAGTTTTTTGTTGGTATGTATCTCGGAGAGACCAAAAAGTAGAAGAACGTCATGATTTCATGACATGTCGGGTATTCACCCATGAAACAACTCGAAGATACAAAAAGAGAAAAAATGTCATGATTTTGTGACATAACAAGTTTTCACCAGCATGCTGCTTACCAAAGCTAAAATACACAAGATGTCACGATTTCGTGACATGGTGAGTTTTCGCCTGTAATACAGCCCAAAGGAACCATAAAGGAAAAGGTGTTGTTATTTCATGACATGACGTGTTTTCGTCGACATGGATATATTTAGTAATAAATAATATACCTCCAAAAGCCTGTGTTAGTAACTAGAAGTGGATTGTAGAAAATATCAATTCCTAGATTCCTTCTATTATATTTTATTTTTTGGAATCCATGCAAAAGATATGGAAACGTGATTGTAGTTAGATTGTTTGTAATTGATTCTAGATCATAATGTACTAATTTTAAAAGGGTACTCACCATAGGGTATATATAAGGGTAAGCATACTTTTAAAAGAGGTCAGCTCTTAGATATTTACATTACTGGATGTATGTACTTTGAATGCAAGCAATAAAATTATGGTCCTATTGGTTTCTAGTTCACAGTGTGCAAGTGTATGTATTAACATTTCTTACTTCTATTCACATTATTAAAATATAGATTATGTTTGTTCTAAGATCTGGACTTATGCGAAACATAAATCATACTGCTAGAGTTGAAATTTGATATATGCATGTGTTAGATAGATATCTAAATCACATTGGGAAATCTATGATTTTTGCATGGAGATATAATAAATGCTTTAACCAGTAAAGTATATGTGTTCATATTAGTTGTTGTTTAATCTATACCACAAGTAAGCTCTAGCCTCGGCTATATTTTTATTTCTTTAAGTAAAGCTATTTTCCCTTTAACCATAAAAACCATTAAGGAACCAGCCTCCTCTGGAGATTAGGTGAAAGATTTCAAGACCAGTTTCATCTATTCAATTTTGATAAAATCAAGGTACAAATTACAACCACAGGTAGATTTTTTTCCAACAAGAAGTAATTCCCATATTAATTTGAATGAAATATGTATTCTTTATTTATATAATGGATCTCTTTACAAGGACTCTTCGTACTTGATTTATGTATTGATGTGTGGATATCTAATGCATAATATTATTTTATATTATTAGGATGTGTTAATAATTGCACTTTATATTTTTTTTATGAGACATGAAGAATATGGTACTAGTGATGAATTTTTATTATTACAAGACTAGGTAATATCATAGGTGGATTGATATGGGATAACCATCAATGTTGAGATAAAATAGAAAATGATTGATGACATTCTCATCAAAAACTCAAGGGCAAGGAATACCCCTCATGTAAATGCATTTCATGTATGGTTTTTTGTATTGTATGTGTATTTGGCAAAGCGGTTGCTATTACAAAAGAACTATCCCTAGTAGGTTGGTCATAAAATTTTAGTTACCTTAAAAGAGACCTCTTATTTGTACATCTTAGACTAGTATTTGTTACGTTGATGCATTCATGCTTGAGGTATGGAAAAATTGTTTGATTAATATAATTAATTATGGGTATATCTTTTTTTTTGGTAATATTAAGAGAAAAGGGTTTTGAAAGGGGCCCCTAAACCTTTTACATCAAAGAGAAAACCAGCTAGGAAAATTGTGCACTAGAGCACGAAACAATAAAGCACAAAATAGAACAAACATGAAATGAAACAACACCACAAACTAGGAGGGCCAAAGTGATCGGAGAACCCCGAGAAGACCAGTGGAAGAACCGAGGTAGTTCTACACCACTGCATCAAACTCAGAAATAATACCCCCAGACATTTGGGCCACCTCATTTGCATAATCTAATGCCATCTTGATGTAACTCCACACCGTGTGCTATTTGATCTCTATCAGCTAGAGAAAATGAAGTTTGGAACTCTTCTTAACTATGGATTTGGCTTGAGAACACATATCATTCACCAACTTATCCTTCCAAGCTGATCTGGGAAGGACTTCAATCTCCTCATCCAAAACATGCATTTTAGAGCTATGGGAATACTATCCTAACTTTCTTTTCTGACCACTCAAAAACATGGACTTACGCAACCCCACATTACCCTTGCAAATACCTTCCCCAACCACAACAAAATTAGGAGCCGAAGACACCAACTGAGTATCCTCCCTCCACCAGATACCCTCCTCATCCAAGAGCCCCAAACACCCATAATAGAATCAAATTCTTTAGCAAGAAATTTTATCGACCCTAAACCTAGAGGAGGACACCCTAGATCTTCCTCGGAGTAACCATCATCATCCAAAAGGACCAATGTATCACTACATACCAAAATGAGAATGGAATTTAAAGGACACAAAATGTTAATAGCGGTAAGATCTTGTTCCTGTGTAACATGTTTGAAAAGGATAAGCGCCAACCCTTGATGCAGAAAAACCTTACCTCTATCTTCCTGAAAAGACATCATTGACCTGCTAAGCGAATGAAACAAGAACATTGTAGTGTTCATCCACCTCTATCTCCTAAGATGGTTCAAAAACATTACGTGGAATCTCCACAACATTTCATATGAATTGTCCATCGTAAATAAGTCCGTAATAACCTTAATGAATCTATTTTATGGCATTGAAAGGGATTTCGAATTGAACCCATTCTAGATATGAGATAATAACTCATCTTCATCCAAAAAATATGTAATTTCCTGCATAAGCGAATGCCTCTTCTTATGAGTAGCTCCGTCTACCATGAGTCAAATAGCTCAACTCACAAGATCCACTGAAAACTTTGAAGGACCAAGATCCCACATGTACCCACCCCTCCTTCTAGGAAGCTACTATCCAGTTTGAAAGAATTAGATTATGGTCATGAAATTTTTGGATGCAATCAAAAAAGCCTCCATTCTTTAAAATATTTATGACCTCCTCATAAGCACTTAGAGACATAGGTTTGATCCTAGACGTAGGGAGAACCGACTTATGTTTGCACACTTTGGACTTGCTCATACTCTCACAATAGTCATTGCTCCAAAGGCGAATCAAAATAAAAAACCACTAGTAAGAACCATAAAGGGACACCTAAATGTCCTTAGAAGAACACCAAAAAACCCATCCCTTGTCGATGATTAAAACAACAAAAAATTCCACCTCAAACCAGACCAAACCTATAAAGTAAAAGGAGCTGTAGAAAAGCAATATCAAAATGTGAGCATCAAAACTAACATAGGGACTCAACCTGGACTTGGATTGGCATAAATGAAACTTCAACAAACACCAAATCAATACTTCTAAAGAGGACTCAGAATTCATAGCCTAGAGGAGGGGCCGATAGGGAGGAAAATAGGAAGCACCCGGGACTAAGCAAAACCACCTCAGCAAATGACCAAACATCGATAAGCCTTCATGAAGCCACATGAATGGGATAGGTGGAACTACCAAACAAATCCACCTCACCTCGAACAACACCAATGATAACACGTAGGAATAGTGAATTTCAAGACAAGAAGACCAATGGTCCCCAAAAAATAGATGATTCCTAAGACAAAAGGATATACCGAGGCTAAAGCTCAATAGGGAAGAAAGAGTGAATGGGAGCCACCTCAGCATAGAATTTAATGGACACCCCATTCCAAGTGTAATAAAATATCCAACCAAATATTATCCAGGGGTATCCCTATTCCAGCGAAGGAACCTGCCAACATCTAGAAGAGAATTCTCTACAACAACATTCCCCATACCCAAATGTAAAGTAGAAGGAAAATTTGAACATCTTGAAAAGGGTAATTAGCCATAGTACATGGGAGAACAAAGAACGTCCACTAACCATCACCATTACTATTGGTACCTACCAAACCATCCATACAAGCCTCCACCGCCTGCATCCAATTAATTAACATCATTATGGGTATGATTAATTAAGTCTAGTGAGAAATATGTCTGCCATATAGTCTATCCATGGAGATTTATGCTAACATTTACCATCAAATCTACTACATCGTTACCTTATCTGAGTGTGTTAGAGATATAAATATCCTCTAGTTCTTGATACAACACCACTCCCTCATCAATAATATTGGCTACTTTCTAGCTGACATGGTAGGCTCATTTAAGCATACTTATGATGTTTTGAGAGTCACCCTCAATAACTACTTTTTTAAATTTGAACTCTCTTAATAATGCAATTCCCAAGTATGCTGCCCTTGCTTTCACCACCTGTGAAGAACACATTCCCAAGGGTTCATCATATGCCAAAAATAGATTTCCATAGTCATATCATATGCCATTCTAGGATTTCCCTTGGCCATCCCATCAAAATTTAATTTAACACAACCAGGCTTTAATTTGTATAAATTTAATTTGGCCATCGGATTCCATTTAACCAAGCTTTTGATATTGGGTTCCGGAGGTGGGTGATCCACATGTCCAAATTCTAGGAATTGTTCAATCAAAACTTCATTGTGGAGATAAGCCTCTGACATATTAAAGGATACATAGGTACTCTTTACGTTCTCCACTGGACTAACAATTATGCAATTGCTTAATATCACCATGGAGATAGTTTTGTCACTAAAAAATTTAGCATTCCTAGCCTTCCAAACTCCCCATATGGCATGAGGGAGCAGGAAACGCCAAAAGCACTTGAGACATGGAGAGTGAAAGGGCAGGAACCACTGAAGAATACAATCATAAACCAAATCTAGAAAAACCCACTCTACTCCAAGGTGCCTGAGGATGGAAAATATAACTTCCTTAAATACACTGCAATTAAGGAGTAGGTGAGAGGTCGATTCCCAATCAAATTTGCATAGATAACATCTATTGACCAAACACCAACCCCTTTTATGAAGGTTCTCTATAGTTAGAATCCTATTTTGGGTAGTGAACCAAAAAAACATGTTCACTCTAGGAGAAAGGTGCTTGAGCCACAACACACTAAATGGGAAGTGAGCCACCTCCTCCTCACTAAAATAGTTATAGGTAAATTTAACTGTGAACCTTCCCGAAATCTCCAATTGCTAAATTAGACGATCTTCGATATTAACTTTATAAATAACATAAAGGCACAGTTTACCAGTAAGGATCTACCAAAAACGTCTGTTGCTCTCATTTCTCACATATTTTGGCAAGGTTACCCAAACAATTATGTTCCCTCTAAATTCAAAAAAGTCAGCAACCTTCACCATACCCACTTCTCTATAATTTGAGATCAATTCTAAAAACCACAAATCCTCAATAAATGATCGGTCACGTAGCCATACATATTCCCAAAAGAAGACCAACCTTCCATTCTTGATAACCCATATACATTGCTACTTAACCAACTCTATAGACTTCACCAAGCTGTTCCAAATGGCCGATCCTCCTAAGAGTAAATCATCCGATAAAAAGGAACTGAACCTATATTTAGCTTTCATAATGGAACCCCATAATTTATGGGTATTTGATACCAACTTCCAACCAATATTAGCAAATAATGCTTTGTTCATCTGGATTGCACTCTTCAGATTCAGCCCCCCTTTGGATTTATTTCTACAAACAACCTCCCATGAAATAAGGTGAAATATTCCTCTAAGCTTCGGACCAGCCCAGAAGAAGGCTTTACAAATACTATCAATTTTTTAGGCCATTTTAAGGGGAACATGAAATAAAGATATAAAATAAATAAGAATGCTCTGCAACATGCTTTGCACTAAAACCACCTTACCCTCTTGACTCAATAGAGCAGATTTCCAAGTAGCTAGTTTTCATTGAACTCTTTCCACCACCAACGACCACATTTCATATTTGGATCTACCAACAAACAAAGGTAACCCTATATAGGAAGAGGAGAGAGAGGCAATGCAAAAATTCAAAAATCTAGCCACTTCCCTCTGAAACACTCCCAAAGTATTAATAAAAAATAAGCTACTATTAGAAAAACTAACATGTTGGCTAGCAACCCTTTCGTAATAGTCTAGGATAGATTTCACTTCCCTCACCGAGTCCACCAAAGCTACACAAGATATGAGAGTGTCATCCATAAACTATTGGTGAGATATAGGATTACAAGTGGTCGCATACCACATACCCATAATATTCTGGCACCTACTGAAGGTTCTATCCAAAGCCTATGCAATAATAATGAAAAGAAAAGGAGACAACAAGTCCCCCTATCTTAGCCCCTGATAAGAAAAATAAAAGCCCGCTGGGGTTCCATTGATGAGCACTAAAAACTAGGTTGTCGAGAAGCAAGCCTATACCAAATTGATCCATTCATCACAAAAACCAAATTTCTTCAAAATCTTAATTAAGAATGGCCAAGAAACCTGATCATAGGCTTTATTAATATCCATATTCAAGAAAAAACTAGATCTCCCACTCTTATACACCGAATGCAATAATTCATGAATGACAATAGTGCCATCCAAAATTTGCCTTCCCAAAACAAAGGCACTTTGAGTTTCATCAATGATCTTCGGGAGAAGAAGTTTGAGTCTGTTAGCAATAGTCTTCGAAAGGATCTTATACACTGTGTTGCAGATACTTATAGGTCTGTAGTTATTAAAGGTAGAAGTTGTATCTTTTTTAGAATGAGAGATAAAAAGATCGCATTCACCACCTTCATAATAAACTTGTTCTTCTAGATATCCCTAATTTCTTCACATACGTCCCCCCCATATATATGTCATTTTTTTTGGAAAAAAACTATAGGGAAACCATATGGACCTGGAGCCTTGAGAGGTCCCATCCCTTTAACTTCTTCAAGAATTTCTTCATCAGAGAATGGGGTTGTGAGCCACCTGTTCCAATCTATAGAAACTATTTTTGAGATAACATCAAGCATTTCATCCTCAAAAGAGAGATCACAACCATACATAGAATAAAGTAAATCACTAAAGAAGGTAGCAAACTCCTCTTGTACTTCACAGTCACCCGAATCCAAACTTCCATATCCTATGACTATATCACTAATCTTGTTATGACCTTGCCTCCTGAGAGTAGATGTGTGTAAAAAGCAATAATTATGATCCCGTTCTTTGAGCCACAATTCCATTGACTTATGTTTCTAGAATAGTTCCTCTTGAGCCTGTCTATTATGGTATTCTACCAACACTCGATGCTCCTCTTTTAGCAGGTCTTCAAAACATCCCCCAGCCTCCATAGTAGCCTCAACCTATTTAATGTGAGCTTTTAATATTTCCTTTTCTCTAAAGACATTCCCAAACGAGGATTTGTTCCATAATTTGAGATAGCTCCTGAGTCTCCTGAGCTTATTTGTTAACTTAAGCAGACCAGTACCCTCAATATCTTCTAATTATGGGTATATTTTAATATCAATATTAATAGTTAATATTAATACTTGGTATTAATTGAATTAATTGATTAAGTAATTATTTTTTCTTGTTGTTATTACATTAACAACATTATAAAATAATGATATTATCTTATTATTTTTTTTGAAAAAAATGAAAAATATGTTATATTTATAGAAGCTGTATTACAAGGTAAAATGAACTGGACAGGCATCAAGGGAGACAGAAAATCCTCCTCCAATCCCTCCTAGCTCAAAAATTACCCATAAAACATTACCTTACATAATGCAGATATCCATACCCTCAGCACTACCATAGCTGAATTCCAGTTTATCCAATTTATCTGAATTCCGTAAACTATCCATTTATCTTCATGTTGTGTTGCTCTGTGGCCTAACCGTGATAGATTCATTAGACTCACTGTCTACTCTTCTTGTTCTACTATCTGCTTGTATCACCTCCTGCATCCCTTGGATTCTTTGGCACAAGCTTATCCGATTTTCCATCCGAGAGTCCACATATTGCCCTTTCTCCAGATCTTTTCCCCATTTTGCTAAATAGTCCGCCACCCTATTTCCCTCTCGCTTTATATGTGTAATAAAAACATCTTGAAAAACTTGCCAGATCTTCCGGACTGCTTCCACCTTCCTTCTCTCTCCAATTCCTAGCACCTGAAAGGGCCTTATCGGATCTAATATTCCAGCCCATACCTGAGAGTCTGTCTCTATCCACAACTTATGTAACTGTAGATTTGCAGCTATCACTGATGTTGACAAGATCGCCTGTCCTTCCGCTTCATTATTAGTTGCCTCCCCCATGCCTTCTGCTCTCCAATACACCTGTTCTCCTTTCCAATTTCGCATGATAATACCAAAACCAGCTTTCCCAGGATTTTTAGTAGAAGCCCCATCTGTGTTTGCCTTCACCCACTCTTTAGGAGGTGGCCTCCACTCTATGTTATTCAAGGGGATCACACCTGTGTACCCATCCTTAAGTTGTTTCTCTGTTACAGTTATTCCAAGGCTCCGTAGAATAATCACTTCCTCCATTTTTATATTTGTTTCCTCCTGTAATCGATAAATAGTGTTTACGTTACCTTGCTCATAATACTCTCCCATACTTGCTCCCTTGTTCTGAGCTCTGATCTAAATATGCGTGCATTTCGTTCTAGCCATAATTGCCACCATATGAAGCTAGGTCCTAGTTTCCATGCAATTTTCATTGTTTTAGTCTTAAAGCTGCACTGTTTCCATTTCTCATAAAAGCTTTCCTGGCTCTCAAAAACTTCCCAATGTTGTCTCATTTGTCTCCACCAATTGATCCATATGTCTTTAGCAAAAGAACACCCAAAAAAGAGGTGATTCAAGGTCTCCTCTGCCTTTCCACACAAAACACATTTAGAGGGCCCAAAGAAACCTCTTTTTATCAAATTATCAAAAGTCAAGCACTTTTTGTGGTTAATCAACCATGAGAAAATGTTAATTTTTGGCCATCCTTCCTTTTGCCAGACAAATGTCCATGGAAAGGGTGATGGGGTAATCTCGTATCCACAAACTACCTTGTATCCCTCCTTTGCCTTATAAATTCCCAACTTACTTCCTCCCCATCCAAGTATATCCCTCTTAGAACAATTCTGAATTGGGTGTCTTTGAAGATATCTCCACAGTTTTTCCATTAGTTCCTCTGTACCCCTCACTGGCCATTCTTGGGGATGTTTCCACTTTAATAAATCTGGCACATGTTGATTCCATGATTTCATATAGTAAGAGGCTTTCCACCACCCTGCTTTTTGGAGCTACGATTTCCAGCTCTCCATCTGCGGGAATGTCTGAATAATTGGTTGTGATTGATTCCATGAATCCTCCCAAAATAAAGCATCCTTTCCATCCCCTAACTGCCAATATAGGTATGGCTTTATTAACTCTTGGCCTACTAACATTGTCCTCCATATGGTAGATCCCTCTCCTTCCACTTTGTATCTTGGAATGTTTTTCTCATCCACTCCTGGGTAATATTTAGCTTGTAAGAGTCTACTCCATAAACCCCCGGTAGCTGTAATCCATCTCCAATATAGCTTCCCGGCTAGTACCTTGCTGCTCTGGAAAGCTGATCTTATCCCCAATCCTCCTTGTTTTTTTGGTTGGCATATCTTCTCCCAACCCACTAGTGCTATTTTTGTTCTTCCCTTGCACCTGACCACAAAAACTTTCTTGTGTGTTTGTCAATATCTTTTAGAATTCTCTTTGGAGCCTGAAGTACAGAAAATTTATAAACTGGAAGAGCTTGTAGCACAGCTTTAATCATTGTCAGCCTTCCTCCTAAGCTTAGCCATTTATGAGTCCAGTTGCTCAGCTTAGCTTGAAGTCTATCCATCAACCCTTTCCACTCTTTACTTTTTGTTTTCTTTGCGAGATAAAGGTACTCCTAAATACTTGTATGGGTAAAGGAGTTTCCATGAATTTCAACAATTGTATAATTTTATCTCTCACCCTCTTCGTTGTATTAAAAAAAACAATTTGAGATTTTTTTTCATTAAAAGTTTGCCCGATGGCTTGAGTATACCCATCTAAAACTTCTTTTATGTTTCTTGCTACTATGAGATTGGCTTGACTAATAAGAGCAGTATCATCCACAAACCGGAGGTGATTTATCTCAATTTGAGAACTTATTTTCAAGCCCTTTAACCTCCCCTCTTGTCTCCCTTTTTTTAACAGTCTCCCGAGACCCTCTGCATAAAGGATAAAAAGGTAAGGGGAGAGAGGGTCCCCTTGCCTCAGCCCCCTTCCTGCTGTGAACATGGGAGAGGGACTGCCATTTACCAGAACTGAGAATGATGTAGTTTGTGTACAGGCTCTTACCCAATCTCTCCACCCCTCTGCAAAGCCCATTTTTTCTAAAATATTTTGCATAAAGGACCAGTCTACTCTGTCATAGGCTTTAGAAAGATCTAATTTAATAAACATACCTGGGTCCTTTTGTTTTGACATTGTGTGTATCACCTCCTGGGCCACTACTATTCCATCTAGAATTTGTCTGCCTTCAACAAAACCACCTTGCTCACTTGAAATCAGATTTGGTAAAAACTGTTTCAACCTTTATGCCATAAGCTTTGTTAATATCTTGTATACTACATTACATAGTGAAATAGGCCTATAATTATCAATTATCTCACTAGATGGGCCCTTAGGAACCAAAGTGATAAAAGTATGATTCAAGGCTTTTAACATTTGCTTACTCTGTCTGATTTCCTCCGAGTGCCTCCACCTTCGCTTGGCCCACAATTTCCCAAAAATTTTGATAAAATTCAATGGGGAATCCGTCTGGTCCTGGAGTCTTTCCTGTTTGCATTTTTTGTATGATCTGCGAGGTTTCTTCCAAAGAAATTTCCTCCATTAATAATTTATTGTGTTCAGGTTTAACTAATTGTGGAATTGCCTCTAGTATCTTCTCCTGCCATATTGCATTCAAATTTTCATTACTGCTAAAAAGTGTATGGAAGTATTGATTTGCTATACTTTTCATTTCACTTCCACTGGTTTTTACCTGACCCATCATATCTGTAAGACCCATAATTCTATTTTGTTGTCTCCTGGCTGTTGCTGTCTTATGGAAGAAAGCTGTATTTTGGTCCCCCTCCTTTAACCATGTGATTCTGGCTCTTTGCCTCCAATAGATTTCTTCTTGTTCCTCCAAAGCTTCCTCTTTTCTAATAATTTTTGCCTCACGTTGTAACAGTTCTTATGTGATAGTTCCTTGTCTTATCTCTTGAGCAATCTTCTCCTTTTGATCCTTGATTTCATTCTTTTGGATTCTAGTTATTTCCTTCTTCTGTTTACTCCACTCCTTTAGTTGGGTCCTTACATATTTTAGTTGTTTGTGGAGTTTGAATTGGGCTGTCCCAAATCTTGGTTTCCACTGATTTCCACCATTCCTTTATACGGTCCCCTAGCTCCTCATCTTTCAGCCACCATAGCTCAAATTTAAAAGTTCCCACAACTTTATGATTATCTTCTTCTATGGTTAAACTTACTGGAAAATGATCTGAAGAAAGCCTATCCATGACCCTTGCTTGATGCTTGGTATGCAAATATAATTCCTCCCCCATGAAGAAACGATCCAAGCAAGATTTGACCATCTCACCTTCCTTTCTTCCGTTAGTCCAAGTCATGGAGCTATCCACAGTTGGGATATCTATTAGATTCATTTGACATGTTATTGCTGAAAAAAACCTGTCCTTTTCCTCAAGCATGGCTCTGCCTCCTTGTTGTTCCTCTATTCTAAGCTTTGCATTGAAGTCTCCTCCCACAATCCATTGGTCCTCCGGGTAGTTTTCTCTGAAAGTCTGGATGGCTACCCATTGATCCCTCTGTAATCTAATTGTTTGTGCTCCATAAAAATTCACTATAGTCCAAATTTTTCCAGTTTCCCTATTTTGTAACCGGACCATCAACACCCCTCTCGTAGAGGCCCCCCCTATCTCTAGGAACAGTTGGTGATTCCACATAGTGGCCAGTCCACCTGATTTCCCTTGTGACGATTGAGTAAGGATCTCTCCTTTTTGCCATATCCTCCTATTTATTTTTTGTAAGTCTTCTCCTTGCATTTTGGTTTCCTGTAACAAAATTATATCAGGACTCATATCTATGATAATATTTTTGACTTGCCTTTTGTCTGGGGCGATTGCCTAAACCCCTCACATTCCAAGTGATTAATATCATTGAGAATTAGGAGAGAAAAAAATCAGCCATCGATTTTACCTTTCCGTTCTGGCTCAAATCTCTTCCCTGTTCCTCCATCTTTTCCTTGTTTGACTTCCTCCCTGTAGATTGGTTTGGTTTTTGTTTCTTCTCCACTTGATGAATTCCTAGAGTAGGGCTTTCTTTGTTCTTATTTCCTTCTTTCATCTCTATTTCCTGTGTCAAAAACATCCTCTGCTCTATTTCCCCTCCTATGGTCTCTCTTGTGGGTTGAATCTCCTCTTCCATGAGAGAGGTTGTGTCTCATTCTGCTCCTTGCTTGTTCCCTAACACTAGATTGGAATATTGTTCCTGATCAACTGTTGTGACTTCTTGAGTATCCTCCTCTAACCCTTCCATTTGAAAATCTCCTTCGGTTTCCAAGTTTCCCAGTTGTTTGAATATCTCATATCTATTGGTTGTTCTTACAACTCTTTCTCCTTGTCTCTGGTTACTGTGTTGATTTTTTTTGTTTGGCCTTCTCATTACTTTTTGAAAACCCTCAGAATCTATTGGGCCTTTCCCTTCCTTTTGATTTCCCTTTTGCTGAAGAGATTGACCTGCCATGTTAAAATTTTCTTTTGTCCCCTCTTGTTCAGATTGATGATCCTTAACTGTTGGGCACATTCTAGCTAGATGTCCAGGAGCGTGGCACACCCGACATCTGAATGGAATAGCCTCATAATCCAGTTGTTGGCGCCAGACAAAATCCCCTATTTTTAGGTCTATCTCTGTTGGAAGAGGTTTCTTGAGGTCCATTTCTACACAAACCCTAGCAAACATTGCCGATCCTCCTAAAAGCTGTTTCTCTTGATCTACCTTGATAATGCCCTAATAAGTTGCCTATTGCCTCAAGTATCTCCTCTTTCCAAAATTCAAGGGGAAGGGCAAATAATCTTACCCATATTGGTACTATTGTCGGTTCCACCCTCGGGTCAAATCCCATCTTCCATGGTTGCAAGAATAGTCCCGCTGGTCCATGATGATATGGTCCTCCCTCAAATACTTTTTGTCGATCTGCCACCGATGTGAACTCCATAGAAAAATACCCATTTGCGAGAGTTAGAATTTCATATTCTCCTTCCGGATGCCATTGTTTCCTTATCCATGTGTGGAGGAAGTGCACGAGATGGTTTGAAACCCACAAATTTACCTATGAGGTTGTGTTTTGACTTATAAACAATATCCTCGGCTACCCCAGTCCTCGGCTATTTCCAACATCGGTATTTCTTTTGCTTGTGGTAGACATCCGTTCACCCTCCCAGGCAGAGAATCCTCCTTTTGTCGCTTCCCCATGGTGTTTATGATTTTCTTTGCTTGTGTTTGACAGTCGTTGAAACTATCTTGGGTTCCACATAGCTTATCCCGAAATGAAATTCCTTCGTTTGGAGGATTTGGTACCGAAGTACCTATGTCCCCCATTCTTGGCCGTGATCCTTACTATTGACAGCCCTCTACCTCAGCTTCTGAAACCCTAGTTTGATTCCTTAGATCTCCTCTGAAGCACATCCCATTAAGTGATATTATTTAAGGATTTGTTATTAGGAATAATGAATGATATTATCTTATTAAAAGGGAAAAATAAATAATTATAAATTTAAACCATGATTAAAATATACATATAAAGCCAAATTATGAAAATATAAAATTGGTAAATATTTTTTGGATAGTATATATGGGTTATGTTATCTTCTTTTAACAGGTTCATGGTATCATCAAAATAAGGGCCATGATGGAAACAAGAGAACATTTCCAACCTTTAATCTTCCATACTTTATGGTTTATATCTGGATGTATTTTTACCAAGGATGGTTGGATTTCTAGTGGAGGAAGTATTTTGGAAGGATAAAAGATAGTTTGGAAGCTTTGTAATAGAGGCAATATTTGCTCATTTTTTCTTGGATGATATTTTTTAAGAAATCCATAACATGTTATTTTGGGTTTTGATCTTGTATGAAAACCTTTTTTCTTACATTAGACATTGGGTTCATTGGTTTTTATTTAGTTCTTTCTTGGGTAACCTTTTGACTTGAGTGATGGGCATTCACTTTCTCCTCTGGCTACGTAATTAGAGATTGTTTTAGTATTGCTTATAAATATTTATTTTTTATTGCCTTTATTTTCTCTGGAGTGTTGTTGCTTTGGCTTATAAAAAATAATAGATTCTTATTTACACTTGGGTTGCACACTAAAGTTATTTTTAGACTAGCATTTTCTTTTGGTTTTGAGGTTTCTTGTGATCCACACATTTTTAGGAAGTCATCTTGTGGAAAAACCTTTATCCTTTTCTTCTAGATGATTTGTTGCTTTTATTTTTCTCTCTATGCTCACTGTTTGGATTGAGTAATTGTGTGGAGGTAACCTTTGAATCTTTGAGATGCTTCAATACTCAAAAATTTATTAGTTGTTTCCCTAAGTTAGATATTTGGGAGTTGAGCATGTAGATTATTGTGTATTTTTCTATTAAAGCTATATTTCTCTACATGGCCATGGTGTTTGTTTTGTTCATGTTAGCTAGTTGTTGTTCAATCACTGGAGTTGCTTGGTATTCTTTTTTTAATGTTGTTTCCACTATTTTTAAGGCATTTATTTAAGAATAGTCATGTTTTTTTGGATAATATTATGTTGTTATTTCTACCATATATTAATGTATTTATACTAAGGTGTAATGAATTTTAATGGATGTTAAGTATAATAGTAGGAAAATTAATGTATTTTTGGTTACTTATGGTTTAACCAATAGATATTTAATATTAATTATGGTGGAAGACGTTATTCAAAGTGTTTTAGTTCTTAATATTAATGAAATAAGATAAGGTTAGGTAAATAAATTTGTTTATCACATTGGTGAATTGTTATTGAATTGAGGTTTTATTTGAAAGTTCAAATATAGTTGGATATTTTTGGGAAAATTCCTTGTTTTGAATTAATGAAGATTTGTTTATTTTTGGGATTAAGAAATAGAGTTTTGTGGATGCATTATATAATGGTTTCCTAAGGCTTATGTAGACAAGAATTCCATTATAGAGAGAACTATAGGATTCTCTCATTATTATTGCATGGTTATGTTGCATGGTGTTCTTGTATTATGGTATGCATCTTGCATGGGTGTTGGTGTTTATACATGAAGTATGTTAAGTTGCATATGTATATGAGAGTTTTCCTAATACCTAGAATTATGTTTAGTTCATAGGCAAATATCGTATAAGGAAAAACATTGGATGAAAGATGGAACTTTGGATCTATGATATAACTATGTAGTAATATTATTGAAAAGGAAATGCTTGTTAAGAATTCTATTGAAACTTTTTTTGAAGGAAATATGTTTTGTTTAGAATGATTACATGATTATTATTCTTTATGTAAGTTCATGAATTATTTGGCTAGATGCAAATGAAGAATTAGGTTGAATGTATGGATTTTATAATATGACGATTCATGGTAATTATAGAAATTTTCTTATGGCTTCAAGGATATTTTAGTTTTTATGTGTTTACGATGCAATTGTTAATTATAACACTTCATTTGAAGCTTTGGAATTGCTTTATATTGTTTTGGGAGATATTTTTATTTTACTTAAGTTGGTTTAATACTTTGGATTTTTGGGGTTCCTAGGACAAAATCTAGAGACTATTGAAACTCATGACTAGAGAAGATAACCCAATTCTAGGAGGATTTATGGTGATGCAATAACCATATATATATTTATAAGGACTTGTGGTGATGCAATAGCCATAAATTTATGAGTAAGACAGCTTGAATGGTGAGGCTTGAGTGTACCCAAAGCAATGAGGATTTTGAAAATCACTCAAACATGATAGTGAAAAAATATTAAATGGTGAGGATCATGTGAGCATACTCATTGCTAGTTTTAGCTTTTAATGTAATGAGCACTAGGATATAGCAATTACAAGATGCAGAAAAATATGAAAGAAAGTAAATTTACTAGGTGACTAAAATATGGAATAAATAAAAATGATATAAAAGAATACAATGTAGCTATGGAGGAAATAAACACTCCATTAATAAATCTATTGAACTACATTGTACCCATCACCAATGGATGGTGATGTATGCAAAACAATACTATGCACTAAGCTACACTATCATAATATATCCCTTGACTCTACATCTATCTATTAGTGAGGGTTTCCTTATATAGGTAAAATAGATTACTTGGCCAACACTCTACCTAGCTGTGCAAGGGATAATTTGCACATATACAACTTGAATATTGACACTTGTGTATTTATTACATTGCATGAAGAAACTATATAATTTACCCCTAAAGTAATCTAATGTCCTAAGTATGTATCTTGGAATATATATTTACATGATCCAAATTATGTAATATGCTCTATTTATTGAGAGTGCTTCCAAATACTCTCGAATTTCTTTGGATCAATGTCGGATCAGTACTGAACTACCATTGAGGTTCTACCAAACTATCATCAAACTGTCATCAAATTGCTACCATATTACTTTCAAATTACTATTGTATTGCTTTTTCCAAGGTCTAAGGCACCTTTAATAGGTGGTCAATTGATTGACAAGTTTCATGATAAAAATTTTAATACTCCATGAGTGCTTCAACTATTTGGTGGAGATGTCAAACTTACTATATTTCTTGTGACAAATTTCACCTTTTGGTTAAGATATTTTTATTCCCCTTTGAGTGTTATCCAAGAAATTGTTCTTCTTCAATGTCTACGACACTTCCTTGTTGTAACGGATGTATATCAAAATACTATATGTACTAATAGCTCTTCTACATGGAGCATGAGTGCCAAGATAGAATTTTAACATCTTCTTTGTGAGTGTTATTTAGAATTTATCTTGAAGAATGATAAGTGGTGTCTGCATACCCTTGTCTTTATCAATACTTTCTTGAAGGCTCTCCAATGTATTTTACACCTTGTTATTTACTGTTTTACATGGATGCTAAAATATCTCAATTCAAGCAACGATTATGGTGGATTTGTGGTGGAGATATGGAGGAGCTTTGGTGGAGCTTTGGTGGTCCTTGAATGGAGTTTGAATTGCAATGCTTGGATGAATATTTCATGATTCTCTACTTATGGTAGAAATGCTCCTTTATTGGATGTAGCTTGCTTTGATAGAAATACTCCTTTGCTTTAAAGTATTCTTTCTTTAATAGAAATGCTCCTTTGATTTATACATTGCTTGATTTCCCCCTAGATTTATGCCTTGTCTTCTACAGGTTTGGCCATCCAAGATGCATAGAGGATGAACCAAAAGAGAGGCTCTTTGATATACTTGGAAGAATAATAATATTCAGTCACCTTTAGCTGATTCAACATGCTTGCAGTGTGTCTTTGAGGTACTTTATAATATTCCTTTTTTGGTACATATAATGAGTTAGAGTAGTGCAACAAAATGTAATCATATTTATAAATAATAAGCCTTTTGAACCTTTTATTGCTCTCCCTTTTTATAGTTCTAGTAATATGATTTGTATGGCAGAATTCTAAATGCAGTGTAGGATTCTGAGGTTGTATTTTTACTTAGACACATTTCTATTTTATCTTGGATATTATGATGAAAAATCCAATATTATATAGAAGTAGATATATGATGCAATTTTCTACACTTCTATCCTTGCAATTAACCTTGTAATGCTTTGTATTTTAGACTCACCAAGTTTTAGTATTTGAAACCTCTACTTCTATATTTTTTTAGTCATATTCTTCTCCAAGTTTTTGAGGATTCTAACCTATTTTGGTGGATTCTCTAGGCCACAATGTGTTGCAGATTTTTATGCTTTAATAGTGTCTTTATATACTTGATACAAATCAGTTTTTTGCTCTTTAAGAAACAAAAAAAATTAATTTATTTTCTAGAGTAGTATAATAGTGCAAGTATTTAAATTTTAATGTACTAATAATTACACCTTATCACTCAAATAAACTCTAAAATTAATGCAATAAAAATTTATTGCAACTAATCAAGAATAACATAAAATGAATCGTTAAGAATTATTCTACAATTTCACTACAATTAATATTATAGGACTTAGTATTATTTTTATTTTTCCAAAATAGATGATAGGTAGTTGATAGAAGTAATTTATAAATCTAATCGAATCCTAATTAATATGCAAATAAACCTTAAAAAACTTTTTCTTTTAGCACTTTTGAAGACTATAATACAATTTTCTACTTACAACTTTAATCCAAATATAGGTGCTTCTAACAAATCTGATAAGTAAACCAATTAATAAATCTACTTGCACCAAAAATTTGTATAAATTTTTGAATTTTTTTGTATCTCTTTTATCACTTCTATAGAGGATGTAGTCTTGGTGTCTAGTATCACCAAGTTGCTGCTTCGAGTATGACCTTGCAACTCTTTATAGAAAATCTTGAACAACAACTTCTTCACCAAATGATGGTCTCAAACTTTATTTTATGAGCCTAGGATTTGGTGGCTTGTTATCATCATATGATATCCTCCTTCTGCTATATATTTGGAGAAGTATTTGTCTCTAAAGTGATGCCTTCTTACTGTGAGAGGTAATTTTCAAATATTTAATATTTGGTGAACTTATTCTATCTTCATGTCTTCTTGTCAAATTTTGACTTCAAGTAGGATCTTCTTATGATATTTAGCACTCCTTGCCAAATTCTTCTTCATATATTTGAAACTCATTACCAAATTATTTTCATGTATTTGGAACACTTTGCCAAATTCTTCTTCATGGATTTGGTACTCCTTTTCAAATTACTCTTCTCTAATTTGACACTCCTTGTCAAATTTTTCTTCTCTTGGACTTGTTTTCATATGGTGACAATTGTCCCAAGTCCTTCACTATTAAGAACTTCTCCTTAGTAGTGGATTTATCCAATGAGTTATCCTTTGAGAATATCTTCAATAAGACTCTTCTATCCTTTTTTGGATTCTCGATAATATCTTCTCAATATCTCTAGTCTTACAACTTCTAATGGTATTCCTTGAGGTATTCTCTTCAATAATATGATCATGGAAGTGTTGGTGGTGATATCTACTTCTAGATCTTCAATTTTGCTAATTCTAGATTCGAGCAGGACTCACTAGTCCTTCTTTTTCTTCTCCTTTCCTAATTGAAAGTTATTCAATGAGGTCTTCTCCTAATATATTTGATTTTGCTTTATGTGTTTAATTTATTCTAAATAAGATACCCTTCCTAAATTTCTTGTAGGAAGTTTCCCAACTCAATGAATCTTCTTTCCTTGAAATAAAGTATTACAATTAAAATATTTAGTCTACTAATAAATTAGATATTCTCTTAAAATTCTCCTTTAGGATCAAGGCTTATAGCCTTTTCAGTATCAAGTCTTATGTGGCCTCTTTCAGTATGAAGGCTTCTATGGCCTTTTTCAGTATCAAGGCTTCTATGGCCTTTTTTAGTATTGAGACTTCTATGGTCTTTTTAGTTACCAAGAATTCTATGGCTTCTACGTTAAGGCTCTTGTGGCATTTTTATGTTAAGGCTTATATGACCTATTATTTAACTTTTGAAGTTCTTCGATTCAACAATGGAGATCTTTAGTCTCTTGACTCCACAATAACTCTTCTTTAAAACTCTTCTTCCACAATATTCTTCTCTTGCACAAGGAACTAATAACTACACTATGAAGGCACACCGACCTTCAAGCAATGAAGTTGGAGTCTCCTAGATTTCTATTGTAGGAGTATGAATCCTATGAGAAATAATTTTGTACAACAAAAGAAAGTTTAGGCAATATTTAGAAAATTATAGATATAATGTATGATCATCACTAGATGATTTTTTAATCTTGTGGGTTGAATGATGAGTCCTTATATTCATGTGTTTATTTTGTAAATTTGTGAAAAGATTCTAATCAAATGATATCTTGGTATTTTTTGAACTAATATTTCTTTCATTCCTCACTTGGGCTCTCCATAATTCTACCACCTAGACTCTTTTGAGAGTTTTTGATAGTGACTCATACATTAGTGCATCAGGTTGAAAAAAAACTCAAGCTTAAATATAATGGTAGTTTCCCTATTGACCTACACATACTAGATCTACTAAGGCTCTGATACCACTATTAGCTTTTCATGTAATGAACATTGGAAGATAGCAATTACAAGATGTAAAATAATGTAAAAGAATTTAAAACTACTATATGATTTAAATAAGCAATATATTGAAATGATATAAAAAATAAAATGTAGCTATGGAGAAAATGAACACTCCATTCATAAAGCTACTTATGTACATTGTACCCATCACCAATGGATTATGATGCACATAGATTTGTACTATGCACTAAGCTACACTATCAAACTATATTTCTTGACTCTATATCTATCTATCAGTGAGACCTTCCTTATATAAGTAAAGCAGGTTACTTGACCAACACTCTACCTAGTTGTCCAAGGGATAACTTGCACATATACAACTTGCACATTGACATTTGTGCATTTATTACATTGTATGGAGTAACTAGATAGTTTCCGCCTAAAGTAATATAATATCCTAAGTATGTATCTTGGAAGATACATTTACATGACCTACATGATGTAATATACTCTATTTATAACAGTTAGGCGAGTGATAATATCCTTAGTTAGCCCGTGGAGGTATGGTAACTAAGAATTAAGGAATTACACCAAAATAATTCTACATAGATAGAATTATGTGGGGTTTGATAAAGGCCATCCATATCTAAGTTTTATGGTCCTTCAAGGATAATTCCTACATCATGGTCATGTTTTCCTATACTGGCAAGGATATATGAAAGGTGTAGGGACCACTATTAGCATCCTTACTAAGCGATGAGGTTTAGAAGGTGAACCTTAGGAATATGAGATTTTGGCCACTCCTATGCACTTGAGAGTTACCTATAGTTACATTAAACTCAAAATGTGGTTATACATTATAATACTTGAAAACTTATTAGTACTTCCTTGTGAACCTTACATGAAAAGCATGTATCTCTCTTGGGTTGGTTTTGGTGGGTTGTTACATTCAAGAGGATATTTATATGAGGTATTCCTTATATTTTTAGCTTGATCGACCTGGTAACTTATTAGCCAAATATTTCCTTGTATGGGTTGAAGTATGGTCCATGTGATTGTTATAAGAAGACCCATTACTTCTTTCTTAGTTGTGGGTTTTGATGTTGTAAAATAAATCATGACATCTACATCAAGAATCAAAATGATAAACCATTAATATTTTTTAGTTGAAATATTTTTGGATTTTATTTTACTTTATGCACTACTTTTTGGGATTAAAGTTCAAAATTTATTCACCTAATATTACCTTAGATATCCTACAATATTTTAATATGGAGGATTGTAAATCTTTTTGGACTCCCTTTACTTCTAATTTGAAGCTACAAACATAGTACATGTATATTTAGTGTATGTTACTTTATGTTGGTCACTTGTTAGGGGCATTCTCTATCTTAATCATACTCCACTAGATATTGTTACTATTATTAATTTTTGTGATAAGTGTATGTAAACATCCTATGAGAGTCACTAGACAATGGCCAAGTGAATTGTTAGGTATAATATACCAAATGGTTATTCATGATTCAATTGGAGCACCATTTATTTTGGTAGGAATTTTAGATGTACATTGGCTAGGTGGTTTATATAAATTATAATCCATTATAGGGTTTGTCTTCAATCTTGTATCTATCCTATCCTGAATTATTGTATATTATTATCTACTATAATTTGGTCTATTATAGATGCTAAATACTATGCTTCAATGAGGTTTTCAAGTGGCTCTTATGGATTCTCATGATTTTAGATAAAGTAGGTATACCATAGTATTTCTTATCGCTTTCCATTATGATAATAAAATTTTCATTAATTTTATCAATAATGTAGTTTTTCATTAGAGGAATAAACATATAAAAGTTGGGAAGTATTATGTGTAATATATTTATGCTTGTGGGACACTTTATCTATTCTATTGCAATTAGTAGATCAGATAGTGGATATCCTTATAAATATCATGCTTAAGATGTTTTTTGTATGATTGTGAGAATGTCTTGTATAATAATGTTCCTTAAGTGGGATTAATGATAAATATCTCTCTTGTTATTACAAATTCAGCATATGGATGATGTTTGAGTATGTAGTGTTAAGAATAACTTGAGGCCACAATTGATTTTTGTATTGTATAACCCTTTCATCCCTTGTACACCTTGCATATGTGAATTTAATATAATATTTTATTCTTTAACCTTAACATAAATGTCTCTTATAATTAGTTATTTATACTACTATTTTTGGATACATAGGGGAGTTGGTTACATCTACACTACTTTTAGTAACTAGAAAGTGCAGGGTTCAAACCATGGAGGTTGTTTCCAATAATCCTATAGAACCTCATTATTTTATAACCCGACATGAAGAGGACCACCGGTCACTTAGGATTCATACCATCGTCATTGATCTATATCCAACATGGATTATTTACACTCATTTTTACCAATCATCTCATTATTCATTGGAGTATAATTATTTTTATTTAGTGAGATTATTTTGGAATCTATAATTACCCTTCATATTGTATGTACTCTTTTCTAATCTATTGTCATCATTCTTGGCAATGTGTTTATTCTATTCTTTTCATGAAAGTTTTGTGAAATCCAACAATTATTGGGCTATATAATATGACATGTTATACAATAAACTTTGTGGAAGAGAGTAAATAAGAGAATTTTAAATATATAAAAAAATTGGTGTCTTAATTATGAAAGAATAAAAATCATAAAAACATGTGTAAACTTGATACCCCTGCCTCCTTGGGTCTTACCCGAAAGTGGCATCCCTTTTGGGATGTTTTCCACAAATAAATAAATTAAAAAAAAAAAACATGTGTAAACTCATTGGAAAAATATGAAAGAATAAAAATAAATATATGGTCTAAACTTTCATTAGAGAGTGGCCTAATTAAAACCTCATTTTCAAAAATAAGTTAATTTTTTAAAACAAACTAATGATCAATATAACCATAAATAAACCTTTATAAAACCATGCAAAAGGATAATATTATATTTATTGTTTATTATTATCAATGAAAGAACCTCTAACTTCAAAAAAAATAAAATTATATTACTTTTTTTAATTATTTAAAACAATAGAATATTACTTTTCTCTTTAAAAAACTTAGTCGTTGGAAAAGATAGTCATCACATAAGATTAACATATTTTTTTGATTGAAATTATATGTAAAAAGGCATTAATTTTGGCATAACTAATAAATTAATAACTTTAATACACATTTAATTTTTTTTATTAAAATCATAAAATAAAATAAAAAAGTCAAATATTTTTTGAAAATAAATCAAAATATTTATTAAAAAAAAAACTAAAAACAATTAAAAATATTTTTTAGTGAAATAGTAATGATTATATATTAAAAAAATAACTAAAAAAAATTAAATAGATCAAAATAGTATTTATTATTTGAAAATCATCGTCATTAAACAAGGTAGTCATCATATAAGTCTAACAGGTTATTATTGCAACTACATTTCAATTTGATTTTTTTTACTATAATAACTAAACCCGTAGTAAATTTTAAAGTGTATATTAAAATATTATGAAATTTAATATAAATAATTGTATACTCTTTTAAATTACTATTATACATTTTAGTTTATAGTGAGGTCAAGTCAACTTGCTTGGGGTCAAGTACCTATCACTCACAAGTAAAATGTCTCTATGTTGATTAAATGTGAACTTTTATCTTACCTCAACTTGCTTGGGGTCAAGTACCTATCACTATGTTGATTAAATGTGAACTTTTATCTTTTTTTTCATGGAAAAGAGCTTAACTCAAAGGATAAAATGTTGATTTTTACATATAAATTAGATCCTTAATTTATATTATGAAACTATTTTATTTTTATCAAGTACTTCAAATTCAACATACAAATATTTTATCTTTATTTTTTGTTTTAATAAGCTATGTGAGGTTTCAGGGGCCACTCTTATTACAAAAATAATACATTGCAGTACTCTAATTACATTTTTAATAAATTAATTAAACCATATCCAACTTGCATTTCTATGAAATATATTTTTTATTTTCCTCAAACTACTAACTTTTCACAATAAATAATAAGTTAACTAAACCATATCTAACTTACATTTCTATCAAAGATATTTTCCATATTACTCAAACTACTAAGTTTCCACAATCAATTCCATTATATCAAATGTATTTTAAAATTTAATTTTTTTAACGATGAAATTCAACACCGTAAATGGGTAAAATATGTATTCAATTAGGGTTTCGAGTTCTTGGTGTCAAACTGCCTCTCCACTATGGAGTGTGTCAGGACGTATCTTAGGATATTTTTTTTCTACTTTCACTAACTTTACTCTGCCATTTGGTGGATTAAATATATATTTTTTATGAACAAATCTTAGTCAACAGTTCCAAATTCTATTGAAGTTTTAGAAGGGGGAAATGGTGCTAAATATGAACAAGCAACCATGAAAGTTCATTCCCAAAGTTTATCATGAGGTAATATTTCTCCATAGGATGTTCTTATCTCGTTGAGTGAGTTTAATACTACTTGTTCTTAGCTGGAAATCCATACGCTGGTAGGGTATTTTGTAGGTTGTATCCCTAGTGAGACCATCATTCGAAATTGGGTCCAAAAATATTGGCATGGCGTCAAGGTTGATGGTATATAGAACCTCACCAAAGGATTTTTTTTATTTAATTTTTCTAACCTTTCTTAGGTCAAAGTGGTCCTCAATCATGGGCCTTGGCCTATTCATAGCTCCCTATTGATTTTTTAGCATTGGACCAAGAATTTTTTCATCACTAATAATGTTTCCTTAAGGGTTCTGGTTTGGGTTGAATTCCCTAGTCTTCCTCAGTCACTCTAGCCCTATTATCATAATCTTGTGGTACCCATTGATGAATTTATCTATTGTGAAATAGATAAATTTTGTCTCATGCCCTCAAAAGAATTTTTATGTCAAAGTCGATCTTTATAAATACCTTAGGGAGACTATTGATATCCAAGTTGGTAATTATAGGTTTAAGACACATGTTGTCTACGTAGATCTACCTAACACATGTTACCAGTTCCAATTAGATGCCCATAAGATAAAATATTGTCCTTCAATGGTAAACAAGATTAAAATTAAGGAGAGGACTATGGATTCTATTACTACTAGCTCTATACATGCTTCCAAAGGGGGGTAATATTAATGGAAGTTAGTCCAAAAATAGGAAAAATGTAAACCCTATGGCTACTCCAAGCAGATCGTCTCAATCCCTTATGTCTTTTGTGACAATTGGGAATGGTGTGGTGATAGAGCAACATACCACATAATAAGTGGCACCCAATGCTAGGGCTTCATATATAGTTTCTAATGTACCATCGAATAGTGCTTCCATTGACAAAATTTTTACTTTTTTTGTTCCTACTCAGTCTTTAGATTCTCTAGTTCTACATATCAATTGGTAGTCTTCATAAAGCTTCATGGAACCTGAATGAGCTTCTATCAATTACTAAATATCTCGTAGCCCACCATGAGGAGAATCCTTGGTTCACTAGGATAAAATACATTAAGTGAAGTTTTGAAAAGCAGGTCAAGAAAATTTTATTAGTAATATTTATGATTCTCTTTCAAACCTTGAAGATGCTAAAGATGTAGATGGACATATGAGTCTTGATCGATCTTCATGATTTTTTTATCATGGAGTGTTAGAGGGTTGATGGACCCAGTCCATAAATACTTGATCTGATATGAGATTGCTTCATGCTCCATATTTTATGGTAATCTTGATTTTCTTTGTCTTCAAGAGATTAAGATTTTTCACTTTATTCTGCAATGTACTTACCCTTTTCTTTGATCAGGTTACTTTTTTTATGCCACCAATAATTCCCTCGGTAGATGTGGAGCTATAATTCATTTTGTATCAAGGTGGAAAGATTTTTTTTTTCTCATAGGGTGTAGACCCTTTCAATCACACAATTTGGGTTTTACTTGTGTTTGGTGGACTATATTTTGGTTTTTTTTAATGTCTATACCTCCAATGATCATCAGAAGGACCATATCCTCTAGCGGTGGTGTGTTTTTCCTTACCATATATTTTTGGGGTCATGTACGAAGATTTTAATATGATTGAAAATCCTACATACAAGATAGGACAACTTCCCATGTAGTGGGATACTAGAGAAATATAGGCCTGGTACTTCATGAAAAAGAAATTGGGTTTGTCATAATCTAATTATTATTTTTCTCCTTAGGATTTTCCTAAAAATTTATGGTATACATGGTCCAATTTCTAGGCTGACCATGCAAGAATTCTAAGAAGCCTGGATAGATCCATACTTTCAAATCATGTGCAATTTTTCTTTCATAGGAGAAATGCTTCAACTCGGTTTGTGGAAACCATTCTTGGTACAACTACTTCCAACCATTCATCCATCATGTTTAATATGTTGATGAAATCCTTGCCTTAGAGACACTACAATTCATAATATTTTTTAATACTTCCTTTATTTAGCATCCTTCCACAGTTTGTTATATCCGTAGAGTTCAAAATCTAGTTCCTAGACCTACTAGAGAGTTAGGTTGGATAAAATGGTGGAATTATGTAATTTTTTGTACAATTATTTTGATCCGTACATTGGAGAAAAATGTGGCATAGTTCAAAAGATATTCCAATGTTATCCTTCATGATGAGCTTACAAAAGCTTCTCTTAGGCTTGAGGTATTTTTGTTTAATCCTAAACTTTAGTCTCATGTTGCCAAGCTGAGGCATGAACTTAAACTTGCTAAAATTTATGAGGTTTAGGAAGATCGAATTAAATCTCATATTCATTATATTAAAGTTGGTGATAAAGTCACCAAATAATTTTTTCAAAGGCTCTTCTATCCTAGGCAAGCTACTCAATTCAAGGTCATTCAAGACAATGGAATAAGACTTACCTCTATTCTTGATATGATTAATGCTTTTTTCAAGCACTATACTAATGTTTTGTCCACTCAATCTTATTACCCTAAGTAGAAGCAAGCATTGGTAGCTTGTATGGCAGTTGTACCAGTTATTATTTCAGAGTTTTAAAGAGCAGGGTGTGGTAAACTAATCTCCCTTACAGATCTAGAGGATGCATTATCTCAAATGGTAAATGATAAAGAACCAAGTTTGGATGGCTTTCTCTATGAGTTCTAATAAGTTATTTGGGACATAGTTGGTGCTATTCTGCATAAATTTTATTTGGAGGCTCTTCGAGTAGTCTCTTTGGGAGTGATTATTAATACGGGCAATATCAAATTCATAACCAAGCAAGGCGATCCAAAGTTGATTACTAATTGGAGGTCTATTACTTTTTTGAATGTTAGTTACAAGATCATTACCAAATCTTTGGCTCTTCACCTTAGGACTCTTCTTCCTTTGATAGTCAGATCAGAGCAAACTAGCTTTATTCTAGGAAGGTACATCCTCAATAATGTTTTGGCTATCTAAGAGGGCATGGAATGGGCCAGAATGTCAAAACAGAACATGCTTTTTATTAATATTAATTTTGAGAAAGCTTATGACTACATTGAATGGAGATTCATTCTTGCTTATCTCAAATCTTTAGGATTTAGGCCAATTTTTATTTAGACTATCGTTATACTATTCAGACATGCTTCGACTATTCTCAATTTGAATAATTCATAGTTTGAAGTAGTGGGTCTATTTGGGTCTATTCGACAAGGGTGTCCTATTGCTACTTATTTATATGTGCTTACTGTTGAAGCCTTCAGCAATATTTTAGCTTCTCAAGCTTCTATAGGTCTTATTTAAATAATTTTTCTTTCAAATGATCAGGGATAACTTATTAATGGTCACTTTGTTGATGACTTATTTCTTATTATAATGGAACAAGAGCAATCTATTTATAATGCTCTATTTTTTTAACACCTTTTGCATAGCCTCTGGTTCTAGAATACAATGGAGGAAGACCTCCTACATCAAGTAGTATCACTTGCCTAAGTCACCATGGCTTCAAGGGTATCATTGGAATTGTATCCCCTTGGAGAAGTTTTTAAGTTTCTTGGTATTCCTTTTGCCTTTTAAGGCTTCCCTACTCAGATTTAGAATTATTTGCTTCAAAGAGTTGAAAATAAATTTTATTTCTGGCTTACTTATAAGTTGTTATTACTAGTTAAATTTTATATTTTCTTTAAAGTTTTAGCTGCAACTCATGTTTATTATTCCTCTTGTTGAGTTCCTTCACAAGCTTGATATAAGAATATTGAGAAAATTCTTCAAGATTTTCTTTAGAATAATTCTTCTAAAACAAAGGGATTTCATAGAGTTGTCTGGGATATTTTTTTGTCTTCATAGATAATATGGCATAATCGGTCTACTGGACTATAGACAACAACCTATTGCTCTATGTGCTAAGTGGGTGATCAGGGCTCCTAGGGGAACTAAAGCTTGGAAATTTTTGGTTCAAAATTTTATTTCCTCTAGTCTTACCTTAAATCATAGAGCATGAAGAGGGTTGAATTTTCCCTCTCTCATTGTTGCTCCAGTTTTGTTAAGATTTCTGGTTCCTTTGTTATTAAAAGTATATAGAAATCCTGGTAATAACTCACTCCTTGTATATGTTCGAGAGGATATAGCTTTCGTAAAGGCTTATCCATCAATTATATGAATATTTTGTGGTCCTCCATGTTTCTATATCAATTTTCTCCTTTAGCTCGGGTGCAATGGATTCATACTTAGTGGTTTTTCAAAAAGGGTATTTTTACAATATCTAAATTCTTTTCTCATACGACTAGGGATTAGATCCCATGGAATGAGTTCAAACTCACCTTCAGGCTAAATGTTGTGGATAAATATACATATGATGTTGTTATTGTTGTCACCCCTTTTTCTATGTTACATAATATTGGTGTGTGCTCAAAATATCCTTGGTGATCAGAATGAATTTGGCATGTTGAAACTACTTTGAGTAATTATAAGGCTCGTTTGGGATATAAATGATTATCTCATCATCCTCCTTTTATTCCTAAGCTCAATCAACATTGGGACTTACTTTCAACAAGGACTAGATGGAATTCTAAATTTTAGAATATTTGGGCTACTTATGTTGAGCCCAAGAAATCATTTTTTACGTGAATCTTGTTGTGTCAAGGCCTTCCCTTGGGAGAATATTTGAAACACATTGGAATTCATGATCCTAAATGTCCTTTTTGTGGTGTTCTTAAGTCTTTTATTTACCTCTTTTAGAATTGCAAAAGATATAGGTAAGCTTGGGAATGGGTTTTTTTTTCATATTTACAACTACAAGATTTTCTTGGACCAAGGCTCTTCTTGGGGACTCTTTTATTTTTTCTCTCTTGTTGTTAAAAGTGTGGCAAGTTTTCAGGATTAGCCTAATCTTTCATATTTGGAATACCCGTAAGAGAATTATTTTTAAATAGTGTACACCTTATATTACATTTACTCATGCTAACAAATTAGAAGTTTTTAATGACATGTGGTTACAAATATGAACTCAAGCCAATATATTTGTTAGATATTTGGATCATCTACACGTTCTTCTGGTGCACTAGACCAATACTCCATGTATAGTCAATTGGATCCCCACATAGCGCTCTTCTTAAGAGTATTTTCAATATTGCTCTCACCACTGGCCTCCATCATGTTCTAGAAGTGCTCTCACAAATAGGTACTAGTCATAACCCTCACTAGTGAGGAAGCATCCTATTGTTGGTATTGCATGTTCATCCCATCAGGATGGGGGTGGGATGATGTTCAACCAGTTTCTCTTGGGTCAGCTATTGGTTGAAGTGATGTGGGTGTTAAAGGACTTTATCATTATGTAGAGGGGTGGATTCCCAATCCATAATTACTAGCACTTTATGTAGGATGACATGCCAGGGCATATTAATCCATATGATATGATTTATTTGATGTAATGATCATTGATGATCATGATTGGTAAACTTGTATTTTGTTGGCAGCTTTTTTTACTAACCCTTATCAATGAGGGTTAGTTTGATTCCCCATGGTGTGTGTTAATCCACCCACTTTTTTTGTAAATGTTGTTGTCTTAAATTATATATATATAGATTGCCTAGTTTTCATATCTTTAAATATCTTATCTATAAAAAAATGTTAGTTTTATAATCATTTTTTCTTAGGTTCTTAAATATATGCCTAATATTCCAAGATATAATTTTTAGTTTTATTTTTGTTTTATTTGTGGATTTAGCCATACTTATTGTTAATGCTTGTGATATTTGATTTTGTTTTTCCATACCAATATTTCCCTAGGTGTCTCTTTCTCTTTATTTTTACTTATTGGGTATTCATATCTTTTTTCATTTGCATCAATACTCTCATATTCATTAATATCTTCATATTTCTCATTAGAAGACTTATCATATTTATATTTTTCTTTTTCTAAAGCATCTAGAGTGCAAGGAATGACCTCAAAAGTATATTTCTTTTATGCTACCTTGGAAATACTAAAGTGCAAGGATACTCTTTCATAGCAATGACCTTATTCTACCTTAAAATCCCTAAATTATGAAGAATTTCCTTCATATTTATTTCATAATTATGATGCTCTTGAAACCTTAAAGTGTAAGAAATAAAATATTTATCATTTTTACTTTTATTACCCGGAAAGGATTTAATACTCCTTGAGGAAAATGAAGATGATGTATATTTGTTTTAGAATTTTCCTCCACACCTTCCTTTGTACCTCTAATTCCTTCTAAACTTCCAAATGATATTGTGGATAGATTTTATTTACCTATTTTTTTAAAGTGGAATAACCCTCACTCGATCTAGATTCTATTATTGTATGATTTTCTTACTTTTCTTGAAGTTTACCTAATAACCAATTTTTTCTATATTTTACTTCATAGTATTCAATTTGCAAATTATTTCTATTTATCTAGTCTCCTAATAATTATGACATAAAAATATGGTATTTTTATAATCCACTTATTAATATCATTCTCTTGATTCAAATTTAATCTGAATGGATAGTGAAAAAAGTTTTGAAATATCCATAGCAACACATACTTCAATATATCTAGCATGTTTTTGCTTCTTAGTAGTTATTCCTTCCTTGATGAATTCCACTATGGTATTTTCAATATTCTTAACTTATCCTTATTGAGTTAATATGATAGTCTAAAAATCCTAACCCACATTGAAATATTCTTAATAGTTTTTGTCTTAATAAAAAAAAAATCATGGTCTTAATAAAGGGCATATTTCCCCCCTAAAGCATGACCACCACTCATTATTTTATCCCTAATTTTTGAAGTAGAAAATATGATAGTAAAAAATATTTAGGAAGAAAATATATAGAGTAATTTAAATATTGTCCCCACTTCCACTTGATCTATTTTTGAATATCCAAAAACCTTGGTCATGATCTATGGGACTTACATGTTAAGGACTTACTTTTAAGAACCATTAAATCATGTTCAATCATCTCATCCTTATACTCACTTTTGGTGTAACATTTGCTACCTAGATAAAATTTGTCATGTATTCACTCTTTTAATTATCTCCAACTTGAGCCTCTATACTTTTAGCTAAGGCATCTTGATTTCCCATTATGACTTTCAAATATTACTTTCTTCCCATACTAGCTAGTGGGACTTACTCCCAGTTTACACTCCCTCACAATTTGGACTTACTCCTAGGTTGCACTCCCTTCCACCTCACACATGCTCCTAGCTTGGACTCTCTCTCATCTTTTTATTCTTCCAATGTTCCTTTGCTTTGATGATTTACCCAAAAAACAATTTTCTACACATTTATGGTAATTGTTTGAAGCATTGATCCACTCTAAAGGAACATGTTGCTCTTCTACCATGACTAAATCTTACCTTGCACTCTCTCTTGGATCTTATCTTCATTATCTTTATACAACAAATAGAATTATATTAAAATTTAAATTTAAATTATATTTTAAATATTTATAAAGATTCAATATACGATTTCTCATATTTAATAAAAAAAAACTTATAATACCTCAATTTTATCATATATGTTAAAAGATAAAGATAATCATAAATACATTTTTAACAATATAAAACTATTAAAAATAATTAAACAAAACTATATATTTAAAATAGATTTTATTATAGGTTCGATATGTAGACCAATTCGTTCATTCAAACCCCATAAGGGAGGCGGAGTTCCAAGGTTCAAACCTCGGGCCTCGTCAGACTGAACGCTTATCCATTTCTTGGTGCGATGTAAAAGGTTTAAAATGGTTGTGACATGGTGGTTATAGGGGTGGATTGCACGAATATCTATGTAGCGGATTCTAGGGTGGACAACACAGAATACTGTGGCACCCATAAAAGCTGGACAACCTATCCGGATTTGTGGCGGCTATCAGTTCAACCATGTAAATTAAAAAATATATATATTTTATCATTAATTGGTTCCACCAAACAATGTAAGGGGGAAGAGGTTCAAGGTTCAAATATTAAACCTTGTCGGATTGAAGGGTTGTTCTTTTCTTGGTGCTTTGAGGGGAATAAAAGGTTTAAAATGTTTGTGGCATGGTGGTCATAGGGAAGGACTGCGCCAAGAAATTTGTGGTGCTTTCACATTGTAGAATATTATGGTGACCATAAAAAATCCAAACAAATGTAAATTTGAAAAAATTAATACATATGAATAAAAATTTAAACATTTAAAAATATTTAACATGTAATTTTCTTTAATAGACCAAATTTAAAATAATTAAATTGACATCCTATCACAAGAGAGACAATATATCTTTCATCGTATTTAATTCTTATTGAGAAGATCCTTCTCATGTGATTAAAAAAAATGATCAATTCATTATCCTCTTGCATATTGAAGAGGATGGGAACTAATTTATTATCAACATTACAAATAATTAAATAAAACAATATATTTCAAATATATTTTATTTTAATATTTTATAATTAAAAATTAATTCTTCAACATAAACATGTTTTAATTTTTTCTAATGCATATGTAATTATCAAAATATTAGTTTCAATTTAATATAACATTTAAAAAAAAAACTACACTATGTGTGCTTAACGTTTGTGCACTTATTATCTATCCAATGCTTGAAATGTTGTACATATGTTTGAATCGCAAAATTTGTACCTATACATACGTTGTTCTTGTATAATTATTTCCAGCAACAATAAAATTTGCATGAAAGAATGCCTAGTTGCACTCCACATGTAAATCGTTTTAATAAATGTTAAAAGCAATTAAACTTTTTAAAATTTAAAATATATTAGCTTTATTTAAAAAATTCAAATTTTTTTATTGAATTTAACACTAGCCAACTGCCGACACATGAGCTCGTGCTTAAACAAATCTTACTTTGTCCTTTACAAACCATTTGGAGATATATAAGCTAGGGTTGAGATGAGGTGCGAGGTTTTAATGGTTTTCACATACTAAGTACCAATATGGCACATATGGGGAGTAGCCTATTCAGGTAGCAAAAGGCACGATGAGCATATATTTGATTCGTGATCATGAAATATACCTTTGACATTTAGATCTCTTTACAACTATTTCATTTAAACACTTGAATCTTTGACTTTGAGTTTTTTTTTAAATTGTATTATATTAATTCATTAATAGTATTATGGTATTAACATTGTCCACCATTTAAAAAGTAAAATAAAATGGATAAGGAATAAAGCATTTGTAATTGAATATACATAATAATAGAAGTTTTTAGCTACAAAAAAATTATAGATATATCTTGTTGCAATACATAAGATATTAGCATTCATATGTGAGGTCCATCCCTTGTGAGGTCCTTCTAAAGTTGGGAACAACCACCAATAATATATGAAATGATTGGAGTTGACTTAATGATCATAGAATCTCTTCCATTACTTCTAATTGGATATACAAAAAGGTTTTGTGTATTTTATTAGACTCTAAGCTCAATGTCAAGTGGTAAGTGAATTTTGCCAATGCCCATTGGCAATTTATTGCTACTCAAATTTGTAAAATTCAAAACTCAACTTTTTGGATGGTGGATTTTGCATAAAAAACTTTCAACTTCTTATTTGACAGTTATCTTTCTGAGTAACGTGTTGGTTCAATTCATTTCTGGAAGATCAGAGTTGTAGGTCAACAAAATCTCACTGAATTAAAATCCCAAAATTATGTTCATGTAGCTTACACTCTCTATTGTGCAACAATGAGATTCCAAGTCTCATTTTGACTAAATTTCCCAGGAAAAAAAATATAATTTTCAATTATATTTTTCTCTTATAATTTATTTTGTAGAAACAAGTCTCTTATGGTTTCTAGAATCATTTTAAGGCCCATACCTAGAGTCATAAAAGCCTCAATATTCACATGAATAAACCTTGATACTATAAATTTGGATGGCCTTAATATCTTTATGCATTACATGTTTTCTTGAAGTATAACTTTGACACTATTCCTAATTGCTTGCATTGGGTTGAACCCCTTATTTGTGTTGGAAATTAATTTATATTTTATCTAATTTTAACATATCTTTGATATATTTTGCTCTTCATTAATGTTAGAATCTATACCATATTTTAAGGTACTTGTATTTACTCTCATTAGTTGTAGTTATTCAGTGATTATGGTACTATGTGTTCATTAATTAATAGATTAATTTACCTTTTTCCTCCTTCCTTAGCTATATATATGAGTGTTGGGTGTGCTTCAAAATATTAGATCCTGAGGCAAGTAAGAAGAGTTGAAGCAACAAGCACAAGAAGCAAAAGAAGACACTAGCAAAGCCTCTAAGTAAACTCCTTCATAGAATAGTGCAACATCAACACAACCCCTTTTAAAAGTAAAGAAACTTTCTTGTGAAAGAATCCCCTTGTAAAGGTGAAAAAACATTCTCGTGAAAGATGCTTCAGGTGAAGAAAATTTATGTAGCAAATCCACCTCCCAGAAGAAGAAGTGTAAGAGGATTTGGCTAGTTATGACAATTTTTATAGTTTTGGTAAATATTACAAGCAGGAATAAACCATACAAGTAGGAGGTAAAATGTACAAAATGGAGGGAAAACCATGCAAAGTGTAATGAAATGTAAAGAAAATACAATTTGAGTTGTAATTATGAATGAATTTGATAAATCATGCGTTTATACTTAGTAAAAAGGTATAATTATATATTCCATTATATATGGGTAGTTGTGAATAATGAATTGCCTTAGGAACTTCTTGGAACATCCTAGGAAATGTTATATAAGACATCTTTTCAATTTTGAGAGTTCAAATATGATATTGAATGCATATCTATGATTATTGTGTGGAATTTATGGCTATTATGTAACCTTTTAGTGATTGTATTGCACTATTGAGAAGTAATGAAGAAGAACAAAATTTCATAATATTTTCTCATATATTGTACAATTTTAGAATGATGGAGTAATATTTTGTAGTATCTAGTTATTGCATGTTACTTCTTTATGGTTATGGATGACGATTGATGCATTGCTATGAAGGATAAAATTGAATCAACATAGGTGTGAGCCTTATGTATTATCTATGAGGTAGATTGTATCAAGGAGAACATCTTGAATAATTTTATACAATTTTTGGATATTGTTCTTGGAAGAAACTCTCTCAAAAACCTAATAGTAGAACTTACATGTTGGTATAAATGGAGTAATTGCTATTCTAGAACTTTCCAAAACTTGTATGAGAAATAGTGGTACAAAATAGTATCCAATTTTGCACCTTACTGAACCACCTAATGTGGAGGAGCAAGTTGACATAGAAGCAATGCACAAGGAAGGAGAGTGGATGGTGACACCTAAGAAAGTAAAAAAAGGATTTCAAGGGAGTGTAGAGGATGGGAGTCAGGCACTAGAGAAACAAAATGCAAGATATTAGGAAGAAATACCAAGACCATATCCCTAATATCAGTGAAGTAAATCATAAAGTGAAGATGCATGTGAGTTTAGTCACCAACTGGTGGGACAAAATAAGATACCTTGGATAGAAAATTCTAACAAAGAGTGTATTAAAACACCCCAAGAAGCAATCAAATAGAGATTCCATGGGATACCTCAAGTGACAAGGACAACTCTCCAAATATGGCTAACAAATTAGCCAAGAAGATATGTCCACCCTTTACAGGTGAGGATAAGGAAGACCCCACAATACATGTCAAAATTTGTATAACAATTTGGTGGGCAAATAGCATAGACCAACCAGATGATTGGTTGACTTTATTTCTTGCTACCATTGGTATATGAAAAGGGAAAATGAATTAGATTTTCAGACTTAGAATCAAGTGAAGAAAAAATTTCATTGAAGAATTTTATCCCTTGCAGGATGATGGAGCCATTGTTACCGAACTTTGTATGATGAAGCAAAAGCATGATGAAGATATAAAATCATACAAATGCATACTAAAGTAGTTAGTAGATAATATGCAAATACCCTTGGTAGATGTATTGGTGAAGTGGTGGTTCGTATATGGATTGGTACAAATATATAAGAAACATATGAAGGCAATACCTTCAAAAATGTATGATGAAGCTTTGAAGCATGCAAAGAATTTTGAGAGTGACTTGAAGCAGATGTACACAAGAATATTATCTCATACCATGTCCAATGATTCAAATAGTGGAGAATATGATACTATATAGAGGATAGTAACATCATTCCATCAGGAATTTAACAAGATCATGAAATAACAAAGAAGAAATATTGATAGAAATGATATTTGGTGTACATAATATAAAATTAAGGGTCATACAGATGTAAAGTATCCATATTATTATTACCATCATATATGTAATGCTATGGGATACAAGGTGATTCTATGTTTGTATAATGCAAGAGTACATCCATAAGTCCTGACAATCCTAGAGCAGGAATAGAAACCAAAGATCCTAGGAATCAAACAACAAGAAACAAGTGATGGTTCCAAAAATAGTCGATGAGGTGGAAGGTAGAACCAAAGAATTGGAAAGGAAGACAAATTTATTTGTAGTATGATTCAAAAGGGAGGTCGATCATACAATGTCACCATTACCAAGAGTGGGGGTATTTCATAAAAAATTTCCTTAACCTCAGATATAAGAAATGCAGCAAGTGAACACTACACACATGTGTAGTTGGTGTGGTCTAGGTAACTACAAGGAAGCAAATTGTCCCAAGCAGGTGATTTTATGTAACCCGTAAAATGTAAACTATTTAGATATTGAGGTTCCTAAATTTAAAAAGGAAACATAGGGAGTTTTAGCTATGACAAGGAATTAGGCTAAAAAGGGTAAGTATCCTAAGCCAACAAAAAAAAAGCAACATTAGCAAGTGAATAATTTATAATAATACAACAAAATTGGAGCAACTATCATCTTATTATTATATAGAATAATTCTGGCAGAGTTTCAATACTCTATTACAATCTCCTCATAGGCTCTGGAAGAACTCACACACTTGCTACAACGTAAAAAAAAAAATCATAAAAGAAAAACCTAAAACTGCCATAAGTAAGAAAAAAACAAATCAAACCCTAACCCTAGAAAATCACATCCATAAGATCTACATCGATGGTGTTTATTACATGTCTTAGTATTTTGGACATAAATTTTGACTCGGGTGTCCGTTTCAGCCCATTTTTTTAGATTACACAAATTTTGAAGCTCTACGATTTTGTTTTGTCTCCTCTAAGAGGAGACGCTTTCCAAGGCTAAAAATGTCATCTAATGGCCTGAATTTTTGTTTTAATGTATGGCTGGCTAGATTTCCAACATTATCCCTCTTTTTGATAAGGGTACTGACTATCAAGTCCCTTAGAAGTAAAAATAGAGGTTTTACTACTCCCTTAGTAAAAATATTCACTACTTGATAGTGTGTGGAGAACTTATTTCTTGTCCACCATGTCCCAAATGAAGTGGTACTTGATGTTGAAATACCTGGACATGGTATGGTGGATAGGATTATGTGACAACTTAATGGCACTCTGATCACCACAAAATAAAGTAGTTGGAGTCCCTTGCTTCTCCCTAATATCTCCTATCACCTTTCAAAGCCACAATGCTTGTGCACTTGTCAATGTAAGTGCAATATACTCTACTTCAGTAGAAGACAACACCACTGTATCTTATTTCTTGGAAATCCATGTCACCAAACCTGAACCAAGATAAAATTAGTGCCCACTCGTGGATTTCCTATCATCAATATTACTGCACCAGTCACTGTCATTGAATCCCACTAACTTCAAATTCTTTGCCTGTGAGTAGTGGATCCTATAATCAATTGTTCCATGAACATACCTCAAAATCCTCTTCACTACCTTCAAATGTAACCGTGATGGATTAGCCATATACCTAGAATTTTGCAAAACAACTAAGCATATATCCGGCCTAGTGTTGCAAAGGAACATATGGCTACCAACGATACTCTTGTACTCTATTTTGTTTTCTCTTTCAGCTCCATCCTCAAAACTCAAGATCTCCCCATGTGCAATGGGTGTTGCTAAAGATTTACATTCACTCAAACCAAATCTCTTTAGCATATCCCTTACATATTTGGATTGACAAACAAAAATCTCATTGCTAGTTTTATGTACTTCCATCCCAAGAAAGTAACTCATTAAACCCAAATTAGACATCTCAAACTCCTTCTTCATATCATGTTTAAAAGAATCATTCAAAGAAGAACTACTCCCCATAAATAACATATCATCAACATAAAGGTATACAATAATAATATCATTACCTTACCTTTTGTAGTACAAATTGGGCTCACTCTTACTCCTTTCAAAATTACGTTGCAAGAAGTAGTCATGGATTCTATCATACCAAGCTATTGAAGCTTGCTTCAACCCATATAGAGCCTTCTTTAACCTGTAGACTTTTATGAGCTGCCAATGATAGTAACATCCTTACTATTTCTTGCCTTACCACTGGAGCAAATATTTTCTCATAGTCCAAACCATATTTTTGAGTGAAACTCTTTTCTACCAACCGTACCATGTACCTCTCAATGGATCCATCATTGTTCTTATTGATCTTGTAGATCCACTTCCATCCTACACATTTCCTATCCTTGGGCAAATCACACAACTACCAAGTGTCATTATTTTCAATAGAATGCATTTCTTCTTGCATAGCATTCATCCACACTTTTTTAGTACTATCATGCTCAAAACATGAAGGCTCAAAATCATCAACAATAACTTTTGAAACTTTAGAAACTTGTGAAACAAGTGCATAGTTTACAACATCAATTTTGGGATATCCATTATCATCATATCCATAAATATGGAGGTTCTCTAACCTCTCTATTACTGCATTCATATCTGTATGTTGACTCCTTGTCACCCTCTTATGGAAATTCTTATCAAGAATTTGAGATTATGGGTGATCCTTAAATAATATTTTACCTTTTTCTTTGGCCGGTGGTGATGGAGGTGGAGAACTACTAGAAGAACCTTCTATTGTACTTTAAGGTGCACTTGCAGAAGATGAATTGCAAACTTTTCATGGCTGGGCTGAAATAAAACATGGCGTGGTTCCACTTTATCTTCACCAAAAACATCCTCAACAAATAATTTTTGTGATCCCTAAATTTCCCCTTCATCAAAAGTTACATCTCTAGATACAATTATTTTATGTGAAAGAGGATTAAAGAACCTGTAAGCCTTAGATTGTTCATTGTACCCAATAAAAATACATTTTTCACTCTTTGCATCCAACTTCTTCCTATTATCAGCATGAACATGCACAAAATCCACACATCCAAAAACTCTAAAATGATTTATATTTTGCTTCTTGTTGTACCAATATTCATAAGGGGTAATATTCTCAAGGCTCTTAGTAGGACTTCTTTTTAAAATTTAATTAGCAATCCTAATTGCTCCATCCCAATAAAACATACTCATACCTTTTTCTTGCATCATGCACCGTGCCATATCCACCAAAGTCCTATTATTTCTTTCAACCACCCCATTATATTGAGGTGTGTAAGGACTTTTTTTCTGCGTTTTAATTCCAAACTCACTATAAAAATAGTCAAATTCATGAGAACATACTTCACCTCCTCTATCTATCCTCAAACATTTGATATAATGACCACTCTTATTTTTAACTGGAGCCTTAAAATTATTGAAGCAATTGAATACCTCATCCTTATGCTTAATAAAATAAACCCAATAATATTTGTATAAATCATCAATAAAAGTTAGAAAGTAATAAGATTTACCCATACTCTGTGTCTACATTGGTCCATAAATGTCACTATGAACCAACTGCAATGGATGTTGGGCCCTCCATTCTTAACGATGCGAAAACTTCCCCCTTGCATGTTTGCCAAGTGCACAGACTTCACAAACCTCCTTGGAGTCTTCAAATATTGGTAACCCATAGACAAGTGGTGAAAGCATCTTCAAACTCTTATAATTTAAATTTCCAAACTGTAAATGTCATAGCCTCTTCTTACCTTGTACACAAACAAATTCTAGAGCTCCCCATTGATATAAAAACTTAATTATTTTTCCTCTCTTGGTAGTAAACTCCATTTCTCCTTTCGTAACCACCTCCAAGATCTTCTCATCCCCAAGCCTGATACTAGATTGATAATAAGAATCAAGAGATGAAAAATACATCCCTCTTGCGATTCATATTATTTGTGCACCCAATATATAGGATCCATGTCTCCTTTGTACTATTATGTGTAGAGAGAAAAGTTGCTTGCTTCACTATTTCTTCAATCATACAGAATAAAGTATCATCCTCATACGAATCCTCTCCTTCATAATGTGCTGATTTTTTCAGCCTTTAATCTCTCTCATAATGGCCATATTTGTTACAATTGTAACACTGCATATTTCTCATATCTCAGCCTCCACCTCTTCCTATTGCACTGGATCCTCCTCTTATAGCATGAGCCTGGTCATTTTATGAATCTTGAGATCTTCCTCGACCTCTACCACTGTAGGAACCTCTTCTACCTCCTCTTTCTCTAGAACCCCTACCATGACCTCTTCCTCCATTCTATTTTACTGAAAATATTTTTTCTCTATAGAACCTCCTTTTTTCTTCTTCCTATTGGCAATTCTCTCTTCATGAGATGTGAGAGAGCCAATTAATGAATCTATATCTATTTTTTATAGGTCTTTCATTTCTTCTATGATAAGGGTTACACTGTCAAACTTATCTGTCAAGGTTATTAAAACCTTTTTAATTACTATATTTTGCTATATAATCTATCCAAGTGTGGCTATTTTATTCACTACTATTTTTACCTGAACACAGTAATCTCCTACAGTTTCATTCTCCTCCTTTTGAGATTTTAAAAATCTCTCCACAAAGTCTACAACTTCACCTCCTTAACTTGGGAACTCCCTTGGTAATTCTCCTTAAATGCCTTCCAAGTTTCTTGAGCTGAAATGTAGGTAGAAATTCGGGGAAAGAGACTCTTGTCTAGAGCCGATTGTATGAAAGCCAAACCCAAATTATTTAATTTCTCTTTCTCTTGCATCTCCTTCTTTTGATCTGCAGTTAATACACTCTAGTATTTTGGTTCAATGAATATAGCTTCAATGATGGACAAAGTTCCTTTTGACTTCTGAATCGTACTCATCTGGATGCTCCAATATTCATAGTTTTAACCGTTAAATTTTGGGATCAGAATTAAATTGGTGTTGTTGCCCATAATAGCTTCCTTCAACATGAACTGAGATCTTTGAGAATATTCTGTAAAACTTGTAGCAAAAATTCCATAGTTACTTGAACCCAATTTCTCGATCGCCTCGCTCTTATACCAAATGAAGAATTTACAATAATACAATAAAATTTGAGAAACTATTATCTTCTTATTATCTGGAATAATTATGGCAAAGTTTTAGTACTATGTTACAATGTCCTCGTAGGCTCTGGAAGAGCTCACACACTTGCTACAATGTAAAATTCTTCTTTATAAAATAAAACCCTAAAATTACCTTAAATAAGAAAAAAACAAATCAAAATCTAACCCTACCAAATCACATTTGTTGGATCTACATCGACGGTGTTTATTACATGTCTTAGTATTTCAGCCATAACTTTTGACACGGATGTCCGTTTGAGCCCATTTTTTTTAGATTGCATAGATTTCGAAGCTCTACAATTTCATTTTATCTCCTCTATGAGGAGATGCTTTCCAATACTGAAAATATCATCTAACGACCCAATTTTTCATTTTAATGTATGTCTGGCTAGATTTCCAACAACAAGTAGTAAAGAAAGTACTATAATATGAAGCATAAACATATAAACAAGTGATTTTAGCAAAAGAGAAGGAACTAAAAAAATCATCAGAAGAGAAGGCAGTTGTTTAGAATATGGCAGCACAGGTTTTGAACACCATTGTAGAGATCAAAATGGCTAACCTGTTAGAAGCTATCCTATCATTATAAAAAATGATGGTGGAAGAGATATAACATCATAATGTGATGGAAGTGCAAAGTCAACCGATTCAAGAAAAGAAAATAATAGACCAATTCATGGCCCAACCATATTAATGATTGATGTGGGAAATAAATCCACATTAGTTCACATGGATATCTTAGGGCACAAATTGACATAATTTATCATGGATGAAGGATCTAGCATCAATGTGTTACCTGAAAGGACTTGACTAGAACTGGGCACTCCATATCTATGGGCACCTAGATTCTAACTATATGGTGTTGACCAATATGGTATCAAGACAAAGGCAGTCTTGACAGCACAATAGGTGGTGAAATATTACCAAGAGTTCATATTGGTTTTCATTGTGATTATGATATAAATGTATCGCTCCTTTTTGCTCCCTCCTTCGTTTGTCCCCAAGGAGGATGGGAAGGTGGTGCACGACTTTGCAGTCCCCCTCTCAGGGTGCTTTTGTTTCGATGATGGTGGTTCACCATTAGTTTCCGCCTAGGTTTTGTGTTTTGATGAGGTTTTATTTAAACTTCTCCTGTTCCAATGACTAACTAACACGAAAAAAAAAAAAAAAAAAAAAAAAAAAAAAAAAAAAAAAAAAAAAAAAAAAAAAAAAAAAAAAAAAAAAAAAAAAAAAAAAAAAAAAAAAAAAAAAAAAAAAAAAAAAAAAAAAAAAAAAAAAAAAAAAAAAAAAAAAAAAAAAAAAAAAAAAAAAAAAAAAAAAAAAAAAAAAAAAAAAAAAAAAAAAAAAAAAAAAAAAAAAAAAAAAAAAAAAAAAAAAAAAAAATGATTAAAAATGAATTTAGAGACTGTGGGAGACCGGTGCGGAAGCTAAAGGCATAGCTTCAACCCACTTCGTGAAATACTCGTGGCGGTTATGATGAACTTATGTCCATCGGAAGACACGGGTTAATTTTACCAATAATATCCAAGCCCCATTTAGAAAAGGGCCAAGGAGAAGAAATAGCCTGTAGCTCTTGTGCAGGCGCATGGACAAGGTTAGCATGTTTTTGACACTTGTTGCAATGGCACACATATTCATGTGCATCCGTTTCCATGGTAGGCCAAAAGTATCCTATCCAAAGGAGCTTTTTAGCAATGATGCTACCACTAAAGTGTCCTCCACAAGATCCATCGTGGGCTTCACTTAAGGTTGATTTAGACTCTTCTAAATTTAGACATCTTAATAGGATACCTTCAAAATATCTCCTATATAAAGTATTGCCAATGATTACAAATCGACTTGCTCGTCGACATAATAACCGATGGTTGCGATGTAGAATTAGCGGGAAAGTCCCATTTTGGAGGAAATCAAATATGTCCGATACCGAGTTCGGGAGTGGTTTCCTTGATTAGAAACACATCCAAGGCTCTAAGCATGACTTATGTGAAGCGGGTTCCTGGTCAACGAATGGTGATAGTGGCATATTCATCGTCTAACTCCAAGGGCAAGAGAGATGCAGCGACAGCCATGGCATCGGCTGCACAGTTGCTAGTTTGAGGAATGGCTTCCAAGGTAACTTGATCAAACAAGGCCATTATTTGTAAAACATAAGCCTTATATGGGTGAATTTTATCATCTCTGGTCTGATAAACTTCATTAATTTGGTTTATAACCAATTGGGAATCCCCAAAAACTAAGAGGTTTTCAATTTTAAGCACTAAAGCAGCTCGTAATCCAAGGATTAGAGCTTCATACTCAAGGTATTGTTGGTGCAAGCAAAGGTTAGTTTGAGAGGACAGAGGAATAGAGATGTTTTTGCGAGATATTAAAATATTACCCGCACTTTCCCCACTCTGCATCGGGCTCCATCAAAGTATAAGGACCATTGTTCAACAAGGTCTGCCTCTAATTGAAGGCATTCATCGGAAAATCGATAATGAGGGGATGAGTAGACTCTAAGGGTGCGAGGCTAATTGATCTACTATGATTTGACCCTTAACGGACTTTCCTATGAAGGTGAGATCAAAATCGCTTAGAGCAAGAACCCACTTGGCTGTGCGACCCGATAAATAAGGTCGACTCATGAGATATCTTAAAGGATCATATTTGGCAATGACATACGTTTTTTGGCTAAGCATGTAATGTCATAATTTTTGCGTAGCAAACATGACTGCTAGACATAACTTCTCTAACGCTGTATAGCGGGTTTCATAACTGATGAAGGTGCGGCTAATGTAATAATTAGCACGTTCTTGTTTTTCATCATCAAGTCGAGCTAACTAGCTCCTAAGGCAGAATCTGAAGCATAAATATATAAAAGAAATGGGCAATCATATTTAGGCGATGAAAGCACCGGAGGGTTAAGGAGATATTTCTTGAGAAGTTCAAAAGCTTCTCTACATTTTGTGTCCCAATTAAAGGGGACGTCCTTCTTAAGGAGTTTAAGAAAGGGACCAGTTTTGTCCGCTAGCTTATCAATGAAGAGACGGATAGCTTGAAGTTTACCTTGTAAACTTCGTAATTGAGATATATTAGTGGGTACAGGCATATCAGTGATGGCCACAATTTTGAGAGGGTCAATTTTGATACCACGTAAAGAAACTAAAACTCCTAATAACTTGCCGGTTTAACTCCGAATATACATTTTGCTAGATTTAATCGAATGAGTATTCTCGTAATCGATTAAAACTTTTCTTAAGTCGTCTATATGATGATCTTCAATAAGAGAGCGCGCTATAATATCATCTACATAATCATGTAGGATATGATGCATCATATCATGAAAGATGTAGGTCATAGCCCGTTGATAAGTTTCCCGCATTCTTTAGGCCAAGGGCATCACTTTCCAGCAAAAGGTACCCCAAGGGGTAGTGAAGGTTATTTTAGCCTGGTCTTCAGGAGCTATCCTGATCTGATTATAGCCAGAGAATCCATCCATTAAGGAAATCATCCCACTTTTGGCAGTAAAATCAATAATTTGATCCATATTTGGAAGAGGAAAGTCGTCTTTAGGGCATGGAGCGTTAATATCTCTGAAATCTATGCAAACCCTAACTTTGGTGGCTTCTTTCTTGGTGACTGGAACTACATTGGAGATCCATTCAACATAATCAATAGCTTGTATGAAGATAACATTCGGAGTTTTTCTAACTCCCCTTTGACTAGCCGAGCCACTTTGGGATGCATTTTTCTAAGTTTTTGTTTAATAGGTTTAGCATCCGGTGGACCACTAGATGGTGCATGACTACGAGGTCTAGACCTGGCATTCTTCATATGTCCAAGCGAAGACATCTTCTACTCTTTAATAAATGCAATGTATTGTTCTTGTTTTTCTTGACTTAGTTCTGCTCCATGTTGATTATGTGAGGGTTGTCTTCGTTCCAATATTAATTTTATGACATTTTCTACCTCCATGTGTAGATCTCTTTCAAAATTAGGTGGGGCGGGTGAAACGCCCAACTCTTGTAATTCTTGTAAAGTTAATTTAGATAATTCGTTCGGAGGGTCGTGGCCTCAAGTTGAGCTATGGTTGGTTAGAACCATCAAATAAAACCCATTGTACAACATCTCTTCAAGAGCATCATGGAAGATATCTCCTTCCACTCTTCATCGGGGTGCAATCATTTTAGGGTATGCTATGGATAGCATGTTGCATGAAATGACGATTTTAAGGTAAATCAACATGTCTATCCAATAGTCTTGATAGCATATGAGATGATCATCATCCTCAAAAGGAAAGGGTTGACCCTTACTAGGTAATAGGCCCACACCACATCGGGCGGGCCTGGTTCTACCTCGAAGGTTCTTTCATGCCATTTTGGAAAGGTCCTAAGCCTTTCCCTTTATATCCCATTTTAAGCATCATGGGTTTAGCTTTAATATAATCGTTGGTATAGCCCGAGCATATCCATCATGATGGGTTTGTTTCGGGATTCTTCCCCTCATTCCTTTGTACTGGGTGCCTCACTTGGTAAGTACTTCCCTAGGTTGTGGGAGGCCCAAAGTATGAGGAGATGGCGGTAATTGATTTAAAGGTCTGAATCTTGCTGAAAGCATTCATTTTTGATTTAAGGTTGTAGATAATGGGTAATTATCATCGAAGCATAGATGTGAGGCTTTTACCTATGTTTTGAGATGTGGAGGTATGTGGTTTTTGTTGTTTGTGGGTTTGGTTTTTTTTGTGTGTGTTTGTTGTTTTTTTTTTTGTTTTTTTTTTTTTTTTGGTTTTTGTTGGTTGGTGGTTTTTTTTTTTGGGTTTTTTTTTTTTTTTTTTTGTTTTGTGTTTTGGTGGTTTGTTGTTTGTTGGGTTTTTGTGTTTGGTTTTTTTGTTTTGGTTTTTTGTTTTTTTTGTTTGGTTTTTTTTGGTTGTTTTTGGTGTTTTTTGTTGTTGTGTTTTTTTTTGTTTTTGTTTTTTTTTTTTTGTTTTTTTTTGTTGGTGTTTTTTTTGTTTTTTGTTTGGTGGGTTTTTTTTTTGTTTTGTTTTGGTTGTTTTTGTTTGTTGTGTGTGTGTTTGTTGTTTTTTTTTGTTTGTTGTTGTTTGTTTGGTTTTTTGTTTTTTGGTTTTTTTTTTTGTGTTTTTTTTTTTTTTTTTTGTTGTGTTTTTTTGTTGTTTTTTTTTTTTTTTTGTTTTTTTTTTGGTTTTTTGTGTGTTGTTTTTTTGTTTTGGGTTGTGTGTTTTTGTTTTTTGTTTTGGTGGTGGTGTTTTTTGTTTTGGTTTTTTTGTGTGTTTTTTTTTTGTTGTTTTTTTTGTTTGGGTTGTTTTTTGTTTTTTTGTTTTGTGTTTTTTTTGTTGGGTTTGTGGTTTTTTTTTTTGTTGTTTTTGTTTTTTTGGTTTGGTTTTTGTTTTTTTGGTTTGTTTTTGTTTTTTTTTTTTTTTTTGTTTTTTTTTTTTTTTTTTTTTTTTGTTTTTTTTTTTTTGTGTTTTTTTGTTGTTTTTTTTTTGTTGTTTTTTTGTGTTTTTTTTTTGTTTTTGTTTTTTTTTGGTGTTTTTTGTTTTGTTTTTTGTTTTTTTTGTTTTTTTTTTGGTTTGTTTTTTGTTTTGTGTTTTGTGTTTTTTTTTTGTTTGTGTGTTTTGTTTTTTGTTTTTGTTTTTTGTTTTTTTTTTGTTTTTTTTTGTTTTTTTTTTTTTTTTTTTTTGTGTTTGGGTTGTTTTTTTTTTTTTGTGGTGGGTTGTGTTGTTGTTTTGTGTTTTTTTTTGTTTGTTTTTTTTTGTTTTTTTTTTTGTTTTTTTTTTGTTTTGTGTGGTTTTTGGTTTGGTTTTGTTGTTTTTTTTGTTTTTTTGTTTTGTTTTTTTTTTGTTTTTTGGTTTGTTGTTGTTTTTGTTGTTTTTGTTGGTTTGTTTTTTTTTTGTTTTTGTTTTTTTTTTGTTTTTTTTGTTTTTTTTTTTGTTGTTTTTTTTGTTGTTGTTTTTTGGTGTTTTTGTGTTTTGGTTGTTTGTGGTTTTTGGTTGGTTTTTGGTTTGTTTGTTTTTGTTTTGTTTGTTTTGTGTTTTTTTTGTGTTTTGTTTTTTGTGGGTTTTTTTTGTTTTGTTTTTTTTTTGGTGTTTTTTTTTTTTTTTGGTGTGTGTTCATATGATGCTCTATTAGGGAAAGAATCATATAACTTTTAATAAGGGGAAACATAAGTAAATGATTAACTTGACTAATCAAAATATCAATGAGGATGTAGCCACAATCGATAAATTAGAAAACTCCTCAAGTGATGAAGGATATAAACCAGATGGAGGAGTGTTGTACCTTTATGAATGTAGTGAAGATGAAGCTAGATCTGATAGCATAATTATTCATCGATAAATGGAGGCATACAATTTTTTTTATCCCAAATACCTCTATATTGATATACAAGATATCAAGGAAAAATAATTTGAAACCAAAGTTAGCTAGGAACCTAAGAAAGATGTGAAAGACAAATAGTTGTTTCCAAAAAATTGCAAAATAGATATTTTGAGATGGAAAAATTTGTTCAAAATTGGCACATCCGAAGAATATGGATAAAGCAGCGAGTGATCCAGAAAATATTAAATATGAAGGACCTCGGATAGTGAACATTAATCTAGGGATGGAGGATGGACCTAGGATGATTCACTGTAGTGATGATTGAAACCCTGTATTGAAAGCGATAACTTTTAATATATTCTTGGAATATAAGGATGTATTTGCATGGACATACAAGAACTTGAAGGGAGTACCACCTAAGTTATGTGTTCATAAGATTACATTGATGCCTGAAGCACAAATAGTAAGGAGAAGACCATATAGGATGAATCCAAAATATGTTGCATTAGTGAATGGAGAGATAGAGAAGATGTTGGAGGTAGGAATCATCTTTAGGGTTACAACCAGTGAATGGGTATCACCTATAGTGGTCACCTTGAAGAATAAAGTGGACAAAATTAGAAAATGTGTGGACTTTAGGATTCTAAATGCAATAACCATTAATGATCCCTTCTCTATTCCATTCATAGATTCCATCTAGGAGGAAGTCAAAAGACATGAGATCTATTCATTTTTGGATGGATTTTTGGGTTACAATCAAATAAGCATACTTGAGGAAGATAAGTTGAAGACCACATTTATTTTGGAGAATGGCATCTATGTGTACAATTGAGTACAATACAAGCTCTGTAATGTTCTAGGTACATTTTAGTGCATCATACTGTATATATTTGATTAGTTGGTAATGGGGAACTTCAAAGTATTTTTGGATTACTGGTCCATTTATGAGAAGATCAAGGAGTTTCTTCCTACCCTTAGTGAATGTATGAGTAGGTGTAGAAATACATAGATCTCATTAAACCCTGGAAAGTGTTACCTAATCATACCATATGAGAAATTACTAGGGCACATAATATGTAGTGAAGGATTAAAAATATATCTTGATAATATTTGTGTGATATTGCACATAGAAGAACCATATGATGCAAGTTCAATTAATACCTTCCTTGGTATTATTGAATATTTATCAAGAATTATGCACATGTGTCTTATTCATTGCACACGTTGATAAAGAAAAATATTACTTTTAGATTTATAGAGGAGCACCAAGGATCCTTCGAGGAGTTGCATACGAAGCTTGTCAATAGCCTGATTTTGGTATTCCCTAATTGGGATAAGAAATTACATATCCACATTGATGCTTCAAATTTTGCAATTAGATGTGCATTGGCAGAAGAAGGATAGTTCATACTGGATCAACCTATTTTCTTTTCTAGTCACCTATTGTCAAGGGTGGAGAGAAACTACAATACAAAAAAAATAGAAGCCTTGGGAATGGTATATGCAGTCCAAAAGTTTAAGAACTACATACTGGTGAATCCCTTTAATTTTTATGTAGATCACCAAGATCTATTCTACTTGATAAAAAAATTGATGATACAAGGATGGGTGGACAGGTGGATCATCACCCTACATGAGTTTGTATTATGAGTAGTAGTGATACCTAGTAAGAAGTATGTAATTATAGATTAGCTATCTCATATATGATCAGGAGAGCTTGTAAGAACATGTATTCTAAATGAATTCCCTAATACATAATTATTCGCCATAAATGTTGTTTTATTGTGGTACAAGTTGATTGACTAGTATCTATCCATAAAAGAGTTTCCACCAGAGATGACAAAAATCAAGGACAAAAATATTTATGAAGTCAGCACCCTTCCAGTTGATAGTAGGATTGTTGTATAAGATGGGAATTGATGGTATCTCATGAAGATGCATGATGGAGAAAGAAGTTAATCTGGTATTGAAATAAGATCATGAAGGCTTAGTAGGAGGGCACATGGTACTAGATGCAACCACTAGAAAAATATTACTAGTAGGATTATGGTGGCCCACACTGAATAATAATGGAAAAGAATACATAAAAGTATGTGATACTTGTCAGAGAATAGGGAATCTAGTAAAGAGAGACTTTACGCCATTGCATTCATCACAACCCTAGGAACTATTTGAAAAAATGGGATTGAACTTCGTTGGACTGTTTAAAACCTCTCGAAGAAGGAAGTGCAGGTATATTATGGTAGCAATAAAATATTTGACAAAGTGGGTCAAAGCAAGAGCATTACCTAATAACTTACTTAAAATTACAACAAGATTCTTGTACAAGTGGGTAGTTATAATATTTGACATTATACTATATATAAAAAGTGATTGGGTAGGACAATTTGAAAATGATATCATTACGATGCTAACAACTAAATTCTAAATTTTACATTCGTTATCTAGTTCGTACTATCCCAGAGTAAACGGGAAGGTAGAAGTAATAAACAAAGTCATGGTATCTACTTTGTAAAAAACCTGTGGAATAGAAGGATCATATTGGGAGGAAAGGTTACCTTCTATTTTGTGGGTATACATAACAAATTTTAAATAAAAAACATAGCATACACCTTTCAAGTTGATGTATGGACAAGAAGTAGTGGTTCTAGTTGAATTCTTGATACCAATTTTGATTGTCATTGGGTGATTAAGAAAGTTTGGAAGAGTGACTAATAGTACTAATTAAGATAGATGAAATATGAGTCATGGAATAATGGGCAATTGAGGTAGCCCAAAAAATAAGGAAACTATGGCATGACAAATACTTGAGGAAGCTAGAACTTAGTTTGGGTTACTTGGTTCTAAACTTTAATGGAAAATAGGAAATCAATCCTCGTAAGTTGAAGAATTTATGGCTTGGTCCCTACAAAGTGGTAGAAGTAATGAATAATGGAGTATTCAAGTTTCAAAAATTAAATGGGACTGAGGTATTTGACACTGTAAATGGCTCAAAGTTGAATCTCTATAAAGTGCAATGTTTATTCATTTCTTTAGAAAATATTGAACTAAGACGACGTGTAGGAGATCAACAGAGAACTCAAGGTAAGTACGGTCCATCATAGTAAGAGCTTGATATTGGACTCGTACAACTATTTGTAGAAGGGGAGGAGATAAGGAAAAACATAGAACAATAGGATTTGGTACCTTGACCTAAAGAAAGAAGAATATTATAGGTGCATGTCATATTTATGTATGGGATCGAATGAGTAACATAGGAAGATGAACAATGGATTCCTCCAAATGAAAGAGGATATCAGAAGATAGTATTATTACCTAGAAATAGGGTAAGGGAAGAAGAGGCACCCCAAGTAAATCAAAATATGATGTACCCTCAAGTGGAACATAGATAACTACATCGACAAGTAGAAGGATGAAGAAGGATATGACTAATAGTATGATATAAAGATAAAGTAGATACTTTTGAAATGGAAGTTCTAGAGGAGAGTGAAAATGAGACCATTGATGAAGAATTTATGGGAATTAATTCATTAGTACATATAGAGATATTACAATAGAGAATGTGAATGCAGATCCAAAAATTGTAGGAGGAATATAAGACATTATGAGGTTATAATACAAGGTTGAGGAAACAAATCATCTAGGAATTGGATAGTATAATACAAATTCTAGATGAAAAAGAACAACTAGGCTACATAAAATAGAAGAGGAAACTAAGAATAATGAGGGGATAACTCCAAGAAATGGTATAAGAAATGATGTTGCAAGCATATGTTCACAAGTACCACCAAGTGATCTACCAATGATAAATGAATATGTAGAGATTCTTTAACAAGATATTGAGGAAGCAACCAGATCACTTGAATCACAAAGTAATGCACAAATAGATTTGAGTGAATCTACTAAAAAATGAATGCCTTGGGTAGTAAGGGAATCTAGCACAAAAATTAGTGATGATGATGATTTCCTAGAAAGACCCCAAAATTTCTAGGGTAACCATGATCCCCCAGTCTATACAACAACCATTAAAACCTAGGAATATTGTAGGAGCATCAAGCCAACCTTGATCCACAAGCATATACAACAACCTATCGATAACTAATAAGACAAAGGAGAGAAGTAAGGATATGGGAGAGATTGATAAATTTACTAACAGATTGGTTAGAACAAGGATAAGATAATAAAAAAGACTCAAGTTCTAAGATAATTTTTTTTGATACATACAAAGAGATACTAGCAACCTCATCTCCACAAATATACTTTTAAGAAGGAAAATGGAGGCATCACTTAGTATGTACATATCATAGAATTAGAGCACTACAACAATTTTCACCAAGTGTAATATTAAGTAGAAGTCCACTATTCAACATTGATTTGGTAGAGATAACTCCTTATAACCAATCAAGGGGAGGAAGAAATCGACAAGGACCCCTAAGGATTCAACTAAGAAGGTTATGAGGTATTTGATCCTGGAATAAAATAAGTCAAGATGATGTTACACCTAAAGGAGGAAGAGGACGAGGAAGGTTTTGACCCCCTACTCCTAGATGGCCGGGAGATACACCCTTAGCATATTTTAACTAGACAAGGAATTTGCAAGGTATACCAAGGATAAGGAAAATCTTACCAAACCCCACAAGGCGGTATCCATTGGGATGATCACCACTAATCTAATGAGGACTTCTAAGAGTGGAAGGAGGCATAGGATTATTCCAATCAAGGGAGAAATCACCACTGGAATTGAGGAGCCCAATGTCAAGGGGAATAGGATGTGGAAGGCACTTGCAAGGTAGAGGTGTCGCTAGTAGAGGAAGAGTGCATTTTGTAGATGAAAGAAACTAGGGATAGCAGAGAATTTGATCACCAAGTTTGGATATAGAATCTATATAAGGATATAGGTGGATAAGTCACTCAAATGATAGTGTAATAGTTAGAGCACCACTACGAAGGGATCGATCACCTATACGACAAGAGGAAGAGACACTAGGTTAGGATACTCTAGATTACAATTGTATAATTGTAAATTGTACACATGGTAGTGGAAGTCCAGGGAACTCAATAACATCACAAGTTGAGATGAAATACCATATAGATCAAGTGGTTTCATTTACACAATCACTCGTAATATCACGATCGAACCTCCAAGAGAAGAATTAGATGGGATCGTACAAGTGAATGCCACTATGCAATTCCCACAATGGTAACTATAAATAGTATTAAAAAATGAAAAATAAAAATAAAATAAAATTCCTTAGTTGTGAAAATCCCTTGGGATGCAATAAATAAGGAATTTGGTTGAAAACCGAAAATGGTGACCTCTTTAAGAGAGAAAAAGGAAATTTTTTTCTAAGTAATAGATCGTACAAACTGATTTTAAAGATGAAAAAGCATAAGTGGGAGATCATACGAGCAAAAATAGAAAAATTACAGGTAAAATCATACAAGGAATCCTATTATACGATTTAGATCGTATAGTGTATGATTTTATGTGCAATTGTACTATTTTTAACCATCACATTTAATGTTCACATGAGTGGAATGATGAGTTATCAAAAAAGAGCCAGAAGAAGATGAAATCACATGGGAAAAATAGTGAGTTGTCAACCATCCAAGTAAAAATAAGATATAAAACCATGCAAGAAGGTAAAGTAGTGCAATTTTAAAATTAAAAGGTTAGGGTTTGATAGCAATTTAAATAAAAGGATAATTTTAGTAATTTTGTAAATTGTATAAGAGGAAATTTAATGAGAACAGGTGAAAAGATGCGATGAAATATCTTGGGTTTGATTAACTAATTTGATGACCTTTTTATTTGGGGAGTTTTCATTAAAATATCAAACAAAAGAAAAGCAAGGGTTTGCTCTACAGTTTTATTCAATAAAGAGAGGTGAGGTTTGGTAAGGTCAAAGGTGAATTGAAAAATTCAAAGTTAAAGATTTTTGGAGATGGGGAAGAGTTGAGGAAAGGAGTTTGTAATAAGAGAAAAGGGAAAATGATGGAGAAGGTAGAATAAAATGGGATAAGATTACTCATTATGCAAAATTTTTTTGGGAGGAATTCGCAGTAAAGGAAAATTACAAATTTATTCTGAATTCGAAAGATAGATCAGATATTTTATGGTGATGATAAATATGGAGAAGAAGTGAAAATGTAGTTTTGGAAAAGGATTTAAATATGTGTTGTTGTGAGGTGTTGGTTTGGATAATTATGTTTTAAGCTTTTGGGTTTAATTTTGAGTAAATCATACATAATCTTACAAAATTGTATACACCCAATAAAGGATATTAGGAGGGAAGTGACTTGTATGAATTGGTATGACACCTACACATTTTGGTATAGTCGGTGTATGATTTATAGTTGGTTGAACGGTTTCATGTAGTTTAAGAGATTGTACGATCTGGAGGTGGTTGTACGAACTAAAAATGTATATGAATAATTTGGAGGGTATTCTATATGATTTACAGTAGCACTATATGATTTTTAGGGGACTTATTATTACATGATAAGTGATATATATAAAGCAAATATAATCAACGATATGGTGAGAAATAATTTTAGCCAAAGAGTTCAGATACCGATTAAGAAGAATTACAACCAACAGAGTGGAATGATCACCAAGACCTCTGCATGAGAGAGAATCACACTCATGGTAATACCAAGGGTGATAATTTCAACCCTGTGGTTGGTGTGGTAATTGTCCTTGGAGGAGAGGATAATATAGGTCATGGATAGGGCATAGGTATTGGAGGACTAATCAAAGAAGGACATCGCTAAGGTTTCAAGAGAAGGAAATGGCATAGGAAACAATCTTGAGGAGAGAATTGCATAGTGAATTCCATTACCCAGATCCATAGGAGGATCTGAGTAGTGAATATAAGGAAAACTAGGTTGATATAACCAGTATATCATCTATATAGCATGGCAGAGATACATACCAAAAGTGGTAGAGCAAATAAGAAAACAAGACCCAACCATGGAGAAGAGAATATGAGAAGGTTGGTGTAGTTGTGATAGAACAGATACCACAACACCATAATACCTTTTATAACTATCTATTGTAGATGGTTTAGGTATATGATCCTAAAAGTAGACTTACCTATGTTAATGTGGGCAAGCGGTCTATGAAAGTAGAATTCATAGTAGAAGCATTCGGGAGAAAAATTGGACTTCTATAATATGGTACTAAGGTAGTTAATAAGTTGGTTGATCTGATTGAGACACATCGCATCATTGCTTCACTTAAAAATATGAAATAACCGACCCAAGAAAATACTTGGGTGCAAGAACTTGAGGGATTATATAGAGTGTGTTGATAGGAAAATATTGACCATGTGCCATGAATATTGTGAGAGCTTGACTATTAGGGAAAACACGAGCCACAAAGATGCAAATATAGATGGATCAATATGTGAAAGATATCACCAAAGGAATATGGTATGATTGGGGTACTTATCTGGATAAAAAGATGCATGACATGCTGACAAAAAGGTTTAAGAGTTTTAGGATGACTTTCCATGCTATTCAATTGTTATTGAATGTTGCCATAGAGATGGAAATTCATTTTCTAGGCTTGATAGAACCTAGGAATATTTATGTAGGTAATCCAACCATTATATGGTGGTAAAATTTAGTGCTAATTTAGAATGATAATCTAGATAAGTCTCAACCAAAGAAAGCACCTAATTAGCAGGTCACTGTAGTATATGAGGATAATTCTTCGAAGGAGGAGGTACACCATCAAAGTAAAAGGTCTAGGTAGTTGTAACCTAAACTGGAAAAAAGCACTTCAACAATGGCAGAAGGAACAACTATCATTTTAGGAAAGGGAGAAAAATGTGGGAAGGCAATCTAGTCTAGTACAATTAAGAATAAGAAAACAACGAGAAAGAATGGCAAATAGTCCTATCTTAAAAAATAAGTTGAGCTGGTACATGAGAATCAACAAGAGGAAGAACAGTCAGACTCGAATAATATGGATTTACAAAATTGGAATTGGGTAGAAGTAGAAGGGATGGTAGAATCCCTACAAATTTTACAACATATTGATTTTAAAATTTTAAACTCTTCTAAAATTTTGGATGACATATAAGTGAGGCAAATAGTACAAGAAGTAGTAGCCATTACTCAGGAGGAAAAATAGAAATACAAGGCAATAGTGGAATCCTCAGAAGAATATTCGATAGAGAATAAGAAGCCTCACTTTATATTTATGATGGGAGGAGGTATGAATCAAAATAATCAGAGAGATGCACAAGAAGATACAAATGCATCACATGAATAGGAAGATCTTATTGTTGAAAAAGTCACATCAATGGGAATTCAACAGAATTAGAAATAAGAGCATGTGGTAGAAGAATAATAGGTGGACTTAACTAAATAAGAGGAGGTCTAGGAATCTACACAGCAACAACAATCTCATCCTAAGATTTTTGATATTAAAGAAGATGTTGAGACTGAGAGAACTATAGGATAGACTCCACCACAAGAAATTATAAACACAGAGAAAGCACTAATGGAGCTTAAGTGAATCTCTGGTCACCACATGGAAGAAGAGGAAGAAAAAAATCTTATAGAGGAATACCTGCAAAGGATGCAAACAAGCTACCTCTTTGAGGTACCACAGTTCTTAAAGATTAGAACTGAGGATGAAAAAAGGATAAAAGATTAGATGTAACATTAATTCTCTTAGATAGGCAATACCATAGCTAGAACTAAACTATAGTTTTATTTTGGATCTGTGGGAGAGTTTAAGCAATGGGAAGAACAAGTATTTATCAAATTATAAAAGATAATGGAATGGGTGAGTCGTGAGGATTGTATAAATAAAATTATTGATATTCATGTACAACACCCATGGAAGTTACTGAGGGAAGAGGTAACAATGACATTAGAAAGAGATGACTTACCATATAGAGTGAGAACCAACTACATGCAACATCCAAGTTTGTACCTAGATAGATCCAATTATCTATCTTATCCCTTGAATACAGTGGAGTTATAATATAGGAGTCACTTCAAGCTTAGTGATCACTCTAAAGAAGTTAAACTTACTAACACATTAGATAGAGTGGTTGAGCATAAGATTGGAGTAGATATACCAACTCAAGGAAGCTCAAAAAGAAGAGATAGAGGCCACCCGAAAGAAAATGGTTGTAATGGAGGAAGAATTGCATAAGAGTAAGGCTGAAAAAAAGATAAGCTAAAGAAATTAGAAGAAGAACTACTAAGAAACATGGCTGGTTTTTAGGCCAGAATTAGTTCACTACAAGAGAAGAAGCAACAGGCCTCCTAAATGGTAGAATATAGGATCAAGGATTTGGAAGCTCAATTAAGAACAAAAGAAGAACATTTGTAGGTAAAGGATGAACAATTGAGAACATAGTTGGTTGTAAAATACAAGCAACTGGTAATACAATATAAGAAGATAGAAGAGCTCACACAGGATAATAAAAAGTATAATGATATGGTCCTAGAGAAGCATATGCAATTGAATGTTAAGGAGGAGATTGTTCGTACTTTGGAGGTTAATACTAATCACCATATGAAGACCATTATAGATAAAAATGAAGAGTTAGAAGTAGCATCTCAAATAGAAGCACATTTGATGAAGAAGCTTAAGAAGAGTGCTACTGAGTGAGATCAAAAATTGAGGGAACTCTTTAAGACTACTGAAGAGACAACCAACCAACATCATTTGAAAGTAGTAGAAATAGACAACTACATAGCCAAGTTGCAGAATCAATACAAAATTCTTGGTACTAGGTTGGAAGACATGGAATCCTTAGTCATAGATTATAAGACCCATCTGAAATAGAAATATGATTCGGTGAGGACACTAATCAAAGTAAATGGGAGGGAAGATATAGGACAGTGGGCTTGGCCATTGTGCGTTGTCAGGCTTTGCTTGTGTTGGTTTATGGTTCTTTTGGTAACCTTTTTGAGTGGTGGAATGAATGGTTTGTACCAACATAGATCCCATGGAAAGGGCGTGTTGAGGTTTAACCAGGAACTCTATCCGGGGTAGAGCCTGTTTGTTCTTTGGTATTGGTTGTTGTCCGGGTTTTTTTGGCTTGAACAAACTTTAATGTTTATTTTTTTTTTTTGATTTTTGTGTCGTTTTTGAGGGATGTGGAGTGCCTTGTGTGGTGGGTTGGTTTTAGTTGGTGTTTGTTGGTTTTTGTTTATTTTTATTTTGTTTTTGAGTTCGTGTCCTCACTTGGTGCCCACCTGAATTGCCTTCTTGCTTAGTAGAATTGTTTGTTTTGGTTTGGGTTGTACTAGCTTGGGGGTGGTGAAGTTTGCCTAGCTTGTGGTAGGTGTTAAAATAGTATGGATTTGGAGTTTATAATAGCCTTGATGACAATGAAGAAGTTATAGTTGATGGATAGGAGTAAGTTAATAATTAGCTGTGCATGGTAAGTTTTTTGTTGATTTGTTTTGTTTTTTTTTTTCCAGAAGGGGGTTTTGGATGTTTGATTGAAACGTTTTTTGTATCCTTGTTTTGGTTAAATTGTTTGCTGGTTAGGGTGTGGGGGGGGTGCGAGTTTCGGTTTGGGGCGGGTTGGTTTGGGGTTTGGGTTTTGTATTATTTTTGTAGGGGGGTAATTGCGTGTGCAAATTGTGTTGATTTATATTTGGAGCGTAGTGTTGTGTTATGTTGGTGCTTGTGGATGTGGTTGTATATGTGTTTGTGTTGTGATGTGATATGAAATGGTGCTTTGTTGTTTATGGATTGACTATGACATTTGTTGTGGTGTTCATTCTGGGATTTGTGAGCTGTATGGTGTGATTACTAACTACTGTGTAAATGAATGAATAAGAATGTTAAGGTAGATTATGAGACAAACAATCTAGAATAAAGTTGATACTAACTGAGTTGAAAGGTATGAATCGGGTGGGATTATCTTGTGGCTTGTGAGGATAAGGCTATGAAAGTAGCAAATCCACCTCCCAAAAGAAGAAGTAATAAGAGGATTTTCCTAGTTATGACAAATTTGAAAGTTTTGGTAAACCATAAAAGCATGAGTAAATAATACAAGTAGGAGGTAAAACATACAAATTGGAGGGAAAACCATACAAGGTGCAATAAAATGCAAAGGAAATGTAATTTGAGTTGTAATTGCAAGTGAATTTGATAAATCATGTGTTTAGACTTAGTAAAAAGGTATAATTATGTATTATGTTATACATGGGTAGTTGTGAATAATGAATTACCTCAGGAACAACTTGGAACAACCTGGGCAATTTTATATAAGACCCCCTTTTCAATTTTGAAAGTCTGGTTATGATATGGTCTGATTAGTCTGAGTATTGAATGCATATCTATGATTATTGTGTGGAATTTTTGGCTATTGTGTAACCTTTTAGTGATTGTATTGTAGTGTTGAGAAGTAATAAAAAGGGACCATATTTTATAATATTTTCTCACGTATTGTACCATTCTATAATAATGGAGTAATATTTTGTAGTATCTAGTTGTTGCATGTTACTTGTTTATGGTTATGGATGATGATTGATACATTGCTATGAAGGATGAAATAGAACCAACATAGGTGTGAGCCTTATGAATTATTTGTGAGATAAAATATATCAAGGAGGACATATTGAATTCTATTGTATGATTTTTTGATATTATCATTAGAAGGAACTCTCTCAAAACCCTAATAGTAGAACTTACATGTTGGTAGGAATGGAGTAATTGACAGTCTATAACTTTCCAAAACTTATCTAAGAGAAAGTGGTACATAAGAGTATAAAAATTAGTACCTTACTAAACTTTCATTTCGTACAAATCGTACATTAGACATGCTAGAAATCATACAAAATAAACTTACCTTATTTGGTAGTGTAGGAAATTAAGGAAAACTTACCTAATTTGGCAATATTGGTAAATTAAATAATTTAGTTACAAAACTATGTACGATAGTTTGCAAAACTAAATTTGAAGGATTGGATAAGTTTAAAATCATATAAGCACTATCATTGTACAATTTGGGATCATACAATGGTACGATTTGGATTCTGTACAAGTTGTTTTATGATCGCATATTAATGGTTGTGAAGACTGTATGATTGTACGATTTGGTTTATCGATTGATAATAGTAAATTTATTATTATAAGCCTCTAAGAACCACCTCCTCACTAGGAATACTACACCTCTATGCTACATAAACTTTTCACTTATTTTGAAGATTTTTTAGGAAAAAAAATAAAGCAAATTATGCTTTGTGCCTTTATCTAATTTATTGTGTACTTTTTCATTTAAGTGCTTGATATCCATGATCTTGCAATATTAAAGTTAATGAATCCAAATATTTTATTCAAAAGTCAATTTTAGGATTTTGTGCCTCTATTGCATTTGTTCGAATTTGAGAGATTTCGACTTTGTGCATGTTCATAAAGTCAAAGTATAACTCCAATTGATGTCATTCACTCTTGTGAAAAGTCTAGTTTTGTACAATTGTAAAAAAGTAGAGCTTAGCTCTCGCCTCTCATTTCTACATTGTGCAAAATTTGGCTTTGTGTAAGTTTAGCTTTGTGTAATTTTGACATTGTGTAAGTATAATTTTGTGTATATATGACATCATGAAAGTCTGGATTTATGCAAGCATGTACAAAATCAGAAGTGAAAGCTCCATAAAAATTTCATTGCCTTTCAAATTGGTATCAAATATTGAGCTATCAGGGGGACTTTTAGAGCCATAGCAACAACGAATTCTAGCAACAATCCTTTGTAATTGTAGATTCCATGACTCAATAAGAAGAATTATGATTACTAGAGTATTTAGATGAAGATCTTGTTTTTGTATGAGGAGCTTTGAGACATGGTGAAGAATGGGTTTACAAAAGACGTATGTGTAGCAAAATTAAGCTAATTTTATTAAGTTGAGAAATATTTATTGAAGGAGAACTAGAAGAATAATAAAAAAATTACTCTACATTATGAAAGAATTTGAGGGATCATATTTTGTAGAATTTTTCTAGTAACCAAGTTGAAGCACATGAGAAAATTTAGCCAACTCCTTCCAAGGCACCAATAAGGTAAAGTTGATAAGGTTGTAGATGTTGAGAAGGGAGTCCAAAAATGTACAATGAGTGAATTAGAGTCCATGAGTGACTTGTTTACCCACACAATGGGTATTATCATCTCGATGATGATGAATGGAAAAATGTTTAAGAACCCAAGAATTATGGAGAAGATACTAATAAGCCTATCAACATGATTTGAATCAATAGTGATATTTATTAAAGAATCAATGTATTTAATAACCCTTTCAATGGATGAGCTCATGGGTTATCTACAAATACATGAGTAGAGGTTAAAAAAGATAGCATAGTCCTCATTAGAGTATGAATTTAAGATGCAGATCTCATTCAAAGATAATATAGGGGAGGAATCCTAGTAATATACACAAGTTGTCAAGTAGGAAGAGAACATGACAATAGAGGTAGAAGTGGTAGAGGTCGTAAGATGAGGAAGAAAAACTACAACAACGGAGAAACCAACTATACTTTCCATCAAGAAAGAGGAAGATGAAACAACAAAAATTAGTAAGGAGTATCAAATCAAAGGTATGATAAATCTAAAATCCAATGTTATTATTGCAAGAAATTTGACCATTATAGTTATGAGTGTAGAAAGAAGATGGCTAAGGAAAATAAGCAACAAGCCCACTATACCAATGAGAATGAAAATATAAAAAATAAAGGTGTATGTGGGTCTATGATGTTAACTTGCAATGTTGATGAAGAGAGTCAAAAGAATGTATGGTATCTAGATAGTGGCTATAGTAAATACATGCCTAGAAATAGAAAATTTTTCTCATAGCTAGATGAATCCATCAAGTCTAAAGTGAAGGTGGGAAATAATAGCAAGGTACCTATCATGAGAAAATAGAGTATTATAATCTACAAAAAAAGAAGAAAAAACATCCCTAATGTATATTATGTGCTTGGGATAAAACATAATTTCCTGAGCATTGGATAACTTGTGCAAAAGGGTAACATAATGTATTTAAAAGTATAGCCTGCATTATTAGAGATAGATAAAATAGGCTCATAGAAAATATAGCCATGATAAAGAAAAAGATGTTGCTTTTCAAATTTTGGAGTGAAATACTCCTTTTATTTATTTCAGTTGTATAGAATGCTACATGGCTATGACATCTTAGATTTTATCACTTGATTTGTAGTGGCCTAAATTTTCTATACATAAATTAGATGGTAAGGGTATTACCTCTCATGGAACAAACCAATCAAGCATGCAATGGTTTTCTATTACGCAAGCAATATAGGGATCCATTCCCTACAATAAAATCATGGAGATCTCCACAACCATTATAGTTGGTGCATCTAGATATTTGTGGCCTTGTACAAACTAGCTCATTTGTCAATAATAAATATTTTTTAGTATTCATAAATAATTTTATTCAAAATACATGGGTATACTTTCTTAAAAAAGTAAAAAATATTTAGAAAATTTAGGGAGTTGAAATATTTAGTTGAAAAGTAGAGTGGTTGCTATATGAAGACTCTCATAATAGATGGATAAGGTGAGCACATCTCTAATGAATTACAAAAAAATTATAAATAAAAAGGAATTAGAAGCCAATTCATAGCTAGATACAGACCACAACAAAATGGTGTTGTAGAGAGAAAAAACAAAGTCATAATGGAGCTCACAAGGAGTATGTTGAAGGAAAAAGCATTATCAAATGATTTATGGGCAGAGGTTGTAGCATGTGTAGTTTATCTAATAAATATATGTCCTAAAAAAACTATGAAAGACATGATCCTAGTTCCTACAAGAAGCATAGAGCAATAAATAGTCAAATGTTGCTCATTTAAGACCCTTTGGGTGCATAGCATATGCACAAAAGAAATTTGGATGATAGGATAGAAATATGCATCTTCATTGGGTACAACAAAGTTTCAAAGTCTTATAGATTGTATAACTCTATCACAAAGAAACCAATCATAAGAAGAGACATGAAGTTCATGGAAGATGAATCTTGGAACTAAAACTCCAATATTGGTTAGCAAGGGCCAACAAGTATTGATTCTAAAGACATAAACAAAGAAAATGTGTATCAATATGCAACTTCAAGTAGGATTATCTGTAGACACCAAAACAGCACCAATCCGATTATGTGACTACAAACACTGATCGCATTGACACACACAGCCCCAAGGGCAGCCCCCAGAGGTTAAACAATGGTCCTAACCACTCTCACAGTAGTTTTGGAAGGTCAAGAGTCAATTTGGCACCTTCAGGCACTCTTCTCCATACTCGTTCCACCCAGGGATGATTACAAACTGGTATTCACTTTACCCAGGGACGAATATCAGTATTCACTCTAGGGTGAGGCGAATAGCAGGTTTGACGGGCAAAAAGTCAAATCTTGACAAATGGCAGCTCAGATCCACCACTTAATTCTTCCTTCATCGCATGGGAGTGTGAGTGAGCATTTTTGAGCGTTAGAGGCAGTTACAAGGGCAGTCATGAAGCCCCTAATCAGGGAGGAATCTTCCCTCCCCTGGAGAGGCATGATTGCCAAGTGGCGCCTCTGCATGCTCATCCAAAGAGACCATCAGGTCTATAAAATGGTGAGTTTTCTCACCACAAATATACAGAGAAGGAGCATTTTGAGCAATGAAGTGCTATCATTTTACTTTCACACCCACACCCTTTTGAGTTGTGCCTTTCACATCCTTGATCTCTTTTGGAAAGGAGGTCATAGGGTGGTTATTGGAAGCACAAATCCGGAACCAAGACCCAACATTTGGCCACAATATCCCACCAAATTTGCCGAAAATACCCCACAAGAGGTTTTGGACCCATCCCAAGTGGATTGGTGCCAAAATCGGGCCCCAAACGACGGGCGGCCTACCCCCGGGCGCCCCCACACCGCTACAGTCCTAATCGCCCCGCTCCAGAGTGATTGGAAATCGGTGGTAGATTTCCTTTCTATTATTCTTGCATTTAATTCTATGCTGCTTAGATAGGTTGTCATTCAAATTTCACCTCGTTCTGAGCAATTTTGGTCATGTTTCTATTATTTCTCGCTTTTGCTAACATGCAGGTAGCATCATCAAATTCCCATTGATGGAGGCCAAATTGGGAAAATATGACCATCTGGGTCTTCCCAAAATACCCCCAATTAGCTAACCCCCAACTTTGTAGGTGATTTGGAGCTTCCCGGATGTGACATTTGGGACAATACCTTTTTGACATTTTGTTGCAGGTCTATTCGTCCCGCCCCGGAGCGAATACAAATCTATGGTGAATTTTTTGACTGTTCCATTTGTAGTGTTTTCCTTGTGATGTTTTGATGCCCCTATCAAATTTTTAGTTCATTTGGATCTATTTTAGTTATCATTTTATTTATATCTTGCATGCACTAATCGAAGGCGTGGGGATTGCATGTTTTATTTCATCTACAGGTGCTACTGACTATTTCTTGTTTCTTTGAATGTAGGACCTAGACATTAGAGGAGCAGCAAGGAGTCAAGACTCATCAATGCAAGTGGCGGTGACATTTGGTCCGCCCATTTACATGTGGGCACGCGAAAGAAGGAATAGCATCCATGGGTGTAACAAGAACGCATATTTAACGCTCCTAGCCCTTAGAAGGGGAGGAGGCACATTGTAACCGAGTTCTAAAACACATCAATAAAAAGGGTTGTCTTCCTTATTGGCTTTTGTTGTGTTTTGATTCGTTCATGCTTTCCCTCTTTCCACGCACTTTCAATTCATAGGATTTAGCGTTAAGTTTAGTTCAGTTTGCATCGCACTTGGAGTTTCCTTTTTGCTTCCGTATCCTCATGCTTTCAGTGGTGATCATGGTGGGACCCTTGTCCTCTATTTTTAAGATCAGAAATCTGATCAAAATTTGATTGTTTTTTCTTGCAGGTACCGAGTTTTCAAACGCTGGACTATTGTTCGTTCCAGACTGTGGCGAATACAGAGCTAGAATTCGTCTTACCCAGGGACGAATGGGCATTTGCCCCACCCTATGATGAATACAGTCCTATAATTCATCCCTCACCGGGATGAATATCTGTCTATGCAGTTTCAGGATAGAAACTCAGAACCAACAGATTTGGGCAGAGAAGAGGTAAGGATCTTGAACTCCTTTTGTCATTTTCTGTTTTCCTTTTCCTATTTTTTTGGTTCTTTGCTTGCTTAGGAAAAGTTGTACTGCATGTTTATTTCCTTTCGTGCAAAGTAAAAATAACCCCACACATCACGTGGCAACATAAACACCAAGGAGCTGGTCGTAAAACCCCAGCCCTTGATCAAGACCAACGGTGGATTTCATCACCACCTTGGCTTGAATTTTGCATTCATAAACCTCGATCGCTACTGTTGCTAGACGTAAATCCTGATGAAAGCTGACCGAGTGTAGCTGGGGTGATTCCCAGTGCATGAGGATAAGTCTTCTATGGTAGGTGTCAAAAATAGGGTGATTCCCCTTTCGTACCGCCTACGTTCCACGTACCATCTGCTCTCACGTACCAACAGTTTCCCTCACGTAAGGGCGGGTATATAGAGAGGTTGGTATATCGGCCTGGCAATGGTATATTGAAGGGGCGACCATTTTTGGGAGTCATAAGAGCCATCATATTGCATTTAAACATTCTTTACAAAAGCTTTCAAAACAAAAATCAAAACACACTAAACCAGGTTTAGGACACACTTTTAATCTTTAAACGAGATAATCATTGCTTTGTGTGTGTGTGACCTTTTCTATTTAGTGTAGCATAAAAATCATAAAAAGAGATAAAAACCTACATAGCTTGTAGAGAAAAAACCACCATGGTGTACACCCGTAGCCAAGCCCAATCAAGGGCGAAAGCTGCGAAGAGTGTACAAGGGGGCACAAGTCACCTCCGCTATAGCCCCAAGGACTTGGTCATACCACCTTGGTGGCCTGACCCACAAGAGAGTCCACATCGTGCCATTTCAGAATGGGACTATAGAGGCACCCCTCTGAGGGACACTCCCATCCAACATAGACCCTTTCAGGAGGAGTCCTTACACGTGGCCCTCAATATAAATGGGAAGGCTCCCTTAGAATCTCGGTATGAGTGGCCACCACATGATGAAGTGCTAGAACAACCTAGGGTCCATGAGGAGAGGCCACATGATTATGTCATCCCTCCTTTACCCCCCATCACTATTAGAAACAATAGGCAAAATCTAGAGCACAAGGCTCTTCAAGCAGGGCGAGCCAACTCTGCCCGCCCCTTTCACATATACGAAAGGGAGCACGAGGAAGACCATTACATTCCTCAAGAGCAATACACAGCGTGGGAGCAATGCACCTCCGCACCTACTGTCTACCAGAATCACCCACTGAGGCCAGAGCCTCGAGTGAATGCCGCCAACCTCGATAGAGGGAAGTGACCTATAGAGATCTCGGATCATCATGACCAAGATAAATGCATAGGAGAGGCATCTAGGCCTCCTAGACTCAAGATGGTGAAACAAATCGACCTGGAAGTCGCTAGACATGCCACCCACCAAGCGTAGATCACGCAGCTTGAGCAAGACCAACAACAGCTAGAGCATCTATATCGCCTTAGCAAAGAGCGCATTCGGTGCCAAATAGATGAGCTGCTCCATAACACGGTGCCTGAGAGGGTTCCAACCCCTCGCACCCAAAGAGCAGAACCATATGAGAGGTGCAACCCCTTGGTACGAGATAGGTCCCCATGACCTTACCAAGTGCTGCCTCCGAGACCTCCTAGACCTGAGCGGGAGGCCACTCCCAGGAACAACGACGGGCTCCCTCCATGGGGACCCACCCATGGTCATAGGTCTCGGCCAAAAACTCCCTAGGAAGCCTATGAGGAGTATGAACAAGAAGAAGAGTGGGCCGAAATGCCCTACCAAGGTAGAGGGGCTGCTCTCTGGCCACCCCTCCATAGGCCTCAAGTCTCCCACAACCCACAATGGGAGCAAACTAAAGAGGAAGAGATTAAATCTTTCGATGCATATAAAGCGTTGCTAGAGCATTTGGAGTCTATGGAAACCAAGGCTTCTGGGCCCCAAAATCCCACGTTACGTCAACTCCATAGTCATCCTGTGCATCCGTCAGTGCTAGCACCCCCTTACCCTGAACACTTTAAGCTACCTCAGTTGGCAATCTTTAGAGGTGAGGAGGATGCCCAAGAGCATGTGACTAGATTCCTGAGCCAATGCTTTGGCATTCAGGATAATGATGCTTTGTTGTTAAGAACATTCATCACCACGTTCGTAGGCCCTACCTCGGATTGGTTTACTCAATTGCCAAAGCACAACATTAGCAACTTAGATCAGCTAGTGGATGCATTCCTCGAATGCTTCACCTTCAACACCAAGAAGAAGGCATCACTAAGTGACTTAGCCAGCCTCAGGCAGTATGAGGAAGAAACCATGGTGGCATATGGGAATCGATGGAGGACTCTACTTTCTAAGCTACCCTACCTCCCTCCTATGTTCGACCTCACACAAATGTTCTCAAGGAGCTATTTGAGATCGATCTCTGTGCTATTGCAACTGCAGCAATATGCCACCTTAGAGGAAGCTCTGGCACAAGCCAGAATCATTGAAGAGATCAAGATTCAGGATGGCGAGATAGCCAAGCCAAAGAAGAAAGAATGGTCTAAGAACACCAAAATAGGGACCATGCAATAGAAACCCATTGTGGTCCATCAGGTTGCTATCAACGTCCCTAAGCCTACACAAGCAACACAGCCCCAAAAGGCTAACTATCAAGCGGTGCCTCTTAATAGTTATGACCGAGAAAATCAGAGGCAAGAGCAAAATCAGCCGCGTCACCCTAGGCGACAATTCACACCTTACACAGAGTCCAGAGACTCCCTGTTTGACCGCTTGTCAGCGGCAAACTTGATCAACCTGCTCGAGATTCAACCCATAGATCCCAACGTGCCAAAACCTAAGGGCTATAGGGAGGATTTGTACTGTAGGTTCCATAGGCGGAAGGGACATGACCTTAATGCCTATTGGAAGTTTAAGGGCTTGGTGCAAGACCTAATTGATAACAAAACATTAGCGATGGATAATCCCATGGCACCAAGCAACCAACAAATGGAGGTCTTTAAGGACCCCTTGCCTGCCCATGATGCATAGGCAAAGACCCTACAAGTCAATGAGATAACACAAAACTGCCCCATGCAGGGGTATGTAGGGATGATCAGTATAGTGACTCAGAACAGGAGGTATCCGAGCATAGCTGCCCCCGCGACAACTACAGGTGAGGTGCCAACAATGACACAACCACAACAACACCTTACACAACCTCCTCCACCTAGACCCATGGCCATAATTCGGACCAAACTCACTCAGAGCTTGCAGACCACGTCGGCTAGGCTCTCCATATACGAGCTCATACAACAATCAACGCCCCATCGGGAGGCTCTAATGGAGATATTGAAAGCCATCGAGTTGCAGCCCCATGAAGCAAATTCTTTCAACAACTTTGTGGGACATGTCAAATGATGCACTAAGCCAGTCATCACCTTTCGAGAAGATGAAGTGAAATCAGTGGCTGATGATATGGCGGATCCACCCCTGCACGTTATCGCGCGGGTCAACGGGATTCCGTATAAGAGGGTGTTGGTAGACACTGGCTCGTCTAGTAATATCATCACAATAGCGGCATTGAAACATCTAAAGTTGCCAGCATCTCACATCATGGCTTCCACCTACACTCTACGAGCATTCAATGATGCGATATGCTCGATAGTTGGCACAATTGTCCTACCCATCCAGGTGGGACAAAAGACTATACCTACATTGTGCCATATTTTGGAAGGTGAGATGGCCTATAACATCTTGTTGGGTCGGCCATGGATCGGGGACATGAAGTGTGTCCCTTCGATAGCTCATCAGTGTTTAAAGTATACATTTGAAGGGGAGGTGCATGTAGTCCCGACGGACTTAGAACCCTTCAAGTATTGCAATGCGGTGCAACTGATGCCGCAATCGACCCTTCCATCAATGCATTTGGATTTTCAGTTGAATCCATCTAGACAGGGTCCGATTCTGTAGGCATCCCCATTGACAAGCCCATCAAAACCATAGTTGGGTCCATCTTCATCGGCTGGTCCTTCACCAATGATGCCACCCATGGTGGCCACATAGAAGGACAAAGGGAAGAAACCCCTGGAAGAGACACCGCCATCAGTATCAACTATCTCTACTGAGGAGATGCCTAGCAGAATGGAAGTCGAGGCTCCTAGTCCACCCGACATGGAGTGGACTCTAGAAGAACTTTCGTTCCCTCCCCCTCAATCGCCAACAATCACCATTGAAATGGCCAACACGGGCCTGGGGGAGTATCTAGTGTGGAATATTGTAGCAACACCCACACTAGAGTCCATACAGGACATGGGGAGACCTCGCCTCCCCATCGGTACCATTGTTCCTCTAGGCTACCCATCGAATCAGACAAACTTTGTGTATGGGGGCCTTGATCATGGTACTGAACCATACATGCAAGAGGACGAAGATGAAGAGCCCTTTGCAAAAGATGTCAACTATTTGTCTAACCCAGACTTCGCTCTGAGATACCTTGGCCAATGCAATTGGCATGGATATGGGTTAGGCAGATATGAGCAAGGAGTGCGTGTTCTTTGCCAACCAAGATACCAAATGCCATATGACAAGTCAGGAGTAGGGTTCAACCACCCCCTCCCCTTGGACATCTTGGTAGAGAACATGCAAGGCCTAGGGATAGGCAACAAGGGGGGATTGGCATTAGATCCATATGCCAACCCCAACATGACATATACATTAGGAGATTATCTCCCATTGTTGACAACCAACCTTGTTGACCTCAACAACCCTTTCCCTTCGCTCGAAAGAGGAGAAAGTTCAAAAACACACCTACAAGAGAGGTGTAGACAAGGTCAAGAAGCATCGTCAGAAGACGAGTCAGAATGTGAGGTAGCACCATGGGATCCCTTCGAATCAGATAGCAATCACTCACAAGTGACCCCCATGGATGATTATCAGGAAAGCCTCTTGGCAATGTTCCCTTTGGTGGCTCCCATCGAGCAAGTGCCACCGCAAGACAATCAGGCCCCACCACAGAGAGCGAAACAACCCCAATGGGGCCAGATCAATTTGCTCGAGCAAGATGAGCCTCTAATGTCGCAAATAGTTGTTGGAGCCAACGAAGGCTTTTGGATCTCCGACAGCGATTATGAAGATGAAACTGAGATGGCCTATCTCAATCATATGCGACAACAACAATACCCCTTAGATATTAATGACATATTTGAATAGCTAAACATAGTGCCAGGGCATGAGTGGTACGTAGACCCAGTGCGGTGGGAACAAGTGTTGAATCCACCACTTTGGGCATACGAAGAATACCTTCCACCTAGAGACCCTATAGCGATATCAGTGCTGAGGGTAGACCCTATCTTCCTATCCGCACATAGGGCCGATCCATTCATGCCAATACCTCCAGAGCCAGACCCGGAGCACAGAGAACATCCAGAATGTTCGAGTCATCACACCCATGGTAATGGAGACCAAAATCATTTCATCAACATGATCTCCATTGACTTAACCGCCCCCATCCATAACCCGACCGATCCAGCATAGTCGTTGTATCTAGACATGGATGCCATCGACTGGGATCGCGTCAATTCACCTCCATCCCCATCAGAGTACTGGCCTTTCGGTAAAATGCTTCATTTTACCCCAGGGCCAACTCAGGATATCTTCCATGCTGAAGAGGAACCCGATGTTCCCAACGCAGATTTAAACTCAGCAAATGATATCCATTTGATCCCAACTCCACACCAGTTGGAGGATGGATCCCACATGTCGATCGAGGAGATGACTGACGTAGACATCGGCTCTGATCCAATGAATCCATAGATTATCAAGCTAGGGGTAAGCTTATCCCCCGAAGAGCAAGCCGACTACATTACCCTTCTCAAAGAGAAGAAGGAGGTTTTTGCATGGTCCTACAAAGACATGTCGGGGCTAGATCCATAGCTAGTCATGCATAACCTAACGCTTGATCCGACAGTCAAGCCAGTTAAGCAAAAACTATGCAAGATGCACCCAACAGTGGCCTTGATGGTCAAAGATGAATTGCAAAAGTTGTTGGATGCACAGTTTGTCATCTGCGTGGATTACCCACCATGGTTGTCCAACATGGTGCCCATCAAAAATCCTGATGGGAGGATTCGCATATGCACTGATTTTTGAGATCTAAACAAAGCGAGTCCTAAGGATGATTTTCCCTTGCCAAGCATCGACGCATTGGTAGATGCTACAGCAGGTCACGAAATGCTATCCCTCATGGATGGTTTCTCGGGATACAATCAGATTCGTATCAATCCCGAGGACCAACTAAAAATGGCGTTCACAATGCCTTGGGGGACATTTTGTTATAAGGTCATGCCTTTTGGCCTTAAAAATGCTGGCGCAACCTACCAACGTGCCATGACGTACATCTTCCATGATTACATGCATAAAACTTTGGAAGATTACATGGATGATTTGTTGGCCAAATCTCTTTTGCGCCCAGATCATCTCGATGACTTAAGCAAGATCCTCGATCGCCTCATGGAACATAAAGTCAGATTGAATCCCAAGAAGTGCGTATTTGGCATCACATCTGGAAAACTCTTGGGTTTCATAGTCTCAAAGCGAGGCATCGAGGTGGACCCAAACAAAGTCAAGGCAATCCTTGAAATGCTTCCCCCAACTACCATCAAGCAGCTCAAAATCCTGCAGGGAAAGGTCACATCAATCAAGCGCTTCATAGCGTAGCTATCTGACAAGTGCCGACCCATGAACAAATTATTGCATAAAGGGGTAGCATTTCACTGGGATGACGAGTGCCAGTCACCCTTTGATGACATTAAACAATACTTGGCTTCGCCACTAGTATTGGCACCACCTAGACCAGGAGTGCCATTCTACTTATACATCTCAGCTACTGAGGTGGCACTGGGCGCCATGCTAGCCCAAAAAAATGAACTTCACAAAGAACAGGCTACTTACTATCTTAGCCGCACCCTGGTCAGTTATGAACTTAACTATGCATACGTTGAGAAACTCTGCTTGGCAGTGGTGTTTGCTACCAAAAAGCTATGCCACTACATGTTGAGCAACACTACGTATGTTGTGTCTAAGGAGAATCCATTGAGGTACATGATGAGTCGTACTTATCATAGTAGCCGCACGGCGAAATGGATCATGTTGTTGACGGAATTTGACATCGAGTTTATTGGACAAAAATCCATCAAAGGACAAGTCATAGCCGATCAACTAGTGGAGGCTCCTCTCGAAGATGATCAACCTCTGGTCATAGAACTACCCGATGATGGGGTCTTCCATGTCTCAAAATCGCCAGATTCTGATGAGCCTGAGTCTCAGGCCGACATAACCCTATTTTTTGATGGTTCTAAATGTGAGCAAGGGGGTGGCACGGGAATTGTATTCTTCACACCACAAGGGGCTCCAATGCCTCTATCATTTAAATTAAACTTCCCATGCACCAACAATAATGTCGAATATGAAGCCTTGCTCATAGGTCTTCAGACAACAATCACCATGAACATCAAATGATTGAACATCTTTGGTGATTCGCTGTTAATTGTCAACCAAGTCAAAGGGGTATTCCAATGTAAATGCCCAGTTCTACAGGCCTACAAAGCCCTTGTGGACAAATTCCTAGCAAATCTTGAATGGTACGACATCGAGGCACTCCCTCGATCATCGAATCATTTTGTGGACACTATGGCCTCCTTGGGGTCACTAATCCCATAAGACATTTCTGGTGATATGACAACCATTCAAGTCAAAACACTATCGCAATCCATGATGGAGCGTGCAAGCTCTGACTTGACGCCAGGAATCCACTTGATCCAGATTGAACCATCCTTGGATAAGTTCTCTCGAATCCATGATCATCTGAATCACGCCAACTAGGGGTCCTTGTTCTCCCCTACTCCCCTTAATAGCAACACAATGCTATTCTTACAAGTTCTTTCCCGCTCAACATTTTCTAGGGATGAACTTCAAGAGGGATTGGTTGTTCATACCGTCGAGGCTTTCGATCAGCAGGATTGGTATTCACCCATAAGGGACTACCTCAAGTTAGGTAACCTCCCACTTGGATTGACGCATGCCGCAAAATGAGCATTCAAGCAAAAAGTGGCTAAGTATGTCTTGTTAGGAGACATTTTGTACCATCACAGCTATGAAGGAATCCTCCTTCATTGCTTGGACCGATAGGAGTCCACTTGGGCGATCGCCCAAGCACATGATGGTACGTGCGGTGGCCACTTCAGTGGTATGGCCATCGCAAAGCGCATTCTCCGCATGGGCTATTATTGGCCATATTTAGAGTGAGATTGTTGCGCATATGTGAGGAAGTGCATGAAATGTCAACACCATGCTAATTTGACACACGTACCTTCCCAGGCCTTGCAGCCGATCCAATCGGCTTGGCCATTTTTGTAGTGGGGCTTAGATCTAATCAAAAATATCTCCCCTACGTCGTCAGGTCATCACACGTTTATCATAACGGCCACAGAGTACTTCACCAAATGGGTGGAAGCAATTCCGCTTACCTCTACGACTGGAACCCGCATTGTGGAGTTCATTTTACATAACATCATATGTCATTTTGGTATTCCATCCAAGATAATTTTGGATAATGGGACGTCATTCAAGAACAAAGACGTGCGTGCTTTGACCACAAAGTACAAAATTCAGCACAGTTTTTTGACACCCTATTATCCACAGGCAAATGGGCAAGCAGAGGCGTCAAACAAAATGCTAGTTGCCATCCTTAAAAATATAGTCATAGATAGTCATAAGGATTGGCACATTCAGATCCCACTTGCCTTGTGGGCTTATCGCACTAGCATTCGGATGCCCATCGGGGCAACTCCATTCTCGTTGGTGTATGGCTCCGAGGCAGTCATGCCTCTCGAGCTAGAAATTCCTTCCCTACGCATATCAATGCAAGAGTTCATCGATGATGACACTACGTGGTAGGCCCGCTTAGACCAGCTTACATTGCTCGATGAACGATGCGTTAATGCTCTCGAGCATTTACGTATCTATCAAGAGCGATTAAAGAAAGCATACAACATGAAAGTTCACCTGAGGGACTTTCAGGTTGGTGACTTGGTCTTAAAAGAGAACCAACAGAACTCTAGCTTGCCGCCCCATCTAAGGGACAAGTTCACGGCAAACTGGTTAGGTCCCTATGTAATTGATAGTAAAATAGGACCTAGAACATACCGGCTAGCCTCTCTTGATGGAATTAAGGAACTAGAACCCTTGAACATCAGTCATTTGTGGCCATTCCATATCTAAAGCAGCCATAGCCCAAACCAAAAAGCTCCAAGGATTCTCATAGTCACTTGGTCATCCCCAAAATGCCCCAAAGGTGCCCATTACCCCTTTGGTCAAACCAAAAAGCTCCAAGGATTCCCACAATCGCTTGGTCATCCCCAAAATGCCCCAAAGGTGCCCATTACCCCTTTGGTCAAACCAAAAAGCTCCAAGGATTCCCACAATCGCTTGGTCAAAAATAAGAAAATTCAAAAACAGTAAAATCATCAAAAATAACAAAATTTTGCATCTCATTTCCAGGCATGCTCAAACTCATCACAACAATAAAGAGCTCTTTTGCATCTCATCTTCATACTCACAAAATTCAATCTATCAAAAATACAAAAATAATAGTTGCATTAAGCATAACATCCATACATTGCATATTTGTGGTCATACAAGTCAAGGCACCATAGACTGTAATTACTTCGCCAATCCATATTGTTCCACATTTCTCCATTTTTGTAAAATAGTCCATCAAAAATAAAATGCCATTCACATCATTTCACCATATCATAGTCAGTTGTCTTCTAATGTATTAAGAGTTTTCGTCATTCAGCTGTCACTTAGCTTTCTAGCCACGTACTGTACAAAGTCAGATAGATTTTGCAAAGGTAGAGTTCTACTTGGATCACACCTTGTTACGTAGCATCCCAACACAAATTAAAACACATAAAAATTCCCAAGTTGTGTGAACGAAAGATGAAACCTGCAAAGCAATCCAGGTCACCATAAGCGAAACGAGTTATCTTGCTCATCCCCCTGTGCGAATGACCCCAAGAATGCTGAGAGTTGGCAAAAGGACAAGCATCTTCCCTACCCAATTCCCCAAGAATCCCAAGTTCTTAAAAAGTTGCAAACATCAAAATTTTGCAAAAATTCAAAACTCCAAAAATTTGACATCACCACCAAAGTGCATACATCAAAAGGCACATACAATAGTGATTCTCATCACCCGAAATTCAAATCCCTTGCTCAAAAGAAAAAAAATATAAAAATAAACAGTGATTTTTATCACTACAAAAGAGCAAGTATCCCAATACAATTGAAGAAAAGAAGGGAGTCAAACTTGAATCCCTGGAACTCTCAACATTCAGAAGGTCATGAGGTAAACCTCAGTACCGGTTTGGTGGATAGCCTATCGGTCACTGGTGGTAAACCTCCCGCATGATGATATATCTGTCACATTAACTCGTGTACAGATCAATGTTTGCATGTGGATGAGCTAGCTTATGGTATCCTAGATAGCACCGTAGATTAATCTGACTAAATACAACAAAGGAAGTTGGTGGAGCTAATTGGGTGATCCTCAATATAGGTTTGGTTGACAGCCTATCTGGCACTGGCGGTATCCTGACAAATACCACATAAACGAACTCAATTGCACACATAGGGATGTGAAATAACTTGGTCAAAGACAAGTCCGATTCATACCTTGTTCAAAAGTCTTGTAAGATAAAGTACAGTCATGGCTAGTTAGTTAAAACATCTGAGTCTCAGAAAACCTTAACTACATTCCAAACCAACTGCGCTATCTTTCATCCTCGCATTGTCATCAAAAAATACAAAAATAGCATGTATACGGCAAAAGTCAGTTACCACAACAATCGCCTAATAAGACAAAAAGCCATAAGTTCTAAACAGTCTATGGTGCCCCCACCAAACATCACAAAATTTAATTCATCCATTCCATTTGCATATCCTAAAAATTAGAAACATTTGCATTCATCATAACATATGCATCCATCAACATCAATTAACATGCATACATACACATTCAACAATCATTGAGCATAACATCAAATGCCGACATGTGTATAAACAAAATAAAATCATCTGTATATATATCATCAAAAATGCCCGCAGGCTACAAATAACCGGTCATCTGACCCCGCAAAAGCAAAACCTCAAAAACCCCCAAGCCTAGGGCGTCGGCCACCATGATCATGCAGGATCGGTGCGATGGGAACTACCCCCCGTGGTGTGGGTCCTATGGGACCCCTCAGGGTGACTACTGCTAGCCCCCGCATCACGCCTACTAGAGCCTCCCTCATCCAGTCGCCTACATCGAGAGGATGCTGACTGCTCAGTATCACTCCCTCTCGAGCGGCACGATGATCCACCTCCACTAAACGTAGGGATCCACCCACCGAGGTGGCTAATCTCCACCTCCAGCTCCAACCGATGCCACACCAAGTCCATCTCCCACTAACGATACGTAGCCAAGTTCTCATCGCACTACGCCAATGCCCTCTCCCTCTCCACCAGCTACATCCATAGGAGATCCCTCTCCCATGCAGCATCGGTATCCCCATCCTATCGGTGGTACATAGCCCATGCATTCTCCCACTCTGCTAGCTACGTTCGTAGGAGATCCCTCTCCCATAGCGCATCCCTAAGCTCCTCATCATGCCTTATCAATGCATAACCCTACCTCCATGTCCTCCAAGACTGCCTGAGGCATTGGCATCTCTAGAATAGCAGCCTACTCTGGCTCCCACTGCTCCGAGATGTCCTGCATCTCCGGCTGATCCAGAACCCCAAAATCCACATCCACATCATCCACCTCCACCATGTTCGCATCCTCCAGCGGAGCTCCCCAATCATCTCTTGGTGCCTCTACACCCTCCCCACCTACTACTGCTACCTCCATGCCTCCCAATGGCCCCTCTCCCCACCATCACCGTAGTATCCACCACTGGTCGTACTCCATGGTAGTCCCGATGTCATCCACATCTGGGACATCAATAGCTATATCTGAATCCTCACCAAGTGGTGCACAATGACTGGCCGGTCTAGAGTCCTCTCATCCCCCTAGCATCGATAGACCACGGGCTCACCAGGCAACCCCTGGTGCACCCCAAACTATCATGTCACCCGGCTATAAGGGAAGAACTCCTGCTCGGTCCCATGCCGCCCAATCAGCCATCGCCCCCTACGAACCTACCGAAGCCACTCTCCAGCCTCAAGCCAGGCTGGACAGTCTCGGTAGGGGTGCCAGGACACCTCCCCTAGAGTAAGCCGAGCGAAGGCCTCAACATAGTGCCCTACGACACCTACCCACCATCGACTCTATCCCTGCTCCTTAGACCATCACCATAGAGCCACGTAACCTATATCCCTATCCACCATCTCTGCCCGAGTCATCCATGGTAACCCCATCGGCCTCTCCACCGCTATGTGCTGCCAAGCCCAGCTCTACAACAGATAGCTGCAGCCAATCCCCTTCCGCCTTCGACAGTGGACCTCGTACAACTCACCATAGAGCTATGCCAGCAGCGTCTGTCCCCACCTCATAATCAAGGGTGCATCCGTAGGGCACTCCACCAGTCGCCAGACCACATCCAACAGGTTCCATGGGAACCTCGCACCTGACGAGTCAGGTAGCAGCATGTTGGAAATGAGGCCCATAAGTACTGCATGCCTCACTCCCAACACCCCCTTCTCCAGCCACCATCATACCAAAATCTCACCAATCTGGCAGTCACCCTCTGCCCTCTCCACTGGGCTATCCACACCCACCTCCTCCCCGTGCCCGAAGCATCGGGTCAGTACAATTGTCCGCTGATCATGCGACATCGTCCTGATCGGCAATCCATCTATCAAAATCCATAGAATCCGATAGACATCCTCCAAGGTCACTGTCATCTCCCCTATTGGGAGATGGAAGGTGTTGGTCCAAGGATCCCACAAGTTGATCAGGGTCGTCAGATAGGCTCGATCCCCGACCACAGGCTCCAACCGAGTCACCTGCTTGAGCCCAAGGGCATCAAGCCACTCCCAGTCAGCCAAAGTCAGCGCCTCCCATGCTTCAGTAAAAATAGTAGGCACACGGTACCGGCTCTTCACAACTTGCAAAAGAAAACAACATAAAAACATTAAAATCATGAAAAACTGTACAACAATAACATGAATATACAACACTGCATAAAACAATGTACAACTAAAAACAACAAAATTCACAAAAATTCAAAACATTCACAGTTTGTCAGTCTTAGGGTTTCTGTACTCTAAGTTTAAAACTGATAAAAAAAAAAAAAAAAATAAAAAAATTTTTCAAATACAGTTTGTCAGTCTTAGGGTTTCTGTACTCTAAGTTTAAAATTGACAAAAAAAAAAAAAAAAAAACAAATTTTCAAATACCGTTTGTCAGTCTTAGGGTTTCTGTACTCTAAGTTTAAAACTGACAAATTCAACCTAAAAAACTAGGGTTTCATTTTTTTTATGAAGCCAACTAAAACGAAAAACAAATTTTTAAACTAAGTTTTGAACTAAGTTTTTACGTTCAGTTTTGATCTTTGGTAAACTAGGGTTAAGTAAAGTTTTTCAGTTACGTTTTAAACTAAGTTTTCAACTAAGTTATAAACTAACTTTTGATCTTTGTTTACCTAGGGTTTTTTCCTAAGTTTTCATGAAACCATAAAACAACAAGTCACGCATAACGACATACAATTAATTAGGGTTTTCATTTTTAAATTGAACAACAAACTACAAAAGCAACAACAAACAAATTGTGGTATTAAAAACTGTAACAACAAAATACAAGCAATAACGAGGAAGATCACTTACTGGTCTCGCTTCGGCTCCGCCACTCGATCCGGTTCATGAACTCATGATGTCGAGAGAAATTCGGTAGCGCTTCGCTTCACAGAATTAACCTCCTCCTCCTCACAGCTCCAAATCGCCAGGAAAAACAAGTGCAAATGAGCCCAAAACTCAGTTTTGGCCTTTAAATAGGCTTTTTGAGCTTGTAATCGTTCTTCCCTGGGATGAGCACTCTGGTTAGCGCTCGTCCCTCCCTGGGATGAATACTAAACTGGTATTCATCCCACCCCGAAATGAATACAGGGCAAAAATTTCAAAAACATCAAAAAAATGCACAAAATGACCCAAAAACAAGCAATAAACTTGCCCGATGAGAGTGCTTTTGCACTGGACATTTCGGGCATGCAAAATAGATGTCGGGGTCACAAATCCTCACTATCCTATTCCCTAAGAAGGCTACCATAGCTGGACCACTCCACGGGAGGACGGATTGTCGAGAATTTCATCCCCAAATGGCGCTACAAAAAGGGTTAACACCCACCAAAAATAGGTCTAAATGTCAGGAAACTGCACACACATTCAACGGTAAACATCTGATGGCACCCTTACCTAAGTCATCTTGGGTCAAGCGACTCATCACTTTTCTCATGTCGGTCATTCCCTCATCGATTCGTCGCTTGAGGGGGTAGTCACACTTAGTCACCAATCAACAAATACACACCTAATCAAGGAAATGGCATGCATTCAAAGAATCATTGATAAAGACAATCACGCTCCTGCTTGGGGCAGCAAACAAGCAATAATCACAAGTTGATCAAACACTTGGCATTCATGAATCATGAACTCAAGGTTCCCATAGACAAAAGGTTGCGCCCTTTGCCTATTCATGACTGATCAATGTCCAAGATCAAGTAACACCTCACCGAAAAAGGTTAACACTTGGATTGAGTTACTTCGCTCGTCAGAAGCAAGGATTCAAGAATGCATGCCCTTTCCATACTTGGGGCATCAAAATTTGGTTAGGTCACTGAGAAACCCTAATCATTAGTGCTTTGGTTATCTATTTTTTGCTCAGAACTGCGCCACGCACAACGCTTCCCAAAAAGGGGCATCTATAGACACCAAAATAGCACCAATCCGATTATGTGACTGCAAACACTGATCGCATTGACACACACAACCCCAAGGGCAGCCCCCAGAGGTTAAACAGTGGTCCTAACCACTCTCACAATAGTTTTGGAAGGTCAAGAGTCAATTTGGCACCTTCAGGCACTCTGCTCCATACTCGTTCCACCCAGGGATGATTACAAACTGGTATTCGCTTTACCCAGGGACGAATATCAGTATTCGCTCCAGGGTGAGGCGAATAGCAGGTTTGATGGGAAAAAATTCAAATCTTGACAAATGGCAGCTCAGATCCGCCACTTAATTCTTCCTTCATCGCATGGGAGTGTGAGTGAGCATTTTCGAGCGTTAGAGGCAGTTACAAGGGCAGTCATGAAGCCCCTAATCAGGGAGGAATCTTCCCTCCCCTGGAGAGGCATGATTGCCAAGTGGCGCCCCTGCATGCTCATCCAAAGAGACCGTCAGGTCTATAAAATGGTGAGTTTTCTCACCACAAAATATACAGAGAAGGAGCATTTTGAGCAACGAAGTGCTGTCGTTTTACTTTCACACCCACACCCTTTTGAGTTGTGCCTTTCACATCCTTGATCTCTTTTGGAAAGGAGGTCATAGGGTGGTTATTGGAAGCGCAAATCCGGAACCAAGACCCGACATTTGGCCACAATATCCCACCAAATTTTCCGACAATACCCCACAAGAGGTTTTGGACCCATCCCAAGTGGATTGGTGCCAAAATCGGGCCCCAAATGGCGGGCGGCCTGCCCCGGGCGCCCCCACACCGCTACAGTCCTAATCGCCCCGCTCCGGAGTGATTGGAAATCGGTGGTAGATTTCCTTTCTGTTATTCTTGCATTTAATTCTATGCTTCTTAGATAGGTTGTCATTCAAATTTCACCTCGTTCTGAGCAATTTTGGTCATGTTTCTATTATTTCTCGCTTTTGCTAACATGCAGGTAGCATCATCAAATTCCCATTGATGGAGGCCAAATTGGGAAAATCTGACCATCTGGGTCTTCCCAAAATACCCCCAATTAGCTAACCCCCAACTTTGCAGGTGATTTGGAGCTTCCCGGATGTGACATTTGGGACAGTACCTTTTTGACATTTTGTTGCAGGTCTATTCGTCCCGCCCGGAGCGAATACAAATCTATGGTGAATTTTTTGACTGTTCCATTTGCAGTGTTTTCCTTGTGATGTTTTGATGCCCCTGTCAAATTTTTAGTTCATTTGGATCTATTTTAGTTATCGTTTTATTTATATCTTGCATGCACTAATCGAAGGCGTGGGGATTGCATGTTTTATTTCATCTACAGGTGCTACTGACTGTTTCTTGTTTCTTTGAACATAGGACCTGGACATTAGAGGAGCAGCAAGGAGTCAAGACTCATCAACGCAAGCGATGGTGACATTTGGTCCGCCCATTTACATGTGGGCACGCGGAAGAAGGAATAGCATCCATGGGTGTAACAAGAATGCATATTTAACGCTCCTAGCCCTTAGAAGGGGAGGAGGCGCATTGTAACCGAGTTCTGAAACATATCAATAAAAAGGGTTGTCTTCCTTATTGGCTTTTGTTGCATTTCGATTCGTTCATGCTTTCCCTCTTTCCACGCACTTTCAATTCATAGGATTTAGCGTTAAGTTTAGTTCAGTTTGCATCGCACTTGGAGTTTCCTTTTTGCTTCCGTATCCTCGTGCTTTCATTATCAATGTGGGCAAAAATCCTTCATTGTCAATCTCATGACCACTTATAAGAATGATATCCAATTTAGAATACCAACAAAGACAAGGAGCTTAAAATAAGTATATGAGGTAACGAGAAATGAAATTGAAGATGAAAATATTTTGATTTTATTTTTTATTTTTTTTATGTGATCCTATTTAATTGGAAGAAGTAATTAAATATAAAAAATAGTTAAAATCTATGGATGATGAGATAGAAGCTATGGAGAAAAATAAGACCCTGTAACTAATGGATCTTCCAGCGGAAAGAAAAACCATTGGAGTAAAATAGGTATATTAAACCAATTTTAGTGCCCAAGGTGATGTTAAAAGGTATAAAGCAAGGTTGGTTGTAAAATGCTATAAGTAGAAGTCAATTATTGACTATCATGAAGTGTATGCACCTATAGTGAGGCTTTACACAATGAGGATGATCCTAGGAATGATATCCCAAAAGGGGTGGAAGGTTCACCAAATGGATGTGAAGTATACCTTCCTAAATGGAGTTTTAGAAGAGGAGGTCTACATAGACCAACCACATAGCTTTGGGTCAGAAGGGTAAGAAGAAAATGTTCTTAAACTGAAGAAAGAATTGTACGGATTAAAGCAAGCACCTAGGATTTGGTATAACCACATTGGTGCATACTTCTAGGAGAATGGATTCATCAAGTACCCATATGAGCATACTACTTATATCAATACTAATAAAGAAGGAAATATAATCATAGTTTACTTGTATGTAGATGATCTAATTTATATTAGCAATAATAGTGTGTTGTTTGATTAGTTTAGAAATACCATGAAGCAAGGGCTTAAGATGACATACTTGGGCTTAATAAAGTATTTTCTTGAAATTGAAGTTACCCAATAAATATATGGTATCTTCATCTCTTAAGGCAAGTATGCCAAAGATATCTTGAAGAGTTTTAGAATTGAGAATAGCACACCAACCATAACTCTAGTTGCAAAAGGTATAAAATTAAGTAAGAAGTATTGTAGCAAGAATGTGAACTCAAATCTGTATAAAAGGTTAGTTGGTAGTCTAATGCATTTGATAGCCACCAGACCGAATATTATGTATATAGTGAGTTTAAATAGCAGATTTATAAAGACACCAAAGAGCAATTTATTATAGGTAGGCAAACAAATATTATGATATGTCAATGGGACTAGAGACCATGGGATATTTTATGAAAAAGTAGAATAGCTTGAACTTGTTTTCTACAAAGATAGTTATTGGGTTGGCAAAATGATGATTGGAAGAGCACTTCCAGTTTTACATTCCATATAGGATCAAGTGCAGTTTCATGGTCATATAAGAAATAACCAATTGTTGAATTGTCAACTATAAAAGCAAAGTATTTTGTCGTTATTTCAATCATGTGTCAAGCAATTTGGCTAAGAGAAATTTTAGATGAGTTGAATCATCAATAGGAAGGGTTAAAAATATTATTTTGTTACAAAAAATCAACCATAGCATTGTCCAAGGATCTAATATTTTATTGTAGAAGCAAGCATATTGATATTTTGTATCCTTTCATCAAATATCTAATGAAAAATAATGAAATTAAATTATTGTTTTGTAGGTCAAAGGATCAGGTTGCGGATATCTTCATAAAACCTTTTAAGAAGGAATATTTTAAAAGGCTAAAGGAAATACTAGCTGTTAAATTTTTTGTGAAATCTGACATTAGAGAGGATGTTAGAAATTTATACCAATTTCACCTACCTATGACATATCTATAACATATCTTGCTCTCGTAGATGTCAAACTCCATAACCAAATTTTGGGGTAATGGTATTTACTCTTGATAGTTGTAATTATTTGATAATTATAGTGCTACATATTCATAAATTAATATGTTAGTTGAGGTTTTTTCCTCCTTCCTCAGCTATATATATGAGTGTTGGGTGTGTTTCAAAATGTTAGAGAAGAATAGAGATAAAGGAAAGTAAGATGAGATGAAGAAACAAGTGTAAGAAGTAGAATAAGATAATAGCAGAGCCTTCGAATAAAATCTCACATGGAATAGTACAACATCAGTGTAATGCATTGTAAAGGTGAAGAAACATTCTCATGAAAGAAGCTTTTAGTAAACAGAGCTCCCACTTATTATAAATTTAATGCAGTAGTGTGTTTGAAATATAATATATGTGTTTTTAACTTCATACATTTATCTAATTTATTATATACTTTTTTCTTAAATGCTTTATTTGTGGGATCGTGCAATCTTAAAGTTAATGAATCCAAAAAGTTTGATCATTAGTCATTTTAGGGTTTCATGCCTATATTGCATTTGTGTAGCTTTGGGAAAATTTGACTTCATTCATGTGCATAAAGTTGGAGTATAACTCTAACATTTTATAGCTAGGTTCTTGAAGGAGTGGTTGTTTCAGCATTCTGCAAGAAGTACTCTTCCCTAAGTGTGGGAACAATGGATAAGCAAACCAAGGTGCACAAAATTTAATGTCTGCAAATACCTTTTGTATTCTTTTTTATCTTTTTGATAATTAAGGTTATATTTGTAATATGATTGTTGGCTACAAAGTTGATGTACCAAAATGACACTATATATGATGACTAAGGACTTGCACCAGGATGCTCAATTTTATCATAACAAGTTTGCTAATTTTTTGAATAAATTTAAGTTATTATCGAGAATTTCTAGAATAGCTCTAAATAGAAGTGTTTAGTAAGGTCTATATAAGGATTCAAAATACCCACCTTACTGTATGTCTTTTTTTTAGATGAATATATATATAAATGAGATAATAAATTTTTAAATATAAATTAAAGCAAAAATTAAAAGCCACATGTAAAATTATATAATATTTTTTCATGTTAAAGAACTATTAATATAATCACCAAAAACCCACAATGTCAACACCTATTGACTCCTATTTGCAGAGACCTACAAGCTTTTGCCTTAACCTATTAACTTATTAAGGGGCCATATGGGACTAGAGCTACTAGTTATTTTGATAAGGCTATAATAATTATCATGTTGGGTAGGGAAGGCATCACACAAGCATGGCCTAAACGAGACGTCCTCCTCATGCGGTTGTGGTACCGTTCCCTGCTCAAGGCCATGTCAACCTTCTCCTGCAATTTGTGAGGCTGCTGGCTGCTCGAGGTTTCTTCATCACTTTCCTCACTACAGAGTGGATCAAACACCGGATCTTTAAACCCCGAAACGATGCGCTGACGGTTTCCCGTCGTTTAGAGCAGCAGGGCGTTGAAATTCGCTTTCTTTCCCTTCCAGACGGTCATCCCCTAGAGCATCCCCGCGTCCAGGTGCTCGACGAGCTTTTCCTAGCCATGCACAAGCTCGGCCCTGCGATCGTTCGTCTCCTGCAGAGCACTGGGGATGAAGCCCCGGCAATAACATGCGTCGTCACCGATTGTCTGTTCGCCAAAGCGCTGGGTGTGCCCGGCGCAGTATTCTGGACTGTGCGCGCTTCTGCCTCCAATGCACTGTATATCCCTCTAGCATGCTCATCCATTGCTGTAATTTGTAATTTATTATATTCACTGAATATGTTCTTAATAGCAGTTTTCGTTTACAGTGGAGACGGCACGGCGTCCAGAGAATCTTATAACATGTCTGCCGGGAAAAATACTGTTGACAACGGACCTGTTGACATGCTTTCGAGTTCAGGACACGTCCGATGTCATGTTTCAAATCTTTCTGTGCGAATCCGACATACAGAAGTATGCCGATTATGTTGTCGTCAACGTGTTTGAAGAGCTTGAACGCCCCGAGGCACTGGCGGGGCTCTCCAACGGATGCCGGTGGGGGGGGGGGGGGGGGGGGGGGGGGGGGGTTTTTTGTTTGGTTTGTTGTGGGGGGGGGGGGGGGGGGGGGGGGGGGGGGGGGCCGCCGGCGCGGGGGGGGTCGCCCCTGCCGTGGGGGGGGGGGGGGCGGGGGGTTTTTTTTGTATAAATTTTGAATAATTTTTACAAAAAAAATTGGCGAGAGCCGGAACGGAAAACGGCAAAGGTTGGATAATGCTCCTTGAACCTCTGTCACGCGTGCGGTTTCTGTTGAATAAATATCTTGCACGTTAAAATGTATGAGTAATAGATTTAATTACTTTAGCTGAATAAATTATGAAAAACAGCTGCAAGTGATACAAACTTTGGTTGTATAGCCATTTCCGCCCTTCCCTATAGCGGCACCTATGTAGAATAGGATCTTTTGCTCTCTAAGCGCACTTCCCTGAATCATGAGAAGACATGACATTGACTATAATTATTATTATTTTTTTTCTTCTTCAAGTTAATCATTTACGGCATTACCATATTTTAAATTTATATTATTAACAAGAGTGCGACAATTCTATTTAAAAAAAAAATGTCATTTCTATCAAGGTGACAATGCTGTTAAAAAGAAAGGATGGGGATGTGGTTTTATCATTTTCACTTTAAAAAATAAAAAATTAGAATTTTAGAATCACAAATCTTTAAGGGCTTTCTACTATATAATTATGTTTAAATTTAGCTCGAATGAAATAAGCATCTAATAAACATATTTCTTATTAATTTATTTTTAAACATTAAATTGTTACATAGCATTTAAGAAGGTATTTTATAATGAATTTGAACAAGATTCAAGAAAATTAAATGATAATTCTAACATAATTAAGAGATACATAAAGTATCTTTTAGTCTTAGATTTTACTTAGTATCTTTGTGCTAAGGTAGCCTTAAAATATTTTTTGTACATTTCTTTTAAAAGTGTACTTTAACATCCATATTCTATCATCATAAAAAAATATTTTCTTTCTTTCTTAAATCAACATGTCCTCTTTTAATAATTCCTTATATTAATTTCAATGGTTGAGTCCTAAATTCCAACATGGATTGTAGTCATTCACCACTAATCCATTTCTAGATGACCATGTCCTTAACAACCAAATATCAATGGTCATGTTTGTAAAATTTATAAGGCTCCATAGTGTAGATCTAGAAAAACCAAGCCAACCAAATTGAGAACAAGGAAGAAGAAAATTTAAATGATATGGCTCATAAAAATAAACTAAACTATTATAGTATCCAAAATAAGACAAATCAATCCAAGAATGATGTGGGATTCACATCTCCCACATCCTAACTTAAATATTTTTTTATGTTCATTGACAAGAATTTCAAACATGGACTAATGTCCATATTAAATTCTAAAACTACCCTTAATTTCTTGCAAGATGACCATCGAATATAATATTATAAAAAGAACAAAAGGAAACAACAATAAGTACAACAAGAAGAAAAAAAGGTCAAAAAAGCTATAAAAATATAAATTTAAAATAGTAGCACCTCTAAATTAAATGGTCAACATCAAAATAATTAGGAATGTCCAATCATATTGAATAGTTAATCATACAACACCCATTGATAACATATTTTCTAGTCAATTCAATTAAAAATAAATTAAGGATTACACCTAGTATAAGTAGGTGTTCATGAGACTATAAAACTGAGATCAACATTAGAAGTATTTTCTCAAACTATACATCAAAAGCATAATAAGATGACACCTACTATCTTACAAGAATGCTCAAATAAAATCTTAGACTTTCACAGTTATGATAAGAATGCCAAGAGAAGTTTTTTCCAAATTTGGAAGGGGAAAAGTTATAACAAAATCTCATAGCTCAATATAAGCAAAGTCAATTTTGATTATTTACAAGACAAAAACTAACAAGATAAAGGAAATGAGGAGTTAAAATAATTGATGGAATATTTGAGCCTTCAAATAAAATTTATAAGTATCAAGTGGCTACTTAACTAATATACTAGAAATAATTATTTTAGCTAGAAAAATATCAAATGATATGCCTCAACCATAAGAAACAACACAATAATATTATGATATTAAGAAAATGAAAAATCCTCAACTTAAAATGAGGTTCAATGGATATTTGAATCCTCAGGTTGTAGGCATTACTATTGGAGGTATACATTATTTGACACCTTTGTAAATATTTAGATTAGGCAGTGTGTTTGATATTTAATGCTATATTATATATCAAGTTCTTAAGTGTGAGTATTTTTCATTTTAATAAGTGTAGAGCTATATGTGTGAGGTGTGTTGTTAGTAAGTATTAGTTATATGAGTGATTTGTCAAGTTTAGAATTAGGGAGTTATAAGTAATAATGAGAGACTTTATCTTTATGTAATGTATTAAATTTATTATGTAAAAGAGAAATATGAAGATTTGGTCTCCCACGAGTTCGAGGAGAGCAAATCTCAAGAGTCATGTAATATGAAGAATCTCATGTATGTTTATATTGAAGGCAAATATGTGTAATATATAAATTGAGAAAGCATTTCTTTAGTAGTTTCAATAAACCTTTCAATGTGTTTATTGTTCATTATTGGGAGTTTTATATATACATGTTATTGAGTTGATTTATGATTCTAGAAATTATTTAATCTATGAGCATAACATTATTTTTCTAATAATTACATTATGATCTACATCATCATGTCTATTTCATGGGGTGTAAAATATCAAAGCATTTCATAGAAGATTTTATAATGTATATAAGGATTGGATAGACTTAAATCCAAACGTGTACATAGTATGTAAACTAGAGGATCCATATTGAAGTGATATGCACGCATATGTTAATATTTTATTATAATATTTGAATAATTTGTCAATATTCTTCTATACAAATTTGGGGCTAGGGCAATACATAATCATGCCTTTCAATATTTTTTCATATTCAAACAAGCACAAAATAAAAAGGATTTATTTTATTAGAAGATAGAAAGACCTAATTTATAAAGTACAACATTGATGTCAATTTTATTAAAGCAATATTTTCTAAAACTTTCTTACTTCCAATTAGCAATGGTCTAAAGCGATAATACAATCTTATAATTTTATAAGAATGTATGGCATATTCTAGGACTTTAGGAAGGTTAAAAGTGGAAGAATAAAGTATTTTTAAGCTTGATATTAAAAATAATAATAGATGTTTTATTGATGTCAAAATTTTGCATAAAACCATAACTACTAATATCGATGGAAAAATAAAAATATTAGATATATTTTAGAAAGAAAGAGTATGAAGAATAACTAGAATAAAAGACATGAGACAATTAAGTTTTTGAAAAGGTTATATCCATCACAATGGATCAAATAAGGAAAGTTATGTATAAATGAAGCGATCAACCACTTTTAAGGATTGAATAGAAGCTAAATACCCCTTGGTTCAAAGATATATCATTTTGTTTTTAACATGGTATTTTTAGAAATTATTTTAAAATTAATCATTATTTCAAGAAATTCTTGTTTTCCACTATAGTTCATGATAATTATGACTTTAACATTATTCAAAATAGATAAAAACTAATATATGATTTTATAATTTCTAAATACATTGCTTAAAGTTATAACCCTAAACATCTATAAAATCAAACTCTTGATATTTACAAAAACCTATTATCAAACCACCAAACACTCCAACAAGTCCCTCTTGAATACAACAACATTATCCACTTATATGAAGACACTACATATCTAATTGGATGCATAGATGTTAGTTATTCATTTAATCTAGGATAAGGTAATATTCATGATCTTCATACCATTAGTCAATATCCTCTTAATGTTACCCATCAAAGTATCCTAAGATAGTAAAAAATGAAATACATTTATTCTAATATCCTAATAATGATACGTCTAATTTTTAAAAGTTTTCTATAGCACACCAATGGTGCCTTTTAGAGCCCCATAAGATTGTTCCTCCTAAATAGATAAATGTTTCTTATGATAACCATAGTGGATCTTGTAAAGAGTCTAACATGTACAAACTTAATGATTCTCATACTCTTTCTGGTTCACTATATTCCAACATCCAAGAGTGGTATGCTAGTTTTTACCCTTTTGGCAATAAACCACTCACTCATGAATGCACACCCAACATAAACTATGTTAATTGTTGCTTATAGGTATGATTTTATTGTAGAAATTTGATAAGAGTATATTTTCAAATACAATGGTACATATTCTTTAATCCATTCTTTGTTGATTAATACCTATGTCAGATGGAGAGTATAAGTAAGTAGGACATAAAAATTGTAAACCCTATATACTGATTAAGATATCTCTTAATTAACCAAGCCAATAAGTAATATGATAGTATCTCATATAGTAGTCTTCCATATCCATTGGACTACTCAAGGTAAATTCAATGCCGCTCAACATCTATTAAGTTTATTTTTTTTGTCACTTTACTATGAAGAGTTCTTACATAATTATAGGATCATAACGAAAATAATAAAATTTTTTGCCTAGTTCATTATCTTATAAAATATTAGTACCCTCGTCAAATTTAACTCATTTTTAAAAATTAACCTTATAATTAATTATATGGGCCCCACTAGATTTATTGTCAATTTCACTTTTATCAAAGTTCCCTTGGCTAACTAGATCCTCATCCATATAATTATGGTATTGATTAATTTAATACAAACATGAAAACTCCTATACATATAATGTTAAAATAGTGTTTTCCAATATATTCCCATTTTTATTGATTGATTGGCGGAAGGGGTTTTGAAAGGATCCGTGAACATTATTGATAGAAGAAAAAAATAAAGAGATTTAAAGGCCACAAAGGGAACCTTACAACACCTAAAAAATACAAATATCAAAAATTGAAACCCACAATCAAACATGATCATCAACAAAAAGAAACTCTCCCAGGAGACTGAAACAACATCAACATAAAGACTTTTCCCACATAGAAGAGGAGGATGGCAAAACAATCAACCCATATTCTCTCTTGGTATTTTTAAAATTGGAAAGGTCCTTGTTCCCACTAATTTTTATAACAAAATTTAAATAGTCACACCTCCTAAGGAACCTAAATCTATCATCTGCAACTCTAAGTTGAAGGTCATCCTATAAGAAATATATATCCTCTCTTATAGATACGATTACACACACAATCATTTTATTTGGAAATAAATGTGAACCATAACTCCTTCTCATGAAACTGAATCTATCATCTGCAACTCTAAACTTGAGGTCATATTGGAAGCTATAAGGATCCTCTCTTATGGAGCCAATTGCACACAAAGGCATTTGATGTGGAAATAAATATGAACCATAATTTCTTCTCAAAACCTGAAACTATAGTCTACAAATATAAACTAGAGGTCATATTGGAAGCTATAAAGTTTCTCTTTTATAGAGTGAATAACACACATAAACTTTTGAGCTAGAAATAATTGTGAACCGTAACTCTTTGGGCATTCTTTGCACTCAAACAAATTTATGAAGGTCATGAAAATGCCAAAGAAACCTCCCATTATTAGAAATAATAATAACAATATCCAACAAGGCTTTGAGGGAAGTTTGTACACCATATGATGAGTGTTTTTTGAGCAAGAGATAAATTAGCAAGGGCATCAATGGTATAATTTCCTTCTATATGGACATGTTGTATGATGATATATCTAAGATTTAGAAAAAAAAGTTTAGATTTGTCTATCATAGTTTGAATGCTAAAATAGGGGAGAAGATCACCTTTTATATTGTTAAAAATATTTATAGAATATTCTTCAATGATGAGGTTGTTCATAGGAAGATTATCAATGAGCTTAAGGCCTTGATAGACATCTCTAGATATAGAAAAATGGTTAGTTTTGATGCCAATATTCTTAGCATAATCAATTACAATTTGCACCTGACTATCTCTAAATACATCTCTAGTCCTAATAGGATCTAGATTACCTTTAGCAACACCATTCAAATTATGCTTTATCCAACATTCAAGAGGAGAGGTCCACCTAACCTAGGATTTTTCAATCTGAGCTATAGAATAACTTACCATAGTGGGATTGAATATTTGACTGGGATTAGTGATTCTAATGGTGGTAGCTATTCTTGATTCAGAGTGAGGCTCAAAAGAATCTATTTGAGGAATCAGTCAAAAATTCTTAAGGTTAGTAAAAAAATATGATTGATAACTCAGGCTAAGTCTTTAGAAAAATTTCAAAAATCTCTATGATTTCTCTCCAACCATATGCTCCAAACATAATATGGGAGACAAAAGACCCACATAGATTTAAGATGGACCCCCAAAAAAGGGGAAGGCCTCTAATAGCAAAGATCAATATTGAAATTAGGGAAGGCCCAAGTAATTTAAAAAATAGAAAAGAGTTGATGGATAACACTAAAAAAAAATGGGTATTCAAGGAATGGATGTTGGGAAGATTTATAATCGAAATTGCACAGACAAAATCGATTGGACATAACCATTTATTCAAACACCAGGTTATCTATCATGAATATCCTGCTTTGGATGACTAACCAATAAAAGAAGACAAATTTGGGAATGAGATGCTTAAACCAAATGCATTTAGATAGAAACCATTTATCTTGATTATTTTTAGATAAATAATAAGCAGATCGAAAAATGTATAGTCCATTATCACAAGGCTTCTAAATAGGATGATCTTCAAAATTTGATCTAGGAATGACAAATATTCTAAAGATGTGAAGGAGTTTAATTATTTCTCTTTCTTAGATGATGTTAATATTTGTTTGAGGAGGGAATTTCTAAGATTTTCTACCATTAGATACCTCTATAAAATTGTAAATTTTAGTTTCAAAGAGAGTATTTGTAATGGGTTTGATGGGTACCAGGTCATAAATATGATCTATCGGACTACCTAGAAGCTAAGATTATTTTCAAAAATTCAATGAGTCTACCATTTTCCAAATGCTATATGAACCCCTATTTGATAATAGATTTGGTCTTTAAAATAGAATTCATGAAGGTAGAGCCAAAAGGAAGATAATTATTATTTAGGATACAGTTGTACTACCTGAGTTATTTAACCTTAATGATGCCAGTCCAAGTCTTTCATTGATTGCTAAGTATTCTCCAAGCCTATTTGTCTATGAGAGAAAGTTTCATTAACTTTAATTTTTTGAATGCCAGACTACCCTATTCTTATTTAGAGAAAATTTGATCCCAAGCAACTAGAGGAAACCTTTTACAAATCTCACTCCTAGACCAAAGAAAATATCTCTAAATTTTTTCAATCCTCTGATATATATGGATGAGGGAGTATTGAATGTGGATAAGAAGAACACAGGTATACTTTGCAAAGTGGATTTAACAAGAGTATATTTTTAGCTTGACATAGGAGGGATTTCTTCCAGCCTAATAGTTTTATTTACAATCTTTCAATGATAGAATTCCACCAATGATCAAGAGTCCAACCATGGAATAATAGAAGACACAAATAAGTGGAGGGGAAGGAGGAAATGGTGCATCGAAGGATTTTGGCTATTTTAAGTTGCTTGGTTAACGGAGTGTCAAGGAAATAAATCTTGCTTTTGATGTAGTTGAAACACTATCCAGAGGCTTCCTCATAAATATTAAGGATGGATTTTATAGGCTTGAGTTGAGGAACATATGATATTATGGATAGGATAGTGTCATCCACAAATTATTGGTGAGTGATGGGGCTGAGAGGAGAAGCAAATTTAATACCTTAGATATAACCTTTAAGGTAATAATTTTTTAGATATATTCAAAGAAATTTATCCTTAATTATGAATAGTGAGGGAGAAAGAGGTTTAGAGTTTATCTTAAGCCTCTATAGCTCCTAAAATAACTAGTAGCAGACCCATTTACTTGAACAAAAAAGGAAGTAGAGGAAATGCAAGATTTAATTAACTTGATCCATTCAATATGAAAATCAAACTTAGTAGGTACAAAGAGCAAAAACTCCTAAGAAACTCTATCAAAAACCTTGTTGATATCAAGTTTTAGGAAGAGCTCAATTTTTCCACTTATGTTGATAGAATGGATGAGCTCGTGTATAGTGATTATTCCATCAGTGATTAGTCTACTTTGAATAGTGCTTTCTTGGTTAAAATAAATGATCATGGGAAGGATTTATTTCATTATTTTGGACACAGTCTTGGTGAGGATTTTAAATAGAACATTACATAGGCTGATGGGTCTAAATCTAGATAGATACTTGGCTTCCATGGAAATAGGAATGATAAATTTATTCATTTTTATTTCCTTTATGGCTACCATAATATCATTTCCAACAATATACCAAAATTTGTGAAATAAAAGAGTAGGAAAACCATCGAGTCTAGGAGCTTTCTCGCCAATTATGGAAAAGAGAGACCTTCTTATTTATTCTTCAAAAAATGGTTTTAGAAGAAAATCATTGAGGTTTGGGGGAATGAACTGGGGAATATTGGTCAAAATTTATTTCATCACTTAAGGAGAGCACTAGTTACTAGGTCTAAGGATATTTTCAAAGAAAACCACTACTTTAAATTTGATTTCCAAGATATCTTCAATTTTTGACCATCAACTTTGAGGAGTTATATAATTTTATTGAAACTATGATGTATGAGAGTAGCTGCATGGAAGAACTTGGTGTTGGTATCCCCTTCTTATAACCAGATGACCCTTAAATTTTACTTCTAAACCATTTATTCAAAAGCTAAAACATTATGGAATTCAAATAGGAGTATCTTTTTTGAATATCTAACTTTTAAAGACGAAACTCCATTTTGAAGGTCTTCTTCAATCTACATTAGGTGTTCTTGTAAACACTATTTTTTTTTAAACATATTCCAATATTTAACAAAACTTAGTTTTTTAGCCACCTAAGTTATGAGAGGTCCATAGAAGGGCTAACTCTAGATATCTGATATTAGACTGTTAAGATCATTATGATGAAGCCACATTACTTAAAACCTTAAGGGAGTTTCAAATCTTGTTGTAGGTTGAAAATCTTCAAGGATGAGGGTGTTATGATCTGACCTAATATTAGAAAGAAAAAATAGGTTGCCATAGCAAAAATGATATATAGAACTCTATCTATTCTTAGTTGGACTAAAATCCTACCAACCCTCCTATTAATATAGGTGTACTAACTACCTCTCCGCTAGATGTCCATTAATTCATTGCTTTTAATAAAGTTGGAAGTTGGCAAAGTCATCATAGCACTTTCTAGTGATGGTTACCACTCCAAACCTGTATTAAGGAAATATAAGAGAGTCAATGTCTCCAACAAGTATCTATGGTTCATTACTAAATATAGTTTTCATTTGAATTAGAGTATCCCATAAACTACTTCATCTTGAAGGGGTGTTAGGAGCATAAATGTTGGATAGAATCCACTTGACTTTAGAGTATTTGCAAAAAATAATATATTGATAAATCTATCCAAAATATAGAGGATCCTACCTTCAATATTAGATGGTTTCCACAGATAGAGCAAGCCTTTCGAAGCCCCTTATATGGGACTTGACAAGAATTCACAATTATTCTAAATGTTCTTGTAAACTCTTTCCACACTGTAGTTATCAAATTTTGTTTCCTGAAGAAGAATTATAGAGAGTTTCAAATATTTTGTCATAGATTTAACTAGATGTTGCTTATTTTAACCATTAAGGCCTCTGAAATTCCACAAGAGGGCCTTCATTTATGGTTTTTGAAGAATATTTTCTTCCCTAATTTGAGACACAAGGTTTTTGGTCTTTTGATCACCTTCACCACTAGGGTTGATTTTAGTGTTTTCTTTTTGATATATGGTAGGATGGATTGAGTTACATTTGTAATTTCTTCCTTAGATTCTCTTCATTTCATTTCTTGATTAGAGGGTCTTCCAAATTTTTATTACTTCCAACATCAACAGAGACTTTATTTTGATTTATAGTCACCCTCCTATGAGGGATAATAGGGGAAGCTTATATAGAAGCTTCTTTAGAAAGGCATGGTGGGGGAATAATCTCAGGATTTTAAGGGGAGGATGATGGAGGGAAATTTGCATGGGGTTTGGAAGTAATCTCAAGGAGGATCATGGACTCATTTTAGAGGTGGAGGGCCTCAATATGAAAAAGAAGATCATTATAGGGGTATAGATCTGAAGGATAAAAAAAATTGCTAGAGGTAAAGGGAGGATTAGAAACTAGGAGAGGCTTTGATGGAGGATCATATATAGGAAGTGACTCTGATGGAGGGTATAAAATTTTAAGACGAGTAAAATTATTAGAAATTTGAGTAATGGATCCAAAAATAGAAGAGGGGAATACCTGTGTGGAGGACCTAGTCTCTAAAATTTCCATTAGTTCCTTGTCTTTATGTTTTTTTATGGGGATAAATCTTTGCTAGGATCACCACCATTGGCATTGGACATTGAATTTAGTTTTGGATATAGTCATTAATGAGCAAGATGACCCTAATTCTTTCATTACATACAGAACATTGATTTATTTTTATATTCAATGACTTGGGTCCAACTACTCACTTCAAATATGAGGTCAATTTATGTGGGAAGATTAAATTTGAGATTAGCATTTATGCACATTCTAGTATACACCATGCGATATTTAGCTTTGGTAGCAGGATCAAAGGCATCCAGATTACCAATGACCCTAGCGATACCCTTGAGGATGCTTTCATGCTAGAACTGAATGGGAAGCCCTATGAGTTTAACCAATACTATTATTGTGTTATTACTTTGGGTATTCAAGTCAAAGTTAACATTCCATTTTTTGAGAAACAAGCTTTGACGACCAAAAACCTAGGGCCTCCTTTAAGAATGTTGCTTGAATCATCAATATTATTCAATGTAATGAGGAAGAAGCCTCAAGGGATGGCTACTATTTCCATAAGACCTTGAGGGTGACCCTTGATAAATGCCCATTTTTTAATAGATTCAATATTTAGGTTGGATCCAACTAATTTACCAACTAGAGAGAATCCTTCCTATGATAGATTTGATACCATGAGATAAGGATGGATATTAAGGGTTCCTTGACTCATAATGAGGATCATTTATCTACTCACATTAAATGAATAAAAAGATGAGGCTTTGACTATTTTTGTAAAGAAAACATATAGGGATTTATCCAAATATAAGGATCAGGTTTTGGAAGGGGTTCTTCGTCAATTCCTAAGACCTCCACATCACATGTCACTCCATCTAGATATTCATATAGGTTATGTAGATATCACTCCCAAATACAATGCATAACCCATGATCTCCATGAGACTAACATGCACCCAAGTCATGACAACCAGAGTTCCCACCAATGCATGATTCCAAATTTTGTGCACTGCTCGCCATCACCATCACCTCAATTGACCAGGCCACAACTAGCCATGATTATGCTTATAGTGAATATGAATAGTCTTAGGTTGAGTTTAGATTAAGCAATAAGAATACAGCTATAGGTTATCCTACTTCATGTTCACACTTATAAATACATTCTAGGTCTCCCTCAAATATCTCCAAGATTCTCTTTTTCATGAAATCCCTCTTAATAAATATTCTCTTAAGCTTATTGGCTCTCTATATGAAGAATCCTATTCATTTTATCCTTAAATTAACACTTTTATCTAATAAATAAGCCCTTACCTCAAGGCCATTTAGGTTAGGATACCTATTAACTAATAATGTTAGAGTGTAAGAAAGAACACTCAATATATCAAGCATCCAAGGACATTAAGCATGATTATCGAGAATCAATGTAAGTATCCTCCAAGGCTAGTCTTCTTCCTTTATCATCTTTAATTTTTACAGTATAATTTTTTTTATTTATGGAAAACATCCCAAAAGGGATGCCACTTTTGGGTAAGACCAAAGGAGGTAGGGGTATCCATTATGCCAAAATCACCAAGGTCTCGAACCTGTCCTACCACCTTTGACATACTCAAGGAGCAAACAAACACACAAAAATATTTAAATAAATAAATAAATAACAATAAAAATAATAAAATAAAATAAAAAGCATGCTCCTTGAGTGTGTCAAAAATAAAAGCACAAAAAAAGCACACATAAAAATATTAACAAAAACCACAACACGAACCACATAGAAAAAACACGCGAACAACATAACAAAACACACGAACAACATAACAAAACACAAACATGACAACAATAATAGAACACTACAAAGACATAACAAAAAATCATGAAAAATAAACACAACCAAAACCTAAAATATTAAAAAACTAAAATAAAAATTAACATCAAACAACAAACAAAAACAAAAAACATAGAAAACACTCACACATAAAGACACGAGATAACATAAACAAACAGAAACACAAGAACAAGAATGGTAAAAACACAAGAATAATAACAAAAAACATAAAAAAAACACAAAACAACAAAAACACAAGAACAACAAAAAATAACACAGAACATAAAAACAAAATAAAACAAAAGAACACACACACACCTTAAAAAACTAAACAAAAAAATAAAAAAAGACAAAAAAAATTGAACATAACAATGACCTTTCTAAACCAGAAGAATTTTAAGGCAAGAATCAACAGAGGAAAAAAAATAAATAATAGTTTGATCTAGGGAACTAAAATAACCTGATCAAACCAAAGAGAAGAAAAAATAAAACAAGAAGAAACTAGGTACCTTCAAAACTAGACCCATCCAAAGAAATTATAGAAAGAAGAGTTTCCCTTATTTGCAAAGCCCACCATCTAGGAGGGTGGACATAACAAGTAAGATCACCTTTTTGAAAAGACTAATAAGCTAAATTTTTTTTTTTTTTTTCTTTTTTTCCCCCCCCTTTTTTATTTTTTTTTCTTTTTTTTTTTTTTTTTTTTTTTTTTTTTTTTTTTTTTTTTTTTTTTTTTTCTTTTTTTTTTTTTTTTTTTATTTTTTCAAAATTTTTATTTATTTTTTTTTTTTTAAAAACTCTTTCCCCTCTCCCCTCCCCCCCTTTTTTCTCTCTTTGGGCGTTTGTGGTGCCTCCCCCCCCTCACGACAGTTCGAATATAATACATTTTTTCATAAAAAAAAAAAACAACAACCGCGCAGCGTTCACTCTCCTCCCCCCTCTCCCTTTTTTTTTTTTTTTTTTGCTGGGTCGCGCGTGTTTTTTTTTTTTTATATTGGATGGGGGGGTTTTTTTTTTTTTTTTCTTCTCTTTTTCACACCCCCCCCTCTCCCTTTTTTTTTTGTTTTTTTTTTTTTTTTTTTTTTTTTTTTTTTTCTTTTTTTTCTCCCTTTTTTGGGGGGTTTGTGGGGTTTATAAATTTTTTGATTTTTTTTACTTGGGTTTGGTTTTGAATTTTTTAAAAAATTTTGAAATTTTTTTCTTTTTTTGTTAAAAATTTTGTTTTTCCTTTTATTCCAGATATTCCAAAGAAGAATGCTAGAAACCATCCAAACTCTACCTAATAAAATTATGAACACCCTATTGATTAGACCAATCCCTCCAAAGTTATTCAAAAGTAAAAAAAAATTGGACCATTGTAAGACAAGTAAGATGACCATTATCCTCCATAGCTCGGAGGCTAAAGTACACTCAACAAAAATATGTCTGAGAGTTTCTACATTCTCTTCACACATTTCACATCTAAAAGGGCCATGAATACCATGCTTCATAAGTTGCTCACAAGTAAGCACCCTATGATGCAATAAAATCCAAGTAAAGAACCTCACCTTAGGCCAGATATTTTGAGCATGCAAATGAGAAAAGATGTCAAAATATTGGTTGGGATTATCATGGCATAAGGTCAAATAACCTTGAGTAACTGAATACTCACCCTTAGTAGTGTTTTTCCATACAAAATAATATTTTTCATGGGACCAAGAGAGAGATCTCATATGAAGGATACCTTGGATATATTGTCTTTGCTTTGATGGGATTTGAATAGTCCAGTCATCAATAGATATCCAATATCTACCAACCTTTGAATTACTAGTATGGTACCAATGGTAATTTGCCACCTTTATCTAGTTAGCTCAGTTAAGATCCTCCATACAAGGCCTCCAATCAGGAAACTAAGTTATCAAAGGCTTGTGACCATCCCAAGAATCTATCCAAAAAATTACCTATTGACCATTATGAATTATCCAAAATAATATTTTCTTTATCAAATCCTCACCAATCTTAAGAACTGCTAAAATGGGAGAACCTTTGGTAGGAAGTTGATAGTGAATAAGGTCTTCAAGACATTTGTTCTCAGTATTTAGCACAAATATTATTGGCCCAAAGAGCATTGGGGTTATGCAACATCCTCCAATATAATTTATCAGCTAAAGCTTTGTTGTTATTAATGGAATACTGGAATTCTAACCCCCCTTCATTCTTAGGAAGACATAAAGTGTCCAATTTCACCAAGGTCTATTTTCTTTTCTTCTTAGTACCACTCCAAAGGAATCGATGACTGATTTGATCTAGTTCTCTAAGAACAAACTTTGGGATATTCAACACAGAAGATACATAAATAGGAATAGCTTGAAGGACTGATTTTATCAAGGTGATTTTACCCTAGAAGAAATCCCCCTATTGGTCCACTTTCCAAAATTCTTCTTGTTTTTTTACAACCAATTCTAATATTTATGTTTACACATTTAAATATTGTTGGGAATAACTAAATAAGAGATAATAAGGGAGGTCCTCTTATATCTTAATTTATCCAAGACCATGAATTCCTGTCTGGCAGAGCAGTTAAAGAAAATAACTTTAGATTTGTCTTCATTGATCAACTACCCAGTAGAGTTAGCAAAATAGCTAATTATTTTCTTAATATTAGAAGCTTCCTTAATTGTGGCTTTACCTAAAAGAGTAGAGTCATCCAAAAATTGAATATGAGATATAGGTCTAGCTCCATGAGCAATGGTAACTCCCTCAAGGGTTTTTTTTCTCTGTTTTTGGTTATAGTCCTACACAAGCATTAAGCAAGAATGATGAATAAATAAGGAGATAGTGGGCCACCTTTCCCAATACCTCTAGAAGCTAGGAACAACTGAGAATTCCTACCATTGATAAGAAATAAGTAGGAAACTAAAGAGATACATCCCATAATCCAATCCATCCAATCCTTAGAGAAACCAAATTGCCTCAAAACTTTGATAAGGAAGTGTCAATCCACTCTGTCATAAGCTTTGGATAAATCTAACCGAATGAACATGGAAGGATATTTTTCCATATCTATGGAATGGATGGATTCCTAAGTAATAACTATCTCATATACTATTTGGCACCCTTCCACATAATCCCCTTGCTCAGGGGAAATAATTTTATGCAAAAGAGGCTCAAACCTTTCTGCCATGATATTAGTAATGATTTTGAGAAGAACATTACATAAAGCAATAGGTCTAAAAGCTAAGATACAATCAACCTATTGATATTTTGAAACAAGAGTAATATAATTTTTTTTGATAACATTTAAAATTTCTTTGGCTTTCCTAGCTTCTTCCACCACCTCTAATAAATTAGCATGAAGGATATCCCAAAAATATTGGTAGAACTCAATGGGAAAACCATCAGAACCTAGGGTTTTCCATTTTTGCATTTTAAAAAATACCTATTTAAGCTCATTGATTGTAACATGAGTAGTCAAAATAGAGTTCTCCTTGTTAGAGTTAAAGTGCACTATGCCTGTATTTTGACATTTGTCATTTTATACTGACACTTGTCAGTTTATCATATAGGCCTTCTGCCTACATATGTAACACATTTTTATCAATAATTTATCCCTTCAAGTTTAAGTCCTAACATTTGGTATCATATCACTTTAACTCTAACATTCCCCATTAAAGTGCACTATCCTAACTAAATAAAAAAATAATTCAACATTAGGTAACATTTCCCCTTAATGTTGACTTCTCTAAAAGCAACCTATCATCCTCTTTTATTGTTGATTTGGTCTAGGCTCGTGCTCTTTGCGCTTGGCTCTCCAACTGTGAATAATGCTAGATTCACTGTGTATACATCTCGGTCTATTGCCTCAGGGTCAGCCACTTCCACGGGTCTGTTGCCACTGGGTCAACCGTCTAAGTGCCTCAGGGTCATCATGGGTGCCTCAGGGTTAGCCACTTCTGGTTTTGTTGCCTCTGTAGGTCATCCTCAGAGGATGTTGCCTCTCATAGGTCACTGACTAGATTCACCATGAGTATGAAATCCCTCCTCATGGTGAAGTCAATCTAGAAGGTGTCGGTCTCTGCTAAAAATGCACCTAATGCAAAGGAAAAAATGAGCCATATAAGAGTGTCAGTCTCTACCAAAAATGCACTCGATACAATAAAATGAGCCATAGATCAAAATAGAAGGAGACGAAGAAAGAAAAGTAGAAGCGAATCTTCTGAAGTGTCTTCGTCTATAGTCTTTAGAAGTAGATCCGAAAAAACCTTGGACAGAGTCTAGGGTGTCTTTGTCTGTAGTACCTAGTATAAGTGTCCTTATGGTGACCATGTCATCCCACCAAAATGCATGGGTAACCAACCACTGCATTTTCCAAGTGTACAAAAAAGATCACTAGTTAGAAGGATCGCATATGAAAGTACCTTGGGAGTGTCGGGTACAACCGAGAGTGCACTCCAAGATATAAGAACTTTGAGGCTAAAAAACTCAACTGAAATAGCCTCAAAATTACAATAGGACACCACCATTGTGTCCATCATGGAAAAACATTTCCAACAACTATAAATACCCCTATATTCCACCATCAAAGGGGCCTTCATCATGTTTAAAAAATAGTCTTAAAATTTCCCTCGCAGGGGAATTACATTTCCATGTGGAAAAACATAAAAAATCATCTAAGGTCATAATGTCGACCAATAGAACATCCACTATTCTTGAAAAATTTTCCCTCCATGAAAAATTGCATAGGCCATGTGGGCCTCCAACTTCATTTTGAAAATCATAAAAAATATTCATGTGCCCTCTGTGTTATAAAAGTAAAGGCTTTAAAAAAATATTTAAAACATATTCCCCCTTTATGAGTAAAAAACAATTTAAAATCTCAACATATAAGAATCCCCCTGCATGAAATTTGTTTGTTTACAGGATGTGCACGACAGAGCTAGGGTTTGCAGTCTTGCAGCATGATGTGCCACCCGGTCCACACATCTAGCAATAGCAGCTGGCAGCATCACTGACGCGTGCCTCCTCTCAGTGACCTTTGTTACGGCCATGGCAACATTAGTTTAGGCATGCCTCCACATTCAGTGTGCCCCACTTTCAAATGTGGCAGCATCGGCACAACACCTGGCATCGAGTGGATGTCGACGACCACTCCTTACTTCATTGCACAAAATTTTTCCAACGGTCAGCCTGTTGGCTCTCTACATAGCTGCCCATGACCACTACCTTCTCTGGGAGAAATCGAAGCCCCGATTCCCACCTAGGCTGAGGGCCACAGAGAGATCTAACCCTAGAAATATCTGAGAGCTCGATGACTTCTCTTCTCCTGTTGTTGTCACTGTCGTCGTCTTTATGGGTTGACTGTTTGATCCCCTTATCAACTGGAACAAAATGTTGCCATTGCGTACTCCTGCAACATCGAAACCAACAAGCCTACTGGTGTTTGATCTGCCATATCTCTATGGTAAGTTCAATATCCCTCTATTTTATTTGTCATGATCAGATCTGAGACTCAAACACAGAATGCCAAGGCTTGAAAAATAACTTCAAATCATATCAGATCAGCAATAACTCACAATAACTTCCTATAGATATATTGAGAAACTATATATGCCAAGTTCCTATAGAGATATTCCAAACTTCCTATAGAGAATATTGAGCAATAACTTATTCCATATCAGATCAGCACTTATATTCTTTATTGCTCAATATCTCTATAAAATATTCCTAAAGAGTTTCCAATTGAAGAAAAAATAGTAGGATTCTAAAATTCAAAAGGGAGGCCAAAGAGTCTAACCCACACAGGAGCTATAAAAGGCAACTCTTATTCAGCTTTAAATTTAGTATGCCAAGGCTTCATTAAAAGCCCTGCCCTTCCAAAAAACCAAGAACTCCCTTGAAAATTTTTCGCTCTATCTTCATTATTAGAAAATAAAAAAAGAAAATAATTATTTGGATAAATATGTATTTGTAGCTCACCTTTATTTTTCTAGCTTTTTGCAACCTAGAATTTAAAATCAGATGGGCTCATATGAAAATCCATGAACCAACAAATTAGTCCTTTTTTTTCCAAATCTTCAATGTTGGTTTGAATGTTACCCATATCAAGCTTAACTATAGGAGTTCCATTAGCTGCTTTAATATATCCCGACTCTATTTTCCTGGAATTAATATTAGGTATTCTTAGAGGTTTATGGGAAGCCCTAAGATTAATATTAGAAATTGGCTAAGGCTATCCACCATGGAGGGCATCCCTAAAATTCATTTTTGGGGCCGAGTCTACAAAATGCTTACCCTTGACAGGGGTTTTCATAGTAGAATTATTTTATGGGTGCTCCTTAGCACTAGATTCACTTGATATCTAAGCCCTTTTTTTATCAACTACTTAAAAATTGTTTCATGATCTCTTTAATCCTTGCCCTAGATGTCATGGAAAGTTATGGTTTTCACTTTTCTTTTATGCAACAAATTGGAAGTCATTGTCACTAAAGTTCACAACATGATCTGTTGAAAGATAGATTTATAACCCATATTGGATCTCTTGCAACATATCCTACTAAAATATTGAGCATAAACCATAAACATATTGGCTTCTAGGGCCCAAAGGCCCTAAAAACCAATCTCTAGAGTTTCTTGCACTCAACCCAGATGAAACCCTTGCACATATGCTTGCTAAAAATCTCCATCACACATAGGGATGTGCTAGGATATATGTTAATCCAAATGATATGAAAATTGGTGGAGATGTTCTATATTTTTATAGGTATCTACCCTAAAAATTTTAGCTGAATCCAAGTTTAGATGAGTGAGATATGGCCAAAACAATTTTGACATTTTAGGCAATTATTAATAGGAATATTGCATTATTATGGTATTAATATTGTCCATCATTTTAAAAATAAAGTAAGGTGGATAAAGAATAAAGTATTCATAACTGAATATACATAATAATAGAAGATTTTAGCTACAAAAATACTATAGCTATATCTTGCTGCAATACATAAAATATCAGTATTCATATGTGGGGTCCATCCCTTATGAGGTCCTTATAAATTTGGGAACAACTACCAATAATATATGGAATGACTGGATATGGCTTAATGATCATATAATCTCTTCCATTACTTCTAATTAGATATACAAAAATATTTTATGTATTTTTTAGACTCTAAGATCAATGTCAAGTGGCATGTGAATTTTGCCATTGCCCAATGGTAATTTTTTGCTACATAAATTTGGAAAATCCAAAACTTAACTTTTTAAATAGTGGATTTTTTATCAAAAACTTCCAACTTCCTATTTGGGAGTTGTATTTCTGAGTAACATGTTTGTTCAATTTATTCTTGGAATATCAGAGTTACAGGTCAACAGAAACTTGAAAGCACGAGATTTCGGGCGAAGGAAACACTAATTGCGATGCATTCAAAATCAAATATGCTTAAGTCCTAGAAATGTAAATTGCATGAAATGAAAGAGACGCATTGAAATGAGATACAAGCAAATGGAGAAAACACAGCCCTTTCATTAAACTTTCTTGATCTCTGTTACAAAGACGCCTCCTCCCTTTTCAGGGGCTAGGAGCGTTAAAAGAATTTGATTACAATCACTTAATGTTCCTCTTTCCGCGTGCCCACACTTGAAATGGGCGGGCCAAGATGATGCCGCCACTGATGTTGATGAGTCCTTGACCTCTACTGCTCCTCCTGCGAACAAAGAAACAACGAATATGTCAGTAGCACCTGCTGCAAATAAAAAGTGTTTGTTCTCTAAAATCATCAAAGATGCATGTAAACATTTGTCTGAAACAGTGGGTAAAGTGAGTCCAAATGGCCTGAAAACTTGACAGAAGATAGAAGATATTACCAGAAGGCCATTGCCACTGAAACAGTTGGCCAATCTACCTTCACCTGGAAATCGTCCCTGGGCAGGACGATTTCTGACTGCTAATCGTCCCCGGGTGAGACGATTTCTACTGTGTTGAAAGGGCCGAAGTGATCTGCTCCAATGTCGACTCCCGAGACCTCCAAAACACCTGCAGACAGAGGGGTTATGTAATTGGGGCCATTTTGGGATGACCCAGATGGTCGGATTCTCCCAATTTGGCCTCTATCCTCGGGAATTTGATATCGCCTCCTGCAAGTTAGTGAAACAACAAAGCGACACAAAGAATGATAAAATCTGATCAAAAGTTATGAAATTGCAGCTATGAATTCACAAAACAGAATACACAATATGCAGCATGAGAAAATAATCTAGAACGCTTCTGAAATAAAACTTAAAAAGTGTGGGGATGCCCAAGTGGGCCTCCAACCGTTGGCACTTGATTTCGGTGCCAATCCACTAGGGATGGGCCCAAAACCTCTTAGGATTGGGGGGTCGGCAGATTGGTTGGTTCAGGTGTCCATGTGTTGGATTTGGGTCAGATTCAAGCTTCCAAAAGCCACCCAACAACCTCCCTTGCAAAAGAGATTGGTGGATGTGAGAAGGTGAACCAAAGGGGATGCAAGTGGGTCTTCAACTCGACGACACTTCGTTGCTTGAAATCTCCTTCCACCTCCTTTTGGGTGAGAAAACTCCCACCTTTTATAGACCCATGGGGTCTCTTTTGAGAGGGAAGCACAAATGCCATGTGTTGGTCATAGGTGCCATGTGGCAGTCATGTCTCCCCATGAGGGAGGGGAGTCCTCCATTGACTTGGGCTTTCATAAATGTCTTTGTGATAGTCTTCTAACGGCCCATCTGCCCACCCACACATGCGTGCGAGGCAGGAGTCATCAACTGACTGTTTGTGGCTGCCACTTGGCGCCATTTGTCTTTTTGCCCGTTAAACTTGGAAATCGTCCTTATCGGAGATGATTTCAGAAATCGTCCCTGGGTGAGACGATTTCAAGTTAGTAATCGTCCCTGGGTGAGACGAATACTGGGCAAAGTGTCCAAGTGTGCCAAATTGCTTCTTGACCTTACAAAATTGCTATGAAAGTGGTTAAGACCACTTGTTTGACCTCTGAGGGCTGCCCTGGGGGCTGTGTTTGTCAAAGCGATCAGTGTTTGTAGTCACATAATCGGATTGGTGCTATTTTGGTGTCTACAGATGCCCCTTTTTGGGAAGCGCTACGGGTGATGCAGTCTTGAGCAAAAATAGATAACCAAAGCACTAATGATTAGGGTTTCTTGGTAACCTAACCAACTTTTGATGCCCCAAGCATGGAAAGGGCATGCATTCTTGAATCCTTGCTTCGACGAGCTAAGGAATTTGATTTCAAGTATTAACCTATTTTGGTGAGGTGTGACTTGAACTTAGACATTGATCGAGTCATGAATAGGCGAAGGGCGTTTTATCCACGGGGGGAACCTTGTGTTCATGATTCACGAAATGCCAAGTGTTTGATTGATTTGATTGTTGCTTGTTTCTTGCCCCAAGCAGGAGCGTGATTGTCTTTGTCAATGATTCTTTGAATGCATGTCTTTTTCCTTAATTGGGTGTGTGATTGTTGATTGGTGACTAAGTGTGACTACCCCCTCAAGCGACGAATCGATGAGGGAATGACCTTCGTGAGAGAAGCGATGAGTCGCTTGACCCAAGATGACTTGTGCACGGGTGCCTTTAGAGGTTTTACCATTAAGCGTGTGCAATTTTTCCAACATTTGGACCTATTTTTGGTGGGTGTTAACCCTTTTGTTGATGCCATAATGAGGTGAAATCGTCAAAAACCTATGTTCCCGTGGAGCGGTCCGGCTTTTGGTAGCCTTCTTGGGGAAGTAGGAGAGTAACAATGTAAACCCCGACATCGATTTTCTATGCCAAGAAATTAAGTGTAGGAGCACTTGTGTCCGGAAATGCTTATTGTTTATGTTTTGATGTTGCATTTTTGTTGTTTTTGAGTGGTTTTGACCTTTTTTTATGACATTGTTTGGAGCTGAAATTGTCGAAAATATGTCGTCCCATGGAGCGGTCCGGCTATGTTAGCCTTCTTAGGGAGTAGGATAATGACAATATATGACCCCAACGTCGATTTTGAATGCCCGGGATGTCAAGTGCAACAACACTCTTATTAGGCAATTTTATTTTTGTTTTTAGTGCATTTTTGTTGATTTTTTTGATGTTTTGAATTTTTTGGCTGGAAATCGTCCCTGGGTGGGACGATTTCTATTTGCAGAAATCGTCCCTGGGTGGGACGAGCGCTGACCAGAGCGCTCGTCCCAGCCAAGGATGATTTCCAGCTCAAAGGCCTATTTAAGGGCCAAAACTTGAATTTGGGCTCATTTGTGTCATTTTTTTTCTTGCGATTTGGGAGCTCTGGGAGGAGGAGGTAATTCTGCAAAGCGAAGCGCTGCCAGAATTCTCTATGCCATCATGAGTACACAAACTGGTTCGAGCGGCGGAGCGGAGGCGAAACTCGTAAGTGCTCCCTAGAGTTTATTCTAGCATTTGTTTGTTTAATTGTTTTTGTGTAACGTTTTTTGAAATTTCTAAAATTTAAACCTTGCAACTTAGTTTAGAACAACTAAGACTTATTGTACACTAAACTTAGTGCAAATTCTAGGTAAAGATGTTTATTGTTTTAACTAAATCTTAGGATAAACTGAACGTGAACCTCAAGATTCAGTGTTTTGTATTTTTGAATTTTTTTTATGCTTGTTTTGTAATTAATCAGTTAAGGTTAGAAACCTTGTAACTGAAGATCTGTTTTTGTTTTTTTTATTTGATTTTTTTGCTTTTGTCATTGCTGTACAGTTCTTTTCCATGATTTTTAATTTTTTTTTTTTGTTGAATTGTTTTCTTTTGCAGGTTAGGAGCCGGTACCGTGTACCTGTCGCTTTCGCTGAGGCGCGGTTGGCGCTGACTGATGTTGACTAGGAATGGCTTGATGCCCTTGGGCTCAAGCAGGTGGCTCGACTGGAGCCTGTGGTCCCGGATCAGGCCTATCTGACGGCCCTGATTAAACTTTGGGATCCGTGGACCAACACTTTCCATCTTCCGATAGGGGAGATGACTGTGACTTTGGAGGACGTCTATCGGTTGCTTCGGATTCTGATAGATGGACTGCCCATTAGGACATCATCGCGTGATCAGCGGACTGCTGTACTTACGAGATGTTTTGGGCATGCGGTGCGGCTGGGTGTAGCGAACCCAGTGGATACGGCCGAGGGGGGCTGCCAGGTTGGCGGGATCTTGGTTGGATGGTGGCAGGAGAGGGGGGTGTTAGGAGTGAGGCACGCATTCTTGATGGGCCTCATTTCTAACATGCTATTGCCTGACTCATCAGGCGCGAGGTTCCCATGGAACCTTCTGGAATTGGTATGGCAGTTGGTAGAGTGTCCGATAGAGGCACCATTGATCCTGGGATGGGGACAGGCATTGTTAGCACAGCTTTACGGAGAGCTGTATGGAGTTCTGTCGACAGTGGAAGGGAGTCAGCTACAGTTATCTGTTGCAGTGCTGGGGTTGGCAGCACATATCAGTTGAGAGGCCGACCGGGTTACCATGGACGACTCGGGCGATGATGGAGGATCATGAGATTGGTTATGCCATTTTGTGGCGGCGGTCCACGGAGCAGGGGCAGAGTCGACGATGGGCAGGTGCTGTAGAGCACTATATCGATGCCTTCTCTCGACTCACTCCAGGGGAGGTGTTTTGGCGCCCTTATCGGGACTGTCCAGCCTGGCCGGAGGCTAGAGAGTGGCTCTGACGGGTACGCAGGGAGCGGTGGTTGATTGGGCGACACGGGACGGAGCATGAGTTCTTCTCGTACATCCGGGTTACACGATAGTTTGGGGTGCGCCAGGGGTTGCCTGGTGAGCCCGTGGTCTATCGGTGGTGGGGAGACGAGAGGGATCTGGATCCACCGGTCACCGTGCCATTGGGCGATGAGTCAGATGCTGTGATTGACGTCCCGGAAGTGGATGACGTCGGGACTACCACCGAGTATGACTCGTGGTGGGTGCTACGGAGATGGAGAGGAGAGGGGCCACTGGGAGGTGCGGAGGTGGCAGTGGAGGGTGCTGAGGCAGCAGGGGATGATTGGGGAGGTCCGTTGGATGATGCGGACATGGTGGATGTGGGGGATGAGGATGTAGACTTGGGCGCTCCGGATCAGCCGGACGTGCAGGGCATGGAGGAGCGGTGGGAGCATGAGCAGGCTGCTATTCTGGAGGGTCCTGTTCGTCCGGCAGATACAGAGGAGGTGGAGTCTGAGGTACGCACTGAAGATGCGCGTCTTACAGAGCTACTATGGATACGGGATCTGGAGTTGGGGGATGCGAGGTGGGAGCTAGGGGACTCTCTATGGGAGAGGGATCTCCTATGGGCTCAGTTGGCAGAGCGGGATAGGGTTTTGGCACAGCGTGATGATGCAGTGTCTTACTATCATCGGCGAGAGGCAGAGTGGTGTCGGCACCGGATAGAGTTGGAGAGGGAGGTCATCCGCCTTGGTGGGCGGCTACCTGAGCCCTCGGGTAGTGGATCTTCACGCCGGACGAGGGATAGTGCGACTGAGCAGTCAGCATCATCTCGTCGCAGGCGATTGGATGAGGGAGGTGGTAGTAGGCGTGATGCGGGGGCTAGTAGTAGCCGCCCTTCAGGGTCCCATAGGACCCATACCACGGGGGTAGTTCCCGTCGCACCGATCCTGCGTGATCATGGTGGATGCCTTAGGTTGGGTTTTTGGACATGATTGCGAGGTCTGAGGACCAGCTTTGTAGCCTGCGGGCATCTTTTTGACGATATATATATATATACATCGGTTTTATTTTGGTTATTTACATGTGATGATGTGATTTTTGTTAGGCATGTTTATTTATTTTGATGAATGCAGATGTTATGATGAATGCAAATGTTTTTTATTTCTATGTGATATGCAAAGTGAAATGGATGAATGACATTTGTGGTGATTGGTTATGGCACCATAGGCTATTTAAGATGCTCTTTATTTCATTTTTAGGTGATTGCTATGATGTATGGCTCTACATGTATACATGGTTTTTCTATTTTTGTATTTTCTGATGGTATTTGCAAAGATGAAAAGTAGCGCAGTTGGTTTAGAAATGTAGCTAAGGTTTTCTGAGACTCAAATGGTTTTAACTCACTAGCCACGACTGTACTTTATCTTACAAGACTTTTGAACAAGGTATGAATCGGACTTGTTTTTGACCAAGCTATTTCACATCCCTGTGTGTGCAATTGAGTTCATTATTGTGGTATTTATCAGGATACCGCCAGTGCCGAGTGGGCTTTCAACCGAACTCGTACTGAGGATCACCTAATTAGCTCCACTAACTCCTTTGTTGTATTCGGTTAGATTAATCTGCGGTGTTATCCAGGATACCATAAGCTAGCTCATCCACATGCAAACATTGATCTATACACAAGTTAATGTGATAGATATATCGTCATGCGAGAAGTTTACCGCCAGTGACTGATAGGCTATCAACCTAATCGGTACTGAGGCTTGCCTCATGACCTTTTAGAATGCTGAGAGTTCCAGGGATTCAAGGTCAACTCCCTTCTTTTCTTCAATTATATTGGGATACTTGCTCTTTTGTAGTGATGAGATCATTGTTTATTTTGATTTGTTTTTCTTTTGAGCAAGGGATTGGGGATATGGAGTGACGAAAATCACTATCGTTTGTGCCATTTGATGTGTGCACTGTAGGATGTCAAATATTTGAGTTTTGACATTTTGCAAATTTTTGATGTTTTGCAACTATTGAGAATTTAGGGATTCTTAGGGAATTGGGTAGGGAGGATGCTTGTCCTTTTGCCAACTCTCAACATTCTTTGGGTCATTCGCATAGGGGGATGAGCAAGATAACCGTTTCTCTTATGGTGACCTAGATTATTGTGCAGGTTTCATCTTTCGTTCACACAACTCTAGAATTGTTTTATGTGTTTTATCTTGTGATGGGATGTTACGTAACAAGGTGTATTTCAAGTATGACTCTACCTTCGTAAAGTCTTTTGACTTGATACATTATAGGCTAAAGAGCAAAATGATGACTGAATCACGAAAAACTCTTGATACATTAAAAGACCACTGACTCTATGTGGTAAAAGCGATGTATGGTGTTTTTGTTGTTTTTGTAAAATGAGACAGTGTGGAACAAGATGGACTACCGGATTAATTACAGCCTATGGTGCCTTTGACCTGTACGACCACAAATATTTGATGTATGGATGCAATGATTTAATGAGCAATGTATGAAGATGAGGTGCGAGAAGAGCTTTCTATTGGTGTTTTTGAGTATGCCTAGAAATGAAAAAAAAAAAATTGTATTTGATGATTCTTGTTGTTTTTGAATTTTCTTGATTTTTGACCAAGTGATTGCGATAATCCTTGGAGCTTTTTGTATTTTGACCAAGTGATTGCGATAATCCTTGGAGCTTTTTGGATTGACCAAGAGATTGCGATAATCCTTGGAGCTTTTTGGATTTTTACCAAGTGATTGCGATAATCCTTGGAGCTTTTTGGGTTGACCAAGAGATTGCGATAATCCTTGGAGCTTTTTGGTTTGACCAAGGGATTGCGATAATCCTTGGAGCTTTTTGGGTTTGACCAAGGGATTGCGATAATCCTTGGAGCTTTTTGGTTTGACCAAGTGATTGCGATAATCCTTGGAGCTTTTTGGATTGACCAAGAGATTGCGATAATCCTTGGAGCTTTTTGGTTTGACCAAGTGATTGCGATAATCCTTGGAGCTTTTTGGGTTGACCAAGAGATTGCGATAATCCTTGGAGCTTTTTGGGTTGACCAAGGGATTGCGATAATCCTTGGAGCTTTTATTTTATTTTATTTTATTTATTTTTATTTTTTTTGGTTTGACCAAGAGATTGCGGGAATCCTTGGAGCATTTTTGGGGTATGGCTCTCTTAGATATGAAATGGTCGCAAATGACTGATATTCAAGGGTTCTGTTTCCTTGATACCATCAAGAGAAGCTAGCCGGTATGTCCCGGGTCCTATTTTGCTATCAATGACATAAGGACCTAACCAATTTGCCACAAACTTGTCCCTTAGGTGGGACGGCAAGTTAGAGTTCTGTTGGTTTTCCTTCAAAACCAAATCACCAACCCGAAAGTCCCTTAGGTGAACTTTCATGTTGTAAGCTTTCTTAAGCCGCTCTTGATAGATACGTAGGTGCTCAAGAGCATTAACGTGTCGTTCGTCAAGCAACGTAAGTTGGTCTAATCGGGCCTGCCACGCAGTGTCATCATCGATGAACTCCTGCATTGATATGCGCAGGGAAGGAATTTCCAACTCGAGAGGCATTACTGCCTCTGAGCCATACACGAGCGAAAATGGAGTTGCCCCAGTTGGCGTCCGAATGCTAGTGCGATAAGCCCAAAGGGCAAGTGGGATTTGTATGTGCCAATCCTTATGATTGTCTACGACCATCTTTTTGAGGATGGCGACTAGCGTTTTGTTCGATGCCTCTGCTTGCCCATTTGCTTACGGATAATAGGGTGTTGAAAAGTTGTGCTGAATTTTGTACTTTGTGGTCAAAGCACGCACGTCTTTGTTCTTGAATGATGGCCCATTATCCGAGATTATTTTGGATGGAATACCAAAATGACATATGATGTTATGCAAGATGAACTCCACAATGCGGGGTCCTTTCGTTGAGGTTAACGGAATTGCTTCCACCCATTTGGTAAAATATTCTGTGGCCGTTATGATGAACGTGTGACGACCTGATGATGTAGGGGAGATCTTTCCGATTAGATCGAGGCCCCATTGTGAAAATGGCCAAGCATATTGGATTGCCTGCAAGGCCTGAGAAGGTACGTGCATCAAATTTGCATGATGTTGACATTTCACGCACTTCTTGACATACGCGCAACAATCTTGCTCTAAAGATGGCCAATAATAGCCCATGCGAAGAATGCGCTTTGCAATGGCCATACCACTAAAGTGGCCACCACATGTACCGTCGTGCGCTTGGGCTACTGCCCAAGTGGACTCTTGCTGGTCCAAGCAACGAAGAAGAATTCCGTCATAGCTGCGACGATACAAAATGTCTCCTATCAAGACATATTTAGCCGCTTTCTCCTTGAATGTTCGTTTTGCGGCGTGCGTCAATCCAAAGGGAAGATTACCTAACTTGAGGTAGTCTCTAATGGGTAAATACCAGTCCTATTGATCAGAAACCTCGATAGTATGAATAGCCAATCCCTTTTGAAGTTCTTCCCTAACAAATGCTGAATGGGATAGAACTTGTAAGAATAGCGTTGTGTTGCTATTAGTGGGAGTGGGGGAAAACAAGGACCCCCAGTTGGCACGTTTCAGAAGATCTCGAATTCGAGAGAACTTATCCGAAGATGGTTCAATCTGGATCATGTGGATTCCTGGCGTCAAGTCTGAGCTTGCACGCTCCATCACGGATTGCGATAAGGTTTTGACTTGAATAGTTGTCATGTCACCGGAAAGGTCTTGCGAGATTAGTGACCCCAAGGAGGCCATTGTGTCCGCAAAATGATTCGATGATCGAGGGAGTGCCTCGATGTCATACCATTCAAGTTTTTCCAGGAATTTGTCCACGAGGGCTTTATAGGCCTTTAGAATTGGGCATTTGCATTGATATACCCCTTTGACTTGATTGACTATTAACAGCGAATCACCAAAGATATTCAATCATTTGATGTTCATGGCGATTGTTGTCTGAAGACCTAGGAGCAAGGCTTCATATTCTGCATTATTTTTGGTGCACTGGAAGTTTAATTTAAATGAAAGGGGCATTGGAGTGCCCTGCGGTGTGAAGAATACAATTCCCGTGCCACCACATTGCTCACACTTAGAACCATTAAAGAATAGGGTTATGTCGGCCTGTGACTCAGGCTCATCAGAATCTAGCGATTCTGAGACATGGAATACCCCATCATCTGGTAGTTCTATGACCAGAGGCTGATCGTCTTCAAGAGGAGCCTCTGCTAGTTGATCGGCTATGACTTGTCCTTTGATAGATTTTTGCCCAATAAACTCAATGTCAAATTCCGTCAACAACATGATCCATTTTGCCGTGCGACTACTATGATAAGTACGACTCATCATGTATCGCAATGGATTCTCCTTAGACACAACATACGTAGTGTTTCTCAGCATGTAGTGGCATAGCTTCTTGGTAGCAAACACCACTGCCAAGTAGAGTTTCTCAACGTATGCATAGTTAAGTTCGTAACTGACCAAGGTGCGGCTAAGATAGTAAGTATCTTGTTCTTTGTGAAGTTCATTCTTCTGGGCTAGCATGGCTCCCAGTGCCACCTCAGTAGTTGAGATGTATAAGTAGAACGACACTCCTGGTCTAGGTGGTGCCAATACTGGCGGCGAAGCCAAGTATTGTTTGATTTCATCAAATGCTAACTGGCACTCGTCATCCCAATGAAATGTGACCCCCTTGTGCAATAATTTGTTCATTGGTCGGCATTTGTCAGATAATTGTGCTATGAAGCGTTTAATCGACGTGACCTTTCCTTGCAGACTTCTGAGCTGCTTGATGGTAGTTGGGGGAGCCATTTCAAGGATTGCCTTGACTTTCTTTGGGTCCACCTCGATGCCTTGTTTTGAGACTATAAAACCCAAGAGTTTTCCAGATGTGACACCGAATACGCACTTCTTGGGATTCAGTCTGACCTTATGTTCTATGAGGTGATCGAGAATCTTGCTCAAGTCACCGAGATGATCTGAGCGCAAAAGAGACTTTGCTAACAAATCATCCATGTAATCTTCCAAAGTTTTGTGCATGTAGTCGTGGAAGATGTACGTCATGGCACGTTGGTATGTAGCGCCAGACATTTTTAAGGCCAAAAGGCATGACCTTATAAAAAAATGTCCCCCAAGGCGTTGTGAACGCCGTTTTAAGTTGATCCTCAGGATTGATATGAATTTGATTGTATCCTGAGAAGCCATCCATTAGGGAGAGCATTTCGTGACCTTCTGTAGCATCTACCAACGCGTCGATGCTCGGCAAGGGGAAATCATCCTTAGGACTCGCTTTGTTTAGATCTCAAAAATTAGTGCATATGCGAATCCTCTCGTCGGGCTTCTTGACGGGAACCATGTTGGACAGCCATGGCGGATAATCCACGCAGATGACAAACTGTGCATCCAACAGCTTTTGCAATTCATCTTTGACCATTAAGGCCATTGTTGGGTGCATCTTTCGTAGTTTTTGCTTTACGGGCTTGATTGTCGGATCAAGCATTAAATTATGCGTGACTAGCTGCGGGTCTAGTCCCGGCATATCCTTGTACGACCATGCAAAAACCTCCTTCTTCGCTTTGAGAAGGGCGATGTATTCGGCTTGCTCTTCGGGGGAAAGACTTACCCCCAGCTTGATAATCTGTGGACTCGTTGGGTCTAAGCCGATGTCTACGTCAGTCGTTTCCTCGACTGACATGTGGGATCCGTCCTCCAACTGATGTGGAGTTGGGATCAAATGGATATCATTAGCTGAGTTTAGATCTGCGTTTGGAACCTCGGGTCCCTCTTCAGCTTGAAAAATATCTTGAGTTGTCCTTGGGGTAGAATGAAGCATTTCATCGAAAGTCCAGTACTCTGATGGCGATAAAGGTGAATTGACACGATCCTAGTCGATGGCATCTATGTCTAGGTGCAATGATTATGATGGATCGGCCGGATTGTGGATGGGTGCGGTCAAATCAATGGAGATCATGTGGATGGAATGAATTTGGTCTCCAGAACCGCGGGTGTGATAACTTGATTTTTTTAGATGCTCCCTATACTCTGGATCTGGCTCTACGGGAATGGGCACGAATGGATCTTCCCTAGGTGCGAATTCATCCCTATGTGCAAAAAGGAGGGCGGGGTCTTCCCTCGGCACTGATGTCATGATAGGATCTCGAGGTGGACGATGCTCATCTTGAATTTGGAGCCATGGGTCCAACACTTGGTCCCACCTTGCAGGGTCTACCCACCATTCATGCCCTAGCAGTATGCCCATATGTCCCATTAGATCTTCATGAGTTAAAGGGAGGTGATATCATCGTGCATGTCTGAGATAGTCCATCTCAGTCTCATCTTCTGAATCACTTTCGGAGACCCAAAAATGTTCATCCTCTTCAGCAACTATTGCTTGTGACGTTGAGGACTCTCCTTGTTCCAGTAAGTTAATCTGGTCCCATTGTGGTTGTTCCACTCTTGGTGGAGGGACCTGACTCTCTTGACACTATGTTGTTTCGTCTGGAACCTCTAAGGGGAATAGCTTCAGAAAGATGTCCGAAAGTCGTTGATGTTCTCTTTGAGGATTAATCTCTGAACTTTCACCTCTCTCTAGCAAAGGAGAGGGATTATTGCTGTTGCCAAGGGTGTTTGTTGGCCACGGGAGGTAATCTCCCAATGTGTATTCTGTATTTGGATTGGCATAAGGATCTAATGCCAATCCCCCCTTGTTGCCTATTTCTAGGCCTTGCATATTTTCAACCAAGATGTCTAAGGGCAAGGGGTGGTTGAACCCTACTCCTGACTTGTCATATGGCATCTGATATCTGGGTTGGCAAAGGACCCGCATCCCTTGCTCATATCTGCATAGCCCGTATCCATGCCAATTGCATTGGTCAAGATATTTTAGGGCAAAATCTGGGTTTGATAGATAATTGATGTTTTCAACAAAAGGCTCTTCGTCTGCTTCCTTTTGTTGGCATGGTTCAAGACCATGATCAAGGCCCCCATACACGAAATTCATCTGGTTTGGAGGGTAGCCTAGAGGAACAACTGTCCCTATGGGAAGGCGAGGTCTTCCCATGTCTTGTACTAACTCCAATGTTGGCGTCGCCACAACATTTTGTAGTAAATATTCCCCCAGGACCGTAGTGGCCATTTCAACAGTGATTGTTGATGATTGGGTGGGAGGAAACGGTAGTCCTTCCTGAGTCCATTCCATGTTTGGTGGTTCAGGAGTCTTAGTTTCTATTGTGCTTGATGTTTCCTCCGTTGATATCGTTGAGACTATGGGCAACCTTTCTTCTAAGGTTTTAACCTCTTCCATGATATGTTTTCCCTTGTCCTTTTGTTTGGCCATGATGGGCGGCATTGATGATGAAGGAGCAGGTGATGAAGTCTCACCTGGCTGGGATTTTTCCTTGTTGGTCACCAGTGGTGCCTGCAGTATTGGACCCTATTTATATGGATTTAATTGGAAATCCAAATGCGTTGAAGGGAGGGTCGATTGAGGTATGAACTGTACCGCATTGCAATACTTGAAGGGCTCTAAGTCCATTGGGACTACATGTATTTCTCCTTCAAAAGCATACTTTAAGCACTGGTGAGCGATCGAAGGGACACACTTCATGTCCTTGATCCAAGGCCGCCATAGCAGAATATTATAAGCCATATCGCCTTCTAACACATGGCACAGTGTAGGTATTGACTTTTGTCCTACCTAGACGGGCAGAACAACTGTGCCGACTGTTGAGCATATTGCATTGTTAAAAGCTCGCAGTGTATACGTGGAGGCTGTGATGTGAGAGGCTGGCAGCTTCAAATGTTTTAAGGTTGTAGTGGTAATGATGTTACTGGATGAGCCAGTATCTATCAACACCCTCTTGTATGAAATCTCGTTGACCCACGCGATAACGTGCAGGGGTGGATCTGCCATGTCATTTGATATCGTTTTGACCTCATCTTCTCTGAATGTGATGACCGGCTCCATACATTGTTTCACATGTCCCATGAAGTTGTTGAAAGAATTTGCTTCATGAGGTTGTAATTCGATGGCTTTTAAAATGTCCATAAGAGCTTCCCTATGGGGTGCTGATTGTTGAATAAGCTCGTAAATGGACAGCCTAGCCGATGTGGTCTACAAACTCTGCGTGAGTCTGGTCCGTATCGTGACCTTGGGTCTAAGCGGAGGCAACTGCATTGGGCATGGTTGAGGCTACGATGTTGTCGAAACTTCCCTTGTAGCTACCTCGAGGGAGACCACTGGGTACCTTTTGTTCCTTGTTACTATACTAATCATTCCCACAAATCCTTGCATGGGAAGATTCTGTCGCACCTCGTTAACATGGAGAGGTTTTGCCTGTTCTTCGTGGGTAGGCAAAGGATCTTTGAATACCCCCATTTGTTGATTGTTTGGCGCTATGGGGTTGTCCACGGCCAATGTTCTATTGTCGATCAAATCCTGGACTAATTCTTTGAATTTCCAGCATCCATTCAAATCATGTCCTCTGCACCTATGGAATCTACAGTAAAATTCCTCTTTGTATCCCCTAGGCTTAGGAGCGTTAGGGTCTATAGTTTGGATTTCTGGCAGAGTGACTAAATTTTCCGTTGACAAGCGGTCAAATAAGGAGTCCCTAGACTCTGCATATGGGGTGAAATGTCGCCTAGGGCAACGCGGGTAATTATGCTCCTGTTTTCTATTATCCTTTTCATAACCAGGAGGCACTGCCTGGTAATTAGCCTTTTGGGGCTGTATTTCTTGCACAGGCACGGGAAAATTTATCGCAACTTGGTTGACTGCAGCGTGTTGTGGTTGCATTGTCCCAGTTTTAGTGGTTTTATTCCACTCTTTCTTTTTGAAAGCACGAGATTTCGGGCGAAGGAAACACTAATTGCGATGCATTCAAAATCAAATACGCTTAAGTCCTAGAAATGTAAATTGCATGAAACGAAAGAGACGCATTGGAAGAGACACAAGAAAATGGAGAAAACACAGCCCTTTCATTAAACTTTCTTGATCTCTGTTACAAATACGCCTCCTCCCTTTTCAGGGGCTAGGAGCGTTAAAAGAATTTGACTACAATCGAGACTTAAGGTTCCTCTTTCCGCGTGCCCACACTTGAAATGGGCGGGCCAAGATGATGCCACCGCTGATGTTGATGAGTCCTTCACCTCTGCTGCTCCTCCTGCGAACAAAGAAACAACAAAGATGTCAGTAGCACCTGTTGCAAATAATAAGTGTTTGTTCTCTAAAATCGCCAAAAGATGCATGTAAATAATTAGCCAAATCGATAGACAAAATGACTCTAAATGACCTAAAAATCTGACAGAGGACAGAAGACATCACCAGAGGGCCACTGCCATTGAAACAGTTGGCCAATCTACCTTCAACTGGAATTCGTCCCTGGGCAGGACGAATTCTGACTGCTATTCGTCCCTGGGTGGGACGAATTCTTCTGTGTTGGAAAAGCCGACCTGATGCTGCTCCAATGTCGAATCTCGGGACCTCCAAAACACCTGCAAATAGGGGGTTATGTAATTGGGGCCATTTTGGGATGACCCAGATGGTCGGATTCTCCCAATTTGGCCTCTATCCTCGGGAATTCGATATCGCCACCTGCAAGTTAGTGAAACAACAAAGCGACACAAAGCATGATAAAATCTGATCAAAATGTTATGAAATTGAAGCTATGAGTTAACCAAACAGAATAACATGATATGCAACCTGAAACAATAATCTAGAATGCTTTTGAAACAAAACTTGGAAAGTGCGGGGGTGCCCAAGTGGGCCTCCCACCGTTGGCACTTGATCTTGGCGCCAATCCACTAGGGATGGGCCCAAAACCTCTTAGGATTGGGGGGTCGGCAAATTGGTTGATTCAGGTGTCCATATGTTGGATTTGGGTCAGATTCAAGCTTCCAAAAGCCACCCAACAACCTCCCTTGCAAAAGAGATTGGTGGATGTGAGAAGGTGAATCAAAGGGGATGCAAGTGGGTGTTCAACTCGATAGCACTTCGTTGCTTGAAATCTCCTTCTATCTGTCCTTTTTGGGTGAGAAAAGTCCCACCTTTTATAGACCCATGGGGTCTCTTTTGAGAGGGAAGCACAAATGCCATGTGTTGGTCATAGGTGCCATGTGGCAGTCATGTCTTCCCATGAGGGAGGGGAGTCCTCCATTGACTTGGGCTCTCATAATCGCCCTTGTGATAGTCCTCTAACGGCCTATCTATCCACCCACACACGTGTGCGAGGCAGGAGTCATCAATTGATCGTCCTGGGCTGCCACTTGGCACCATTCTTCTTTTTGCCCGTTAAACTTGGAATTCGTCCCCGGGTGAGACGATTTCAGAATTCGTCCCCGGGTGAGACGAATTCCAGTTAGTATTCGTCCCCGGGTGAGACGAATACTGAGCAAAGTGTCTAAATGTGCCAAATTGCTTCCCGACCTTACAAAATTGCTATGAAAGTGGTTAGGACCACTGTTTGACCTCTGAGGGCTGCCCTGGGGGCTGTGTTTGTCAAAGCGATCAGTGTTTGCAGTCACATAATCGGATTGGTGCTGTTTTGGTGTCTACAGATGCCCCTTTTTGGGATGCGCTGTGCATGGCACAGCGTCGAGCAAAAATAGATAACCAAAGCACTAATGATTAGGGTTTCTTGGTAACCTAACCAACTTTTGATGCCCCAAGCACTAAGGAGTTTGATTTCAAGTGTTAACCTATTTTGGTGAGGTGTGACTTGAACTTAGACAATTGATCAGTCATGAATAGGCGAAGGGCGTTTTATCCACGGGGGAACCTTGTGTTCATGATTCACGAAATGCCAAGTGTTTGATTGATTTGATTGTTGCTTGTTTACTGCCCCAAGCAGGAGCGTGATTGTCTTTGTCAATGATTCTTTGAATGCATGTCATTTTCCTTAATTGGGTGTGTGATTGTTGATTGGTGACTAAGTGTGACTACCCCCTCAAGCGACGAATCGATGAGGGAATGACCTTCATGAGAAAAGCGACGAGTCGCTTGACCCAAGATGACTTGTGCAAGGGTGCCTTTAGATGGTTTATCGTTAAGCATGTGCAATTTTTCCAACATCTGGACCTATTTTTGGTGGGTGTTAACCCTTTTTGTGATGCCATAATGGGGTGAAATCGTCGACAACCCATCTTCCCGTGGAGCGGTCCGGCTATGATAGCCTTCTTGGGGAAGTAGTAGAGTGACAATTTGAACCCCGACATCGATTTTCTATGCCAAGAGGTTAAGTGCGAGAGCACTTGTGTCCGACAATGCTTATTGCTTTGTTTTTATGTTGCATGTTTTGTTGTTTTTGTTGTTTTTTTGTGACACCATTTGGGGATTAAATTTTAAAATCCGTCTCCGTGGAGCGGTCCGGCTATGGTAGCCTTCTTAGGGAGTAGGATAGTGATAATTTGTGACCCTGATGTCGATTTGCCATGCCAAGAGTTTAAGTGCAAGAGCACTTGTGTCTGGCAATGTTTATTGCTTTTTGTGTTGTTTTGATTTTCTTGTTGTTTTTGAGTGGGCTTTGACCCTTTTGTGACGTCGTTTGGGGATGAAATTGTCGAAAAATCCGTCTTCCCGTGGAGCGGTCCGGCTATGGTAGCCTTCTTAGGGAGTAGGATAGCGACAATGTAGACCCCGACATCAGTTTTTCTATGCCAAGAGGTTAAGTGCAAGAGCACTTGTGTCCGGCAATGTTTATTGCTTTTTGTTTTTGTGTTGCATTTATTTGTTGTTTTTGTTGTTTTGATTTTCTTTGATCTTGTGCATGATGGTTGATGAATATGGATGTATGCATGTTGATTTATTTTGATGGATGCATATGCTATGATGAATGCAAATGGTTTTGATTTATATGTGATATGCAGATATGAAATGGATGAATGGGGTTTGTGATGTTTGGCTATGGCACCAAGGACTGTTTAGAACTCTGTTATTTTGTTTTTAGGCGATTGTTGTGATGCATGACTTTGTATGTATACATGTGGTTTTTCTTTTTTGTATTTTTTTGATGGTATTGTAAGGATGAAAAGTAGCGCAGTTGGTTTAGAAATGTAGCTAAGGTTTTCTGAGACTCAGACGGTTTTAACTCACTAGCCATGACTGTACTTTATCTTACAAGACTTTTGAACAAGGTATGAATCGGACTTGTTTTTGACCAAGCTATTTCACATCCCTGTGTGTGCAATTGAGTTCATTTATGTGGTATTTGTCAGGATACCGCCGATGCCGGATGGGCTTTCAACCGAACTTGTATTGAGGATCACCTAATTAGCTCCACTAACTCCTTTGTTGTATTTAGTTAGATTAATCTGCGGTGTTATCCAGGATGCCATAAGCTAGCTCATCCACATGCAAACATTGATCTGTACGCAAGTTAATGTGACAGATATATCGTCATGCGAGAAGTTTACCGCCAGTTACCGATAGGCTATCAACCAAACCGGTACTGAGGCTTGCCTCATGACCTGTTAGAATGCTGAGAGTTCCAGGGATTCAAGTTCACTCCCTTCTTTTCTTCAATTGTATTGGGATACTTGCTCGTTTGTAGTGATAAGATCACTGTTTATTTTGATTTGTTTTTCTTTTGAGCAAGGGATTGGGGATATGGAGTGATGAAAATCACTATTGCTTGTGCCTTTTGATGTGTGCACTGTAGGATGTCAAATTTTGGAGTTTTGACGTTTTGCAAATTTTTTGATGTTTTGCAATTATTGAGAACTTTAGGGATTCTTAGGGAATTGGGTAGGGAGGATGCTTGTCCTTTTGCCAACTCTCAGCATTCTTGGGGTCATTCGCACAGGGGGATGAGCAAGATAACCGTTTCGCTTGTGGTGACCTGGATTACTTTGCAGGTTTCATCTTTCGTTCACACAACTTGGGAATTGTTTTATGTGTCTTGATATGTGTTGGGATGTTACGTAACAAGGTTTATTTCAAGTATGACTCTACCTTCGTAAAATCTGTCTGACTTGATACATTACATGGCTAAAGAGCAAAATGATGACTGAATCACGGAAACTCTTGATACATTAACAGACCACTGACTCTAGTGTGGTAAAAGCAATGCGTGGTGTTTTTGTTGTTTTTGTACAATGGAACAGTGTGGAATAAGATGGACTAGCAGAGCAATTACAGCCTATGGTGCCTTTGACCTGTTCGACCACAAATATGCAATGTATGGATGCAATGCTTAATGCAGCTACATATTTTTGTATTTTTGATGGATTGATTTTTGTGAATATGAAGATGAGGTGCGAGAAGAGCTCTCGATTGATGAATTTGAGTATGCCTAGATATGAGATGCAAATTTTTGTTGTTTTTGATTGTTTTTGATTTTTGACCAAGTGATTGCGATAATCCTTGGAGCTTTTGGTTTGACCAAGTGATTGCGATAATCCTTGGAGCTTTTTGGGTTTTGACCAAGTGATTGCGATAATCCTTGGAGCTTTTTGGTTTTGACCAAGTGATTGCGATAATCCTTGGAGCTTTTGGGATTTGACCAAGTGATTGCGATAATCCTTGGAGCTTTTGGGGTGACCAAGTGATTGCGATAATCCTTGGAGCTTTTGGGGTGACCAAGTGATTGCGATAATCCTTGGAGCTTTTGGGGTGACCAAGTGATTGCGATAATCCTTGGAGCTTTTTGGTTTGGATTATGGCTCTTCAAGGGATAGAGGTACCCCCAGCTTGATGGTCTTTGCGCTCCGGATCTGGCTCTGGAGGTATGGGCACGAATGGATCGGCCCTATGCACGGATAGGAGGACAGAGTCTACCCCCGGCACTGATGTTGTTATGGGATCTCTGGGCGGAAGTTGATCTTTATGTGCCCAAAGTTGTGGATGTAATGCTTGGTCCCACTGCGGTGGGTTAACACGCCACTCATGCCCTAGTATTATGTTTATCTGTTGACATGCTTCCTCAAATTTTATGGGATGCCGATGTTGTCGCATGTGATTGTTGTGGGCTATCTCTGTTTCATCTTCACTTTCAACTAGTGAGTACAGCTCATCAGAATCTGGAGATTCTGAGACATGGAGGACTGCATCATCAGGTAGCCCTATGGTTAAAGGTTGATCCTCTTTGAAAGGAGCTTCATGTAAGTTGGGCCTTGGGAGCTCCAAAATCTTGGTCTCTACCGACTCTAAGTGCTCTAGCACTTTGCATATATCGGGGGATTTGAGCTCCTCCTCTTTGATTGGTTCTTGTTGAGGAACTTGGGGCGTATGGAGGGGTAACTGGATAGCACCCCCCATGCCTTGATAGGGCATTTCATCCCGCTCTTCTTCTCGCTCTGATTCCTTAGAGGCTTCTTGATGAATTTCTAAGGGTGGCCCATAAACCTGGGTGGATGTCTGAGGAAGGCACCCGTCATTGGTTATAGGATCAGCCTCCCGCTCATGTCTGGGAGGCATCGGGGGCGATGCTTGATAAGGTCACGGAGACTCGTCTCGCACCCGGGGGTTGTGCCTCTCATAATGTTTTGTCTTATGTGTGTGAGGGGTTGGAATCCTCTCAGGTAGTTTATAGCGCAACTTATCTGCTTTACGCTGCATGTATAAGTCCTCTAACTCCTGATGACCTTGCTCTATGCGTAACTCATCCGCTTCGCGTTGCATGCGCTCTCTATCCAAGCGGTGTCGATACTCTATTTCCTGATGACTTTGTTTAAGCCGCGTGATTTGGGCTTGACGGGTGGCATGTCTGGCGACTATCGGGTCAGTTCGGTCTACCCTATTTTGTTCAGGAGGTTCGAATGTTTCTCCTATGTGTTGGCCTCGATCTTGATGATCTAAAATTTCAATGGGTCGCTTCCCTCTGTCGATGTAGGCGGCATGTACTTGAGGCCGCACTCGTTTGTTGTCCTCGAGGAATGCGATGATTTTCCTTGTACTCCCTTTCATGTTGGCTCTCCTGCATAGTGTGTTGGAACAACTCATCCTCCCGGCATCGAAGGTGCTCTTTGTTAATATAGTAAGGTTCCTCTAAATGTAGTCGCTCTAGTCGCTCTAGCTCAAGTTGCGTGAATTGCATTTGGCGTGCGACGTGCTTGACAGATTCTAAGATGGTTGGTCCTGTCGCCTCATGTCTAGAAGGCCTAGATGCCTCTCCTAGATATTTTTGATCGTAGTGATCCAAGATCTCTATAGGTGACCTCCCTTTGTTGGGGGTAGCGGCATTCCCTCGGGGCTTTGGCCTCAGTGAGTGGTCCTGATAGATAGCAGGTGCAGAGGCATATTGCTCCCGCACTGTATATTGCTCTCGAGGAAGGTAGGGATCTTCCTCTTGCTCTCTTTCATAAGTGAAAAAGGGACGGACGGAGTTAGTTCACCCCGCCTGAGGAGCCTTGTGCTCTGGATTTTTCTTTGTAGTCCTGACAACTAGAGGGGGTGAAGGAGGGATAATGTAATCATGTGGTTCCTCCCGTCGAACCCTATGTTGACCTAGCGCTTCATCGCGCGATGACCGCTCATAGCGAGCTTCTAAGGGAGCTCTCCTATGACTGTACCCCTCATGGAAGGGTGTGTGCTGAATGTTATGCTGAATAGGAGTGCTCCTCGAAGAGGTGTCCCTGTAGTCCCTTTCCTTTAAGGTGTGGAGGGGACTGCCTTGTGTGTTAGGTCACCAAGGTGGTATGACCAAATCCTTGGGATTGTAACGGAGATGACTCATGCCTCCTTGGACATTCCCCATAGCCTCCGCCCGTGATTGGGCTTGGCTACGGGTGAGCACCATGACGATGTCTCTCTAAAAATCCTAAAAATTGAAATGAGTCAGATGGGGCCCAAAATTGGCGTGTGCATCCCTCTTATAGTAGATAAGACAAAAATGAAGTTTCAAGTCCTAGCTCTGAATACATTAGGAGATATTGACATCCGAACAGCTCAAAAAGTGCAAAAAAATGCGTGCCCAATTTTAAAACCTAATTTTGGGGCACTAGATGATGGAATTTGGCCCCGAAAACTGACTTTTCTGGGAAAATAGGATTCTAGGGAATCATATTTGTTTAAAATTATCCCAACTAACTCCCTGTAAAATTTCGTGTCAATCGGAGCTACGGTTGAGAAGTTATGGCCCCGACAAGATGCACTAAAATTTAGGGAAAAATATAAGATTTCCCATATTTTGTTGGATGCTCCTGCATCACTTATGGGCACATTTGGGGTGATTTTGGGTTGACCAAAGGGTTCATGGACACCTTTGGGGCATTTTGGAGTGACCAAGCGATTACGGGAATCCTTGGAGCTTTTTGGAACAAGTGACAAAATGCGTAAATTTTTATCTTTTTGTTTATGATGTTTTTTTTTTGTTACACTAAGCATAAATGAACACACACATGCGCAAACCGTGATTATCTCTTTTAAGGGTTTAAATAGTGTGTCCTAAACTGGTTTAGTGCATTTTGATGTTTTGTTTTGTTTTTGTAGGTTTTGAAGAACGTTTAAATGCATTATGAAGGCTCATATAACTCCCAAAATGGTCGCCCCTTCAATATACCAACCAGGCCGATATACCAACCTCTCTATATACCCGCCCTTACGAGAGGGAGACTATAGGTACGTGAGAGCAGAAGGTACGTGGTACGTAGGCGGTACGAAAGGGGGATTGTCCTGTTAATGGCACCTACCATAGAAAACTTATCCTCGTGCGCATGGGAATCACCCCAACGACACTCGGTCAGCTTTCATCAGGATTTACGCCTAACAATAGTTGACAATCGGGAAATGGATGCAAAGCTAAGCCAAGGTGGTGATGAACCCACCGTTGGTCTTGCTCAAGGGCTGGGGTCTTACGACCAGCTCCTTGGTTTAAAATTATTGCGTGAAGTGTGTGGGATTCATTTTATTTAAGCAAAAATGAAACAAGCATAAATGACTTTCCCTAAGCAATGCAGGATTAAATGAAAACATTTAAAGAAACAGAAATAGAAAATTTAACAGAGATTATGAAAATCCCTACCTCTTCTCTGCCTGGACCGGTTGCTTCTGAATTTTTGCTCTAAAAATTTACAGGAGAGAATTCGTCCCTTTGTGAGACGAATTACGAACGAATTCGTCCCTACCAGAGATGAATTTGAATTCGTCTTAGGGTCAGACGAATTGCAGTAAAGAATTCGTCACAGTCAGAGACGAATAGTAGTCTGCAACAAAAAATGTACCTGTCAAGCACAAAACACAAAAATTTAATCAGTTTTTGTGATTTTAAAAACCAGGGAACAGGGTCCCACCGTGATCGCCACTGAAAGCACGAGATTTCGGGTGAAGGAAACACTAATTGCGATGCATTCAAAATCAAATACGCTTAAGTCCTAGAAATGTAAATTGCATGAAATGAAAGAGACGCATTGGAAGAGACACAAGCAAATGGAGAAAACATAGCCCTTTCATTAAACTTTCTTGATCTCTATTACAAATACGCCTCCTCCCTTTTTAGGGGCTAGGAGCGTTAAAAGAATTTGACTACAATCGAGACTTAAGGTTCCTCTTTCCGCGTGCCCACACTTGAAATGGGCGGGCCAAGATGATGTCGTCGCTGATGTTGATGAGTCCTTAACCTCTTCTGCTCCTCCTGCGAACAAAGAAACAACAAAGATGTCAGTAGCACCTGTTGCAAATAGTAAGTGTTTGTTCTCTAAAATTGCCAAAAGATGCATGTAAATAATTAGCCAAATCGATAGACAAAATGACTCTAAATGACCTAAAAATCTGATAGAGGATAGAAGACATCACCGTGAGGGCCACTGCCATTGAAACAATTGGCCAATCTGCCTTCAACTGGAATTCGTCCCTGGGCAGGACGAATTCGATCGCTATTCATCCCTGGGTGGGATGAATTCTTCTGTGTTGAAAAAGCCGACCTGCTGCTGCTCCAATGTCGAATCTCGGGACCTACAAAACGCCTAAAAATAGGGGGTTATGTAATTGGGGCCATTTTGGGATGACCCAGATGGTCGGATTCTCCCAATTTGGCCTCTATCCTCGGGAATTCGATATCGCCACCTGCAAGTTAGTGAAACAACAAAGCGACACAAAGCATGATAAAATCTGATCAAAATGTTATGAAATTGAAGCTATGAGTTAACCAAATAGAATAACATGATATGCAACCTGAAACAATAATCTAGAATGCTTTTGAAACAAAACTTGGAAAGTGCGGGGGTGCCCAAGTGGGCCTCCCACCGTTGGCACTTGATCTTGGCGCCAATCCACTAGGGATGGGCCCAAAACCTCTTAGGATTGGGATGTCTGCAAATTGGTTGATTCAGGTGTCCATATGTTGGATTTGGGTCAGATTCAAGCTTCCAAAAGCCACCCAACAACCTCCCTTGCAAAAGAGATTGGTGGATGTGAGAAGGTGAATCAAAGGGGATGCAAGTGGGTGTTCAACTCGGCAGCACTTCGTTGCTTGAAATCTCCTTCAATCTCTCCTTTTTGGGTGAGAAAAGTCCCACCTTTTATAGACCCATGGGGTCTCTTTTGAGAGGGAAGCACAAATGCCATGTGTTGGTCATAGGTGCCATGTGGCAGTCATGTCTTCCCATGAGGGAGGGGAGTCCTCCATTGACTTGGGCTCTCATAACTGCCCTTGTGACAGTCCTCTAATGGCCTATCTATCCACCCACACACGTGTGCGAGGCAGGAGTCATCAACTGACTGTCCTGGGCTGCCACTTGGCACCATTCTTCTTTTTGCCCGTTAAACTTGGAATTCGTCCCTAGGTGAGACGATTTCAGAATTCGTCCCTGGGTGAGACGAATTCCAGTTAGTATTCGTCCCTGGGTGAGACGAATACTGAGCAAAGTGTCTAAATGTGCCAAATTGCTTCCTGACCTTACAAAATTGCTATGAAAGTGGTTAGGACCACTGTTTGACCTCTGAGGGCTGCCCCGGGGGCTGTGTTTGTCAAAGCGATCAGTGTTTGCAGTCACATAATCGGATTGGTGCTGTTTTGGTGTCTACACTTTTTAGGCTTGGCGATTGCGCCTTCGCCTATCTTAATCTCTTCTATAACTCTGGCTTGCGCCAAAGCTTCTTCTAAGCTGTCGTATTATCGCAGCAAAAATAGACCAGAGATTGATTTTAAGCAACTTTTTGCAAACATCTGCATGAGATCAGACATAGGGGGGCAGTAGGGTAACTTAGAAAGCAAAGCTCTCCATCGATTCCTGTACGCTGCCATTGTTTCTTCCTCAAATTGTCTGAGGCTCACAAGATCACTCAGTGATGCCTTCTTCCTTTTTTTGAAGGCAAAGCGTTCAAGAAACGCATCTACTAATTGATCTAAGTTGCTTATGCTATGTTTGGGTAGTTGTGTGAACCAATCCGAGGTAGGGCCTATGAATGTGGTTATGAATGTTCTAAGCAACAATGCGTCATTATCTTGGATGCCGAAGCATTGGCTTAGAAATCTTGTAACGTGTTCCTGTGCATCCTCCTCACCTTTAAAGATGGCCAATTGAGGCAACTTGAAGTGTTCGGGGTAAAGAGGTGTAGGCACTGAGGGATGCACCGGATTACTACGGAGTTGACGTAATGTGGGTTTTTGATGCCCAGCAGCTTTTGTTTCCACAGACTCCAAATGCTCTAATAGCGCTTTGTATGCATCGAAAGATTTTATTTCTTCCTCTCTTGTTTGTTCTTGTTGTAAGTTATGGTAAACTGGGGGCCTATGGAGAGGTGGCCGAATGGCAATCCTCCTGCCTTGATGGGGAGTTTCAGCATATTCTATTTCTGGTTCGTACTCCTCATAAAATTCTTGAGAAGTCTTTGGGTGAAACCTATGACCTTGATCGAGTCCTTGCTGAAGGTACCCATCATCATTTCGGGGAGTAGCCTCCCTCTCGGGTCTATAAGGTCTCGGAGGCAAAGCTTGACGAGGTCGTGGAGACCTGTCCTGCATTAACAGATTATGCCTCTCATGTTGTTCAGCTTTTTGGATGCGAGGGGTTGGCCCCCTCTCAGGTAATTCATAGCGTAACTCATCAGCTTCGCGTTGCATGCGCTATCTATCCAAGCGGTGTCGGTACTCTATCTCCTGATGATTTTGTTTAAGCTGCATGATTTGGGCTTGACAGGTGGCATGTCTAGCAACTATCGGGTCAATTTAGTCTAACCTATTTTTCTCAGGAGGTTCGAATGTTTCTTCTATGTGTTTGCCTCGAGTTTGATGTTCTAAATTTTTAATGGGTCGCTTCCCTCTGTCGAGGTAGGCGGTATGTACTCGAGGTTCTTGCCTCAAGGGGTGATCATGATACCTGACTGGTGCAAAAATGCAAGGTTCCCGCATTGTTTGTTATCCTTGAGGAATGCGATGGCTTTCCTCGTACTCCCTTTCATGGGTGTGAAGGGGGCGGGCGGAGTTAGGTCGCCCTATGTAAGGAGCCCTATGCTCCGGATTTGGTCTCTCTGTTCTGATGACAGGTAAATAAGGGATGCCATATCCACGTTGCCCCTCCAAATGGATGGTGTGCCTGTCTAGCACTTCATCGCGTGGTGGCCACTCATGCCTAACCTCAAGAGGTGATTCTCTATTTATGTTAAGGTCTACATGTAAGGTATCTTCCCGAAAGGGGATGCTTTGAATGGGCATACCCCACCGAGGGTTATGAATTGGATTCTTTTGTAGGTTAGACCGATAAGGCGGTAAGACCAAATCCTCAGGACTGAAGCGAAGGTGAATTGTGCCTGCTTCTTGTGTACCTTCCGTAGCTTCTGCCCTTGAATGGGCTTGGCTGCGGGTGTACACCATTGCGGTGCGTCTACACTATCTAAGTATATTTTTATCTCTTTTATGATGATTTTTTTTTTTTTTGTCTACACTAAGCAGAATTGAACACACGCATACACAAATCATGATGATCTCTTTTAAGGATTATTGGTGTGCCCTAGAATGGTTTGGTGTATTTTTATGTTTTGTTTTATTTTTTTAGGTTTTGAAGAACGTTTAAATTCATTATGACGGCTGATACAACTCCCAAAACAGTCGCCCCTTCAATATACCAACCATGCTGATATACCAACCTCTCTATATACCCGCCCTTACGAGAGGGAGACTATAGGAACATGAGAGCAGAAGGTACATGGTACGTAGGCGGTACGAAAGGGGGATTGTCCTGTTAATGGCACCTACCATAGAAAACTTATCCTCTCACGCATGGGAATCACCCCAGCAACACTCGGTCTGCTTTCGTCAGGATTTACGCCTAACAATAGTTGACAATCGGGAAATGGATGCAAAGCTAAGCCAAGGTGGTGATGAACCCACTGTTGGTCTTGCTCAAGGGCTAGGGTCTTACGACTAGCTCCTTGGTTTAAAATTGTTGCGTGGAGTGTGTGAGATTCATTTTATTTAGAAAAAATGAAACAAGCATAAATGACTTTTCCCTAAGCAATGCAGGATAAAATGAAAACAGTCAAAGAAACAAAAACAAAAACAAAAAATTCAACAGAGATTATAAAAATCCCTACCTCTTCTCTTCCTGCTCCGATTGCTTCAAAATTTCTTCTCTAAAAATTTACAGACAGAAAATCGTCCCTTGGTGAGACGAATTACAAAATAGAAATCATCCCCTACAGAGACAATTTTAAAATCGTCTTAGGGTGAGACAATTTCCAGTAGAGTATTCGTAACAGTTAGAGACGATTAACAGTCTGCAATAAAAAAATGTACCTGTCAAGCACAAAACATAAAAACCCAATTAGTTTTCTGTGATCTTAAAAAAAAAAGGGAACAGGGTCCCACCGTGATCGCCACTGAAAGCACGAGATTTCGGGCGAAGGAAACACTACTTGCGATGCATTCAAAATCAAATACGCTTAAGTCCTAGAAATGTAAATTGCATGAAATGAAAGAGACGCATTAAAACGAGATACAAGAAAATGGAGAAAACACAGCCCTTTCATTAAATTTTCTTGATCTCTGTTACAAATACGCCTCCTCCCTTTTCAGGGGCTAGGAGCATTAAAAGAATTTGACTACAATCGAGACTTAAGGTTCCTCATCCCACGTGCCCACACTTGAAATGGACGGGCCAAGATGATGCCGTCACTGATGTCAATGAGTCCTTGACCTTTGCTGCTCCTCCTGCGAACAAAGAAACAACGAAGATGTCAGTAGCACCTGCTGCAAATGAAAAGTATTTGTTCTCTAAAATCGCCAAAATATGCATATAAACATTTGTCTGAAACAATGGGTAAAGTAAGTCCAAATGGCCTGAAAACTTGACAGAAGACAAAAGATATTACCAGAAGGCCATTGCCACTGAAACAGTTGGCCAATCTGCCTTCACCTAGAAATCGTCCCTGGGCAGGACGATTTCTGACTGCTAATCGTCCCCGGGTGAGACGATTTCTACTGTGTTGAAAGGGCCGAAGTGATCTGCTCCAATGTCGACTCTCGAGACCTCCAAAACACCTACAGACAGAGGGGTTATGTAATTGGGGCCATTTTGGGATGACCCAGATGGTCGGATTCTCCCAATTTGGCCTCTATCCTCGAGAATTTGATATCACCTCCTGCTAGTTAGTGAAACAACAAAGAGACACAAAGAATGATAAAATTTAATCAAAAGTTATGAAATTGCAGCTATGAATTCACAAAACAGATACACAATATGCAGCATGAGAAAATAATCTAGAGCGCTTCTAAAATAAAACTTAAAAAGTGCGGGGATTCCCAAGTGGGCCTCCAACCGTTGGAACTTGATTTTCGATGCCAATCCACTAGGGATGGGCCCAAAACCTCTTAGGATTGGGGGGTCGGTAGATTGGTTGGTTCAGGTGTCCATGTGTTGGATTTGGGTCAGATTCAAGCTTCCAAAATCCACCCAACAACCTCCCTTGCAAAAGATATTGGTGGATGTGAGAAGGTGAATCAAAGGGGATGCAAGTGGGTGTTCAACTCGGCAGCACTTCGTTGCTGGAAATCTCCTTCCACCTCCCTTTGGGTGAGAAAATTCCCACCTTTTATAGACCCATGGGGTCTCTTTTGAGAGGGAAGCACAAATGCCATGTGTTTGTCATAGGTGCCATGTGGCAGTCATGTCTCCCCATGAGGGAGGGGAGTCCTCCATTGACTTGGGCTTTCATAAATGTCTTTGTGATAGTCTTCTAACGGCCCATCTACCCACCCACACATGCGTGCGAGGTAGGAGTCATCAAATGACTGTTTGTGGCTACCACTTGGCGCCATTTGTCTTTTTTCCCGTTAAACTTGGAAATTGTCCTTATCGGAGACGATTTCAGAAATCGTCCCTGGGTGAGACGAATACTGGGCAAAGTGTCCAAGTGTGCCAAATTTCTTCTTGACCTTACAAAATTGCTATGAAAGTGGTTAAGACCACTGTTTGACCTCTGAGGGCTGCCCTGGGGGCTGTGTTTGTCAAAGCGATCAGTGTTTGAAGTCACATAATCGGATTGGTGCTATTTTGGTGTCTACAAAACTAACTAAAGTAAAATTCCAAAATTATGTTCGTGTAGCTTAAACTCACTATTGTGCAACAATGGGATTCCAAGTCTCATTTAGACTTAGTTCCCTAGGAAAAAAATACAATTATCAATTATGTTTTTTCTCTTATATTTTATTTTGCGGAAATGAGTCTCTTATGGTTTCTAGAATCGTTATAAGACCCATACCTAGAGTCTAAAAAGCCTTGAAATGCACATGAATAAACCTTGATACTATAAATTTGGTTGACCTTAATATATTTATGCATTACTAGACTCTTGAAGTATAATTTTGACACTATTCCTCATTCCTTGCATTGGGTTGAACCCCTTATTTGTGTTGTAAACTAATTTAGATTTTACCTACTTTTAGCATATCTTTGATTTATTTTGCTCTTCATAAATTTTATAATCTATGCCATATTTTAAGGTGCTTGTATTTCCTCTCATTAATTGTAGTTATTCAGTGATTATGGTACTATGTATTCATTAATTAATAGATTAGTTGAGCTTTTCCCTCCTTCCTTAGCTATATATATATATGAGTTTTGGGTGTGCTTCAAAATGTTAGAGCTTGAGGTAAGTAGGATGAGTTGAAGCAGCAAGCACAAGAAGCAAAAGAATACAATAACAAAGCCTCTAAGTAAAATCCTTCATAGAATAGTGCAACATCAACACAACCCTTTAGAAAAGTAAAGAAGCCTTCTAGTGAAAGAAGCCCCTTGTAAAGGTGAACAAATATTCTTATGAAATATTCTTCAAGTGAAGAAACCTTTCACTTATTTTAAAGATGTTGTAGAGTGTGTTTGAAATATATAATTTAAAGCATATATTTGTGCCTTTGTGCCTTTATCTAATTTATTTTGTACTTTTTCATTTAAGTGCTTGCTATCCACGATCATGCAATATTAAAGTGAATGAATTCAAAAAGTTTGGTCATAATTCAACTTCAGGATTTTATGCATGTATTGCATTTATTCGAATTTGAGAGATTTCAGCATCCTGCATGTACATAAAGTAAAAGTATAACTAAAATTTATGTCATTCACTCTTGTAAAAAGTCTAGTTTTGTACAATTACAAAAAAATAGAGCTTAGCTCTCACCTCCTTATTCTAACATCCTACAAAATTTGGCATTGTGTAAGTTTAGATTTGTGCAATTTCGACATTGTGCAAGTCCAATTTTATGTATGTTTTACATAATGGAAGTCTAGATTTGTGCAAGCATATACAAAACCATAAGTGAAAGCTCATTTATAGTTTCATTCCCTTTCAAATTGCTATTAGATATTGAAATATCAGTGGGACTTTTAGAGCCATAACAACAATAACTTCTAGTAATAATCCTCTATAATTGTAGATGCCATAATTCAATGAGAATAATTATGATTATTGGAATATTTAGATGAAGATATTGTTTTGGTATTAGGAGCTTTGAGACCTGGTGGAGAATGGGTTTAAAAAATGCATAGATGTAGCAACATTGAGCTCTTTTTCTTAAGTTGAGAAATATTTTTTAAAGGAGAACTAGAAAAATAATTAAAAAAAACTCTATTCTACATTATGCAAGTAGTTGAGGGACCATATTTTCTAGAATTTTTCTAGCAACCAAGTTAAAGTACATGAGAAATTTTAGCCAACTCCTTCCAAGGCACCATTAAAGTAAAGTTTGTAAGATTATAGATGTTGAGAAGGGAGTTCAAAAATCTACAAATGAGTGAATTAGAGTCCATGAGTGAATTTTTTACCCACAAAATGGGTATTTTCAACTAGATCAGGATGAATGGAAATTTTTTTTAGAACCAAAGAATTATGAAGAAGGTACTGATAAGCCTATCAACATGATTTGAATCAATAGTAATTGTTATTAAAGAATCAATGGATTTAATGAATCTTTTAATGGATGAGCTCATGGTTTCTCTACAAACACATGAGTAGAGGTTAAAATAGATAGCATAGTACTCATTAGATTAGGCATTTAAGATGCAGGTCTCATTCAAATACAATATGAAAGCACGAGGATACGGAAACAAAAAGGAATATGCCACAAGAAAGAACAAGAAAGAACATATACGAATTGACACAAGATAAAAGCAATATGAAATATGGTAATCTCTTTATTGATACGCTTTTTAAAGTGTGTTACAATACGTCTCCTTCCTTTTTAGGGGATAGGAGCGTCAAATATGTTTCTTGTCACAACATCCATGGATAACAATCCTTCTTCCGCGTGCCCACATGTAAGATGGGCGGACCAAAACGTCACCACCGCTTGTGTATGTGATTCTTTGTTCCTTCCTGCTCCTCTGATGTTAGAAACCTGCGTTCAAAGAAACAGAAAATATTAGTAGCACCTGCAGATAAAATAAAGCATGTATTTCCCAAGGCCTACTGTCAGTGTATGCATGAAAATATTAAAACGACTATCAAATGACCTCGGATTGACCTAAAATTTTTATAGAAGCATAAATATATTATCAGAAGACCACTGCAAAAAGAATAGTCTAGAAATTCCTCACAGATTTGTATTCGCTCCAGGGTGGGACGAATAGGCCTGCAATAATTTGTCAGAAAGCACCCTCTTCAATGTCCTGCTTAGGAAGCTCCAAATGACCTGCAAAGTTGGGGTTAGCTAATTGGGGGTGTTTTGGGAAGACCCAGATGGTCAGATTTCTCCAATTTGGCCTCTAGGACCCAGATTTTTCTGGTGCCATCTGCAAGTTAGTGAAGGCAGGAAATGACAAAAACCTGGTCAAAATTGCTCAGAATGAAATGAAATTTGAACTGTAACCTATTTAACATATCTAGAATCAAATGCAAAAGAAAAACTAGAGAAATCTATCACATATTTCTAATCATCCCGGGGTGGGGCGAATAGGACTGTGATAGTTTGGGGAGCGCCGGGGGCAGGACGCCCACCGTTTGGGACACTGTTTCGGCACCAATCCACTTGGGATGGGTCCAAAACTGATTATGGGGTGTTGTCAAAAAATTTTGTGGATAGTTGTGGCCAAAAATTAGGTTTTGGGTCCGGATTCGTGCTTCCAATAGTCACCCAATAACCTCCCTTTCGAATGAGAGATTAAGGATGTGAAGGCACAAATCGCAAGTAGGTATGTAAATTGGCAGCACTTCGTTGCTCAAATGCTCCTTCTCTGTATATCTTTTGGGTGAGAAAACTCACCAATTTATAGACCTTAGGGTCTCCTTGTTTGAATTGCGCATGCGAGGGCGCCACTTGAGTTGTTTGTCCTATTTTCAGAGAAAAGCTAACTCCCTGATTTAGAATCTCCTTGCATGAGGTTTCTAAAATAAAGACATTCATGATTGAAGTCTCTCTTCTTGAATAAAAGCTATTCCTCGCAATTGCATGGCCTGAAGCCTCAGTTAACTGGCGGAGTTACCGAGGTTTGACTTTTTTCCAGTCAAACTTGCTATTCGCCTCACCCTAGGGCGAATGCTGCTATTCGTCCCTGGGTGGGACGAATGCCAGTTTGTATTCATCCCTGGGTGGGACGAGCAGAGAGCAAGGTGCCAAAAAGGTGCCAAATTGACCTCTGACCTCTAAAACTACTTTTGGAAGTGGTTAGGACCACTTGTTTAACCTCTAGGGGCTGCCCTAGGGGCTGTGTGTGTCAATGCGATCAGCGCTTGTTGTCACATAATCGGATTGGTGCTGTTTTGGTGTCTACAGATGCCCCTTTTTGGGAAGCGCTGTGCAAGGCGCAGCGTCGAGCAAAAATAGATAACCAAAGCACTAATGATTAGGGTTTCTCAGTAACCTAACCAACTCTTGATGCCCCAAGTATGGAAAGGGCACGCATTCTTGAATCCTTGCTTCTGACGAGCTAAGGAACTTAATTCAAGTGTTAACCTTGTTCGGTGAGGTGTTACTTGAGCTTGGACATTGATCAGTCATGAATAGGCAAAGGGCGCAACCTTTTGTCTATGGGAACCTTGAGTTCATGATTCATGAATGCCAAGTGTTTGATCAGCTTGTGATAATTGCTTGTTTGCTGCCCCAAGCAGGGGCACGATTGTCTTTGTCAATGATCCTTTGAATGCGTGTCATTTCCATGATTGGGTATATTGTTGTTGATTGGCGACTAAGTGTGACTACCCCCTCAAGCGACGAATCGATGAGGGAATGACCGACATGAGAAAAGCGATGAGTCGCTTGACCCAAGATGACTTAGGTAAGGGTGCCTTCAGTTGTTTACCATTGAATGCGAAAGCAGTTTCCGAACATTCTGACCTATTTTTGGTGGGTTTTAACCCTTTTTGTGACGCATTTTGGAGCTGAAATTGACAAAAATCCGTCCTCCCGTGGAGCGGTCCGGCTATGGTAGCCTTCTTAGGGAGTAGGATAGTGACAATTTGTAACCCCAATGTCTATTTTGGATGCCAAGAATGTCAGGCGCAAAAGCGCCTTCGTTCGGCAATGTTATTGCTATTTTTGGATGGGTTTTGACCCGTTTTGGTGACGCCGTTTGGGGATGAAATTCTCAAAAATCCATCTTCCCGTGGAGCGGTCCGGCTATGGTAGCCTTCTTAGGGAGTAGGATAGTGAGGATTTGTGACCCCGACATCTATTTTGCATGCCCGAAATGTCAAGTGCAAAAGCACTCTTATCGGACACTTTTAGGGCTTGTTTTGGTGCATTTTTGTGCATTTTTTGCTATTTTTGAAATTTTTGCTCTGTATTCATCCCTGGGTGGGATGAATTCCTATTTAGTATTCATCCCAGGGTGGGACGAGCACTAACCAGAGTGCTCATCCCAGGGGGGAATGAGTACAGGCTCAAAAAGCCTATTTAAAGGCCAAAACTGAGTTTTGGGCTCATTTGCATTTGTTTTTCTTGGCGATTTGGAGCTCTGAGGAGGAGGTCAATTCTGTGAAGCGAAGCACTGCTAAATTTTCTTTGCGACCATGAGTTCACATACCGGATCGAGCGGTGGAGCTGAAGTGATACCAGTGAGTGCCCTTCCTCTTTATTATTTTGCATTACAACTGGAAAATCGCAAGTTGTGTTTATTGCTTGTGTTTTATTGTTTTTTTGGTTTTGTTCAAATTGTAAAAATGAAACCCTAGTCTATGAACACTTAACTGAAAACTTAATTTAACCCTAGTTAAACACAGATCAAAATTTTAGTTGAAAACTGAGCTAGAAACTTAGTTTAGAACATAACTTAAAAACTTCGTTGAACCTGAATTGAACCAAGATCAAAACTTAGGTTAAAAACGTAGGGTAAAACTAAGCGAAAAGCGTAGCGTGAACCCTAGTTAACTGTTGTTTTTTTTATTATCAGTTAGAGTTAAAAACCCTAGATCTGAAAAATTATTGTGTTTTTGTTTTGTAATTGTTTTTGTTGTTAATTTATCAGTTAGAGTTAAAAACCCTAGATCTGACAAATTAATTTTGAATTTTTGTTTTGTTTTTGAATTTATCAGTTAGAATTAGAAACCCTAGATATGACAAATGATTTTTTGTTTTGTAATTGTTTTTGTTGTTAATTTATCAGGTTAGAGTTAAAAACCCTAGATCTAAAAAATTAATTTTTTGTTTTGTTATGTATCTTTTGATGCATTGTTGTATATTCATTAGTAGTGTTGTACAGTTTTTTCATTGTTTTAATGTTTTTATGGTGTTTTCTTTTGCAGGTTGTGAAGATCGATATCGGGTGCCCACTATGTTCATTGAAGCACATGCGGCGCTAACTTTGGCTGACTAGGACTGGCTTGACGCCCTTGGGCTCAAGCAGGTGACTCGACTAGAGCCGGTGGTCGGGGATCGGGCCTATCTGATGGCCCTGATCAATCTATGGGATCCCCGGACCAATACCTTCCATCTCCCAATAGGGGAGATGATGGTGACCTTGGAGGATGTCTATCGGATTCTTCGGATTCCAATAGATGGACTATCGATCCGGACGATGCCGTGGGATCGGAGGACACGATCGATACGCTATTTTGGGCATGGAGAGGAGTTGGGTGTGGAGAGCCCCATGGAGAGGGCGGAGAGCGACTGCCAGATTGGTGGCATACTGGTGCGATGGTGGCTAGAGAGGGGTGTGTTGGGAATGAGGCACGCATTACTCATGGGCCTCATTTCCAACATGTTGCTCCTCGACTCTTCGGCGTGAGGTTCTCGTGGAACCTGCTAGAGGTGGTGTTCAGGTTGGTGGAGTGTCCGATAGATGCTTCGATGATTATGAGATGGGGATAGACTCTACTGGCATAGCTCTATGATGAGTTGTACGAGGTCCATTGTCGAAAGTGAAAGGGGATCAGTTGCAGCTACTTGTTGCAGTGCTGGGCTTGGCAGCACATAGCAGTGGAGAGGCCGATGGGGCTGCCCTGGATGACTCGGGTGGAGATGGTAGACTGGGAGATTGGATATGGGGTACTATGGTGGAGGTCAGAGGAGTAGGGATAGAGTCGATGATGGGCAGGTGTCGTAGGGCACTATGTCGATGCCTTCGCTCGGCTTACTCTTGGGGAGGTGTTCTAGCGCCCCTACCGGGACTGTCTAGCCTGGCTTGAGGTTGGAGAGTGGCTCCGATGGGTACGGAGGGGCGGTGGCTGATTGGGTGGCATGGGACTGAGCAGGAGTTCTTCCCATATGGTCGGGTGACCTGATAGTTTGGGGTGCACCAGGGGATGCCTGGTGAGCCCGTGGTCTATCGATATTGAGGGGATGAGAGGACTCTGGACCGACCAGTCGTTGCACCACTTGGCGAGGATTCAGATATGGTTATTGACGTCCCAGATGTGGATGACATCGGGGTTACTATCGAGTATGAGTAGTGGTGGACTTTACGGTGATGGCGAGGCGAGGGGCCTCTAGGGGGTGTAGTAGGGGATGAGGGTGCAGAGGCACCGGGAGAGGGTTGGGGAGTTCCACTGGATGATGTGGACTTGGTGGAGGTTGAGGATGTTGGAGGGGAGTTTGGGGTGCCGGATCAGCCGGAGATGCAGGACGTCTCGGAGTAGTGGGAGCCAGAGCAGGCTGCTGTCCCGGATTCGCCTATGCCTCAGGCAGGTTCGGAGGATGTGGAGGCAAGACATGGCGTGAGATAGCATGATTGGAGGACCTGCTATGGAGACGAGATGGGGAGCTAGGAGAGGCTTTGTAGGAGAGAGATCTCCTATGGACTCAGCTGGAGAGGGAGAATGCATGGGCTGCGTCCCATCGGTAGGAGGGGGATACCGATGCTGCATGGGAGAGGGATCTCTTGCGGGTGCAGCTAGCACAGCGTGATGACGTAGTAGCTTACTATCATCGATGGGAGGTAGAGTGGGTTCGATGAGAGGTAGAGTGGGGTCGATGGGAGGTAGAGTGGTGATCGGCATCGACTGGATATGGAGGGAGAGATTATCCACCTTGGTGGGTGAATACTTGAGCCTCATGGAGGTGGCTCGTCACGTCGGATGAGAGACAGCGATACTGAGCAGTCAGCATCATCCCGTCGTAGGTGGCTAGATGAGGGAGGCGCTAGTGGGCGTGATGTAGGGGCGAGCAATAGTCGCCCTGAGAGGTCCCATAGGACCCACACCATGGGGGTAGTTCCCGTCGCACCGATCCTACGTGATCATGGTGGCCGATGCCCTAGGCTTGGGGGTTTTTGAGTTTTTGGCTTTGGTTGCGAGGTCAGAGGACCGGTTCATTGTAGCCTACGGGCATTTTTGTTATGATATATATACATATGACTCTTTTTTGGTGTTTATGCACTTTTCATGGTTTGTTTTTATGTACATGTTTTTACATTGATGTATGCATATGCGATTATGAATGCGATGTTTCTAATTTGTATGATGTATGCATATGGAATGAATGAAATGAGTTGTTGATAACTTGTCGATGCACCATAGACTGTGCAAGATTTGACTGACTTGCTGTACTAATGGGATGACTTTGTGGAATGACTTTGCATGTGAAAACTTTGTTTTTGTATTTTGCATATTTTTTGATGGTGATGTACGGAATGAAATGTACCAGTTGTTTTAAAATGTAGTTAAGCTTTTCTGAGATTCAGATATTTTAACTAACTAGCCAAGACTGTACATTTATCTCGCAAGACTTTTGAACAAGGTATAAATCTGACTTGAATTTAACCAAGTTATTTCACATCCCTGTGTGTGCAATTGAGTTCATTTATGTGGTATTTGTCAGGATACCGCCAGTGCCAGATAGGCTATCAACCAAACCTGTACTTGAGGATCACCTAATTAGCTCCACTAACTCCATTGTTGTATTTAGTAAGATTAATCCATGGGACAATCTAAGGTACCATAAGCTAGCTCATCCACATGCAAACATTGGTCTACGCACACGCAAAGCTAATGTGACAGACATATCGTCATGCGGTTAGGATACCACCATTGCCAGGTAGGCTATCCACCAAACCCGTAATGAGGATCACCTAGATGGTTTTTCAAATGCTGAGAATTCTAGAGATTCAAGTTCAGGTTGTGTGTTTGCTCAATGGTTTGGGATACTTGCTCGTCTATATAGTGATGAAAATCACTGTTTATTTTTCTCTTTGTTTTTCTTTTTGAGCAAGGATTTTGAATAGTGGTGATAACCACTGTTATTTGATTTTGTATTTTGAGCTTTGTAAGGTTGAGCTTGTGAATGGCCTTGATCCTGTTGGCCTTGGGGATGACTACCCATCTTGTTCAGGGACGTGTAGTATGAATCCTTATGACTTTGGGAACCAAGGGGATGATGGAGATTATGAAGTAAGGGCATTGATATTTTAGGCCTTGGGGATGACTACCCATCCTGGTCAGGGACGTGTAGTACGAATCCTTACAACTTTGAGACCAAAGGTGAGTGGAGATGGTTGTGATGATGGTTTGTTGGAATTTTGTTTTTGAATGGCGTTGATCCTTTTAGGTCTTGGGGATGACTACCCATCCTTGGCAGGGACGTGTAGTATGAATCCTTACAACTTTGGGGACCAACTATGATTGGGATTTGTGGGAGTGGTGAAAACCACTGTTTATTATGGGGAATGGATAGGGAAGAGCTCGTCCTTTTGTCAATTCTCAGCATTCTGGAACCATTCGCACAGGGGGATGAACAGGCTAATCTTTCACCTATGGTACCCTAGACTGCTTTGTAGGTTTCTCTTGCATTCACACAACTTAGGAATTATTTTATGTGTTTTAATTTGTGTTGGGATGCTACGTAACAAGGCGTGATCCAAGTAAAACTTTCCCATGTAAAATCTGTTTAACTATGTACAGTTTTTGGCTAGAAATTTAAAGACAGCTGAATGACGAAAACCCTATATACATTAGGAGACAACTGACTATGCTAAAAATGGTGATGGTGTTATTCTGGATGTATGCGTTTATGAAAATGGATTTGATGTGGAAAATGATGGAATTGCCAAGTAATGACAGTCTATGGTGCTTTTGACTTGTATGACCTAGCAAATATGCAATGTATGGATGCGATGCCTAATGCAACCTATATTTTTGTATTTTGATTTTTATGAGTATGCATGGAATTGAAATGCAATTTTTTTGTTATTTTTTATTTTTGATGATTTTATTGTTTTTGTTTGTTTTTGAATATTTATGTTTGACCAAGCAGTTATGGTAACGCTTGGAGCTTTTGGTTTGACAAAGAGATGACAGTTGAGAATCCTTGGAGCTTTTGGGTTGACCAAAGGGTTTATAGATACCTTTGGGGCATTTTGGGTTGACCAAGCGATTATGAGAATCCTTGGAGCTTTTGGGTTGACCAAAGGGTTTATAGATACCTTTGGGGCATTTTGGGTTGACCAAGCGATTATGAGAATCCTTGGAGCTTTTGGGTTGACCAAAGGGTTTATAGATACCTTTGGGGCATTTTGGGTTGACCAAGCGATTGTGAGAATCCTTGGAGCTTTTGGTTGGACTATGGCTCTCTAGATGTGGAATGGCCTCAAATGACTGATGTTCAAGGGTTCTGTTTCCTTGATTCCTTCAAGAGAGGCAAGCCGGTATGTTCCAGGTCCTATTCTACTATCAATGACATAAGGACCTAACCAGTTTGCCATGAACTTGTCCCTTAGATGGGATGGCAAATTAGAATTCTGTTGGTTCTCTTTTAAGACCAAGTCACCAACCTAAAATTCCCTTAGGTGGACCTTCATGTTGTATGCTTTCTTAAGTCGCTCTTGATAGATACGCAAATGCTCGAGAGCATTAACGCGTCGTTCATCGAGCAACGTCGGTTGGTCTAACCGGGCCTACCGTGCAGTGTCATCATCGATGAACTCTTGCATTGAAATGCGTAGGGAAGGGATTTCCAACTCAAGAGGCATGACTGCCTCGGAGCCATACACCAACGAAAATGGAGTTGCCCCAGTGGGCATCCGGATGCTAGTGCGATAAGCCCATAGGGCAAGCGGGATCTGAATGTGCCAATCCTTATGATTGTCTATGACTATCTTTTTGAGGATGGCGACTAGCATTTTGTTTGACGCCTCTGCTTGCCCATTTGCCTGCGGATAATAGGGTGTTGAAAAACTGTGCTAAATTTTGTACTTTGTGGTCAAAGCACGCACATATTTGTTCTTGAATGACGTCCCATTATCCGACAGGATCTTGGATGGAATACCAAAATGACATATGATGTTATGCAAAATAAACTCCGCAATGCGGGATCCAGTCGTAGAGGTTAGCGAAATTGCTTCCACCCACTTGGTGAAGTACTCTATGGCCGTTATGATGAACGTGTGATGACCAGATGATGCAGGGGAGATCTTTTCGATTAGATCAAAGCCCCACTATGAAAAAGGCCAAGCCGATTGGATCGGCTGCAAGGCCTGAGAAGGTACATGTGTCAAATTAGCATGGTGTTGACACTTCACGCACTTCTTTACATATGCACAACAATCTCACTCTAAATATGGCCAATAATAGCCCATGCGAAGAATGCGCTTTGCGATGGCCATACCGCTGAAGTGGCCACCACATGTACCATCGTGTGCTTGGGTGATCGCCCAAGCGGACTCTTGCTGGTCCAAGCAATGGAGGAGGATTCCTTCATAGCTTCGATGATACAAAATGTCTCCTAACAAGACATGTTTTGCCGCTTTCTGTTTGAATGATCTTTTTGTGGCTTGTGTCAATCCAAGTGGGAGGTTACCTAGCTTGAGGTAATCCCTAATGGGTGTGTACCAATCCTGCTGATCAAAAACCTGGATAGTATGAACGACCAATCCCTCTTGAAGTCCATCCCTAGCAAAAGCTGAGCGGGAAAGAACTTGTAAAAATAGCGTTGTGTTGCTATTAAGAGGGGTCAAGGAGAACAAAGACCCCTAGTTGGCTCGAGTCAGACAATCATGGATTTGAAAGAACTTATCCGAAGATGGTTCAATCTGGATCAGGTGGATTCTTGGCATTAGGTCAGAGCTTGCATGCTCCATCATGGATTGCGATAATGTTTTAACCTGAATGGTTGTCATTTCACCAGAAGGGTCTTGCGGGATTAATGACCCCAAGGAGGCCATAGTATCCACAAAATGATTCGATGATCGAGGGAGTGCCTCGATGTCATACCATTCAAGTTGTGCCAGGAATTTGTCCACAAGGGCTTTGTAGGCCTATAGAACTGGACATCTACATTGGAATATCCCCTTGACTTGATTGACAATCAACAACGAATCACCAAAGATGTTTAAACGTTTAATGTTCATGGTGATTGTTGTCTGAAGACCTATGAGCAAGGCTTCGTATTCTGCATTGTTGTTGGTGCACGAGAAGTCTAATTTAAATGACAGAGGCATTGGAGCCCCTTGTGGAGTGAAGAATACAATTCTCGTGCCACCTCCTTGCTCACATTTAGAACCATCAAAGAATAGGGTCATGTCAGCCTGTGACTCAGGCTCATCAGAATCTGGCGATTCTGAAACATGAAAAACCCCATCATCCGGTAGTTCTATGGTCAGAGGCTGATCGTCTTCAAGAGGAGCCTCTGCCAGTTGATCGGTGATGACTTGACCTTTTATGGATTTCTGTCCAATGAACTCTATGTCAAACTCCGTCAACAACATGATCCATTTTATCGTGCGGCTACTATGATAAGTATGACTCATCATGTATCGCAATGGATTCTCCTTAGACACAACATACGTCGTATTGCTGAGCATGTAGTGGCATAGCTTTTTGGTAGCAAACACCACTGCCAAGCAGAGCTTCTCAACGTATGCATAGTTAAGTTCATAACTGACCAGGGTGCGGCTAAGATAGTATGTAGCCTGTTCTTTGTGTAGTTCATTTTTTTGGGATAGCATGGCGCCCAGTGCCACCTCAGTAGCTGAGATGTATAAATAGAATGACACTCCTGGTCTAGGTGGTGCCAATACTGGCGGTGAAGCCAAGTATTGTTTAATGTCATCAAAGGTTGACTGGCACTCGTCATCCCAATGAAATGTGACCCCCTTATGCAATAATTTATTCATGGGTCGGCACTTGTCAGATAACTGTGCTATGAAGCGCTTGATCGATGCGACCTTTCCCTGCAGACTCCTGAGCTGCTTGATGGTAGTTGGGGGAAGCATTTCAAGGATTGCCTTGACTTTGTGTGGGTCTACCTCGATTCCTCGTTTAGAGACTATGTAACCCAAGAGCTTTCCAGATGTGATGCCAAAGACGCACTTCTTGGGGTTTAGTCTGACCTTATGCTCCATGAGGTGATCGAGGATCTTGCTTAAGTCATCGAGATGATCTGGGCGCAAAAGAGATTTGGCCAACAAATCATCCATGTAATCCTCCAAAGTTTTGTGCATGTAATCATGGAAGATGTACGTCATGGCACGTTGGTAGGTGGCGCCAGCATTTTTAAGGCCAAAAGGCATGACCTTATAGCAAAATGTCCCCCAAGGCATTGTGAATGCCATTTTTAGTTGGTCCTCAGGATTGATACGAATTTGATTGTATCCTGAGAAACCATCCATGAGGGAAAGCATTTCGTGGCCCGTTGTAGCATCTACCAATGCGTCGATGCTCGGCAAGGGAAAATCATCCTTAGGACTCGCTTTGTTTAGATCTCAAAAATCGGTGCATATGCGAATCCTCCCATCGAGCTTCTTGATGGGAACCATGTTAGACAACCATGGCGGATAATCCATGCAGATGACAAACTGTGCATCCAACAACTTTTGTAACTCATCTTTGACCATTAAGGCCACTGTTGGGTGCATCTTACGTAGTTTTTGCTTTACTGGCTTGATTGTCGGATCAAGCGTTAGATTATGCGTGACTAGCTGTGGGTCTAGTCCCGACATGTCTTTGTATGACCATGCAAAAACCTCCTTCTTCTCTTTGAGAAGGGCAATGTAGTCGGCTTGCTCTTCGGGGGATAAACTTACCCCCAGCTTGATGATTTGCAAATTCACTGGATCTGAGCCGATGTCTACGTCAGTCGTCTCCTCGACCGACATGTGGGACCCATCCTCCAACTGGTGTGGAGTTGGGATCAAATGGATATCATTTGCTGAATTTAGATCATCGTTCGGAACGTCAGGTTCCTCTTTAGCATGGAAGACATCCTGAGTCTATCCTGGGGTGAAATGGAACATTCCTCCACAAGGCCAGTACTCTGATGGGGATGGTGGTGTGTCAGCGTGATCCCAGTCGATAGCATCTAGATCTAGATACAATGACCATGTCGGGTCGGTTGGATCATGGATGGGGGCGGTTAGGTCAATGGAGATCATGTTGATGAAATGATTGTGGTCTCCATTACCGTGGGTGTTATAACTCGGACATCCTAGACAATCTGTGTGCTCCGGATCTGGCTCTGTGGGCACTGGCACAAATGGATCAGCCCTATGCATGGAGATGAAGATAGGGTCCACCCTAGGCACTGATGGTTTGATAGGGTCTCCAGGCGGAAGATGCTCTCTGTGTACCTAGAGTGGCGGGTGCAGTAATTGCTATAACTACGTCGGGTTGAGGTGCCACCTATGCCTTGGACCTATGTGTAGGTGTTCAAACATGTCATCTATGTCCAAAGGGTATCGTTGTTGCATCTGTCGCATGTGGTTGAGATAGGCCATCTCGGTTTCATCTTTCGAATCACTGTCAGAGATCCAAAAGCCTTCGTTAGCTCCAACAACTGCTTGCGACATATGAGGCTCATCTTGTTCGAGCAAATTAATGTGGTCCCATCGAGGTTGTTTCGCTCTCTATGGGGGGACCTGATTCTCTTGAAGTGGCATATGCTCAAATGGAGCATCCAATGGGAACATTGTCAGGAAGCTTTCCTGATCATCATTCATGGGATATACTTGCGAATGATTGCTATCAGACTCGAAAGGATCCCAAGGGGCTACCTCGTACTCCGACTCATCCTCTGAAGACCCTTCTTGGTCTTGTCCATATCCCTCTTGTGGGTGAGTCCTTGAATTTTCTCCTTGTTCGACCGAAGGGAAAGGGTTGTTATGGTCAACAAGGTTGGTTGTTAGCAATGGGAGATAATCTCCCAATGTATAGTTTGTGTTAGGATTGGCATATGGACCTGATGCCAACCCATCCTTGTTGCCTATCCCTAGGCCTTGCATGTTCTCCACCAAGATGTCTAGGGGCAAGGGGTGGTTGAACCCTACTCCTGACTTGTCATACGACATTTGATATCTCGGTTGGCAAAGAACACGCACTCCTTGCTCATACCTACCCAACCCATATCCATGCCAATTGCATTGGCCTAGATATCTTAAAGCAAAATCAGGGTTGGATAGATAGTTGACATCCTCAACAAAGGGCTCTTCGTCTTCATCTTCTTGCATACAAATCTCAATGCCATTATCCAGGCCCCCATAAACAAAGTTTGTCTGATTGGGTGGGTAGCCTAAAGGAACCACTGAGCCGATGGGGAGTCGAGGCCTCCCCATGTCTTGCATGGACTCAAGTGTGGGCGTTGCTATAATGTTCCTCACTAGATACTCCCCCAGGCCTGTGCTGGCCATTTCAACGGTGACCGTTGGCGGTTGAGGGGAAGCGAATGGGAGTCCTTCCTGAGTCCACTCCATGTGGGGTGAACTAGGCGTCTCGACTTCCATTCTGCTAGGCATCTCTTCTGTCGAGATGGTTGAGACTAGAGGTGGTTCTTCTTCTAAGGGTTTCTTTCCCTTGTCCTTGGATGTGGCCACCGTAGGTGGCATCATTGTGGAAGGACTAGCGGAAGAAGATGGACCCGGCTGAGGACTCGATGGATTAATCATTGGAGATGCCTACGGAATCGGACCCTGTTGAGATGGATTCAACTAAAAATCCAAATGTGTTGATGGAAGGGTCGATTGCGGCATGAATTGCATTGTATTGCAGTATTTGAAAGGCTCCAAGTCTGTTGGGACTACATGCACCTATCCTTCAAATGTATACTTTAGGCACTGATGAGCTATTGAAGGGACACACTTCATGTCCCGAATCCAAGGCCGACCCAACAAGATATTATAAGCCATCTCACCTTCCAAGATGTGGCACAATGTATGAATAGTCTTTTGTCCCACTTGGATAGGTAGGACAATTGTGCCAACTATCGAGCAGATTGCATCGTTGAATGCTCGCAGTGTGTAAGTGGAGGCCACGATATGAGATGTTGGCAACTTCAAATGCTTCAGAGCTACTGTAGTGATGATATTACTGGACGAGCCAGTGTCCACCAACACTCTCTTATACGGAATCCCATTGACCCATGCGATAACGTGCAGGGGTGGATCCACCACATCACCAGTCACTATTTTCAATTCATCTTCTCTAAAGGTGATGACTGGTTCTATACATTGTTTTACATGCCCCACAAAATTGTTGAAAGAGTTCGCTTCATGGGGCTGTAGCTCGATTGCTTTTAAAATCTCCATTAGAGCCTCTCGATGGGGTGCTAATTGTTGAATTAGCTCGTATATGGAGAGCCTAGCCGATGTGGTCCTTAGACTTTGGGTAAGTCTAGTTCGAATCGTGGCCATTGGTCTAGGCGGGGGAAGTTGCGTAGGGTGTTGTTGAGCTTGTGACATCGATGGAACCTCTCTTGTGGCTATCGTAGGAGCAGCTCCTGGGTACTTCTTGTTCCTAGTCACTATGCTTATCATCCCCACATATCCTTGCATAGGGCAATTCTGTTGCACCTCATTAACTTGAAGGGGTTTTGTCTGTGCCTCATGGGCAGGCAAGGGGTCTCTGAATACTCCCATATGTTGGTTGTTTGGTGCTACGAGGTTGTCCATTGCCAATGTCTTGTTGTCAATGAGATCTTGTACCAAACCTTTGAACTTCCAGCAGCTAAGACCTATACACATGGGTGGGTGCCCGCGGAGGGTGCCCATCATTGTTTTGGGGAGTGGCCTCCCGCTCAGGTCTAGGAGGTCTCGGAGGCAATACTTGATAAGGTCGCATGGACCTCTCTCGTACCAAAGGGTTATGCCTCTCATACACTTCTACTTTGTGCGCGCGAGGGTTTGGAACCTTCGCAGGCACATTGTTATGAAGCAATTCGGCTGTCTGACGCTGAATGCACTCTTTGTTAAGCTAACAAAGATGCTCTAACTGTTCTTGATCTTGCCTAAGCTGCATGATTTGCGCTTGGCGGGTGGCATGTTTGGCAAATGCCAAGTCACTTTGTTCCACCGTCTCTTGTTTAGGAAGCCTAGATGCCTCTCCTACATGTCTATCTCGGTCATGGTGATCCGAGACCTCTATGGGTTGCTTTCCTCTATCGAGGTTAGCTGCATTAACCCGAGGCTGTAGCCTCAATGGGTGATCTTGATACATGGCAGGTGTGGAGGTACATCGCTCCCACGCTGTGTACTACTCTTGAGGAATGTGGTAATCTTCCTCGTCCTCTCTTTCATATGCATGCAAAGGTGTGGGCAGAATTGTCTTGCCCTGTCTAGAAAGCTTGATACTCTAGATATTGTCTAGTGTTTCTAACAGTAATGCGGGGTAGAGGAGGGATGACGAAATCCTGTGGCCCCTCCTTCTAGACCCTCTGTTGCTCTAGCACTTCATCACTAGGCCACCCATAACGGGCTTCTAAGGGAGGTCTCCTATCTACGTTGAGTGCTACGTGTAGGTTCTCTTCTTGGAAGGACCTATGCTGAGTGGGGGTGCCCCTCAAAGAGGTGCCTCTATAGTCCTATTCTATTATGGCATGATGTGGACTCTCTTGTGTGTCAGGCCACCAAGGTGGGATGACCAGGTCCTCAAGACTATATTGGAGGTGACTTGTCCCCCTTGGTGCACTTTTTGCAGTGCTTGCCCGTGATTGGGCTCGGCTACGAGTGAACACCATGGTGATGTGCTCCTAAAGACGAGTAGATTTTTATCTCTTTTAGGATTTTTTATGCTACACTTAAAAAAAAAGGAAACACACAATCAATGCAATGGTTATCTCGTTTAAAGATTTAAAAGTGTGCCCTAAAATCTGGTTTTAGTGTGTTTTGATGTTGTTTTGAAAGCTTTTTGAAAGAACAATTTAAATGCAAAATGAGGGCTCTTATGACTCCCAAAAAATGGTTGCCCCTTCGATATACCATTTCCATACCGATATACCAACCTCTCTATATACCCGCCCTTACGTGAGGGAAACTATTGGTACGTGAGAGTAGATGGTACGTGGAACATAGGCGGTACAGAAGGGGGATCACTCTGTTTATGACACCTACCATAGAAGACTTATCCTCATGTGCTAGGAATCACCCCCACTACACTTGGTCAGCTTTCATTAGGATTTACATCTAGCAACAGTCACGATCGGGGTAATGTATGCAATATCTCAAGCCAAAGTGATGATGGAATCCACCTTTGGTCTTGCTCAAGGGTTGGGGTTTTACGACCAACTCCTTGTTGTTTCAGTTACCACGTGGTGTGTGGGGTTCTTTTTAAGTTGCATAAATGAAGCAAGCAAGCATTCAAACTCTCCTATGCAAGCAAATAACCAGAGAACATAAAGCAAAGAATTGAAAAAAGGTGTTTAAGACCTCTACCTCTTCTCTGCCCAAGTCGGATGTCTCTGAATTTCTGCTCTAAAATAGTCCAGTGTTGGAAAACTTGGTACCTATAAGCAAAAGAACAAGCAACTTTAATCAAAAATTTAATCTTAAAAATCAAGGGACAGAGGTCCCACCGTGATCGCCACTGAAAGCACGAGGATACGGAAACAAAAAGGAATATGCCACAAGAAAGATGCAAAAAGAAAGAACATAGACGAATTGACACAAGATAAAAGTAATATGAAATATTGTAATCTCTTTATTGATATGCTTTTTAAAGTGTGTTACAATACGTCTCCTTCCTTTTTAGGGGATAGGAGCGTCAAATATGTTTCTTATCACAACATCCATGGATAGCAATCCTTCTTTCGCGTGCCCACATGTAATATGGGCGGACCAAAACATCACCACCACTTGTGTATATGATTCTTTACTCCTTCCTGCTCCTCTGATGTTGGAAACCTACATTCAAAGAAACAGAAAATATTAGTAGCACCTGCAGATAGAATAAAGCATGTATTTCCCAAGGCCTACTGTCAGTGTATGCATGAAAATATTAAAATGATAATCAAATGACCTCGGATCGACCTGAAATTTTTATAGAAGCATAAATATATTATCAGAAGACCACTGCAAAAAGAACAGTCTGGAAATTCCTCACAGATTTGTATTCGCTCCAGGGTGGGACGAATAGGCCTGCAATAATTTATCAAAAAGCACCCTCTTCAATGTCCTACTTAGGAAGCTCCAAATGACCTGCAAAGTTGGGGTTAGCTAATTGGGGGTGTTTTGGGAAGACCCAGATGGTCATATTTCTCCAATTTTACCTCTAGGACCCATATTTTTCTAGTGCCATCTACAAGTTAGTGAAGGCGAGAAATGACAAAAACCTGGTCAAAATTGCTCAGAATGAAATGAAATTTGAACTGTAACCTATTTAACATATCTAGAATAAAATTCAAAAGAAAAAATAGAGAAATCTATCACATATTTCTAATCATCCCGGGGTGGGGCGAATAGGACTGTGATAGTTTGGGGAGCGCTCGAGGGCAGGATGCCCACCGTTTGGGACACTGTTTCGGCACCAATCCACTTGGGATGGGTCCAAAACTAATTATGGGGTGTTGTCAACAAATTTTGTGGATATTTGTGGCCAAAAATCAGGTTTTGGGTCCGGATTCATGCTTCCAATAGTCACCCAATAACCTCCCTTTCGAATGAGAGATTAAGGATGTGAAGGCACAAATTGCAAGTAGGTATGTAAATTGGCAGCACTTCGTTGCTCAAATGCTCCTTCTCTGTATATCTTTTGGGTGAGAAAACTCACCAATTTATAGACCTTAGGGTCTCCTTGTTTGAATTGTGCATGCGAGGGCACCACTTGAGTTAACTGTCCTATTTTCAGAGAAAAGCTAAGTTCCTGATTTAGAATCTCCTTGCATGAGGTTTCTAAAATAAATACATTCATGACTGAAGTCTCTCTTCTTGAATAAAATCTATTCCTCACAATTGCATGGCCTAAAGCCTTAGTTAACTGGTGGAGTTGCCGAGGTTTGACTTTTTTCCAATCAAACTTTCTATTCGCCTCACCCTAGGGCGAATGCTGCTATTCATCCCTAGGTGGGACGAATTCCAGTTTGTATTCGTCCTTGGGTGGGACGAGCAGAGAGTAAGGTGCCAAAAAGGTGCCAAATTGACCTCTGACCTCTAAAATTACTTTTGGAAGTGGTTAGGACCACTGTTTAACCTCTAGGGGCTGCCCTAGGGATTGTGTGTGTCAATGCGATCAGCCCTTGTTGTCACATAATCGGATTGGTGCTATTTTGGTGTCTACACAATACAGGGGAGTAATCCTAGTAATAGACTTAAGTTCTCAAGTAGGAAGAGAAAATGACAATAGAGGTGTAGGTTGTATAGACCATGAGAGAGGAGGAATAATAAAATACAACAAAGGAGAAACCAACTATAATTTCCATCAAGAAAGAGTAAGAGAAAACAATAAAAATTAGTAAGAATAATCAAATCAAATGTATGATAAATATAAAATCCAATTTTATTGTTGTAAGAAATTTGATCATTATAGTTATAAGTGTAGAAATAATATGGCTAAGTAAAATAAGTAACAAGCCCACTCTAGCAATGAGAATGATAATATAGAAAATAAAAGTGGATGTGGGTCTATGATATTAACCTGCAATGTTGATGAAGAGAGTCAAAATAATGTATGGTATCTTGATAGTGGCTATAATAAATACGTGCCTAGAAATAGATAAATATTCTCATAGCTAGATGAATCCATCAAGTCTAAAGTGAAGGTGGAAAATAATAGCAAGGTACCTGTCATGAGCAAATGCAGGATTATAATCTACAAAAAAAAGGAGAAATAAAAAACATACGTAATGTATATTATGTGCTTGGGAAAAAACATAATTTCTTGAGCATTGGGCAGCTTGTGCAAAATGGTCAAATAATGTATTCTAAAAATAGAGCTTGCATTATTAGAGATAGAGAAAATAGGCTCATAGAAAATGTAGCCATGAGAAAGAACAAGATATTTCTTTTATAAATTTAGAGTGAAATATTTCTTTTATTTAGTGCAGTTGTATAGAATACTACATGACTATGACATCTTAAATTTTATCACTTGAGTTGTCATGGTCTAAATTTGCTATACAAAAATTAGATGGTGAGGGGATTGCCTCTCATAGAGCAAACCAATCAAGCATGCAAAGGTTTTCTATTAGGCAAGCAACATAGGAATGCATTCCCTAGAAGAAACTTATGAAGATATCCACAAATATTAGAGTTGATGCATTTAGATATTTGTGGGCCTATGCAAACTATCTCATTTATCAATAATAAATATTTTTTAACATTCATAAATAATTTTAGTCGAAATACATAGGTATATTTGTTTAAAAAAAGTCAAAAGCATTTAGAAAATTTAGGGAGTTGAAATATTTAGATGAAAAGTAGAGTGGCTACTATATTAAGACTCTCAAAATAGATGGATAAGGTGTGTACATCTCTAATAAATTCCAAAAAATTTATAAAGCAAAAGGAATTAGAAACCAATTCATAGCTAGACACACACCAAAATAAAATGGTGTTGTAGAGAGAAAGAAAAAGCTATAATGGATTTGGAAAGGATCATACTGAAGGAAAAATCATTACCAAATGTGTTATGGATAGAGGTTGAGCATGTTTAGTTTATCTTCTAAATAGGTTTTCTACAAAAACTATGAAGGACATGATCCTACAAGAAGCATGGGGTAACAAATAGCCAAGTGTTACTCATTTAAGAGCCTTTGGGTGCATAGCATATGCGCATAAGAAAGTTGGATGATAGGGTAGAAAGATGCATCTTCATTGGGTACAATGAAGATTCAAAGGCTTATATATTTTATAACCCTATCACAAAGAAACCAATCATAAGAAGAGATATTAAGTTCATGGAAGATGAAGCTTGGAACTAAAACTCTAATATTTGATAGAAAGGGTTAATAAGTATTGAGTCTAAAGACATAAACAAAGAAAGTGTGGATCAATATGCAACTTCAAGTAGCTTTACTAATATGGGCATCAACCCTTCATCATCAAGCTCATGACCACTTGCAAGAAATATATCCAACATAAAATACCAGCAAAGACAAGGAGCTTGGAAAAAATATATGAATTAACAAGAAATGAAATATAAGAGGAAAATATTTTGATTTTGCTTTATTTTTTTAATGTGATCCTATTTCATTGGAAGAAGTAATTAAATATAGAAAATGGGTAAAATATATTGATGATGAGATTGAGGCCACAGAGAAAAATCTGACTTGGGAATTAATGGATCTTCTAGTAGGAAAGAAAACCATTGGAGTAAAATAGGCGCATAAAGCCAATTTTATTTCCCAAGGTGATGTTAAAAGGTATAAATCAAAGTTGGTTGCAAAATGCTATAAGTAGAAGTCAATTATTGACTATCATGAAGTGTATGCACCTACAGTGATTCTTGACACAATGCAGATAATCCTAGGAATGATATCCCAAAAGGGGTGGAAGGTTTACCAAATGGATGTGAAGTATGCCTTCCTAAATGGAGTGCTAGAAGAGGAGGTCTACATAGACCATCCACCTAGCTTTTATTTATAAGGGAAAGAAGAAAAGGTGCTTAAATTGAATAAATCCTTGTGTGGGTTAAAGCAAGCACCTAGAGCTTGGTATAACCACATTGGTGCATACTTCTAGGAGAATAGATTCAAAAAATGGCTATATGAGTACACTCTTTATATCAATACTAATGAAGAATGAAATATGATCATAGTTTACTTGTATGTAGATGATATAATTTATATTAGAAACAATAGTGTGTTGTTTTATTAGTTTAGAAATACCATGAATCATGAGTTTAAGATGACATACTTGGGCTTAATAAAGTATTTTATTGAAATTGAAGTTACCCAATCAACATATGGTATCTTCATCTCTTAAGGTAAGTATGTCAAAGATGTCTTGAAGAGTTTTAGAATGGATAATAGCACACCAACCATTACTCTAGTTGCAAAAGGTCTAAAATTAAGTAAGAAGGATTTTAGCAACAATGTGGACTCAACCCTCTATAAAAGGTTAGTTGGTAGTCTAATATATTTTATTGCCACTAGACCAAACATTATGTATATAGTGATTTTAACTAGAATATTTATAGAGACACCAAAGAGAATTTTCTTGTAGGTAGGCAAAAGGATATTATGATATGTCAATGGTACTAGAGACCATGGGATATTTTATGCAAAAGTAGAACAACTTGAACTTATTGACTACAAAGACAATTATTGGGTTGACAAATTTGATGATTGGAAGAGTACTTCTAGTTATACATTTCATCTTGGATCAAGTGTAGTTTCATGGTCATATAAGAAATAACCAATTGTTGCATTATCAACTATAGAAGTAAAGTATGTTATCACTATTTCAATTTTATGTCAAACAATTTAGCTAAGAAAAATTTTAGATGAGTTGAATCATCAAAAGGAAGGGGTAACAATAATATTTTGTGACAAAAAATCAACCATAGCATTGTCCAAGGATCCAATATTTTATGGTATAAGCAAGCATATTGACATTTGGTATCCTTTCATCAGAGATATAATAAAAAAAAATGAAATTGAATTATTGTTTTGTAGGTCAAAGGATCAACATGTAAACATCTTCACAAAATATTTTAAGAAGGAATATTTTAAAAGGCTAAAGGAAATGCTAGGTGTTAAAGTTTTTATGAAATCTAACTTAAGAGAGGATGTTGGAAATTATTCCAAATTTCACCTACCTCTAACATATTTTGGAGTAATGGTATTTACTCTTGATAGTTGTAATTTTTTAATAATTAGAGTGCTACATATCCATAAATTAATATGTTAGTTGAGCTTTTCCCTCATTTCTAAGATATATAAATGAGTGTTGGGTGTGCTTCAAAATGTTAGAGAAGAATAGAGATAAGGGTAAGTAAGAGGAGTTGAAGCAACAAGTGCAAGAAGTAGAATAAGACAATAGCAGAGCCTTCAAGTAAAATATTGCATGCAGTAGTGCAACACATTACAAATGTGAAGAAACCTTCTCGTGAAAGAATCTTCTGGTGAAGAAAGCTCTCACTTATTGTACATTTTATGCAGTAGTACGTTTGAAATATAATATATATGTTTGTGTGCCTTCATGCCTTTATCTAATTTATTATGTGTTTTTTGCTTAAATGCTTACTTTCATGGATCATGCAATCTTAAAGTGAATGAATCCAAAAAATTTGGTCATTAGTCAATTTTAGGGTTTCATGCCTATATTGCATATTTCTAGCTTTGAGAATGTTTGGCTTCATGCATGTGCATAAATTTGGAGTATAACTCTAGCATTTTATAGCTAGTTTCTTGAAGAAGTGGTTGTTTTAGCATCATGCAAGAAGTATTCTTGCCCTAAGTGTGGGAAAAATAAATAAGCAAATCAAGGTGAGAAAAATTGAGTGTCTGCAAACACATTTTGTATTCTTTTCAATATTTTTGATAATTAAGTTTATATATGTAAGATGAATGTTGGCCACAAAGTTGATGTACCAAAATGACACTATATATGATGACTAAAGGCTTGCACCAGGATGCTCAGTTTTACCATAACAAGTTTAATAGTTTTTTGAATAAAATTTAAGTTATTATTGAGAATTTTTAAAATAGCTCTAAATAAAGTTGTTTGGTAAGGTCTATATGAGAATACAAAACGGTATGCTCTAGCATGCTCTAGTATTCTGGACTGTGCGCTTTTGCCTCCAATGCACTATATATCCCAATCAAGGGTATGCTCTAGCATGCTCATCCATGTTGGAGTTTGATTGATTTTTATTATTAGTGTGTTTTTCTATTTTCATGGGGTAATATTCCCTCTGAATATCTCCAGTAATATTTAGGTGGTTTGGTGTGATTTTGAGAACATTTGATTCTCATTTATTTATTTTCTTTACCCACTTGGAAGATTTGTTTTGTATTTTACTAACTTGGAAGATTCTTCAATTACATTCCTAAACTATATATTATAATGATTTATCATGAATAAAACAGTTCAGACTAATTATGGCTCACATGTGGTATCAGATTAAGTTTTGAGAGAAACCTTACTAATTTTTTTAAAGAATTTTTTTGTGTTGTTTTAGGACGGCATGAGCGAGGGTATTTGTAAGCTCACGAAGCCAAATTTGGTGCCTGAACCATCCTCGCTTGCTTTCCTGCTGGAGGAGGCACTCTCCCGAAACCTGTTGCTGGATGAGGAAGGGGCAGATTTGTAGCCGTTGCTGAATAATCAGTGGAGGTAGCAGTCCTTATGGTATGACATCTGACACATGGCCTCGAAGACGTATCTAGTCATCAGATTGAGCTTCAAATTGCTCAAATTCCAAATTTGGGCATCTCTCCACTTTTGGGTCACATTATAACGCTGCAAAGGCGTTTAAATGTCCATTGGTAAAAAATGACAATGAGTCGTCAAATGCGGTGAAGGTAGGTCAGGAACAATGGAACCCTTCGAAGTGGCCAACGCGTTCGGGTAAGCGGGTAACCCAGTCTTAATTTGGTGTATCATTTCTATCACTTGACGGAAACCACATAGAAAGAAATTTTAATTATTTTTTTTAATGCAAAAAAACAACTGTAAGGGAAATATTCGGACTTTGGTGGACACATTATTCATGACATTGTTAAGGTTGCATACAAACTTGCCTTCTGGAGCAGGTCGGGACACAGGAAAATATTCAAGACTTCTAAAAAAAGAAAGAAAGACAACTGGTGATCTCATTCACAGTGGAGTTAGTTGGCGTTGATAGGATTGTCGTGTTTATTTTCAAATTTTATAAACATTGCCATTCCATTTTTTCTCTTGAAAAAAAAATAAAAAAATCTCCAGTAAGTGTTTGAGGAGCTAATGTCGTCTTATGAGGAAAGCAGAGAAGCCCATGGATGAGGTTGCGTGCCCAGTGCATGGTACTCATAGGCAAGAGAAGGTTGTGTTCAGAGATCTACCCACATAATGAAAAACAAAACTGTGCCAATGTATGTGAAAGCGTAGAGGAGACCGACGTACGTGAAGGAGACGTGTGTGTCGACATTCATCAAAGAGTAAATGGTGACATGGAATTTTGTGGTGACAAAATATTTAATTTATTTTGAGGACCATTCTTTTTGGCATCATTGGGATGTCAAATTACGGGATTGACTTTGATTAAGAAGTTTAATGGACACCATGTTTGAAGGCTTGGAGGTGCCCAAATTTGATGGGTGCCACTATTATTTTTGGAGTAATAAAATGAAGCACTGGCTCATTGCAAAAGTACTTTGGCATATCATTAAATAAGGATACAAAGAACCTGCAAATTGGAGCTCTCTTGAAGGAGAGGAGAAAAGATCAAAGAAGAAAGAGCAACAATATCAAAATTGCTTGGCTCTCATAGATTTGAGGAGAGGTATGAAAGAGACAAATTTCCCTCTCATTTCAAAATGTAAAACAGCCCAAATGGCTTGGAAAGTATTGCAAGATGCTTATGAAGGAGATATATGTAACAATCCCCAAAGCAAGGAGGAGCCTTGTTTCTTTGAAGAAATTTTTGAAGAGTCTTATTGTGAAGATGCATGTGAAGACATGTCTTATGAAGAAGGCATGCATGATGAATTCCTTACGGAGGAAGATAATTACAAATTTCTTATTGAATAAAATAGAGAAGAATATGAAGATTTAACATGTTTAAAAAGCATGTACATGAATAAAAAATACCTCATGGAGAAGCCATATTGTGAAGAATGTCTCACAGAGGAAACATATGAAGAAGAGTGTCTTATGGAGAAGACACCAAATCAACTATTTGTTGAAGAGTGCTTCATAGAGGAGGCACAAAATTTTGATGAAGCCATTATCATGGAGGAGAATGATGAAGACAAGCCATGACAAGATAAATATGATGGAGAAACACTCATCATGAAGTGTTGCATAGCTAAATACCACTCAAATGGAGTGGATACAAATGAATATGTAAAGGAGAAAGCTCACTCATATGGAGTGAACATTGTCAAGGCTCAAGTTGTGTAGGATGTTGATCCACATGAAAAGATTGATGAAGAGGAGATGAAGGCGAATAAGCTCCATGTTTCAAGATCACTCATCAAGAGTGAAAACTATTTTGTATGAGGAAGACTATCTCAAAGGGGAGATAGAAAATAGTGAGATAGTCATTGATGGACTTCATGGTGTAATAGAGGCAATTGTGGATGGATATCACTCACATGGATTGACTACAGTGAAGGATGATGGTTGTCTTTAAGAGGCAACATTGTGTGAAGAATCATCATTGCAGCAATATTACATCTTGGCAAAAAAAAAGAGAGGCTTGTGGATATCTACTCAACAAATCATTGGAGGTGATATTTTTTTGTTATTTGATTCATTTTTTATTGATTTCTTTGATAGATGTTTTGTGGATAGTTTTGGACTTGTTGTTTTTAAGGAGAAATATGGAGAATGTCTTATGAAGACATCATATGAAAACTTGTATTGTTTGCAAGAGGTAAAACTCTCATGGAGAGCACAATTAGCAAGTTTTGAGACTTGCCTTATGAAGATTTCTTTGAAAACAGAGTTTGGGAGCTTGAGTCCCTTGGACTCAAATGAAGGCAAAGAAAATGATGTGTTCAAAATTCCTTGGAAGGAGGAATATTGTAAAGACATTGTGAGGTGTGATTTTTGGAGTGATGATATGTGAGAGGTCACATATGTAATAGGGTATTTCATGGCCATGTTTGTTTTAATTTTTTGTGTGGAGATTTGTGAGAGAGTACTTTGGTATAATCATCAGTATGAGATGATTAACACATACTCATGCGAAGTATGGTATTGTAATGATGCAAAAGATGATGATTTGCAAGAATGGTTTAAAGACCATAATGAAGATTTGAGAAAGTGGTTGAAGATCAAAATTGAAGGAGCTTTTGATGAAGGGGGAGCTGATCATCAAAAGGCACCCAATTTTATTTTGTTGAAGAAAGCAAACTTAATGGATAGCCCACAAGAAGAGTGGAAGTGTGGTGGGTGCCAACAATACTTTTTCGAGTTATTAAACTTTCTACTTCAGAACTGGAAGAAGCATAAACGAAGATCAGTTCAGTTCATCACAACAGGTCAAAGCATTTTGATATGAAGTATCACTTCATCCAAGACATGATCGAGAAGAAGGTGATTGAATTGCATCATTGCAGCACTGAAGAAAGCATTGCAAATTTATTACTAAAGGAGTTGTCAAAGCTCAATTTTTGAAGTTAAGGAACTTCCTTATCAGTCCCCTCAACTTCAAGGGGGAGTATGTTCGAGTTTGATTGATTTTTATTATTAGTGTGTTTTTCTATGGGGCAATATTTCCTGTGAATATCTCCAATTGTAATAGGTAATATTTAGATGGTTTGGTGTGATGTTGAGAAAATTTGATTCTTATATTTTTTTTCTTTACTTACTTGGAAGATTTGTTCTTTATTCTACTAACTTGAGATTCTTCAATTACATTGCCAAGCTATATATTATAATGACTTATCATGAATAAAACAGTTCAGACTAATTCTGGCTCACAATCCGTTGCTGTAATTTGTAATTTATGATATTCACTGAATATGTTCTTAATAGCAGTTTTCGTTTGCAGTGGAGACGGCTTGGCGTCCAGAGAATCTTATAACATGTCTGCCGGGAAAAATCCCGCCGCTCCAGGCAACGGACCTGTTGACATGCTTTCGAGTCCAGGACACGTCCGATGTCATGTTTCAAATCTTTCTGTACGAATCCGACATACAGAAGTATGCCGATTATGTTGTCGTCAACGTGTTTGAAGAGCTTGAACGCCCCGAGGCACTGGCGGGGCTCTCCAACGGATGCCGTGCTCTGGCCATCGGCCCCGTTATTCTTCCCGAGTTTCTGAAAGGCGCTGAAAATTACGCAAAGGTTGCTACCAGCCTCTAGGAGGATGATATGGACTGCCTCCGATGGCTTCACACATAGGCGCTCTTGTCGGTTCTGTATGTTTCGTTCGGTAGTGTTGCAGTGATGTCGATGGCGCAGCTGCAGGAATTGGCTCTAGGGCTGGAGACGAGTGGGCAGCCACCCGATATAGCGGAGGGGAAGTCGGCGCTGTTGCCCGAAGGGTTTGTTGCGCGAATGAAGGGTCGAGGAATGGTGGTGCAGTGGGCGCCTCAGTTAAAGGTACTGTCGCATCCGTCGTTTCTATCAAGGTGACAATGCTGTTAAAAAAAAGGATGGGGATGGGGTTTTATGATTTTCACTTTAAAAATTAAAAAATTAAAATTTTAGAATCACAAATTTTTAATGGCTTTCTACTATATAATTATGTTTAAATTTAGCTGGAATGAAATAAGCATCTAATAAACATATTTCTTATTAATTTTTTTTCAAACATTAAATTGTTATAAACATAACATTTAAGAAGCCATTTTATAATGAATTTGAATATTATTCAAGAAAATTAAATGATAATTCTAGCATAATCAAGAGATACATAAAGTATCTTTTAGTCTTAGATTTTACTTAGTACTTTTGTGCTAATTTAGCGTTAAAATATTTTTTGTACATTTATTTTAAAAGTGTACTTTAACATCTATATTCTATCATCATAACAAAAATCATTTTCTTTCTTTCCTAAATCAACATATGCTCTTTTTATAAGTATTTATATTAATTTAAATGGTTGAGTACTAAATCCCAATATGGATTGTAGTCATTCACCACTAATCCATTTCTAGATGACCATGTCCTTAACAACCAACTTAAACAACCAAATATCAATGGTCATGTTTGTGAAATTTATATGGCTCCATAGTGTAGATCTAGAAAAACTAAGCCAACTAAATTGAGAACAAGGAAGAAGAAAATTTAAATGATATGGCTCATCAAAAAAAAAAAACTATTATAGTAGCCAAAATAAGACAAATCAATCCAATAATGAGGTGGGATTCACATCTCCCACACCCTAACTTGAATATTTCTTTATGTTTATTGACAAGAATTTCAAACATGGACTAATGCCCATATTATATGCTAAAACTACCCTTAATTTCTTGTAAGATGAACACCGATTATAATGTTATAAAAAAAAAGTACAACAAGAAGAAAAAAAGGTCAAAAACGCTATAAAAATATAAATAAAAAATAGTAGCACCTCTAAATTAAATGGTCAACATCAAAATAATTATGAATTTCCAATAATATTGAAGAGTTAATCATACAACACCCATGGATAACATATTTTCTAGTCAATTCAATTAAAAGTAAATTAAGGATTACACCTAGTATAAGTAGGTGTTCATAAGACTATAAAACCGATATCAACATGAGAAGTATATTTTCAAAATATACATCAAAAGCATAAGAATATGACACCTACTATCTTACAAGAATGCTCAAATACAATACTAGACTTTCACAGTTATCATAAGAAGGCCAAGAGAAGGTGTTTCTAAATTTGGAAGGGGAAAATGTATACCAAAACCTCATAGCTCAATATAAGCAAAGTCAATTTTGATTATTTACAAGACAAAAACTAACAAGATAAAGGAAATGAGGAGTTAAAATAATTGATGGAATATTTTAGCCTTCAAATAAAATTTATAAGTATCAAGTGGCTACTTAACTAATATACTATAAAGCATTATTTTAGCTAGAAAAATATCAAATGATATGCCTCCACCATAAGCAACAACACAATAATATTATGATATTAAGCAATTAAAAAATTCTCAACTTAAAATGGGATTCAATAGATATTTGAATCCTCAGGTTGTAGGTATTACTATTGGAGTTATTACTTTATTTGACACCTTTGTAAATATTTATATTTGGCAGTGTGTTTGATATTTAAGGCTATACTTTGTATCAAGTTCTTAAGTGTGAATATTTATCATTTTAATAAGTGTGGAGCTATGCGTGTGAGGTTTCTTGTTAGTAAGTGTTAGTTATATGAGTGAATTGTCAAGTTTAGAATTAGAGAGTTATAAGTAATAATGAGAGATTTTATCTTTATGTAATGTATTAAATTTATTATTTAAAAGAGAAATATGAATAGTTGGTCTCCCATGAGTTCAAGGAGAGAAAATATCAAGAGTCATGTAATATGAAGAGTCTCATTATGTATATATTGAAGGTAAATCTGTGTAATATATAAATTGAGGAAGCATTTCTTTAGTAGTTTCAATAAATATTTCAACGTGTTTATTGTTCATTATTGGGAATTTGATATATATACATGTTATTGAGTTGATTTATGATTCTAGAAATTATTTAACCTATGAGCATAACATTATTTTTCTAATAATTACATTATGATCTACATCACCATGTCTATTTCATGGGGTGTAAAATATCAAATCATTTCATAGAAGATTTTATAATGTATATAAGGATTGGATAGAATTAAACCCTAATGTGTACATAGTATTTCAATTAGAGGACCCATATTGAAGTGATATGCAAGCATATCTAAAGATTTTATTATAATATTTGAAGAATTTATCAATATTCTTCTATACAAATTTGGGGCTAGGGCAATTCATAATCATGCCTTTCAATATTTTTTCATATTCAAACAAGCACAACATAAAAAGGATTTATTTTATTAGAATATAGAAAGCCCTTAGTTATAAAGTACAACATTGATGTCAATTTTATTAAAGCAATATTTTCTAAAACTTTCTTACCTCCAATTAGGAATGGTCTAAAGATATAATACAATCTTATAATTTTATAAGATTGTATGGCATATTCTAGGACTTTAGAAAGTCTAAAAGTGGAAGAATAAATTATTCTAAAGTTTGATATTAAAAATAATAATAAAAGTGTTACTAGATATGTTTTATTGATGTCAAAATTTTGCATAAAACCATAACTACTAATGTTGATGGAAAAATGAAAATATTAGATATATTTTAGAAAGAAAGAGTACGAAGAATAACTACAACAAAATACATGAGTCAATTAAGTTTTTGAAAAGGTTCTATCCATCACAATGGATCAAATTATGAAAGTTATGTATAAATGAAGTGATCAACCACTTTTAAGGATTGAATGGAAACTAAAGACCCCTTGGTTCAAAGATATATCATTTTGTTTTTAACATGGTATTTTTGGAAATTGTTTTAAAAATAATCTTTATTTCAAGAAATTTTTATTTTCAACTATAGTTCATGATAATTATGACTTTAACATGATTCAAAATAGATAAAAACCAAGATATGATTTTATAATTGCTAAATACATTTCTTAAAGTGAAAACCCTAAACATATATAAAATAAGACTCTTGATATTTACAAAAATCTATTATCAAACCACCAAAAACTCCAACAAGTCCCTCTTGAATACAACAACATTATCCACTTATATGAAGACACTACATATCTAATTGGTTGAATAGATGCTAGTTATCCATTTAATCTAATAAAAGGTCATATTCATGATCTTCATACCATTAGTAAATATCCTCTTAATGTTACCCATCAAAGTATCCTAATATAGTAAAAAAATTTAAGACATTTATTCTAATATACTAATAATGATACGTCTAATTCTTGATATTTTTCTATAGCACACCAATGGTGCCTTTTAGATCCCTATAAGGTTGTTTCTCCTAAATATATATATATATTTATAATGATAACCTTAGAGGGTATTTGAAAGATTCTAACTTGTACAAACATAATGATTCTCATACTACTTCTTGTTCACTATATTCCAACGTCCAAGAGTGGTACATTGGTTTTTACCCTTTTGACAATTTCCCACTTGCTCATGAATGCACACCCAAAATAAACTATGTTAATTTTTGCTTATAGGTATGATTGTATTCTAGAATTTTGAAAAGAATATATTTTAAAATACAATGGTTCATATGATTTAATCCATTATTTTTTTATTAATACCTATGTCAGATGGAGATTATAATTAAGTAGGACATAAGATTCATAAACCCTATATATTGATTAAGACACCTCCTAGTTAACCAAGAAAATTAGGAATATGATATTATCTCATATAGTAGTCTTCCATATCCATTGGATTACTCAAGGTAAATTCAATTCCATTCAACATCTATTAAGTTTATTTTTTTGTCAATTTAATATGAAGAGTTCTTACATAATTATAGGATCATAACCAAAATAATAAAAGTTTTTGCCTAGTTCATTATATTGTAAAAGACTACTACTCTCGCCAAATTTAACTCATTTTTAAAAATTAACCTTATAATTAATTCTATGGGCCCCACTAGCTTTATTGCCAATTTCACTTTTATCAAAGTTCCCTTGGCTAACTAGAGCCTCATCCATCTAATGATAGTATTAATTAATTTAATAAAAACATGAAAAATCCTATACATATAATGTTAAAATGGTATTTTCCAATATGTTCCCATTTTTATTGATTGATTTGTGGAAGGGGTTTTGAAAGGATCCATGAATATTATTAATAGAAGAAAAAATAAATATATTTAAAGGCCACAAAGGGAACCTTACAACACCTAGAAAATACAAACATCAAAAATTGAAACCCGTGATCAAAAAGGATCATCAACAAAAAGACAGTATCCCACGACATCGAAACAACATCAACACAAAGACTTTTTACTACATAGAAGAGGAGAATGGCAAAAAAATCAACCCATCGTCCCTCTTGGTATTTTTAAAATTGGAAAGGCCCTTGTTCCCACTATTTTTGATAACAAAATTTAGATAGTTACACCTTCTAAGGAACCCAAACCTATCATCTGCAACTCTAAGTTGAAGGTCGTACTATAAGAAATAAATATCCTCTCTTATAGATACAATTACACACAAAAGTATTTGATTTAGAAATAAATGTGAACCATATTTCCTTCTCATTAACCTGAATCTATCATCTACAACTCTAAACTTGAGGTCATATTGGAAGCTATAAGGATCCTCTCTTATGGATCCAATTGCACACAAAGGCGTTTGATGTGGAAATAAATGTGAACCATAATTTCTTCTCAGAAAACTTAAACTATCATCCGCAAATATAAATTGGAGTTCATACTGGAATCTATAAAGTTTATTTTTTATAGAGCGAATGACACACAAGATTTTGAGCTAGAAATAAGTATGAACCATAACATTTTGGGCATTCTTTGCACTCAAAAAATTTATGAAGGTTATGTGAATGCCAAAGAAACCTCCCATTATTAGAAATACGAATAAAAATATCTAACAAGGCTTTGAGGGAAGTTTATACACAATATGATGAAATTTTCTTGAGCAAGAGCCAAATTAGCAAGGGCATCAATGGTAGAATTTCCTTCTGTATGGACATGTTGTATGATGACATCTCTAAGATTTGGAAGGAAAATTTTAGATTTGTCTATCATAGATTGAATGCTAAAATAGGAGATAATATCACCTTTTATATTGTTAACAATATTTAGAGAATATCCTTCAATGATGAGGTTTTCCATAGGAAGATTGTAAATGATCTTAAGGCCTTGATAGACATATCTAGATTTAGAAAAATGGTTAGTTTGGATGCCAATATTCTTAGCATAAGCAAGTATAATTTACCACTGACTATCTCTAAATACTTCTCTAGACCTAATAGGATCTATATTACCTTTAGAAACTCCATTCAAATTATGCTTTATCCATCCTTCAGGAGGAGAGGTCCACCTAACCTATGATTTTTCAATCTGAGCTATAGAAGAACTCACCATAGTGGGATTGAATATTTTACTAGGATTAGAGATTTCAATGGTGGTAGCTATTCTTTATTTAGAGAGAGGCTCAAAAGAATCTCCTTCAGGAATAAGTAAAAAATTCTCAAGGATAGTAAAAAAATATGATTGCCAACTGAGATAGAGTCTTTAGAAAAATTTCAAAAACCTCTATGATTTCTCTCCAACCATATGCTCTAAAGGTAATATGGGAGACAAAAGAACCACATAGATTTAATATGGACCCCCAAAAAAGGGGAATGCCACTAATAGCAAATATCAAGAATGAAATTAGGGAAGGCACAAGCAATTTTAAAAATAGAAAATATTTGATGGATAAAACTAAAAGAAAAGGGGTATTCAAGGAATAGGTGTTGGGAAAATTCACAATCGAAATTGCACTGATAGCATCGATTGGACATAACAATTTCTTTGGACACTAGGTTATCTATCATGAGTATCCTAATTTGGATGAATAACAAAAAAATGAAGACAACTTTGGGAATGAGATGCTTAAGCCAAATGCATTTATATAGAAACCATTTATCTTGATTATTTTTAGATAAATAATAAGCAGGTCGAACAAAGTATAGTCCATTCTTAGAAGGATTCCAAATAGGATGATCTTCAAAATTTGATCTAGGAATGACACACATTTGTTAGGATGTGGAGGAGTTTAATTCTTACTCTTTCTTGGATGATGTTAATATTTGTTTGAGGAGGGAATTTCTAGGATTTTCTACCATTAGAGACCTCTATAAAATTCTAAATTTTGGTTTCAGAGAGAGTATCTATAATGGATTTTATGGGTATCATGTCATAGATATGATCTCTAGGACTATCTAGAAGCCAAGATTCTTTCCAAAAATTCAATGAGTCTACCATTTTTCAAATTCTATATTAACCCCTATTTGAAAATAGGTTTGGTCTTTAAAATAGAATTCATTAAGGTAGAGCCAAAAGGAAGATCATTATTGTTTAGGATACAGTTGTACTACCTGAGGTATTTAGACTTGATGATGCCAATCCAAGTTATTCATTGATTGCTAAGTCTTATCCAAGCCTATTTGCCTATGAGAGAAAGTTTCATTAACTTTAATTTTTTGAATGCCAGACCATCTTATTATTATTTAGAGCAAATTTGATCCCAAGAAACTAGAGGAAATATTTTACAAATCTCACTCCCAAACCAAAGAAAACCTCTCTGAATTTGTTCAATCCTTTGATATATGTATGAGGGGGATTTGAATATGGACAAGAAGAATGCAGGTATGGTTTTCAAAGTGGATTTAACAAGACTATATTTTTTAGCTTGACATAGGATGGCTTTCTTCTAGCCTGATAGTTTTCTTTACATTTTTTCAATGATAGAATTCCACCAATATTCAAGAGGCCAACTATGGAATAAAAGAAGACAAAAATAAGTGGAGGGGAAGGAGGAAATGATGCAGCCAAGGATTTTAGATATTTTAAGTTGCTTGGTTAAGGGAGTATTAAGGAAATAAATATTGCTTTTGATGTAGTTGAAACACTATCCAAAGGCTTCCTCATAAATATTACAGATGGATTTTATAGGCTTGAGTTGAAAAACTTATGATATTGTGGATAGGATAATGTCATCCACCAATTACTGGTGAGTGATGGGGCTGAGAGGAGAAACAACTTTAATACCTAAGATCGAACCTTTAAGGTAATTATTTTTTAGATCTCTTCCAAGAACTTTATCCATAATTATGAATAGGGAGGGAGAAAGAGGTTCTCCATATCTTAAGCCTCTATAGCTCCTAAAATAACTAGTAGCAAACCCATTTACTATAACAAAGAAGGAAGTAGAGGAAATGCAAGCTTTAATTAACTTGACAAAATCAAACTTAGTAAGTACAAAGAGCAAAAACTCCTAAGAAACTCTATCAAAAACCTTGTTGATATCAAGTTTTAGGAAGAGCCCAAATTTTCTACTTTTGTTGATAGAATGGATGAGCTCGTGTATAGTGATTATTCCATCAGTGATTAGTCTTCCTTGAATAGTGCTTTCTTGGTTTAAATCAATGATAATGGGAAGGATTTATTTCATTATGTTGGACAAAGTCTTGGTGAGGATTTTAAATAGAACATTACATAGGCTAATGGGTCTAAAGCTAGATAGATACTTGGCTTCCATGGAAATAGGAACAATAAATTTATTCCTTTTGATTTCCTTGATGGCTGCCATAATATAATTTCCAATAATATACCAAAATTTGAGAAAGAAAATACTAGGAAAACCATCAAGTCTAGGAGCTTTGTCATAAATTATGGAAAAGAGAGACTTTCTTATTTATTCTTCAAAAAAATGTTTTAGAAGAAAATCATTGAGTTTTGGGGTAATGAACTGACGAATATTGGTAAACATTTGTTTCATCACTTGAGAAGAGCACTAATTACTAGGTATAAGGATATTTTCAAAGAAATCCACTAATTTAGATTTGATTTCCAATATATATTCAATTTTTGACCAATCAGCTTTGAGGAGTTCTGTAATTTTATTGAAACTATGATGTATGAAAGTAGTTGCATCGAAGAATTTAGTGTTGGTATCCCATTATTATAACCAAGTTGCCCTTCAATTTTACTTCTAAAACACTTATTTAGAAGCTAAAAATTTATGAAATTCAGATAGGAATCTCTTTTTTGAATCTCTAAATTTTGAAGATGAAACTCCATTTTGAAGGTCTTCTTCAATATACATTAGTTGTTATTGTAATCCCTACTTTTGTTGAAACATATTCCACTATTTAAGATTATATTTAATAGAATTTATTTTTTTAGCCACCTAAGTTATGAGAGGTCCATAGAAGGGCTTAATACACATCTCTGATATTAGACCGTTAATATCATTATGATGAAGCCACATTACTTCAAATCTAAAGGGAGTTTCAAATATTGTTGTAGGTTTAAAAGATTCAATGATGAGGGCGTTATGATCTGTCCTAATATTAGGAAGAAAAAAGAGGTTGGCATCTTCAAAATGATATATAACACTCTATCTAGTCTTAGTTGGACCAAATTCCTGCCAACCCTCCTATTACTCTAGGTGTACTTACTACCTCTCAGCTAGATGTCCATCAACTCATTGCTTTCAATGAAGTTGGAAAAGTCATCATAGCACTTTCCAGTGATGGTTACCCCTCAAAACTTGTCATAAGGAAATATGAGAGAGTTAATATATCCAACAAACATCCATGGTTCATTACTAAATATAGTTTTCATTTGAATTATAGTATCCCATAAATTGATTCATCTTGAAGGGGTGTTAAGAGTATAAATGTTGGATAGAATCCCCTTGACTTTAGAATCTTTGCAAAAAAATAATATATTGATAAATCTATCCAAAACTGAGAGGATCATGCCTTCAATTTTAGATGGTTTCCACATATAGATCAAGAATTTGGAAGCCCCTTAGATAGGACTTAGCAAGAACTCATAATTCTTCTAAATTTTTTTGGAAACTCTTTCCACATTGTAGTTATCAACTTTTGTATCTTGAAGAAGAATGATAGAGAGTTTCAAATATTTTCTCATAGATTTAACTAGATGCTACTTAGTTTAACCATTAAGGTCTCTGAAAATCCAAAAGAGGACCTTCATTTATGGTTTTTGAAGAATATTTTCATCCCTACTTTGAGACACATGGTTTTTGGTATTTTGATCACCTTCACCACCAGGGTTGATTTTAGTGTTTTATTTTTGAGATATGGGTAGGATGGATTGAGTTACATTTGTAATTTCTTCCTCAGATTCTCTTCATCTCATTTTTTGATTAGAGGGTCTTCCCATTTTTTATTACTTACAACGACAACAAAGACCTTCTTTTTATTTATAGTCACCCACCTATGAGGTCTAATAGGGGAACCTTCTATAGAAGCTTCCTTAGCAAGGTATGGTGGGGGAATAAGCTCAAGATTTGAAGGGGAGGATGATGGAGGGAAATTTTTATGGGGTTGGGAAGAAATATCAAGGAGGATCATGGACTCATTTGAGAGGTGGAGGGCCTCAGGATGAAAAAGAATATCATTATAGGGGTAGATATCCAAAGGATCAAAAAAATTGCTAGAGGTAAATGGAGGATTAGAAACTAGGAGAGGCTTTCATGGAGGATCAGAGATAGGAAGTGACTCTAATGGAGGGTCTAAAATTGTAATATGATTAAATTTATTAGAAACTTGAGTAATGGATCCAAAAATAGAAGAGGGGCATACCTATGTGGAGGGCCGAGTCTCTAAAATTGCCATTGGTTCCTTGCCTTTATGGTTTTGTATGGGGATAAATATTTTCTAGAATCACCACCATTGGAATTGGGCATTGAATTTATTTTTAGAGATAGGTATTAATGAGCAAGATGACCCTGATTCTTGAATTCCATATAGAACATTGATTTATTTTAATATTTAATAACTTAGGTCCAACCACTCACTTCAGAGATAAGGTCAATTGATGTGGGAAGCTTAAATTTGATATTAACATTTATGCACATTCTAGTATACACCATGCGATATTTAGCTTTGGTAGCAGGTTCAAAGGCAACCAACTTACCAATGAACCTAGTGATGCCCTTGAGGATGCTTTCATGCTAGAACTGAATGGGAAGCCCTATGTGTTTAACTAATACTGGTATTATGTTATTACTTTGGGTATTTGGGTTAAAGTTAACATCCCATTTTCTGAGGAACAAGCTTTGATGACCAAAAAACTAGGCCCCCCTATAATAATATGGCTTGAATCATTAGTATTATTCAATATAATGAGGAATAAGCCTCAAGGGATGGCCACTATTTCCATAAGACCTTTAGGGTGCCCCTCGATAAATGCCCATTTTTGAATAGATTCAATATATAGTATGGATACAACTATTTTACCAACTAGAAAGAATCCCTCCTATGATAGATTTGATACCATGAGATAAGGATGGATATTAAGGGTTCATTCACTCATAATGAGAATCATTTATCTACTCACTTTAGTTGAAGAAAAATAGGAGCCTTTGACTATTTGTGTAAAGGAATCATGCAAGAATTTATCCAAATATTAGGACCAAATTTGGGAATGGGTTCCCCGTTAATTCATAAGACATTCATGTCACCTGTCACTCCATCTAGAGATTCATCTAGGTTATTTGGATATTCACTCCCAACTATAATGCTTAAACCATGATCTCCATGAGACTCACCTGAACTCAAGTCATGACAACCAGAGTTCCCACCAATGCATGATTCAAAATTTTAAGCACTTCTCGCCATCGCCATCACGTCAATTGACCAGGCCACCACTAGCCATGATTATGCTTCTAGTGAATATGAATAGTCTTAGGTTGAGTTTAGATTAAGCAATAATAAGACACCTATAGATTATCCTACTTCATGTTCACACTTAAAAATACATTCTAGGTCTCCCTCAAATATCTCCAAGAATCTCTTTTTCATGAAATCCCTCTTAAGAAATATTCTCTTAAGCTTCTTGGATCTCTACACTAAGAATCCCATTCATTTTATCCATAAATTAACAATTTTATCCTATAAATAAGCCCTTACCTCAATGCCATTTAGGTTAGGATACCTATTAACTAAGAAGGTTAGAGTGTAAGAAAGAACACTCAAGATATCAAGCATCCAAGGACATTGAGCATGTTTATTGAGAATCAATGTAAGTATCCTCCAAGGCTAGTGTTCTTCCTTTATCATATTTAATTTTTATAGTATATATTTTTATTTGTGGAAAACATCCCAGAAGGGATACCACTTTTGGGTAAGACCCAAGGAGGAAGGGGTATCCATTCTACCAAAATCACCAAGGACTCAAACCTAGCCTACCACCTTTGACATACTCAAGGAGCAAACAAACACACAAAAACATTTAAATAAATAAATAACAATAAAAATAATAAAATAAAATAAAAAACATGCTCCTTGAGTGTGTCAAAAAGAAAATAACAAACAAAACACACACACAAAAAGATAAAAAAAACCACAACATGAACCACATAGAAAAAACACAAGAACAACATAACAAAACACAAACATGACAACAAAAATTGAACACTACAAAGACATAACAAAAAAAACATGAAAAATAAACACAACCAAAACATAAAATATTAAAAAACTAAAATAAAAATTAACAACAAACAACAAAAAAAAACAAAAAACATAGAAAACACTCACACATAAAGACACAAAATAACATTAAAAAACAGAAACACAAGAACAAGAATGATAAAACACAAGAAAAATAACAAAAAACATTAAAAAAAAAATCACAAAATAAAAAAACACAAGAACAACAAAAAACAACACAATGAACACAAAAGAAAAACAAAACGAAAGAACACACACACCTTAAAAAACTAAACAAAAAAAACAAAAATAGAAAAAAGAAAAAAAAATTGAACATAACAATGACCTTTCTAGACCAAAAGAATTTTAAGGTAATAATCAATAGAGGAAACACAAGAAATAATATTTTGAGCTAGGGAACTAAAATAACCTAATAAAACCAAAGAGAAGAAAAAATAAAGCAAGAAGAAACTAGGTACCTTCAGAACTAGAGCCATCTAAAGAAATGATAGAAAGAAGAGTTTCCCTTATTTGTGAAGTCCACCATCTAGGAGGGTGGCCATAACAAGTAAGATCACCTTTTTCCAAAGCCCAATTAGCTAAAGCATCAACACTCTTGTTTTGATCTCTGACCACATGATTGTAATCAACTTTCAAAAATTCCATCTGGATTAATTGAATCTTCTCAATAATTTTTTTATTCTCCAATCAACCTTATGATTCTTAGAAGGAGTCTTCAAAATATTAATCATGAGTTGATAGTTAGACTCAACTAACACCTTTTCCCATCCAACCTTAGTAGCCTCTTGAAGGCCTCTAAGGATACCATACCCCTCAACAACATTATTGGAAAGAATACCCAAATTCTCAGTAAAAGTAAAAATTAGAGAGCCATCTAAAAGTCTACCAATTCCTCCTGCATTAGCTTTTCCATGGTTCCCTCTAAAGGCTCCATCGGTATTGAATTTTCCATAATTCTTAGGAGGAGGTTTCCAATTTCTTGTCCTATCCATATTACAAATACTCACATTCCTTTTAAGTTGGTTTCCCTTAGAAGACTTAATCTTCAATATTTGCATCACTTGATCCCATCTTTGCTGGGAGTATTGAGGATGATTAAGGAGTTGATGTATTGATTCAACTAAGTTGGATATGGTATTTTACAAAATATAGTGAATATCCTTCCTATCTTGATTAAAAATTTGGTTTTTCCTTTCATTCCAGATATTCCAAAGAATAATGGTAGAACCCATCCAAACTAACTGCCGAATAAAATGATGAACACCCTATTTATTAGGCCAATCCCTCCAAAGTTGTTCAAAAGTAAAAACAATTGGACAACTGTAAGACAAGTAAGATGGCCATTCTCCTCCATAGCGCAAAGGCTAAAGTACACTCAATAAAAATATGGTTGAGATTTTCTACATTCTCTTCACACTTTTCACATCTAAAAGGTCCATGAAAACCATGCTTCATAATTTGCTCACCAAAAAGCACCCTATGATGCAATAAAATAAAATTAAAGAACCTCACCTTAGGCCAAATATTTTGAGCCCAAATTTGAGAAAAGATGTTAGAATATTGGTTGGGATTATTATGGCATAAAGTCAAATAACCTTGAGCAACTGAATACTCACCCTTAGTAGCGTTGTTCCATCCAAAATAATATTTTTAATGGGACCAAGAGAGAGATATCTCATATGAATGATGCCTTGGATATCTTGTCTTTGCATTTTTGGGATTTGAATAGGCCAGTCCTCAATAGGGATCCAATTTCTACCAACCTTTGAATTACTAGTATGGTACCAACAATAACTAGCCACCTCTCAGGAAACTGAGTTATCAAAGGAAAATTTAAACAAAATTTTTCCTTAATCACTAGTCTTAAGAACTTTTTTAATGGGAGAACCTTTGGTAGGAAGTTGATAGTGAATAAGGTGTTCAGGACTTTTATTCTCAGTATATTTAGAACGAAGATTATTGGCCTGAAAAGCATTAGGGTTATGCATCATCCTCAAATATAATTTATCAGCTAAAGATTTTATTTTATTAATAGAAGACCATAATCCTAACCCCCCTTCATTCTTAGGAAGACATAAAGTGTCCCATTTCACCAAGGCCTAGTTTCTTTTCTACTTAGTACCACTCCAAAGGAATTGATGACTGATTTGATCCAGTTCTTGAATAATAGCCTTTGGTATATTCAACACAGAAGATACATAAATAGGAATAGCTTGAAGGACTGATTTTACCAAAGTGATTCTACCCCAGAATAAAGCCCCCTATTGGTCCACTTTCCAATTTTCTTCTTGATTTTTTCCAACAACCAATTCCAATATTTATTTTTCTACCTTTGAATATTGATGGGAAAAACTAAATAAGTGATAAGAAGAGATGTATTCTTATATATTAATTTATCGAAGAATATGGATTTCTTTATGGCAGAGCAGTGAAAGAAAATAACTTTAGATTTGTCTTCATTGATCAACTTCCCAGTAGCCTTAGAAAAATAGCTAATTATTTGCTTAATATTAGAAGCTTCCTTAACTGTGGATTTACCTAAAAGAGTAGAGTCATCCACAAATTGAATATTAGAGATAGGTCTAGCTCCATTAGCAATGGTAACCCCCTCAAGAGTTTGATTTCCCTATTTTTGATTATAGTCCTACCCAAGCATTTAGCAAGAATGATGAATAAATAAGGGGATAGCGGGTCACCTTGCCTAATACCTCTAGAAGTTGGGAATGACTAAGAAGGCCTACCATTGATAAGAAATAAGTAGGAAATTGAAGAGATACATTCAATAATCCAATCCATCCAATCCTTAGAGAAAACAAATTGCCTCAAAACTTTGATAAGGAAGTGCCAATCCACTCTGTCATAAGATTTGGATAAGTCTAACCGAATGAACATGGAAGGATATTTTTGCATATCCATGGAATGGATGGCTTCCTAAGAAAGAAATATCTCATATACTATTTGACGCCCTTCCACATAACCCCCTTGCTCAAGAAAAATAATATTATGCAAAAGAGGCTTCAACCTTTCTACCATGATCTTAGTAATGATTTTGAGAATAACATTACATAAAGCAATAGGTCTAAAAGTTGAGATATGATCAACCTCTTGAGATTTTGGAACAAGAGTAATGTAATTTTTGTTGATAACATTTAAAATTTATTTGGTTTTCCTGGCTTCTTCCACCACCTCTAATAAATTAGCATGAAGGATATCCCAAAACTCTTGGTATAACTAGATGGGAAAACCATCAGATCCTGGGGTTTTCCCTTTTTGCATTTTAAAAACTACCTATTGAAGCTCATTGATAGTAATAGGAGCAATCAAAATAGAGTTCTCCTCAGATGTTATAAGAGAAGGGATTGCTTGAAGAACATTTTGTTGAGAAGGTGATTCAAGAGGAATAGCAACAAAAGGATTGGAAAAGTAATTGACAACAATAGAGTTAATGTCATCCCAAGTATACACAACATCTCCAGAATCTGATTTTAGAGAAGAAATAAAGTTGTGAGATGTTCGAGCTATAAGATATTTGTGGAAGAAATTTCTGTTTAGATCTCCTTCTTTGAGCCATTGAATTCTAGATTTTTACTTCCATAAGATTTTTTTTTTTTTTTTCATTCCTTTAACTGAGTTGTGAGTTTAATTTCATTAGAACTTCTATTCTCTATGAGGCCATCTAAATAGAGTTTATTATTCAAATTTTCAAGTTTGAGCAATAACTTCATATTTTTTTATGAACATCCCCAAACTCCTTCTAGTTCCAAGTCTTGATTTTAGATTTAATGTATTGTAGTTTTTTAGAAAAATAGAATATCTTAGTCCCATGCCTAGGCTTACCTTCCTTCCACCATTGTTGCACATGAGGTCTAAAGGAATTTTCTCTAAGAAAAATTAATTAAAAATAAAGAGGAGAGAAACTCACATTGGTTTTCCACATTTCCACCATGATTGGCTAGTGATCCGAACCAGCATTGTTAAGATTCTTCACTTTAGGAATGCGACAATGGATTAAGAAATTTTTGGAGAGGAAAAACTTATCAAATCTCTCCATTATACAAGTTAAGCCTTGCATTATGTTAGACCAAGTCATAATGCCATTATCTGGTTGGATGTCCACATGATGGAGGTTTGCAATATATTCACTCATGATGTCAGGGCTTTTGTCCAAATTTCTATTTCCCCCTATTTTCTCATCTAGAGAGAGGATGGTATTGAAATATCCTTTGATAAAGATCCAAGCTTCAGGAAAATGAGATATAATATGAGTTATATCCTTACACTATATTATTTTTTCCTCCAAAGTAGTTGGAGCATAAATAGTAATGAAGAGCATAATTTGGTTGGAATGTCTACTTTGAATAGTTATAGCCAACAGACCCCAAATGACAACCATATGGTGAATAACTACCTCTTTTGGGTCCCAAAGATAAGCAATGCCACCAAAATTCCCCTAGGAACTGAGGGAAACCACTTTTCTAGCTGGCCAAATTTTACTCGTAATTGTGTCCATATCCTCTATTTCTATATTCATTTCTTGAAGGAAAACAAGGTGTGGATGATTTATCTGAATCATTCTTCTAATTTCATTTTGTTTGAAAGACTCCCTTTCAGTCCTCTAATATTCCTAGTTATGATCTTCATTAATACGAGGGCTAAAAAATTTGGGAAGGGCATTAATATTACCTTCCTCTACAAGCATTTCACCTTCTTTTACCATATGAAATTGATTGGTTTTGTGTCCTACTTTTTGATTAAAATCCATATTGAGTTTTTTTTCCCTGTTTCTTGACTTACTCCAATTGAATTTGAGATGGATTCTAACCTTGAAGAATGCTTGTACACAACCCAAATTTTACTAGAGGGTTAGAAAAAGTCCATATTGGGACCTGTAATATTTGAAGTTTTGTCATTTCAAAGATTGGTTTTCTTGTGTGAATTTTATCCCTTTTTTTTATTGAAAAGCTTTGATTTGTGGGTTTGTCTCTGATTTCTTTTTTTCATATTTAAATTGTGTTTCTAAGATTTTTGTTTCCATTATTTCCTCTTCCTCACTTGGGACATCATTTGTGGAAAGGATTTCAAACATATTAGCAGATGACTTTGATTGATCCTTCATAACTAGTTTTTTTTAGTGTTCTTATTCTTAGGCATTTGGAAACTTGTTGAGTTTATATCTTCTTTCTTTTGATTAGGAATTTTATTTGCACAAGCACTAGCCAAATGACCATATTTATGTCAAATTTGACAACGAAAAGGAATGTAATCATAGTCCACTACTTGCTCCCAAGTGTCTTCCTCAAATTGTAATGTGATCTTTTTAGGTAGGATTTTGTCAAAATTCATTAAAACACAAATTCGAGTATAAATAATATGTTCAAAATTTTGATTAAAATTTGCAGTCATCATAAAATTTCCTAAAGAGTTTCCAATTGAAGAAAAATAGTACGATTGTAAAATTCAATAGGGAGGCCAAAGAGTCTAACCCACATGGGATCTATAGAAGGCATATCTTCTTCATTAAATTTAGTATGTTAGGGCTTCATGAAAAGCCCTACCCTTCCAAAAAAACAGGGACCCTCTTGAAAATTTTTCCCTCTATCTTCATTATTAGCAAATAAAACAAGAAAATAACCATTTGGATAAATAGAGATTTGTAACTTACCTTTAGTTTTCTAGATTTTTGTAGCCTAGAATTTGAAATTATATAGGCTCAGATGAAAACCCACGAACTAATAAATTAGTCCTTTTTTCTAGATCTTCAATGTCAGTTTGAATGTTACCCATATCAATCTTAACAATAAGAGTTCCATCAGCTGCTTTAAGACATCCAAAATCCATTTTCCTGGGATTAATATTAGGTATTCTTAGAGGTTTATGGGAAACCCTAAGATTAATATTAGCATTGGGTTGAGGCTATCCACCATGGAGGGCATCCCTAAAATTTATTTTTGGGATTAAGTCTTCGAAATCCTTACCCTTGATAGGGGTTTTCACAGTAGAATTATTTTTTGGGTACAACTTAGCACCAGATTCACTTGAGAAATGAGCCATTTTTTGATCAACTACTTACAACTTATTTCATTATCTCTTTAATCCTTGCCCTAGATGTCATCGAAAGGTATGGTTTTCACTTTAATTTTATGTAGCAAATTGGAAGTTGTTGTCACTCACGTTCACAACATGATCTGTTGAAATATAAATTTCTAACCCATATTGGATCTCCTGCAACATATCCTACTATTATATTGAGCATAAAACACAAAAATATTGGCCGCTAGGGCCCAAAGGCCCTAAAAACTGACCTTTGAAGCTGCTTGCACTCAACCCAGATGAAACCCTCACACAGTCACTTGCCAAAAATCTCGTTTACACATAGGGATGTGTTAGGATCTATGTTGCTCCAAATGATATGAAAATTTTTGGAGATGTTTTAGATTTATTTAGGCATCTACAATAAAAATTTTAGCTCAATACAAGTCTGAATGCATGATATATGGTTGAAACAAGTTTGACAGTTTTGGAAGTCCTACGAAAAAACGTCCTTCCTCAATCCAACTTATTTTTCTCACTCACTGTTGACTTTGCTTGGCTCAAACATACATGAGATTCCCTTTTTACAGGATATTTTTTTAGTTACACTTTCATTTATTATATATGCTTAATTACTTGTAATATTTTATGTCTGTTAGTTATATTTTACCCCTAGTTTCTCTTTACTTGTATTATATTTCTATTCCTACCTATTTCCTATAGGAATTACTAGATTTGACGTAACCATACCCAATCTCTCATATTATTCCTTTACATTTCTACTTAGTTTTAGCTTGACTTCATATTTTCTTTTCCTATAGTGTGAAGCAACTTCCTTGGTGTAGTGATAATTTTACCCAATTGCAAAATTATCATCATAGTCAGGGTATTATCATAAAACCCTCTTTTTCAAAGAAATTTAAAACTATTCCAAGATTCTTGTTTGCTTAATTACTTAAAATGTGCTTTATTGCTTGTGAAAATATGAAAATGTGATGAATACATTAAAGGTGCAAGTAATTATTAACAAGGGGCATGTGGTTTGGTATTGATTTAATTTGCAATTTTCTTTGTTATTCATGAAATTTGTGAAAAATGTAACATTATTGATCATCTATCTACTTTTAAATGATAATCCTAGAATGGATATTTAATCCACTTTATCTTCTTTTGTTAACAAATTTTATCTTGAATTGTTAATCAATTTTATCTTGAATTAGTAATGAATTTTATATTTTTTGTTAAGCAGATTTTAACAAATTTCATCTTCCTTTGTTGAGCTTTGTTTGAGCATAAAATAAAATGACTAAAATCTAACTTTGAAATTTATAAGCTTTAGAGTATCACCTTAATAATTCATTTTAATAAAAATTTAAAATTTATTAAAATTTCCATTTTTACATAAAATGAAATTAATATGCTTTTTTGAAAAAAGTCTGAAGTTTGACGTTTAGAATTCCCCTTTAAAAATGTGAATTTGTGTAGAACTTGAAATTGCAAATTTCTTTTAAAATGTGTATGTGAAATTTAGAATTGGAAAATTTCATTTAAAGATGTGAACTTATGTGAAATTTAGAATTTAGAATTTCCTTTATAAAAAGTGAACTTGTGTGAAATTTGGAATTTGGAATTTCCTTTAAAAATGTGAATTTGTGTGAAATTTGAAATTTTGAATTTCCTTTAAAAAAATATGAAATTGTGTAAAATGAGAATTTGAAGCTTAATATTGGAATTCACATCTCTTTTTGGGGTTTTAAAAAATTTATATTCATATTTTATTTGATGACATTAAAAAAAATGAAAAAGGAAAGGGTTAGAGAAAATAAAATAAAAGCAAGTTGTCGTAACTTAAAAAATTTCAAACCGACCCTGCAAACATCAATATCCTGCATTAAACCAACATTAGTTTGACTTGTTTCATGCAATCCAACATTAATGTGGTGAAATTTTCTAAGGGAAAAGGGAAAAATATATTAAAAACAATATCTAAATTTATCATCTGCATGCATAAAACACACTAAAATTTTCAATATATTGCCAAAAGAAAGTTTTTTACATGAAATACATGTGCAGAATATTGTGTTCCAATGGCTTCCAATGGTGAAATTGGTGCAAATTCAGCAACTTGAGAAGATAAGTTTCTTCCACAAAATTTGATTTCCAACCTGCAATTCTGCCCAAAAGTCTCTAACCCCTTTTCATGAGTTTGAATGGATATTTAAAATTTCCAACATTGGCTATTCATTTCCCTCTTCCTCTTGTTTGATTTCGTAACATTTTATTTTCTTCATTTTGTAATGTTTTTTTTTTTGGTAGGTAACAGTATATTTACAGCGGGTTTTTTAAACAGGATCCCAAAACCTTAGTTACATCATCATCCAAGACTGAAAAATCAAACCAAAAAGCGGGGCTGCACCCAAGGCAACAAGCCGAGACCCCGATCCCTACAAAAAATAGCTAAACACCGACAAAAACAAGGCTAAAAGTCATCAAAATGAAAAATTGCCCCTAACAGATCGCAAAAGTTGGACGCCTGGAACCACTGGGCCCAGCTGTCACCCCTGACCAGACGGGGCCCCACATCGGTCGAGCTACTCCCTACTGAGGCTATCACCCAACCTACGCCTGAGCTCGTCCAGGGCAGTGGCAGTAGAGGAGGCTACCTGGGAAGCCATGTTTAGAGCTCTGATAATCACGTCGAGGAGGCCTCTAATAGCCAAGCTTTGCAATATGTTGTCTGCCTCAAAACTGACATCGATAGGCTCTGGGGTTTCTTGTTTGGACCTCTTGGCATTGCCAGCAGCCCTACTGTTGCCAAGAAAGGGATATTTGCGAGTGCCCCTAGGATTTGGGGCCCCACCTGAGCCTTGGGCCAGAGTTTTGCACTTTTGGGTTGGCCTATAGTGCTTTGGGGCGAGGGAGCCATCACGTAGGGGGGAGTCATTGGAGATAGAAGCCATAGGGGAAGCAGCCAAGGAAGTCACCACAACAGGGGGGCAGAAGATAGGGGGGAATGCGATGGAGCTCTAGTTGGTTGGCTAGGGCGTGCTTGTATAGCATCGCCATGAGCCCTTGGTGGGAGGGTCAAGAATGGTTTTTGTGGGCACGGTCTATGGAAATACCGAGAGAGTACAACATAAAGCGAGGAGTGCTGACCACCATGGCCCCCTGGAGGTTGTTGAAATAGCTCAAGTGAAAAGCGAAGAGCCTCTAATCCGGGTCGTCATAGGTAATTTATTGCATTACCAAGACGATAGCCTCGTCAAAGGGGGTCGGGAGGTTGGAGCAGAATATATTTGCCTTGTCCCATTGTTGCTCCAAAAAATAGGATAGCTCCTCCTCCCAATTTTTCTTGTCCCACCTAACAATGCAACCCTTGTCCTCATGGTGGAGGCCTAACACCTATGTAAAAAATTCTTTGTTTACTTTAAAATGTATCCCCTTAACCTGAACCTCACCATCACACCATGAATCCAAGAAAAATTGGGTTATCTCATCGTCCACTCCAACAAACTTGCTGAAGAAGGGGGTGAAATGCTTGGCATTGGAGAACAATTTAGCCAACTCGCTCAGGTTGAGCATGGAGGGCTCGATGTAAATGCATTTGGCAGCCATGGGGCAGGGGAAGGAGGGGAAAACTAGGTAGCAACGCAGGGACAGGGATAAGGTAAAAACATGATGGAAAAATGCAACGTAAGGCAAATTTAAAATCTCACAAGGGGCCAAAGAAGGGGGGAGCTACCGACATCGAGAAAGGGCGCTCGAGGTCGGGTGCGATAGGAAGGGGGGTCTGAGGGGGTGCAGCTGTAGGTTGCCATGTAGTTCCAGGGGAAGGGGCCATTGCTAGCATGCCAGGTGGTGCAAGCTGATCTGGGGAGCGCCTTGATGGAACATCACGGGATAAACCCGTAGGAAGAATGACATGGCATGGGCATCCGTCCACGAAGCGGCTGACAAGGAGGCAATATTGGGACTACCAGAGGTGCAACCAGAGCAACACAGGTCCTCATCAGAACTAGACAAACTGCTATCTTGGCCAAGCATGCTTGCCACCATGTGGGAGATCTAGGAAACCAATCGATGGGCAGGAGATAGGCCTGGGCCAGACGGTGAGGCACCACAAGGAAAGGAGACATCGATATTTTGGAGAGTGCACCAGAGGAAAGACAGGGCCCTGGCATGGGGTAGGTTAGACATTGGGGTCCTCCACATCACTCATCTGATCTTTCAAGACAATAAGAACCAGAGCTTCGAGAAAGTCTATGGTCCAGGTAGTGAAGGCGTCAGAAAAAATGGCTTGGTTTGCCATGAAGTCGGTCACCCTATTGCCTTCCCTTTACACATGTTGGAAGCTATGGTTGGGGAATCCCTGGAGAATAGAGAGGGATTCTCAGATGTAGTTTTGAATGCACTAGGAGTAGGTACCCAGACTACAGGCAACGCTAATGATGACTTGGGAGTCGCCCTTAATGATGACTTGATAAGGTGTCCCCCTGAGGACATTCAAACCACTTAGCAGAGCAGTTGCTTTGACAAATTTTTTTGTCTAGAGGCCAAGAGGAGCAATGAATGCCATGATCAGGGCCCTATGGCAATCGTGAATAATCCACCCGCCCCATAGGGCCCATGATTGCCTTTGGACGCATCGTCGAAGTTGAGCTTAACCTAGCCCGGGGGGGCAATACATCTGGTCAAAGAAGTACAAGAGGGGGCAGGAGGGGGACCAAGGGGGATCTGGATGCTGAGAGAGGAAAGGAGAGTGACTTCACCCGACCATCGAGGTACCTCGATCAGGGGAATGGATCAGGAGTTTTCAAGGGCAAAGGTCATGACCTTGGTTGCAATCCATAGGGGGGATGGGCCAAGGAGGAAAAATCTCTATTGTTGTGCTTGAGCCAGAGCTGCCAAATCATGTGGGGGAGGTACAAATTCCATAGAAAGTGGGTGAAGGGATGGGCAAAGGGGTTGGGCCACTACAGTAGGAGGTCAGAGATGGATCTAGGGCCTGCCCACTAGATGGAGAATTAGGAAAGGATGAGGCCCAAGACTTTAGCCAAAAAGGAACAGTTGACAAAGAGGCGTTTGGTGGATTCCTAGGCATCACAGCAAATGTAGCATCTATTCAGGATCTGGAAACCCCTCTTGATGAGATTTTTGATCATCAAAATCTTGTTTTGAACGGCCGCCCAAACGAAGTGGCTGATTTTGGGGATTAGCTTCTTGGCCCACAGTTGCCAGGCTAGGAAGGGAGCCTTGTCAAGGTCTCTCTAGAGGTTGTAAGAATACTTGATGGAGAAGGCTCTACAGGGGGTACCATGCCACACACATCTATCATCACATCTAATGGAGGGGATGACAATCACTATGAGGAAGCCCTAGAGTCTGGCAGCTTGAAGCGGGTGCCTAGGGTCCAGGATGGGCGCCCAAGACATGCTGCCCAAGCTCTGGGAGAGGTAGCCTACAACCTTGGGGACTCTATCTACTAGCCCTACCTTGATAACGAGGAGCTCTTTGTCGGTCAACAAGGCCTCATCCTAAATCCATCTATCATCCCAAAAATCAATCTTGGCACCATCTCCGAGGATCCATCTGCTTCCTTTCTGGATTGTATTTGGTGGATATCAAGGAATTCCAAAATGTGGATCCATCATGGGGCTGAGGAAGGGGTGGCTATGATAGTATTTCCTATGGACAATGCTAACCCACTCATCAGGGGTATTGGTGTGAACCTTCCAGGCATGCTTGGCCATGAGAGCCCTATTCATGGGAACCACACTCTTGAGCCATATCCCTCCCTCAGCTTTGGGGTAGCAGACTAGGGACTAGGATACCAGGGGAATCCTCTTCTTATCTTCACTTCTTGACCATAGAAATTGTTTCTAAATTTGTTTGATATGAACTGTAATGGAGGCCGAGATTTTGAAGATCGACATGAAGTATATCGGGATGCTTTGCAAGACTACCATCAAGAGGGTGGCTCTGCCAGCCTGCAAAAGAAGGTGGCCTTTCTAGGGGGCCAGCTTCCTCTTAATCTGCTCAATCACCCCGCCCCACAGGGCCCTGGAAGATGCTCCTATGAATAGGGGGAGCCTAAGGTACGAGGAGGGGAGGGAACTAGGGGAGCAGCCCAAAATTTGCCCAATTATGATCTGTCTACCCAAGGGGGTGTGAATGAAGAAAATTGTGCTCTTCTGGAGATTGATTTTCTAGTTGGCCACCTCCTCAAATAGGGTCAAAATAAGTTTGAGAAGTTTGGCTTGGGGAATTGAGGTAGAAGTGGCCAGAATGGTGTCATCCACAAACTGTTGGTGAGAAACAAGGGGCAGGCCCAACGCAAGCCTGATGCCTAAAATGAGACCATGATTCAAAGTGCCCGAGATGATCCACCCTAGGGACTCGACTAGGATGATGAAGAGGATTGGGGACAGGGGTTCACCTTGGCAAAGGCCTCTAGAGCTAGGGAAAAATCTGGTAGGGGACCCGTTGACGAGGATGGAGAACCATGGGGAGGACACGCAGTTGCTGATGAGCCTGACCCAAGAGGGGTGAAATCCGAACTTGAGGAGGACCTTGGATAGGAAGGCCCAATTAACTCTGTCAAAGGCCTTGTTCATGTCTAGCTTTAGTAGAAAGGAGGCATTTTTGGATAGGACAGCTGAGTGAATGGCCTCGTGCATGATAATGACCCCATCAGTGATCAATCTACCCTTGATCAAACTACCCTAGTAGGGGGCAATGATTAGGGGGAGGATTTCCTTAAGACGGGAAGACATGGATTTGATCAATATTTTGCACAAGACATTGCACAGGCTAATGGGGAAAAAATCCGAGAGGGATCGAGCTGCCTAGGACTTGGGGATAAGAGCTATGAATGTGGAGTTGATACCTCTGGGGATGGATCGGGCAGTCTGTAGGTCCCGAATGGCAGCGCACACCTCCACCCCAACCAGGTCCTAGAACGATTGGAAGAAATGGGGGGGGAAACCGTCCGGGCCCGGGGCCACCTCGACCTTCATGGAAAAGGTGGCAGCATGGATTTCGGAGTCAGATAGAGGTTACGACAACATCTGATTTGTCGAGGGAGAAACCAAAGAGGGGATGTGCTCTAGAAGGGAGTCAATCGTGTCTGGGGACATGGGAGGGTTGTCACCCAGGAGCTCTTGGAAGAAGCGAGTGGTTTTATCCTGGATGTCCTCTTCTTCCTTAATGATACTACCATCACTACCCACCAACTCTGTAATTCTATTGGAGCCCCTGTTCCTGAGGGTCATCGTATGGAAGAAATTTGTATTAGCATCGCCATCACAGAGCCACAAATATCTCAACTTCTATCTCCAAAATATTTCCTCCCGGGCCAGGATGTTATGATACTCACTGAGAACAAGGCGCTCCTCATCCCTGAGCCCCGGGTCTTGGGAGCTAGCTTGAAATCTAGCCTCGAGGGCTTCAAGTTTTTCTTTGAGAATAGCTTTGTTTTCAAAGATGTCGAACACTTCCTTGTTCCAAGCCTTGAGTTGATCCTTAAGGTGCCTAAGCTTATGGTAGATTTGTTCAACAGGGTGTCCAAGGACTGAGGGAGCCCACCAGCACCCAACTCGGGCCCAAAATTTTGGGTGATGTAGCCACATGGACTCAAATCATAAAGGCCTCCTAGGGGAGGGCTTGTGATCAATTTTGAGGAGGAGGGGGCTGTGATCAGACCCAAATTTGGGAAGTGCCAGTAGGGTGGCATTATAAAACATAGGCAGGGCTTCCTTGGACAAGAGAACTCTGTCTAGTCTGACTTGACTATGATTTGCTCCCGCCCTTCTGTTTGTCCACGTGAACCTGGCACCTTTTAGGTTGAAATCCATGAGATCATTGAGGGTAGTGAAGGCACTAAAGTCCTCCATACTCTTGCCTTGAGCTGTTGAACCCCTGCTCTTATTAGAAAGAAATAGGGTGTTGTTGAAGTCCCCGACTAGGATCCAGGGTAGGGGGCGAAGGCTTCTCACATCGAGCTAATATCCTTCCATAGGGCCACCTTCTCAATGATACTGTTGGGAGCGTAGACATTGGACAGGATCCATGATCGATTTGACTTAATACAATGAACTAGCATGTTGATGATTCTAGGGGATGAAGATATGAGTCTTCCTTCAAAGCACCGAGGGTCCCACATGCACAGCAGACCCCCGACAGAGTCGTCCATAGGGGTAGATAGGGACTCGTAATTGCACCAGGTAGCTTGGGCTACTTTACGAGCAACAACATCATCTATTTTGGTCTACTGGAGGAGGAGGAGGCATAAACGGTGATCCCTACAGAGATGGTTGAGGATCCTTTTCTTGGGAGCCCCATTGAGGCCCTTGATATTCCAAGAGATGAGCTTCATTTGACACCCTTGATGGGTCACTTGCCCCCTTCCTAGAGTGAACGACGAGTTTGGATCGGTTAGCATCTATCTTGGAGAAACTTGCCCCCACATTAGATAGAGTAGACTAAGAGCCATTGGCTATGTCATCTTCGGTGATCTTGGTCTACTGATCGCCCAAGGTGGGGTGCCCTATCTTGAGTTTCCTACCAAAATCTATGGCAAAATACCTACTTCGAGTCATCTTAGGACTGACTTCGTTGGGCCTAGATGAAGAACTGGCTTCAATCTCCTCATCGGACTTCTTAGATCCGCACTCCAAGAGGGGAAGCCCAATAGGGAACGTCAAGGGGGCTAGGAAGGGATCAGGGGAGGGGTGGGGATGGGGGGAGGAGGGGCCCTTAGCAAAGGAGGCTGATGGGGGGGAAGGCCTAGCCTGCTCGCTTGCACAAGTAGGGCCCTATGGGGAGGGGTTCAAAATGGGTTGGGCGAAAGAGCCTAGGATAAGGACCATGGAAGATGACCCAGGGGAGAGAGCAACAGGCAAGGAATCTTGGGGGAGGTCGCTCTCTAGACTGAGGCCCATGGGAGAATCCTTAGGGGCCAGGGGGGAGGACCTTGGTGGCCCAGGCCTAGGATCTAGGACCATCGCAGGGGGGGTTGTGATGTGGAGCCCGACCTTATTGGGAATGAGGTTTGGGTGGAGGGACTTCCACCTTTCTAGAAATCGGGCATTGGTGAGAAATGTGGCCTTGAGTGCTACAGGAGGGACATAATGCAGGTTTGTTTTCATAGATCAAGGCCTGGGTCCAGAAGTAGGACCTAGAGGATATAGTTACCGAGGAGGGGAGCATGGATTCAAGGTTGGTGTTGACACAAAATTGGGCATGCACCATCCGGGATCCTACCTTGGTAGCAGGGTCAAAGGCCACCAAGTCCCCAACCGACTGGGCAATGAGCCTGAGGACATCTTCATGCCACAGATGGAAGGGAAGGTCTAGGAGGCGAACCCAAACCGGGGTGAAGTTGATGCTTTGGGTGCTAGGGTGGAAGTCAGCTCCATACCTTCTGAGGAAGAGGCTCTTGCACCCCAAAAACTAGGGCCCGCCCGATAGGATATTTTTGGCATCTTTGTTGTTGTTTAATTTGATGATGAAGAAGCCCTTGGTTAGGGCAACCAGCTGGATGTGCCCGGACACCTTCCATTTGGTAGATGCCCACCTACGAACGGTTTCCATGTCTGGACAACCTCCCAAAAATTTCCCTACCAAGGAGGCAGAAGAACCAGCGACTAAGGAGGAAAAGACCTCCTCTTGGATAGAGATGTGCATGCCCTCGAGGGACAGACCTAGCCCCGGGGCCCAAGAAGGGGCCCTGGTGCCCGCCAAGATCTGTTGGAAGGAGGGTTTAGGCCCACCCAGGACAAAGCCCCACTCAGGAGCTAGGGACTGATTCCTTGACCTAGTGCTCGCATCGAGGCTAGACTATGGTCCAAGGCCCATGACCCCTTGGAACCCAAACGGATCGACCAAAAACCCATCCTTTGGGCCCATCGGGGGTCATGCGGGCCCAAGACTAGGCCCGGATGTGCCTGACCCCAATCTTGAGCCTGATCCCGATCGGGAACTAGCACCAAGCACTAACCCTGCCCCCAGCCCTACATCTGCTCCTGCTCCCGCTCCTGCACCTGCACGTGCTCCTGCTCCTGCTCTTGCTCTTGCCATTCTTCCGTATACCAATCCCTATTCCATTTTGTAATGCTTTCTTGTAAGCATTATTTCACCTTTATTTTATTTGGTTGAGCTTTGTCATTTTTTTTATTAGTAGTCTGCAATAAAGAACACATTAATTAAACATTCCAAAGCAAAACCATTAATAAAAATAAATTAAAAAAAAAAATAGATAGAATAAAATGAAAGTTTTGAAAAAACACATTTATGGCTTTATTTTGATATATATATATATATAAGGTAAAATGGTAAAATATATGAAAAACAATAGTTAACTCACTAAAATTTTCAATATATTACCAAAGGAAATATTTTTACATGAAACACATGTGCAGAATATCTTGTTCCAATGGTTTCCAATGGTGATTTTTTTGTAAATCTAGCAAGTTTCTTCCACAAACTCTAATTTCCAACTTGAAATTATGCCCAAAAGTCTTCGACCCTTTTCCTGTGCATTGGATATTTAAATTTCCAAAAATAGGAAAAAAACTCTTCATTTCCCTTTCAATTTGTTTGGCTTTCTAGCACTTCCTTTGATAATGCTTTTGCTAGAAATAAATCAAATAATGCTTGTGCTCATTCCATAAAATTTTCATTTTAATTGGCACGATTCATAACGTTTTTGCTTCTAGAGCGATGTAATTTTTTTTAGTAGCCTGCAGTAAAGAACACAAAAATTAAAATTTCCAAAATAAAACTATTAATAAAATTAAATTAAAACAAAACTATAGATAAAATAAAATTAAACTTTACCAAAACAAAACCATTAATAAAATTAAATTAAACTTTCCAAAAATACATTGATGTCTTTATATATATATAAATATGTATATATATAATTTTAAATCTTTTATAAGAATTAAATCAATATTAAAATATTTTGAAATAAATTCACTGTTAATTGATCCATATTATTATTATTATTATTATTTAAGCGAAAAACCCCTTGCGGGTCCGCCTTGGTCTAAGAGACCACAAACAGGGGGTTCTACACTATCAAATTCACCCGGGGGTCGCACCCAGCCCCACCCACACCAACATTATCAATTGGATTTTGGGTACCCAATTCAGCTTTTTGGTAGGGTGGAGATTTGAACCTGGGACCTCCCTTGGAGGATTGCCCTCTCCTCTCCATATCACCTACAACACCTGGGTGTCCATATTATTTAAAAGAAAATAAATTCAAGATTAATTAATCCATATTATATCAAACCATGAGAGATAAATTTAAAAGTTTCATACCAGCATATAATAAAACACTATGTTGAATTTGTCAAATTTTTTAGAGTTTGAACATTGGTTTCTTTTCTTTTTGTGAAATGATTTTCTACAATACCTTGAACTTAGGCACAACAAATGAAAACTCTACTAATAAATGTTCCTGAGCATTGCTTCTACTTAGTGTGTGGTATGTGATTCATTTTATATTCTTGAAAAAATTCATATTCCATAATTTGTTTTGCATTTAGGCCATAAGATGTCACTCATAAAGATGTGTCTCTACATTGCTCCACTACCAACCAAACATCTATAGCTTTGGTGGATATGACCTTGATATCTTTTGGACCTTGCTCTACTACCATATGGGCATCTATAACCACTAATAAAAATTATCTGAATCACCTAGGCATAAGATTGATTTTACATGTTTGTTTTTATTATTATTATTATGTATTTAATTGCTTTGCAAATTGTGTATTCGAACTAGGTTAGAGATCAATTAAGGCTAAGGATGGAGTGTATTGTATATTTACCTTGATCTACAAACTATAATGACTTCATTATTTAATATTTCAAGAACACCCTTAAAAATAGTGAGTTACATGTAGATCTTTATCAAAATATTTCATTGTTCTAGAATATACTATCTTAGTCCAAAATCCAAGAATGATTACTAAACAATTTTATTTCATTTTCCTCAATTTCACCTAATTCTAATCTAGGCAATCCATCCTACATGACAAAGGAACAACTATCAACAAAAAGACCAAAAATAAGTAGCTATCACCAAATACTACCTCGGTAAGAGGTACAAACCCCAAAGTGTGAATATGTAAACCAAACATGTTGTGAAAGATAAGAAACAAAACTTGAAAATCGAAACACCTATCCTAGCATGAATTTGCATCAACATAAAGCCTATAAATAAAATAAAATAAAAATTTCAAAATCAAATATGATAAAATAATCCAAATAAATGAAATTTTGTCACCACACAAACAAGAAATCATGAACCAAACAATGTAAAAAATAAGGAACTTTGTACAAAACTATTTACAAGGTAAGACTTGGGATTTCTTACATACAAAATTTTCTAGGATCCCAAATTCGATGACTACAATTTGAAAATTTTATATCGTTATAGGTATGCCCGACTTCATGGGTATCAAGCCATAGTAACATTAGATCTGAAAGCTCAAAATACTTTATTTTACCTCTCTCACCCCACCAATTTGATTTAATTCTATTAGCACCCTCATATATAGTTTTTATTCATTGGACTTAAAGGTCCACGACTGATCTTCAATTAGTTTCCTTTTATTATGCGAGATGTTTATTATTGAACTTTTATCTTCAATCATAGTTTCAACTAGCATGGTGTGAATTCCTATTTTCAATTTAGTGCTCAAAATACTATCTTCATTCTTACAATTATACATGGTCCTTTCCAACCTTGACCCTATTTCTAAAAATTTGATTGTCAGACCATCATTTATAGCTTTCGACCAATCATAATTATACAACATTTTACAAGCATCTAAGATAACTAACATATGAGGGTCATTATAACTTTGTATCCTAGTTTCAATTGTTAATTTTTGATGAACATGACTCAATAATTCAAAAATATCTACTTCTATCTTGTTCAATATAGCACCCTTGTTACTAGTGTGAGTAGGAATCAACTCTATGTTGGAAATTTTGAGTCCATAAGAGTTGTCATTGATGTCAAGATAAAAATATGGTATTGTTGATTTATGTCAAAACATTAAGTTGTCATTTATTTCAAGAAACAAATCACCACTGACACCAAATGGTTGAAAGGTGTAAGTGAAATAACATCATAGTATACCTCACAATATTATAAAAGGCATATGTGAACGATTTTTATTAAAACCAATGGTGGTAATTTTAATGGTTTTCATTAAAACCATGTGGGAAAGTTGTAAGTTTTTTCTAAAAACCAAGCATGCCCTAAAGTTTGGTTTAAAATACCAAAGCCCATTTAATTATTAAATTATAATAATTAAATTCTTCAAAAGAATTTAATAAGCTAATTTAAATTATTCAAAAGGCCAAATATCAAAAGAATTTAATTTATTATATTTAATAAATTAAATAAGCTAATTTTGGGCACTTTAGTAAATTTTGGATGCATACCATAAATCTTGAGTGTCGGGTTATTCGTGGGTAAGGTTTGCCCCTCTTTCACTGATGTCACCGCGTTCTCACCACCGACGTGAAGAAACAAAGGCACATGGTATATAAATACCATATCCTTTTAAAAGGTTAAACATCCTCTCATTTTTTGAAATAATTGATCTCCAAGATTTGTAAAATTTATCCTCGTGAAACAATAGTTCATGCAAAAAATTATGGTAGCATGAGAGACGAAGCCAGGACGTGGCTTGTGGAAATGAAAGGGTGCAAGGGAATAGAGGTTCTAAGGGATCACATGGCTCCACGTAATTGGGATCCAAGGTGAAAGTGCTTAAGGACAGAAGCGCTTCATGCAAAGCCAAAGTGGTAGCATTCTTTTATTTTCTATTTTATTGTTTACTTAGGCTAAGGTTAGACATAGGAGAAATAAGGAGGTAAATGATTTGATTAGTGCCTAAGTTAAAAAGGAGTTTTGTGGGTTTTATAAAAGTGTAAATTGAAATTTTAATTGGTGGAGAAAAGCTATTTTACCTTAGAAAATGAAATATTAGTTATTCCATTATTTATTGAAGGTTTTATCTTTACAATGCAATAATAAAATAGGGAGTCATAAGTAGAAAAGTAGATTGATTTTTGAAGAATAAAATTATGAAGTGGCTTATGACAAATATGTTTGATTGAGATCAATTTGTGATGTCCTAGGGTTTGGATAAGTGAATATTCAAATTATTGTGGTGTTGGATATTATTTTAAGATTGGAGTAATAAGGTGTAATCATGAATTTTTATATGCCTTGTATTGTTAACTAACCTTCGTGAGCTTGAAAATAAGTGTTTTATTGTTGTGGCAGTTTCTTGAAGTTTCTTATCATCAATAAAAAGGTATGATCATATTATTACAACTTTAAGTTGTGTTATTTGTGTTTTTGAAAACAATTTTGGAGTGAAAAGGACTTGATTAGGGTTTTCTTTTGAGTATGTTGATTTAATGCTTCAAGGTTTTCTCGAATAAAGAATTATTGAAAACCTGGTTTGTTAACCATTGTTGTTGAAACCATTGGTTGTGTGAATAACTTGAACTAGGGTTTGAAAATAACATGAGTATCATTGCTATATGAGGATTTTTTATAAGCATTGTTGTTGAATATATTGGTTGTGTGAAGAAATTGAACTAGAATTTAAAAACAACATGAGTATCATTTCTATGTGAGGATTGTTTTATAAGCATTGTTGTTGAATTGAGTTGTTGAGAAAAGAACTTGAACAAGGATTTGCAAAGATCATGAGAATCATTTTTATGTGATATTGGTTGTTGAGCATTGTTTGAAATATTTTATGTTGGTTTTCATATGATTGGACTAGGGTTTGTGATAAAGGGGTGTTTCATTGAGTGATTGGTTGAGTAGAGTTGGTGGAACCTAGTCAAGTGGATGTGTGAAGTGATTGTTCAAGTTCCATAAAACAAACTATTCTATATTATTAATTGATTTGAGAAAGTTATTGAGCATTGAGTTGAATTTAAAGCATATTGAGTCTCTAACAATTATCCTTATGTTTCTAAGAGAGTGATTGAGCATTGTGATGAGTATAGAGCATATTGAGTCTCTAACAATTCTCTTTATATTTCTACAATGTTGGACAAGTTCTGTGTGGACTTGTTGAGCAAATTTGAGGTAAGTATTTGAGGAGACTTGTGGACTTATTTTGTGTGATATTTTGTGGAACCTTACAATACAAATTTGGATAAGTTCTTTCGAGGACTTATTGAGCAGATTTGAGCAAGTTCTAGAGAGGAATTGTAGAGAATATTGGAGCAAGTTCTAGAGAGGAATTGTATAGTATATTTTAGCAAGTTCTAGAGAGGACTTGTAGAGCAGACCTGAGCAAGTTCTAAAGATGACTTGTGGAGTAGGTTTGGACAAGTTCTAAAGAGAACTTGAGGATAGATTAGTGTGAGATTTTATGGCAGCTTACAAGGTAGATTTAAGACAAGTCTTTGAGAAGACTTGAGAGCAAAGTTGATTGATTTATTCAAACCTTGAGTAATTATTTAGGGTACATGCAACAGATTTTATTCAAGCCTTGAGTTAAGGCTTGATGATAGATATCAAAGATATATTTATGCTAAAATGAAAGACTGTGTTTAGTGAAAATTTGAGAATAAATTTTGGTGCATATTTGAGAATAGGTTTGTACCAGATCAGAGATAGATATTAAATAGATTTGTTCTAGATGGAAGGACTATTTTTAGTTTAGGTTTGATATAGATATTTGGAGGTGATAGAGTAGAGAGGACAATAGTATCTAGTGGATAGAGATCCATTACCCGTGGTAGTGAGGATAGGTCTTATGAGTGGGGATAAGAGTCTTCAATGGAGAGATATCCACAATCCAATGTAATGGAGGCAGTAGTCTTCTAGAGGATCACCAGCCTAGTAGAGGAGAAGGAGTTATCATATGGATATAGATACATGAAATTGATTTAGGGGATTGGTGTCTGCTTTGGACAAAGGTCCATAAGAATTGTAATAAGGAAATGATTAGAAAGAGATTGATTGAGAAAATTTTAGTGAAATATTTTCTCTATGGAGTAGTCAACATTGGGTGAACCACGTAAATTATGGTGTATCTATTGTGTTTGGTGATTTGTTCTTTTCTTTAATTATTATTTTTGATATTGATATCTATACATTGCATGATATTTATTTGGAAATAAAAGTAAAAAGTGGTCTTATAATGTTCACCCCCCCTCTCAGTATAAGCTTTTGTGCTTCACTCTAGTTCTTTGTTAACCACAAATGGCACTTCATTATCAATAACATTCAAATCCAATAGACTATTAAGCAAAATTTTACCTAGAATTTGAATGATTGAAAAAAATGTTGAGATTCTATCTTTTGCACTTTTCCATTTAGCATGACTTGAACCTTTTAAATTTCTTTCTTTCCCTCATGATAATCATCTTAATATTGTAGCCCTTCATCTTCATTGATCACTTATTTTTCAAAAACAACAAAATTAGTCACAAAATTAAAAAAGTGCCCACCCTTTTCAAACCATAAATCTTACTAGTCAATAGATGTGTTAAATAATAAATCATTTTGATAAACTACCTGAGTTATCCCCAATAGAGCAATAGTTTCCTTTGGGTCATCAATGATATCAAATCTAAATATTTCATGTTTTGAAGTTTTCTCCATATGAGTTACCATAGGCATTATAGGATTATTAGGTAGGACAAGGATTTTAATTTCTAGCACATCAAGTGGAGAAAAAGTGAGTGATTCCTTTTCTTTGTATTGAATACTATAATCATTATATTTTTGAAACATTTGGTGGTATTCCATCCCTTATTTCATGTCTTCTTCAAGTTCAATATCAATGAGGCTATAATATTCTTTAGATTCATATTTCTTCATTTTTTAAGGCTCATATATTTCCAAAATTGAATCAATATATGCATTTTGATTAACTTAATTACCACAATACTCATTCGTGATTAATGACTCTAAACTTTTCCTTTGTTTTTTGTCATTATTTGAAGCATGTTGAATTTCTTGACCATCAGTTTTACCAAGTTCATTTGAGTCTATAGAAGGTCATGAATTATCATATGTTTCAATGCTAATTATATGTAGGCTTCCTCCATTGTCTGAGAGAGTATCACATTGAAAATCATTCAAATTTATCTCATGAATATAATTTGTAGTACTATCAAGATGTGTATTTTGAGGCACTTATTTCTGTAATTGAATAATATCTCTATTAAGTTGTAGAATTAATCTATGCAGCTTTTCCATTTGAGTGTTTGTATCATTAACCTTAGATGTAGTATTTTGGTTCATTATATTATCCCGAGATATTTGGGTATTTTAAAATTGATTCACACTTGAGAATGATGGTATATTTTGAATGGTATATTGATGTGAATAAGAATTTGGGTGGCTAAGGGTGGTATTAAATTATTGATGATTATATGATCCAAAACCTAGACCAAAATCTTCAAAATTCAATTGTTGTTAAAATTCTATTACCTCACTATAAGCCTTGGGCAAAGATGTGATTTGATGAATCCTTCACAAATTCATGGAAATGAATAGGTCAAGAGTTTTGAAATATATTCAGATAGCTTCTCCCTTTGTGGGAATAAAAGCTACCACCACATGAGTATATAACTTATGGAACTTTTCAATGAATCATTGCAAGTGTTCATTAGGTTCTTTACAAGCAGTGACAAACTGATGGTATATGAGAATTGGTTCAAGTAGCCTTTGATTAAAATGACTAAAAAATATTACCTCCAATTGAACCCAAGAGGTGATTGAACATGAAGGTAGATTGGTAAACCATTCATATGTAAACTTATCCAAAATGCAAAGGAAAATTTTACAAGCAACATCTTCATGCAAAATTTTTAGATAGATTAGTGTGTTTTTGAAAGCTTGAATATGTTTTTCTATATACCTCATCCTATCATACCTAAACTAGGGAATATATTTCTCAAAATCAGTAGGCATCTCATGTGAAGGTCTAGGTGTGCACAAAGGGCTATTGCCTACCATCCAAGGAGAAAAAAATGCAATTAATGGAGCTTAAATAATATAACTTTTGGTACATGTTTTGCTATTCAAAGAAATATAACTTGCAGATATGTGAAAAATGACTAATAATTTTTAAATTTTTTAACGAATAAATCATCATGTTCATCCTTTATAATGAATAATTTAAACCTTAACAATCAGGAAAATTCTCATATTTGTAAAAATGTTAGCATCAATGCATCATTAATTAGAGAATTTTCTAATCAATAAATGTGAACAAATTTCATCAAAAAAATTGTAAGTTAAAGCCAATAGCTTCAATCTGGTCCTCCTTCTAGCTCCAATTTTGTTGAGTGAAGATTTTTCCAAAATGCAAAATCACCATCACAATCAGGGTATTATCAAAATACTCTCTTGCAAGGAAATTTAAAACTTATCCAAGGTTCTTGTTTGCTTAATTACTTAAAATGTGCTTGATTTCTTGTAAAAATATGAAAATGTGTTGAATACCTTACAGATGCAAGTAACTGTTAACAAGGGACATGTGGTTTGGTATTGATTTAATTTGCAATGTTCTTTGTTATTCATAAAATTAAAAAAAAAAAATAACATTATTGATCATCTATCTAATTTGAAATGATAATATTGAAATGATGATTTAATCCATTTTATCTTCTTTTGTTAACAAATTTTATCTTGAATAGCTAACCAATTTTATATTGAATTGTGAACGAAATTTATCTTCCTTTGTTAAGCAAATTTTTACAAATTTTATATTACTTTGTTAAGATTCGTTTGAGAATGAAATAAAATGATTAAAATTTACTTTGTAGATGTAGGAGCTTTGGATTATCACCTTAATAATTCATTTTAATGAAAATTTGGAATTTATTAAAATTTATATTTTTTACATAAAATGAAATTAATTTACTTGTTTGAAAAAAGTGCAAAGTTTGACTTTTAGAATTCCCCTTTAGAAACGTAAATTTGTGTAGAACTTGAAATTGTAAATTTCCTTTAAAATGTGAACTTATGTGAAATTTGGAATTGTGAAATTTCCTTTAAAGATGTGAACATATGTGAAATTTGGAATTTAGAATTTCCTTTATAAATGTGAATTTGTGTGAAATCTGAAATTTGGATTTTCCGTTAAAAATGTGAAGCTTTGTGAAATTTAAAATTTTGAATTTTCTAAAAATGTGAATTTGTTTGATATTTAAAATTTAAAATTTTCTTAAAAATAAAATGTGAAATTGTGTAAAATGAGAATTTGAAGCTTAATATTGGAATTCAGGTATCTCTTTTTGGGGTTTTAATTTTTTTATATTTTTATTTTATTTGATGAAGTTAAAAAAATAAAAAATGAAATGGTTAGAGAAAATAAATTAAAAGCAAGTTGTTGTAACTTTCAAAATTTCAAACTGACCCTACAAACATCAATATCCTACATTAAACCAACATTAGTTTGACCCATTTTCATGTAGTCCAACATTAATGTGGTGCAATATTCTAAGGGAAAAGGGCACAATATATTAAAAACAATAGCTAAGTTTACCATCCACATGCATAAAATTCACTAAAATTTCCAATATATTGCCAAAAGAAATATTTTTACATGAAATACATGTGCAGAATAATGTGTTCCAATTGCTTCCAATGGTGAAATTGGTGTAAATCCAACAACTTGGGAGGAGATGTTTCGTCCACAAACTCTGATATTTAACCAAAAATTCTGTCCAAAAGTCTCCAACCGCTTTTCATGTGTTTGAATGAATATTTAAAATTTACAATATTGGCTATTTGTTTCCCTCTTCCTCTTATTTGGTTTTGTAATTTTTTTTTCCTTCATTTTGTAATGCTTTCTTCTAAGATTTTGTTCACCTTTGTTTTCTTTGGTTGAGTGATGTTGCATTTTTTTGTTTAGTAGTAGCCTGCAATAAAGAACACATAAATTAAACTTTCTAAAACAAAACCATTAATAAAATTAAATTAAACTTTCCCAAAACAAAACCATTAATAAAATAAAATTAAACTTTCCAAAAAACACATTGATGGCTTTATTTTGATTTATATATATATATTCTTTTATTTTTTTTAAGGAAAAAGGACACAATATATTAAAAAAAATAGCTAAGTTTACCATCCACATGCATAAAACTCACTAAAATTTCTAATATATTGCCAAAAGAAATATTTTTACATGAAATACATGTGCAGAATTTCATGTTCCAATGGCTTCCAATGGTGAAATTGGTGCAAATCCAACAACTTGGGAGGATAAGTTTCTTCAATAAAATTTAATTTCCAACTTTCAAAATTTCCCAAAAGTCTTCGATCATTTTCTTGTGCATTCCATTGGATATTTAAAATTTCCAAAAAAAGAAAAAAAATTCATTTCACCTTCTGCTCATTTGGGTTTCTACCACTTCCTTCCATAACACTTCTTACAACAATAAAAAAAAAAATGCTTGTGCTCCTTCCATAACGATTTTCTTTTAATTGGCATGATTCATAATATTTTCTTTTCTAGAGCACTATCATTTTTTTTTCTTTTAGTAGCCTGCAATAAAGAACACATAAATTAAACTTTCCAAAACAAAACTATTCATAAAATAAAACTATAGATAAAATTAAATTAAACTTTCTGAAAACACATTTATGGCTTTATTTTGATAAATACATCTATATATAGTATATTTTAAATCATTAAGGAGACAATCAACATTTAAAATCATTTATATGAATTAAATCAATAGTAAGATATTTTGAAATAAATTCAATATTAATTGATCCATATTATAACAAACCAATATCAAACCATTAGATATAAATTTAAAAGTTTCATACCAACATATAATAAAACACTATGCTGGATTTATTAAAAAATTTAAATTTTGAGAAAAGACAAGAGAGCATTGATCCAAGGGGAGCAATGTCCTAGGGGGAGTAGAACAAAGGAAATGTCAACTTTTCAATAAAAATAAGTTTGGTTGCTATAGATGAAAAGGGGGATATTGTTGGATATTTTGAGTCCATAAGAGTTGTTATCAATTTCAAGATAGACATATGGCATTGTTTATTTATGTCAAAACATGAAGTTTTCATTGATTCCAATAAATGAATCACCAGTGATGCCAAATGGTTGAAAGATGTAAGTGAAATAACATCATAGTACACCTCACAATATTATAAAAGGCAGATTTGAATAGCTTTATTAAAACCAATGGTGGTAATTTTAATGATTTTCATTAAAACCATGTGGCTAAGTTGTAAGTTTTTTCTAAAAACCAAGGATGCCCTAATGTTTGGTTTAAAATACCAAAGCCCATTTAATTATTAAATTATAATAATTAAATTCTTCAAAAGAATTTAAATTATTTTATTTAACAAATTAAATAAGCTAAATTTTTGTCACTTTAATAATGTTTGGGAGCATACCATAAATCTTGAGTGTCGAGTTATTCGCGGGTAAGGTTTGCCCCTCTTCCGTTGATGTCACCGCATTCTCACCATCGACGTGAAGAAACAAAGGCACATGGTATATAAATACCACAGCATTATCAAAGGCTAAACATCCTCTCATCTGCCAAAATAATTGATCTTTGAGCTTTGTAAAATTTATCCTCGTGAAACAGTAGTTCGTGCAAAAAATTAGGGTAGCATGAGAGAAGAAGCCAATACATGGCTTATGGAAATCAAAGGGTGCAAGGTAATGGAGTTTCTAAGGGAGCACATGGCTCCACATCATTCGGAGCCAAGGTGAAAGTGCTTAAGGAGATAAGTGCTTCATGCAAATCCAAAGTGGTAACATTCTTTTATTTGATATTTTATTTTTGACTTAGGCTAACGTTAGACTTAGGAGAAATAAGGAGGTAAATGATTTGATTATTGCCTAAGATAAAAAAGAGTTATGTGGGTTTTATAAAAGTGTTAAGTGAAATTTTAATTGGTGGATAAAAGATATTTTGCCTTAGAAAAGGAAATATTAGTTATTCCATTATTTATTAAAGGTTTTATCTTTATAATGCAATAATAAAATAGGGAGTCATAAGTTGAAAAGTATATTGATTTTTGGAGAATAAAATTCTGAAGTGGCTTATGACAAATATGTTTGATTGACATCAATTTGTGATGTCCTCGGGTTTTGATAAGTGAATATTCAAATTATTGTGGTGTTGGATATTATTTTAATATTGGAGTAATAAGGTGTATTCATGAATTATTATATGCCTTGTACTGTTAACTAACCTTCTTGAGCTTTAAAAGAAGTTTTTTATTGTTGTGGCTATTTCTTGAAGTTCCTTATCATAAATAAAAAGGTATGGGCATATTCTTTCAACTTTAAGTTGTGTGATTGGTGTTTCTGAAAATAAGTTTTGAGTAAAAAGGACTTGATTTGGGTTTCCTTTTGAGTATTTTGAGTTAATGCTTCAAGATTTTCTCGAATAAAGTATTATTGTTAAAACTTGGTTTGTTAAGCATTGTTGTTAAAACCATTGGTTGTGTGAAGAACGTGAACTAGGGTTTGAAAAGAACATGAGTATCATTACTATATGAGGATTGTTTTATAAGCATTGTTGTTGAATCTATTGGTTGTGTGAAGAACTTGAACTAGGTTTTAAAAAGAACATGAGTATCATTTCTATGTGAGGATTGTTTTATAAGCATTGTTGTTGAAGTGATTTTTTAAGAAAATAACTTGAACTAGGGTTTGCAAAGATCATGAGTATCATTTTTATGTGATATTGGTTTTTGAGCATTTTTGGAAACATTTTGAGTTGGTGTTCATATTATTGGACTAGGGTTTGTGATAAAGGGGTGTTTCATTAAGTGATTGGTTGAGTAGAGTTGGTTGAACCTAGTCAAGTGGATGTGTGGAGTGATTGTTCAAGTTCCATAAAACAAACTATTCTATATTATTAATTGAGTTGAGAAAGTTATTGGGAATTGAGTTGAATTTAAAGCATATTGAGTCTCTAACAATTCTCCTTATGTTTCTAAGAGAGTGATTGAGCATTGTGATGAGTATAGAGCATATTGAGTTTCTAAAAAATTCTCTTTATATTTCTACAAGATTGGACAAGTTTTGTGTGCACTTTTTGAGCAGATTTGAGGTAAGTCTTTGAGGAGACTTGTGGACAAATTTTGTGTGAGATTTTGTGTAAGCTTACAATACAAATTTTAATAAGTTCTTCAGGAGACTTACTGAGCATATTTGAGCAAGTTCTAGAGAGGAATTGTAGAGAACATTGGAGCAAGTTCTAGAGAGGACTTGTAGAGCATATTTGAGCAATTTCTAGAGAGGACTTGTAGAGCAGACCTGAGAAAGTTCTATTGGACTTGTGGAGAAGATTTGGACAAGTTCTAGAGAGAACTTGTGGATAGATTAGTGTGAGATTTTGTGGAAGCTTACAAGATATATTTAATACAAGTCTTTGAGAAGACTTGAGAGTAGAGTTGATTGATTTATTCACACCTTGAGTTAATATTTAGGGTAGATCCAAAATATTTGAGTCAAGCCTTGAGTTAAGTCTTGAGGACATATATCAAAGATATATTTATGCTAGAATGAAGGACTGTGTTTAGTTCAAATTTACCGATAAATTTTGGTGCATATTTAAGAATAGGTTTATACCAGATCAGAGATAGATATTAAATAGATTTGTGCTAGACCGAAGGACTATGTTTAGTTTAGCTTTGAGATAGAGCTTTGGAGGTGATAGAGCAGAGAGGACAATAGTATCTAGTGGATAGAGATCCATTACCCGTGGTAGTGAGGATAGGTCTTATGAGTGGGGATAAGAGTCTTTAGTGGAGAGAGATCCACAAGCCAATGTAGTGGAGGCAGTAGTCTTCTATAGGATCACCATTCAAGCAAAGGAGAAGGAGTTATCTTATGGATAGAGATACATGAACTTGATTTAGGGGTTTGGTGTCTCCTTTAGATAGAGGTCCATAAGAATTGTAATAGGGAAAGGATTCCCAAGAGATTGATTGAGAAAATTTTAGTGAAATTTTTTCTCCGTGGAGTAGTTCATATTGGGTGAACTACGTAAATTATGGTGTATCTATTGTGTGTGGTTATTTGCGCATTGCTTTAATTACTATTTTTGATATTGTTATCTATACATTGCATGATATTTATTTGGAAATAAAATTAAAAAGTGGTCTTATACAGTTCACCCCTAATATCATTATAAGCTTGTGTTCTTCACTCTAGTCCTTTTTTAACCACAAATGGCACTTCATTATCAATAAAATTCAAATCTAATAGACAATTATGCAAAATTTTACCTAGAATTTGAATGATTGAACAAAAGTGATGAGATTCTATATTTTGCATTTTTCCATTCACCATGAATTGAAACTTTTCAATTTCTTTCTTTTCCTCATGATCATCATCTTCATCTTGTAGTCCTTCATCTTCATTGATCACCTATTTTTGAAAAATAATAAAACTAGTCATAAAATTAAAAATATGCCCACCCTTTTCAAACCATAAATATTACTGGTCAATAGATGTGTTAAATAATAAATCATTTTGATAAACTACCTGAGTTATCCCCAATAGAACAACAATTTCATTTGGGTCATCAATGATATCAAATCTAAACCTTTCATGTTTTGAATTTTTCTCTATATGAGTTACCATAGACATTATAGGATTATTCGGGAGGACAAGTATTTTATTTTCTTGCACATCAAGTGGATGAAAAGTGAGTGATTCCTCTTATTTGTCTTGAATAGTATAATCATGATATTTTTGAAACATTTGGTGAGATTCCACCCCTTATTTCATGCCTTCTCCAAGTTCAATATCAATGAGGCTATAACCTTCTTTAGATTCATCTTCATCCATTTTTAAGGCTCATATGTTTCCAAAATTGAATAAATATCTACATTTTTATTAACTTAATTACCACAATTCTCATTTGTGATTAATGACTCTAAAATTTTCCTTTGTTTTTTGTCATTATTTGAAGCATGTTGAATTTCTTGACGATCAGTTTTACAAAGTTCATTTGATTCTATAGAAGGTCATGAATTATCATATGTTTCAATGCTAGTTATATGTAGGCTTCCTCGATTTTCTAAGAGAGTATCACATTGAAAATCATTCAAATTTGTCTCATGAATATAATTTGTAGGATTATCAATATGTGTATTTTGAGGCACTTATTTTTGTAATTGAATAATATCTCTATTAAGTTGTAGAATTAACCTGTGCAGCTTTTCCATTTGAGATTTGGTATCATTAACCCTAGATGTAGTATTTTTGTTCATTATATTATCTCAAGATATTTGGGTATTCTAAAATTGATTCACACTTGAGAATGATGGTAGATTTTGAATGGTATATTGAGGTTAATAATAATTTGGATGACTAAGGGTGGTATTAAATTATTGAGGATTATATGATCCAAAACCCACACCAAAACCTTGAAAATTCAATTGTTGTTCAAATGTTATTACCTCACTATAAGCCTTGGGTAAATATGTGATTTGAGGAATCCTTCACAAATTCATGGAAATTAATGGGTCAAGAGTTTTGAAATATATTTGGATATCTTCTCCCTTTGTAGGAACAAAAGGTACCACCACTTGAGAATATAACTTATGCAACCTCTCAATGAATCCCTACAAGTATTCATTAGGTTCTTTACAAGCAGTGACAAACTGATGGTATATGAGAATTGGTTCAAGTAGCCTTTGATTAAAATGACTAAGAAATATTACCTCCATTTGAACCCAAGAGGTGATTGAACATGAAGATATATTAGTAAACCATTCATATGTAAACTTATCCAAAGTGCAAAGGAACATTTTACAAGCAACATCTTCATGCAATTTTTTTAAATAGATTAGTGTGTTTTTGAATGCTTGAATATGTTCTTCTATATACCTCATCCTATCATACCTAAAATAGGGAAGATATTTCTCAAAATAAGTAGGCATCTCATGTGAAGGTTTAGGTATGCACAAAGGGCTATTGCCTACCATCCAAGGAGCAAAAAATACAATTAGTGGACCTTAAAGAATATAACTTTTGGTACTAGTTTTGCTAGTCAAAGAAATATATCTTGCAGAGATGTGTGAAATGACTAATAATTTTTAAATGTTTTAATGAATAAATCATCATGTTCATCCATTATAATGCATCAATTAAACCTTAACAATTAGGAAAATTCTCAAATTTGTAAAAAGGTTAGCATCAATGCATCATTAATTAGAGAATTTTCTAATCAATAAATATGAACAACTTTCATCAAAAAATTTGTAAGTTAAAGCCAATAGCTTCAATCAAGTCCTCCTTCTAGCTCCAATTTTTTTGAGTGAAGATTTTTCCCAAATGCAAAATCACCATCACAATCAGGGTATTATCAGAAAACCCTCTTACAAGGAAATTTAAAACTTCTCCAAGGTTCTTGTTTGCTTAATTACTTAAAATGTGCTTGATTGCTTGTAAAAATATGAAAATGTGTTGAATACCTTACAGATGCAAGTAACTATTAACAAGGGACATGTGGTTTGGTATTGATTTAATTTGCAATGTTCTTTGTTATTCATAAAATTTAAGAAAAATGTAACATTATTGATCATCTATCTAATTTGAAATGACAATATTGAAATGATGATTTAATCCATTTTATCTTCTTTTGTTATAAATTTTATCTTGAATTGTTAACCAATTTTATATTGAATTGTTAACAAAATTTATCTTCCTTTGTTAAGCTTTGTTTGAGAATGAAATAAAATTATTAAAATCTAAATTTGCAAATGTAGGAGCTTTGGATTATCACCTTAATAATTCATTTTAATGAAAATTTGGAATTTATTAAAATTTCCATTTTTACATAAAATGAAATTAATTTGCTTGTTTGAAAAAAGTGCAAAGTTTGAAATTTAGAATTCCCCTTTAAAAATGTAAATTTGTGTAGAACTTGAAATTGCAAATTTCCTTTAAAATGTGAATTTATGTGAAATTTGGAATTGTGAAATTTGGAATTGTGAAATTTCCTTTAAATATGTGAACATATGTGAAATTTGGAATTTAGAATTTCCTTTATAAATGTGAACTTGAGTGAAATTTGAAATTTGAATTTTCTTTTAAAAATGTGAAGCTTTGTGAAATTTGAAATTTTGAATTTTCTAAAAATGTGAATTTGTGTGATATTTAAAATTTCAAATTTTCTAAAAAATAAAATGTGAAATTGTGTAAAATGAGAATTTGAAGCTTAATATTAGAATTAAGGTATCTCTTTTTAGGTTTTTAATTTATTTATATTTATATTTTATTTTATGAAGTTAAATAAAATGAAAAAGGAAATGGTTAGAGAAAATAAATTAAAAGCAAGTTGTTGTAACTTTCAAAATTTCAAACTGACTTTGCAAACATCAATATCCTACATTAAACCAACATTAGTTTGACCTGTTTGACGTAGTCCAACATTAATGTGGTGCAATATTCTAAGGGAAAAGGGCATAATATATTAAATACAATAGCTATTTTTACCATCCACATGCATAAAACTCACTAAAATTTCCAATACATTGTTAAAAGAAATATTTTTACATGAAATACATGTGCACAATATTGTGTTCCAATCGCTTCCTATGGTGATATTTGTTCAAATTCAGAAACTTGGGAGGAGATGTTTCTTCCACAAACTCTGATATTTAACCTACAATTCTGCCCATAAGTATCCAACCACTTTTCATGTGTTTGAACAAATATTTAAAATTTTCAATATTGGCTATTTGTTTCCCTCTTCCTCTTATTTGGTTTTGTAATATTTTTTTTTCTTCATTTTGTAATATTTTCTTCTAATTGTTTGTTCACCTTTGTTTTCTTTGGTTGAGTGATGCTGCATTTTTTTTATAGTGCTAGCCTGCAATAAAGAACACATAAATTAAACTTTCTAAAACAAAACCATTTATAAAATTAAATTAAACTTTCCCAAAACAAAACCATTAATAAAATAAAATTAAAATTTTCAAAAAGTACATCGATGGCTTTATTTTGATTTATATATATATATATATATATATATATATATATATATATCTTTTATTTTTTTAAGGGAAAATGACACAATATATTAAAAAAATAGAGAATTTTACCATCCACATGCATAAAACTCACTAAAATTTCCAATATATTGCCAAAATAAATATTTTTACATGAAATACATGTGCAGAATATCATGTTCCAATGGCTTCCAATGGTGAAATTGGTGCAAATCTAGCAACTTGGGAGGAGAAGTTTCTTCCATAAACTCTTATTTCCAACTTGCAATTATTCCCAAAATTATTCGATCATTTTCTTTTGCATTCCATTGGATATTTAAAATTTCCAAATAAGAAAAAAAAAATCATTTCACCTTCTGCTCATTTGGCTTTCTAGCACTTCCTTACATAACGCTTATTCCAGCATTAAATTAAAAAATACTTGTGCTCCTTCTATAACTCTTTTATTTTAATTGGCATGATTCGTAATATTTTATTTTCTAGAGCACTATCATTTTTTTTTTCTTTTAGTAGCCTACAATAAATAACACATAAATTAAAATTTCTAAAACAAAACTATTAATAAAATAAAATTAAAATAAAACTATAGATAAAATTAAATTAAACTTTCTGAAAACACATTGATGGCTTTATTTTGATATATATATCTATATATAGTATATTTTAAATCATTAAGGAGACAATCAACATTTAAAATCATTTATATGAATTAAATCAATAGTAAAATATTTTGAAATAATTTCAATATTAATTGATCAATATTATTTAAAAGGATAAATTCATGGTTTATTAATCCATATTATAATAAACCAATATCAAACCATGAGAGATAAATTTAAAAGTTTCATACCAACATATAATAAAACACTATGCTGGATTTGTCAAAAATTTCAAAGTTTGAACATTGGCTTCTTTTATTTTTGTGAAAGGCTTTTCTACAATACCTTGAACTTAGTGTCATGACCCTCCCTCATGGGTCTTAGGACAAAGGAATGATGGATTGTTGGAAGTCAGCTTGTGTGAAGTTTGATTGCAAGAAGGTAGTTGCAATGTATAGAATCAACCCTAAAGAGTATTATATATGTATAATAGTAGGATAAGATATTATAATTAAAATGGTTTAATTATAATATATGTTATTGTTAGAATAAATATTTAGTTCTCTTAAGTTCTACTAGGATAGTCTAACTTGAGTTACCACTCTTCCATGAGGTAGGTAAACTCTTAGTTTAGACTAGTTCAGATTTGTTGAGTTGTTGTAATCCAACGACTCACATTGATCAACTTTGCTATTTATACAAAGTTGATCCCATGGAATAATCAATCAGTCTTTTGAGCTTCACTACACTCTTGTGATGTTTTGCACAACTATATTTTCATTTGAATAGAATATTATCTTCAATAATTCTAACATGGTACCAGATCTAGGATAGTTCTTGCATATATTCAAGTTTTTTCTGAAGCTTTTGATCAAATCTGATTCATTCTTAAAAGTTGGTCTCTTTAATGGTGTTTTCTGGATAATCACTAACAAGATTTTTTGCTTGTCTATTCCAGCTCCAGCCATAACTTGGCCACCTTCTTGATTTGTTATTGGTGCCTCACTGTAGTTAGGATCTTATTCTAGACTCCTTTCCTTTTTTTTCAAAAAAAGAGAGCACCTCTATTTTTATCTTTTTGAGGCTAATAATATTTGTCTTTTCTTTCCTCTTAAATATTTTTCTGTCTGGTTTTAACTCCAGATATTTAAAAAAAAGGGCCCATTTACAAGGCTTATATTTTTTAAAAGGAGAGCCCATCTGCAAGGCCCATCTGAAGGTATTTTACGACTTGCTCTTAATGGTGCTCGCTGGTTACCCTAGAATCTACTAAGATTTTTGCACCTCGCTATTACCGCCATTTGAACGTAACCTCCCAATTCAAGTTGTACTTTGTGCACTCGTTGGTTACCTTGCATGATCCTTGGCCCTTGCTTGACAAAGCATCTTGGAGCCTTTGTATCTTGGATGTTGGAAGATACTTGAACTTCGCTCGATGATGCATCTTCTTCTGCATGGCCATCTCTTTTGGCACCCACAAGAGGTTCATGGGTATCCCGAGGCTCCCGATGCAAGACCTTGCTCGTGTCGTACGATGAACTGAGATCATCTCATTTCATCGATGTGCATATCCCAAAGTGCCTGATGTTCATTAATCAAAAGAACATTTCATAACGTTCATTTCACTTTGAGCGCCACTCTCGATAGTCTTGCACACCAAAAGCCTCTCGATCAACTGAAGTCCTTGGTGGAGTCTACTTGGCGCGATCCAAATCATGATTATTTAAGAGACCTCATTACCTAAAGAATGTACCTCATTTGCATTCTATCTGCTTGGTGTTTCATTGTTTCAGTGTTGAGCTTACCTCTTTTTTTCTTCTACTTCGTTCGAGGTCATTCATCCCTGTTGAAGTCTCTGACTAAAGCAACGCTTCCCTGGTTTATGGTTTACTGGCTTGGTGGGGGTGCTTAAAGAGAAAGCACTCATTACGAGGTGGTTCATTGGTTCATTGGCGACCCTGGTTCAGTGGAGGTGCTAGAGAAAGGAGGTGCTCATTCATGATTGTTGATTCGAAGGTTTGTTGCATTGCTGGTCAGAATACAACAACCTTCACATCTTCTATACATACTTCAAAGGACCGCAGACATTCCTCCTCGTAGCTGGTGCATGATCATTGTTTTCTTGTGAGGTAAAAACATTTTAAAATGTCCATCTATTGATGTGACATATATTTTATAGCCTATTTGTTGGATGAACGAGATAAATTTTGTGGTACTCTATTGCTCGAGCATAGTATGAAATATTTGCTCGTGATTTTTGTATCCACCCTCTCGTTCCTTCTTTGGTGATTCATTGATGCAGAAAAAGGCCATAAAGTGTAGAGGTTCATAGTGCCTTGTTCTTCTACAAGCATTGTGAAGAATATCATTTCCTTTAGCACAATTTTTTTTCTTCTCAAAAATTGTAGTGTATCAAATTCCAAAAAAGGGGTCATTAAATATTGTAATAGAATCCACATTCAGATTCTGAAGTTACCCCTTATAGCCTCTTCAAAAGGCTCTCCCTTGCTATTGTCAAAAAAAACAAAAAAAGAGAAATATAAATAATTTTTTTGGGGGGGGTCACTGGGTGCTGATTTCTTGCACCACACTGCTCTATTTGAAGGGGGGTGCACACTTTGTCTTCTCTAAAATATTCTTATGCTTGGTTCAAAGGGGGGTGCTGCTACATATTTTGGTCTTAGTGAATTCTTTCAGCTCCACTTGCTACTTGATTTGTTGTTGCACTCTATGTTCCATTGATAAACACTTTCATATACAAGCAGGCACACATGATCAAGATTCTCATTTACAAGCAAAGCACAAATATACAAGCATCTTCTCAAACTTGTAATATCTCAAAAGCAAGCATCTCATTTTATAATCACCTATGTTCCACGTATCGTTCTCCTCATATACCTATAGTCTCCCTCACGTAAGGGCGGGTCATTGAGAAGTTCAGTATAAGGTCTGGCAGGTTATTCTGGTTTCAAAACACCAATGTTCCATGTATCAATCTCCTCATATACTTATAGTTTCCCTCATGTAAGGGTGGGTATATTGAAGAGATCGGTATAAAGGTCTGGTTTTTGCTACCTTGATTCAAAAGAGGTTTCCTGGTGGTGCTGCTTCTTCTCAAAAAGTTCTTGCTGCATTTGTTTTTGGGGCAAGTTAAAGGGGGGAATATTGGTTCACTACAGTTTTTTCTTTGGAAAAATGAATACAATTGACCCACTCACCCCTCATAACTATCACACATGGAAACCAAAAATATTAAATCTCATTTCTCAAAAAGGGCTCACACACTTGCTAGAAGAGAAGCAGCCTAAATTTGAAAAGGAATATGAAATATTTGTACATAAAGGGAAGATGTATGAAACAATGGGTATTATAAGCACAAATGTAAATGAAAGCTTATGGTTTCACATTTCAGAATGTAAAACTCCATTTGAGAGTTGGCAGAAACTAAAGAACTTGTTTGGTAAAGTGGATCAAATAAGGTCAATGCAGCTAGAGGCAGAGTTAACAACATTATCTCCTGAAGACTTCAACAATATTGTTGACTTTCTCACCAAATTTAAAGAAGTCCTCACACAATTAAAAGGCAGTGGCAAGAATAAAATAGAAGAAGAATGCATCTATCTTATTCTTTCTAAGTTAAATGGAGTATTTCAAATTTTTGCAACCACCTTTTTGTCTACAAAAGATGCACTTGGTACAAGTTTTAAAATGCCCTCTTTAGAGGAGTTTTGTGATAGGCTAACTAGAGAGGAAACGAAACTTGCAAAATATGAGATCTCTCCCTCTTCCTCAAAAGCATTAGTAGCATCCACCTCCACTAAAGAAAAATTCAAAAAGAAAGAAAGAGGCCCTATAACTTGTACACATTGCAAAAAGGATGGTCATTCTGTGAACAAATGTTGGAAAAGACTACAACAACTAGAGGCAACAATGAAGGATCACAAAATAGACATTTAGAAGTAGATAGGAAAAGCCTTAAATGTTCAAGGTAAAGCTATAAAAAATTCATCAAAATACTGGGTTCTAGATTCAGGGGCAACTCATCATATGACTTCTTCACATGAGTCATTCACTTCAATCTCCTCAAGCTCAACTTGTAGCATAGAAGTTGGTGACTCATCCTTTATCCCGGTCAAAGGAAAAGGTGACATATCCATTGATGGTGGTTATATCAATAATGTTCTCTATGTCCCAAATATAGCTACAAATATTCTCTCCATCTATCATATTTGTACTTTTGCAAAGGGCAAAACAATTCTATTTTCACCAACAGGAGTTGAGATAAGAGACTTTCAAGAACCACACTCTCTCATAGAAAAAGGAGATATTGATCATAACACTCACCTATTTCACTTCAAGGGATTCAAAAATTTAGATGGGGCCTCCTGTTTTGTTGCACATGGAGATCTTGAAAGAAAAATTTGGCATGAAAGGTTTGGACATCTTAGTTATAGCTATCTAAAGGAGTTGAATACTCATGAAATGGTAACAAGGTTGCCAAAAGTCTCTTCTATTGATGGAGTATGTCCTGGATGTGCTCTTGGAAAACAACATCAAGATCCTTTTCACCCAAGTGGTTCTCAAAGAGCCTCATCCCCTCTAGAGTTAATCCATAGTGACTTGATGGTCTTCCCAGAGCCTTCTTTCAAAGGAGAAAAATATGCCTTAACCTTCATTGATGACTTTTCAAGAAGAACTTGGGTCTACTTTCTAAAATACAAAAGTGATGTTCTATCCCACTTCAAAATATTCAAGGCCTTAGTTGAAAATCAAGCCACTTGCAAAATCAAGCAAATTCGTATAGATAATGGGGGAATACTTCAGTAATGAGTTCTCCATATTTCTCTCAACTCATGGCATAATTCATCAACATTCAGTCTCCCATAATCCACAACAAAATGGCATTGCAGAAAGGAAAAAATGATATCTTTAAAAGAAATGGCAAACTGTATGCTCCACTCAAGAGATCTTCCAGTAGTTTTCTAGGCTGAGGCAATTAACTATGCAAATTATATTCAAAACCACACACCTCATAAAGCTCTTGGCCATTTGACTCCCGAGGAAGCATGGACTGGCACAAAACCTGATGTCTCTTTTTTCAAAATTTTTGGGTGTACTTCTTGGGCACACATCCCAAAGAAAAAGAGGAAGGCTATAGACAAAAAAAATCAAGCAACTTATCTTTGTTGGTTATTGTGAGGAAATGAAAGCCTACAGGCTCCTTGATCCCACAACTCATGAGGTCTTTTTTCATAAAAATGTTCAATTTTATGAAACATTCCCTTATAAATATCCTCAATCATCTTCTTCCAACATTAATTCTCTCGAGCCATCTCCAATATTTGAGCCTCAATATAATGAAGATCCCATCCTTGAGATAGATGACCAAAATGAGGATCCTATACTTCAAACTCCAACTCAAAGTCCTGCCACACCCATTACTCCTTCCACAATGCCAAAATGGGCCCGCACCATAGTTCAAGAGGCCACTCCTTACATCCAAGATCTTCCATCATCCAGATTAAGCCACTCCATGGGGTCTGGTCTTGTCTGTCAGTCCATTTCCATAGATCCTCAATCCTTCAAAGAAGCAACTGGTATAAAATAATGGGATGATGCCATGGAGAATGAATTTTCTTCCTTAATCAAAAATAAAACTTGGGATCTAGTCCCTCTACCTAAAGGAAGAAAATTGGTTCGTTGTAAATGGATTTACAGAACTAAGTATGGACCTGATGGAAAAATTGACAAACACAAAGCTCGCTTGGTAGCTAAAGGTTTTTCACAAATTGAAGGCATTGATTATTCTGAAACCTTTGCACCAGTTGCAAAAATGGATTCTATTAGGTTGGTACTTGCACTTGCTGCTTCCCAAAAGTGGCCAATTTTTCAGATGGATGTTAAAAGTGCTTTCTTACATGGTGACTTAAAAGAGGAAATATTTATGGAACAACCTACTGGATTTATTCAAGACTCCTCCCTTGTTTGTAGACTAAGGAAATATCTCTATGGTCTCAAACAAGCTCCTAGAGCTTGGTATGAAAAAATGGACTCCTTCCTTCTTTCCTCAGGATTTTCTCATTGTGAGTCTGATGCAATAGTCTACATTTGGAGAGATGAAGAAAACATCACCATACTTGTTCTCTATGTTGATGATCTACTTCTCACTGGTAGTGCCATTTCTCACATCCAGACTGTCAAAGACTCCCTTTCTGAGAAATTTGAGATGGCTGATCTGGGTTTAGCTCATTACTTCCTTGGGTTTTAGATAACTCAAATAGATGCAAGAATTTTATTATGTCAATAGAAATATACTCTAGATCTTCTTCAGTGGTTTAATATGACTGATTGCAAGCCTTCTTCCACACCCTTTCAGTCTGGAGTCACTCTAACTACTTCCTGCAAATCCCCTCAATGTGATGCTACTCTCTACAGATAACTTGTAGGAAGTCTATTGTACCTCACTCATACTCACCCAAATATTTCCTATGTTGTTGGCTTAATATCTAGATTCTCCCATCAACCTCATTTCAGCCATTGGCAAGCAACAAAGAGAATCCTCCGCTACTTGCAGGGAACCACTCACTTTGGGCTCTTATATGAGGGTGGATCCATGGATATCATTGGTTACACAGATTTTGATTGGGCAGGTTCAGTTGAAGATATATGTTCCACCTTTGGCTATGTTTTTTGTCTTGGTTCTTCACCTATTGCTTGGTCATGCTTTTCCCTTTGGTGTGACAATCAGAGCGCAATTCATATTGCTCGCAATCCAGTTGAGCATCAACACACCAAGCACATTGAGATTCACATGCACTTCATTCGATAGCATATTCAGCAAGGGGATCTAAGCTTGGAGTTTATTCCCACAAAAAATCAAATTGCAGACATCTTCACCAAGTCCTTTGCTTCTCCATGTTACATTCAGTTGCATGAGAAACTTGGGATAAGGCAGTTGCATTAGAAGGGTGCACAGAGGTTTTCACCTCTCCACTCTTCTTCTTCTTCTTCTTCTTCTTCTTGGAAGATGGTTTTTTCCCATGTGGTTTTTCACCATCTCTCCAAAATGTAAGTTCATTGTACATGAGTACCTAATAAGGCCATATTTCTAGGACTCATTTTTTTGGGGTAGCACCAGTATTGTACATGAGTACCTCATCAGGCCTTGTTGTCGGGACTCATCTCCTATTGTTACTTTCACCCCTAGTATCACTTAAGGGGGGTGTTAGAATAAATCTTTAGTTCTCTTAAGTTCTACTAGGATAGTCTAACTTGAGTTACCACTCTTCCATGAGGTAGGTAAACTCTTAGTTTAGACTAGTTCAGATTTGTTGAGTTGTTGTAATCCAACGACTCACATTGATCAACTTTGCTATTTATACAAAGTTGATCCCATGGAATAATCAATCAGTATTTTGAGCTTCACTACACTCTTGTGATGTTTTGCACAACTATATTTTCATTTGAATAGAATATTGTCTTCAATAATTCTAACAACTATTATATATATAATAATAGGGAGATATGATATTATAATTAAAATGGTTTAATTATAATATAATCTATTATATATAGTATAATACGAAAATAAAAATATAATATATTATTTATAAAAGGTTATAAATAATATATATATATATATATATATATATTATGTTAATAAAATATTTTTGCACATCTTTGTTGTCATATGGATGAGGATGGTAGGTTTTGAATGAAGGCATGGACCTTTGTCAGAAAGGAGGGGTAGTGGTCTGCAAAGGACGATTGTTTGGTCAGAAGAAGGTGGTGGAAGGTACATCTCAAATTGGGCGGAGAGGGCACTTCTTTCAGTAGTGAAATGGAGGACGAATGAGTAGAGGGAGAGAACATAGACCAGGGACATAAAATGCAAGGAACGTGCTAGGAGCATAGGAGAAACGACCTAGACTCCACTGATCCCCATTTTATAGAAACATTGAGGTTGGAGTATTAGACTTTAACTTGAAATTTTTTTTAGTGCATGCTTTGTATTGTGAAAATTGGTGTTTTAGAAACCATAAATTGCTTGGTTGAAAGCTCTACATTTCTGCCCTGTTGGTTTTTTTTTTAAAACCATTAATTGCTTGGTTGAAAGCTCTACGTTTTTGCACTGTTGATGTTTTTTTTTTAAATCCTAAATTGCTTAATTGAAAGCTCGAGGTTTTTGCCCTATTTATGTCTTTTTTTTTTTTTAAACCATAAATTTCTTGGTTGAAATCTCTATGTTTGTGCCTTGTTTATGTTTTTTTAAAAACCATAAATTGCTTGGTTGAAAGCTCTACATTTCTGCTCTGTTGATGTTATTTTAGAAACCATAAATTGTTTGATTGAAAACTAAACGTTGTGGGTGTGTTTGGGAGAGTGTTTGTCCAAGCTAGATGTAGTGTGTATTTGGGAGAGCGTATATCCAAGATAAACATTGTGGGTGTGTATTTTGGAGAATTTTTATCCAAGATAAACACTAGGTGTGTGTTTGGGAGAGTGTCTATCAAAGCTAAACTATGTGGGTGTGTGTTTAGGAGAGTGTCTATCGAATTTGAGCACCATGTGTGTCTTTGAGAGAGTGTTTTTCCATGATAAATGCTATGGATGTGTATTTGAGAGAGTGTTTATCCAAGCTAAGAATCGGGTGTATGTTTTAGAGAGTGTCTATCGAAGATAAATGCTATCAGTGTGTGTTTGGGAGAGTGTATGTCCAAGTTGAGCATTGGGTGTGTGTTTAGGAGAGTGTCTTTCAAAGCTAAACATTGTGGGTGTGTGTTTGGGAGAGTTTATGTCCAAGCTAAGCATCAAGTGTATATTTGGGAGAGTATCTATCCAAGCTAAATGCTATGGGTGTGTGTTTTGGAGAGTGTTTGTCCAAGCTAAGCACTATGTGTGTGTATTTGGGAGAGTGTCTGTCAAAGTTAAATGCTATGTATTTTAAGATATGTCTGTGTAAGCTCAAGTGCTATGCTTTTAGGTAACTACCTAGGTATGCTTAGAGACTTTGTTAAGAAGCTCAGGTGTTGTGCTTTTAGGTAATCACCTAGTTATTCTTAGAGACTCTGTTAAGTGTTTCAAAGTTGTGAGTTAGACCTCGACGTACAGGGAAGAACATACATTGTATTGGGAATGTCGTCTATGGAAACCATTGTGCTTTGGAATAATGGCATTTGATTAAATAGACAACCTTTAATTTTAATGATTATTAAGGGGTATTTTATTAAATAGAAAAACTTTGATTTTAATGATTATTAAAGGGCATTTTATTAAATAGTAAAACATTTGATTTTAATGATTATATTAGGGTTTTAATTTATAAGGAAACCTTGAAAAATGAGCTCTGGCAATTTTTGAATTTTGAACTAGGGTTTCTAAATTTTCAATAAATCTCTGGCTTCTACTGGCTTGCAGAAGTGTCTTTGGGGTACGGAGGATCTGAAGGTTTGATCGGTGCCCCAGGAGGGTCCAATGGGGACTCCTCCGACTCCTTTTCCAATAAGTACTAGCTCTTACGCTGATTTCTTTAAAGAAGAGTCTCCTTAGAAGAATGTCGAAGCCCAAAATATGGCATATAAAAAGCTCTTCACAAATGCTGGGAATAGTTCTTCAACACATCGTGTGAATGGTTGTTTACCTCAGGCTAATTCCAGGAAAAAAATTGTCATTGAGCCCAACATGGTTGAAGAGTCTATCCTCTACAGATCTAACCATGATTTAATATGCAAGTTCATGGGTATTCACCCTTCCCTGAGCTTTTTGCATTCTTGGATCCACCAGAACTGGGAGCCCCACGGTGAGTATTCATTATGGTTTATTAGTAGTGGTTATTTTATTGTTAGCTTCTCGGCTCTGGCTGATAGAAATAAGGATTTTGATTTGGAGAAGAAAAACCATGGCCCAACAGGGCTATTTGTTCAACCATGGAGGGTAGGATTCGATCCTCATGTTGAACCTACTACTATCCTAATGTGGATTTGATTATATGCTCTTCCAATGGAATTTTGGCGTGAGCAAGTTTTGGTAGTGATTGGCAATTCGATTGGTAGACATCTGGGTGTTGCCAGAGACACTATTGAAGGGAGCATGGCGGTGTATGCTCGAATGTGTGTGGAGATGGATCTTAGCCAGCCTTTGCTGACAGAGTTGGAAATTGAACTGGCAAGTCTTTCCTGGATTCAACAGTTGGACTATGATGCCCTACCCTTTAGATGTAGGGTTTGCCACAAGCATGGACATTTGGCCCATTTTTGTCCTATTAATATGAACGCCAATATGGAGGCCCCATTAGGAGTGCCAAACCTGCCTAAAGAGGATAAGGTTGCACCCAATAAAGATCCTATTAGCACCAGTCAAGGCCAGGAAGCTTCGAGAGAGGGTTTTGAATAGCTCAGAATAAAAATACGGACAAAGAAAAATGAGGGAAAGGAGCAATCTCATCTCAGGCCTGCCAATAGGTATGAGATTTTTAAGTCATTGGTTGATGAAGAGGATCAATATATGGAGGGCTTGGAGGGTTTCAAGGAAACTTTTGTTGTTCCCAAGAAACTCCCCCTCTCATCTTCTCCTGTCATTCAGCAGGTTGTTGATCCCTCTGAGGTATCATAGCCAGTGTGTTTTGGTGCCTTAGTAGTCCATAACCAGGAGCAGATAGTTTCTCAGGATGTTTGCATGGGGATAACAAAGAAGAACAGGGAAATGCCATCTTTGGGGATAACCTAGGTAGAAAAAAGATAAAAAAATAGCAATTCTTAGGGAGCTGGTAGAAGATCCAATAAGGAACTGCTAGCAGCCCAGGGAGACAAATTGATCATGGGAGGATTGGTGAGGACAATTGACTCTTATTGCTCCCAGGGTAACCCATGATTATACAATATTGGAATGTGAGGGGTTTAAACAATAGAACCCATCAATATGTTGTTCAAATATTATTAGAGAATAGTAATACTAATTTTTTGCTTTTACAAGAGACCAAGATGTCTTTGGATCTTATGTCTAAAACAGTCCACATAATTTGGAGCGGTGCTGGTCATATGGATGTGGCTGCCCAAGGTGCCTCAGGGGGGATTGTTACTCTGTGGAACTCTCTGGAATGGTCTGCAATAGAACACTTTGCCTGGAGGGGTGTTCTCACTTCTATTTTTAGGAATAATGTCTCTGCGGAATTTGTTCTAGTTACTAACCTTTATGGTTATCAAAACCTAGAGGGTCAGAGGCGGTAGTGGAAGGTTGTGCATGACATGCGAGCATCAAGGGAAGATATAGACTAGATTATAGCAGGGGACTTTAATGCTAAATTATCTTCTAGAGACTAGGAAGGGGGAACACCTCTTTTGGATCCAGGGGACCGTTTCATGATTGCTTAGGTCTAGGCTTTGCACTTAGTGGACATTAAATGTCTTGGCAATAACTTCACTTGGACTAATAAAATGCGGGAGCCACATAGTAGGAAGGTGAAGCTAGATCACTTTCTGCTTTCAGAGGAGGTGTTTGTAAAATGGAATATCAATTTTTAGATTTTGGCAGGCCCTGTTTCTGATCACTATCCTATTCTATTGGAAAGCGGGACTAGGATGGGGCACCATCACAAACCTTTCAGATTTGAGAATTTTTGGCTTCAAAAATAAGAACTTTGGGAGAAAATCCCCCAGTGGTGGGAAGAGGGCCACCCAGCTTATGGGAGAGCAATGTTTAGAATCCACAAACAACTTCAATATGTCAAATCTCAGTTGAAGTATTGGTGGCATTATAATAAATCTGACTTCTAGGCCCAAAGAGCTTCGTTTATGGCCCGTTGGGATGAGGTCCAAAAATAGTTTAGAGAAGGAGTACTAACTGACCAGCTCAAAGTTGAGGATGATGCCTTGCATACAACAGTTGAGTACATTGACAACCAGGAGGAGATCTATTGGAAACAGAGAGCAAGAACCTCCTGGTTGTTAGAAGGGGATAGAAATACAAAATTCTTTCATCATACTACTTGTGCTCGAAGACAGATGAATAATATGGAGACCCTTCAAGATGAGAACGGTCATTCCTTTGATACTCTTCTAGGTATACATTCCCATGCTATGGATTATTTTTCTAAGCTTTTTAAGGAAAGTGTGGTTCAAGATGTAGAGGCCCAAAATGAAGTTATTTTTGTCATACCTGCTATTATTTTGGAGAATGAAAATCAGGCCCTCCTCAAACCCATTGATAGGGATGAATTGAAAACTGTGGTCTTTGGAATGAGCACTAGTAAAACTCCTGGTCCAGATGGCTTCCCAATTGAGTTCTTTCAGGATTTGTGGGACTGCTTAGAGGAAGATGTAAGGGCTGTTGTTCAAGAGTCTAGAGAAAATAAAAGAATTCTTAAAGCTATAAACCACACGTTCATTACCTTGTTTCCCAAAGGGGAGGAGGGGGTTCATATTTCAGATTATAGGCCTATTGCCTTATGTAATGTGGTATACAAAATAATCACAAATGTAATGGCTGAGCGCATAAAACCTCTTCTTCACAACATTATCTCCTCTGAGCAAGGGGGCTTTGTTGAGGGATGGCAGATTCTGGATGGGGTGGTTATGGCCCAGGAAGCAATCCATTCAATGCACACTTCTAGTAATAAAGGGATGTTCATTAAATTGGACATGTCAAACGCCTATGACAGGGTTGAATGGAGTCTCCTGGCTAAAATTATCATAGCCTTCGACTTCTATTAGGGCTGGATTGAGTGGATCATGAGTTGTGTCTCTTCCTCGACTTACTCTGTGCTTATCAAGGGCCTTCCTTCGCAACCTTTTGGAGCTTCTCGGGGTCTGTGCCAGGGGGATCCCTGTTCCCCTTATCTTTTTCTCATTCTGGCTGAAGGTCTTGGTAGACTTTTCTTGAGGAGAAGATAGCAAGGTAGATTATTGGGTATTAGGGTGGGGGATGAAGTTGTATCGCAACTACAATTTATGGATGACACTGGTTTGATGGGAGTGGCCAGCATTAAGGAAACTAGAATGATTAGGGATACTCTTAATGTCTATCTCAGGGCTACTCAACAGGTCATTAATGACAAGAAATCCAAAGGGGTCTTTTTTAATCTAGAGCAAAGGTTTCAGAACAGAATTTTAGAAATCCTGGGATTCACTAGGACCTCTCTCCCTGTGGTTTACTTGGGTATCGCCTTGCACTTCAAGAAGCTAAAATTAGACACTTGGAGGAATTTGTTGGAGTGTAAGGACATAATTAATCACTGGTATCACAAGTGGTTAAGCTATGGTGGTAGATTAATGTTCTTACAGTCAGTCATTCAAGCCATGCCAATCTACAAATTTTCAATTATGGCTGCCCCGCTTACAATATGGAAAGAGTTGGACAGGATGTCTAGGAAGTTTTTGTGGGAAGGAGCAAAAGGAAAAATAAAGTGGGCTTTAGTGGGTTGGGATAAAGTCACCCAGCCTGAGGTAAAAGGTGGGCTGGGACTGAGAGGATCCAAGTTAAATAATCAAGCCTTGGCTAGAAAGTTGTATTGGAGGTGGATTTCCCAACCAACTTCCTTATTTAGTAGAATCCTAACAAGTAAATATTTGGGTCAAGTTAACCCCAATGAGGTGGGTCGTTTCCCTCTAGATGGTACTGGATCCTTAGTGTGGTAGGCTCTCAAGCTAGGCTCTCAGGTTATTAAATACCAACTATTTTGGAAAGTTGGGAGAGGGGAGAAGGCTCGTTTCTGGACTGATTCTTGGGATCAGTACCGACCCATCATTGTTGAATTCCCTGAGTTACTTCCAATAAAATATACCATAGAAACCAAGGGTTGTGTCCAAATTGAAAGTTATTTCAACACTTTTCAGCTAGGGGAGTATAAATTTAAGAAGTTTAAGAGATTGGAGGAGCGGTTAATTCCAATCCCCCCGGAGTTGGCACCCATCTTGACCAAAATCTTGACAGAAAGGTTTCTCATAGGGAGATACGAGGAGGATGAATTAGCTTGGGACTATGGGAGCCTTGGTGTTTATACAGTGAAGGATGGGTATGACAAGATCCTTCCGGAGCCTCCCCCCAATTCTTTTCTAGTTGAGGATTGGAGAAAGATTTGGCACTCTAAGGGCTGGCCGAAAGTAAACTTTTTTGCTTGGCAGTTTATGCACAATGGTATTCTCACTTTTGACAATCTCAGACGTAGAGGAATCATCGGCCCTTCTCAATGTGTTTTATGCCACAAGAACGAGGAAATAGCTGATCACCTGATGTTTGAGTGTCCTTTCATACAGGTTAATGGTGACATGAATCGGACTAATATTTGGGAAAGATGGAACTGGGGTAGATTTAAATCCAAAGCTCTTCAAATTGGGTTGGAGCTTGGTTTATACTTCATTTTGTGGTAAGTGTGGTTGGAGAGAAATGCTAGAATTTTTAGAGAAACCTTTTCCTCGCTCGATGGAGTTTGGCAGGTCATCTGGAGCAAAGTCACAAAAATTGTTGTCGTCTACGCTAAAGAGAAAACTCAGGTTGGTCCTGGGCCAATGGAAGAGGGAGTTGAAAAGTGAGAGGGACAGGAAAGAAATAGTTGGAAACCACCCCCAGTAGGCTAGATTAAAATCAATACTGATAGAGCTGCAAAGGGCAATCTAGGTAGCACCAAAATTGGCATGGTATGTCAAAATCATGAGGGATTAGTGCTCTATTGGGAACTGTAGGGCTTGGGTAGAGGCACAAATAATGAAGCAGAATCCATTGCTATCAAATTTGCTTCTATTTGGGCAGTTATCAGGGCCACAGGAGGATAATTCTTGAATTTGATTCTCAAATTCTGGTTGGAGCTCTAGACTGCATGAGGAACTTTTTGTTGAACGCTTGGAGGTTGAGGATTCTGGTCTCTCAAATCAAGGAATTATGGAGGGAATTAGATGATGTGATTCTAGTATATGTGAGTAGAGATTTAAACAAAGTGGCCAATTTCCTGGCTAAGATGGGTGCTATGAAAGAGGTAGGAGTGCAATTGCATAGTGACATGCCTATTGAAGATGAGGTGACTAGGCAGGGCCTTGAAAGATCATTGAGCCAATGATCAATGAAAAAGCTAAGGATGTTTTTTGTCATTACATCGCGACCTATTTTGCCATCGTGGCCATTGGAGGAAATCTATCATGATATCGTGACATGTTGCACCGTCATGACCACTGGAGGAAAGTTGTCGCGATATCGTGACATGTTGCACCATCGCAGTCGCTGGAGGAAAGTTGTCATGATATCATGACATATTGCATCATCACGGTCACTGGAGGAAAGTTGTCATGAGTTTGTGACATGTTGCATCATCGCGACTGTTGGAGAAAAGTTGTTGCGATATCGTGACATGTTGCACCGTCACGGCTGTTGTGGGAAAGTTGTCACGATATTGTGACATGTTGCACCATCGCGATCGTCGAGGGAAAGTTGTCACGATATCATGACATGTTGTGCCATCACGACAAAAGGAGGAAAGTTGTCATGATATCACGACATGTTGCACCATCACGGTCGTCGAAGGAAAGTTGTCATGATATCGTGACATGTTGCGCCATCACGGCCAAAGGAGGAAAGTTGTCACGATATCGTGACATGTTGCGCTGTCATAGCCACCAAAGGAAAGTTGTCACGATATCGTGAAATGTCACGCCGTTGTAGCTAAAGGAGGAAAGTTGTCATGATATCATGACAAGTTGTGTTGTCGTAGTCACTGAGGGAAAGTTGTCATGATATCACGACATGTTGCATCGTCATGGCCAAAGGAGGAAAGTTGTCATGATATCACGACATGTTGCGCCATTGCGGTTGCTATGGGAAAGTTGTCATGATATCACAACATGTTGCACTGTCACGGCCACTGAAGGAAAGTTATCGCGATATCGTGACATGTTGCTCCGTTGCGGCCAAGGGTGGATTATTGTCATGATTTTGTGACATGAAACGATTTTGCAACATGTCACGATTTCATGACATGTCATGATTTTGCGATAGGTTGACTTTTTGCGGTCAGAGGAGTCTTGTGTCGCGATTTCGTGACTTGTAGCTTTTTTGTGGCCAGAGGTGACGTTGATGTTTGTTGTGCGTTTTCGCGATAAGTTGTTGTAACAGATCTATCAGCTCTCTCAGCTAGCTTGGTTTTGGTTCAAGAGATTTGGATCCATTGCAAATCTTCCTCTTCTCTTGTAATCATGTGCTTTCATTATTTTTGGCTGGGATGTGTCTTCTCCCAATTGTAACTGATCTTTGTTTTAATACAAGTTTTTTCAATTTTTTCAAAAAAAAAATTTATTAGGAAACCTTTTATTTTTTATGATTATCTTAGGGATTTTAAAATTAAAAGGAATATTTATGTTTTAAATATTATGCTAGATGAAATAGCATTGGTTAAGCTTAAAAGGAATATTTATGTTTTAAATATTATGCTAGATGAAATAGCATTGGTTAAGCTTAAAAGGAATATTTATGTTTTAAATATTATGCTAGATGAAATAGCATTGGTTAAGCTTAAAAGGAATATTTATGTTTTAAATAGTATGCTAGATGAAATAGATTTAGTTAAGCTTAAAAGGAATATTTATGTTTTAAATATTATGCTAGGTGAAATAGCATTGGTTAAGCTTAAAAGGAATATTTAGGTTTTAAATATTATGCTAGATGAAATAGCATTGGAATATTTATGTTTTAAATATTATGCTAGAGGGAATAGCATTGGTTATGATTTAAAGGGAGTTAAACATAGATTAATATTGAAAGCTTTATGCTATGATTTAAAGGGAGTTAAACATAGATTAATATTGAAAGCTTTATGCTATGATTTAAAGGGAGTTAAACATAGATTAATGTTGAAAGCTTTATTCTATGATTTAAAGGGAGTTAAACATAGATTAATGTTGAAAGCTTTATGCTATGATTTAAAGGGAGTTAAACATAGATTAATGTTGAAAGATTTATGCTATGATTTAAAGGGAGTTAAACATAGATTAATGTTGAAAGCTTTATGCTATGATTTAAAGGGATTTAAACATAGATTAATTATTGAAAGCTTTATGCTATGATTTAAAGGGAGTTAAACATAGATTAATGATTGACAGCTTTATGCTATGATGTAAAGGGAGTTAAACATAGACTAATGATTGAAATATTTATGCTATGATTTAAAGGGAGTTAAACATAGACAATTATGAAATCTTTATGCTATGATTTAAAGGGATTTAAACATAGATTAATGATTCAAAGCTTTATGCTATGATTTAAATGTAGTTAAACATAGATTAATGTTGAAATATTTATGCTATGATTTAAAGGGACTTAAAAATACATTAATGATTGAAAGTTTTATGCTATTATTTAAAGGGATTTAAACATAGATTAGTTATTCAAATATTTATGTGATGATTTAAAGGGAGTTAAACATAGATTGATGTTGAAATATTTATGCTATGATTTAAAGGGAGTTAAACATAGATTAATGTTGAAAGCTTTATGCTATGATTTAAAGGGAGTTAAACATAGATTAATGTTGAAAGCTTTATGCTATGATTTAAAGGGAGTTAAACATAGATTAATGTTGAAAGCTTTATGCTATGATTAGAGGAATTATGATTATGTTAAAGGTGTTAACATAGATTGTAATTAGAGGAATTATGATTATGTTATAGTGATAACATAGATTGTAATTAGAGGAATTATGATTATGTTATAGTGTTAACATAGATTGTAATAAAGAGGAAACTATGATTATGTTATAATGGTTTAACATAGAATGTAGTTAATGGTTAAATTATATTGGAAGAGATATAGTTTAAGAGTAGTTAATTTTATATTGAAAGAGATATAGATTAGATGGATAAATTTATGTTGAAAGAGATATAGATTTCATTAGTCAGATTATGTTGTTAAGTGAATAACATAGTTTGCAATTAAATGGATTATGTTATGAGGTAGATAGCATAGTTAGTATTTAATGATGGATCATGTTGTTAGGTGAATAACATGGATACATCGAATACTAATGGATTATGTTAAATTGCAAGTAGCATGGTTTATGTTGAAATGATGTTATAATGGTTTAGCATATAAAAAGTATTGAGATGTTATAATGGTTTAACATCTAGGAAGTATTGATGTTATAATGGTTTATCATCTAGCAATATGACTATTAAATTATCTAAAGGTATGGGACTTTAGGTAATTTAGTAAAGGAGAAATGGAAAATGGATTATTAAATTATCTAAAGGTATGGGACTTTAGGTAATTTAGTAAAGGAGAAATGGAAAATGGATTATTAAATTATCTAAAGGTATGGGACTTTAGGTAATTTAGTAAAGGAGAAATGGAAAATGGATGATTGAATTAGCTAAAGGTATGGGACTTTAGTTAGTTGGTAAATGAAGTTGATTATTGAATTAGCTAAGGGTAAGGAACTTTGGTTAAATTGGTAATGGTAATGGTTTATTGGATTAATTAAAGTGTGGAAACTTTAGTTAATCAATGTACTATGTGGATTAATTGAACTACCCACGGTTAAGTCGTATGAACTATGTGTTCTACGCATTGTATTGGATACTTTTGGGAGCAAAGGACTATTGGTCCTTGTATTTGTAAAAGACCAAATTTATGCAATAAAATGGACCATATTTAAGGTTAGGTTTTCCCATAAGGGTTTTCCCTAGGGTATATGAATGTGTTATGGATATTGGTTCTCTCCTTGTATTTGATTTAATGTGTCTTGTTGATGGATTCTTATGTTTATTTGAATGGATGTTTTAGTTCATATTATTCTTTGCTTGTTCTAAAGTAGATTAACTTTGTAATTGTTAATTAATTTAAAAAAAAAATTATAGTGACATCCCTCATCCCTTGGTTGGGAATTTGGGGTGTTACATTTGGTATCAGAGCAGTAAGGTGTAGGAAAAAATGCTTGCATGAAGGGAACCCTAGGAGATAATGGACTAGAGGTTTCCTTGGAATGTGTTAAGGTTTAGGTATCTTCCAATGAAGGCCTTTGCTTAGTTAAGCTAAGAGCTGGGAAGACCTTGAACCAAACAAGTTGCTTGAAGTTGAGGTATGTAATTATGGGGTTACAAAATTCCCTAGATAAGGATCTAGGTGTGATGGGCTAAAAGTTTCCTTGGATAAGCTAAGGGTTGCTTAAATATTAGTCCTAGATAAAGCAACTTTATTTTGGGTATATTATCTTTCTTTGAGAAAAGCATGACCTTAACCTTTCACAAATGAAAGTAGATAAAATGAGTTAGTCGCTACAGATAGAAGAAACTCAATTCCTTGGGGATTTAGAAAATTGACACCTTGTAATAAGACAAGTGTGACTTAGATTACTACCAAAGAGATCATATTGGTCATAACCTAGATGACGCCTTGTGGGAATACAAGGGTGAAGGTGATCATCATGGATCTAGGTTAGCATAACCAATCTTTGGTAAGTATCAATGAAAGTAATCTAACTCCTTGATGTGATGACATAAATACAAGGAGGAGGAGAGGAGGAATCTCCTCATAATCCAAAGCTAGACCCTAAGAAAAACTTGGAAGAAATTTCAATAGAGGTAAAGAGCCTCATAATTGTAGTCTAGTTGCTACAAGGACCTAAGATATTGAGACCTCTTAGGGTGAACATAGGAAGACCTAAGGTATTAAGGCCTTAGGGAGATCTTGGTGACTAAGTTTATGGGAAGACTACATCTGAATTAAGATAGCTCATTATGGAGATAATATGGATATCTTAACTCATGATACCAGGTAGTATGCCTACATAGATGGTACTTGTGTATGGTATGATGATGCGTGTACATATTCTAATGGTTGAAGGTGATAAATTTAGCTCATTAGAAATAATGATATGGATAAAATTATTCACAGTACACGTAGCATACCTATGCATAATGGTTTGCATAGAGTATGTAGATATGTATGTTAACTCATAGGACATGTAACATATCTACACATAATGGTTTACGTAGAGTATGGAGATGCATGTGCACCTTCTAATGGTTGAAGGTGGTAAGTTTAGCTCATCAAGGATGATGAGAGAGATAGGCTTATCTATGGTATTACATGATACACCTACACAGATGGAACTTGTGGGAGGGTATCTTGTAAGATGTAGCTCTTTCAGAAAACTTAGGGGTTCATAATTTGTTGTTTTCTTGTGTGCTTTATATTTTCTTGTTTGTTGCTTTCTATGTGTGTCTTTTGTATACTTGTTTTCTATTTTTGGGTCATTACAAAATGGGCAATACACATAACATACTTACATAGATGGTACTTGTGTATGGTATGGTTATAGGTGTAAACCTTCGACTGGCTGAAGGTGATAAGTTTTAGCACATCAAGAATGATGATATGGATAAATCTTATTTATGGCAAAATGTGTAGTATACCTACACAAATGGTACTTGTGTATGGTATTGATAGTTTATCTACGCATGGTATACCTACACAGAGGGTACTTGTGTAAGGTATAATAATGATTCATAGCAAGATGTGATGGGTAACTTTAGTTATCTCATCGATAAAGGTGAGGGGGATACTTTAAGTTAGCTCATCTTGAGTGAAGTAACTATTCCTAGTTAGGTTAAATTGTACTTAATAAGAATGAATAGGGGGAATTGCTATAAGATATCATGGATATGGAGTTCTATTATTTAAATTTGAGCTTGTTTACCTAAAGGGAAGTAGGAAGGAATCTACTCTAAGGGGGTATTATGGGGTCCTCTCCTTAAGTTGATTAAAGAATAAACCAGATTTTGAGATTTGTAAGCTCTACAAGGCATAGAGATCCATTTGGAGAGCAAATCCCAAGTTTGGAAAATAAGAAATTATTCATAGCTTCAAGTCTTAAAGAGGGCATTTAGCAGTTTAAACTTGAAATCCTTTGGATTTAATGGAAAAATTCAAGGAAATTTGATCTCTAGGTGAGAGATGCGATAAATTTCAAGATAAAAATGAAGAAAACTTAGTAGAAATTAAGATTTTAGCATAGATAATGGATTCTTGTGCTTTGTGAATGAGGTATTTCTACTTAGAATCAGTAGCTTGAGACAATGTGTTATGCCATGTTTCCTTCTTTCTCTTATCTTGTAGGAAATTAGGAATAAAATTCTCCTTTCGGATAAAGTTGAAGGAGAATTGCTACTAATTTTGTAACTCAATAATCAAGATTACATCTCTTATATAGTAAATATAGTATTTATGGATGTTGATACCTAAGGGTAGCATGGAATATTTTCCTCATGCAGATCCATTGCATGGTACTTTTTCTCATGTTTGCACCATTGGGCTACGATGCCTAGCATTAGTCTTCGTAGAGTTGGTTGGTGGTAGTTGAGTCTATCTTAAAAGGCCACCCACTTAGGGATTAAAGAGTGGTGTGAAATATTGAGAGTGCATTAGATACCTATGTTTGTGTTTGAGAAAGTGTATTACCTAATTATTGATTATGAAAATACATTGCTTATTCACTGATAAGCAATGCTTATGGGAATATACAATTGATGTATATGTTCCAATATAAGAAACATTGAGGATGATATTTAGTTCTAGTGGGGAAGGATGTAATGATCCTCCCTCACGGGTCTTAGGACAAATAAATGTTAAAATTCCCAAGAGTATAACTACAAAGCATTACAATATTTGAAGAAAAAATGGAATTTATTGGTTATTCCATGGATCAACTTTGTATAAATAACAAAGTTGATCATTGAGAACCTTTGGATTACAAAAACTCATCAAATCTGATGCAGAATTTAATTGAGAGTTCAACTGACTCGTGAAGGAGTGGAAACTTAAGTAAGTCTATCCTAGTGGAACTTAAGAGAATAATTACTTATTCTAACACCCACCCCCATTAAGTGATACTAGGGGTGTATTGTGCATATGATTCCTGGGGTACTCATGTACAATGGATTCTTTTATGAAGATATGGTAAAAGCCCCATGGGAAAAACCATCTATCAAAAAAAAGGAAGAGGCTTGTCTTCAGTTTGTGAAGATTATCCTTTGCATATAAACAAAGGATGAATCCCGAAAACATGTTCTTATGAGGTACTCATTTAAAATATATATGAGATATGGTGAAAAAATCACATGGGAAAAATATCTTTATGAAATGATGAGGCTTGTCTTAAGTTTGTGAAGATTGTCCTTTGAACATAAAAAAAGGATGAGTCCTGAAAAATTGGCCTAATGAGGTACTCATGTACATTATGTAAGGGATATATGATAAAAAAACCACATGGGAAAAACCCATCCTCAAAATAATACAATAATAAAATGAGAGGTGAAATACCTCTATTTTAATGTAGCTGTAATACTCCAAGTTTCTCTCACAACTGTATGTAATGCGTAGAAGGAAATTATTTGATGAAGATATTTGCAACTTGATTTTTAGTTGGAATATAGTCCAAGTGTATTTCCCCATTCTAAATATGTTTTTGAATGAAATGCATGTGTATCTCAATGTGCTTGGTGCATTGATGCTCAAATGGATTACGTGCAATATGAATTGTGCTCTGATTGTCACACCAAAGTGTAATATATTTTTCATTGGAAAATTCAAATTCTTTTAGAATATGAAAAATCCAAAGAGCTTCTTGACTTGCTAAAAATGCTACACTATATTTTTTCTCTTTAGATGATAAGGCCATTGCTTGCTGTTTTTGGCATAACCAAGCAATTGGCAAAAAACCAAGACAAAAAACATATCCAAAAGTTGAACATTTGTCTTCTAATGAACCTGCCCAATTTGAATCCATGTAGCCAATGATATCCATGGATTTTCGCTCATATAAGATCCAAAAGTGATTAGTTCCTTGCAATTAGTGGAGGATCCTTGTTGTTGCTTCCCAGTGACTAAAATGAGGTTGATGTGAGAATTTGGATATCAAGACCACAACATATGAGATATCTATACAAGTATGAGTAAGGTATAACAAAATCCCTATAAGTTTATGGTATATAGTTGCATCACATAGAGGGGATGTGCAAGAAGTACTTATATTGATTCTAGATTGGAAAGGTGTAGGAGACGGTTTGCAATCTATCATTTTTAACCTTTGAAGAAGATATAGAGTGTATTTTTGTTGACATAATGAAATTCCTGCATTTGTTTGATTTACTTGGATCCCAAGGAAGTAATGTGCTAGAACCAGATCAACCATATCATTTTTTTTTAGAGAGGAAGTCTTTTATAGTCTGAATGTGAGTGAAGTCGCTACCAGTGAGAAGCAGATAATCAACATATAGAACAAGTATGGTTATTTTTACTTCATCTCTCCAAATGTAGACTATGTTATAAGACTCACAATGAAAAAAATTTGAGGAAAGAAGGAAGGAGTCCATTTTTCATACCAAGCTCTAGGAGCTTGTTTGAGGCCATAGAGAGACTTCTTTAGCCTACAAACAAGAGAGGAGTCTTGAGTGAAACCAGTAGTTTGTTCCATGAATATATATTCCTTTAAGTCCTCATGTAAGAAGGCATATTTTACATCCATTTTAAAGACATGCCACTTTTGGGAAGCATCTAGGGCAATAAGTAGTCTAATAGAATCCATTTTGGCAACTAGTGCAAAGGTTTTAGAATAATCAATTTCTTCAATTTGAGGGAAACCTTTGGCTACTAGGTGAGCTTTGTGTTGGTCAATTTCTCCATTATGTCCATAGTGTATTCTGTAAATCCATTTACAATGAATTAATTTCGTTCCTTTAGGTAGGGGAACTAAATTCTAAGTTTCATTCTTGATTAAGGAAGAGAATTCATTTCCCGTGACATCATACCATTCATTAATACAATTTCCTTATTTGAAGGATTGAGAATCAAATGAAATAGACTGAAAGACAAGACCAGTGCCTATGGAGTTGTTTAATCTGGATGATGGAATATTTTGGATGTAAGGAGTAGCTTCTTTAACAATGGTGTGGGCCCATTTTGGCATAGTGGAAGGAGAAGAAGGAATGGAAAAACTTTGAGTTAGAGTTATAGGTTCCTCATCTTGATCATTAATCTCTAGATTAATATCTAAATTTGGTTCTTCATTATATTGAGGTTCTATTGTATGAGAGGGTTCAATAGGGGAAGAGGATGTTTGAGGATATTTTTGAGAGAATGTTTCATCAAATTGGATATTCCTATGAAAAATAACCTCATGAGTTGAGGTATAAAGAAGCTTGTAAGATTTCATTTCCTCACAATATCCAATAAAAATGATCTTTTTGATTTTCTTATATAGATCCTTCCTTTTCTTCTTTGGGATGTGTGCCCAAGCAGTACACCTAAAAATATTGAATAAGGAGACATCCAGTTTTGAACTAGTCCATGCTTCTTCAGGATTTAAATGGTCAAGAGCTTTATGAGGTGTGTGGTTTTGAATATAGTTGGTACGGTTAACAACTTCTGCCCAAAAAATCTTTGGAATATCTCTTGAATGGAGCATACAGTTTGTCATTTCCTTTAAAGTTCAATTTTCCTATCTGCAATACCATTTTTTTGTGGATTATGGGAGACAAAATATTGATGAATGATGCCATGAAATGATATAAATATTGATAATTCATTACTACAGTATTCTCCCCATTATCTATGCAAAGTTTCTTGATGTTGCAGTATTTATGGCCTTGATATGCCCCCAAATTTTCAACCTATTCAAAAAAATTAAAATCCATTAAAATATAATACAACCTTCCATCATTACATAATTGTATATAATATGATAAAAAATATAGGAAATATAGAAGAAGAATAAGGTTGCCTAAATCCAAAAACTGTGAAACAAATTAGAGTTTTTACTGCATATGGTATCAACAATGTCTAATTTTTTAAAAATGTAGTCACTACTAATGTTGGTGGACAACAAAAAAATCATTATATCTAGTTAATAAATAAAACCCAATAGGAGATATGAAAATAAAATCCATGAAGAAATTATACCTTCAACAATGTCTTACCTATGGAAGTAGACTAACTCAAATGAGCTATTTTCATTAACCTTTAAAATACACTTACATGGATTAAATAAAATCCTAATCACTATTTATGACTTATTGTGCATTTGGCATTGTTTTTTTTGCACATTTCTATAATGCATGTAACCAGTTCAATAAATTTGTGTATGTTACCATATTTGTTGAGAAATTTTATTTTAAAGCATTTCAAAGCAAACAAAAGTCTATACATAAAGTTTTGGCTAAAATTTATGTTTCCAAAATTACAATCCTCAATATCCAACCCATAAAAATATTGAAATTTAAAAAGATTCTACACTAGCCCATTCTTAACGATTCTCTTTGTAAAATCATCTTGTCAATGTCTTCTAATAAGAGGTTCAAAATGTCATTGCACATGTGAACATAAGTTATCCATTCAATGTCAATAAAGATAATAATTATGGTGTTTACAATGTATGTCAAAAACTGCCTGAGGTTATCTTTAAAGAGTCTCTTAGGTAAACCAATTAAAATGCTTATACATATTCTAAGGTCATTAATAATGATAACTATATAAAATTATTGTAAAATAAATAGAACTATTATGAGATCAAAATATCCAAATATGAGAAATTATAAATCCAAATGTAAAAGATAACCTTAATTGACATTCTTACCCAAGAGGTAGAAAATCCTAAAGATGTTTCTCTCAAGTATTGCAAAGGATCTAGATTGTATAAATATAATGATGATAATACCTATGTTTTCTTGCCAAATTTTCATATTAAATATTAAACCATTGTTTTTTGTTGTTCCACTGATCACCTTCTTAACCAAATCATTCACTAGCCAAATTATATGTGATAATTACACCATCTATTCTAACCCAAAATATTCTTCTCTTGTTATTTAATTAATTGTGTTCCACTTGATGATAAATCCTAATTTCATATGGAATAGATACATCATATATTCCTCATCAATCTAGTCCTATTTGTCATACTCTAATCCCTATGTCTTGAACTACTTATATCATATCTAACCATTCATAAATATTTCTTAGTCCATTCCACCAACCTTTTGCATGTGACAAAAGTGGAAAGTACACCTTCAAATATGTAATGGGTCTTATTAAAAATAGGTGACATGATAAGAACTCTTACTTATGGTAACAATGGCTAAGCACATTATGTTTCCATTATATGCATAAAAACCACTAAGGGCTTAATCCCACCCAACCTCACATCATGGGGGTAGTCTCTATATCTATCCATTTACTTTTATATTCATTATACATATGTGATTTATTCTAACCTAAGTATAATGACTTATTGTGGTATAAAAGATCATTACTGTACCATGCAATAGTTTTTCTTCCATACATAGTTTCCCTGTATTCCATAATTTATGTACTATTAGAAAATAGTAATTGATGAAGTATTGCTTTACTACATCAAAAAACTCATGATCTCAAAAGTACTTCTCAAATATTCAATAAAAATTTGTCAAAATTTTAGCATAAAATATATCAAAAATTTTAACAAAAGCATGAAAAATATTCAATTCCATCTTCCATGATATAGCAAAGTCTTAATTTCAAAAATTTCCATTCAAAATTATCATTAGAATATGGTTTTTATTTTTGTGTCTTGTTCCTTCCTACAATATACTTTTAAAACATTATCTTACTAATATTAATAGGCTGAGTATTTCGAAGCAACTTCACTATCCCTATAGTAGCAATATAACTAATTCCAAGATTTAGTAATGTAGCTTTATTAATACCTTAGATCTTAAAAATTACCTTACTATAAATTACAATGTTATGTTAACTAAAGTGACTATTGTAGACACTAAAATCATGTCAATCAGATTAGACTATAATGATGCACTCTTATCAACACCATATGGCCCCATTGGGCAACTCTAAAGGATTAATTAGGGATCCTAACCACTTTTGGGAAGTTTTATTCCATGTAGCCATGGTTTTACCACCCTAGGATGGACATAATTTATGGTCATCCCACCCAGGGATGACCACCAGCAACTATCCTTAGGTGGTACAACCATGGCCTAGACCCCTTAAAAAGTTAAGAGCATGACAAATGGTAATCAAATTCTGCCATTTATCCCACCCAATGACTTATGACAGATTGAGAGCCTATCTAAGCCATCACAACCTATAAATTGGAGACCCAAATTGGAGGCCTCTTCTACCCAACGCATGGCAAGGATTTTGAAAATTGGTGCCACCTACCTTGCATGCCTCAACTTGTCCCTTTAGACCTGTGGCCATCTTAGGCTATAAATTGGAGTGATTCCACTCAAATTCAAGAGGGAGGTATTCACAAGAATTCACCATGAAGTGCTGCTAAGATTCATTCTCCCATTTTAATATCGTATTTTCCTTTGGAATCTTTATCAATTGAGGGAGTTTCCAAGACATCCCAAAATATGTACATCCATTCCAAAACCCACCCATTTCTATGAGTTAGATTACCAAATTTTACGAAAACACCCCTAGGAGTATTTTGGACCATATCCTAGTGGAATTGATGTTAAAAACCACTAGGTTTGTTGGCCATCCCCCCTGGGATGGTTAATAGTCCCAATTGGAACACATAGGTATGTCCATAAATAGGTGTACAATTTTGATTCAATTTTAGTGTAGATCATTTCTAGAGTAGTTTACATACATCATATTAAAATTTTGTGAAATTTGGAGAAGTTTTCGTCCCTCAATTGGGATTTTTGTAATGATAGTCCCAATTGGAACACCCAGGGATGGCCATGGATTCTTCTTGCAATTTCATTTCAATTTCTGCATAAATCATTCCTAGACTAGATAATATATATCATGCTAAGTTTTGGTACAATTTGGAGAAGTTTTGCATCATCTATTGCACCTTTTGTATTCAATATTGCATGCATCTTCATGATTTTATCTTAAGCCGCACATGCTATTAACCAACATTTGTTTCTTATGTGTAGATACAAGTATTCCAGTGCACTAGGAAAGAGATAAATATTTGAATATGGATAGATCATCACAATGGTAGCAAAAGCCCGCTCTTCAATAGTGAGTGTGAGGAAAGCACTGAAAGCATGCTTTTATTTTATGAAAGGATTATATCCTTTGTATATTGTAATAATTTGTATGACTTGAGAGCCCTCAATGGTATTTTTTGTAATCACAAATTTGGAAAATTCAATAATATAAATAGAACCTCCCATTTCTTTCACTTATTTTTCATTTATGCTTACTTTAATGTCATTTTTGAATGCTTAAATAGAAAAATAGATGAGTTTCATTTCCATTTTCTAGGTGCACCATATTTTCCACTCTACTGTGGTGATAATGGTGGGATCATTGTCCTATTTCATTTTTACAACTTTTAACCCTATTTTTGTCCTTTGAATGTTGCAGGTTTTGGCTATTCTGGACTGAAATGACCCCTAAATTTCTAATTGGAATACCCAGGGATGGCCACAAAAGTTATCCCAGCTAGTGATGGCCTCCAAATTTGTAGCTGTCCTACCCTAGGATGGCCACAAAATAGGTGATTTGCAGCTCAAATTTACATAAACTGTAGCATTCTAGGCTTTCAAGGTATGCATCCAAACCTTCACTTTGCATTAATACTATTTAGAAAAGGTTAAATTTAGATTTTCATGTCTTTTACTTGTTGATTGAAAGGTATGTTTTTCTTTTCCTAAAATTTAATACAACAAGAAGAATAAAAATAGGGAAAATAATAGTTTAAGTATTCATGTGAATGGTTTGATTTCTTGCAACCTACCTAATGAATCATTTTGTAGGTTTCTTTTTCATGCAAATATTTTTGAAATTGAAATGTTATTTGTGAATTTAGTGAATAATCATTAAGTTCTCTCTCATTTTTACTTTCTTTAAATATAAAAGTAACCACACACAACACGTCACACTTTAAAATTAATGAGTTGGAATTTTATCCACAACCACTAATAGATACCAACAATGGGCTTCATCTCCACCCATTGTCTCATATTATACGAGCCCTAGTTTTGGCCAAAGCCAACTCCAAGAATCGTCTTAGCCATATAAAATAACATGTAATCCTATTTATAGGGTGTATCACTACCCACAATCAATATGGGTGAGGATTGGTAGGACCTATGATCCTTGATCGGGTATGGGATTCATATTCATACTTTGGTTGGTTTATGTGATCAGGCTTTCATTTTTTATTATTGCTCTATGAGTATATAGGTTAAATCCTTTAAAAAAATTGAGAATTAAATCAATAATATTCAAACATGTGAAAATAGATCTCTTTTCAAAACAACAAATCAAAAACACACCAAATAGTATTAGGAACACATACAAATCATTAAAATAAATACACTTGTATTGTTGTGTGTTTCTATTTTTGTGTGTTGAATCATTAAAATTTATAAAGAAGATAATCACATGGTAATAGCACGTGGCCAATCCCAATCAAGGGCTAGTGCCATAGAATATTTACAAGGAGTCCGTAAATGCCTGCACAATTCTTCTGAGGATCTCATAATTTCTAATCAACATCCAAAAATTCATCATGAGGTCAACCCCTCACTTAGAGGACCCGAACACCAAGGTAACTCTTCCAGAAGAACACCAATGGTTTATCCACGTGATAAAATTGATTATTCAGTGATCCAAAACTGATTCCAATCCCAAACCAAATACAATCAGTCTATCGAGGGACCTAGTAGGGAATTATACACTCCCCTCTATGTTATAGATTTCAACACCCAAAACCCCCATATAAAAAGTGGTAACAATCCATAGTAGGCCTATGTGAAGTTTGCATACATCATCAACCAACATGACCATGGGTGAGTTAATACAACAATCCCCCAAGTTTCGAGAAACTCTCATGGAGGTTTTGGATTCAATCGAGTTACAATCTCATGATCTTGATTCTTTCACCAAATTTATGGGATACATACAAATGCATAAAGATCCTATTAAAAACTTTCAAAATCATGATATCAAACCCATGTCTAAAAATTTACCAAACCCTCCATTGCACATCATTGCTGCATAAACAAGATTTCTTATAAGCGAGTATTGGTTGACACAAGTTCCACAATAAATATTATTACCACAAATGCACTAAAACATCTCAAACTTCTATCTTTGCACATTGCAACATACACATTAACCTTGTAAGCATTTAATGATGTTTTATCCTCCATTGTGGGTATGATATTCCTACCTATTCAAGTTGGACAAAATACTATGCCTACATTGTTCTACATCATGGAAGGTGCAATACAATACAATATACTACTATGAATACCTTGGATGAGATAAATGGAGTGCATCCCCTCCATTGTGAATCAATGCATCAAATGCATTCATGAAGGTCATGTCTATGTGGTTCATGCTGGCCCAGACCACTTCAAGTATTACTATAAGGATGATTATCCACATGATTCTAATCTTCCATCCACACCCTTGGAAACTAAACCCAATGATCTTATTTAGAGTCTAGATTCAACCCCAGGGTTAATTGTGAAGCTATCCTCACCATCGTTGGTACCATCATTTTCTACTACCACTCCTAGTTAGGATTATGCGTAGAGGTTATTTATCACCAAATTGGCTATAATTAGGATTTTCAATATTTAGATTTGGCTAATATTTGGGACCCTTAACCAGGGCCAATTAACCAAAAAAATTGGATGCAATTTTTTTTTGGTTGATTTACCCCAAACTTATAATAACTTTACCATTTTAAGTTTAAATTTCCAATATTTCCCCTAATAATTGTAAACCTTCTACTTTTTTTGGACACTATTGGCCTAGATTTCAAAACCGATTCTCCAATTTTTTATAAATACATTTTGGGTCCGACCCCAAAATAAAAAGTCCAACTATAAAGGCTCCCATGTCCATCTTTGATACATCAGTAGAAGACCTTTCCACTCCTACCAACAAGGAGAAACCCATAGTTGATATGAATGAATCACATCATACCATCTTCTTCGATCACATTTGAGGATATAGTTCACTTGACCAATCCTGAAATTGGTGAGTACATAACACACAATGTTACATTCATGCCTATCATTGAGTCGATCAAGGACCTATGTCATCCTCTTACCAAGTCACTACGCACTGATAGCATTTCTAATTCACCATCCAAATAGGAGGGCCAAGAAGACCACCTTGGACAAGTTGATAGAGCATCCATGACCTGTCCAAATGCAAATGCATATTCTCATGAGTTTGTGGGAATGATTAATATGATAACAAGGAACTAGAGTCCTTCAAAAATATCTATTCCACTTGTGACTCCATCCAACACTCCATCCATACCACAAGTGCTACCATCATTGGATTCAGTCACACTTCATCTCAGTCAAAATCTCCATAAAATCAATAACATGTGTACCCCCTACACCAAAGTGGGGATAATATAGCTACCATAAATAAACACTCAAATTTGGAATAAGAGCATGAGCTAAATCAATAAAAAGAGCATGTGGATATACTCACTACCCACAATCATCATGAACCATCCATATCTACTCATACATTGAGAACTTTTGATCCACATCTGCTCAATTTTCTCTTTGCTCCCACACTCAATCCACCTCCATTAGCTATTAGTTATCATAGAACTTCATCAAAATCCATATAGTCATCACCTCCACTAGTTTCAAAACATATCTTAGATAGGCTATCCAATATTCAGTTACAAGTGAGTCATCAACACAATGATTTACAACATATATTGAATCGGATCACAAGCATAAAGTTACGATTGAGTCATTCAAAACCTCAACCCGCTGATTTTCAAGACCAACCTCCGCCTATGAATTCCAATATTAAATATCAATAGAACTAGAGGCAAAGGCAACAATTTTGCAGAACATGAAAAACAACGCACCTAGAAAATAAATTTAAAATACATTTAATGTCCTATTAAAGCATGTAAAAGAGGCAATAAACTAAACAAGTAAATGAAAAATAAGTTAAGAAGAAGAGGGGTTCTCTTTGTATTCATAAATATGAAAAATATGAGGTTATAATACATCCCTTAAGGGAATTCAATTTGATACATTTCAAGTTACAAAGTTAAGGAATCCAATCCCTCCATTAACCTACGATGCGCTTTTAGTGTTCCTCTCACACTCACGATTGCAGAGTGGGATTGCACTAGCACTGCTTTTGAGCTATCTTTATTCTACTCTTTAGTTCCTTCATAATACACTAGAATATATTTATCTACACACAAGGAATTAAAATATGTTAATAGCATATGCATATGATGATAAAATCTATGAAATGCATGTAGTATTGAATTGAAAAAGTGCAATCATCATATCTAAACTACTCTAAATAACTTGAAAACTTAGCATGATGTCTACTATATGATTTGTAAATATCTAAGTATAAATAAAAGTGATAGTATGAGCAGAACTTGTGGTCATCCCTAGGAGGACAAACTAGGACTATAATCACAAAAAAATTAATTAACATATCAAAACCACTCTAAACTTCACCAAAATTGAATATGACGCTAATACTAAGTAATTAAATTGATCTACTCTAAAATTGAATTAAAATTGTGGTCCAATTCATGGCCATCCCTGAGAATTCCAACTAATACTATTAACCATCCCTGGTGGAGACAACCATAAAATAGAGTGGTTTTTTCCACAAATTCCACTTGTATCTAGTCTAGAATCCTCCTAGGGGTGTTGTCATCAAATGTGGTAAACTAAATCACTCGAATCGATAGGTTTTGAAAAGGATGAAAATGCCTTTGAATCGCAAGGTTTCCAAGGACAAATACGAGGGCAAAAGGTGAGGGAAAATATTGGTAGGAATTCATGGTGAATAATTGCAGAAGTCTCTCTTTGAAATTGAGTGCAAGCACTTGAATTTATATCCCAATAGGGAAAATGAGTAAGTTTGGGCATGAAAGGTAAGTGTCACCACTTGTCATCGCCTTTGTCATGCATAAGTTGGAATAGGCTTCTCATTTGGACCTACAATTTATAGTACCTAATGGCCATGATAGCCTCCCAATATATCATTTGATTGCTATTTATAACACCTTTGATTTTTTAGGGGTCTGGACCATGGCCATCCCACCTAGGAATGGTTGCTTGTGGCCATCCCTGGGTGGGACGACCATGAACTATGGACATCCTAGGGTGGGATAGTCATGGCTACATGGCCCAAAACCTTCCAAAAGTGGGTTAAACCTTATAAAAAGTGGTTGGGAACCCTAATTAACCCCTGAGGGTTTCCCAATGGGGACATATGATGTCAATAAGAGTGGCACCTTGGTAGTCTTATCCGATTTACATGATTTTAGTGTCTACAGATGCCCCTTTTTGAGATACATTTTGTGAAATAGAGTGTAGAGAAGAAATAGATGACTAAATTGTTAAATTGTTAAGTTTATTCATTAACCTAACCAAATTTAGATGCCTCCATTGTGGAAAGAGCATACATTATTGAAATCTTTTCTTTTGACATAATTGAAGGATTGATTTTGGTATACATTTCAGCCACTCTGCAATGGCAGTCATAGGGGCTTAGGGTATACTTGGTGTTGGTTTCTTTTTTCACTTATAAGTATTTGTCTAAATAAATTCCAAATTATTCAAGGAGACCAAGACTTTGTTTTGTTGAATTTTATGATTATTTGCCCCAACATAGGCTTGAAAACTTGTCTTTGGCAAAGATTATTTTGAATGTATGCAAGTTGCACTTTTGAGTGTTTAAGCGTTGATTTTGCTTGTGAATTCTTTATTATGACTACCCCCTCAAGATATTATTTAATGAGGGCATTACCAGTGATGAAATAGATTAGTAACTTTACTCATATGACTTGATTGGGACTATCGCTAGTTTTACCCATTATAAGATTTATCAATTTTGTGAATATTTTTATCATTTTGCTGATATTTCATGGAAGAAAAAGACTGAATACATCATTCCCATGGAAAAATACAGATACAATGGCCTTATTAGGGATTTAAGTAGATAATTTTCAATTCATCCATAAACAATTTGAATGCAATCAGGATCCTTTATGAAATTCATCAATTTTGACTTGTTTTTGGCAGCTTTTAGGCCCTTTCTTGATCTTTTTAAGCTATTTTTCTATGGTTTTTTGGTGGTTTTCCCTAAGTGGTATGGATTTATAGTTTATGGATATACTAGGGTGGTACGGTTTGCCAATTTATTGATCATCCCACCCTAGGAAGGCCATGCTCATTCTAGTGCTTTTTAAGCCCAAGATTGGGCAAATGAGCTCATTTTCACATTTGTAATTTAGCAAACTGAGAGATGAAGAGTAGGAAGTTGATTTGGGGGCCAATCCTAGGTGGGACGGTCACAAAATTAGGGTAAAAATGTCCATTTTTATTTTTATTTTGGGTATTTTATGTAATTTTGATGCATTTTTTGTACACTTTTGTTAACTTGCTTACCTTTGCCAAGTTGTTAAGAGTCAATATCAAATTTTGAATCTCTTTTAGACCACTAGGTACTTATTGATAGACATGGATTGGAAATGGCTTTATGCCATTGGTCTTAAGCAAGTGACATGGTTAGAGCCCATGGTGGGCGACCGAGATTATTTGACTGCTTTGATAGACTTATGGCATCCTCCACCAACACCTTCCACCCACATATAGGGGATATGAAAGTGACTCTAGAGGATGTCTATTAGATTTTGTGCATTCTGATAGAGGGGTGACCAATTGTATCTACTCACTAAGATCTGAGAGATGATTATGGAGAGATATTTTAATAGGGATTGGCATGATGCAGTGTGTGACTTACTTAGTGATGGTATACTAATGGAGTTATGCTATGAGGTCATCGATCTAGGTTCCCCTAGAGCCTTTTGGAGTTGTTATTTACACTTGTGGATTGCACCATAGAGTAGTCGCTAGTGATAGCTTGGGGAAATTGTTGGCATAGTTGTATGATCAGATGTATGATATTTGCTCCCATGGGTGGAAGGGATTATGATGCCAATTTCTACTACAGATATTGGAATTACAACATATTATTATGGATAAACGATGAGGACTGCCTTGGATGACACAAGCATAGCTTGTGGATACATATATAGGCTATGGGATTCTATGGAATTTATCCTAGAAGATACATCAAAGATGTTGCTTTGTAGGCAATATTGACCATTACAAACAATTATTTGCATGACTCAAGGTAGAGGAGGTGACTTGGAGATACTATAGGGATTGTCTAGGATGGCCTAAGGTTGAGACATAACTTCGTCAGGTGAGGTGAGGGACATGGTTATTTGGGTGACATGGGAATGAGTGCTAGTACTTTTGTATGCTCGAGTCCTATGGTATTTTGTGCTACACCAAGGTTTGTCTGGTGAGCCAATGATCTACCAAAACTATGGGGATGAGAGGACACTTGGGTGGCCTATAATTGAGGTATTGGGAGAGGAAGCAAATCCTGTGATGGATATTTTTTATCAATATGATGCCATGACTACAATAGAGTATGAGTTTTGGTGGTTTATGCATAAGTGGTGAGGATATGGGCCACTAGGATGGGATACAAATATAGTGACAAAGAGGGATCACAAGGATGCTCCTGATGAGGGTCATGATGAGCCTCTAGATGAGAAGGAGCTATATGTAGGCGAGAAACATGTGCATTGTCGAGTAGAGGATGAGTGGATACATCTCCTTAATGTAGGGGATCCTTAGGATGAGTTTGGTGAGAATTAATTTGATGTTCATGGAGTGCAGGTATAGTTAATAGCATGAGATGCTATAATTATTGAGCTACAATGTGAGCTAATCAAGGGTATATGGGAGTATGCTTAGGAGAAAGCTCTCCTACATGTACAAGTACAAAGTGCATAGTATGAGGTTGATAGGTAGGTAGCAAAGATAGCGGCTCTTCAAGAATAAGTTAGAGCATGGAGCCCTAGCCATGAGGGATTTAATAGTGGCAATATGGCCAAGTTATGAGAGGAGGTTACACAAATTCAGGTCTTAGTAGGGGACTTCCAGGCTCATTGTCGAAAGGAGTGAGCATATACCCAGGATTTGTAGGATGAGATAGTGCACCTTAAGGGACACTTACCAACCCGTGCTTCTACTAATGTGTCACACCAGAGTCAGAGTGGTATAGGATAGTCTTATACGAGGATGAGGGTACCTAGATCTGCATGAATATTAGATAAGGTAAGTAGTAGTAGATATGGGAGTTCTAAATGGACTTTGATTGAGGGTAGGGGTGAGATTCATAGTGTTTGTCCTGTGTGACCATGTATTTTGAGACTCTATGTTTCTTTTGGAATTTTTTGGAGCGTGAGGTTTGAGGATCCATGTTATTGTAGCCTACGGGTATTTTGTGGATTATGATGTATCTTTTGATCTCATACATACATACATATATATATAGATATATATATATATATATATATATATATATATATTTTTTTTTTTTTCTATTATCATGTCTTTCCTTACTACTTATGAGATGTATGCAATGTTTATATTTATTTTATGACATTGTGATGGATGCTAATCATGTATGCATGCATTTTAAAATAATGTGATTTGATGATGTGTATATGTGCATATGCATAATAAAATGGATTATTTGTTAATATGCATGGTGGATTATTGAATTGCTTTAGGGATTTGCTCATTTTTGTTTTGGTGAGAAATGGATTTTGGTAGTGGTGATAACCATAGTTTATTTTACTTTTTTCTTTTGCTAATGGTAAAAACCACTTTTTATTTTGCATATTGTTAAGTGGTAACAAACACTGTTTATTTTTCTATTTTGGATACTTACCCCCATTTTGCATGAAGCAAGGGATTTTGATTATTTTGGGTAAGGAGGAACTTGTCCTTTTGTCAATTCTCAGTATTTTTGAACCATTCACATAGGGGGATGAGTGAGATAAAATTTTAATTTAGGGTAACACGGACCACTTTGTAGGTTTCATATTTATTTGTGCAATACTTGGATTTTTTAGTGTGAAAATGTGTTGGGATTTTGACTTATACAATGTACAATCTAAACAGGATTCTACCTTATAAAAATCATGATAGCTTTCTACAAAATTTTAAAAGAAAACAAGAGATGGTTTAGTGACCGAAAACACTAAATATTCCTAATAACTAATGGCTAAGTGAAGGGAAACAGACACATAGTACAAAACATGGATGGAAATGATAAGTATAATGTAAATAGGTGTTAATACTGATCTTTGAAAAAATTGATTTTGATAGATGCCTAGTGTACATACATTGTCCTAGATATGTATGATCAACTCTAAAATACAAAATGCAATGACGAGTATGCCTAGTGCAAGTGATGTTATAATGCAATGATAGGAAATGTAATGCCATGCAATATTTTTATGTTTTTCATATTTTAATGATATTTTTGGATTTTTGATATATATATGTATATACAATTTGACAAATGGGTTTAGTGAATGCCATTGCAGATTTTGGGTGACCAAATGGTTTATAGATACCTTTGGGGATTTTTGGGGTGACCAAAGGGCTTATTGATGCCTTTGGAGCATTTTAGGTTTACCAAAGGGGTTGTAGACTTCCTTGGAGTGCTTTAGGGTGACCAAATGGATCGTAGACCACCTTGGAGCATTTTAGATTGACCAAAGGGTTCGTAAATCATATTGTAGCATTTTAGGTAGGGCATGGTGTTTTAATCATGGAAAGGTCACAAGTGAAGGATATTTAAGGGTTCAATATTATCACAACCATAAATGGAAGATAAAAAATATGTTCCAAGTCTAATCTAACTAGAAATAATGTATGGACCTAACCAGTTTTTTACAAATTTATCCTATAGATGGGGTGGAAAATTAGAATTTTATTGGTTCTCTTTTAGAACTAAATCACCAACCTAAAAATATCTAGGGTGGACTTTCATGTTATAATATCCCTTGAGGCACTTTTAATAAACATGTATATTCTCAAGATAACTAACACATTCCTCATTAATAAAATATTATTGGTCTAGATGAGTTTGTCATGCGGTATCATCATCGATGAAAAATTGCATCCAGATGCATAGCAACATGATTTCCAACTCTAAAGGCATGACAGCCTCAACACCATACACTAGTGAAAATGGAGTTGCCCCAGTGGGAGTCTGAATACTAGTGCGATAGGCCCAAATGGCAAGAGGTAATTTATTATGCCAATCCTTATGATTATTATGCCCAATAGTTTTCTTTAAGATTGCAATTAATTTTTTATTTTATGCCTATGCTTGCCCATTATATTGTGGATAATAGGGCATAGAAAAGCTATAATGTATGTTGTATTTTGATGTTAAAGCATACACATCCTTATTCTTAAAAGGTGGCCCATTATATAAAATTATATTGGATGGAATACCAAATCGACAAATAATATTATGTAGCATGAACTCCATGATGCGAGGTCTAGTCATAGTGGTAAGGGGAATTAATTCCACCCATAGTGGTAAGGGTAAAGTAATCAGTAGCTATAATTATGAACATGTGATGGCTTGAGGAGGCAGGTGATATTTTTTTGATTAAATCAAATCCCCATTATGCAAATGGCCAAACTGATTGAATTAGTTTCAAGGCCTAAGAAGGTACATGTGTTATATTAGCATGGTGTTAACATTTTATGCACTTGTAGACATAAGCACAAAAATATTGCTCTAACATTGGCAAATAATAACCCATACGAAGAATGCACTTTACGATGGCCATGTAATTGAAATGACCATCACATGTACCATCATGTGCTTAGATGATGGTCCAAACTAACTCTTGATGGTATAAGAAATGAAGGAGGATACCATTATATATTCAATGATACATTATGCCTCCAAGTAAGATATATTTGATTTGCAATATGTGACAATCTAGAAGGAATACTTCCAAGTTTTAAATAATTTTTTATTTGAATGGACTAATCTTGTTTTGAATAAGCCTCAATTGCATGAATTGCTTGATTCTATTGATGTTCATATCTCACAAATGTTGATTGAGAGAGAACTTGTAGATTTAGCATTGTGCTATTGTCAAAAGTATTTTGTGAATTTGAGAGAATCGTTCATGCAAAGGTTCAATTCGAATCATGTGGAATTTTGGCATGGAGTTAATCTCATAATTCTTAGTCACAGATTGTGATAGCATTTTGACTTGAATAGTTGTGATATCATCCTATGGTTTTTATGGGATTAAAGACCCTATGGAGGCCATTGTGTTCGTAAAACAATTAAAATAATGAGGGAGTGCCTCAATATCATTCCATTCAAATTTTGCCATAATTTTATCCACTAGGGCCTTATAGGATTGTAATATTGAGCATATACATTGGAATATACCCTTGACTTGATTCACTATGAGCAAGGAATCATTGAAAATGTTGAGCTTGGTTATTTTTATTGTGAGTGTCGTTTGAATGCCTATGAGAAGCACTTCATACTTAGTATTATTGTTGGTGCATGGGAAATCAAGTTTAAATGACAGGGGTGTGGGAGACCCTTGTGGTGTGAAAAATATAAATCCTATGTCACACCCTTGCTTGCACTTCGAGCTTGTTGAGTGGTGTTTTAACCCGATTGTGAAAACACACTCTCCTGTAGGATCCGAGTCCCAAATCCTCTGCTTGCAAAGAAAAACGATTTCTCCAAGGTTCTTATTATGCTAATTATTGATTATCAAGGAAGCTGTTTAAAATGAAATGCTAAGAACACCTTAGGGTTTGCAAGTGGATGTTAACAAGGGGCACTGTGGTTTATTTAATTCTGAAAGTGCAATGGACTCTAAAATGAATAAAATCTATTTTAATTTTGGTTCTGTTGGATTTTTAGCTCTGTATTTAAATACATTACTTGAACTACTGAAAGCAAAAGACGGGTTTGAAAAGCAAAGAAAAATAAATAAAAACGTAAAATAAATTACAGTCAGAAAGCTGTCATTAATCGGATGAAACCGAAGATACTGAGGCTTTCTACATGCAACCTAACCTAATGAACCTGCACATCCACACAATCCAAATAGGCCAAGTGCGAGTCTCGAGGGTTTCTATGGTAATTCCAGAAAATAGGCATTCGCATGAAGCAACCAAGAGATCTTGCATTAACTTCACCTAAAAACCTAAGAAATTTGGAAGGGAAAGATAGACATTAAATAATGCATGCAGAAGTAACTCCTTTCTCATCCAAAAGATGCCAACTCTCTGTATTTTGTATTAAAGAATATTTCGATTACATTCAAAAATGTTCCAGGTGTAAAAGAAAATCCTAGAACAAAAAGAAGGAAATTGCCCAAGTACGGGCCCAGAATAGCACAAAGCTCTCGTCTCTGCAACTTCGTATTCGGCAATTTCCAATCCCTTCTTTGATTTGCAATTCTGGTCTTATAATGTTTGACGCGGCTCTTCCATCTTCTTTGTCGCTTCATTTCACCTTCCTGCACATGACCCCTCAAATTCCTACTTTTTCCTGCTTTGATTCACGCTCAAATTTGAAAACGCTTCGAAATTCATCTTTGCATGTAACGCCTCTGCAAGTTTGACACCTGTGCGCCATGTGTCCTGCTTTTCCTCCGTCTTGTGTAATGCTTACTGCAAAAAAAAAATGACAAAACTGCAAGTCTGCCTGTTCATCTTCTTAGCCGCGATATGGTGACATGTTGCGAAATCGTGACATGTCACGATATCGCTACATGCTTCCCGATCGTACGCCTTTAGCAGCTCCCCGTAGCGATGTCACGACCGTTTTTCATTTGTCTACCTCCGGCAACTTCTCGTAGCGATATCGCTACCCTTTTAACATTTTGAGCCCTCCTCTTCGAATGGTAGCGATATCACTACCACTTTCTAACTTTGAGCCCTTTTCAAAATGTGGTAGCGATATCACTACCACCTTGGCCTTGCAGCATCCCTTTGAAATGTGGTAGCGATTCGCTACCACTTTCGTTTCAAGCCTTCTCCTTGTGACATGGTAGCGATTCGCTACCATTTTTGTTTCAAGCCCTCTCTCACTAAACTTGTAGCGCTATCGCTACCCTCTGACTTTGAGACTGGCCTTTATGAAATTTGTAGTGATATCGCTACTGTTTTGAACTTTGAGTCTTCTTTTCGCAAGGCGTAGCGAAATCGCCACCGTTTCTCTGTCGGGCCTGATTTTCATTTTCGTCATGATTTCGCGACAGCTTCTTTGTACCGTACAACTTTGCCAAAATGCGTCACGAAATCGCGACACCTTTCTGTTGGCACCTCGTCGCGATTTCATGACATATTTTCTATTTTGTTGTCGTTGACCGCGTTGATCGTGATTTTTCGACACGTCGCGATTTCGCTACCATTTTTCGGCTTCGGTCACGATTTCGCATTTCGCGACATGTCGCGATTTCGCTACCTGTCGCGATTTCGTGACCCCCTTCTACACTTGGGCATTTTTTTCTCTTTTCTTCAATTTTAGCATTTGGGTCACCGAGATTCTTCTCTGCAAGCCTGCAAAAAGGTGGGTCCCCAATTTTGGGGTGTGTTGTGGATCAACCACAACAAATGGCGACTTTTGTGTCAAATGCTCTTGAGCATTTTAGTAAGAACCCAACCTGAAACATATCACAAACTCATAAATATATGTTAGCACATAAGCAAAATAACAAATGCCCAAAGATCAGAAGTATATGAATCATCAGAATCATCAAGTATTAGCTCAGTGTGTGCAATGTTAGCGTACTACTTTGGCTGTATGTGATTATTCAGGACTAATGTTACAACTGCGTAACATATTCAGTTCTGTAACAACTTTGGTTATGCCGGTGTTCTATTCCTGGCTACTCTGTATTATTTAATGAGCTGCTGAATAATACAAACTGTTCCGTATTTTACATGGCATCAGAGCCAGCTACGCTACGCAGAGATCAAGGGGCGTGAGAAGCGAGAGGAGGCTGGAGGCGGACGAGCAGAGGAATATTTTTTTATTTTTTGTCCGCGACGTGTTATCCCCTGTCGCGAGATTTAAAAAAAAAAAAAATTAATTCTAGCAGGCCGGCGCAGGACGGGGAACATCGCGCCCAGGCCAGACCGTGAAGACGCGAGCCCGTGGTCGGCGCGCTGCATCACCGGTCCAGCCACTGCGCGCGAGCTCGACGCGCGGCCAGGGACGCAGACGTCCCGTCTGCGCGTAGGGCGCAGAGCCCAGGGACGCAGACGTCCCATTGGAGGGAGCGGACGCGACAGCACCGCCCCCCGGGCCCAACGTTCCCCCCCCACCCCACCCCACCCCACCCCACACGTGACACGCGATCTACGTGCGTGCGCTCCCCGAGGTGGCCCCCCTCCCCCCAACCCGCGGGCGACGCTGAGCGGGAATTTTAAAATTCCCGCTCGCGCTCCCACGGGGGGAGTATAAACCCCCCCCCCGCGCGGCTGCGATTTTTTTTTTGAATCGCGCCCGCCCCCCCCACGACAGTGATTTTTTTTTTGAATCGCGCCACCCCCCCGCGCGGCTGCGATTTTTTTTTGAATCGCACCTCCCTCCCTCCCGGCGTAAAAAAAAAAAAAAAAAAACAAAACAAAAATTTCTGGTTGGAGGAGGGGGTTGCAGGCGGAAAAGCGGCCGGGGCGAAGTGCAGTGCGAAGCAGTGGGTAGGGACTGCGTGTTTTTTTTTTTAAAACGCGATAGTAGCCGCGAGTTGCAGAGGAGGCTCGGGAAGCGGGAAGCAACGGAGGATGGGTTGAAAAGGGAGGTGGTTCGCTGATCCTCTCGGATCAGCCCGCTGGCTCACGTGGTCGTGAGCCGTGCTGTAAGGCTCAGGGAGCCTGCAGGTCGGGGGTTCAAATCCCGCCGACTCCCCTCAGGTATATTTTTTTTCAAAGTAATTTTTAATTATTATTATTTTTAATTAAAATTTTTAATTTTAATTTTTTTTAATATAGTTTTAAACTTTATAAATTAAAATTTAATTTTAATTTATTTTTTCTAAAGTTTTTAAAACTATATAAATTGAAATTATTTATTTTAATTTTAAATAAATAATGATTATAAAAATGCTTTGTTAAAGAAAGCCTTTTAAGGGGGGATTTTTTTCAAAAATCAAAGGGGGATTGAGAGTAATTTTTTCAAAAAAAATAGCAATTTGGCATTGTAAAAGGTGCATTTTCGGCTGTGACCGACACCTTGAGGGTTATTCTTGTGGGCATTTTTTTTGTTGTATGTTGCATATTTCATTTTTGCACTATAACATTAAAAATTAAAATCAAACACTCCCTAAGTCCCCGGAATATAAAACCCATCTGTGCAATTTATTTGCACTACAGCGTTCGGTATTTGCGATACCTCTGGCCATCACTTACAGGTAAAGCTGTCATGATTTGGCTATTGTATCCTCCGCCTAATATAGCTGCTATAACGACATCTGAGCTTGTTCTCTATAAATCGTCGGGGAGGAATAAGTACGCCATTTTTGCATTTTTTACTCCATCCATTACCCTTTATCGCACTTGTGTTTAGGCGTAAATCCTGACGAAGTATTCTTCATAGTGTTTAGGGGAAGTTACGCCCCATGCATGAGAAGAATATTCTATGGTAGGTGCCATCAACAAGGCGATTCCCTTTCAGTACCACTTATGTTCCACGTATCGTATGATCTCTAAAATTCACCTATAGTCTCCCTCACGTAAGGGCGGGTGATTTTTGTTGATCTTTCTAAATACCTATAGTTTCCCTCACGTAAGGGCGGGTATTTTTTACGGTATATTTGCCTAGCAAAAGGTATATAGAAAGGGGGACCAATTTGGTGATATAAGGAACCTTCACTATGGCCGTTGTTGCAAAGTTGATGACTGATCCGCATCAGTTATTGAAAGGTCCAAATTATACACCATGGAAACATAAAATGAAGGCTATTCTCCAAATGGAAGATTTGTGGGATATTGTTACTGGAGTAGCAACCAGGCCTTCACCAATAGCAGGATCCACAGGTCCTTCAACAGATCAGATTGCTTTTGACAAGAAAGACAGTAGAGCAAAGGTGCTCATTTTGTTTGTTGTTTCAGATGAAGTGCAACCTCATATAGCTGATAAAGCAAGTGGTAAAGAGGCATGGGATGCCCTTAGAACCATATATGAGGGGAAGAATGAATCCACCATTCTTCATCTTCAACAACCACTTCATAACCTGAGTTTGAGACAGGGTGAAACAGTTGAACTCTTTCTATGCAGAGTGTCTGAGTTGAAAGAGAAATTGAGTTCTCTAGGAGATATCGTGGACGAAAAGCTTCTCATTTCACTTGTGATGAGAGCTTTACCTTCTTCATTTGATATGTTGATAACCTCCATCCAGGTGTCCCAACGACAAATTACCTACATCGAGTTGGTCAATCTACTCCAACAATAGGAGGCACGCCAACTTCACAAGGATGATTCTTCCAATACAGCCCTATACACCAACAGGCAGGGTTCTAGGAAGAAAGGTAATGGGAAAAAAGGAGGCAAATTTCAGAAAGGAGGAAATTCTCAACAGGATACGAAAGGAAAAGGCAAGCAACCTCAACAGAAGAAGAGGTGGTGCAAGATCTGTGAGAAATACAACCATGACACCAACAGGTGTTGGCATAAGAACAAACAAAAAGGCCAAAACAAACCACAAAATAAGAAAAAGCAACCCCAGGTGAATGTTGTTGTTGAAGAATCTGACTCAGATTCTGAATGGGCACACAAGGTGCTTATGACTACCATAGATTCCACTCGGAGGGATCCTATTTGGTATGTCGATTCCGGAGCTAGTAAACATATGATCGGCGACGGATCGTGGTTTGAATCATTTGTGGCCAAGGAGGGCAAACTCGTCACCATTGTTGATGATAAAACCTACAGGGTTCAGGGAGAGGGTACAGTTTCAGTCACTCTTCCTGATGGCAAGTGTCAGATTGACAAGGTCCTCTATGTTCCGGGATTGGCCAATAATTTGTTGTCAGTGACACAAATCCTGGACAGAAATATGGTTGTCAACTTTCGTGTTGAGAATGGAAAGAAGTGTTGTACAATTACCGGGAAGGGTAAGCAGATTGCAACAGCTTCATATAAGCATGGCTTATTTGCACTAGATGCTATCTCTACTCCACATGTTGCCATGAATATCTCTACCAAGGAGGCAACTTCCCTATGGCACAAGAGATATGAGCATCTTAGTTCTGGTTACTTACTTGAGCTCAGCAAGTATGAGATGGTAAAGGGTCTTCCTTCCCTTTCTACCACATTTCCAGTGTGATCTTACTGCTTGGCAGGAAAGCAGCATAGAGTACCATTTGAGAAGAGCTCTACAAGAGCAAGAAAACATCTGGAGCTAATTCACACCGATCTATGCGGTCCTTTCACACCCAACAGTGTTGGAGGGAAAGGTACTTTCAGTTATTCGTAGATGACTACTCACGAAAGATGTGGGTTTTCTTTCTCAAACTGAAATCTGAAGCTTTTGCATTCTTCCAGCAGTTTAAGAAATCCGTTGAGAAGGAGTCAGGGGCTTCTATCAAAACCCTCTGCTCAGATCGAGGGGGAGAGTTTACCTCTAATGAATTTTCTACATTCCTAGATAAGCATGGGATCAAGATACAGTTAACAACTGCCTATACTCCTCAGCAAAATGGAGTTGCTGAGAGAAGGAACCGTTCTATAATGGAAATGGTTTGTTGTATGCTCACAGGTGCAACTCTTGGGCAACAATATTGGGCAGAAGCTGTCACCACTGCAGTGTATCTTTTGAATAGGGCACCCACAAAGGCCCTAAAAGGAATGACTCCACAGGAATCATGGAGTGGTCGAAAACCCTCCATATCTCATCTACATATTTTCGGGTGTCAAGCTTTCATGCACATACCGAAAGAGAAAAGGAAGAAGCTAGATGAGAAAACACTGAGATGTATTTTTCTTGGATATTCTGAGCACTCTAAAGGATATCGGTTGATAGATCCTTTGACCAAGAAAATTCATATCAGTAGAGATGTTGTCTTTGATGAAGCTTTCACATCACAGAGCACATCTACAGTACACCAGGATATTGTGGAACCAAAGGAAGAGGAGATTCCTTCGTCAACACATACATGAGGTCCTTCTACATCTTCTTCACCACCACCGAAGCAGAATCCTAAATGGTGTACAAATACAATCAGAGATGCAAATTTATCCACTCCTCCCAATTTGAATTTGGATAGACCTCGTACACGCAGTATGGCTCAAAAGGAAAGAGAAGCCAGAGAAACTGGTGATGTTGATGATCTTTGTCAATATTTTGAGGAACTTTCCGTGACTCCAAGTAGAGAAGTTGAGGATATGGATATTGATGATGACAGGGCATTCATGTCTACCATAGATAGTCTTGAACTCGCATCGGTGCAAGATGCTCTTAGTGAGCCTCGATGGAAGGCCGCTATGGATACAGAGTATGAGTCTCTGATGAAGAATAAAACTTGGAAGCTTGTTGATCTGCCGCATGGAAAGAAATCTATTGGCTACAAATGGGTATACAAAGTCAAGTACAAAGCAGATGGAATAATTGATAAGCATAAGGCCCGACTTGTTGCAAAGGGCTATGCTTAAAAGGAAGGCATCGACTATGAAGAAACTTTTGCACCTACTGCTCGGATGACCACAATTCGGGTTATGTGTGCTATGGCAGCACAATATGGGTGGAAAGTTCACCAAATGGATGTCAAAAGTGCCTTTCTTAATGGTGATCTCCAAGAAGAAGTCTATATGACTCAGCCTGAAGGATTTGAAGTGGAAGGCCAACAGCAGAAAGTTTGCAAATTGGTCAAATCCTTGTATGGTCTAAAACAAGCTCCTCGAGATTGGTATATAAAAATGGACAATCACCTAATGCAGCATGGATTTAAGAGATGTCCGTCAGATGCAAACCTCTATTTCAAGAAACAGGGTTCTGAGATAGTGTTGCTTGTACTCTATGTGGATGATCTGCTCATTACAGGGAGTTCAGAAGATATGATCTCTACTGTCAAAAGAAACTTGTGCAAATATTTTGAGATGACAGATATCGGACTTCTCCATTACTGTCTTGGTCTGGAATTCAGCCAGAAGGAGCACTCCATCAAAGTGTCTCAGAAAAAGTATGCCAAGACATTGCTCGATAAATATCGCATGACTAACTGCAAGCCAATGGCAACTCCAATGGAGAATGGACTTCAGTTATCGCGATATGATGACTCACCTCAGGTAGATGGCACTCTCTATCGACAGTTGATTGGGAGTCTCATATATCTGACCAATACTAGGCCAGATCTCGTATTTGTTGTAAACTATCTTTCGAGGTTCATGCGGGAGCCTAAGACTACTCATTGGAAAGCAGCAAAACGTGTTCTTCACTATGTCCGTGGTACTATAGAATATGGCCTAGAATACAAGAGGAACAACAAATTCTTCTTGCAAGGATACACGGACTCCGACTATGCCGGATCATTTGATGATCGCAAGTCAACTTCTGGATACATTTTTCATTTGGGATCCGGTCCTGTCTCTTGGCACAACAAGAAGCAACAGGTGGTTGCTATTTCTTCAACAGAGGCAGAATATCGTGCCGCACGTGAAGCTGTGTGCGAAGTGATATGGTTACATCGCATTCTGACAAGTATGGGCCATCCATAAAAATCTCCAATACACTTGTTCTGCGACAATCAAGGTGTTCTGAACCTCGTCAAGAATCCAGTCCATCATGAAAAAACAAAGCACATTGACACACAATGTCATTTCATTCGAGAGGAAGTTCCAAAGCACCGAATTCAGCTTCAGCACATTCCCACCGATGCTCAAGTTGCAGACATTTTCACTAAGGCACTTGGACGTGTCAAATTTGAATTGTTTCGCAGCTCACTTTGTATTGCAAAATAATGTAAGGGGATGTTAGTAGTCTAGTATAGCTATTAGTTATTACATTACCCAAATAATGTAATAAAGGGGGATGTTAGCGTACTACTTTGGCTGTATGTGATTATTCAGGACTACTGTTACAACTGCGTAACATATTCAGTTCTGTAACAACTTTGGTTACGCCGGTGTTCTATTCCCGGCTACTCTGTATTATTTAATGAGCTGCTGAATAATACAAACTGTTCCGTATTTTACATGCAATGTGTTTTCATTCCCTATCGTTTGAAATTGATCAACATTCCATTATCAGTTTTGCATGAATGCATATGTGGGATGGTGAATGATTTGTGACCCTAATGGACGTGCTAGAAGGCCTTGCCTTCATAAGATGCATGGTCATTCTTATATCATAATGTACACGCATTCAAGATTGCCAAACCCTCTTAGGATCCACTGATTCATTACCTTATTGTATCCCAAAGTTGGTTATGAGTCCCTACTATCTAGAACCCATGTGCAAGTGAATATGAAATCAGAACTTTGGGGAATCAGACTCCCAACCAACCGAGATGAGAGTTTAACCTTATCCTTACTATTCCGATTTAGAGTTCATTACCTCACTTTAAGCAAAATAATTAAACCAGTTATGGAAGAAATGGTCATGCTAGTCTAACCCTCTAGACAATCAGTGGTCTTGTTTTTTAGGCAAGACATGATGCCATGCATGGGCATATATAACCCCACAATCCAAAACTTATCTCCATTTCTTTGGACCTTGGGGATGACTACCCATCCCTTGTAGAGGACAAGTAGTACGATCCTTACAATCCAAAATAAATATGAGATGGGAAAAATTCATTTATTTATTTATTTCTTGGACCTTGGGGATGACTACCCATCTTGGTTAGGGACAAATAGTACGATCCTTACAATCCAAACCTTAGATATAAATCATTAATTCTGTTGCTTAAACCTTGGGGATGACTACCCATCCTTTGCAGAGGACAAATAGTATGATCCTTACAATCCAAGACTGATGAGAATGGAAAATATTAATTTTATTACTTAGACCTTGGGGATGACTACCCATCCTTTGCAGAGGACAAATAGTACGATCCTTACAATCCAAGACTAATTATGAAATGAAAACATAGGAGCTTTGGGGAATCAAATTCTCAACCAACCGAGATGAGAATTTACACCCTATCCTTACTACTCCATGTGGGCTTTAAGTTCTATGGAAGTGGTCAAAACCACTGTTGTTAGGATCATGTTGCATAATAGGATAGACATGAAAACCACTTTCGCTCAACCTTTTCCTCCAAGCTAGGTTTTGATCATTTTGCTCAAGATCCTTTTTAATGCATGAGACGTGCTTGGTTCTAGATATCTCAAGACTCAGTTTCCAACCTTAGGAGCTACTTACATTTATGTTATAAAATAACCCTAAGAGAATTTGACGTACTTTCATGGCTTGTACATAAGATGCATATGTAACTAAAATGAAATGTATGTGAGGTGAGATGGAATATGAATGCCTTATCTTTGCAAATGAAATGATATGTCATGCAAAACTGACTCTTTCATGTATCACAAAATCAAACAATATAATTTAATATGCTTGTGTTACTTGTGGAGCTTTTACGAGACAATTCCAATATTTCATATTCTCCTAACTTTAAGCATAAGTTGACATCTCAAATTTCTTTTCATCATTTTTATTTTTATTTTTATTTTTATTTATTTTTTATTTTTTATATATATAGACAAATAAAATAAACACACAACTGTAAATTAAAACTTGTTCAATCCAAAACCAAACTGCAATCCCAAAATGAAACTTCGAAAACACAAACTAAAATCCAAAAAACCAAAATCTATATACAAATGTACAATATAATACAGGATTATGCAAAGCTTGGATTATCATTTTCCTAGATCCCAAACATGATAAGAACATATCAAAAAATGTATGACACAATATACATGCCAAATTTTATAGGAATCCAACAACAATAAGATCAGACCAAGCAATGCAACACACCTCAACTTGCCATGTTCATCCTTCAACTTTGATTTAGTTCTATTACCAACATCATAGGTGAGATTCAAGTCAAATTGATTAGACAATAGTTGATATTCAATTTTATCTTGTCTATTATTTAAAGTGCAAGCTTCATCGTTACCTTCATGATTTAGAAGTAGGCTATCCTTTTCAAATGTGAGATGTTGCAAAAAAGAGCCTATCTCTAAAAATCTTGACTTCAACTCATTTTCCAGGATTTTAAAACCATCAGCATCATTCAACACTTGATAAACATCAACGAAATTTGGCATTTCCTCATTAATGTTGTTAGCATCCAAAAGGACATTATGTAACCCATCACTTGAGATTTTTGTAGCTACTACCAAAGGTAAATATTTCCCCTTATCATCCATACTCAACCCATCATGATTAAAATTTATCATAACTTGATGAGTATTAGTAGCCTTTTCTTTTTTCTCGTTGTCTTCTTCATCGCCCAATACCTGTTCAAAAACACCAAAGTTAGGCACCCAATCAAACATGCATCCATATTTTTCAAAACAAGAGCCTAAATTTTGAAGATATGTGTCACGTGACACCTTTCCATGATCAATGGCTTGAGTCATCACCAAATCCATATTTTCATTAAGATCATCAATATCATCCAACCCACACCACCTAGGCTTTGTAATTTCAACATCTTGAGATGACATAGACGTTGTAGAAACAAAAGGTGGATCAAACTTTCTAATTTCTTGCCCCCCAAGAGGAACAAAAACAATCGACTCTCCTTCTTCATCCATGGTAGTAGAATTATTATTCTTCTCAAACCCTTGATGAGATTCCAATCCTTCTTCCAAAAAATTTTCAGATTGCACAAGACTCGTAATATCCTCATGTGAAAGGGCAATTGTATCATCCTGCATATCAATAGGCACACAAATTTTGTTAGAAGGTTTGGGGTGAGCATATTCTTCCCAAGAATCATGATGATCATCTTTCAAAATCAAATTGTGATGCTCAACCATTTCTTCTTCATCCTTTAATTCATCAACATGCTTCTCATCAAATTTATATTCACCTTCCTTAAATGGTTCAATTTCTTCCAAAATTGGGTTATTGCTTGTATTCAAATCGATAAGGCTATCATAATCCACATGTGTAACCCATGATTCAATTTTATCACAATTTGGAAGGTGTGGATCTCCTAGGCCATTGCTTTCAACAATGTCTTCCAATGTGTCATCTGAATCAGATTCATCCTCATATAATTCATCTTTTGGTGAGACAAGGGTTTCCAATCTATCCCATGCTTCCCTACTAGTTGGATTTAGTATTCCTCCCTTGCCTAGAATCATATTCCTATGAAAATCATTGAAATTGATTTTAGCAACATCTTTTGAATCAAGATGAGGATTTTGAAGTTGATTCATACTTAAGAAAGACGATTGATGTTGCATGGTAGGTTGAGGATTTCGAATTTGATTGAAGCTTGGGAATGATTGTTGGCTCTGAAATTGACTCACACTTGAACTTGGTTGAGGTGGATAAATCATTGGGTGGGTAAAGGAGGTATTAAATGGTTGAAGATTACATGATACGAAACCCACACCAAAATTTTGACAACTCAATTGCTGCTCAATTGCCATTGCTTGAGTATAGGCTTGTGACAAAGATGTGATTTGAGGCATCCCTCACAAATATGTGGACATGGGTGAATCAAGAGCATTGATGTATATTTGGAGGGCCACTTCTTCGTGAAGAACATAAAATGTCACTAATTGAGCATATAATCCAAAGAATCTCTCAGAAAATGACTTCACATTTTTACTTGGCCCTTTTATAATATAGGCGAACTGATTGTACATGAGGATTGGGTCAACTTGCTTTTTGTTGAATTGATTGAGAAATGCTGCCTCTAGCTGAGCCCAAGAAGTGATAGACCCTAAAGGCAGACTGGTGAACCAATCATACGCCACTTTGTCCAAGGTGTAAAGGAACATTCTACAAGTGACATCGTCATACCAACTTGTTAAGTGGTTCACAACAAATTTAAATGCTTGAATGTGTCCTTCTGCGGTGTTTGTCCCATTAGACACAAAATGAGGAAGACATCTCTCAAAACCGATGGGCAAATAATGTTGAACTCCCGGTATATTTAATGGGCTACCTGTCATCCACGGTGCAAACATAGCCATTAGTGAATTTTGAAGAAGATAACTTTAATAGCCAAAAGTTCCTTTCCCTTTTTTTTTTTTTTTTTATTATTATTATTATTATTATTATTTATTTTTATATATACATATTTTTTATATTTATTTTAATTTTTTTTATTTTATCTTTTATATATATTTTTTATTTTTTTTTAAGTCAAATCAAATCGTATTACTCCTGCATGAACAGTCAAAACGTTAAGAACAGTGCCTAGCCCTCACGATAACATAAACCGCTTCGGCTCTCCTTGGCTAAACTCTCGATTATCACGAAGAATACCTGCAACCGAAAAACAAATTTTGCAGTTTAGCCGTCTATGAGATTTAAGAGATATGATTTCAAAATTTATATAAAAAACATACTATTCAAATATGAAACATTAAAGTAGAATAAACCAATTCAGCCCCTCCTTCTAGCGCAAATTTGTTGAGTGGTGTTTTAACCCGATTGTGAAAACACACTCTCTGTAGGATCCGAGTCCCAAATCCTCTGCTTGCAAAGAAAAACGATTTCTCCAAGGTTCTTATTATGCTAATTATTGATTATCAAGGATGCTATTTAAAATGAAATGCTAAGAACACCTTAGGGTTTGCAAGTGGATGTTAACAAGGGGCACTGTGGTTTATTTAATTCTGAAAGTGCAATGGACTCTAAAATGAATAAAATCTATTTTAATTTTGGTTCTGTTGGATTTTCAGCTCTGTATTTAAATACATTACTTGAACTACTGAAAGCAAAATACGGGTTTGAAAAGCAAAGCAAAATAAATAAAAACGTAAAATAAATTACAGTCAAAAAGCTATCATTAATCGGATGAAACCGAAGATACTGAGGCTTTCTACATGCAACCTAACCTAATGAACCTGCACATCCACACAATCCAAATAGGCCAGGTGTGAGTCTCGAGGGTTTCTATGGTAATTCCAAAAAATAGGCATTCGCATGAAGCAACCAAGAGATCTTGCATTAACTTCACCTAAAAACCTAAGAAATCTAGAAGGGAAAGATAGACATTAAATCATGCATGCAGAAGTAACTCCTTCATTCTCATCCAAAAGATGCCAACTCTTTGTATTTTGTATTAAAGAATATTTCGATTACATTCAAAAATGTTCCAGGTGTAAAAGAAAATCCCAGAACAAAAAGAAGGAAATTGCCCAAATATGGGCCCAGAATAGCACAAAGCTCTCGTCTCTGCAACTTCGTATTCAGCAATTTCCAACCCCTTCTTCGATTTGCAATTTTGGTCTTATAATGTTTGACGCAGCTCTTCGATCTTCTCTGTCGCTTCATTTCACCTTCCCTGCACATGACCCCTCAAATTCCTACTTTTTCCTGCTTTGATTCACGCTCAAATTTGAAAACGCTTCGAAATTCATCTCTGCATGTAACGCCTCTGCAATTTTGACACCTGTGCGCCATGTGTCCTTCTTTTCCTGCGTCCTATGTAACGCTTACTACGAAAAAAAAATGACAAAACTGCAAGTCTGCCTGTTCATCTTCTTAGCCGCGATATGGCGACATGTCACGAAATCGCGACATGTCACGATATCGCTACATGCTTCCCGGCCGTATGCCTTTAGCAGCTCCCCGTAGCGATGTCACGACCGTTTTTCATTTGTCTACCTTCGACAACTTCTCGTAGAGATATTGCTACCCTTTTAACATTTTGAGCCCTCCTCTTCGAATGGTAGCGATATCGCTACCACTTTCTAACTTTGAGCCCTTTTCAAAATGTGGTAGCGATATCGCTACCATCTTGGCCTTGCAGTGTCCCTTTGAAATGTGGTAGCGATTCGCTACCACTTTCGTTTCAAGCCTTCTCCTTGTGACATGGTAGCGATTCGCTACCATTTTTGTTTCAATCCCTCTCTCACTAAACTTGTAGCGCTATCGCTACCCTCTGACTTTGAGACTGGCCTTTATGAAATTTGTAGCGATATCACTACCATTTTGAACTTTGTGTCTTCTTTCCACAAGGCGTAGCGAAATCACTACCGTTTCTCTGTCAGTCCTGATTTTCATTTCCGTCGCGATTTTGCGACAGCTTCCTTGTACTGTACAACTTTGCCAAAATGGGTCGCGAAATCGCGACACCTTTCTGTTGGCACCTCATTGCGATTTCGCGACATCTTTTCTATTTTGTTGCCATTGACCGCGTTGACCGTGATTTTTCGACACGTCGCGATTTCACTACCGTTTTTCGGCTTCGGTCACAATTGCGCTACATGTCACGATTTCGCTACCTGTCGCGATTTCGCGACCCCCTTCTACACTTGGGCATTTTTTTCTCTTTTCTTCAATTTTAGCATCTGGGTCACCGAGATTCTTCTCTGCAAGCCTGCAAAAAGGTGGGTCCCCAATTTTGGGGTGTGTTGTGGATCAACCACAATAGAGCTATAAAAAAATAGAGTTATGTCAGCCTATGTTTCAGGCTCTTTAGGATCAGGTGATTCTAACACCTGAAATACTCCATCATCAATAATATTCGTGCAAAGAGGTTGGTCACCCTAGAGGGGATCCTCTGCTAGTTGATCGACTATGATCTAAATTTTAATTGATTTTTTTCCTATGAATTCAATGTCAAATTATGTGAACAACATAATCCATTTTATCATGTGATTGTTATGGTAAGTTTGACTCATCATGTATTGCAATGGATTCTATTTTGACACTACATACATGGTATGATTGAGCATGTTATGGCATAGTTTTTTAGTGGTGAACACCATTGCTAAGAATAACTTCTCAATATATACATAATTTATTTCATAGCTAACTAGGTTGTGACTAATATAGTATGTATCCTATTCTTTGTGCAATTCATTCTTTTGGGTCAATATGGTGCCCAATGCAAGCTCAGTAGCTAAGATATAAAGATAGAACGACACTCCTAGTAAGGGAGTATATTGTTTAATATGGTAAAAGGTAGTTTGAAATTCATCATCCCAATGAAATTCCACCCCCTTGTGCAAAAACTTGTTCATAAGTTGATACTTATCCGATAATTATGCTATGAAGCGCTTCATGGATGTGACCTTTCCTTTCAGACAACATACCTACTTAATATTAGTGGAGGGATACATTTATATGATTGCATTGACTTTATTTGGATCTACTTATATGCCTCATTTAGAGACTATGAATCCCAAGTATTTTCTAGATGTGACACCGAATACACACTTCTTGGGATTTAGCCTAACATTATGCTCAATGAGGTGATCTAAAACCTTGTGCAATACATCAATATGCTCATGGTGCAGTAGATATTTGGCCAATAATTCATCTATGTAATATTCCAAAATCTTTTTCATGTAGTCATGGAAGATATAGGTCATAGCTCGTTGGTAGGTGGAACCAACATTTTTGAGGCCAAAAGGTATGACCTTATAACAAAATATCCCCCAAGGTGTTGTCAATGCCATTTTTAGTTGGTCTTCATGATTAATGCAAATTTTATTATATCCATAGAAACCATCCATGAGGGATAACATTTTATGACCTGCTATGGGGTCTACCAATGCATTAATGTTTGGCAAAGGAAACTAATCCTTAGGACTCACTTTATTGAGATCTCTAAAATCAATGTAAATGTGAATCCTCCCATCAGTTTTCTTGATAGGTACCATGTTGGAAATCCAAGGTCGATAATAAAATGATATAATAAAGCTGGCATCCAATAGTTTTTACAATTCATATTTCACCATTAAGGCTACTTTTGGATGTATCTTACATAGATTTTCCTTAAATGGTTTGGAATTTGGATCAATTGTAAGATTATGTATGACTAAATTGGGATCTAGTCCAGGCATATCTTTAGAAGACCAAAAAAAATATTTTTTCCTTTCTTTTAACACCTTTATGTAATCATCTTGTTTAGTTGGGGATAGAATTTCCCTTAGCTTGATGTTTTGGAGACTATCTGGATCTGTGCCAATATCCCTGTCAATTGTTAGTTAAATTTACATAGAGGATACTTATTCCAACTAATGTGGAGTAGGAATCAAATGATTGTCATCAGTTGGATTTACATCATCAATTGAAAACGTATACTTAACCTCAGCATGAAAGACATTGCAAGTAAATCTTAGACAAAAATGAAAAGGTTGTAACATTTCCTCGCAAGACTAGTACTTGTATGGATATGGGGGAGAATATCCCTAATAAAACTCAATTACCTCAAGGTCAAGGTACAATAGATTTGATGGGTTATTCAAATCATGCAATGGTGTAGTAAGTTCTATGGAAATTATGTTGATGGATGGATGATTTACCGTAGATGTGCCACTGGGTCTAAAGAAAATAAGTTATCTCATGACTCATAGAGGTGGTTGTGGTGGTGGTGGAATGACTAACGATGGTCAATGTGGGATGTGATGAGCTTGCTCTTCAAGTGGTAAAATCTATCACCATATGGGATGCTACATTGGGAAAAAAAAATTGCATCATCCAATGGGATGACCTGCTCGTGTTCCTCATATGAACTTGGGTAATTTATGGGTGCTATACCATAGTATAACTCATCATCCGATGTCCATTCATGAGGAGGACCTTGATCCTCTTCCTCACTACCAGATGGAAGGGTATGTTAACCTTCACCCACTTCCTAAGATTGGGTAAAATAATGATATAACCCTTGATCTATCATATTTATTGGAAAGTAATATCCCAATGAGTAGACATTATTTGGATTAGAATAGGGATTACATGTAAGATCATCCCTATATTTTACATCTAGGAATTCTAAACTCTCTGTGAGTACATCTAAAGGTACCAAATTGTTGTGTCCCAAACTAGATTTATCATATGGTAATTGATATTGTGACTAGAAAGCAACATGAGTACCTTTTTTATATAACCCTAGACCATATCCATGCCAATGGTAGTTATGTAGATATCACAAGGTGTAGTCAGGATTTGACATGTAATTTATGTCCTCAGAGAAAGTTTCATCATCTTCTTCTTGCTGAGGAACTGACAATGTTCCATATTCAATACCCCCATATATAATTTTTTTTTGATTGGGTGGTATACCTAGAGGAATGATGCTACCTATAGGGAGATGAGGTCATCCCATATCTTGCACCATCTCAATGGCTATAACTATTGTAATATTTCTCACTAGGTACTCTCCTAGACCTGTATTGGCTAAATGGATTGTAACATGGGATGATGAAGGTGGAGGTGATGGAAGCGAGGGTTGAGATGAATCAATATGTACCTCATGAGATGGTTCCTCATCTGTTAGACTAGGAATATCTTCCATAGATATGGTGGAAATAATGGGATGGATCTCATCAATTGGCCTTTTTGACATGTTCGTCTATGGAGTATCAGTTGATGAAGGTATTTATGAGGGTTCCAATTATGATGATAGAATTGAGGAAGATGGTAATGGGGTAATGGAAGGTGATGGTGATGGAAGTCGACCCTAAATATATGTGTTCATTTTGGAATTCCACATGAGTCTATGGTAAGGTTGACTTAGGGATTTGTTGCACCAAGTTACAATACATAAAGAGTTGAAGGTTTGTAGAGACTATATGTACCTTCCCTTCATAAGTATACTTTAGACATTGGTGAGAGATGGAGGGAACACACTTCATGTCCTAGATCCGAGTTCTTCCTAGCAATATGTTTTAGGCCATTGCACCTTCTAAAATATAACACAATATCAATATAGTTTTGTGCCCCACTTGAATGGGTAGGACTATCGTACCGACTGTGGAGCATATCATATCATTAAATGCTCAAAGGATTTAGGTGGATGCAAAAACATAGTGTGTTGGAAGTCCTAGGTGTTTGAGAGCACTAGTGGTTATTATGTTACTTGATGAACTAGTTTCAATTAAAACTCTCTTATATGGAACATTCACACATGCAATGATGTGTAGAGGAGGATCAACCACATCACTTGATATCTGTTTGAGTTTATTCTCATGAAACATGATCATTGGTTCCTTAATATTCTAAACATGCCCCACAAAATTGATAAAGGAGTTAGACTACTAGTGTTGCAACTCAATATACTTAATAATGTCCATAACAACTTCTCTATGAGGTGGAGATTGTTGAATAAGTTCATATATGGAAAGTCTAGTCAAATTTGTTTGTAAGATTTGAGCCAGCTTAATTTTTATCATCACCACTAAAAAATGTGGAATTCTTTGCACTGGAGGTGGTGGAGGATATGACGTTGATGGAATATCACTTAAATCTATAGGTGGTGCAACTTGAATTGGGTAGCACCTATTCTAGGTAACAATACTGACCATCCCGATGAACCTTGTACATGGGATGCCACCTTGATCTCATTCATTTGTTTGGAAATATTTGCCTATACCTCATGAGTGGGTAATGGGTCTTTAAAAACACCCATATTTTGGTTGCTTGTGGTGAGAGGATTATACACTTGAAGGTCATTCCTATCGATCATATTATGCACTAGGTTTTTGAAATTATAGCATGTTGGCAAGTCATGTCCACTTTACCCATGATATCTACAAAATAGTTCTTCTCGACATCCCATAGGCTTTTTTTTCCTGTACTTGGATATATAGGTTGGATTATGGCAAAGTAATTGCTTTGGCATCCCATAGATGATCGAATAGGGAGTCATTGATTCAATGAAGGGTGTATAATGTCGCCTAGGATGATGTTGATAATTTTGCCCCTGATTTGCTTAGGTGTTATTATCGTAACTCTTAGGAGTAGGTTGGTCCTAATAATTTGCCTTTTGAGGAGGTGTTTCTTGCATAGGCATTGGACATTGATGGCCACTTTATTGACCATTGTTGTATTTGATGTTATCAGATTTCCCTTTGGATTTTTTTTCCACTTCTTCTTATGAGGTTTTGAGATATCCCCTTATTGAATCTTAACCTCTTCTATGGTTCTAGCCTATGCTAGATCATATACAAGAGTGGGATACTACTAGAGTTGTAGCAATAATGATATTGGTTTTAGACAACTCTTTGAAAATATTTGAGTCAACTCAGGAACTAGAAATAGGTAAGGTAGCTTAGCTAGAAACGTTCACCACATGTTACCATATTCTGTGATATACTCGTCTTCATATTATTTTTACCTCATAAGGTCGGTTAAGGTCACCTTTCTCTTGGAATTGAAGGTGAAACATTCCAAAAATATGTCTGTCAATTATTTGAAGGTATAGATGCTATGCCTTAGAAGTTGATCAAAATACTTAATGGTTGGGGCAAAGAGGGTGATTAAAAATTCTCTCAGGAGTAATACATCATTCTCCTGGATGCTGAAGCACAGGTTCATGAACCTAGTCATGTGCTCCTATGCATCTTCTTCCCCATTAAAATTTTTACAATTTGGGCATTTTAAAATGCTTAGGGTATGGAGGGGAAGGTGTATATGGATGCAGTGGTTGACTACACAACTGGTTCAATGTGGGCTTTTAAATCCCAATCCTAGTTGTCTTATTCTCTATAGTTTCCATGTGGTCTAGCAATGCTCGATATGCATAAGAGGATTTAATATCCTCTTCCTTATTTTGGACCCATGGATTAGGGTGAGGAATGTTAAGCATATATTGAGGTGGTTGACTGTCATCAAACATACCTCTAAATGGTGCTTCTAGGTATTCCTCATCTTATTCCAAATCATCATAAGTCTTGTAAGGTTTTTCTTTAATGAGGCTACAAGGATTAAATAATGCTTGATAAAGGTGATATATGTTAGCCCTAGTAGGTATGTTCTTATCATGCCTAGGAGGTTGAGGTGGCAACATTTGATTAGTTGATAGAAAGTGGGTTGACTCTAACGAGCCTCCTATCTATGTGTGCTTGGGGTAGGAACCCCATTGCACACTGTTTCTTGAATTTGCTATTCAAGTCTTTGTCTTTATAACTTCTATCAATGATCTAAGAGACCCAATCATTGTTTATCTAACTAAATTTTATTAAAGTTCGCCTAATTATCAACGTACATTTTGACTAGTTGGTTTATTTATTTAGCTATGTTAGGCCTTTGTGCCCTAGAACTATTTACCTGATATCTATCATGTTTAGGAGGATTTTTGAGGTCCACTATGAGTTTCCCTTGATTTATAGAAGTCACATTTACATGAGTCTAACTTCTAAACATATGTTCTTGATATTCTACTAGAATATAGGTACATCGTGCTTGTGTGGAATGATGCAACAAAGGATAATCATGATTATCCTTAGGTCTTCCTTCATAAATGAGGAAGGGCAAGGTAGAATTGGTTTGCACAATGCGATGATTATCATACTCATCTTGGTATTTATATTTTAAATAAGGGTGACTTGAGAGCATAATATGATCATTTAGACCCACCCTTAGTGTATAGTCTTGATCCTACACACAAGTGTGTGAGGTAGACCTAGTAGGCATGCAAATGCATCATATTTCTCTATGTATAGGCATATTATTGTATGGTTACATTTCTTGAAATAAGGCATTTTCACTGTCTATACTTGGAAAATAACTTTCCAAATTAGGACCACAACTTGTAGGGTTGTTTCTCATGTGGGTTCCTTGAGGGCTAGGTTCCTTATTTGACCTTCTAGGATTTGGGAGAGTAGGTGGCCACCAAGGAGGTATAACCATGTCCTTGAGTTCAAATCAAATATGATCCATGTCTCCTTGCCTACTCCTCGTAACATTAGCCCTTAAGTGGGCTTGGCTATGGGTATATACGGTGACTAATTTCTCTACATCCCTACGTGATTATATCCTTTATAAATTTTAATTATTCAAACACAACAAAATAGAAATACACAAGAATACAAATGTTTATCTCTTTTAAAGATTAATATGTTTTCCTAAATTGTTTAGTGTATTTTTTATTTGTTTTGTAAATAATCTCTTTCACATGTTTGAATTTTGTTGATGTAATTCTCAATTGTTCAAGGGATTTCACCTGTATACTCACAAATCGACAACCGATAATGAATGTCTAGTCACATAAACCAACCAAAGTATGGAGATGAATCCAATACCTGATTAGGGAGCACAAGTCCTAGTAGTCCTCACCCAGTTCACCGTGGTTAGCGATATACCTATTTGAATATACTATTCCATAAGCTATGATGGTTCTTGGAGATATATTTGGAAAAAATAGAGTTCATAGGATTTGAGCCAATGGGTGGAGAGGAAACCCATCATCGTTGAAATCTATTAGTGGTTTGGGATGAATTCCAACTCACTAACATTTGAAAGTGACGTGGTTCATTTTGTAATTAATGAAAGTAAGCAAATTAGCATTCAATTAATCCTCACTAAATGCATAAGAAGTTTTTTAATTTTAGAATTAAATGCATAAATGAATAAAGAACCTAAAAAATATTTAGCCTATATGAAAACCTAACCCTTAGGCAAGTCACACATAGGTAAACCACTCAAATGCATATCTAAAGCTGTTGCTTAGTTTGTTATTTTGGAATTTAGGAAAGTGGAAATCTATTTTGCAATCACCTAAGAAAAGACATGTAAAACTTCAAGTTTATCCTTTTCTGAACAACTCTAATGCGAATTGAAGGATTAGGTACTTACATTATTTATTATGGAAGTTGTTATTTCTAGAAATTTGAGCAAAAAATCCCTAGTTTTGTGGTCATCCTTGGGTGGGATGAATGCAAATTTTGGGGCCATCCTTGGCCGAGATGGTTGTTGTGACCATCCCTGCGAGTTCCAATTAGGAATTCAGGGGCCACTTTAGCTTGGAACCACTAGAACTTGCAACATCCAAAGTGCAAAAACAAGGTAAGAAACAACAAAATTGAAAAGGGACAAGGGTCCCACCATGATCACCACTAAAGATCAAGAAAAATGTTGCACCTAGCAAATGAATTTGAAATGCATCTGATGTCCTATTAAAGCATGCAAAAGCGACAATAAAGTAAACAAGTAAATGACAAATAAGTTAAGAAGAAGGGGGGTTCTCTTTGTATTCATAAAAATTTCAAATATGAAGTTACAATACATCCCCTTAAGGGATTTTAATTTGATACATTTCAAGTTACAAATTTAGGGAATCCAATCTCTTTATTAACCTACGATTCACTTTCGGTGTTGCTCTCGCACTCACGATTGCAGAGCGGGCTTGCAATACCACTAATTTTAAGATATATTTCTTCTAATATTTATCTCCACCCTCATGCACTAGAATATATGTACCTATATATAAGGAATTAAAATATGTTAATAGCATATGCATATGATGATAAAATCTATGAAATGCATGTAGTATTGAATTTAAAAAGTGCAATCAACATATCTAAACTACTCCAAATGACTTGAAAACTTAGCATGATGTCTACTATATTATTTTGTAAAGATATGAGTAGAAATAAAAGTGATATTATGATCAAAACCTATGACCATCCTTGGGAGGGCCAACTAGGAATGTAATCACAAAAAAATTAATTAACATATCAAAACCACTCCAAAATTCACCAAAATTGAATATGATGCTAATAATAAGATATTAAATTGATTCTATCATAAAATTTAATCAAAATTATAGGTAAATTCATGGTCATACATAATAGTTCCAACAGTTACTGCTAATAGTCCCTAGTGGGGATGACCATAAAACAGGGTGGTTTTTACCACCAATTCCACTTGGATCTGGTCTAGAATACTCCTAGGGGTGTTGTCATAAAATTTGGTAAATTAAATCACTTGAATTGATAGTTTTTTAAAATGATGAGCATGTTTTGGGATGCCTTGAAAACACCTTCAATTGATAAGGTTTCCAAGGGTAAATACAAGGGCAAAATATGAGGGTAACTATCGATAGCACTTCATGGTAAATAATTGTAGAAGTCTCTCTTTGAAATTGAGTGCAAGCACTTCAATTTATAGCCCAAGAGGGAAAAGGGGTAATCTTTTGCATGCAAAGTAATTTTCGCCACTTGTCATTGCCTTTGCCATGCATAGGGTGGAAGAGGCTTCCCATTTGGACCTCCAATTTGTGGTCCCTAATGGCCATGACAAGCTCAAAATATGTCATGAGTGATTTAGTGGGATAAATGGTAGAAATTGAATTCCATTTGTCCTACCATTTGAATTTTGAGGGGTCTGGACCATGGCCATCCCACCCAAGGATGGTTGCTTGTGGGGGACCCCTAATTAAACCCTAATTAACATGGCCTAAAACCTTCCAAAAGTGCAGTAAATCTTCCCAATAGTTGTTGGGACCCCTAATAAACCTTTCAAGGTTACCCAATTGGGCCATATGATATCTATAAGAGTGGTGCCTTGGTAGTATTATCTAATTTACATGATTTTAGCATCTATAAATACCATCAAAATTGCACTTATACACCATTGCCTAAATATTTGATTATATTGTTTAAAGAATTATATGAGGCCAAGGCTATCACATCACCATATATGCACCCCTTGGATCCTAAAAATCATAAACTAATGTGGTATCGAGAGGACCAATGCTGTCATTATCATCAAGTAAATGGTCATGACATTTGGTCATGTATCATATTCAAGAACAAGGTACAAGATATGCTTGACAAGAATAATCTTCAAATCAACAATCAACAAATTGAAATATTTCAAGAGCTATTACCTACATATGGGACTCAATAAGAGCAATGTAAATAGGTGACTAAGACACTTATAGCCCCTATATATCATAAAATAATTCAATCGCATTCACCTCATTTAAAAAATCTACTTCATACCTAGAATCCATTATCTGAGCCCATGTCAACCATTTTCATAACCTGCAAGAAACAAATATAATCATCTTGCCAGACCTACCCCTATTCAACTTGAATAGGTCTAGATCTAGACAAAACAAGGAGGATCATTCTTACCTCTATCACCAAATAAGAGGGCATGCTATTAGTAATTGTTATGTTTTATACATGTGGTTAAAGGTCTTATTCATAAGAAATATTCATCCACGAATGGGTCACTCATTTTACCCATCGAGATATTAGCATTACCCAAAATTCCCCTTCACAATAGGAGAGTCAATTTTTTTCACTCCTCCTAGCCAAGCCAATAATATTGCATCAATCAAAGTACATACTAGGTTATCCAAGGTGTCACACCTTCCCCACTATTTACATCACAAGAAATGAAGAAAATTCAGGATTCTAAAGGTATCCCACCTTCCTCACTTCCATTGATCACCACAAATGTTGGGGATACATAAGGTACCGTACCTTCCTCCCAAATTCATAAAACAATCAAAGTTGTGAAAAGCCCCAAAGGTATCTATAAAACATTTGGTCACCTAAAAAACCCAAAGGTATCTATAAACTCTTTGGTCACCCAAAAATCCCCAAAGGTATCTATAAAATCTTTGGTCACCCAAAAAGCCCCAAAGGTATATATAAATCCTTTGTTCACCCAAAAATATCTAAAGGTACTTATAAACCCTTTGGTCACCCAAAAAGCCCCAAAGGTATCCATAAATCATTTGGTCACCTAAAAATATCCAAAGGTACCTATAAACCCTTTGGTCACCCAAGAATCCCCAAAGGTATCTATAAACTCTTTTGTCACCCAAAAATCCCCAAAGGTATATATAAACCCTTTGGTCACCCAAAAATCCCCAAAGGTATCTAGAGACCTTTTGGTCACCCAAAAATCTCCAAAGGTACCTATAAATACTTTGGTCACCCAAATAGCCCCAAAGGTATCTATAAAACATGTGGTCACCCAAAATTTTCTAAATGTATCTATAAACAATTTGGCCACCCAAAAAACCCTAAAGGTAACTATAAACCCTTTGGTCACCCAAAAATCCCAAAAGGTATATATAAACCCTTTGGTCACCCAAAACACCCCAAAGGTATCCATAAACCTTTGGTCACCCAAAAATCCCCAAAGATACCTATAAATACTTTGGTCACCCAAAAATCCCCAATGGCATCCACTAAGACCATTGGTTAAATGTATATATATATATATTTTATCAAAATCTAAAAACATCATTAAAATAACAAAAATACAAAATATCGCATTGCATTACATTTCATACAGTTGCATTATACAATCACTTGCATTAAGCATACACATTATTGCATTTTGCATTCTAAAGTTGGTCATACATGTATAGCACCAGATCTATACACTAGCCATCCTTCAAAATCAACTTTGTCAAAAGTTATTATTAATGCTCATCTACGTTTCAATTATCATGTCCATCCAAATTTCCCACCATTCATATGTATGTTTGTTTCCCTTCACCCAGGCCATTTATTATAAGGCATCATTATAGTTTTCGATCACTCAAATATCTCTAGTTTTATTTTCATATTTGTAGAAAGCTATCCTAATTTTTAGAAGGTAGAGTAATGCTTTGATTATACCTTGTATACGTCATAATCCCAAAAAAAAATTACATTAATAAATCCAAGTTTGACACAAGGAAATAAGAAACCTACAAAGTGGTCCTTTTTACCTTAAGCAAAAATTTTACCTTCCTCATTGCCCTATGTGAATGGTTCAAAAATGCTGAGAATTGACAAAAGGACAATATCCTCCCTACCCAAAGCAATCCAAATACCTTACCCACACCAAATCTGGGCAAGTATCCAAAGAACAAAAGCAAAAATGTTCAAAATAAAATGTTGTTTTCACCACTATCGAAAGCAATAAGCAAAATAAATAGTGGTTCTCACCACTACCAAAATATATTTCTCACCAAAAAAAAAATGATCAAATCCCTAGAACAATTTAATAATAAAATAAAATAAGGGAGTATTTAACATGAATACATAGAATTATCAGCATTTGATAACCATAAGTTGATCCTCATTATAGGTTGGGTGGCATAAAGCCCACTTGGAAATGGTAGTATCCTTATGAATGATGATATGTTTATCATATTAGCAACCTACTTTTTTATAGAACAATGTTTGCATGCAGATGATCTACATTTTGGTAGCATGTATTACCTAGTGGTCTAATCCAACTACGTACAAAACTCAGGATAATGATACTCATAGGGTGATATTCAGTACAGATGGGCTACATAAATCCTATTTGGCATTGGGTTAACATTATGTATTATTATAATAATGAACTCAGAAGCACACATAGGTATATTGAATATCTTTGTCATCCTAGAAGATTTATATCTTGCCAAAAAGTCTTGCATGGTTAATATACAACTTTTTACTAGGTCACTAGAGTGTTTGAGTCTCATGAAAACCTCAAGGACATTCTATAACATCTTACTATGCATATCATTCCATAATATTTTATCACATGTTTGTTAGTTTACATTTTCACAATCCATTACATAGTATTATGGTAAATATCAATGAATCGATGAATTTTGTATAGTCTATGGTGCTAGCATCTAGTGTGTCAAATAGTATTCATGATTCATCATACATATTAACAAATCATCCATTACATTATGCATACACACATATGCATATCATAAAATAACATCATATTACAATATATGCATCCATGATATTGCATTTATAAATACATCAAAAAACCAATTAGCAGACATGCACATATTTTCTCACCACAAGGAGCTTCATTAAGGACAATTAAGCACATCTACCAGTCTAAAATATTCAAAAATAATAAAATAAACAAAATAATTAAATAAATAAAAATATCACATGCAATTCATACCTAGTTATTTACCCTATACAATTGGCGGTTACAACGACTTGTGCTCCATGTAATCTAGCAGGATGAATAAATTACCATAAGGTCATTTGAACCAAATTATTCATCAATGAATTAAAATTTCTTCACTTCAATCCCAAATAATTCCATTGCAATTAGACTGATCCATGGGAATGAGGTATTCATTTCCTTTATTTCATGAAATATCATCAAAAACACCCAAAAAAAGAAGGAAATGCAAAGAAAATGGACTAAAAAGCACCAAAAATAGGTCAAACTGATAAAAATCACAAAGGATCAAGATTGAACCCAAAATTTTCATGCATAAATTAAAAATTCTCTACTTCAATCCCCAACAAGGCCATTATGATAAAAATTCTCCATGAGAACAAGGTATTAAGCTCTATTCTACCATGAAATATCAACAAAACCATCAAATCATAACAAAATTGATAAATTTTACAATGGGTAAAGCTGAATGAATCCCAATAAAGTCATATTGGTGAAACAAATCATCACTTTCACCACTGTTCATGCCCTCATCATATCGTATCTTGATAAGGTAGTCATAATAATGAATTCATAATATTCAACAATCAAACACTCAAAAGTGCAACCTGCATACATTCAACATAATCATTACCAAAGATAAATTTCAAGCCTACGCTAGGGCAAATAATTCAGCACCAATTCAACAAAACAATGTCTTGGTATCCTTGAAAGCTTCGGGACATGTATCTCAAAATAGGTATATAATCCAAACAAGGAACCAAGACCAAGTATACCCTAAACCCCTAAGACTACCATTGTAGTATCGCTGAAAGGTATACCAAACTCAATCCTTCAATTATATCAAAAGCAAGGATTCCAATTATATTAAAATTATTTAGGTTACTAAATAACCTTAATTGTTTGATAGTTTAGTCATCTATTTTTGCTCCAAATTCTATTTCACATAATTCATCCCAAAAAGGGGCACCTATAGACACTAAAATCACATCAATTAGATTATATTGAAAAAACACATTCCTATCGACATGATATGGTCCCATTGGGAAACCCTCAGGGGCTAATTAGGGGTCCTAACCACTTTTAGGAAGGTTTACCCAATTTTTGGGAATTTTTGGACCATGTAGCCATGGTCGTCCCACCCTTAGACACCATAATTCATGGTCGTCTCACCTAGATATGGCCACTAGTAGCCATTCCTAGGTGGGATGGCCATGGACTAGACCCCTTAAAAAGTTAAGGATGATACAAATGGTAATAAAATTCTATCGTTTATCCCATCCAATGACATATGATATATTAAGAGTCTGTCTAAGCCATCACAACCTATAAATTGGAGGCCCAAATTTGAGGTCTCTTCCACTCAATACATGGTAAGAGTTTTAACAAGTTGTGGCGCCTGCTTTGCATGACCTAACTTACCCCATTGGACCTGTGGCCTTCTTGGGCTATAAATTTGAGTGATTCCACTCAATTTCAAGAGGGAGGTCCTTGCAAGAATTTACCATGAAGTTCTATCAAGATTTGTTCTCCCTTTTTGCCCTCGTATTTGCCCTTGGAATCTTCATAAATCAAAGAATTTTCCAAGACATCCTCAAATACGTACATCCATTCAAAAACCCATCCATTTTCGTGATTTAGATTACCAAATTTTATGAAAACACCCATAGGAATATTCTAAACCAAATCCTAGAGGAATTGGTGGTAAAAACCACCCTGTTTGGTGGTCGTCTCCACCTGGGATACTTAACAGTACCAATTGGCACAACCAGATATGGCCATGAATTGGCATACAATTTTGAATTAATTTTATTGTAAATAACTTCTAGAGTAGTTCATATGCATCATATTAAAATTTGGAGTAGTTTTGGATAGTCAATTAGGGTTTTTGTGATGACAGTCCCAATTGGAACACCTAGGTATGACCATGGGTTCTGCTTATAATTTAATTTTAATTTCTACATAAATCATTCCTAAAGTAGATAATATACATCATACTAATTTTTAGTACAATTTAGAATAGTTTTGCATCATCTATTGGACTTTTTGTATTTCATATTGCATGTATTTCATTTATTTCATCTTAATCTGCACATGCTATTAATCCATTTTAGTTTCTTGTATGTATATATAGGTATTCCAATGTACAAGGAAGAAGCTAAATATTAAAATATGGATAGATCATCATAGCGGTAGAAAAATCTCTCTCTTTAATCATGAGTGCGAGGAAGACACTGAAAGTGTGCCTTGAATTTGTAAAACGATTGGATCCTTTGACATTGTAATGGATTATATCAATTAAAATCCGTCAAGGGGAAATTTTGTAACCATGTATTTGATAAATGAAATAATATAAAGAGAACCCCCCATTTATTTCACTTATTTTTCATATTTATGCTTACTTTAATGTCTTTTTGTAGTGCTTAAATAGATAGGTGTTTTTCATTTTCCTTTGCTAGGTCCACTATTTTTTTTTTATCTACAATTACATCACTACCATAGTAGGTATAAATTTAGCCTTGGCCATGGTTAGTGAACTCCATCATAGCCTTAGAATTTTAAAAACTAAGACAATGATATTTCCCATTTAAAAGAAGCCAAAAAGAAAAGCACCGATAAAAATGAAATAGGTACATCAAAAATAAAAAATCAAAATAAAATGGAAAAAATTAAAGAGGTAGAATACCCATTGCAAATATATCATACGGATAGTTGTTTTAACACTTTTACAAGGTATTCCTATCTTCACTATATTATTTTATTATAGGTCTTTTTAATATATCTCTTCTATTTGATATTCTATATTTACATGCAATATTACATTATTATATCAAATTATTCTTATGATACCATGCATTCTTACCTTGAAGAATCCTTAATGAGGCATTGATATTTTAACCTTCTTCATGAAGTAGGAATTATTGATAGTTGATCATTCATATTGAGAATCCTACATGCAAATGAATTCATGCACTTCTTAACTAACACCTTGAAAAAATTACAATTTCATACAATGATAAAAAACACAAAATTTACAAAATATATGACATGAGGAATACTAAACTTGTTATATACAAACTAAGGTTCATTATTATTTTAGGCACTTATATTCATTCATCAAATGAAATTCCTGTTAATGATCACTTTACATATAATATTTGTAAGTCTATTTGAGTTCTTATAACTAATTACTATAAATTTTTTCTTATTTCGATTGCATAAGTTATATTAAATGATATAATGGTGATTACTTAAATATATGACATGATATTTGTCCATTTACATGTTTTCCAAAAGGTTATACCATTAAGAGTTTTATTTATACCCTCCAACAAGTAATAAAATAAATGAAATGCATAAGAAAATAAAAATGAAAAAATGTATTAAAAATGTAAATCACAATGGGACAAATATATATATAAATATAACAAAAAATGATGTATAGTTTCCAATGGGCATGCCAAAGTTCCAAGTGTCTACACATCCATATAAACCTATCATTGACCTCTTATACTTCTATATATCTACATATATTACTAACATGCCCTATTAGAAGGCTATTGTACACTCCTCAATAAACCCTACAATGCAAACCTAAGCTCTCTATCATAATCCTCAACTATTTTACCCAGTCCCTCCACCTTAATGCCTCTACTTATGCATGGCATATTTTCTACCTCAACAAAAAAATGTACCTCAAATACTCCTCCCTCTCCCCGAAATGGGCCTTTACTAGCCTCTCCTTATCATTTGTTCATGCCAAACTAGCCTAAATTAAATTCATGCTATACCTTGAGGTACTAGCCCCATTAGCCCCACTTCCATTGGTCCAACCTTATAAAATATCATATTCATGATATACTATGTATAACACATCAAAATGCCTACTCTACAACAATGACCTAGCAATAATATCAATGTGAATTTCAACAAGAAGATGGGAAAGACATTGAGAAAATACACCATTCCCTTCCTTCAAGGTACATATATTAAATATTATTTTCTTATTATTCATCTCATTTTATTATAGCATGTCAATTATTTTCATATGTACATATGAATGATTTAAAAAGTCAAAATATTCAAGCCTTAGTATAGCTTGAGTAACCTAACAATGAAGAATTTGAAAATATTAATAGAGGTCAAAAGATAAAATCCTATTGGAGGTAGTGTTATACACCATAATTCGGTAACCATAGTATGGTTGGGGTTAACCATATATTAGGGTAAACAATATCCACCTCATATGGCCTATGGTCTCACACACTCTAAAAACTATTTTACTCTTTACTCTAACGAGTAGATTATATCTATATACCTCCTCTAACTTAATCGCTTCCTTACCCTCCAATTATGTATTTAATATTTATTTTCATTTAGGTAAGCCTTGAATATCCACCAGGATATCTTCATCCAACTTTGCTATAACTTGTGCATCCTATACTCAAGCCCATTTCTATGACATCTCCACTATTTTATAAATCCTAGGAAATAGGGCATTCAATAATATTTGCATCCTCCAACTAATGAGAAATATGTCTTCTTATCTTCCTTATTTATTATTGCCTAGGAAACATATAGTGCCTTAACAATGATTACCCCTACTTTCCTTTTATTTTGGAAATTTATCATATATCTACCCTATCCAACCTTGATTAATCCCTTAATCTATGTTGACTATGCCTTGGCCTAAACTTAGTAATGGTGGGACCGATCCCTCTAGACCTAATTTCCAACACAAACTTAGTACTATGTGCACTTCTATGATATAATCATGTCAAATATATAATTTTTGCAATCTAAATATATATATTACCTCACCCTAATCCATAATCTAGTTACATATGGTTACCTAGCATATCCATATCATCAATAGTTAGGATGTATATTGACAATATTCCTATACAATATTCCCATCCCCATCTATGAATTAGTTGAATATATACCTATATTTCCTTGGATAACCAATCTAGCCTATATCATAGGAATATCTCATAGATCCAACCCATCAAAGGTGAAACTATGCTTATCTCCTAATGATCATATTGCTTTGTGCTAAATAATTAGTCAAATTTATTCACTAAAATACCATCCTTTGATTTGAATTTCTCCCTATATTCTACCACCATGTATATGCATCTTATAATATAAAAGGAAATGTGGTTGATATTTTTGTTGTAAAATACACTCTCTTAAAGCAACTAAAAAACTATCTTTCATATGTTAGGATGTCTTGAACCTCCCATGTCTATGGACTTAGACACCCACTTCTTTTACCTCTATCTAACTATGAGGTAATTCACATAAAATTAATCCATTATGTTTATCATTGAAACATACCTCTAAAATATTCCCTCCACCAATGTCCCTAATAAACCCCATGCATCCTCTAGTGTAATCTTAATTTTATGGGTTAGATAAACAAAGATCCACTAAATATATTCAACCTAGAATACCATATACTTATAACCTTTGTAATAGTCTCTAAACACTCACCTAAGTCCTTTATGCAATATCCCTAAGGCCATAGTAATCTATGACCTCCCAATAATCCCTAGTCAATATCTCCAATAACTTTTCTAACCATGGTATATTTCTTTCCAAGCATAAGTAGATATCCATAGTCATTGGTACACTCTCTAGAGGTTGTCTACCTTCCTCAACCATAATAATTACTTATAATTTTAAATAATATGAAATTATTAGTTACTTAAGCTAGGAAACATATTAAACCAACATAAAATTTTAAAAAATATCTACAATTTTCCGTTTGAGTGAGTGGCCTACTAAGATCAACGAGTGATATGCTTAGGAATGCCTCATTGGTGAGTGTGCCAAAAATATCATTAATTGAACTAGTAAATTTAGTGTTTGTAATAGATTTACATGAGTGTACCATATGGAAGAATTAACATTTCATAAAAGTAAACAACATGGTGAGTGTAGTACCTATAAAAAAGTGGTGCACTCATAAAAAGGTGTTTGAAAATAAAAAGTTTAACGTACTCTAGCAATAATCAATCCAAACAAGACAAATGTAATTATTTATAACCCTATACAGCCCTATACATGCAATCTAGTCCATATTATAGTCAATTTAACATCGAATTAGATAAGCTCTAGCTTTTATGAAAAGTAGGGTATTCTTGGTTTGAAAATCTACCTAAGTTGAGAATATTATTAATGTAAATCCTTAAGTATTTGACCAAGATATTGGAAGACTCATAGGAAATATATTTCTAAGTCAGCCTTCAGAGAAGGCCAATTCCTTATTAAAGCTAATCTATCTAAATTAGGGGGTTACATACTAAAGTTAGGAATACGTAGGGTTAGAAAGATAAGCTAAAAGTGGTACAAATTTGGCAACATCAAGAGACATGGTGTAGAGTCTCACAATACAAAATTAAAATGGATATCTAACAGAGAAATATACATCCCTTATGCATTTATACTCTTTATCATTAAGCATATTTAGCTATACTAAATAATTTTAGAACTATAATGGGAATCCAGGTAGAAATCTAGAATGAAAAATTATTATAATAGAATATCCATTCACAAATTTAGATATAAATTATTAGCATACAATAATACATACATTTTTTTCCCAATAAATTAGTAGGAGTATAGAAAACAATCCAATTCTCTTTCAAGAAGGCATATAGCCTTAATAAATACAATCATACCAATTGTAAATTTTAAAGAATCAACTCCTAAAATGACTTCCATTCTAGTATATATAGTTTTTACAATATATTTAGCTATCTAATAATGAATGCTATCATAGCATATTATAGACCTTAGGGAAGGCACTAAGAGTGGTAGTCATATTCAACTCCACTATGTTTAACTTATTCAGACATGCTTTTCTAATATAGATTATGTATATTTAATCTTAAGACTGGACTACTTGTTGCATCGTTGCATTGTAACCATTATATGGTCCACTCCTTTCTATTTTTCATAGATAGATAAGCAAGGGTTTGCATGTGATACAAAGGGATTTTACCATTGAGATATTCTAACCATGATGACTCCTAGTGGTTGATCAACACATGCATACCTGTTGATGTGGATGATTCCAGGTTACTTTTGTAAATGTTGATATTGTAAAGGCATATTATTTATTATCAGAAATTTATCACAACTAAGTGTATCTTCTTTTTTATCCTCATCTTAGATTAAAATTCTCCTTATTGGGTTCTATATGATGACTTTATGCTTGATGTTATCTCTAGGTTGCCATACTTATAATTATCTTGTAGATGAATGTGCATTTAGCTTGTTGGAAATTTAAACTCTTGATTTTGATATCATCACCTTATGAAATATGGCACCATTAGATGTTTTTCAAGTTAAAGTGTTGGATGTTGGATGTCATGCTCAATGCCTTAAAATATTCTCTACCTAGTATTATTTTATACTATGCTAGATATTTTATCCCCTCTTGTTAACATCGACATTATGGTCTGTCTTATTGGTCTTATCTTCATTGCTTAACTTTTAGATGTTAGGTGATGAGTGTTGGATCTTATACTTTTTCTTTTGTTCTTTTTAAGAATATAGAATGTTGGGATTTCAATTCCTTGTTGTTGGCATCAGTATTTGAAATATTTGGTTGGCATCATATTCCCATGGAGTAAAAGAAGTGATATTATTGTTGAGTAGATCTAGTAATAATATTATTGGAGAGTAGATATAATGATAGTATTATTGGGGATTAGATCTTGTGATAGTATTGTTATAGTATCACTGTGAGTAGTTTTAGTGATAGTATCACTATGGTGTATATCTAGGGAGAGTATCTTTGTGGGATAGATCTTGTAATAATATTTCTATGGAGTAGATCTGGTAGTAGTATAGTTGACCATAAACCCTAAGTAATTGATTAGTAAGTTTTAGTTTTTATAGATTAGAATTGAGTTTTTGATGATGAAGAGAAAGCAAGGGAGGTCAAGGAATGACATGCCAAATTATGGTATGGTGTTAGCAAGGCCTATAATAGTTTTTTGAATGAGCTCATAATTATCATAAAATCACAATATAGGGCGACCATCAAGATATAGCAAAAAATAGTAATTATTTGCACTCAAGAAAATAAGGTTTTCATTGTTGGGATTTAGTCAATAGGACCAAGAAGGAGAGGAGAGAATGGAAATTTTAGGAAATAATTTTCTAGAAACTCTCAACTAGTGAGGACATGACCCATTGATCACTTACAATGGTAGGATGACTGAGTCAGTGATGTATGAAGAAGATGTAGTGGACTACAATGAAGAACCTAAGGAATATAAGAAGGCCTCAATTTTTCTCTATGAAAAACTTTGACTTATGGCATAAGGGGTAAGGTACATAAAGGACTCAACTAAAACCCATGCCTAAAGGCTCAATCATATTCAAAACCTAATCCTAGGGAATACAAGGGGAAAATAGAAAAAGAGAAGTATAGTCAAATGAACCAAAGAAAATTTTAAAGGGTAATCTAAAAAAATTATAAGACAAAAAAAAAAAAAAAAAAAAAAAAGAGGGAACAAAAAATAAAATTATTGTATATATTTGTGAAAGGAACTAGTTTGAATGGTTGTAGGTAAGGATCTAAAAATTAGAGCAAGTTTTTTCAATAAAATATATGGCTTTGGTGGGAAGATTTATGGGCCACTCCATGAAATAAAAATTTATACAAGAATGGATCAAGGTTACCTAGTTAAAGGTTTTGGGATACACTCCTATATTTCATGTGATGATGAAGGGTTGGAAGGTTATCTACTTAAAATTACATAAGAAAAAATTTAGAAGGAAATTTAATCTTGTAAAAAAAATCTATGATTGGGGTTCTTAGAGAAGGATATTCCTAGGGGAAACAGAATCAAATATCATCCTTTATTTAAATTTTAGAGGGCTTAGATCCCAGGAAATTTAATCTTGTAAAAAAAATCTATGATTGGGGTTCTTAGAGAAGGATATTCCTAGGGGAAACAGAATCAAATATCATCCTTTATTTAAATTTTAGAGGGCTTAGATCCCCTCATAAACTAATAACCCTAAAGCATTTATTTAAACTTCATAAGCCATATATAATTTTAATCTAGGAGACTATGTTGGATGAAAAAAACAATAGCCATACAAACCTCTTTCCTAGTGGGATCTCCTCCCCATGAAGTCCTCTAAATAACCATAATACAAGCACATATTTTGGTAGACATGCTATAAGAGCCCTAAAAAAATATAAAAGATATGTTGGATATGGTAAAGTATTTTGGGACTTGGATCTTGAGACAAGTCAATATCTTGTGTTTATAGTAGGAAAGAAATATTACTTAAAATTACATAAGAAAAAGTTGAGAAGGAAATTTAATCTGGTAAACAAAAATCTATAATTAGGGTTCTCAGATAAGGATAGCCTTGGAGGAAAGGTAATCAATGTTCATATTATATTTAAATGTTATAGGGCTTGGGACCCTTCATAAAATAATAACCCTAAAGCATTTGTTTAAACTTAATAATCCTTAAAAAAATTTAATCTAGGAGAGTATGTTGAATGAAAAAACAATACCAATCTTGCCTCTTTCCTATCAAATTGGAACTTTTTAGGGTTAGAATCAAAAGGAATATTAGGAGGGAATGTAATGTGATGGAATTCCTTATTCTAGGTAGTTTGTAAGGTTTATATTGAGGCAGGTGTGGTTATAGACATACATTCTATTATGCTAGGTAAGATAATTTCTATAGTCAATTTATATGGTCCTTATGGTCATAAAAGGAAGTTTTGGGAAGAATTATTTATATAGGAATTTAAAAGAACGAAATTAATGGTGGGATTGGACCTTGTAACTAAAAGAGAATTAATATGGAGAGAGGATATTATAATGGATCCCCTTGCTAATTTTTTCCTAAAGAAAATATAGAATATAGGGTTGTTTGATGTAGAACCCATTAAATTAGTTCCCACTTGGAAGAATCAAAGTGAAACAAAAATAATAAAGTCTTAGAAATATGAAGGTAGGGGATCTCATCATTCACTAATTTTGTTTTAGCTAGAAAAATTAAGATAAACTAGTAGGATCGTTCAAGTTTAATGTTATTTGATTGGAAGATGAGAAATTTATAAATATAGTAAAATATGAGTGCAGACATATTGATCCAAAAATATAAGAGATATCTACATTTATTTCTCTTAAAAACTAAGGATAATTAAAGTTGCTATAATCACATGGGCGAAAGGTAAATATTGGGAATAAAAGCAATCTCAAATATAACTTTCTTAATATATTTATGAAACTTCTAATAAAACCATATTGCAATAGGTAATTGTTAATGTACTAGGCTTTAGTAGCTTAATTCAACCCATATAAGGATTTTTCTAGTTTGTAAATTTGTTTATGTTGCTCATTCACAACAAAGCCTTTAGTTTGTGTCACATACACATGTTCTCTGGTATCACCATTAAGGAAGGTACTCTTGATGTCCATTTGCTAAAGTTTTCAACCAAACCATGCTACTAGTGCATAGAGTATCTGAATGGTTTTAATATTCTAGTGGATGGAAATGTCTCTTCATAATTAATTCCTTTATTTTGTGCATAGTTATTTACCCTAAGTTATTCATTATACTTATTAATGTATCCATATATGTTGCATTTGATTTTGAAGATCCACTTGTAGCCTATGGATTTCTTTCCTTTTGCTAGATCAACATGATCCCATGTGTTTTTCTTCATCAAAGGTTTATATTTTGCATGCATAACTAAGTGTATTATTTATTGATTTTAGTTTTAATTTCTCCATCATTAAAATCATTAATCCTAGATTTACTTCCTAATGAGTACTAGTAGGAGTACATGATCACATGGAAGTAGGATGAAGGGGTGCATCAATTTTAGCATCTTTAATGGAACTGGTGAGCCATTTTATAGTATTTATACATTGAGATGAAACCATAGGTATATCGGTTTTTTTATATTCACCAACAAATTTTGGAACTTCCTCATATAACTCCATACTCACACCTAGAAATGTGGTATCTTTAGACTCCTTAAAATTCTCAATATTTGACTTCATTTCAAATTCTTCATAAAAAACCACATATCTATTTATATACAATTTCTTGGTGATTCGATCTATCATTCAATAGGATTTTGAATTATCATCATACCCAATAAATATACATGATAGGATATTCAAATTAAACTTGATTCTATATTGCTTTGGCACATGCATGTATGTCTTACTTTAGATGACTTTAAGATGTGTAATAGAAGGCTTCCTCCTAGAATATAATTATTTAGATGTAACTCCTTGCAGTGCCTTTGTGGGTGATCAAGATAGAATACACACTACAACAGAGATTATTTCAACCCAATACTACTACTGTAAATTTTCTCTTGTGAGCATGTAGTGAACCATTTCCATGTTGGAACAATTTCTCCTTTTAGCAATTTTATTTTATTATGGAGTTTATGTTGTAGTGAGTTGTTTGATTCTATTTTATACAAAAATCTTGAAAAATATTTGGATGTATATTCCCCCTTGATTATATTAGAGAAATTTAATAGAATGCCTACTCTTCATTTTTACACATCTTAAAGCATTAGAAATACTTGAACATATCTAACTTCACTAATAAAATTTACACCCACATATTCCTTGATTAGTCATATATAACCAACTAAAAGTACCTTCATCCACTTAAATTCGTTGGCATGGGTCTACATAGGTCATTTTGTATTACACCCAAAAATCCTTTAGCTCTATGAGTGATCAACTCAAAAGGTACTCAATGATTTTTTGCCTATTAAACAACCCTAGAATTCTTTTTTGGTTAAATGTTTGTTACAACTAACACATGTGATAGATACTTAACTAGAGGAAGTATCTAGAAGCTATATGAGCATATTTGCTATGCAAAATAGAGGTAGCACCTATTGTTGATACCAAAAGCTTCTTGTGGATTTAAAAACATGTTTCATTGATATACAAAGTATAAAAATTATAAAACAAACATTTAAAATTTTAAAGTGTTGGTCACCACAAAAAATCCAGCTTTTATAGAAAAAAATTACTACCCACTATGCAAAATATTCACTTTAGTAAAATTTCACTTATTTACCTTTAAATACTATAAGGAAATATGAAATTAAAATAAATTCTTTCCTAGGATAGTAAAAATAAATTTTTGATCTTGATGGGTTTTGACCTCATGACTTCTAGTTTAGTAGTTCATAGTTTGTTTTCACTTGCCAAATCCCCTACTTAATGCTTCATGTGTGGAAAAAGAGAAAGTTTAATCTTAACCATTTTTTAAAAAACTAAAGTAATTTTAAAGTAAAACTTAAAAATAGGAAATTGAGCCTAAGACCTCCAAATTGATAGTCCTTAAATTTGCCATAATACCAATACTACTATAAATATTTGTGTGATTCATAAGCTCTCTTATACATGGTTAGGAGGAAAATGGAACGATAGGTCCAAGCCAGTGGTGTACCTTCTAAAAAATTTCAATAATCCTTAGTTTAAATATAATTTTCAACTAGCAATTGACATACCTGATACCTCTAACTAAATTAGTCAAATTAGGTTGTTATTACTACTAGTCTAAAGAAAAATGCAAGTGCTCATAATTCATGTGGCCTAAAGCTACATGAATTATTCTTGCAATATAATAGAGATTGAATTTGATTAACCAAATAGTTGATCTCTCTTGCTAGAATTTGTTGTACAATAAAATTATTGAATGTATTACATCATTTGGTACCTTGCCATAATGCAAGGGCCATGTAAATACTTTAGTCTAGGGTGTGTTTAATATTTGAGTCTATAGTAGGTGTCATGTTATTAAGTATGAGTTATATGAGTGAAGTGTCATGTTTATAAGTGAGGATTTATGAGAATTGAGCAATCATGAGAGACTTTATCCTAATATAAATATGTGATACTTATTATTATGTATTGATAAATATGAATATTTAGATCTCTCATAAGTATGAGGAGAGGCAAAATTTATATAAGTGTAAAGGTCTAGAGTCAGAATTAAAAAATCCTTGTAATATGTAATTGAATAAGCATTAAATTTATGCATTGCTAAAAGTATATTTGTAATATTTTTGTAATATTGTTATTGTGTGATATTTATATTTAAAATATTTTAAGATATTGTAAGACCATGTGGAATTATCAAGTGAGAATAAGAGTAATTTTTTAATTGTGGTATAAAATTAGGTTGATAATGGAAACCAATGATTAAGAGAATTTGGGTTGAAAAATACACCTAAATATTGAGAGAAACTTGGTTGACAAGTGCATCCAATAATTGAGAGAAACAAGGCTGAACATATTATCCAGAGATAAAGTTTAGGCATAAAGAAATTACCCAAGCCTAGTAAATAATTTATGAGAAGATAGCTAGTTGAATAGAGCAACAAAAATTAAATAAGATTAAAGAAAAATACCAAGGTAAGAGAAAGTTAATTATTTGGAGAATTGTTTTTTATTGGAAGGAAGATATTTTAATAAAATGAAGAAGAATAAATATTTTGGAGGAAGAAACTTTATTGGGATTTATAATAAGAATTAACATTGAATAATAAATATTTGAGAATATTGAAGAAGAAAAAATGATTATTGAAGAAAGAAGAACAAAAGATTAAAAATTGAACAAGAAGAATATTTTAAAAATAAAAAAAATAGAGTCAAGAAAAATTATTGAAAAAACAAATGAAGAAAGAGATTAATCATTTTTGAAGAAGAAGAAAGAAAGACTGCAAAAATTATTTAAGAAAATTTGTTGAAATAGAGGTTTGATTGAACAAAAAGAGAGTCAAATTCTAGGTGTTATGAGAAGAGAAAATAATTTTAGCAATTATCCAAATATGAGAAATGGACCTACAAAGTTTGAGATGCATGTGTACATAAAATATAGGGATGATGTTGGAGAACCTAGAAAATGAAGATCAAATTCTAGGAATGGTAGAAAAGAGGAGACTATGACTAGAGAAAAATAGTAGGATTGTACATGGAAGGAGAAATAGAAGAAGAAAAAAAAATTCTCATTGGCATAAAAGTTAGAGAAGTAATGTCTATAATACATGGTAAAAAAGAATAGTAAACTTGTAGAGTTGTAAGAGAAGATAGTAACAAGTTGACAAAGTTGTAGAACAATATGTGAGGACATTACAACATAGCATAGTGAGAGTTTATTTTACCATAATATTTTTTTATTGTTGTTTTTAAACGTTGGAGTGGAAATGACAAAAAAAAATATTGGACCTCTTGTAGCCCATAAATGTCTTGCTCCCCAATAGTACCATGGTAGCATTTTATAGAATAGGATCCAAGAAAAAGAAAATTATGGAGTATGGGCTTCAAGAAATAGGAGTGAGTGAGATATTTTATTGTCCCTATAATTTTAGGATGTAAGGAAGACAAGAAGAATCAATATTTTGTGATAAGAATGCTAACATAGGTGAGCAAAAAGTAAAATATTATGGAGTGTTTTATATAGAATTGAATGAGGTCCTAATGTGTGAGCTTAGAGAGGATGGATAATATGACATGGATATTCATGTGAATCCTTTGGGGATATAAATTATAATTTTTGCAACTTGAATCCAAAATTTCCTTGGGGCGAAGGGAGGAGAAATTGCTTCAACATTTGATAATCCAAAATAAGTTAAACTTAGATATTGAAAACTTATTAAGAAAATCATTATTGTAGAGGATAAGTTAATTAATATTTTAGGATTTGATATGGATTAAACATGTATAGGTCTTATATATCATGGTCGTGATGGTACTGATGCTATCTCTCTTTATGTTCTATGTGTTGATGAGGCCTAGAAATGCCTCATTATTACACTATGGTTGACATATAAAAACTGCCATAATATTAAATATGACAAAGTTAAAGTGCCAAATAGTGATTAGAATAAGTTATTTGTTACATGTTTGCATGATTTTATGTTTGGAACATTATACCTCTATTTTGACTTTTTTTAGCATTTCATACACTGTTTTAGTTGATTAGGTAGTAAATAAAATATGTATTGCAATTACATTCTGATGGCATGAATAGATTCTTCTCATAAAAAACTACAACTTTGCTTTTTGAAGCAATTCAATCCGAGCTATAGATAAAAATTTATGAAGGTTACATAATTCCTGCGCTCATTGTTCATTCCTGCACTCATTGTTCATGCCTTAGTCTTTTCTGGAGCTGTTAACAGGTGCAAATCTGTGTTAAAGGGAACATTGGCAGATCTACTGGGAATGATCCAGAGTGAGTTAAGGTACCAAATTCATACCAATGGTACTTCATAATATAGAGAAAACATGATCCAAATTTTAAAGCATATGGACAAGTAACCTAGAAGTTATGGGGCCTGCAAAATGAAACTTTCACATTTTTTGACAGCTAGAAATGCTGGTAAAAATCTATGTTAAAGGCCAACTTGACAGCGACGCAGGGAGTAATTTTTGAGGAATTAAGAGTTCAAAATTGAACCCAATGTTGTTCATATAACTAAGAACATGTGGACATAATTTGGTAAAAAATTGAGTTACGATGAACAAGTTATGAGCACTTCAAAAGGGCATCTGGGCATGTTTTGGCAGCTGGAAACAACAGGTCACAGTCCATACAAATTCTAGCCACCTGTCACTATGAAGGCATGGAATTTGGCAACTAAGAAGAGGTAAAAACTTGGAAATATTTTATGGAGGATAGGCATGACTCTTTCTACACCTGATAACACTTCCACGTGATGCAAATAGGAGCAATAAGTCAAAAGGCTGAAATACAAGAAATTTGGTAAATGCAGGACACAGTCATGCAAATTCCAGCCAGTTGTACATATACAGTAGAGCTTGGAATCAATCACTCTAGCACGTACCACCAATGCAGAAGGGTGTACAAGATAAGGGAAAACAATCCAAATGGTCAACTTCCTCCCTATGTGTTTGGAGTGCAGATAAGCAATGAATTGTCACCTGCCTGTTATTCCAGCGCAGGAATAGGGAATAGCGCAGGAAAAATCAAAAATTGTCAAAATGCATAAAAACCATGGAAAGCATGATTGGAATTTGACCAAGCAGTTAGTCCACCATATTTGGACACCATTCCTTCACCATAGGTAGACCAGCTGAGATAAAGGGATAATGTTTGACAAATTATAACCCTGCATTCCAGGAAACTATTATGTAAACAGTTGGAAATCCCTGAAACCTAGCAAATAGATATATCAAATTTATCTTATAAATAAAGCTCCTAGCACGGTTTAGCATAAGAGATATATAGATATATAGATATATATAGTAATAGGAAATAGTTATTAGCAGAAGATAAAAGTCTTTGTATCATTATAGTAAACTACAAATTTTTCCTACAGTACTGTAATGCAGTTTTAGATGGAATAAAAGGTATATTCTTCAAATTTTATTGGAATTTGATGGTTGATGGTGCATATTTAATTTACCTGGTATAATTCTTCACCATATTCTAGTTCTAGAAGCAAGGGCCACTTGTAGGATCAAAGGAAGGGCAACACAGTGACAAAAAATTATTGCTGATTTCTTACTGCAACAGATCAACAGAATTCTGTCAACATTTATTTGCAAAATTAGTTTCATTTTAGAATTGCACCATAGTATTTAGAACATTCTTGTAATAGTGTTCAACATTTAATAGGATTTGACAAAATTTTCCTTAATTCACTACAATTTCTATATTTCTGTCATTTTTCAGCTTTGCAGCAGTTTCTAGATTTCTGTCATTTCACTACAATTTCCAGATTTGTGTTATTCTCCAGTTTTGCAATAGATGTTAATTTGATTTTCCATATTTAGAATATGCTCAGATAATTATGAACTTTGTAATTATTTGAATTTTTTGCAACTGTGTGTGTGTTTTCAATTTTCTAATTTACTTTTCTATCACTTTCAATTTAGCAACATTTCACTTCTTGTTATTTTAGATTCTACAATTTTTATTTCCTACAATTTTAATTCAGTTTTAGCTTCTGCAATTTGATTTCCAATTCTAGGAGTTAGAGGTCACACCAAACCCCTAAACACTTACTGATCCATCAATAAATCCTATTTTCTGAATGAACTAATATTTAACCTATTGGAGCCTTCTTTCGTATATAGCCTTGGACACCACCATGGATTGACACATATAATGATTAAATTATGAATGAACAATGACCCTCATCATTTTTGGCACCATTGCCGAGGATAGGTGTTGTTAAAAGAGAAAAGCAGTCCAATAATTGTTAGTGTGCTAGGTTGTGAAGTTTAGAGTGAAATATGAATGTAATAACTGGCATAATTAAAAGTTATTGGTAAATTCCATTTTAGTTCATTTAGAGAACAAGTAAGTATGAATAGGTTAAAGTATGTGAAAGCACGATGTCAAAGTATGAAAAATCCTTTGTCTACCATAGGAAGAAAAATTTCACAAGAGGTTGAAAGTATTTCAAAGCTGTCCAAATTTATGATTCCCAAAACTGTTGGAACTTTCAAAGAATTATAATCATCTATGTCCAAAACTCTAGGATCCTTTGAAAAATCATCACAAGGAGGAACAATCAATAGTTTAACACCTTTTTTTCTTGAAAAATCCATACAATCAGGATAGTTTAACAGGATATCTAATTGTGATTGAGAACCTATAATGGTAGGCTCACAAGAGAATCTAGGGAGAGCCCGTAATATGCTCCAACCTAGTGCAACTAGTACACCTGCAAAAACTTTTCAAGATCCCATCCAATTAGATCCTAATCAAAATGCTCCCATGAAGGTCATTTCACCTTCTATGTTACCAAATTTTAAGGAAGTTGTAGACACCAAAACAGCACCAATCCGATTATGTGACCGCAAACACTGATCGCTTTGACAAACACAGCCCCCAGGGCAGCCCTCAGAGGTTAAACAGTGGTCTTAACCACTTTCATAGCAATTTTGTGAGGTCAAGAAGCAATTTGGCACACTTGGACACTTTGCCCAGCATTCGCCTCACCCAGGGACGAATTCAAAATAGAATCCGTCCCACCCCAGATTTGACTTCGAATCCGTCCCCGGGTGGGACGAATTCCAAGCTTAACGGGCAAAAAGGCAAATGGTGCCAAGTGGCAGCCTAGAACAGTCAGTTAAGGGCTCCTACCTTGCACGCATGTGTAAGTGGACAGAGGGGCCGTTAGAGGACTGTTACAAGAAGCATTTATCAAAGTTCAAGTCAATGGAGGACTCCCCTCCCTCATGGGAAGACAAGACTGCCACATGGCGCCCATGGCCAACACTTGGCTTTTGTGCTTCCCTCCCAAAAGAGACCCCTTGGGTCTATAAAAGGTGGGACTTTTCTCACCCAAAACATACAGGTTGAAGGAGTGTTCAAGCAACGAAGTGCTGCCGAATCGAAGACTCACTTGCATCCCCCTTTGTTCACCTTCCTACATCCATCAATCTCTTTTGCAAGGGAGGTTGTTGGGTGGCCTTTGGAAGCTCGAACCTTACTCAAATCCGACGCATGGACATCTGAACCTACCAATTCGCCGACCCCCAAATCCTAAAAGGTTTTGGGCCCATCCTTGGTGGATTGGCTCCAAAATCGAGGGCCAACGGTGGGAGGCCCACTTGGGCACCCCCGCACCTCCCAAGTCCTAATTTTAGTTTTTGAGCACTTTAGATTATTTTTTAGATTGCATTCTGTGTTACTAGGTCCGATTAGTCTATAATTGCAATTTTGTAGCTTTTGGTCAAAGTTTAGGGTGTTTTGTATTGCTTTGTCGTTTCGCTAACTTGCAGGTGTCAAGGTCAAATTCCCGAGGGTGGAGGCCAAATTGGGAAAATCCGACCATCCTGGTCGTCCCAAAATGGCCCCAATTACCTAACCCCCCTATTTGCAGGAGTTTTGCAGGTCCCGGGATCCGACATTGGAGCAGCAGCAGGTCGATTTCTCCTACTCAAAAGAATTCGTCCCACCCAGGGACGAATTATGCATCGAACTCGTCCCGCCTGTGGACGAATTCCGGCTTAAGGTGGATTGGCCAGCTGCCTCAGTGGCAGTGGCCTTCTGGTAACTTTTCTTACCTTCTGTCAGGTTTTGAAGCAATTTGGATTCACTGTTTTCACGGTTTCATGCAAATATTCGTATGCATATTTTGTTAGTTTTAGAGAGAGAATGCTTTTCATTTGCAGCAGGTGCTACTAACGTCTTGATCATTTCTTTGTTCGCAGGAGAAGCAACAGAGGCGAAGAACCCATCAACATCAGCGGCGGCATCATCTTGGCCCGCCCATTGCAATCGTGGGCACGCGGAAGGAGGAACCATTCAACGATTGTAATCAAACCCTATTTGCGCTCCTAGCCCCTGAAAAGGGAGGAGGCATTATTGTAACAGAGATCGAAAGAAATTAATGAAAGGGCTATGTTTTCTTTATCTGATTGCGTCTCTTACAACATGTCTCTTTTCCGTTTCATGTAATTTATATTTCTAGGACTTAGGCGTGCTTAACTTTGAATGCAATTGCACTTGGTGTTTCCTTTGACCGGAATCTCGTGCTTTCAGTGGCGATCACGATGGGACCCTGTTCCCCGGTTTTTGAAATCACAGAAACTCGATCAAAGTTTTGTGTTTGTGCTTGACAAGTACACTTTTTTTGTTGCAGATCGCTATTCGTCTCTCGACAGGGACGAATCCTTTTCTCGCAATTCGTCTCGACCCCGAGACGAATTCAAATTCGTCTCCGGGTGGGACGAATTCTGTTCTCGCAATTCGTCTCCCGTAGGGACGAATTCCCGTCTCGCGGATTTTCGCAGCAGAAATTCGTAGACAACAGGAGCAGGCAGAGAAGAGGTAGGGATTTTCATGATCTCTGTTATATTTTTCTGTTTCTGTTTCTGTTTCGTTAATTGTTTTCATTTAATCTTGCATTGCATTAGGAAAAGTCATGTATGCTAGTTTCATTTTGTTGGATAAAACGAATCCCACACACATCACGAAACAACTTTAAACCAAGGAGCTGGTCGTAAGACCCCAGCCCTTGATCAAGACCATTGGTGGATTTAATCACCACCTTGGCTTGATTTGCATCCATTTCCCGATTGTCAACCGTTGTTAGGCGTAAATCCTGACGAAGACAGACCGAGCGTAGCTGGGGTGATTCCCATGCGCGCGAGGATAAGTTTTCTATGGTAGGTGCCATTAACAGGACAATCCCCCTTCCGTACCGCCTACGTACCACGTACCTTCTGCTCTCACGTACCTATAGTCTCCCTCTCGTAAGGGCGGGTATATAGAGAGGTTGGTATATCGGCCCGGCTGGTATATTGAAGGGGCGACCTTTTTGGAGTTATAAGAGCCTACATGATGCATTTAAACGTTCTACAAAACCTACAAAAACAAAACAAAACATCAAAATGCACTAAACCAGTCTAGGGCACACCAAGAATCCTTAAAAGAGATAATCACGGTTTTGTGAATGTGTGTGTTTAATTCCGTTTAGTGTAGACAAAAAAAAATCATTAAAAACAAAGATAAAAAAATCTACGCATTTTGTCATTTTCTCCAAAAAGCTCCAAGGATTCCCGTAATCGCTTGGTCACTCCAAAATGCCCCAAAGGTGTCCATGAACCCTTTGGTCAACCCAAAATCACCCCAAATGTGCCCATAAGTGATGCAGGACCATCCAACAAAAAATGGGAAATCTTGTATTTTTCTCTAAATTTTAGTGCATCTTGCCGGGGCCATAACTTCTCAACCGTAGCTCCGATTGACTTGAAATTTTACAGGGAGTTAGTTGGGATAATTTTAAACAAATATGATTCCCTAGAATCCTATTTGCCCAGAAAAGTCAGTTTTCGGGGCCAAATTCCATCATCTAGTGCCCCGAAATTAGGTTTTAAAATTGGGCACGCAATTCTATGCACTTTTTGAGCTGTTCGGATGTCAATATCTCCTAATGTATTTAGAGCTAGGACTTGAAACTTCATTTTTGTCTTATCTACTATAAGAGGGATGCGCACACCAATTTTGGGCCCCATCTGACTCATTTTCAATTTTAGGGCTTTTTAGAGAGACATCGTCATGGTGCTAACCCGTAGCCAAGCCCAATCACGGGCGAAGGCTATGGGGAATATCCAAGGAGGCACGAGTCACCTCCATTACAATCCCAAGGATTTGGTCATACCACCTTGGCGACCTAACACACAAGGTACACCCCTCCACACCTTAAAGGAAAGGGACTACAGAGACACCTCTTCGAGGAGCACTCCTGTTCAACATAGCACTCATCACACACCCTTCCATGAGGGGTACATCCATAGGAGAGCTCCCTTAGATGATCGCTATGAGCGGTCACCGCGCGATGAAGCGCTAGGTCAACATAGGGTTCGACGGGAGGAACCACATCATTACACTACCCGTCCTTCACCCCCTCTAGTTGTCAGGACTACAAAGACAAATCTAGAGCACAAGGCTTATCAGGTGGGGCGGGCCAACTCCACCCGCCCCCTTTTTACTTATGAAAGAGAGCACGAGGAAGACCCCTACCTTCCTCGAGAGCAATATACAATGGCGAGAGCAATATGCCTCCGCACCTGCTATCTATCAAGAACACTCACTGAGGCCAAAGCCTCGAGGGAATGCTGTTACCCCCAATAGAGGGAGGTCACCTATAGAGATCTTGGATCACTACGACCGAGATAGATATCTAGAAGAGGCATCTAGGCCTTCTAGACATGAAGCAATGAGAGCTCCCTTAGATGCTCGCTATGAGCGGTCATCGCGCGATGAAGTGCTAAGTCAACATAGGGTTCGATGGGAGGAACCACATGATTACATTATCCCTCCTTCACCCCCTCTAGTTGCCATAACTACAAAGACAAATCCAGAGCACAAGGCTCTTTGGGCAGGGCGAGATAGCTCCGTCCATCCCTTTTTCACTTATGAAAGAGAGCACGAGGAAGACCTCTACCTTCCTCGAGAGCAATATACCGTGCGAGAGCAATATGCCTTCGCACTTGCTATCTATCGGACCACTCACCGAGGCCAAAGCCCCGAGAGAATGCTCGCTACCCCTAACAGAGGGATGTGTCCTATAGAGATCTTGGATCACTACGACCAAGATTTTTATCTAAGAGAGGCGTCTAGGCCTTCTAGACATGAGGCGGTGGGACCAACTATCGTAGAATCTCTCGAATATATCACACATCTCAAGCAACTCACGCAACTTGAGCTCGAACGACTACCGTTAGAGGAACCGTACCATATTAACGAAGAGCACCTTCAGCGCCATAAGGATGAGCTGTTCCAACACACTATGCAAGAGAAGACTCCAACCCCTCACATGCATAAGACAAAATATTTTGAGTGGCACAACCCATGGGGGGAAGATAGGTCATCGCGACCTCATCAAAAGCTACCCCCAACACCTCCTAGACAGGAGCGGGAAGCTACTCTCCCGATTCCCCGAAGCACCACCCCCGACGCCTCCTAGACATGAATGGGAGGCCGCTCCTATAACCAATGACGGGTGCCTTCCTCGTACATCCACCCAGTGCTTATGAGCCACCCTTAGAAATTCATCAAGAAGCCTCTAAGGAATCGTAGCGCGAAGAAGAGCGGGATGAACCGCCCTACCAAGGCATGGGGGTGCCATCTGGCCACCCCTCCATAAGCCCCAAGTTCCTCAACAAGAACCAACCAAAGAGGAGGAGTTCAAATCTCCCGATACATGCAAAGCACTAGAGCACTTAGAGTTGGTAGAGACCAAGATTTTGGAGCTCCCAAGGCCCAACTTACATAAGGCTCCTTTCGAAGAGGATCAACCTTTAACCATAGGGCTACCTGATGATGCACTCCTCCATGTCTCAGAATCTACAGATTCTGATGAGCTATACACATTGTCCGAAGGTGAGGATGAAACAGACATAGCCCACAACAATCACATGCGACAACATCGACATCCCATAAAATTTGAAGAAGCATGTCAACAGATAAACATAATACTAGGGCATGAGTGGCGCGTTAACCCACCGCAGTGGGACCAAGCATTACATCCACAACTTTGGGCACACAAAGAGCAACTTCCACCAAGAGACATCATAGCAACATCAGTGCCGCGGGCGGACCCCGTCCTCATCTCCGTGCATAGGGCCGATCCATTCATGCCCATACCTCTAGAGCCAGATCCGGAGTGCAAAGACCATCAAGTCGGGGTACCTCTATCCCCTAAAGAACCATAATCCAAACCAAAATCCAAGGATTATCTTGGTCACCCAAAAAGCTCCAAGGATTATCGCAATCCCTTGGTCACCCAAAAAAGCTCCAAGGATTATCGCAATCTCTTGGTCAACCCAAAAGCTCCAAGGATTATCGCAATCTCTTGGTCACCCAAAAAGCTCCAAGGATTATCGCAATCTCTTGGTCACAAAAGCTCCAAGGATTATCGCAATCTCTTGGTCACCCAAAAAGCTCCAAGGATTATCGCAACTCCTTGGTCACCCAAAAAGCTCCAAGGATTATCGCAATCCTCTGGTCAAAAATCAAGTTATCTTTGGTTATCCAAAAAGCTCCAAGGATTATCGCATCTGGTCACTCCAAAAAGCTCCAAGGATTATCGCAATCTCTTGGTCACCCAAAAAGCTCCAAGGATTATCGACATCTCTTGGTCAACCCAAAAAGCTCCAAGGATTATCGCAATCTCTTGGTCACCCAAAAAGCTCCAAGGATTATCGCAATCTCTTGGTCAACCTAAAAAGCTCCAAGGATTATCGCAATCTCTTGGTCAACCTAAAAAGCTCCAAGGATTATCGCAATCTCTTGGTCACCCAAAAAGCTCCAAGGATTATCGCAATCTCTTGGTCAATCAAAAAGCTCCAAGGATTATCGCAATCTCTTGGTCAACCAAAAAGCTCCAAGGATTATCGCAATCTCTTGGTCAAACAAAAAGCTCCAAGGATTATCGCAATCTCTTGGTCAACCCAAAAAGCTCCAAGGATTATCGCAATCTCTTGGTCAAAAAAATCAAGAAATTCAACAAAAACAAAACAACAAAAATCATCAAAAACAACAAAGATTTGCATCTCAATTCTAGGCATACTCGAATTCATCAAAATCAACAAAAACACCATGCATAAATTTTACCACACTACAGTCAGTGGTCTGGGAATGTACTAAGAGTTTCAGTGATTCAGTCATCATTTTCCTCTTTAGCCATGTAGTGTACCAAGTCGAACATATTTTACGAAGGTAGAGTCATACTTGAAATACACCTTGTTACGTAACATCCCAACACAAATCAAAACACTAAAATTCCCAAAATTGTGTGAACGAAAGACGAAACCGCAAAATAATCTAGGTCACCACAAGCGAAACGGTTATCTTGCTCATCCCCCGTGCGAATGACCCCTAGAATGCTGAGAGTTGGCAAAAGGACAAGCATCCTCCCTACCCAATTCCCTAAGAATCCCTAAAGTTCTCAATAGTTGCAAAACACAAAAAATTTGCAAAATGTCAAAACTCAAAAATTTGACAAACTATAGTGCACACATCAAAAGGCACAAACAACAGTGATTTTCATCACTCCATATCCCCAATCCCTTGCTCAAAAGAAAAATAAATCAAAATAAACAGTGATCTCATCACTACAATAGAGCAAGTATCCCAATACAATTGAAAAAAGAAGGGAGTTGACCTTGAATCCCTGGAACTCTCAAAGATTCTGTAGGTCATAAGGCAAGCTTCAATACCAATTCGGTAACATAAGTAAACCTCCCGCATGACGATATATCTGTCACATTAACTTGCGTACAGATCAATGTTTGCATGTGGATGAGCTAGCTTATGGCATCCTGGATTACACCGCAGATTAATCTTAGTACATACAACAAAGGAATTCGTGGAGCTAATTAGGTGATCCTCAATACAGGTTCGGTTGAAAGCCCATCTGGCACTGGCGGTATCCTAACAAATACCACTAAATGAACTCAATTGCACACACAGGGATGTGAAATAACTTGGTCAAAAACAAGTCCGATTCATACCTTGGTCAAAAGTCTTGTAAGATAAAGTACAGTTATGGCTAGTGAGCTAAAACCGTCTCGAGTCTCGTAAAACCTTAGCTACATTTCTAAACCAACTGCGCTACTTTTCATCTTTACAAATACCATCAAAAATACAAAAATACAAAAAGAAAAACCACATGTATACATATAAAGTCATACATCACAACGAATCACCTAAAAACAAAATAACATAGTTCTAAATAACTCATTGGTGCCATAGCCAAAAATCACAAACCCCATTCATCCATTTCATATCTCGCATATCACATATAAATCAAAACCATTTGCATTCATCATAGCATATGCATCCATCAAAATAAATCAACATGCATACATCCATATTCATCAACCATCATGCACAAGATCAAAGAAAATCAAAACAACAAAAACAACAAATAAATGCAACACAAAAACAAAAAGCAATAAACATTGCTGTACACAAGTGCTCTTGCACTTAAACTCTTGGCATAGAAAAACTGATGTCGTGGTCTACAAATTGTCACTATCCTACTCCCTAAGAAGGCTACCATAGCCGGACCGCTCCACGGGAAGACGGATTTTCGACAATTTAATCCCCAAATGACGTCACAAAAAGGTCAAAGCCCACTCCAAAACAACAAAAAATGCAACACAAAACAAACAATAAACATTGCCACACAAGTGCTCTTGCACTTAACCTCTTGGCATAGCAAAATTGATGTCGGGGTTTGCATTGTCACTATCCTACTCCCGAAGAAGGCTACCATAGCCGGACCGCTCCACGGGAGGACGGATTGCCGACAATTCAATCACCAAATGGTGTCACAAAAACAACAAAAAAAAAGTACAAAATTCAACAAAAACACAACAAAAACATTGCCAGACATAAGTGCTCACGCACTTAACCTCTAGGCAAAGAAAATCGATGTCGAGGTCCAAATTATCGCTCTCCTAGTTCCCCAAGAAGGCTATCATAGCCGGACCGCTCCACGGGAAATAGGTTTTCGACGATTTCACCTCATTATGACATCACCAAAAGGGTTAACACCCACCAAAAATAGGTCCATATGTTGGAAAAATTGCACACGCTTAACGGTAAACCCTCTAAAGGCAACCTTGCACAAGTCATCTTGGGTCAAGCGACTCGCCGCTTCTCTCACGAAGGTCATTCCCTCATCGATTCGTCGCTTGAGGGGGTAGTCACACTTAGTCACCAACCAACAATCACACACCCAATTAAGGAAAACGACATGCATTCAAAGAATCATTGACAAAGACAATCACGCTCCCGCTTGGGGCAGTAAACAAGCAACAATCAAATCAATCAAACACTTGGCATTTCGTGAATCATGAACACAAGGTTCCCCCTGAGGATAAAAATGCCCTTCACTTGTTCATGACTGATCAATGTCCAAGTTCAAGTCACACCTCACCAAAACAAGTTAATACTTGAAATCAAATTCCTTAGCTCGTCAGAAGCAAGGATTCAAGAATGCATGCCCTTTCCATACTTGGGGCATCAAAAGTTGGTTAGGTTACCAAGAAACCCTAATCATTAGTGCTTTGGTTATCTATTTTTGCTCAAGCATCGCGTCACCCGCAGCGCTTCCCAAAAAGGGGCATCTCGTAGACACCAAAACAAGCACCAATCCGATTATGTGACCGCAAACACCGATCGCTTTGACAAACACAGCTCCCTGTGGCAGCTCCTCGGAGGTTAAACAGTGGTCTTAACCACTTTCATAGCAATTTTGTGAGGTCAAGAAGCAATTTGGCACACTTGGACACTTTGCCCAGCATTCGCCTCACCCAGGGACGAATTCAAAATAGAATCCGTCCCACCCCAGGACGAATTCTGAATCCGTCCCTGGGTGGGACGAATTCTAAGCTTAACGGGCAAAAAGGCAAATGGTGCCAAGTGGCAGCCCGCAACGCTCGGCTAAGGGCTCCTACCTTGCACGCATGTGTAAGTGGACAGAGGGGCCGTTAGAGGACTGTTACAAGAAGCATTTATCAAAGTTCAAGTCAATTGAGGACTCCCCTCCCTCATGGGAAGACAAGATTGCCACATGGCGCCCATGGCCAACACTTGGCTTTTGTGCTTCCCTCCCAAAAGAGACCCCTTGGGTCTATAAAAGGTGGGACTTTTCTCACCCAAAACATACAGGTTGAAGGAGTGTTCAAGCAACGAAGTGCTGCCGAATCGAAGACTCACTTGCATCCCCCTTTGTTCACCTTCCTACATCCATCAATCTCTTTTGCAAGGGAGGTTGTTGGGTGGCCTTTGGAAGCTCGAACCTTACTCAAATCCGACGCATGGACATCCGAACCTACCAATTCGCCGACCCCCCAATCCTAAAAGGTTTTGGGCCCATCCTTGGTGGATTGGCTCCAAAATCGAGGGCCAACGGTGGGAGGCCCACTTGGGCACCCCCGCACCTCCCAAGTCCTAATTTTAGTTTTTGAGCACTTTAGATTATTTTTTAGATTGCATTCCGTGTTACTAGGTCTGATTAGTCTATAATTGCAATTTTGTAGCTTTTGGTCAAAGTTTAGGGTGTTTTGTATTGCTTTGTCGTTTCGCTAACTTGCAGGTGTCAAGGTCAAATTCCCGAGGGTGGAGGCCAAATTGGGAAAATCCGACCATCTGGGTCGTCCCAAAATGGCCCCAATTACCTAACCCCCCTATTTGCAGGAGTTTTGCAGGTCCCGGGATCCGACATTGGAGCAGAAGCAGGTCGGTTTCTCCTACTCAGAAGAATTCGTCCCACCCAGGGACGAATTACAGCCGAATTCGTCCCGCCCGTGGACGAATTCCATTTTAAGGTGGATTGGCCACTGCCTCAGTGGCAGTGGCCTTTTGGTAACTTTTCTTACCTTCTGTCAGGTTTTGAAGCAATTTGGATTCACTGTTTTCATGGTTTCAGGCAAATATTCGTATGCATATTTTGTTAGTTTTAGAGAGAGAATGCTTTTCATTTGCAGCAGGTGCTACTAACGTCTTGATCATTTCTTTGTTCGTAGGAGAAGCAGCAGAGGCGAAGAACCCATCAACATCAGCCGACGGCATCATCTTGGCCCGCCCATTGCAATCGTGGGCACGCGGAAGGAGGAACCATTCAGCGATTGTAATCAAACCCTATTTGCGCTCCTAGCCCCCGAAAAGGGAGGAGGCATTATTGTAACATAGATCGAAGGAAATTAATGAAAGGGCTGTGTTTTCTTTATCTGATTGCGTCTCTTACAACATGTCTCTTTTTCGTTTCATGTAATTTATATTTCTAGGACTTAGGCGTGCTTAACTTTGAATGCAATTGCACTTGGTGTTTCCTTTGACCGGAATCTCGTGCTTTCAGAAGTTACATCTGAAGACCCTGATTTTTTTTTGTTTGAGTTTAAAATTGTGTGTCAAGCTCATGATTACACTAACGACAATCAAAAGCTCAAATTGTTTCCTTCCACTCTTAAAGAGTCAGCTCTACGATGGTTTATCACCTTAGAACCTGATTCAATTAGAACCTAGAATGAGATGGAAAATATATTTTTGGAGAGATACCAAGAATATTGTCAAGTCAAGAATCAAAACAATGAATTGCTTGAAATGAAACAAAAGGAAAATGAAATCTTAGAAGATTATGTAGATAGATTTTCTTTTGTTCATAAGAGATGTGGTAGTGTTGAACCTGAAATGTGCAAAATTATATTCTTAAGGGGACTACAAGATGAATTTTGGGATGCATTGGATATTTTAGGAAGAGGAGATGCAAATGCATTTGAAATCCAGGAAATCATTAAACTTTGCAAAAAATATTCTCATTCAAGGCATAGAAAACAAAGAATTGGTAATGATATACATGATTTGAAAGAATGCATGAAAGAGTTTGCTAAAGTTGATATTGTTGAACATCTTGATAAAACAATAGATAAAAAGAGTTAATCTACTAAAACTTCAGTTATCTATTATTCAAGATGTGAGCAAAAACACTCTATTCATGACTATCCTTTGAACAAAATATTTATACCAGCTACATGTAGCATTCGTCAAAAAGGACATTCCACAAATCAATGTAGTTTATTGCCAGAACTCAAAAGTGTCTTTGAAAAACAACCTCAACCTATGAAAAAACTCAATTTTGTAGGACAAGAACAAGGAGATAATTTTCTTAAGTTTCCATATCAGAATGCTTCTCAATTTCCTATACATTGGGGAAATAATCCTTGGTATATGCCATGGTATGCTTTAGGCCCACTTCAACAATGTTGGGGTCAACCACCATGGGCATATTCCCAAGAGTGGTCTCAAAATTGATGGATGAAACAACAATGGAATCAACCACATCCACCATGGTTGTAGCCAAAACTGCAAGGATATCAATGGGGACAACAACAAAAATTGCACAAAGGGCAGCAACATTATCAAACACATAAATCAAATTTATTTCCCACTCATACCCATAGTTTCTCTCATGGAAAACAACAACCAAATGAAAAACAATCTCTATTTTCAGCTCAACCTGTGGTCAGTCCAAACAATGTTAAACAGGTAACCCCTGTCTCTATGGCTAAATCAAAAAATACAACCATAATAAATGCTGGTGACTGTCATAAAAATTAGTTGTGTTTAGAAAAACCACTTCTTGAACATATTCCACTTACCAGTGTAGAAATAGGAGCTAAAATGAATGCACATAAAAACAAATCTGCACTGAAACAAGAAGAAGAAAAAGAAAATCTTCCACAAAAAGAATCATATCTTGAATAGTTTGAAATATCAAAACTAACATATTTGAAATCACATTTCATAAGGGAATTAAAAAATTTAAATGTTATAGTCCCTTTACTTCAAGATATTAAAGATGTGCCAATCATTAATACAATTGTTCAAGAAATATGTTTTAACAAACCAAGAAAAAAGAAGAAAATATATCCTAAAAACATACAAGTCGGTGGTAAAAGAGTAAACTTGCTTGCAGGAAACCTTAGTCCACCTAAGTATGATTGTCTAGGATGCCCATGGTTTCATGAAACATATAAGGAAAATGAAATGGACATTTCAATTTTGGCCTCCATCATTGTAAAGGATAATGTAGAAGAGATGGATTCATCCAAACAAGATATGTTTTTGATGAAAATGTTCGAATGCAGATTTTAAAGATGAACCAATCACTGTTCAACAATTATTATGGAATGATGAAAACAAAATTCTAAAAATTTGTCATCCATTCCAATACAAAATAATTTTCTTCACTTGTCACATGGATGTCATCATTTTTTCTCATCTTTTCCTTTCCATTTATCAAATTTAATTCTTTTAAGAATTTTTTTTGGTAAACATACACAAATTTTCCTTTATTTTCCATCATATCATTGTTCTCTTAATTCATTAATGCATCATTCTCCAAGAACCAATTCAAAACATCTTGGTACAAAACAAACTAAAATGCAGCCAAAACAACCTTTGAACAACAATAGTTGGTTGACTAAAAACTAGGAAGTAAATTTGTTTGATGTATTGATCCAACATCCTAATGCTCTACTAACACTTTATGCATCTTTAGCAGTTGGCATTGAGTTGTTGCAGTTACAAAAAAATAGATTTCGTAGTTGAATGTAGTTAATGAAATTTGGTTGGAAGCACTTCACCAAATAAAGTTCATTCAACAAAAATGGAAATGTGGCATGATGATCACATTAAGAGCAACAAGGATGAACCAGAATATTTTGATAAAAGAGTTGTTCAACTTTCTTCAGTTGATGATTCAAGAAGGACATTGGTGGTGAATGGACATCTTTTACAATTGTACCATAAACCACTCACAAAGAAGGAATTTTCTCAATATTTCACACAGTCACATTTGCATATGATAGAAGAGGATTCCTCTTCTAACAAGGTTTCCAAATGATCATATTTTTTTTAGCCTTGAAAAAAAATACGAAAAAAAAGAAGGAAATAATCTTGTTTGTGAAATTCCTTCATGGGCACAAGCAAGACATAAAAAAAAAAAAATAGAAGTTGGTTGAAAACCAGAAATGGCAGCCTCTTCTGATAAAAAAGAATGAAAAAATGAATAAAAAAGAAGAAAAAAAAATGAATAATTTAGTAGTGAAAACCTTCTCGGAGGCGCTGCTGAGTTGGCTTGCATGAAAACCAGTTTTTCAGCATGCATTGCCTTGTTGATCCACAAATCTCACCTATTGCACCTATGTTGTTCTTATTTTAGAAAAAAAATCATCATGAGAAGCAACTTGTAAAGTGGATGATAAATTTTCAGGACAATAAGGTATGTGTTTCTTGCATTTAGTCATGGTAAGCATTTAGCATTTAGTATATGATAATCAATATTTGGCATAAACTTTTCATTCAATATTGGCAAGTTAAAAAAAAAATGGAACATGTTGTTCAAAATGTCAAGAAACACCCTCCTTCTGCCCTTACTTGCATGGGAAATTCAAAATTGTGAAAATTTTGATTTTGGGACAGATATGACAGCCATTTTATCTTTATTAGTAGGGCAGATTTCAGAATAAAATGTCCCACTAATACCTCATAAATCTGAGAAGGACGAAATGCACCTGAATTTTTTTTTTTACTACTACTGCAATAAAACAACAACAGACAAAAAAAATAGCATGGTAAAAGAATTTTTTATGCTATGAAAGGCTTATACACTCTAAATATGGGTCCACACTAGAATCTATAGCTAAATTTTGCATAGGAGGCCATTTCAGCATGTTTTTGACACATCTTCAGAATGACTGTCTCATTCCAAAGAAACTTTGGAACAACAGTCTCATTCTAGAGCAAGCTTCAAATTGAGACAAATTATGCCAAAAATTCTTGAAAATGTTGCAGAATAGCAGGGCACATTAGATATTAAGTTTCTTAAAGTTCTACCACAAGTACAAAGGAAGAAAAGAAAAAAAAGGAAAAACAAAAACAAAAAAAAAAAAAATTGCAAGAACTACAATGTTTGGTGTAGTGCAGTAAGAAGAACATTCTCAGGTGGTAGGTGGCAAAAGTATGTTGTTCATATTACTAGGGCCTACTAGGATGCATGAGAGCATGCATCAGTTCAAGCTGGGGGGAATGATGAGGCCTAAAAATACCTCATTATTACACTATGGTTGACATATAAAAACTGCCATAATATTAAATATGACAAATTTAAAGTGCCAAATAGTGATTAGAATATGTTATTTGTTACATGTTTGCATGATTTTATGTTTGGAACATTATACCTCTGTTTTGACTATTTTCAGCATTTTATGCACTATTTCAGTTGATTAGGTAGTAAATAAAACATGTATTGCAATTACATTCTGATGGCATGAATAGATTCCTCTCATCAAGAACTACAACTTTACTTTTTGAAGCAAGTCAATCCGAGCTGTAGATAAAAATTTATGAAGGTTACATCATTCCTGTGCTCATTGTTCATTCCTGTGCTCATTGTTCATGCCTTAAGTCTTTTCTGGAGCTATTAATAGGTGCAAATCTATGTTAAAGGGAACATTTGTGGATCTACTAGGAATGATATAGAGTGATTTAAGGTACCAAATTCATACCAATGGTACTTCATAATATAGAGAAAACATGACCCAAATTTTAAGGCATATGGACATGTAACCTGGAATTTATGGGGCCTAAAAAATGCCAGTTTCACACTTTTTGACTATCAAAAATGCTGGTAAAAATCTATGTTAAGGGTCAACATGACAGCGATGCAGGGAGTAATTTCTGAGGAATTAAGAGGTGAAAATTGAACCCAATGTTATTCATATAACCAAGAACACGTGGACATAATTTGGTAAAAAATTGAGTTACGATGAACAATTTATGAGCGCTCCAAAAGGGCATCTGGGCATGTTTTGGCAGCTGGAAACAAAAGGTCATAGTCCATACAAATTCCAGCCACCTGTCACTATGAAGGAAGGAATGGAATTTGGCAACTAAGAAGAGGTAAACTCTTGGAAATAGTTGAGGGAGGATAGGCATGACTCTTTCTCCACATTACAACACTTCCACGTGATACGAATGGGAGTAACAAGTCAAAAGGCTGAAATAAAAGAAATTTGGTAAATGCAGGACACAGTCATGCAAATTCCAACCAACTGTACATATACAATAGGGCTTGGAATCAGTCACTCCAGCACACGCCACCAATGCAGAAGGGTGTACAAGATAAAGGAAAACAATTCAAATGGTCAACAACTTCCTCCCTATGTGTTTGGAGTGCAGATAAGCAATGAATTGTCACCTGCCTATTATTCTGGTGCAGGAATAGGGAATAGCGTAACAACAACCAAAAATGGTCAAAATGCATCAAAACCATGGAAAGCATGGTTGGAAATTGACCAAGTGGTTAGTCTATCCTATTTGGACTTCGTTCCTTCACCATAGGAGGACCAGCTAGGATAAAGGGATAATGTTTGAAAAATTATAACCCTGCATTCTAGGAAACTATTTTGTAAATAGTTGGAAATCCTTGAAACCCAAAAAATAAATATATCAACTTTATCTTATAAATAAATATCCCAGCAAGGTTGAGCATAAGAGATATATAGATAGATATATAGAGGAATAAGAGATAGTTATTAGCAGAAGATAACAGTCTTTGTAGCATTAGAGTAAACTACATATTTTTCCTACAGTACTGTAATGTAGTTTCAAATGGAATAAAAGGTGCATTCTTCAGATTTTATTGGCATTTGATGGTTGATAGTGCACATTTAATTTACCTGGTATAATTCTTCACCCTCTTCTGGTTTTATAAGCAAGGGCCACTTGCAGGATCATAGGAAGGGCAGCACAGTGACAGAAAATTCTTGTTGATTTCTTACTACAACAAATCAGCAAAATTTTGTCAACATTTATTTGCAAAAATAGTTTCATTTTAGAAGTGCACCATAGTATTTATAACATGTTTTGAATAGTGTTCAACATTTAATAGGATTTGACAACATATTCTATAATTCACTGCAATTTCTAGATTTCTATCATTTTCCAGCTTTGTAGCAATTTCTAGATTTTTGTCATTTCAATGAAATTTCTAGATTTGTGTTATTCTCCAGTTTTGCAATAGATGTTAATTTGATTTTCTAGATTTAGAACATGCTCAGATAATTGTGAACTTTGTAATTAGTTGACTTTTCTGCAACTGTGTGTGTGTTTTCAATTCTACAATTTACTTTTTTGTCACTTTCAATTTAGCAACATTTCACTTCTTGTTATTTCAGATTCTACAATTTTCATTTCCTACAATTTTAATTCAGTTTCAGCTTCTACAATTTGATTTCCAATTCTAGGAGTTAGAGGTCACACCAAACCCCTAAACACTTACTTATCCATCAATAAATATCATTTTCTGAATGAAATAATATTTAACCTGTTGGAGCCTTCTTTCGTATATAGCCTTGGACACCGCCATGGATTGACACATATAATTATTAAATTATGAATTAACAATGACCCTCATCATGTGTTATCCAAGTAATGGATGATATTCAAAAATAAAATGAGGTTAATAGCCACCAAGTTCAATCTCAAAGCCAAAACCAAAGTGTAAATGAGACTTAAATTGAAGAAATCCTTGTTAAAGAAGGATTTAGGTATATTAGCATCAATCAACAAATTCAATCTAGTCTTACTGTGCAACTATAGTGTTAAGAAAAAATTAACAAATAACAAGCAATTGATATTCAAGATCTTATTGAACTTATGTGTGAAAAAGGAACCTATGACCACTATCTTAAAATGAATGCATAGATATTTTATGGGGATGACCAAGTATTACCTATCATTGGTTCTCCAAATAAAATAACTCTACCACATGAAATTAGCATCAAATTAGGTCATATCCTTGCTTTTAAATGGATCTTTTCCTTGATGTGTGTGAATGATCACATCCAAGTCTATATTGTAGATAATAAAAATGATATTACTGACAAGGATTTCTGTATATTTATAGAGTATTACGTATATCATTCGCTTGAGCAATTTATAACTCATTCAACTAGAACAAAGTATGCCAATGTTCATATTGGATTTATGGATTTTCCATTATTATTAAAAAATTTACAAGCATTAGATGGTTGTACGAATGATGGGAACCGAGTGATTTGATATAGTTGGAGAGGTCATCAAAATTTTCCTTCTAATATGGATCATTTTATTTTTCAAAAGATGGTTGTATTACCTAACATAGCTATGATTAATGTGGATACTAAATATTATAAGGATTATATGGGAAATAAATGATTAAAGCTTGTTGTTCAACTAATGACATTACCTTTTGAGGATTTATTTAAAAAATAAACTCATAAATTAAAATACATGAATTATGAGGTAAATCAAGAATATATTTATACCATATAATGTACTATCGATGGGATGTTACACTATTTGGTACATTGCAATAATTCAAGAACCATGTATATACTTTACTCTCATTTGTGTTTAATATTTGAGTATATAGTATGTATCATGTTATTAAGTGTGAGTATGTGTCATGTAAATAAGTGTGGAGTTATGTGTGTGAGGTGTCATGTTAGTAAGTGTGAGTTATGTGAGTGAAGTGTCATGTTTATAAGTGAGGATTTATGAGTTATGAGAAATCATGAGAGACTTTATATTTATATAAATATGTGATATTTATTATTATGTATTGAGAAATATGAAGAGTTAGATCTCCCATGAGTATGAGGAGATGAAGATTTTATGTAAGTGTAAAGGTCAAGAGTCATGTGAATATGAAGTATCTCATGTATGTATATATTGAAGATAAATCCTTGTAGTATATAACCAAATAAGCATTGCAATTATGCATTGCTTAAAGTAGGTTTATAATATTTCAATGAGAATATTATTGTGTGAGATTTGGATTTGAGATATTGTGAGATATTGTAAGATCATATAGGAATAAGATTCATTTCCTAACAATAATATGGAAATTCATCTAGAAATATCTATTGAAATCCATAGGATACATGGGATCGCTAAACATTTGAAATCCATACGCCTAGGTACTTTCACATTTGCTTATCATTAATAGTCAATAATCAATGATGGACCTTGTTATCACCTTACTATCATAATTAGATTCAGAGCACAACTTTATTGCCATGTCACTCGCCATGTGGATACCTTCAAGTAGTAGTCATAATGGTATCCCAAAATAAATATACCACTAACTATTTTGTTGTCATTTCCACAAACTCTTAGAACTTCCCTAGTGGTGAAGATCAAATAATGTGCTTTAATACCAAATGAAATGTTCAAGCAAAGAAAAACTTCTAATTTTTTTCATTATATTAGTGACACATCTAATATAGCAGATTATTTATCAAGATCATAAGTAATGAATCAAGGTAGATGTTATAGATCAAGATTACATATTAACAGATGCAACCTTTTATGATTTGTAATGTAATATTTACTTAACATTAATTAATATAACAATTACCTTATATGCCTCTTCACAATCTACAGATATATACACACAACAATATGGATTGGCTTTGATACTATATGTTGGTAGAGCCTCATGGATAAAATAGGAGAGTAAGAGAAGCACAAGTAAAAAAAAAGAGAACTTTAAAGGGGCATTAAAAATGGTCTCATATTGCTTAAATTTATAGTGGTTACATGCTACTATTCATGGCACTATTCATCATTGATGCATTAATGACATATATATTGTTCACCTACTATACATTTGCTATATATTTCAAAATAAATTTATATTATATCAGTCCATTGATAAAGTTGGAGGTAAAATTATCTTTATGAGATCCATAAAATCCCATTGAATGTTTATGTTAATTTGATAGAGAGAGGTTGTAGTTACATCCTCACAATGATCTATTGATTCTATGGATTTAGCCTCTCCACTAGTTTTCTTGGAGATAAATTTATGGGGGGTATTATCATATGTATAGCAAATGAATGAAATTCAAGTGTGACCATGAAATCCATGCACTATGGAAGTCTATTATTCTCATATAAAACAAAAGAATTTATTTTCATGTATTCAATCATATGTATTATATATGTCTTTCTTGTAATTCCAAGAAACTTATATAGAGCATAACTAGCATAAATATAACAAAGAAGTCACTAAGAATTGCCATTTAACTAATGCAAATCACAATAGAAAAAATTGTAATGCAAAGCCACATGGATCTAGAAATTGCATCCTTAAGAACACATGAATGAGAGATGAAGAGAATTTATTTCCAAGAACATGGAATGGTTATGCTAATCAGAACCATGTGTTGTTGATAACAAAAAGGTATTATGAATTATTTTCTTTGACTTTGATACTTCTATATTAAGTTTATATAGTTATATACTTCTTTGATCAAATTTTATATTACAATTCTTATACTACAAAGGGCAATAGAATACATATTAGAATTTTATAACTTTTTTTGATATGATTAATAGAAAAATATTTCATAATGGTACATATAAAAATTTTAAAGTAATCATGGTATTACTCCAATTTGAAAGAAATATAGTAATCAAGGAGTTCTGACAAGTCCTACAAAATGTGGATGTCATTTCTTGTAATCATCTCCATTGGATGTCTTTGCAATAATCATGCTAACACTTTATAATGGAAAAACACTATGAGAATTTTCTATGGGTATCATTTGCGTAATTGAAATTGGCTTAGACTCTTGAGCAATATTTTTCTTTATTTGATGCCAATAATATCAATTTCTTGAGCTTCCATGCACAATATTTATAATTCTTCTGTTAAGCATATATATTCCACTTAGATTAAGCCGTTTGAACAATACATAATTAATATTTATTCCTATAAGAATAAAGTATGTATATTTGGTAAATTTTACAATATTTAAATCTCTATTGATATTAAGCTCTTGGTAAAACTACAATATCTTAGTTTAAGTGTGGACATCATTTTAAAATTAGTTTTATTTTTAATTTAAAATTAGTTTTTAATGTTAATTATTCATATTATTTTCCTAATTTGGTTAAAATTTGGTGTAACAAATTATATATAATTAGTAAAAGGGGTTTTGGAAGAGTCTTGTAACCTTTTAGAATGAGGAAAAAACAAAAGAAACAACCTCCCAAAAATATGTAGGTGATCCTCAAAGAAGACACCTAGAGATAACCTCCTCAAAACCAATTCGGATAGGAATAGAAATGAAAAGAAGGTTTCTCAACACACCTAGAAACACGCCCACACAAATTGAAATTAGTATTCCCATTGAAGTAAAACCTCACAACCATGGAAGATAGGCTTCCTCATACTCTAAAATTTGAAAAATATTTTCCCATCTAGGATAAAACCAAATAGTCTTGTACACTAAAATTTAAAAATGGTTTTCATGCCGAGGAGAAAACCTAATAGTATCATACACTAAAATTTTAAAAATAATTTCTCACATAGGAGAAAACCAAATAGTCTAGAGCAGAGAGTAGACTGTATAGGTCTACCCTCTAAAACATAAAAATATCAACATCGAGCATATTGAAATATAGCCCACATCAAGTCTTTGGAGACCTAGAAATAAAATAGTCTGATAAAGGACCCACAGACTACAAGGTTATCATACAAAGAAGGTGATGTACAACCAGATCCAAATATCCCTAGCCAAGAAATGAGACCATTGTACTGTGAAGTAGATCATACAAAATATTATATTTTTGGAAGCTCTCCATTGAAGTAAATAATTAGCACATGATATCCTCCAAGATAAAAAAAAATACAAGCAGGTTTATCAAAATAAACACTAGTAGAACTCCAAGAAACCCAACCATAGGCTGCAAGGTCATCCTATAGAGAAGGTGATGTGCATCCACATCTAAAAAATCTTGGCCATTAAATGATACCCTAGAAGTAGATCATACACAATGTTACATTTTAGGAAGCCCTCCACTCCAACAAATAATCAACACATGATCTCCCTCAAGATAAAAAAAAATTGCAAGTAGGTCCATCAAAATTAATACCAACAAATCTTCAAGAAGTCTAATCCTACAATAAAATAACAAGAAATAAAAAAAAAAAACCTTCTACAACATGATAGAGCATAAGGTCCTCCTTCCAAGACCAAAATAATGAAGAGAAGGGAACCATTGGGAAACCCCTAAATCATAATTAACACTAAAACCCTACACCAGATTCGACCTTAAGAATTTCTCGTCTGTGGGTAATAAAACCATGGCCTTCTCATAAAGACCCAAAAAAACCTTGGAGAAATACCCTCTAGACAACAATAGAACGAGAGAATAGAAGCCCATCACTCAAGAAAGAATAGAGAGCCACCCCTGCAACCCAGAAAGAACATGGATCCCTCCCAAGGCCAAAATAAAAATTGTAGGAGAGCATCATTGGCCCACTTCCCAAACCAAACAAGAAACAAATCCCCCTTAACAACCCATGTTGAATAAAACCTAGGATTATCCAGTCAAGCGACACCACAATACAAGAACACCAAGAAAAACCTTCCTAAAATAACTTATAAAAACATAAATAATATCTTGGAACAACACTCTAAACACCAAAATGTAGAAAAGATCTTGGAACAACACTTCAAACACCAATCTAAGACTAGAATGGCTTGGTAGGCCTAGAAAAACAATATATCCACTCGGAAATCCTTAGAAGAAACCATGGAAAGAGCATGAATTTGAAAATATGACCTCTTGCACAAAACGTAAGGTCTCCCACCCTATATATATTTTTATTACAATATAAAAAAATAAAAAATTCAAAATTTTAACATGATAAAATTTTGTTTATATCTATCATTTTATTTTATTTTTTTAAATAACTTTTACCAACCTTTCCATGTGCACTTAATGGTATTTATGATTATAAAATAATTTAAACTTTAGCTCTTTAAAAGGTCATGGATATCGATATAAAATGCATCCATAAACTAATATTTATTCACCCAAGTTGCTCAACTTAAAAAATAATATGAGACAAATAGTAGAAACCTCATGCAATGTTTTATAAACTATTTAAATAGAATGATAAATTTACTATAAATGAAAAAATAGAAGAAATTTATTTGATATTAGTATAGTAATAATTTATAGATAAAGAAGTTTCGAACACTTATAAAATTATATATTATTTAAAATAATTTTTAAGAAGGATTTTGTTTATTATATATATATTTAAAATAAACAAAATATTTAAAAATGATGTATAAATTTACATTTTATAAATTTTTATTTTAAACCTGTTTTTGAAATTTTAAAAATTCTTAATTAAAATTATATCTTAAACTATGTTTATTAATTGACAAACCATTAATTAAAACTACCGATTCTTGTTTAAAACATCTATTAAATCATGTTTCTTATTGTTCAAACATAGGAACCACTCAATCGCTCTGAAATTTATCAAACAATACCCATCACTGTGTTGCTCGACGCCTTTATCCTCCAACACATACTAAATCTTCATCAAAAAAATAATTATTTTAGGCGGCCAAAGACGGGCCCCAGACAACCTCAGAAAATGTTTACGATTTGAGTAGGTAATTCCAAGTCCAGTCTTTAATAAAGAAGTTGGAGCATTTTAATTTGTCACTTTAATTTTCGTGTTGGAATACTTCCAAGAAAACTGCACATACTAAATCTTCATGTAAACAAAAATAATTACTTAGTTTTAGGCAGCCAAAGACGGGTCCGAGACAACCTCTGAAAATGTTTACGATTTGAGTAAGTAATTCCAAGTCAATTCTTTAGCTAGTTTAGATATATAAAATATATATATTTATAAAGGTTGACAGTTATGAAGGCGTTTATCTTATTTCTTGGGGTGTGATAGATAGACTTCTTCATATTAATAACTTTCGGGATTTATATATATATATATATTTTTTATATGTAACCTAATATTATAAAGTTTGGACAGCATTTTAGTTTAAATAGTTTAAATATTTTTTAAATATTAAACCTGGCTGACCTTCCTGACTACCATTATAGACACCTAATAAAAAAGTTGACCATTTTAATTTCTCACTTTAATTTTTGTGATGGAGTACTTCCAAGAAAACTGGATATTAAGCTATGAATTAGACTAGTAGGGGGACGTGGCAGGACTTTATATCCGAGGTCCCGCAAATCTATGTTAAGTTTTTTTTTTTTAATTTATAGGGATATTTGTAACGCAATGAATGGTTTGTTTAATAAATTCTAAGTTTTTTTTGTTAAAGCACAGTCAGGTGTAGTCAACCTGCACTCAATAGGCTGTTACCATACTCTCTAGACCACTACCATTCAACTTATCTTTTTTGGGTATTCACTAGGCCGCTACCATCCAACCTATCCCTTTTGGGTGTACAAAGGTTTGAACTTTGAACCTTCCAAAAGAAAGGCCAAAGCGCTAACCGCAACAACATCCTTGTGGACTTCAATATTTTAAGATAAACACACGACAGGTGGATGTAAAAATCGACCCCTAAGATATTCCCAACTAAGATATTCCCAACTATACCGAAGCCCTATTTTCTTGAGCGCGTAATTTCACCTTGACATTTATAAACTCACATTGATAATATGTGCATAAATTAAAGTCGCAAGATAAGAACAAGAGGGAATCTTGTTTTTAGAGCACTCGCATGAAAACTATTTTTAAAATATTCTCCTATTATTATTGATATTAAACTTTTAAATTAAAAAAATAAAAATTATATACTATATCCTATTTCAAAACCATAATATTTCGCATAATTTGGTGAATGTTACATAGAACTAGGTTGGCATATATGTTATCCTCATATGTTTGTCCGCACCTACAAAAAAGAAAATATATATTTGGTGCATTGCATCGCGCGTTAGGGCTTGCTTCTTTTCTATCGCGCCATCGCAACGCCATCCCAACAGGAAAACTTTAAAATCCTTGTGCAGTAACAAAGGCTCTCATGCTACATTCAAAATTGAAGCTTCACATGACGGAGACATGCATCACATCAGCTTCTGTCCTGTCCTGCCTTTTCTATCTTGCGTGTTGAGTTGGGTAATCTAATCCGAGGGAAGTGGGGCAAAACAATTTATAGGCAAGATACAGTCAAAAGGAAGAGTAAGGAGAATTCGTGTTTGTCACGTTTCATCTCGAACACTTTCTTTGAACAAGGACTGAATTTGAGTCCACTAAAGTTTCCTGTGCAAAGATACGATACTAATATAATATTTCAGCTCACTTCAACAGTACAAACGAAAGAGGACTCAATGAGCGTGCAGTGTATCTTCCTTCCAGAGGGATATTTTTAAAATACTTTAAGCCTCTGACGAAGACAAGACGACAAAAAATTGATATTGTGCGACTGGTAGAACATTGAACATTTCTTCGAAATTGTTTTATGGGGACACGGAGAAAGAGTGTTGCTAACGGCAGGTAGTGAGAGCGTAGATTACGCTACTGATGGAGACAACCAAACCAGAGATCGTAGATGACGCTACTGATGGAGACAAGCAAACCAAAGTCGAGCCTAAACCATGATTCCATAACATTACCTACCGTAGTGGGCTCACACGATAAGATACTGCTCTTCATGATTGACTAGACGATATTAGAAAGATTTTCCAAGTATATGGTGATCTTCACGTAAATGCTGGCTGTAGAGCCCTCAAATCTATTTATACATACTGTTAGCAATAAACAAAAGCATTAAACTGACGTAAATAGATAGATAGAGTATGCCTTTGAATATGTTTATAATTAAAAATTGAATATTATTGTATATACAACTTTAGAAAATGGTATTTATATTTTTGAAGAATTTAAAAATTTAAATCTATATGTTTTCGAGTTTATCATGTAAACTTGATGTGACCTAAAACTTTTGAGGGTTCTTGAATTTTTGTTTGATAGGTAAAAATGTAAATCATATTCCAAACCATTAATTAATTTTCGATTATCAAATGTTGAAGTAATTTCTCCTCTTTTCTTCCTAAGGAAATTCTATGTTCAAGTTGTATAAATAATAATGGAGTCATATGAATCTCCACATGAGAGTATCCATCCTATCCAAGCTCACATTGACGATTTTCATGGGCGAAGATGTTTGTAAAGATCCTTGTTGAAAGTAATATTATATTCTCTTTAAAAAAGAATAAAAAAGAATAAGGTTACATTGTTCACTAAAAAATGGGTGGTATAAAAAACACCTTGCAAAAGCCATTTCAAAGACTTCATCTAAAAACCAGCAAGGTTATGAGAATTAACTAAAAAAAATACATAGAAAAATGAAAACTAAAATAACTACAATAAAAACGAGAAGATCAGGAACCAAAACAACCTATTGGTGCTTGGCTATTATCAAATCTTGAACATTTCATCTAACCACACATCTTCACCATTAAAATATTTCAAAGCCCTAAAATTGTTGAAGGACAACTTATGAGAAATAACTACAAAAATCTACATACAAAAATGAAAACTAAAATAACTACAATAACAAACCAGAAGACCAAGAGCCAGAACAACCTATTGGTGCTTGGCTATTATCAAATCTTAAACATTTCATCTAACCACACATCTTCACTATTAAAATATTCCGAAGACCTAAAATTTTTTAAGGACTCTAGATCAGATCTACAACTCTCCAATTACATGCTTGAGAGGTGCAACATTTTTCTAGTAAAAAATCCTCTAAGCATGGACTATGGGAGTGTCCAGAGCTTGTTTGGGAGACAGGCTTAGCGACCTAGTGTCCAGAGCTTGTTTGGGAGACAGGTTTAGCGACCTTATTTATTGTCTTGGGGGTTCTACTTCGTTTAAGCTTTGGAGCTTTTTTATTAAATTTCTACCAATGGAGGACATGCAATTGCTTGTTCTTCAACTTTCTCTAAAGGCTTCTGGATTGGTACTATTAACACCAAAAATAGGTATTTAGCATGTTAAAATATGCAAATATTTAAAAATAATATTGTCACCAACCTGGATCTCGATGACATCCTTGAGTTCTTTAGCTAGATTCACTTCAATACATACTCTCTCTTACGAATGTAGCTAGATTCACTTCAATACAGACTCTTACGAATGTGCACGTGAAAAAACTTATCCAGATTCAATCAAGATAACATGATTTAAAATGGGATGGAAGGGGAGAAGAATGCCAAGAAACTCAACCCATGTCGAGACCTTGGTTGTTTGATCTTCTAAAACTGAAAAATCATGTGACCATGGGAAGTAAACTAGCACGAAACTCTTCATGATGAACAAGGACCCATGTTCATAAATCTCTTTAGTTTGTGTTAGTGTGTCAAATCCGAAGAAGATTTCACCCAAGTCTATAAGGTGTCATAATTTGAGATGAACCCCGCATATTAATCTACTAAAGTAAATAACTCTAACTACTTGTATGTATTCTAGAGCTCCAACAAGGGCAAAACAATATGAGGAAAAGAAGAACCATTGAATCCCTCCTCGGTGTAGATTTCCAAGATCATTTGCAAGGAGTATTTTATGCATGCCATTACGAATGTCCGTGAAACACCCCACTAAATAGAGGAAGTTGCACAAACCGTACTTAGAGCTATGTGTCAAAACTCTAACACAAAATATTTAAGCAACAAGAACTATGAAACAAGCACTACATTAACATATTGAAACAAATTTGAACTTTAATAATTAACAAACAAATAGGTTTAGGATGTAAACCAATTGGTTGATCCAAATCCCATAATGGGGGCGGAGGTTCAAGGTTCAGAGGTTCAAGGTTCAAATCTCGGGCCTGGCTGGATTGAACCCTTGTCCCTTTCTTGGTTCTTTCAATGGCATAAAATGTTTAAAATGATTGTGTCATGGCAATTATAGGGGCGAACTACATGAAGATCTGTATGGCGGCTTCCAAGGCGGACTGCACAAAATACTGTATACTGTGACGGCCATAAAAGCTGAACAGCCTACCCGAATTCATGGCGGTTACCGATTCCACCATGTTAAAAAAAAAAGCAACAAATAAATAAATGTCTATGCTCCAAAAAATATTAATAAATAGTCTCAATAAATATTTAATTTTTAAATATTTATTTTAAAAAACACATTATATTAAAATAAAAATAATTTCACAAGTAGATATCTACGAGCTAGTTTCAATTTTACAAGAACTATTGTCTTTTCAAAAACTGTACTCGTGGAAGACTATTAGCATAATCACAAAAAACCCAGGATGTCGACGCCTATTTACTCCTGTTTGCATAGACCTGCAAGCTTTACCCAACTAATTAATGGGTCATATGGACTAGAGCTACTAGTGGTTTTGATAAGGCTATAAAACTTCTCACCTTGGCTAGGCAAGGCATCACACAAGCAAGGCCTCAACGCCACGTCCTCCTCATGCGGTTGTGGTGCCCCTCCCTTCTGAATGCCATGTCAATCCTCTCCTGGATGGATAATATGACATGTGATGCACGTCCCCGTCATGTAAAGAATCAATTTTTTATGTAGTGTGAGAGACTTTGTTAATGCACAAGGTTTTAAACTTGTCAATGCACGAGTGTTTGAAAGTTTTCCCATTGCGAAGGCCCCATAGAAAATTCGTCTCAAGCATCGAAACCAGTGTTATTTGATGCTGCAAGAGAAGCAAGCCCTAACACGCAATTCAATGCACCACATATATATTTTCGTTTTATGAGGTGCCGACCACCAGCAATTTCTGCGAAATATTATCTTTTTTAAATAAGATATCCTATATAATTTTATTTTTTAATTTAGGCTTAAGTTTTTTATTCAAATTTCAATATAAAAATTGGGAGGGTATTTTAAAAATGGTTTCAAGTCAGGGCTCTAAAAACAAGATTCCCTCTTGTTCTTATCTTGTGACTTTAATTTATGCACATATCATTGTGAGTTTGTAAATGTGAAGGTGAACATCATGTGCTCAGGTTGGGAAAAAAAACAAAACAACTTGACATGGATTTGCGGGCCCTTGTCTGGATATGAAGTCTTGCCACGTCCTCCCTAATTCATATCTTAACATGCAGTTTTCTTGGAGGTACTCCATCACGAAAATTAAACTGACAAATTAAAACGATCCAACTTGATTAAAGAATTGACTTGGAATTACTTACTCAAATCCTTAAAGTTTTGAGAGGTTGTTTGACCTGTCTTTGGCCGCCCAAAAGTAATTAATTATTTTTGTTTGCATGAAGTTTTATTGTATGTTGGAGGATAAAGGCGTCTAGCAACATAATGATGGGTATTGTTTGATAAATGTGAGGTCAGAGTGTTTTTTTTTTTTTTTCCTTTAATTTGAACAATAAGAGGCATGATTTAATAGTTGTTTTAACAAAAATCGGCAGTTTTAATAAATGGTTTGTTAATTAATAAACAAAATTTAAGGGTCAATAGTTAACTGAATGTTAAAAGATATAATTTGAATAGTTTTAATTATAAAATTTTAATTTTTTTAAAAAGCATCTTAAAAATAAGAATTTAAACGTGTACATCATATTTAAATATTTAAATTTAAAATTGAACAAATATATATGGACCAAATAAAATTTTTCATAAAAATCATTTTAAATGATATATTATTTAAAATTGAACAAATATATATGGAGTAAATAAAATCCTTCATAAAAATCATTTAAAATGATATATAACCTTTTCTGCGTAGTGTAGGTGAGATCTCTAGTTAAAATCTTCACCCTATCAAACACGCATCATAGACACGTAATTTAGTTGATTATGTTGGTGCGATCAGGTCCGTGAGGATTTTGATGGACACGCATCGGATACACAAAATTGAGTCGATTATGTTGGTGCGATCAGGTCCGAGAACCACTCGAGAGGATTTTGATGGTGTAGAACCACCTAATCGTGGTTTCTCAGACATTCGGCAAGGGTTTTTTTTTAAATTAAAAAAGAAATGATATATAACTTGTGAGTGTTAAAAACTATTATATATGTAATATTACTTTATAATAAACTATAATTGTTATAATAATATCAAAATAGTAATTTTTAATTTTTTTTGCTAAATTCCAAAATAAATGATATATAACCTTGTGAGTGTTAAAAACTATTATAGACATATAGTATTACTTTATAATAAACTATTATTTTCATAATAATATCAAAATAATATTACCCTAAATGCTTGACCACATGATAAGAAGATATTAATATTACCCTAAATGCTTGACCACATGATAAGAAGTATTACTTTTAAAAAAATATTACCCTAAATGTTAGGTGGATTGGTAAGTGCATGTCAAAGGGTTTTTTTTTTTTTTTTTTGATAAATTAACAAAACTGACATATAACCTTATAACTTTGTGAGTGTTAAAAACTACTTTATATATAGTATTACTTTATAATAAATTATTATTATTATAATAATATTGAAACAATATTACCCTAAATGCTAGGTAGATTGGTAAGTGCATTCTATCTAGACACTTACCAAGAAGAGACTTAGGTTCAAACCTTGGGGACAAGCCTGCTATAAAGGTAGTAGTCTGATCTGAATTCTTTGAGTACATCCTGTATTGACGACAACGATATGAATCTCAAGCACTTGGTAAGATTCTAAGCCAATGTTAATTTTGCAACAGATGCCCATAGAAAATTCTTATAGTGTTTTTCCATTATAAAGTATAAGTATGATTACTACAAAAACATCATATGGATATGATTATAAGAAAAAACATCCACGCTTCGCAGGACTTGTAGGAACTCCTTGATTGCTATAATTTTGTCAACTTGGAGGGATACAATGTTTGCTTTAAAAATTCTATATATACCATTATGGATTTTTTTTCCATTAATCATATAAAACAAGTTACAAAATTCTAACATACATTCTATTTTCCTTTGTAGTATAAAAATATTAATATAAAATTTTATCAATGATGCATATAAGTATAGAAATTTAATCTAGAAGTATCAAAGGCAAAGAAAATAATTTATAATAGCTTTTTTTTTTATCAACAACACATGGTTCTAATTTGCATAGTAATTCTATGTGCTTATAAATACATTCTTTTTATATCTCATTCATACGTTCTCAAGGACACAACTTGTAGCTCCATGTGGCTTTGCATTGCATATAATTTTCTTGTGATTTGCATTAGTTTAATGAAAATTCTTAGTAACTCCTTTATCATATTTCTGCTAGTTATCCTCTATTTATGTTTCTTGGCATTAACTACAACAATAGATAACATTACAAGGAAGCCATATATAATCCACTTGAATACATGAAAATAAATTCTTTTATTTTATATGACCATAGTAGTCTTCCATGGTTCATGGGTTTTATGGTTAGACTTAAACATCACTCAATTGCTATACACATATGATAACACCCCCCATAACTTTATCTCTAAGCAAACTAGTGGAGGGACTGAAGCCATAGAATCAATGGATTATTGTGAGTATTGTTGGGCAAAATATTGGTTACATCTATATTTAATTTATTACCTCCATTTAAATTATCAAAATTGGGAAAGCTCATAAAATTTATGAAGTACCATGCATAGTTTTAGCCTATAAAATAAATAGGATGAATCCACTATATCCTAAGATTTGGGGGGGTGGTTTGTGGTGTCATTCTATTTCTCGTACAAACCATTAATCTAGCCTACATTATCAAACACGTGAATAAAAATAAACTAAAAAAAGTAAAAACATACACTTGTTAGAAAATACAAAGAATAGGGAAAATTACAGTAATCAAGTAAACTACAAAAAAGAATAGAAAATAGAGAATAAACAGTGCATAAATAAATTACAAAAAATAATAAGAGGAGAAATACTATTGATAGTGGGCCCATGATTCCAAAATATTCCACCTAGATTAATTCACGCACACCAAAGGCTTGGAAATTGAAAGATGGAAACTTGAATAAATTTATTACAGCTTTAGAAATGATTTACAAAATAAAAATCTAGGATTCTTTTTCAAGGGTGGCATGTGTATTTATATAGTTTACAACCATCCCTTATTACAAACTTAGATAAATCTATTTCGGAATTGTCGTTACAACAAACATGTGAAAACAAATCTTTAGATAATGAACATACACTAAATTTATCCTTTGTAGGATAAATTATGTATGTTCTATTCATAAAATAGAATATGCTAAAATTACGTCTCAATCAATATTAGTATTTAATGCAATCAATTTGCGTATTTACTTAATCATTAATGAGAAAATAATAAATTTTAGATTCATTTTGTTGTCCATCCGCATTTATCGTTGGAAACTGCTATTATGTTTCTTCTAAAAATAGGGTTCTTGTTGTACTCTACCTCAATGGGAGTCATGCGTTGTCCAACCTATCACTGGAAATTAGGTACTTTTGATTTTGAAGTTGGGAGTCAGACACCATTGATCCCGAAGTCGGGAGTTAAGCACCTTTGACCCTAAAGTCAAGAGTTAGATGCCTTTGACCCTGAAATCAGGAGTCAGGTAGCTTTGACCCTAAATTTGGTATTCAAGCACCTTTGACCCTGCATTCAAGAGTCATACATCTTTGATCCTAAAGTCAGGAGTCAAGCATCGCTCTTTCAGAGGACAAGAGTTAGGTGTCTTCCAAATTTTGCCTAAAATTTAGGTGCTTTAACTCAACGTACATAAATCCTTGTTGCAGTCCTCTTCTATCCTTAGATTTCCACAAAAAAAGATGAAGTGCCATGTCCAAATGGGACCTTGACGTAAATTAGGCATAAAAGTGGCAAAATTATTGAGTATACACACAAATCACACTCTAAACATATATTAGAGAATACACACAATTTTATATTAAATATATATATATATATATATATATATATATATATATATATATTTCATAAAATGTGCATTCTATAAAAATAATGTTGCACAATATGTTATTAATTCATACAAAAATATGAGCATTTTTTGTGCTCATCATACCTCCATGCCTAAATGTTGCCACATACTCATGGCACTTTCTATTGGTAATCCCTTGTTTGGTCAACAACCCACAAATATGCTTTGTTTCTACATTTCTTTTCCTAGTTGTGGCTTAGTCTCTTTCTTTATTATGTTTTTTTTTTTCCATATTATTTTGACTTAATGGGACATGTTTTGGGTATCTTCTTTTATGGACTGCATCATAGGGGTTGAGTAGCTCCTACTTCTATATGCGGACTTGTTCTGCTCCACCTCTTTTTACTTGCTACTTCTTCTACATAGAATCATGTAAATTAAGTAGCATCCTTATAGAATGCAAGCTCAGCTTACTTCCAGTAATTGATGGTTTGGGGGAAGCTGGACCGTCACTTGAAATTCAAGCTTATCCCATGGTGGATAATGGAATGTATCATGTACTCTAGCCTTTAGTAATTTTACCATTTCAATGTCAAGCATTGCAACTTTTGTGCATTCTTTTCTACATTATTTTCCTCTACATAATTATCCTTTGCATCTTCAAAGTGTAGAGATTTGGGCTTTCGAACTAGCAGTGGCATCATTGGCTATTTGCTAAATATACCCATTTTATTTAGATATTTACTCATCCTAGAAGGATTGCCATCTGTTGAACCATATAGGCTCCAAAACTATTTGGGTTATGCAATATGAACCAAAATGCCTAACGCTCATGTCATCCTTTTGTAAGCCATTTGCTCCTTTTTAGCCTTCTTTAAGATCTTTTGGAGCTCTTGGAATTGCTCCTTATTTTTGGTAAATGCTTTCATTGATTCAACTCACTCTTCATATGAGTTTGGGTCTAGGTGCACCTTCAATTTTTATTGGATGACCTTCTACTTTTGTTACCTTTTTTTTTTTGCCCTTGTCTTTGACATTTTCTACGGTGCTCTCTCATCTTTCCTTTTAGGTCACAATTTCCTTGATGGTCTATGTGTTGCTACCTCAGCTATGGATGTTGAAGGACCAACTTTCTCTTTCTTGTATGGAGGTGGTATGTCCTAGACCTCATAGGACTCTACATATTTTTTTGCTTGGCCCCTTGGTGTACTCCAAATCTGTCCAACCATGGTCTATTCATCCAACTATTACATTATAGTTTGGTCAACCAATGACTAACTAGTTGATTGTGCAAATTTTATGGGATTGGTTGACCCCTATGGGTGATCCTTTTCATGTTATTTCCCTTGACCTAATTTTTTCTAGATAGTAGGATCAACTATCTGTGTGTCATTAGTTGGTTTAGTAGCACCTAGTTGTGCTTAAAATTCCCTAGCTGATTGTGCCACTCCCATTTGATTATTTGGTATCTGGAATAAAATTGGGCATAATCAAGTATCTCGACTGACTCATTTGCCATGCTATCATAAATTTATATGATAGGGGGTTCTTTTTGCACAATAATATCTCCTTTTCACCAATTATTTTAGCAAAGGCCTCAAAAATATCCCCTACTTTAGCTTCTATACTGGCTTGTTTTCTTGCATCTTACCTAATCTAGCCAAAAAAGAGTAATCTTCTCCTTACAATATAGATAAGTCGTAGGCACCTCCATTTTCTAGTCTATCTAGACTACAACATCAATGTTGGATTTCTAACCAACCTCTATTTACTGCATCTATGATTTCAATCACTACACTATGCCCTAAAGCTAGCATATGGTGTTATACATATTTAGTTTTTATTTTGAAATAGTCTTCTAGACACCTCAAAGAGAGTTTTATTTATTTTGTACTTATCTTCCTAAATGAATGCTTACTCCTCTAATGTCTATATTTATATTTTCAAATCTCATCCTTGGACTTATGGGTGAAAAGGTTCACTGTCGACCATATTCTGTAGCACTTAGGCAACAAATTCAGCCTTAGTCATACCAATGACTTCTTCATCACTGTATGAACCAAATAAAACCAAGGATGCTCTCTTTGCCCTACTTTTGGTCCTTGGGTAGGTTGTCATACGGTCAGGACTTGATATTTTTGGTCCTACTTCCTCATTAAAATATTAAGAAATAGGGGACGGAGATTACCCTACCTCCCATGTTACTTGATCATGATGGGAGGCATACACTAACTTGGTTGGCCCTAATGCCCCTACAGTCGAGTGACTATGGGATTTAGGTACCTTTATCATATCCTACTAATCTAGAATACCAATATCTTCTTCAATTGGTGCATCTTTACGTGCCTCTACATATTTTATTAGGGATGAATTAAACACATGGTATGTTAGGGTAGTAGTTATCCATGTTTGATACCTCCTGGCCTCACCCTTTAGGGCACATACTAAGTAATACAGGATATTGATCTTGTCACCATGTAATAGATTATTCAAAAGATTTACATTGAGCTATGAGTACCTACCCATGCAGGTGAAGAATCAAGTCACTTGCTCAATGACCTAGCTCTAGATATCTAGGAGGTATTATCGAGGTAATCCAAAATGTATCAGATACATTGTTGGTTGTTCAAAAAACCTCTATGCATAATTTGCAGGGTTATCATCTTTATATACACGATACCCTATTTGAGGGAGACCAATCATTGCAACAATATGAGCCTCTATGAATGGAATTTACAATTCATACATTCGAATGACCTCATCCCTCAAGGATTCTATAAATTCTTTGGCTACTTCAACATCCTATTTTTGATGAACTAGGTGACAATAATCCATCCATCTGGTAACTTTGAATTGGCTATGAATATCTTCACTGATATCTGAAAGACCTTTGAGCTTATTATTTTTAAGAAAATTATTTATGGATTTTTCTCCTATGGCAAATTAGTCTCTATTTTTTATCTGTAATAATTTTTTAATTCTCTAGATTTATTTGCAACTTACCCTCACTCAAAATTTCTTTTTAACATATCATTTTAATTCAATTGTATTCGTGCAATCAGGTGCTTCCTCACCATAATTAGAAATAATTATAATGATGTGTGCAAAATATCATTAAAATTGTGTGTCATATTTATAATGGATGACTGTTATAATTACTCACTCAACTGATCATTAACATATGGAGAAATACAAAATTGGGTATGATGATTGGATGGATATCCACAGATAATCATGATGGAAATATATATAGAAATGTAATTTCCATGAAAATTATATATATATATATATATAAAACAAAAAATTGGTACATACCTAAATTGTGTTTCGTGGGTGTATGATTTGTAGACACACGTGGCACATACAAATTGGTTGTCTCATGATGACTATGATTACCAAAACAAATAATGGCATGTGTATTTCCCATGTGAAGAAATTTTTCTCGAGTGCTACAATTTTCTTTTCATTTAAGGTTCGCTACTAAAAAAACATGCAAGAAAAATATTAAATTAATACTTTTCCATGGGACAACACATATCTCTCCTTGGCAGTTGTTTGTTGATTGTCTTGGAATGTGTAGAAATATCCAACAAAAAAATATCTTTATCCATGAGAAGTTTGACTTTGATCACGTGGATGAAATGTTGACGTGGCTTCGGTTGCTTCTCAATGCCGAATATTTATTTCATATGGTAAAAATATGTACTTATTAGAACAATATTCAGGCACCTTACTTTAATATATGATATATAGGTACCCGTTAGAATGGAAGTCAAATGTCTTTTTTCTAGAAATCAGGTGCCTTTTTTTTTTAAATTAAGCGCCCATGAAAATAGAAGATAGGTACCTTTTCACTAGAAATCAGGTGCCCGTGAAAATAGAAGATAGGTTCCTTTTCACTAGAAATTAGGTTCCTTACTCAAAAACATGAAAAATAGGCACTCGTTCATTGAATATTGGGAATATATATATATATATATATATATATATATATATATATATATATATATATATATATATATATAAAACTATCCAATAATGGCAGTCAGGAACCTCCCCATCATTGAAAAGTCCACATCTTATGATGTGTTCATATTTGAGCGCTTCTAGTTGATCAAACATTCGACATTCTCCTTTCAAGGATAGAATCAACATCCATTGACTAAAATAGCATGTGAGCATTTCTCTCCATGAATATGTAAACACCGACACACGTGTCTAGGTATGGTTATCCCCTTTCGGGTGGGATGAGCATACTCTACTAAAATTAAACCTCCTAGAAGGCTAAAAATACTCAGTTTCATGGATCATGTTCCTGATAGGCCTAGGTTTCCTAGGTTGCCTTCAGAGTGCATTTAGGGCATCATTCCTACAAAAAAAAAAAACACAACTAAGAAAGAAAATGTAGAATTATAAAAAGAATGAATTATTTTTGGTTCATGGGGACAAACATGTGTCCATATATTATTAAAAAAAATTAAAATTTCAATCAAGTGGGGTCTCCCCCATACCTATTTTGGACTCAATCACGTAATTTTTAGGTGCATGATATGGTCACAATTAGTGACCATTGACTATCAATATAGTATTGGTGTTGTCAATAGTTCTGACATGCACAAGACCATTTTTTTTCAGTTCAATCACCTCATATGGTCCCATCCAACACTACATGAGTTTTTCCTTTTATTCTTAGAATCGAGAATCATACAACAATATTCATTCTCCCACCTTGAATTGCTTTGGCTAAATGTGAGAATCATTCCATTGGATTCTTTGTTTCTAAATGAATTCTATTCAATGCAAAGCATCACATCAATATTCATCCAACTGATTAAACTACTAAATCCATTATTTTTTTGCTTTAACCAGATTCAAATTTATTTATGTTGTAGATCTAAGAGTTCAAATTTCAAATTCTATAGGCATCATAACATTCTTCCCATATACCAAATGGAATGGGATAAAAATAGTGGTAGTTTTCTATGTGGTTCTATAAGCCCAGACTACTTCTGGTAATCTCATAGCCAAGTCTTTCCTATGTTGTTGCACTATTTTTGTAAGAATGTTTTCCAATTTAGGGTTAGTGACTTATACTTGCTTATTTTCTTAGGGATGGTAAGGAGAGATCTTATTATACGTAACTTTGTAGTGTTGCATGATTTCTTGGGTTAGCTTTGAAGTTAATCGGGGTCCCTGATCAAAGGTAATTTCTCTTGGAACACTAAATCATGCGAAATTTGTTGGAATTTTTGAGTCCCTAAGATAAAATGTTGTCATTTATGTCAAAAGGTCATTTGATGTCAAAAGGATCTATGATGGTATGCACTATGTTTTGTGAAAGTGCAAGGAAGGGTTTTTATCAAAACCAAGGCAGGAAAAATAAAATATTTTATTTAAACCATGGATGGCAAATTTGAAATGAGTTTTTATTAAAACCCAAGTTGGCTTTTGTTTCATCTAAAAAGGTGCACCGATGATGGAGAAATTTAATTTTAAAGGTTTAGCTTAAATTTAAATTTATTTAAAATTTTAATTTTAATTTTAAAATTAAATAAAAAAAATTCTGCCATGTCTGCCAACATCATGAGGGCCATCAAGTTTTAAAATTGATTATCCTTTATCATTGATAATATTGCATGGTATATGCAAAGGAAAGAGCTTGTATTTTATTTTATGTGACACAACGAACGGTTAAAAGCATAAAATTATCACTTTCCAAATATCATTGGGTAGTGTGGCCTAGTGGCAACTTGGATTGTGCAAAGGTGTTGAGAGCACGGAGGTTGTGAGTTCGATTTCCACAAGCATCATTTTAGCATTGTATTGGTTGAAGCATTGTTCGTTGTTTAAAATCTCATGGAAAAAAATAAGAAGCATAAGGAGCACAAGGTGGAATAGCTTCCATGTGGGAAGCTTAGCCCACTTGGTGGGCGGAGGGAGTGCAAAGGCACACTCTTTGTAGGTCTTGGTTTTGAGTCACCCGAAACACATTTTCACATGGTTTGTTGTCGCCACATTCTTTGGAGCCGAAAAAATATTTTATTTTCTAAGGTATGCCTATCACCGCAATTTTCAGAGAAACAATAATTAATGTTTTAATTTTTCAAATGTAAGGTTGCAAGCACCATTATTGAGGGTGTACTATGGTGATGTGATTTATGAGTTGTGGTTTATATTTTACACTATTTGATGTGGGAATTTTTGTATTAAGGATTTTAGTGAGTTGTGCATTAGTGCAAAGTTATTTTAAGGAGAAATAAGGGAATGGTAAATGGTTGTGGTGATATTCATGCTATGCTTAATTAATTAAGGAAATAATTATTTTTAATTATTTTCTAGACGTGGATGTGATTTTTGACAAGCAGAAATAAGGTGTAAAAGGTTATGATATTTTTTTTGTAATTTCTGCTAACCTTCATGAAGTTTTGCAAGAGAATATTGTGATTGTGGCAGATTTCCAAAGAGACTTTTTCATATTCATAAAAGGTATGGGCACATTCTCCTATTGATTAATTGTGGTGGTTGATTTCTGAAAATATCTTTGGGCTGAAAAGGATTTGTTGTGGTTTCCTTTTTGAAAGTCATTGGTTAAATGCTTCAAGGTTTTATGGATTAAGAGTTGTGATTAAACCTTATTTTATAAGTATTTTTGTTGAATCCCATTGGTTGTGAAAAGAACTTGAACTTGAGTTAGAAAAAAACATGAGTATCTTTGTTATGTGAGATTTGTTGTTGAGCATTGTTGGAAATATTTTGAGTTGATTGATACATGCTTGGACTAGGGTTTGTGAGAAAGGGTTGTTCATTGAGGTGATTGGTTGAGCTGAGTTAATTGATCCTAGTCAAGTGGATGCATGTGGCTGTTCAAGTTCCATAAAATAAACTATTCTATATTCTTGATTTTAGTTGAGATTGAGATTTGAGAATAGAACATATAGAGTCTTTAACAATTCTCTTTATGCTTCTATGAGATTTATTTGAGTTGATATTGGTATTTGAGTATAAAACATATAGAGTCTCTAACAATTTCTTTATGCTTCTATGATATTGAGTTGAGATATTGATTGAGCATTAAGTATAGAATATATTGAGTCTCTAAAAATAATCTTTATGATTCTATGATATTGGACAAGTTATGTGTGAGCTTGTTAATAATATTTGAGACAAGTCTTTGATAAGGCTTGTGTATTGATTTTGTGTAAGCTTTTGTGGAAGCTTGCTATGAATATTTTTCGCAAGTCCTAGAGAGGACTTATTGAGAAAATTTGATCAAGTCCTAGAGAGGATTTATTGAGCAGATTTAAGCAAGTCCTAGAGAGGACTTGTTGAGCATATTTGGATAAGTCCTATGTGGACTTGTTGAGCATATTTGGATAGGTTCAGTGTGGACCTATTGAGAAGATTTGAAAAGATTTTGTGTGGACCTATTGAGTAGATTTGGACAAGTTCTGAGTGAGCTTGTTGAGTAGATTTGGACAGGTTTTGTGTGGACCTATTGAGAAGATTTGAATAGGCTCTAAGTGGACCTATTGAGCAGATTTGATAAGGTTTTGAGTGAACCTATTGATAGAGCTTTGGAGGTGACAAAATATAGAAGATAGAGTCTCAGTGGATAGAGATCCAGTAGATAGGACAATTTAAAATAGATTTGAGTGAGGAGTCTTCAAGTGGAGAGATATCCACCAGTAAGTGTAGCAGAGAGACATAGTCTTCTAGAAGATCACTAGCCATAGTAGAAGGGGAAAGAGTTCTCTTGTGGAATAGTTCCACGAACTTGATATTAGGGGATCAACATATCCTTTGGATAGAGGTCCATAAACATTGTAATTTGGAAGGATTCCCATGATATTATTTGAGAAATATTTAGAAGAAATATTTTATTTGTGGAGGTAGTCCCATTGGTTGAACCACATTAAAATTGGTGTCTCTATTGTGTGTGATGATTTGTCCATTGCTTTGGTTATTTCTATTGATTATATTGATTAATACTATTTGGAAAATAAAAGTAAAAAGTGGTCTTATACTGTTCACCCCCCTCTCAGTATAAGCTTGTGTTCTTCAATTGGTATTAGAGTCGGTTCCTTTGGAATAAGTTTAACAGATTGAAGGAAGATCCTACAAGAAAACAAATGGCAAAAAAAGGCAAGAGTAGAAGAATGAGACACAAGAATAAAAGAACACCTATGGTCATTAAAGAAAAGGAATATGAGTTTAATATTGTTGTGTCGGGAGGACACATGGAAATAGATTCAATAGATGAATCAAATAATGGATAAATATCCATACTAGTAAAGTTTTGTACTAGATGTGGGAACACAGGTCACCATGCAGCTTATTATCCATAAGAATGTTTTATTTGTGTTCAACTTGGCCATGATACAATATATTATAATGGGTTTAGTAGCAGTGAATATGAATATGATATTCTCGTAAATGAAATCCTAGAGATTGGTTCAAGAAAGGATAATAGGGACAATCAAAACAGGTATGAAGAAGAAACTCTACTTTCAATAATATAAGAAAAATAAGATGCTTCAAAAAAAGAAAAATAGGAATCCACTCTTAAGAAGCTTATTTAATTAAAAAGAGAGAATTTAGAATTGAAGGCACAAAAACAAGAAGATGATAAATGTAAGACAAATCTTCTATAGGATATATTTGACTTGAGAGATAAGGTTGAAAAAGCAAGAAGATTTGAAGAAGGTATGATTAAATAATCAAAGGCAAAATAGATAGAATGTTAAAGGCTTATGATTACTCTTGAATAACTAAATAGGAAGAACTCATGATTAAGTAATCAAGCTGAAGAAGATGAGAAAAAAAAAGTAAGGTTTCTATGGGAACTCACTAAATTCAAAATCAAAGTTGAAGAGACAAGAAAAATTGAAGAAGGTATGGCCGAAAAATTTAAAAAAAAAGATCTAGAGTGTGAAATATTAGAGCATGAGATAGTTTCACTAAGGTTGGAAGTAAAAGGTTCTAAGGAAAAGCTACACAAGGTTGAGGAACATTCAAAGACCTTGGAAAGGACTATCAATGTACAAAGGTCATCAGTTACCATAACAAGACTTAGTTATAAATAAGAACAAGGGTACAGGGAATCAAAAAGACACAGGTACCAAAAGAAGAACAAGGATGGACAAAACAGACAAGGGAATAAGTTCTTCCAAAGGCAAAAGAGAAGATACTATGTGAATAATGCAAGTAAGTACTCAGTTGATAGTGATACTAGTTTTTCATACAATGATATAGATGAAGTCCTATTTATGGTTTAAGAGAAAGATCCAGTTAAGAAAAGGACTCCAAATATTCTCAAGTGTTTTAGATGTGTTAAATTTTGACATATTAAATATGATTGCACTAGGGATGGTTATATTTTTAGTGATGATGATTTTGAAGATGCACTTGACAGACCAGATGATAATATTCTAATGGATTTGGAAGATAAAGAAGATGATCCTATAGAAGATGAACCAAAAGAAAAAATAATATGGACAAAGGTAAAAAAATAGAGGATTATTCAATAGAGAATGGCTATGATCTCAAGGGAGAACTTATATATACCCTTGACACAGTAAATAAGGTGAGAAAACAACACTCCAAGCTTGAAATTTAGTTTCAAGAATCTGATGAAGAAAAGTTATTGCTCATAGAAGATTTATATAAGTCAAATGCTAAGGCAAACAAGTTCAAGGATAAGTTAGAAGAAAATATTTTGGAATGTGAGAAGTTAGCACAAGAAGTGGCTACTCTAAAAGAAGACTTAAAGGACTACAAGATCAAGATGAAGAGTTTCACAAATAGCTCTAAGAAATTTGATAAGTTCATTCGTGAACAACAACGCACATCATGTTCAATATGTCTTGGCTTTGGAAAGGTTCAAAAGAAACAAGAAAAAACATCTACTTCAAGTCTTGATGAAGAAGAAACTTCAAAATAAGATACATCAAAAGAAGATAATTTAAGTAAAATTGGGACATTAGAGCATGAGTTGGACAAAAAAGAGTTCAAAAAATATAGGAACAATGCACAAATAAGATGGCCTAGTGGCAGCTTGGATTATGCAAAGGTGTTGATAGCACAGAGTTCATGAGTTTGATTCCTGCGAGCATCATTTTAGCATTGTATTGGTTGAAGCATTGTTCATTGTTTAAAATATTGTGGGAAAAAATAAGAAGCATAAGAAGCATAATGTGGAATAGCTTCGACGTGGGAAGCTTAGACCACTTGGTGGACAGAAGGAGTGCAAATGTGTAGTCGCTGCAGGTCTTGGGTTCAAGTCACCTGAAACCCGTTTTCGCATGGTTTGCTGTCACCACATTCTTTGGAGATGAAAAATAATTTATTTTCTAAGGTATGCCTGTCGTCGCAATTTTTAGAGAATGAATAATCAATGTTTTAATCTGTCAAATATAAGGTTTCAGGCACCATTATTGAGGGTGTACTATGGTGATGTGATTTATGAGTTGTAGTTTATATTTTGCACTATTTGATGTGGTAATTTTTGCATTAAGGAGCTTAGTGAGTCGTGCATTAGTGCAAAGTGATTTTTAGGAGAAATAAGGGAATGGTAAATGGTTGTGCTGATATTCATGCTATGCTTAATTAATTTAGAAAATAATTATTTTTAATTGTTTTCTAGAGGTGGATGTGATTTTTGACAAGGAGAAATAAGGTGTAAAAGGTTATGATATTTGTTTTGTAATTTTTTCTAACCCTCATGAAGTTTGGGAAGGGAATATTATGATTGTGGAATATTTCCAAAGAGGCTTCTTCATATTCATAAAATGTATGGGCACATTCTCCTATTGATTGATTATGGTGGTTTATTTCTAAAAATATCTTTGGAGTGAAAAGGATTGATTGTGGTTTCCTTTTCAAAAGTTATTGTTTAAATGCTTCAAGGTTTTTTGGATTGAGAGTTGTCATTAAACCTTGTTTTATAAGCATTGTTGTTGAATCCCATTGTTTGTGCAAATAACTTGAACTTGAGTTAGAAAAGAACATGAGTATCATTGTTATGTGAGATTTTTTGTTGAGCATTATTAGGAAAAAAATGAGTTAATTGATACATGCTTAGACTAGGGTTTGTTAGAAAGGATTTTTCATTGAGGTGCTTGGTTGAGTTGTGTTTATTGAGCCTAGTCAAGTGGATACATGTGGTTTTTCAAGTTCCATAAAATAAACTATTCTGTATTATTGATTTGAGTTGAGATTGAGATTTGAGAATAGAACATATAGACTCTCTAACAATTATCTTTATGCTTCTATGACATTGATTTGAGTTGAGATTGGGATTTGAGTATAGAACATATATAGTATCTAACAATTATCTTTATGCTTCTATGATATTGAGTTGAGATATTGATTGAGCATTAAGTATAGAACATGTTAAGTCTCTAACAATTCTCTTTATGATTCTATGAGATTGGAAAAGTTCTGTGTGAGCTTGTTAAGCATATTTGAGACACATTTTTGAGAAGGCTTGTGGACTGATTTTGAGTAAGCTTTTGTGGAAGCTTGCTATGCAGATTTGAGCAAGTCCTAGAGAGGAATTATTGAGTAGATTTGAGAAAGTCCTAGAGAGGACTTATTGAGAAGATTTGAGCAATTCCTAGAGAGGACTTGTTGAGCATATTTGGACAAGTTCTGTATGGACTTGTTGAGCATATTTGAACATGTTATGTGTGGACCTATTGAGTATATTTGAGCAGGTTTTGTGTGGACCTATTGAGAATATTTGGACAAGTTCTAAGTGAGCTTGTTGATCAAATTTGGATAGGTTATTTGTGGACATGTTGAGAAGATTTGAGCAGGTTCTAAGTGGACCTATTGAGCAGATTTGAGAAGGTTCTGAGTGAACCTATTGATAGAGCTTTGGAGGTGACAAAGTATAAAGGACATAGTCTTAGTGGATAGAGACCCAGTAGCTTGGACAACTGAAGACATATCTAAGTGAGGAGTCTTCAAGTGGAGATAGATCCACCAATTAGTGTAGCTGAGAGATAGAGTCTTATAGAACATCACTAGTCAGAGCAAAATGGGAAAGAGTTTTCCTGTGGAAGAGATCCATGAACTTGAGATTAGGGGATAAGCATATCCTTTGGATAGAGGTCCATAAACATTGTAATTGGGAAGGATTCCCATGAGATTATTTGAGAAATATTTTCTCTTTGGAGGTAGCCCACATTGGGTGAACCATGTTAAAATTGGTGTCTCTATTGTGTGTGATGATTTGTGCATTGCTTTGGTTATTGCTATTGATATTGCCATTGATTATATTTATTAATACTATTTGGGAAATAAAAGTAAAAATTGGTATTATACTATTCACCCCCCCTCTGAGTATAATCTTGTGTTCTTCAAAATTAAATGCAAACATGAAATCTGCTAGAATATTTTTCTTAGTCATGCAATACCTGCACCTTAACCCATTTAGTCACATAGTTAGTGTAAACTGAAATATATATTTTACCTGATGATTGTGTATTAATGGGCCCTAGAAAATCCATTCTCCATTTATCAAATGGCTTAATGTGTACTTGTGTTTGGAGTAACATTTCATCTCGAAGAGTTGGTATACTCATCCTTTGATACTAGTCACATTGACTTACATGTTTGGCTGCATCCTTAAATAGTGGAGGCTACACATATCTAGTATGAAATACTTTAAACACAGTCATTTTACTTGCGAAATAGCTACGACAAGGTTCTTCATGGCAAGCTTTAAGAATTTATATTATGTCATTTTTAGCAACACACTTTCTCATGACCTGAACATGCTTGATTCCCAAGAAGTGACCATCAATCCATGAAAATGCCCCATTTTTTTATATAATGTTTGTTTTTCATGTGGTGAGAGTGCAAGGGATACTTTACCCATGATTAAATAATTAACCATTTTGACATACCACGGTATTTGTTCATTAAGATAAAATAAATGCTCCTCTAGAAATTGATCTTTTGTGGCTTTATGATTTGGAGGTGTCAACCTAGAAATAATATCTAAAATTACATTATCTTTACCTGGTTTGTGATCAATTGTAATATCAAATTCTAACATAAGTAAAAGGCATATAATAATTTTGCCACTAGTTGTAGGTTTTTCATTATGTATCTGATGGCTGAATGATCAGTATTCACAAAAAACTTGCAAGCTATAATATAATGGTGAAATTTGTTAATAGTATAAACAAATACAAGAAACTAAACTCAACACCTAGAATATGTTTATTGACATAATAAATGGTATAAAATTATTCACCATATTTCTATCCCAGTACTTCCCCTATTGCATTATTGGATGTATTTCCATATATGTGAAAGGGAATGGTCCAATTTGGACCTCTCAATACAGGAGCTATGTTTAGTCTCCCTTTAAAAATTTGAAATTCTTGTTCACATTCATCTATCCAAAAAAACTCTACATATTTTGACGACATCTTTGGGCCATGTATCCATGGCCATCCCACCCCAGGCGACCACAATTCATGGTCGTTCCACCTAAGGATGACCACCATCAACCATACTTGCATGGGACTACCATGGTATAGGCCCCTCAAAAAGTTAAATATGGGACAAATGGTAACCAAATTCTACCATTTCTCCCACCCAATGACTTATAATATATTGAGGGTCTGCCAAAGCCATCATAACCTAAAAATTGGAGGTCTCTTCAACCCAATGTATGGCAAGGGTTTTGACAAGTGGTGGTACCTACCTTGCATGCCCCAACTTGTCCCTTTAGCCCTATGGCTCTCGTGGGATATAAATTGGAGGTATTAAAACCAATTTTAGGTGGATGTATTTACAAGAATTCACCATGAAGTGTTTTCGATATTCAATCTTCCCTTTTACCCTCATATTTTCCCTTGGAATCTTCATCAATCGAATGATTTTCCAAGATATCTCCAAATACGCACATCCATTCTAAAAACCATCCATTTATGTGAGTTAGATTACCAAATTTGATGACAACACCCATAGGAGTATTTTGGACCAAATCCTAGTGGAAGTTTTGGCAAAAGACACCAGGTTTGGTGGCCATCACCCTAGGATGGTTAATAGTCCCAAATGGAACACCCAAGCATGACCATAAAATGGCAAGCAATATTGATTCAATTTTAGTGTAGATCATTTCTAGATTATTTTACATACATCATATTAAAATTTGGTAAAATTTGAAGTACTTTTGGACCTTCAATTAGGGTTTCCATGATGACAGTCCCAAATGGAACATCTAGGGATGACCATGGATTTATCTTGCAATTTCATTTCAATTTATGTATAAATAATTCCTAAAGTAGATAATATATATCATGCTAAGTTTTGGTACAATTTGGTGTAATTTTTCATCATCTATTGCACCTTTTGTACTCAATGTTGCATGCATATTCATGATTTCATCTTAATTTGCACATGCTATTAACCAATTTTAGTATCTTGTATGTATATACATGCATTCTAGTGCATGAGTAAGGAGTTAAAGATTAAAATATGGATAGATCATTGCAGTGGTAGCAAAATCCCGATATTCAATCGTGAGTGCGAGGAAAACACTGAAAGTGCACCTTGAGTTTATGAAAGGATTAGATCATTTGGACATTATAATTATTTGTATCAATTGAGAGCCCTCAAGAGGACGTTTGGTAATCGTATATTTGGTAAATACAATAATATAAAGAGACTCCCCAATTTCTTTCACTTATTTATCATTTATGCTTACTTTAATGTTGCTTTTGAATGCTTAAATATAATAATAGATGCATTTCATTTCAGTTAATTGTATATTTTTTCTTCTCTATAGTGGAAAAAAGGGTGGGACTCCTGTCCCATTTCATTTTTGCATGTTTTACCTCTATTTTTGTCCTTTGAATGATGCAGGTTTTAGACGTTATAGAATAAAATGATCCCTAAATTACTATTTGGAACACATAGAGATGGCCATAGGAACCATCCCACCCAGGGATAGCCCCTAAATTTATAGCCATACAGCCCTATAATGACAAAAAAATAGGAGGCTTATAGCTCAAATTTACATAAAGAGTAGCATTCTAGGCTTTCAAATTATGCATCCAAACCATTACTTTGCATTAATACTATTTAGGGAAAGTTAAATTTAGCTTTTCATGTCTTTTCCTTGTTTATTTAAAGGTATATTTCATTTTTACTAAATTTCAAAACAACAAAAAGAAGAAAAAATAGGGAAAATAACCGTTTAAGTATGCATTTGAATGGTTTGATTGCTTGCGACCTACCTAACAGTTAGGTTGTCATATAGGATAAGAATTTTGTAGGTTCCTTATTCATGCAAATATTTTTGAAAGTGAAATGTTCTTTGTGCATTTAGTGAATTATCATTGAGTGCTCTCTCATTTTTACTTTATTTAAATATAAAAGGAACTACACACACCACATCACACTTTAATATTAGTGAGTTAGAAATTCATCCCCGAGCACTAATAGAGACCAATGACAGTGGGCTTCATATCCACCCATTGGCTTGCATTATATGAAACCTATTTTTGGCCAAAGTCGACTCCAAGAACCATATTAGCCATGGAAAATAGCACACACTCCTCTTTAGAGGGTGTATCTCTATCCACGATCAATATGGATAAGTACTGGTAGGACCTGTGCTCCCTGATCGGGTATGGGTTTCATCTCCATAATTTGGTTGGTTTATGTGATTGGAATTTCATTGTCGATTGTCAAGCTGCAAGTATACAGATGAAATCCTTTGAAAAAATTAAGAATTATATCAACAATCTTAAAACACATGAAAAAATATCTCTTTGCAAAAAAAAAAAATACACCAAATGGTTTTAGGAACACATAAATATTTAAAAGAGATAAACGCTTGTTTTATTATGTGTTTTTATTTTTGTGTGTTGAATAATTAAAATTTGTAAAGGAGATAATCACTGGTAAGTGCACGTGACCAAGCTCGATCAAGGGCTAGTGTCATAGAATATTTACAAGAGGACCTTGAAAACCTTCGCTATTATCTTGAGGATCTCATCATTTTTACACGACACCTAAAAAGTTGTTGTGAGGTCAACCCCTCACTCAGAGGACCCGACCATCAAGGTAACTCTTCTATAAGAACACCAATGGATTCTCCACATTATCAAATGCATTATTCGGTGATCCAACACCGATTCCAATCCCAAACTAGACACAATCATCCTACCAAGGGCCTAGTAGGTAATTCTACACTCCTTTTATGTCATGGCCTTCAACACCCAAAACTTCCATCCAAAAAATGGTAATAATCCCGAGTAGGCCTATGCAAATTTTGCATACATCATCACCTAACATGACCATGGGTGATTTCATACAACAATCCCCCAAGCATCAAGAAACTCTCATGGAGGTTTTAAATTTAATCGAGTTATAACCTCACGGTTTTGATGCTTTTACCAAATTTGTGGGATACATATAATACACAAAGATCTTATTATAACTTTTTAAAATCATGAAATCAAACCCGTGTCTACTAATTTCCCAGACCCTCCTTTGCACATCATCACATGCATCAATAGGATCCCCTATAAGTGAGCATTGATTGAAATAGGTTCTACAATAAATATTATTACCACAATTGTACTTAAACATCTTAACCTTCCATATTTGTGCATTACGACATCCACGTTCGTATTGTAATTATATAAAGATGCTTTATTATCCACTGTGGGTATGATAGTCCTACTTATTCAAGTTGGACAAAATACTATACCTATATTTTTCCATATCTTGGAAAGTGTGAGACAATACAATATGCTACTAGGAATACCTTAGATGAGATATATGGAGTGCATCCCATCCATTGTGCATCAATGCATCAAATACATTCATGATGGTCAGATCTATGTGGTTAATGCTAATCTAAACCCCTTCAAGTATTAAAATAAGGATGATCATCCATAGGAGTCTACTCTTACATACACACCCTTGTAAACTAAATCCAATGATCTTATTTAGAGTCCAGATTCAACCCCATGGTTAATTGTGAATCTATCTTCACCATCGTTGGTACCATCAGTTTCTACTACCACTCCCCCTTCATCCTTGGTTTCTTCAAGCGAGAAAGAGTAAAAATGGCCAATTGTAAAGGCTCCCATAGCCATATTCAACACATCAATAGAATACATTCCCAATCCTACCAAAAAGGAGGAACTCACAATTGATACATATGAATCAGATCATATCATATTGTCTTCTTCCCTCACACTTGAGGACATAGTTCACTTGATTAATCCTGAACTTGGTGAGTACATAATGCACATTGTTACATTCATGCCTATCATTGAGTTTATCAAGGATGTAGGTCATCCTATTTCCAAGTATCTACCCATTGATATCATTTTTTATTCACCATCCAAATAGGAGTACCAACCAGACCACCTTGGACAAGTTTATGAAGCATCCATGACTTGTCCAAATGCAAATGCATATTCTCATGAGTTTGTGGGAATGATCAATGTGATGACATGGAACTAGTGTCCTTCAAATCCAAATATGCAAATTGTGACTCCATCCAATACTCCATCCCTAACACAAGTGCTACCATCATAGGATTTAGTCACACCTACTCCATCTCACTCAACATCTCCACAAAATCAATAATAGGTGTATCCGCTACACCAAAGTGAGGATAATTTAGCTGCCACAACTAAACACTCTAAGTTGGAACAAGAGCATGAGGTAAATCAAGAACAAGAGCATGTGGATGTAGTCACTACCCACAATAATCATGAACCATCCATATCTGCTTAGAAATTGAGAACTTTTGATCCACATCAACTCAATTATCTCTTGGCTCCTACATCCAATCCACCTTCACTAACTATAATTTCTCATCCAACTTCATCAACAACCATCCAGTCATCACCTACACTATTTTCACAATATATATTTGATAGGCTAGCCAATATTGAGTTACAAGTGAGTCTTCAACACAATAATTTACAATAGATCTTGAATCAGCTCATAAGCATGGAGTTATGGTTGAGGCATCTTGTTGGCATTTTTGCCACATTATTTTGATTGTTGATTATTCATGCATAAGATGTTGAAGTTCTCACTCCTTTACAGGTTTTGATGCAAAAAAAGCTAAGTCCGAAGACTGTCGCGATATCGCGACAAAAAGCAGCATGGAAGGCACAGTTTGAAAACCGTCGCGATATCGCGACATGTCGCGTTATCGCGGGTCTGTTGAGGAGAGAGAAGCAAAGTCAAAAAATGTCACGATTTCGCGACGTGTTCCAAAATCGTGGTCAACGCAGTCAATGGCAGCAAAGCAGCAAGGTTGTCGCGATATCGCGACGTGTTGGAGTTTCACGGTCAAAATGGTCAACGGGGGCAGCGCAGAGAAACTGTCGCGAAATCGCGACATGTCGCGTTTTCGTGACTTACAATGGCCATGGAGTAGAGTAAGAGAAATGGTCACGAAATCGTGACATAACTAAGCAAAGGGCGTTGACAATAAACTTTGTAGCGATATCACGACAGAATAATGAACAAGGCACAAAAGGCGAAAGACGTCGCGAAATCGCGACGTGTTGCGTGGTCGCAGCAAGTGGAAACAGAAAGCATAAGGCATGAGAGGCGTCACGATTTCACGACATTTGTGGAGATGAAGTCCAACAACATGGAAACGTCGTGATTTCGTGACATATTGGGGCGGAAGGACCAAGTGCAGAAAATTGTAGCGATTTCGTGACATGTCACGTTTTCGCGAAGAGGAAGCAAAGAGGCAGCCAGATTGTACGAAACGTCACGATTTCGCGACATGACAAATTTTCGCGGTCAAAAGCAGTGAAGTCCAAGGAGATAGAACTTGTCACGATTTCGCGACATGATGGAGATTAACGAACCACTTGAGGCAAGAGTGTCATGTTTTCGCGGGTTAGAAGCAGGACCGTACAGGGTGGATGAAAATTGTCGCGAAATCATGACATGTCGGATTTTCGCGACTTAGAAGAGAAGATTGAGCAGCGAGGAGATAGTGTAGCGATTTCGCGACTTGTTTGGTTTTCGCGACCCAGAGATAAAACAAAGATGTCGATGGGAGAACGTAGCGAAAGCGCGACTTGTCTTGTTTTCGCGACGTATAAGGGAGACACAACCCAAAGAAAGAAAGGTGTAGCGAAATCGTGCCTTGTCGCGTTTTCGTGGTTCGAAGCAGCCAAAGAACAACATGGATAAAGGATGTCACGATTTCATGACAGGTCATAGTTTCATGGAAACAGAGCGGAGAAAGAGCAGAATAGTACGGAACGTCACGATTTCGCGACGCGTCGCATTTTCACGAGCTAAGGTGGCGAAGGAAACAAAGGAGCCGAATACGTCACGATTTCGCGACATGGATGGTTTTCGCGGTTCCAAAGTGACAAAGTGTACGGAGCAGAAATACGTCACGATTTCGTGACATGTCACGTTTTCACGACCTGTTACAGTTTCGCGCCAGAAAGCAGTTCAAACGGCCCGATGAAGTTTTGCGATTTCCAACGATTAAAAGCACTCCAGAATTAAATGTTTTGCTACTTTCCAATGCGAGCAAGGTAGAAGAACGTGTCCAAGCCACTAGAATTAAAGACTTCCATTATCCAAAGTTGTTGTTCATGATTTTTCTAACGGTTCAAGCATGTTTCAAGAACGACCATTTAATGAAGACGACCGACTCCTTGTTTCATTCAATTTTTGGTTTCTCCGAGGCTGGTTTAAGGGGATCATTTCCTTATTTCCGTTGCATATTTTGTAAATCTCGAGGAAGTTCGTTGCATATTTTTAATGCTGTAAAGAAGCAAGACTTCTATATAAATCAATGTAGATCTCAGAAAGAGGGATCGAGAGTTTGAGAGACAGGTTGCATGAAAGCTTTCAAGTTCTTTGCATGAATGAAAGATATTTGGCCTCTGATTTTGCAAACGTCTTTTTGTGTGATTTCCTTCTATTTCATGTATTTCTCAGTTATGCTCGTCTTTCTAATCTGTTGTTAGATTTCAATTCTGCATCTGAGTTTGAATATCGCAAATGAGAAAGTGAGTTCTGGAATGCAATCCTGAAGGTTGTCTGCGCAAGGTCGTAAGTGGATTATGTTGTATTCTATTATTATATGTTGTTTATGCGCTTGAGGTTAAATTCTTGCTGAGTTTCTTTCCCTGATCATATAAGTTCGGCCTGTGGCCATATTTCCCATCTCTTTCCGTGTATTTCCCGTTTCTTTCTGCACATTTATAATTCCTTTCCAGTAACTTTAGTCTTAATCAAGCTTAGAAATAGTAAGGGAACCAGCCCTCTCTGGAGATTGGTCTGGGAGACATTTCTTTCTCCCAAGCCTTTCAATGTTGGCCGGGTCTAGGGTGCATAGACATAGAAAATCCTTTCCTATGGCAGATTCGTGACCAACAGTTTTTGGCACGCCCGGTGGGACAAATTGTTTCTGTCTCATAAAGATCCCATAGTATTGAGGGTTTAATGTTCGCCTTCATGCCGTATAGTTAGAACATTTGGTGACTCTGTAGTACCCAAAAATCTCTGAACGTGGATGCAGTGAAAGCTGTACTTCATGATCACGAGATCAAAGTCCAAAAAAGTTGAAGATCTTGTTGAGTTTTTTGAACTTGACAACACAAAAAGAGGTGAACACTCTAGGTTGGTTTCCCCATCGCTTGCATCATCTGCCATATCCACACAAATCCCTGGTATTGTTACTAGTTTTCCATCTTCTCAGTTACATACACTAGTCCCAATGGCCCAATATCCTCCACCCAGGCAGTTTTTAGCATGGAACAGCTCAGGGGCCTTGAATTTGCAGGCTCAAAATCTAGTTCCCTAGGCTGCTTTGAAAGCCTTGCCAACCTATGATGGCATAGGAAAGACTGCATACGAACATATTCATGATGTAGCTTCTCTGGCAGCCATTCATGATATAACGGACGAAGATGTGATGGTGAAGTTATTAGTGTTATCCTTGAGAGGAAAATTGTTGTACTAGTATCGATCTCTGCAACCAGGCACTATTGCATCCTGGGATCAGCTAGGAGAATTGTTAGTGAAGAATTTTCATGAACAGGCTGACCCATTTTCATTGTTGCATCAGTTTAATGCAATCCAGAGGCACCCGTAGGAGGCAATAGCAGATTTCAATGTTCGTTTCACCAGAAGCTGGCAACGAGTGCCTGAAGGACTTCGCCCTACCCCTGAGCAAGCTACGTTCTACTACCTTCGAGCGTTCAATACAGACATTGGCTTGGCGATCAGGCAGTCCAATGTGATGACCTTCCCAAAACTGTTCGAGCAAGCACAAAAGGTGGAGGCAGACTTGATTGCAATCGGCAGGCTTCCCCCAAAGGTAGCAATGCCCATTTTACCTGATATTCCATAGCATTTATATCCTAGTTCTTTTTTGCAATCTATGTCTTCTATGTACCCTGTTCCATCATGGAATTCCAGTGCACCTCAAATTGCACCTATCCCAGTTCCTCAGCTCTCTACTTCAGCAAATCCCTAGTTGCCTGCACCCAGCATTCTGCCATTCCCTACTTCCACTTCATTCCCAGCATTATCGGCACCACCAGCACCTTTGCCCTTACCAGCACCTCCTACGCCTGTAAATCTTGATCCTTATACGGCACTCCTGCAAGAGGTAAAATCTGCCAATTCTGCAATAAGAGCAATGGGTAATAAGATCACGCTTATTGAAAGGAAGCAAGCTGAGCGAGATTTCCAGCCTAGGAGATTTCAACCCCCACCGATTACTAGAGAACAAGTTGCTTCAACAAGCAAAGCACCCGAGAAAAACTTGACTGTTTTGGCAAATGAAGATGTAGTCCCTGCGAAAAGAACATATTGGTGTTCGACATGCAATGATCCACATGGAGAAGACACTTGCATGGTTCATTTGAATTATGTGTAGACATTGGCTGCTAGTTCTTCGGGAGGGCAAGTCAATATGATCTCTGAGGCAGGCCATAGCTTAATGGTTCCATCGGAAGAGCAAGTTTCGGTTCTCACAAGGACTGGAAAGAAGCCTATTACAGTAGATCCTGCTGAGTTAGAGCCATTAAAAGTGCCAACTGATTTGAAAAAACTAGTGAAAACTCTTGTGCAAGCTTCAAAGCTCGATGCGCCTATTTTATCGAAAGATCCTGTTCCACACAGAGTACAAGAAAAGGCCGCAACTGCACAGGCAAGATCAGAAGCAGAGGAGCAAGCTAGAGAAAAGCTGAAGTACCCTTCATTGACAAAGAGGCTGAGAGTAGAAGCCACTCAGCAGTATCGGAGCAGATATGATCACCCCATTGAAAAGAAGGAATCTACTGCGGTTGCATACAACATTGTCGAAGAACTGAAGAAGACCCCAGCTAAGGTTAGTCTTTACGATGCATTGCAATTGCCTGGGCAGGTAGATTTATTGCAAGAATCTTTGAAATCTGTGAAGGATAGTGAAAAGGGTCCTACCCGGACAATTTATGCTCAAGCTTTAACCACTTCTATCATTGGTAAAAATAGACCACCCCCATTTTATCTATCATTGCAAATAGAGGGTTGGATCGTGCATAACTGCATGATCGACTCTGGAGCCGCTACAACTGTCATGCCAAAGGCAGTTTCTGAAGTTATGGGTATGGAATATACATGAAGTAGCCCTGGAGTCTTGCAGTTAGATGGTACTCCTATGAAAATGATGGGTGTAATCAAGGATGTCCCGATTGTTTTACACACTATGCCTCAGATTACAATCATTCAGGAGATAGTTGTGGTCGATCTAGAATCGTATTTTAGTATGTGCTTATCCAGAGAGTTTACTGCAAAGTTGGGAGGTTACCTTGCACTGGATTATTCCCACTTGGAGATCCCTTTCAAAGGTAAAAGACTCCGAATTCATAATGAAAAACCTTCCTCTTTTCATATTGAAAGGTTGGATGAAGCAGGAAAGACCATGCAGTCTATTAACATGCTAACCGAAGAGTTAGAGGGTTCTGATTTGATGAATGAGGTTTTAGACGAGCTTCAGTTGGAAGACGGGTTTTCCATGCTTGATTTCAATGCTATGCTGGAAACCGAAATCGGTTGTTATTCTATCACAAAGCCCGAGGATGGCGCAATGCAGGTATTCCCTAACCAAGATGATCATAGCTCTGTCACGGATCAACTATGGAAGTTATATTTTGATGGGGCAAGATGCAAAAATGGTGCAGGAGCAGGTATTGTTTTGATTTCTCCTCTTGGTTTACAAAGAACATATTCATACCGTCTTACTTGGAATTGTACTAACAATGTTGCCGAGTACGAAGCATTATGCCTAGGCTTGAAAAAGGCAAGAAAGTTGGGAATCGAACAGTTGCAGATTTTTGGTGATTCTGAGCTGATTGTAAACCAAGTAACAAACAGGTGTATTTCCAAGCAGCATTATCTCAAAGCATACCGCAACCAAGTTTGGGACCTGTTTGAGTCTTTCATAGCTCTGAATATTCAAGCTATTTCTCGAGAGCTGAATAAGCATGCAGATCTTCTAGCATCTCTTGGAGCAAATTTTTCTCCCATTGAGCAGGTAGTCAAGAAGCCAAAGACAGTAAGGATGGTGTACAGGCCTAGTGTCCCAGACAAAGATACTTTCTGGCAAGTCTTCGAGAGTGATGAGCAAATTGTTAACTTTTTGATTCAAGAAGCTGCCACCATCAAAGGAAGAACCTTGGAGCACGAAGAAACCGAAGGTCTGATTCAGTTGCAGAATAATCATATTTCGAAAGGTCTTATCACTCTAGAAAGTTTGTTTGATCAGCATGATCGGTCTAAGAAACATCGGATTGAGATCGACAAGAAAGAGTATATGGAGATGCAATTAGAACCCAATAAGGTCATTAAGATTGGGACTGATTCTACTCCTGATGAACTGCAAGAAATCAGGCAACTGTGTCAAGAATTTTTTGATATTGTGGCCTGGAGTTATGAGGATCTGAGGGGATATGATAAACAGATTGTTCAAGCATACTATTGAGTTGGAAGAAGGAGTCAGACCCTTCAGGAAAAAGCAACGACCAATGAATCCAAAGATTGAGACTCTCATGAGGGCCGAACTTGTGAAAATGCTGCAGGCCAAGATTATATACCCGGTTAAGCACTCGACTTGGGTTGCTAATCTGGTTCCGGTTCGAAAGAAAAATGGAGACATACGACTGTGTGTAGATTTTTGAAATCTGAACCGTGCATCTCTGAAAGATCACTATCCCTTGCCTCGCATTGATCAGATACTCCATGTTGTTGCTGGGGCTCAGCGTTTTTCACTGCTAGATGGTTTCTCTGGATATAACCAGATTTGGGTTAGGGATGAGGACCAGTACAAGACAACATTTACAACTAAGTGGGGCACTTTTGCTTATCAGCGAATGCCTTTCGGATTATCAAATGTTGGGGCCACATTCCGGAGAGCCATGGACATTGCATTTGAGGAGCTTTTGAACAAGATTATTGTTATTTATCTTGATGATATGACTGTCTTTTCACATAAATGGGAAGATCACTGTTCTCATCTGAGGCAAATCTTTGGAAAATGTAGAGAGTTTGGTATTTCTATTAATCCAAAGAAGTCGGTTTTTGTAGTGAAGGAAGGTAAACTCTTGGGGCATGTCATTTCAGAAGATGGTTTGGCGATTGATCCATCTCGAGTCGAAGCATTGAAGAAACTATCGCTCCCTGCCAATAAGAAAGAGTTGCAGTCTTTCTTTGGGCAGATTAATTTTATCAGGAAGTTCATTTCTGATTTTGCCCAGGTTGTCAAGCCCATGACTGAGTTGTTGAAGAAGGATGCAGAATTTAAATGGACAACTCAGAGGAAGGAGGCATTCCAGGAAATTAAGGACAGAATAGTGCAGGCTCCTATATTAATTAATCCAGATTATTCAAAATATTTCATTCTGTATGCAGTGGGGGAAGATGAAAGCTATGCCACAGTACTCACACAGAAAGGAGATGATGGGAATGAAAGGCCCATTGCTTTCCTTAGTCAGGTTATCTTACCTCATGAGGCAAAATATAATTTCATTGAAAAATAGGTGTATGTTGTCATGAAGTCTCTTAAAAAATTCAAGCACTTCATATCTCAGAGTAGGACAATCGTCTATGTTATTCATCCCGATGTAAGGAATTTCATCATTCAGGGTGAGATGGGTGATAAACGCGTAGGTTGGGTCACCAAAATTCAAGAATTTGATGTTGAGATTCATCCGACCAAGCTAGTGCGGGGTAAGGCCTTATGCCAGCACTTAGCAAAGACTGCAGCATCTGGGATAGTTGATTATCAAGCAGATGATCTTGCTAGAGATAACAATCTGATGAATCTCCTAGTTCAAGAACAAGATTGGGCAGATGACCTCATTGACTATTTCACAACTGGTAGATGCCCTTCACAGTTAAATGCCTCACAACGGAGAAGGTTTCGTCTGCAAGCTCTCAGGTATGTGTTGCTGCCCGAAGGATTGTTTTTTAAGAACATTGATGGCATTCTTTTAAGGTGTGTCAAGGAATCAGAGAAGGCAAGACTCCTGGAGGAGTTTCATTCTGGCATATCAGGAGGACACTATGCAGGTAGACCAATGGCTTTAAAAATTATTCGGGTTGGTTACTATTGGCCAACCTTGTTCACAGATGCTTTCAGGATTGCCCAAGCATGTGACAAATGTCAGAGGTATACAGGAAGGGTTAGAAATGCATCATTGCCCCTGCATCCAATTCAGGTTGAAGCACCTTTTCAAAAGTGGGGATTGGACTTTATTGGGATTATTGATCCGAATTCTTCAGTTGGACACAAATATATCTTGACAGCTACAGATTATTTTACGAGATGGTCTGAAGCTATTCCAACCAGGGTTGCAAATCAAGAGGTGGTGATTTCTTTCATTGAAGGGCTGATCACACGTTTTGGCATTCCTGATGCTATTATTACAGATAACGGAACTCCATTTATTGGAGCTGAGCTAGCTGAATTTGCAAATAAGTATGGTGTTTTCCTGAAGACATCCTCTAACTATTACCCTCAGGGAAATGGCTTGGCAAAGTCCACAAACAAGAATTTGCTATGGATTTTAAAGAGATCTTTGGGGGATAACAAGAGATCATGGCACCTTCTATTGAATCAAGCTTTATGGGCAGATAGAATCTCAATCAAGAAGTCTATCAAGACTTCACCATATGCCCTGGTATATGGAAAAGAGGCAAGGTTGCCTGTTCATCTAGAGTTGCCAGTATTGCAGTAGTTGCAGGGATTTCAGGATGATGAAGCAGATGTAGATTCCATGGATATGCGGTTGGCTCAGTTGTTACAGTTGGAAGAGCAACGTTCTTTGGCCTATGAGGAGTTTGCTAAGCATACACAGGTTATTTCAAAGTGGTTCCATAAAAATTCCGTTGATCGTCCGCTTAAGGTGGGTGATTTGGTCCTGAAATGGAATGAAAGGAAAGCCAAGCCAGGGAAGCACAAGAAGTTTGATGCTCTGTGGGAGGGCCCGTTCCGCATTGTCAGTGCTGGTGCAGCAAATTCGTTTCATCTGGAAGATTTGGATGGCAGCCCACTTCCTATTTCGGTGAACGACTTTCATCTGAAAGCCTACACTCCATGAACTGTGAGTCCAGTATCACCTTGTACATAGCAAAAAAACAAAAACAAAAAAAAGAAAAAAAAAAAAAGAAAAAAAAAGTATTGTTTTCCTCTGTCAACTTCGGCTCTTTTTGCATGCGAGCCCGTAGGTACGTATTTCTTTCTTTTTCTTCTTCTTCCTTCCTAGTAGTTAGTGGCTTCCTCTTTATTTCTTCCCTTCCCCTCTTTATTCCCTTCTTCTCCTACTCCTTTTTCTTCTACAAGTAATCAAGCCACTGCTATTGTTTCTTTTTCCCTTCCTGATATTCCCGTTTCTTCTTTTCCTTTTCTTCTAACTTCATTGTTGTTTTAGCATTTATCCATAGTTCATCCCACATTTGTCATCTCTTCCACTTCCATTCCATTATTCCATTCACTTCCATTTCCCTTTCATAGTAGCTGGTAGCACAGAAGCACTCTGTTACTATATCTACCGCATCACTCCCTCCATTCCATTATTCCATCATTTACTATTTCCATTCCATAGTCCTCACTCCACTTATTTCATTTATTTCCATTTTGCAACCCCTGGTGCTTTCATGGAGATTCTTTTATAGCACCTGGTCAGCTAAGCCAAATACAGATTCCTTGAGTTTTCAGTAATTCAGCAAGAGTTGTTGCAGCAGTCCGTCGAGATGTACCCCATCAGCCAGCTTTCTGTTCTCAGTTTTTCTTGACTCTGTTGCCCAATGGATTCAGGCCTGGGATTCGTGCATACAGTAGAACTGTATACCCCATGAGCCGCCAAGAATGTTGGCATTTTTGCCACATTATTTTGATTGTTGATTATTCATGCATAAGATGTTGAAGTTCTCACTCCTTTACAGGTTTTGATGCAAAAAAAAGCTAAGTCCGAAGACTGTCACGATATCATGACAAAAAGCAGCATGGAAGGCACAGTTTGAAAACCGTCATGATATCGCGACATGTCGCGTTATCGCGGGTCTATTGAGGAGAGAGAAGCAAAGTCAAAAAATGTCACGATTTCATGACGTGTTCCAAAATTGCGGTCAACGCAGTCAACGGTAGCAAAGCAGCAAGGTTGTCGCGATATCGCGACGTGTTGGAGTTTCACGGTCAAAATGGTCAACGAGGGGCAGCGTAGTAAACTGTCACGAAATCGTGACATGTCACGTTTTCACGACTTACAATGGCCATGGAGTATAGTAAGAGAAATGGTCACGAAATCATGACATAACTAAGCAAAGGGTGTTGACAATAAACTTTGTAGCGATATCACGATAGAATAATGAACAAGGCACAAAAGGTGAAAGACGTCACGAAATCGCGACGTGTTGCGTGGTCGCGACAAGTGGAAACAGAAAGCATAAGGCATGAGAGGCATCACGATTTCATGACATTTGTGGAGATGAAGTCCAGCAACATGGAAACGTCATGATTTCATGACATATTGGGGCGGAAGGACCAAGTGCAGAAAATTGTAGCGATTTCGTGACATGTCACATTTTCGCGAAGAGGAAGCGAAGAGGCAGCCAGATTGTACGGAACGTCACGATTTCATGACATGACAAATTTTCACGGTCAAAAGCAGTGAAGTCCAAGGAGATAGAACTTGTCACGATTTCACGACATGATGGAGATTAACGAACCACTTGAGGCAAGAGTGTCATGTTTTCACGGGTTAGAAGCAGGACCGTACAGGGTGGATGAAAATTGTCATGAAATCGTGACATGTCGGATTTTCGTGACTTAGAAGAGAAGATTGAGCAGCGGGGAGATAGTGTAGCGATTTCATGACTTGTTTGGTTTTCGTGACCCAGAGATAAAACAAAGATGCCGATGGGAGATAACGTAGCGAAAGCGCGACTTGTCTTGTTTTCACGACGTATAAGGGAGACACAGCCCAAAGAGAGAAAGGTGTAGCGAAATCGTGCCTTGTCACGTTTTCACGGTTCGAAGCAGCCAAAGAACAACATGGATAAAGGATGTCACGATTTCGTGATAGGTCATAGTTTCATGGAAACAGAGCGGAGAAAGAGCAGAATAGTATGGAACGTCACGATTTCGTGACGCGTCACATTTTCGCGAGCTAAGGTGGCGAAGGAAACAAAGGAGCCGAATACGTCATGATTTCGTGACATGGATGATTTTCGCGGTTCCAAAGTGACAAAGTGTACGGAGTAGAAATACGTCATGATTTCGTGACATGTCACGTTTTCACGACCTATTACAGTTTCACGCTAGAAAGCAGTTCAAACGGCTCGATGAAGTTTTGCGATTTCCAATGATTAAAAGCACTCCAGAATTAAATGTTTTGCTGCTTTCCAATGCGAGCAAGGTAGAAGAACGTGTCCAAGCCACCAGAATTAAAGATTTCCATTATCCAAAGTTGTTGTTCATGATTTTTCTAACGGTTCAAGCATGTTTCAAGAACGACCATTTAATGAAGATGACCGACTCCTTGTTTCATTCAATTTTTGGTTTCTCCGAGGCTGGTTTAAGGGGATCATTTCCTTATTTTTGTTGCATATTTTGTAGATCTCGAGGAAGTTCGTTGCATATTTTTAATGTTGTAAAGAAGCAAGACTTCTATATAAATCAATGTAGATCTCAAAAAGAGGGATCGGGAGTTTGAGAGACAAGTTGCATGAAAGCTTTCAAGTTCTTTGCATGAATGAAAGATATTTGGCCTCTGATTTTGCAAACGTCTTTCTATGTGATTTCCTTCTATTTCATGTATTTCTCAGTTATGCTCGTCTTTCTAATCTGCTGTTAGATTTCAATTCTGCATCTGAGTTTGAATATCGCAAATGAGAAAGTGAGTTCTGGAATGCAATCCTGAAGGTTGTCTGCACAAGGTCGTAAGTGGATTATGTTGTATTCTATTATTATATGTTGTTTATGCGCTTGAGGTTAAATTCTTGCTGAGTTTCTTTCCCTGATCATATAAGTTCGGCCTATGGCCATATTTCCCATCTCTTTCGTGTATTTCCCGTTTCTTTCTGCACATTTATAATTCCTTTCCAGTAACTTTAGTCTTAATCAAGCTTAGAAATAGTAAGGGAACCAGCCCTCTCTAGAGATTGGTCTGGGAGACATTTCTTTCTCCCAGCCTTTCAATGTTGGCCGGGTCTAGGGTGCATAGACATAGAAAATCCTTTCCTGTGGCAGATTCGTGACCAACACATCTAAAAACTCAACCCTCTAATTATTAGGACCAACCCCTACCTGTGCACTCCAATGTTAAATCTGAGCAAAATTAGAGGCAAAGGCAACAACACCATCAACCTCACACTTATACACCATTACCTGAATCTTTGGCATCACTATTTAATTGATTATGCAAGGCCAAGTCTATCACATCACCAAATATTCACCCCTTGGATCCCAATAGGCCCAAACCAATGTGGTATCAAGAGGACCAATACTATCATTATCATCATGTAAATGGTCATGATATTCAGTCATGTATAACATTCAACAAGGTACATGATATTTTTGACAAGAATGATCTTCAAATCAACAATCAACAAATTGACATATTTTAGGAGCTGTTACCTACAAATGGGAGTCAAGAAGAGTAATCTAAATAGGTGAATGAGACACATAAAACCCCACTATCTCATAAAATGAGTCAACCACATTCACCTCATACAAAAAATAAACTTTGTACCTAGAATCCATTATTTAAGTCCATGTTAACCTTTTTTCACAACCTATAAAAAACAAAAACAATTGTCTAGCCAGACATACCCCTGTTCAACCCGAACATGTCTAGTTCTATACGATACAATAAGGATCATTTTTACCTCTACCACCAAAGAAGAGGGCATGACATTAGCAATTGTTGTGTTTTTAGAAACATGGCACAATATCTTATTGATAAGAAAGCTTCATCTATAAATGAGTCATTACCTATAATTCCCTGCCACAATACGGGGAGTCCATTTCTATTACTCATCCTAGCCAATCAAATAATATTGCATCAATCATAGTATATATTTGCGGTATCCAAGGTGTCACACCTTCCCCATTATTTAAATCATAATAAATGAAGCAAATTGAGGATTCTAAAGGTATCACACCTTCCTCACTTCCATTCATCACCACAAATATTGTGAATACATAAGGTATCATATCTTCCTCCTAAATTTATAAAATAATCAAAGCTGTAAAAATCTCCAAAGGTATATATAAACCCTTGGGTCACCCAAAAATCCCCTAAGGTATATATAAACCCTTTGGTCACCCAAAAAATTCCAAAGGCACTCATAAACCCTTTGGTCACCCAAAAAGCTCCAAAGGTACTCATAAATCCTTTAGTCACCCAAAAAGCTCCAAATGTATCTATAAACCCTTTGGTCACCCAAAAAGCCCCAAAGGTATATATAAATCCTTTGGTCACCCAAAAAGCCCCAAAGGTATCTATAAACCCTTTGGTCACCCAAAAATATCCAAAGGTATCTATAAACACTTTCATCACCCAAAAATCCCCAAAAGTATCTATAAACCCTTTGGTCATCCAAAAATCTTCAAAGGTACCCATAAATCCTTTGGTCATCATAAAATCCCCAGAGGTACCTATAAACATTTTTGTCACCCAAAAACCCCCAAAGGTATCTATACAACCTTTGGTCACCCAAAAATCCCCAAAGGTACCTATAAACCCTTTGGTCACCCAAAAATTCCCAAAGGTACCTATAAACCCTTTGGTCACACAAAAATTCCCAAAGGTATCTATAAACCATTTGGTCACCCAAAAAGCCCTAAAGGTACCCATAAATCCTTTGGTCACCCAAAAAGCTCCAAAGGTATCTATAAATTCTTTTGTCACCTAAAAAGCCCCAAAGGTACCCATAAAACCTTTGGTCACCCAAAAATCCCCAAAGGTACCTATAAACCCTTTGGTCACCCAAAAATCCCCAAAGGTACCTATAAACCCTTTGGTCACCCAAAAATCCCCAAAGGTACCCATAAATCCTTTGGTCACCCAAAAAGGCCCAAAGGTACTTATAAACCCTTTGGTTACCCAAAAATTCCAAAGGTATCTATAAACTCTTTGGTCACCCAAAATATCCCAAAGGTATCTATAAACTCTTTGGTCACCCAAAAAGCCTCAAAGGTACCTATAAATCCTTTGGTCACCCAAAAATATCCAAAGGTACCTATAAATCCTTTATACACCCAAAAATATCCAAAGGTATCTATAAATCCATTGGTCACCCAAAAATCTCCAAAGGTATCTATAAATCCTTTTGTCACCCAAAAATCCCCAAACATATCTATAAATTCTTTGATCACCCAAAAAGTCCTAAAGGTATCTATAAATTCTTTGGTCACCCAAAAAATCCCAAAGGTATATATAACCCATTTTTCACCCCAGAAAGCCCCAATGGCATTCACTAAGCCCATTGGTCAAATGTGTGTGTGCATATATATATTAATCAAAATCATAAAACATAATTAAAAATATCAAAAAAATAAAAATATTGCATCACATTATATTTCATATATCTGCATTATACTATCACTTCCGTTAAGCATACACATCATTGCATTTTGCAGTCTAGAGTTGATCATACATGTCTAGCACCAGGTTTGTATACTAGTCATCTATCAAAATCAACTTCGTCTAAAGTCATTATTCACACCCATCTTCATTATAATTATCATTTCCATTATTATTCCCCACCTTTCATATGTGTGTCTATTTTATTTCACTTAATCATTTGTTATAAGGCATCATTAGGGTTTTTGGTCACTCAGATTTCTCCAATTTTATTTTTAGATTTTTTAGAAAGCTATCATGATTTTATAAGGTAGATTCTTGCTTTGATTGTACCTTGTATACGTCATAATATCAACATATTTTCACACTAATAAATCCAAGTTTTTCACAAATAAATATAAAACCTACAAAGTAGTTTGTGTTACCCTAAACTTAAATTTTACCTCACTCATACCCCTATGTAAATTGATCAAAAATATAGAGAATTGATAAAAGGACAATATCCTCCCTACACAAAGCAATCCAAATCACTTGCCCATGCCAAATCTGGGCAAGTATACAAAGAACAAAAGAAAAATAAAAAATGGTTTTTACCACTATCAAAAGCTAAAAGTAAAACAAATAGTGGTTTTCACCTCTTCCAAAATTCCTTGCTCACAAAAAAAAAATGAGAAAATTCCTAGAGCAATTCAACAGTAAAAGAAAATAAGGGAGTACTGAACTTGAATCCCTAGAATTCTTAGCATTTGACAACCATAATGTGATCCTCATTATAGGTTGAGTGACATCAATCCTTCCTAGAAATGGTGGTATCCTTACACATGATGATATGTCTTTACATTAGCAACCTTATTTTGTACAAACCAATGTGTACATGCGGATGATCTAGCATTTGGAAGCTTGTATTGCCTAGTGTTCTAATCAAACTACATAAAAAACTTATGACCATGATACTCGTAGGGTGATCTTTAATATAAAGGGGCTGCATCAATCCTATTTGGAACTATGGTAACTTTATGTGTTATCATGACAATGACATCACATGCAAACATAGGGATATGGAATATCTTGGTCATCCTAGAAGATTTATACCTTGCTAAAAAGTCATGCATGGTTAATATACAACTTTTGACTAGACCAATAGAGTGTTTGAGTCTAATTAAAACCTCAAGGAAATTCTATAACATATTACTATGAATTCCATGGCATACCATTTTATCACTTGTTTATCAGTTTATATTTTAATAAATCATTACATAATCTTATGATAATGTTAAAATGAATCGATAAGTTTTGTATTTTATATGGTGCTAACATCTAGTGTATCAACTAGTATTCATAATTCATCATACATATTAATAAATAATCCATTTTATTATGCATACACTCATGTACATATCATCAAATCACATCATATTACAATACATGCATCCATGATAAGCATCCATAAAAGCATTAGTAAAGCAAACATAAACATTGCATACATCTAATAAAGCAGTAAGGAAACACATGATGATAATAGAAAAACTCATATATATATATATATATATATATATATATATATATATATATATATATATATATATATATATATATAAGATATATGGGGTAAAAAGATACATCATAATCCAAAAATAACCGATAGGCTACAATGAAGTGGGTCCTCAGACCTCCCGCTACCAAAATCCAAAAATAACCATAGAGTATCAAAATTTATGGTCATGCAATACCAACACATGAATCTCGCTGCCACCCTCAGTCACTCCTCGTCGAGATATCCTAGATATACTCTCTATGATCCTCTATGCTCTCATTGTGGAGCTAGGAGCTCCCATCCTCATAGATGACTACCCTGTACCACTCCTCCTACTCTACTGGGACCCACTAGCAAAAGAGTGAGCTAGTAAGCATCCTCTAAGGTATGTTATCTCATCCTCCAAATCCTGTGTGTATGATGTATCCTCTCATTGATGAGCCTGATAATAGCTTAGTAAGATCTAGAGTTGTGTCACCTCCTCCCATAGCCCTGCAACCTACCATTTCTAGGTACCCCATGGCTTGAGCTCCCTACTCTAACCCATGACCAAAGAGTAGCTAAATTTTTTTTCTACCTATCAATATCTACTTATGTAATCTACACCTATTCCTATAGGAAAGCCCTCTCCTCTACATACTTCCTCCACTCCTGTCTACCTTTGATCATATCACCTTGTAGACTAGCAATGGTGGCATCATATACTATCAACTATGCTTGGATTTCTTGCTCGTCAAAGTCATCCTTAGCATAATAATCCTCCATGTCCAGGGTATCCATCCACTATCATATCCCCAATTGGAAAGTGGAATGTTTTGGTGCGAGGGTCCCACATATCTATCAAAGTTGTTAGATAGGCTTTGCATCCTAGCACTGGCTCTAACCGTGTCACTTTCTTGAGACCAATGGTGTCAAGATATTTCTAGTCATCCTCTTTACTGACTCTTGATAACCAGATAGAGGCAAGCAAGCTTAACAAAAATGCATCAAAATTATCCAAAAATAGCAAAAACATCTCAAAAAAATGATTTTTTCCCCATATTAATGGCCATACCATCTAGGGAAGGCCCAAAAATTGGTAGCCATACCACCTAGGGATGGCCACTAGTGGCCATCCCACCAAAGTATGGCCCCAAAAAAGCTAAAAGAGGGCCTTCCTGGCCCCCAAAAAATAAGTATAAAACATTATAAAAACACAAAAAAAAAGGAATAAAATTGCAAAATAACAAAAAATAAATCATAAATTCCTACATACTATCACCAATGAGGTTAATTTACTGATATTTAGTTTTTTTATTGGAAAATATGAAAATAATTTCATTCCCAAGTTCAATAAAGTATTGGAGCAAATTCAGCCCTTACCCGTATCGCACCGGCTTCACCACTTTTTGAGTCTTGAGGATTTATCATGGTGATTTAATGATGGTATCAACAACACTTCAATTCAAAAAATAAATTTCCTACTTCTCACCCCTCAATTTACAAAATTAGAAGTGTGCAAATGAATTCATTTTTCTAAATTTGAGCTTAAAAAGACCTAGAATGAGCATGGTCTTCCTAGGGTGGGATTATCATAAAATTGGCCTACTGACCCACCTTGGTATAGCCATAAAATATGCATCCATCCTTACATAGTATGGCCACCAAAAAACCCACAAAAACAAATGAAAAAACAAAGAAAATGGCCTTTAAACCACTAAAAACAAGTCAGAATTGATAAAATTCACAAAGGATCAAGATTAAACCTAAATTTTTCATGGATGAATGGAAAATCATCTACTTAAATTCTCAAGAAGGCCATTATGGTCATACCACTCCATGGGAATGAAGTTTTCATTTTCTTTCTTCCATGAAATATCAACAAAATCATCAAAATCCTAACAAAATTGATAAATTCTACAATGGGTAACGTTGAAGGAATGTCAATCAAGTCATATTGGTCAAGCGACTTGCCAATTTCATCACTATTCATGCCCTCATTTACTTGTCACTTGAGGGGGTAGTCATAATAACAAATTCATAATCAAAATAAACACTTCAACTCTCAAAAGTGAAACATGCATACATTCAAAAGAATCATTGCCAAAGATAAATTTCAAGTCTACGTTGGCGTAAATAATTCAGCACCAATTCAACAAAGAAAATTATTGGTATCCTTGTAAGCCTTAGGACACATATCCCAAAATAGGTATATAATCCAACTAAGAAACCAAGACCAAGTATACCCTAATCCCCTAAGATTGCCATTGTAGTGTGGTTGAAAGGTATACCAAAATCAATCCTTCAATTATGTCAAAAGCAAGGATTCCAATAATATGTGCTATTTCTACAATGGAGGCATCTAAATTTGGTTAGGTTACTATATAAACATAATCATTCTATAGTTTAGTCATCTATTTTTGCTCCATGATCTGTTTCACACAATACATCTAAAAAAGGGGCATCTCTAGAAACTAAAATCACGTCAATCAGATGAGACTGCAATGACACACTCTTATTGATACCATATGGCCCAATTGGAAAATCCTCAAGGGTTAAATAGGGGTTCTAACCACTTTTGGGAAGGTTTATCCCACTTTTAAGATTTTTTGGCCATGTAGCCATGGTCGTCCTACCCTAGGATGACCACATTTCATGGCCATCCTACCCAAGGATGTCCACCAACAACTATCCCTAGGTGTGATGACCATGGTCTAGGCCTCTCAAAATATCAAGGGCGGAACAAATGAAAATTAAATTTTGCCATTTATCCCAGCCAATAAATTATGGTAGATTGAGGGCCTACCAAAACCATCACAACTTGCAAATTGGAGGCCTCTTCCACCCAATGCATGACGAGGATTTTGACAAGTGGCAACACCTACATTTCATGTCCCAACTTGATCCTTTGGCCCTATGGTCCTCTTTGGCTATAAATTGGAGGTATTCCAACAAATTTCAAGGGGAGGGCTTTGCAAGAATTTTCCACAAAGTGCTATCAAGATTCACTCTCGCATTTTACCCTAGTATTTGCCCTTGGAATATTCATCAATCGAAAGTGTATTTAATATATCCCTAAATATGCACATCCATTCCAAAACCCACCCATTTATGTGAGTTATATTACCAAATTTGACAACACCCCTCGAAGTATTTTGGACCAGATCCTAGTGGAATTGGTAAAAACCACCAGGTTTGGTGGCTATCCCCTAGGATGGTTAACAGTCCCAATTGCAACATCCAACTACAAACATGAAATGGCATGCAATTTTGATTCAATTTCAATGTAGGTCATTTCTAGAGTATTTTACATACATCATATTAAAATTTGATAAAATTTGTAGCAGTTTTGGACCCTCAATTAGGATTTTTGTGATGATAGTCCAAATTGGAACACGCAGGGACAACCATATGTTCTACTTGCAATTTCATTTCAAAATTTGCATAACTTATTCATAAAGTAGATAATATATTTCATTCTAAGTTTTGATACAATTTATAGCATTTTTGCATCATCTATTACACCTTTTGTATTCAGTGTTGTATGTATATTCATGATTTAATATTAATACATACATGCAATTAACCAAATTTAGTTTCCTATGTGTAGATATAGGTATTCTAGTGCACGAGGAAGAAGCTAAACATTCAAATATGGATAGATCGTCATAGCAATAGAAAAATCCCGCTCTTAAATTGTGAGTGCGAGGAAAATACTGAAATCACACCTTGAGTTTTTGAAAGGATTATATCCTTTGGATATTGTAATGAGTTGTATCAATTGAGAACCCTCAAGGGGATTTTTTATAACCGCATATTTGGTAAATGAAATAATATAAAGAGAAAACCTCATTTCTTTAACTTATTTGTCATTTATGCTTAATTTAATGTCACTTTTGAATGCTTAAATAGAACAATAGATGCATTTCAATTCCTTTTTTTAGTATGCCATTTTTTCCACTCTACAGATGTCCTAATACTATCCTCTCCTACATTAACATAAAATATTTTTTATAACTCAAGGACAAATTAGTTTCATAGCATCTTTTGAGAAATTTTTCCAAATGTGTTGTGGCTTCCTCAAGAGACTCACCATAAACTACGACGTCATCCATATATACTTCCATAGTTTCTCCAGTCATAGTAGAGAAGATACTCGAACTACATTTTAAAAAGAGGTAGGTGCATTACATAAACCAAAAGTTAAGACTTGGTAAGCGAAGGTTCCTCATGAACAAGAGAACATTATTTTATCCTAATCCCCTTCCCCAATATGTATCTAATTGTATCCACTGAACCCATCCAAGAAAGAAAAATACTTTCTTCTTGCTAAGGTATCAAGGACTTGATCTATAAAGGGTAAGGGGAAGTGGTATTTTATTTTTGCCTTATTGAGCATTTTGTAATCAACACAGATATGCCACTTTAAATTTTTCTTGGGCACCACCACAAAATGTTATAACCACTCACTATCAAATATAGGGCATATAAATCCAACTATTAGGAGTTTATGTAAATTAGTTTTAATAATCTCTTTCATAACTGGATTCATCCTACATTGTGGTTGTCTTACTGATATTAATTCTTCTTTTATATATATGCTATGAGTATAGACTTCAGGAGAAATTCATCCATGTATGAATAGTCCCAAGAAAAATAATTTTGGTTTTTGACTAGTATATTTTTTAGGGTTTTATTTTGAAAAATTGTCAAATAATTGTTTGCATTCAATATCCTCCTAGGTTCAACCTCAATTTGTTTGAATTGGTTATATTTATTTCCAACAAGTGGAGATTATGTAGGAGCGTAGTATGATTCTCCTTGGAAAATTTTTGTTATAAATATATATTCATCATTTTTATCTTCAAGATCACCCAATGCCATTATTGGTTGAATCATTGATAAATCACCAACATTCTGATTTTCACAGTCAGGTTTTCCAAAAAACTCAACAGATTGTCCAGGTAGATGTATAATTAAATTTTTAACACTATAACCATTAGAAATGGTTATTTATATATTCTTGTAGCTTATATAGGCATCAACTATTGCCATTTAGGGTCTACCTAGGAGGAGTGGATAACCACCTAACCCAAACTTTAATTGGGACACTAGGAAATCTATTGGACATTCTGAAACAGACCACTGCGGTTTGTCTATTGACTAATTAATAATTTACTATCAACCAATATTAAACATGCATGCACAATACAATATTATTGCATACAAACATACAATATAAATTTAAAGGAATACAATCAGAATTGAATTTGCCACTTCAGAAGGGTAGATCCCATCCACGTAAGGGAAAATATAATGTGAATAGCACAGATGAAATAATATAAATGATGATGATTAAAATAAATAAATTTGGAACTATCAATAATAAAATATTTGTGTTATAATATAGTCATCGACTATATTAATAATGCAGTGTAACATGACTCTCCTCCTCGAAAAGCTTTGTCCTCAAAGCTAGAAATGACTGGAAGATACTTTCATATTCCCAGGTTGCATCTTCTTCAGGTATATCCTGCCACTTGATGAGAAATTCTTGAATGTGATGAAATATGAGTCTGCATGTTCTATTTTTTAGCACTTCTTCTGGTTGTAGATAGATACGCCCTTCTTCATCCAGCACTGGTAATTTTGATTGAGAGTGTACTTTATGGCCAATCACCATTTTGAGACAAGAGACAGGAAATACTGGATGTATGAGAGAATATTGGGGGAACTCCAATTGATATGCTACCTTGCCAATGCGATGCATAATTCTATAAGGACCATAGAATCATGGTGCCAAATTCTAACTAGATTTGAGCTTCAATGATAACTGCTTGTAGGGCTGAAGATGTAAGAATACCATATCACCAATATTGAATGTTCTTTATGAATGTTGCTTGTCTTGTTGCTGCTTCATACAATTTTGTTCTTAGACCAAATTATCTTTCAAGATAGTGAGCATTACTTGTCGCTTTTGTAACCAATCGTCGACTTGGGCCACTTTGGAAGATCCTTGTACATAATTAGCTGTTTTTGGTGGATTCATTCCATATAATGCTTCAAAGGGAGACATATTAGTGGAAGAATGATAAGTACCACCATTCTGCCAATGACAACCATTGACTCCATTGATATTGTTTATCCTGAACAAAACATCTTCGATAGGTACCCAAACATTTATTAACTACCTCTGTTTGACCATCAGTTTGTGGATGGTATGCAGAAGACATATTTAATTTGGTACCACTAAGTCAAAAAAATTCTCTCCAAAAATTTCTAGTAAATATGGGATCACGATCACTTACAATATTTTGGGCATTCCATATAATTTAAAAATTGAATCCATAAATACCTTGACTACTTTGCTTGTTGAAAATGGATGTTGTAAAGCTTGAAAATGAGAATATATTGAAATGCGATAAACTACCATGAAAAATATTCCCACTGGGTCTGATGGCCAGAATGATGGCTTTGAACAGCAGAAGAGGAGAAGAAACAAAAGGAGAAATGGTAAGGAGCAAGCTCTCCCCAAGCAAACAAATCGGTATGAAATCTTCAAATCTCTTGTGGATCAAGAAGACCAACCTATGGATGGAGCAGATGGGATCCTTGAGGACAATATTATCCCTACTCATGCTCCTCCTTCCTCAACCCCTGTCCTTGAACAGGATTTTGATTCCTCTGAGACTTTGCACCATGAAAACCTTGGGACTCTGGTTATCCACGCCCCAGCCCAGCCCGTTATCAAAGATGTTTCTATGGGAATTGCAGAAAAGCTCAGAGAAAGACCAGCTCTTGGAATTTCACAGGTGGAGAAGAGATCGAAAAATAGTAATTCCCAAGGGGTGGGTAGGAAATCCAATAAGGATCTAATCGCAGTGCAAGGGGATAAGCTAATCAATGGAGGACTGGCTAGAACAATTGATTCGTATTGCTCCCAAGGTTTCCAATGATTATACCATCTTGGAATGTGAGGGGTTTAAACAGTAGAACCCATCAATCTGCTGTTCAAAGACTTTTAGAAAGAAGTAAAACAGACTTTCTGCTCATTCAAGAAACAAAAATGTCATTAGACCTCATGAGTAAAACTGTCGGCCGAATCTGGAGGGGTGCTGGCCATATGGCAGTTGGTCGCTCTTGGTGCCTCGGGAGGGATTGCTACTCTTTGGAATCCTTTGGCATGGATAGCAGTAGATCATATAGCCTGGAGAGGGGTCCTAACATCGCTCTTCAAGAATATAGTTACAGCTGAACAAGTCTTAATTACAAATTTTTATGGGGTACAGAATACCGAAGGTCAGCGGTCTCAATGGAAAGCTGTTCAAAACATGAGGTCCTCCCGGGAAGATCTTGATTGGATTTTAGCTGGGGATTTCAATGCTAAATTATCCGCTAGAGATCGGGGAAGGTGGCATCCCCGCTTGGATACAGGGGATAGGCTGTTTATTGCCCACGTTCAGGCCTTTAACCTTGTTGACATCAAAGGTCTTGGTACAAACTTTACATGGACTAATAAGAGAAGAGAGCCATACAATAGGAGGGTTAAGCTTGACAGGTTTTTGGTCTCGGAGGAAGCTTATGTTAGATGGAATATCAAATTCCAAATCTTGGAGGGCCCAGTTTTTTATCACTCTCCCATTTTGCTGGAGGGAGGGACTATGTCAGGAAAGTATTACAAACCTTTTAAATTTGAAAATTTTTGGTTGCAAAAAGAGGACCTACGAAGGAAAATTCCACAGTGGTGGAAAGAAGGCCGTCCCCCTTTTGGAACAGCTATGTTCAAAATTCACAAACAGCTTCTCTATGTTAAGAGTAAACTGAAACAGTGGAAGCAAACTAACAAATCTGATTTCCAGCTCCAACGGGCCCCCTTGCTGGATAGATGGAATGAGGTGCAAAAACAATTCAGAGAAGGAATTATTTCTGAGCATCTTAAATTTGAGGATGACGCCTTACGCAAAGCAGCTTGAGGACATTGATAATCAAGAAGAGATCTACTGAGACAGAGAGCCGTAAATACTTGGCTATTAGAAGGAGAAGAAATACTAAATTTTTTCATCGTTCTGCCTGTGCTAGAAGGCAATTGAATAACATGGAGTTCCTCCAAGATGAGTTTGGAAATTCTTTTGACACTCTTCCTGACATGCACTCCATTTCTATGGAGTACTTCTCAAACCTCTTCAAGGAAAGTCTCGCAACATGATGTGGAAGCTCAAAATGAAGTCATTGACGGAATTCCCTCTATTATTTCTCATGAAGAGAATCAGTCCCTTCTTAAGCCCATAGATCGTGATGAACTCAAGAAGGTAGTCTTTGGGATGTGCACAGGAAAGTCGCCTGGCCCGGACGGTTTCCCTATTGAGTTCTTTCAGGCCTTCTGGGACATCCTGGAGGAGGACGTGTTGGCTGTCATTGAGGAATCCCGAATTAACAAAAGAATGCTCAAGGCTCTAAATCATACCTTTATCTCTTTAATTCCGAAAGGAGAGGGGGGGCTCTCATTTCTGATTTCAGACCTATTGCTCTATGTAATGTGATCTACAAAATTATTTCTAAACTTATGGCTGAAAGACTAAAACCCCTCCTTCAAAATTTAATTTCCCCTGAGCAAGGGGGTTTTGTTGAAGGAAGACAGATCTTGGATGGAGTGATCTTGGCTCAGGAGGCTATCCATTCTATGCATAATTCAGGTAACAAAGGAATGTTCATCAAATTGGATATGTCTAAGGCTTATGACAGAGTAGAGTGGGGTTTCTTGGTCAAGATGTTGGCAGCATTTGGTTTTTCTCAGGACTGGATTGCCTAGGTCATGAGCTGTATCTCTACGCCTTCATACTCTGTTTTAATTAAGGGGCTTCCCTCGCCACCTTTTGGAGCCTCTCGGGGTCTCCGTCAAGGATATCCCTGCTCTCCTTATCTCTTTCTTATCTTGGCTGAAGGTCTTGGCAGACTCTTCCTGAGAAGAAGACGTCAAGGACAGATTACAGGAATTAAAATCGGAGCCGAAGTTTTGACTCATTTATAGTTTGTGGATGATACGGGCTTGGTGGGAGTTGCCAGCCTCAGAGAAGCAATAGGAATCAAAGATACTCTTAACGTCTACCTTCGGGCTTCTAATAAAGCCATCAATGATTCAAAATCAAAAGTGGTCTTCTTCAACCTTGATCAAAGGTCGCAAGAGAGAGTTATGGAGATTTTGGGCTTCACTCGGACCTCCCTTCCTGTTGTTTATTTGGGGGTTCCTCTGCACTTTAAAAAACTGACAGCTGATTTCTGGAAGGACCTGCTAGATGGCATCAAAGAGAGAATGAATCATTGGTCTCATAGATGGTTAAGCTATGGGGGCCGATTAACTTTTTTGAAGTCTGTTATTCAGGCTATGCCTATTTACAAATTTTCAATTCTGGCCGCCCCTCCCTCAATCTGGAAAGAGTTGGACAAAGCAGCTAGAAGTTTTCTTTGGGAAGGTGCCAATGGAGAGAGGAAATGGGCCTTGGTTTGTTGGGATAAGGTCACCCAGCCCAAGGAAAAAGGTGGGTTGGGCTTGAGAAGCTCCAAGTTTAACAATCGGGCCCTGGCTGGGAAATTGTACTGGAGGTGGATTTCTCAGCCTTCGTCTCTCTGCAGCAGAATCTTTTCTAGTAAATACTTGGGTACTGTTCCTCCCAATGACTTGGGCCGCTATCCTCTGGAAGGTAATGGTTCTCTTGTGTGGCATGCGCTCAAGCTTGGTTCTTGCATTATCAAAGATCAATTGTTCTGGAAAGTTGGGAGAGGGGAGAAGGTCCGGTTCTGGACTGACTCTTGGGATCAAAATCCTCCTATTCTTGCAGTGTTTCCCGATCTGATTCCGCTAAAAATAGATCTTGAAGACAAAGGCTGGATTCATATTCAGACCTACTTCACTACCAGCCCGCTGGGGGAATATAAGGTTAAAAAATTTAAGCGGCTGGGTGAATGGCCTATTCCAATCCCCCCGGAGCAGGCCCCAACTCTGGAAAAACTTTTGGCTGAAAGGTTTCTATCTGGGAGTGATGATGAGGATGAGCTTTCTTGGGGCTTTGGGAACCTTGGGGTTTATTCTGTGAAGGAGGGCTATGCTTCGATCCTACCTGAGCCCCCCCACACTCTTTTCCTGTTCATGAATGGAGGAAGATTTGGCATCCCAAGGGCTGGCCGAAAGTGAACTTCTTTGCTTGGCAACTGATGCATAATGGTATTTTGACCTTTGACAACCTTAGAATTAGAGGCATCATTGGTCCTTCCCAGTGCGTTTTATGTTATAGGAATGAGGAAACTGTGAACCATCTTCTGTTTGATTGCTCTTTCACACAGCAGATTTGGCAACGTTGGTTCTCCCACTTTAAACTTCAGGTGCTTGGAGATCTGTCCCGGACCAATTTATGGGAAAACTGGAAGAGATGTAGATTTATTTCTAAAGATCTTCGTACTGGCTTGGGAGATCGGTTTCCTTTTTATTTGGTGGCAGGTTTGGTTGGAAAGAAATGCTCGTATTTTTCGTGAAACCTTCTCTTCGGTGGAGGGGATTTGGCAGATCATTTGGAGCAAAGTTGTGGAAACCGTTGCCATCTATGCTGAGAAGGAAAACCAGCCTGCTTCTAGGCCTTTGAGTGGGAGAGGTGCTGATCTGGAGAGACAGGTAAGAAGTTGTTGGAAACCTCCCCGAAGGCTGGGTCAAAATCAATACTGATGGAGCTGCTAAAGGTAATCCGGGCAATGCTGGCAGTGGTGTTATTTGCCGTGATCATGCTGGGACTGTGCTATATTGGGAATTGCAAGGTCTTGGATATGCCACAAATAATGAAGCTGAGGCCTTTGCTATTAAATCTGCTTCCATCTGGGCCGTCAATCATGGCCATAGAAAGATAATCATTGAGTCTGATTCTCAAATCTTGGTTGGTGCTCTTGATTGCATGCGGAACTTTGCCTTAAAAGCTTGGAGGCTCCAGATTTTGGTTGCCCAAATTTTAGATCTTTGGAAAGAAATTGAGGATGTGATTCCTGTTTATGCTAGTAGATCTCTTAATAAAGCGGCCGATTTCCTTGCTAAGTTGGGTGCTGAGAGAGAGGTTGGGATTCATCTGCATAGCAATTTGCCTGTGGAGAATGTCGAGATCAGACAAGGCCTTGATCAATTCCTGAAATAATGTGCAAAGTTTTTTTTGCTAAGGGTCCTTTCTGTCGTGATTTCGTGACTTGTTGCCCTGTCGCGGCTGTTGGCTGGTTACTGTCGCGATATCGCGACAGGTTGAGTCTTTGTAGTCTCCGGCTGGTTTCTGTCGCGATATCGCGACATGTCACGTTATCGCGGGTCGCGATTCCGTGACATGTTGCGCTATCGCGACATGTCACGTTATCGCGGGTCGCGATTCCGTGACATGTTGCGCTATCGCGACATGTCGCGTTATCGCGTGACGCGATCCCGCGTCTTGTTGCGATATCGCGACATGTCGCGATATCGCGACATGTCGCATTTTCGCGCCTCGCGATTCCTCGACATGTTGCGATATCACGACAGGTCCCGCCTTCCTGGCGTCTGGGTGGTTATCTGTCGCGTTTTCGTGACCTGTTGTGATGCTGCTTCTTTGTGCTGGTTTTTGTCGCGATGTCGCGACAGGTTGTGCCCTCCTGGTCTCTAGCGTTTTTCTTGCGCGATTTCGCGGCATGTTTGGCTCCTTTGCGACTGGGTGGTTTTCCATCGCGATTTTGCAACCTTTTTGAGGCTTGTTAGTTGCTTTATTTTTCTGTCGCGATGTCGCGACGCTTTCTGCGGGCTGCTGTCGAGGGCCTTTCCTGTCGCGATTTCGCGACATGTCGCGTTATCGCGCCTGTTGGTGCCTTAGTGGCCGTGTTGGGTTTTCCTGTCACGATTTCGCGACATGTCGCGGTTTCGTGATCTGTTGCTGTTTCGTGCCTTCCGTTCTCTGTGCCTTGTGGTTCTTAGCCTTGCCTTGGTGCGCCTTCCTTGTTGTTTTGCTTGTGGCTCGGGCTCGGGATGTGTTCTCTCCCGCTTGTATCTGGTTCTTGTTTTAATACAAGTTTTTCATTTTTTCAAAAAAAAAACAAAAAATAAATCATAAATTCCTACATACTATCACCAATGAGGTTAATTTACTGATATTTAGTTTTTTTATTGGAAAATATAAAAATAATTTCATTCCCAAGTTCAATAAAGTATTGGAGCAAATTCAGCCCTTACCCGTATCGCACCGGCTTCACCACTTTTTGAGTCTTGAGGATTTATCATGGTGATTTAATGATGGTATCAACAACACTTCAATTCAAAAAATAAATTTCCTACTTCTCACCCCTCAATTTACAAAATTAGAAGTGTGCAAATGAATTCATTTTTCTAAATTTGAGCTTAAAAAGACCTAGAATGAGCATGGTCTTCCTAGGGTGGGATTATCATAAAATTGGCCTACTGACCCACCTTGGTATAGCCATAAAATATGCATCCATCCTTACATAGTATGGCCACCAAAAAAACCACAAAAACAAATGAAAAAACAAAGAAAATGGCCTTTAAACCACTAAAAACAAGTCAGAATTGATAAAATTCACAAAGGATCAAGATTAAACCTAAATTTTTCATGGATGAATGGAAAATCATCTACTTAAATTCTCAAGAAGGCCATTATGGTCATACCACTCCATGGGAATGAAGTTTTCATTTTCTTTCTTCCATGAAATATCAACAAAATCATCAAAATCCTAACAAAATTGATAAATTCTACAATGGGTAACGTTGAAGGAATGTCAATCAAGTCATATTGGTCAAGCGACTTGCCAATTTCATCACTATTCATGCCCTCATTTACTTGTCACTTGAGGGGGTAGTCATAAAAACAAATTCATAATCAAAATAAACACTTCAACTCTCAAAAGTGAAACATGCATACATTCAAAAGAATCATTGCCAAAGATAAATTTCAAGTCTACGTTGGCGTAAATAATTCAGCACCAATTCAACAAAGAAAATTATTGGTATCCTTGTAAGCCTTAGGACACATATCCCAAAATAGGTATATAATCCAACTAAGAAACCAAGACCAAGTATACCCTAATCCCCTAAGATTGCCATTGTAGTGTGGTTGAAAGGTATACCAAAATCAATCCTTCAATTATGTCAAAAGCAAGGATTCCAATAATATGTGCTATTTCTACAATGGAGGCATCTAAATTTGGTTAGGTTACTATATAAACATAATCATTCTATAGTTTAGTCATCTATTTTTGCTCCATGATCTGTTTCACACAATACATCTAAAAAAGGGGCATCTCTAGAAACTAAAATCACGTCAATCAGATGAGACTGCAATGACACACTCTTATTGATACCATATGGCCCAATTGGAAAATCCTCAAGGGTTAAATAGGGGTTCTAACCACTTTTGGGAAGGTTTATCCCACTTTTAAGATTTTTTGGCCATGTAGCCATGGTCGTCCTACCCTAGGATGACCACATTTCATGGCCATCCTACCCAAGGATGTCCACCAACAACTATCCCTAGGTGTGATGACCATGGTCTAGGCCTCTCAAAATATCAAGGGCGGAACAAATGAAAATTAAATTTTTCCATTTATCCCAGCCAATAAATTATGGTAGATTGAGGGCCTACCAAAACCATCACAACTTGCAAATTGGAGGCCTCTTCCACCCAATGCATGACGAGGATTTTGACAAGTGGCAACACCTACATTTCATGTCCCAACTTGATCCTTTGGCCCTGTGGTTCTCTTTGGCTATAAATTGGAGGTATTCCAACAAATTTCAAGGGGAGGGCTTTGCAAGAATTTTCCACAAAGTGCTATCAAGATTCACTCTCGCATTTTACCCTAGTATTTGCCCTTGGAATATTCATCAATCGAAAGCGTATTTAATATATCCCTAAATATGCACATCCATTCCAAAACCCACCCATTTATGTGAGTTATATTACCAAATTTGACAACACCCCTCGAAGTATTTTGGACCAGATCCTAGTGGAATTGGTAAAAACCACCAGGTTTGGTGGCTATCCCCTAGGATGGTTAACAGTCCCAATTGCAACATCCAACTACAAACATGAAATGGCATGCAATTTTGATTCAATTTCAATGTAGATCATTTCTAGAGTAGTTTACATACATCATATTAAAATTTGATAAAATTTGTAGCAGTTTTGGACCCTCAATTAGGATTTTTGTGATGATAGTCCAAATTGGAACACGCAGGGACAACCATATGTTCTACTTGCAATTTCATTTCAATTTTTGCATAACTTATTCATAAAGTAGATAATATATTTCATTCTAAGTTTTGATACAATTTATAGCATTTTTGCATCATCTATTACACCTTTTGTATTCAGTGTTGTATGTATATTCATGATTTAATATTAATACATACATGCAATTAACAAAATTTAGTTTCCTATGTGTAGATATAGGTATTCTAGTGCACGAGGAAGAAGCTAAACATTCAAATATGGATAGATCGTCATAGAAATAGAAAAATCCCGCTCTTAAATTGTGAGTGCGAGGAAAATACTGAAATCACACCTTGAGTTTTTGAAAGGATTATATCCTTTGGATATTGTAATGAGTTGTATCAATTGAGAACCCTCAAGGGGATTTTTTATAACCGCATATTTGGTAAATGAAATAATATAAAGAGAACACCTCATTTCTTTAACTTATTTGTCATTTATGCTTAATTTAATGTCACTTTTGAATGCTTAAATAGAACAATAGATGCATTTCAATTCCTTTTTTTAGTATGCCATTTTTTCCACTCTACAGATGTCCTAATACTATCCTCTCCTACATTAACATAAAATATTTTTTATAACTCAAGGACAAATTAGTTTCATAGCATCTTTTGAGAAAATTTTCCAAATGTGTTGTGGCTTCCTCAAGAGACTCACCATAAACTACGACGTCATCCATATATACTTCCATAGTTTCTCCAGTCATAGTAGAGAAGATACTCGAACTACATTTTAAAAAGAGGTAGGTGCATTACATAAACCAAAAGTTAAGACTTGGTAAGCGAAGGTTCCTCATGAACAAGAGAACATTATTTTATCCTAATCCCCTTCCCCAATATGTATCTAATTGTATCCACTGAACCCATCCAAGAAAGAAAAATACTTTCTTCTTGCTAAGGTATCAAGGACTTGATCTATAAAGGGTAAGGGGAAGTGGTATTTTATTTTTGCCTTATTGAGCATTTTGTAATCAACACAGATATGCCACTTTAAATTTTTCTTGGGCACCACCACAAAATGTTATAACCACTCACTATCAAATATAGGGCATATAAATCCAACTATTAGGAGTTTATGTAAATTAGTTTTAATAATTTCTTTCATAACTGGATTCATCCTACATTGTGGTTGTCTTACTGATATTAATTCTTCTTTTATATATATGCTATGAGTATAGACTTCAGGAGAAATTCATCCATGTATGAATAGTCCCAAGAAAAATAATTTTGGTTTTTGACTAGTATATTTTTTAGGGTTTTCTTTTGAAAAATTGTCAAATAATTGTTTGCATTCAATATCCTCCTAGGTTCAACCTCAATTTGTTTGAATTGGTTATATTTATTTCCAACAAGTGGAGATTATGTAGGAGCGTAGTATGATTCTCCTTGGAAAATTTTTGTTATAAATATATATTCATCATTTTTATCTTCAAGATCACCCAATGCCATTATTGGTTGAATCATTGATAAATCACCAACATTCTGATTTTCACAGTCAGGTTTTCCAAAAAACTCGACAGATTGTCCAGGTAGATGTATAATTAAATTTTTAACATTATAACCATTAGAAATGGTTATTTATATATTCTTGTAGCTTATATAGGCATCAACTATTGCCAGTTAGGGTCTACCTAGGAGGAGTGGATAACCACCTAACCCAAACTTTAATTGGGACACTAGGAAATCTATTAGACATTCTGAAACAGACCACTGCGGTTTGTCTATTGACTAATTAATAATTTACTATCAACCAATATTAAACATGCATGCACAATACAATATTATTGCATACAAACATACAATATAAATTTAAAGGAATACAATCAGAATTGAATTTGCCACTTCAGAAGGGTAGATCCCATCCACGTAAGGGAAAATATAATGTGAATAGCACAGATGAAAAAATATAAATGATGATGATTAAAATAAATAAATTTGGAACTATCAATAATAAAATATTTGTGTTATAATATAGTCATCGAATATATTAATAATGCAGTGTAACATGACTCTCCTCCTCGAAAATCTTTGTCCTCAAAGCTAGAAATGACTGGAAGATACTTTCATATTCCCAGGTTGCATCTTCTTCAGGTATATCCTGCCACTTGATGAGAAATTCTTGAATGTGACGAAATATGAGTCTGCATGTTCTATTTTTTAGCACTTCTTCTGGTTGTAGATAGATACGCCCTTCTTCATCCAGCACTGGTAATTTTGATTGAGAGTGTACTTTATGGCCAATCACCATTTTGAGACAAGAGACAGGAAATACTGGATGTATGAGAGAATATTGGGGGAACTCCAATTGATATGCTACCTTGCCAATGCGATGCATAATTCTATAAGGACCATAGAATCATGGTGCCAAATTCTAACTAGATTTGAGCTTCAATGATAACTGCTTGTAGGGCTGAAGATGTAAGAATACCATATCACCAATATTGAATGTTCTTTATGAATGTTGCTTGTCTTGTTGTCGCTTCATACAATTTTGTTCTTAGACCAAATTATCTTTCAAGATAGTGAGCATTACTTGTCGCTTTTGTAACCAATCGTCGACTTGGGCCACTTTGGAAGATCCTTGTACATAATTAGCTGTTGTTGGTGGATTCATTCCATATAATGCTTCAAAGGGAGACATATTAGTGGAAGAATGATAAGTACCACCATTCTGCCAATGACAACCATTGACTCCATTGATATTGTTTATCCTGAACAAAACATCTTCGGTAGGTACCCAAACATTTATTAACTACCTCTGTTTGACCATCAGTTTGTGGATGGTATGCAGAAGACATATTTAATTTGGTACCACTAAGTCAAAAAAATTCTCTCCAAAAATTGCTAGTAAATATGGGATCACGATTACTTACAGTATTTTGGGCATTCCATATAATTTAAAAATTGAATCCATAAATACCTTGACTACTTTGCTTGTTGAAAATGGATGTTGTAAAGCTTGAAAATGAGAATATTTTGAAATGCGATAAACTACCATGAAAAATACTTTTTTACCTTATGACTTAGGAAAAACTTCAATAAAATCCATGTAAATATGTTCCCACTGGCGATCCAGAATAGGTAATGGTTGAAGCAATCTTGGTGATTTGACTGTTTCTCCCTTATTGCATTGGCACACTTCACATTCAACTACACATTGCTTAACCTCTTATTTTAATCCTTTCCAACAAAAGGATTTTTTAACTCGCATGTATGTTTTCAAAAACCCTGAATGTCCTACTAAAGGAGAATCATGTGACTCTTCTAGAATCTGTACTTTGATTGGTGAATTTTGAGGGATGTAAATACGATTCTTCTTACATAATATTTGGTCATCATATGTGAAAAGAGGGTATTTAGAGGAACCCATAGATAATTATTGAATTATTTGAGTTGTTTCACTGTTGGACAACCATTCTTCCTACAATTGAGACACCCACTGCGAACATGGTCCTAAAATGGCTTTAATAACTACTTCATCTTCGTATTTTATAGATAATGCATCCATTGCCACATTTTATTTACCTTTCTTATATTCAATCACAAAATCATATCCCAATAATTTAGTCAACCATTTATTTTTTTCGGGATAAGAAAACCTTTGTTCTATAAAATTCTTGAGACTGTTGTGATCGGTTTTAATAATAAAATGACTATTGATTAAGTAATGCCTCCATTTTTACACTGCATGTAAAATAGCCAACATTTATTTTTCATAGGTGGATTTACCCAAATTTTTCCCTAAAATTTGTTTACTTTCAAAATCCAAAGGATGACCATCCTGTATTAGTACAACACCAATACCTTTTCCTGAGGCATCGCATTCAATGATAAATGGTTTTTGAAAGTCTGGAGTGGCTAGAACTGGAGTCATACACAATGCCTTCTTGAGAGCCTCGAAGGCTTTGGTAGCTACTTCTGACCATTTAAAAGCATCCTTTTTGGTGAGAGCCATGATGGGACCCATGATTTTACCATAGTTACACACAAGTTTGTGGTAATAGCCCATGAGACCCAAAAAATCATGAAGTTTCTTGATGGTTTTAGGCAAAGGCCAATCCTGTATTGCCTTAATCTTATTGGGATCCACCTTAACCCCTTATTGAGATACTATATGACCGAGGTACTCAACTTATTGAACAAAAAAGGAGCATTTAGATCATTTGACAAATAAATTTTCCTTGTGTAGGATATGTAGAACTCTGTCCACATGTGCTAAGTTATCTTTCCATGATTTACTATAGATGAGTATGTCATCAAAGAATACTAGAACAAATTTTTGTAAGAATGGAGGAAAAACCTAGTTCATGAGACTTTGGAATGTAGATGGTGCATTAGTGAGACCAAAGGGCATGACCAAGAATTCATAATGATCTTCATGAGTTCAAAAGGCTATTTTAGGAATATCCTCATCCCTAACTCGAATTTGGTGAAATCCTGAGTGTAAGTCAAATTTGGTGAAGAGTTTGACACCATGTAGTTCATCTAGTAAATCATTAATGATAGGAATAGGAAACTTATCTTTGATTGTGAAGTTATTGAGAGGATGAAAATCTATACACATACACCAATAATTGTGTTTTCGACGAACTAAGACGACAGGTGAGGAATAAGGATTAGTACTATAATAGATGACACCATGGTCTAATAGTCTTGGACAATCTTCTCAATTTCTATTTTTTGGGGTTGGGGATATCGATAAGAATGAACATTAGAAAGAAGAATTCCTGGCACAAGATGGATAGCACGTTCATGAGATATTTTGGGGGGTAAGCCTTTGGGTTCTTGAAAACATTCCTCATAATGATCCACAATGTGTTGAAGATCTTCCTCTTTGATTTTAAACATATGTAGTTCTAATTTCTCTATGCAATTGATTCAGGCTATGAATCCCCCGTCATATTTTCTTAATATATTTTTCATGCTATATGAACTTACAACTTTTGATAGAGGTGTGGGTATTCCTTGAAGACAAATAGTCCTCCCATTGGCTTGCCATTCGATAAAGTGATGTTTATGGTTAAAACCCATGGTGGTTTCCAATTGTTCCATCCATGTAACGCCTAAAATAACTTTTGAATTTCCTAATTCCATAAAAAAAATAGGACCTTTCCAAGTATACATACCCATTTGTAATGAAATTGAATATGTTTTACCTAGACATTGAGAAATTTCCCTGCTTGCAGTTCTGACTAGAAACCGATCTTGACTAGAAGAGAAGATGTGCAACCCCAATGTCCTTGCAAGTTTTGCATCAATGAAGTTGTGAGTACTTCCAAAATCAATTAATACTATCACCCTCTATTTCTGAATGAAACCTACCACCTTGATTGTATGGTGAGAAGATAACCCCATGAGAGCATGTACTAAAATAGTCATGGTATCCTCCTCAATGACAACTTCATCGTGTTCATTTTGGTCCTCAATTGGGAGATCCTTAGGTGCATCATACTCCTCTATTTCTTCTTCTTCCTTGTTGGCATATTCAATCTGAAAATTTTATCATGGTGTACATGCTTGGTATTTTTTATGTTGAGTGAAACATTTGTAGCAAAAGTACCACGATGGTTGATCATTTCTATGGAAAGAGTTTTTTTGAAATGGAGGTCACCCATATGAATCACGTCGTGTGGATGGGCCGACATGCGCCTTTGTCTCCGCAAAATTAGAAATCCTTATACACTCATCCAACTCGGATGGATTTTTTAAGTCTACTTCAACTTTAATATGTGCTTTTAATCCATTTCAAAAATCCACTACTACCATATCCTATGGCAGGTCTTGTGCATAGTGAAGCATACTAGTGAATTCTAAAATATAGTCCCCTACTGATCCTGTTTGCTTAAGTGACAACAATCGTACTATGTATGAACCTGTAGGACCTTTGTCAAATCTATGAAGAAAGGCTTTTCTAAAAGTATCCCAATATAATGTATACTAGGGATCCTCACATTTATACCATGTAAACCATTGATAAGCTTCAGTGTTGAATTTGGTTGCTGCAAAAGAGACTTTGTCCCCTTCCTGGAATTTATAGAATTCTAATATGCCTTCTATTTTTGCAATCCACCTGCATGGATCCTAGCCTTTAAAGGTAGGCATGTCAACATGTGGATAATTGACTCCAGTTGGACCTCTTGGTTGGAAGTGAACATTATTTCTATCTTGTTCCTCGTTACTTCTCTATCTCTGGTTGTTATTTTGATAAGGTCTATTAAAACCTCTTTGTTGCTCCCTATTTTATTCATTACCCCAATCCTCAATATTTTGGTGACCATGGTGATTCAAGGATTGACTATTTTGACATCTATGGTATGTATCATCGTCATAGTAGATGTTCGTACTCCAATGATTGGAACTAGAAGGATTTTGTTGGGGTGGTTTCCTAGATGCATTAAATCTTGCAGTCATAATTTGAAGATTTAATATTAATTTTTTTAACACCTCATCATTGATCTATAGATGATTACTTTCTACTTGGATGACATTTTCATGTGCAGAATCTGGAGAGGAATTGGATGCCATTGGGCTGACAACTCGATGACTCGGGTTAAAACTACCAATTTTGCAAGGAGAAGGAGAATTTTTTGTACCTTGGTTTTGATGAGCTCTTCTTGTGTTATTTTTGGGATTTTCTGAGCTTGATAGTCGACTGTTAGATCCTTTGGTCCAACTTCTTCTCATGCACCTTCCAAAATCTCCTGCTTAGAAGTCTTTGAGCTTCAATTTTATGCAAAAAATTGTTAAATTGCCCAAAAATTTGATTTATATTCTGCCTAATTGTCACTCCAACTATGATGTAGATTTGAATTTTCTTGGCTCACCTCCTTGACAACTTTGAACAGTTTCTTGACAACTTTTGATAATTTCTTGACAATTTCCTTGACAAATTTTCTACACTTAACAACTTGACACTTGACAAGTTTTGCAAGATTGGATAATTGCTAAGACACTCCTGTGACTAGACTCGATATGCAAGTTTGGACAATTGCTAAGACACTCTTACAACTAGACGATATGCACTAGACACCCCTTGATATACCCAAGACCACACGATTCTACGAATGTGATACAATATAGCCGAAACACCCAGAGATACCAGCATGACACGACTCATAGTAATGCTGACCAGACACAACCAGACAACTATACACAACCCCTGATGTTGTGAATGGCAAAAATGATAGGACCCACGTAGAGGATGATAGCATAAGATACCTATGACAATGGATACATGGACAATGGGACAGACAATGACAATGAAAACAAACCCCATAAAAGGATACGTAGACAATGAGACACGTGGGATAGAAAACAATGATGAAAATGGAACCCATGGAAGGACACGCAAGACAAACAATAGATCAAATGATAGGGAAGGGTTACACATGCATGAAGGAATAAGCACCCATGTGACCTAAGTCACACTTCACTATTGATGATGCCTCTATTATAAATTATTTTTGCACCCCCACACAGTGTATGTGGGATAATTGTCCCTATTGAATAATAAAAATAAATTAAAGTGCACTTAGTACGTTAGGTTATAATCAATAATTGAAATTTTTCCTACGTTTTGATTGGCTAGTAGTTGTTCATCCATAGAAGGCGATGTTTGATTTGGTTTCACAGTGATTCATCATTGGATTTAGGAATTTGACACTGGTTTAACCACCCTATGCTAACCGATTCTTCCTGATCAGTGTGCTCCTGTGTATCATGGTGTTGTGGATCCACACCTGCACTTATGGTGTAGGTTTGTAACACCTATCTCTATGATCCCTATTTTTCTATCTTTGACGTGAATGGCGACTACAACTATGGTATGTTTGGAAGAATTTATTTAATCAAACCTAGGACTTATTTTGAAACCATGCATTATCCCAGAGTTTTGCAGTTTGGATAGTAGTATTATAATAGTGGCTAAAGGTTATACGCCTATGTCACTACATGTTGTACACTTGTTGCATCTATGCAGAAAGGGTTTTACGTAGCCAAGATCATGTCTCCTGATACCACTTAAAACAGACCACTGGTTTGTATGTCAACTAATTAATGATCTGCTATCAACCAATATTAAACATATATGCACAGTAGAATATTATTACATAGAGACATACAATATAAATTCAAAGGAATACAATCAAAATTGAATTCACCACTTTGGGAGGGCATATCCCCATTATGTAAGGGTAAATATAATGCAAATAGCACAGATGAAAAAATATAAATGATGATGATTAAAATCAATACATTTGGAACTATTAATAATCAAATATTTGTGTTATAATATAGCCACTGACTATATTAATAATGTAGTGTAACACATTCCCATGCATCTATTGTAACTATAATGTCCCCCGACATTCCTTCAGGTAGTACTGTAGATTTTTCAACCAATTGAATAACAATCTTAGTTGGATTTATATTTGTGAGTTTAAGTTTCAACATAGTATTTTTAGGCATGACACTAATGGTTACCACAAAATCTACTATTGTGTTGGGTAATGGATAGCCTTTGATTTTGATTTTTAAAATAGGGCTTCCTAGGTTAGAATATTTTTGGTGGTAGATGTTTCGAAGCATGAGATCATCTAGATATATTTTTTTTTCTTAGATACAATTCCTATATGGATTTTGTGTAAATTGGAACATCTCTTATATCCTAGAAAAGATGAATTGTGACTGCTAATATTTTTAGATTGGATAAAATATCAAACTCTGGGTGTATTGGCTTTCTTGGTTCCTATAACCTTTCAAAAAAATGTGGAACCTCTTATCTATAATTTTTAGTAATTTGTTATTTCTCTACTTCATCTACAAGATGTGATTCCTCATTTTCTATATCTACATTTTTCTCCTCTTATACCAAAGGAGCTACTTCTGCTCCTACTTTTGTACCTGACCTTATTTGTACAGGATTACAACCTTCTCTAATATTGTATATTGGAAACATTTTCTTTTCCACTTGGTATATTTTTTTATTTGATTTTTTGTTATTGGGCTTTGATGTGGGTTGTGCAGGAAGTTGAGCATGTCTCAAACCAAGGGTAGCTGGCAATCCTTACTATAGTGGCACTTGCTTTGCATTCTGTGGATTTGAAATCTATGCATTATAGTTTCTCCATTGAGATCTAGACTGCTTATATGGCATCCATGGGTATGGATTATAAGGAGGTAGTTACATGAATAAAGGTTAAGTTTAGCCACCCAATATGGGTTGATGGGGATAAAAATAACCTTTGAAAAATAGGGTGGCATTCTAGCTGGGATGTTATTTCCCATAGGATATTATTGCCTATTTCTCCTATTTCCTATGAAATATACGTCATATAATTTAGGATCTTCTCTAACTCTTGGTAATTGTGGGAACAACTTCGTCTTATGGTATTTCTGACAAACATCACATACTATAACCTTTTTTTTTGGACATGCATTTTTATGCTACTTCCCTCTACATTTGGGATAGAAATATGATAATGATGCCTCATTATCCTGCTTCTTTTTCTAAAGAAGAATAGTATCCATCTAAAATTTAAGAGATGACAACATATCAAATTTTAGTTCTTCTAGAATGTACCCTATTTCAGTTTTGGTGATTGTGGTTGTTGTTTTGTAACTTTGAGAGATTGGTTTACCTTTCCTTGTTGAATAATTTTGACATAAACATCGAATATATAACATTTAATATTGGTAAATATCTCCTCCAGATATCACATCCAGTGCTTCAAGTGACTCATAGGTGAGTCCTTTTAATAAGATACTTCTTAAGGACCTATCACTAAATTTTGCATGGGGAAATCTTTGGAGGTTAAAGCTAAATCTATCCTAGTATTCTTCCAATGATTCATCTTCCTTTTGAGTCATATCAAATATTTCCTCTCTAGAATATCATGCCCTACCAAAGTTTTGGTATTGGTATAGGAAGAGTCTTTTCATATCTTCCTAGGTAGTAATCTATTTATTTCCTAAACTAATGAATTAGTGCAGGGTTGCATCATCTAAGATTAAGGGAAATAGTTTTAGTTTTTGGGCATCATTCTTGTAATCTACTGACCTACATAAAACATCATACTTAAAAAGTAACATGTCTCCAACACATTGGTGGAGGTTATGAGGGTGATAAAATTTCAATTTCAAGATTTGGTACAACTAATTGAGGGGATTCCTATGAAACAATGTTTTTAATATTGAGAAAACGATCATATGGTTCATGGTGGACTCATACAAGATTAGGTGGAAAAATTTTGTAGATAAATTAACTTAAAAATTTTAAATTAAATTATCATAGAATATGTTTTTACAGTTGGTACTTCCCTAGCAATGGTGCCAAAATGTTGGGTAAAACATTGGTTACATCTACAATTAATTTATTACCTCCATTTAAATTGTCAAACCTAGGAAAACTCATTAAATTTGTGAAGTACCATGCATAATTTATGCTTGTAAAAATAATAGGATGAATCCACTATGTCCTAAGGTTTGGGGGGTTTGTAATGTCATTCTATTTCTTGTCCAAACCATTAATATAGCCTACATTGTCAAACACATGACTAGAAATAAACTATAAAAAGTAAGAACATACTGTAGACACCAAAACAACACCAATCCAATTATGTGACTATAAACACTAATCGCTTTGACACACATAGCCCCAAGGGCAGACCCTAGAGGTTAAATAGTGGTCCTAACCACTTTCACAACAGTTTTAGAAGTTTAGAGATGAATTTGGCACCTTCAGGCACTTTGCTCAATATCTGTTCCACCCTGGAACGAATTCAAACTGGGATTCGCCCCACCCATGGATGAATTCTGAATTCACTCTAGGGTGGGGTGAATTGCAGGTTTGACGGGGAAAAAGTCAAATATTGACAAATGATAGCTCAGATTCATCACTCAACTCTTCCTTCGTCACATGGGAGTATGGGTGAGCGTTTTCTAGCGTTAGAGGCATTTGCAAGGTCAGTCATGAAGTCCCAATTTAGGGAGGAATATCCTTCCCCTCGAGAAGGCATGATTGCCAAGTGGTGCCTCTACACGCCCATTTCAAGAGACCTCCAGGTCTATAAATTGGTGAGTTTTCTCAGCCTAAAATATATAGAGAAGGAGCATTTTAGAGCAACAAAGTGTTGTCATTTTATTTACATACCTCACACCTTTTGGATTTGTGCCTTTCACATCCTTGATCTCCTTTAGAGGGGAGGTCATTGGGTGACTATTGGAAGGATGAATCTCAAGCCCAAAACCTAAAATTTGGCCACAATATCCCACCAAATTTTCTAAAAATACCACACAAGAGGTTTTGGACCCATCCCAAGTGGATTGGTGCCGAAATCAGGCCTCAAACGACGGGTGGCCTGCCCCATGGGCGCCCCCTCCCATACTGCCACAATCCTAATTGCCCCCTTTCAGAGTGATGGGGATTCCATGGTAGACTTGTTTTATGTCATTTTTGCATTCAATTCTATGATGCTTAGATAGGTTGCCATTTGAATTTCGTCTCGTTTTGAACAATTTTGATCATATTTCTATCCTTGCTCGTTTTTACTAACCTATAGGTAGCATCATCAAATTACCATTGATGGAGGCTAAATTGGAAAAATATGACCATCTAGGTCTTCCCAAAATGCCCCTAATTATCTAACCCCAAGTTTGCAGGTCTTTTGGAGCTTCCTAGGTAGGACATTCAGATATTACCTTTTTGGCATTTTATTGTAGGTGAATTCGTCCCACCCCGAAGTGAATTCAAATCAGTGAGGAATTTATTGATTGTTCTTTTTGCAAGGCCTTCTTGGTGGTCTCTTGATGCCTCTGTCAAATTTTTAGAGCATTTGGACTTGTTTTAGTCATAGTTTAATTCATTTTTCTCATTCACTTATTGTAGGCTTGGGGATTGCATGTTTTGTTTCATCTGCAGGTGCTACTGACCATTTCTTGTTCTTTTGAATGTAGGGTTTGGACATTGGAGGAGCATCAAGGAGTCCAAACTCATCAATGCAAGTTGCGGCAACATTTGGTCCACCCATTTTACATGTGGGCACGCGGAAGAAGGAAATGCACTCATGGATGTAACAAGAACACACATTTAAATGCTCCTAGCCCTTGGAAAGGGAGGATGCACATTGTAACCGAGTTTGAAACATATCAATAAAAAGGGCTGTATTATTTATTCACTTGTGTTTCATTTCAATTCGCTCATGCCTTTCCCTCTTTTCATGCACTTTCAAATTCCTAGGATTTAGCGCTGAGTTCGGTTTTTGTTTGCATTTCGCATATTCGCTTTCCTTTTTTTTTGTATCTTCATGATTTCAGTGGTGATCATGGTGGGACCTTGTCCTCTATTTTTAAGATCAGAGATCTGATCCAAACTTGGTTGTTTTTTCTTACAGGTACCACATTTTCATACGCTGACTGTTGTTCGTTCCATCAAGGGGCGAATACAGAGTTGTAATTCGTCTCATCCAGGGATGAATGGGAATTTGTACCACCCTAGGATGAATACAGCCTTGTAATTTTTTCCACCCTGGGATGTATTCCAGTCTGTGAGGCTTCCGTGTAGAAACTTAGAACCGATAGATTCGGGCAGAGAAGAGGTAAGAATTCTGCACTATTCCTATCATTTTTTGTCTTCAGTTTTTCAGTTTTTTTGGTTCCTTTTGCATGCATAGAAAAAGTTTTGCTGCATGTTTATTTTGTTTCATGCAAAATAAAAAGAAACCCACACACCACATGGAAACCAAGGAGCTAGTCGTAAAACCCCAGCCCTTGATCAAGACCAACGGTGGATTTCATCACCACCTTGGCTTGAATTTTGCATTCATAAACCCCGATCGCTACTGTTGCTAGACGTAAATCCTGATGAAAGCTGACCAAGTGTAGTTGGGGTGATTCCTAGTGCACAAGGATAAGTCTTCTATGGTACGTGTCATAAACATGGAGATTCCCCTTCCATACCACCTATGTTCCATGTACCATCTACTCTCATGTACCTATAGTTTCCCTCACGTAAGGGCAGGTATATAGAGAGGTTGGTATATCAGCCTAGCAATGGTATATCGAAGGGGCGACCAATTTTGGGAGTCATAAGAGCCCTCATTTTGCATTTAAACATGTTAGGAGGGAAACTGAAGGGGATTGTTTTATTGATAAAAAGGTTATAATATATAGGCATAAGCCTATATGATGAACATGCCACTTGTCAATGAAACTGACAAGTGTCAAACTAAAGGCATAGTGCAATTTAACTCTAACATTCACCTTTAAAGTGCACTATCCTAACTAAAGAAAAAAACAAAGCAAGTCAACATTAGGTAACATTTCCCCTTAATGTTGACTTCTCTAAAAAATAACCTATCATCCTCTTTTTTTTTTGTTCTAGGCTCATGCTCTTTGCGCTTGGCTCTCCAACTATGAATAATGCTAGATCCACTATGTATACATCTCGATTTGTTGCCTCAGGGTTATCCACTTCAATGGGTTTGTTGCCACTGGGTCAGCCATCTAAGTGCCTCAGGGTCATCATGGGTGCCTCAAAGTCAGCCACATCTGGGTCTGTTGCCTCTGCAGGTCATCCTCAGAGGATGTTGCCACTCGTAGGTCACTAACTAGATTCACCATGAGTATGAAATCCCTCCTCATGGTGAAATCAATCTAGAAGGTTTTGGTCTCTGCCAAAAAATGCACCTAATGAAAGGAAAAATGAGCCATATAAGAGTGTCAGTCTCTACTGAAAATGCACTCAATACAATAAAAATGATCCATAGATCAAAATAGGAGGAGAGAAGAAGAAAAGAAGGGAATATTCTGAAGTGTCTTCGTCTGTAGTCTTCAGAAGTAGATCCGAAAAAAACCTCGGATAGAGTCTAGGGTGTCTTTGTCTGTAGTCCCTAGTATAAGTGTCCTTATGGTGACCATGTCATCCCACCGAAATGCATGGGTAACTAGCCGCTGCATTCGCCAAGTGTATAGAAAATATCACTAGGTACAAGGATCACATATAAAATTACCTTGGGAGTTTCGGGTACAATAGAGAGTGCACTCCAAGGTAGAAAAACTTTGAGGCTAAAAAACTGAAGTGAAACAGCCTCAAAATTACAATTTGACACCACCATTGTGTCCGTCACGGAAAAATGTTTCCAACGACTATAAATACCCCTATATTCCACCATCAAAGGGGCCTTCATCATGTGGAAAAAACATCATGCCTATCTAAGGCAGAAAATAGACAACATCGCTCAATGGCGGCATCGCTCTCAGGCAGAAAAAATAGCATCAATTTCCCTCACAAGGGAATTACATGGGATATTTAGGGCCATATAAATTTAAAATTTTACTTTTAAATAAAAATGGTCTGCTTCTTTCAATTCCTCATTGAGAAAAAATTCAAATGATCCCCTCCACTTGTTCCTTTCCAAAAACTTAACAACTTTCTTAACTACACTTTACTCCACTTGTTCTTATCCAAAACCTTAACAACTTTCTTAACTACACTTTGAAATAGAAGTATACTTTTTTTTACAACCCATAACCTAAACATGTTAGTCCAAAAGTAAACAGCGTAAGGTTGGAAAGATTATTTTAAGCCTCAAATAGAACAATTGATACCCAATAGGAACAACCACCATCGCTGCAACCTTCGCATGGCCACGAGCCTATACACCTAGCGCAGCCTGTTGAGCAAGGTGTTGCAAGAAGTTTGTCATTGTTGTCAACACAGGCAGTTAGATCCAATGATGCAGTGGACAGACAGTGTAGGAGTCATTCAGATGTAGAGGACAGAAGTTTCCTGGAAAATAGAGATGACCCAGTTTCAAAAATTCAAAGAAAAAGACAAGTTAGAAAACTTTCGCGCTATCGTGACATGTTTTCTGTTGTGATTTCGTGACAAGTCGGAGGAGAGAGAAGGCACAGTCAAAAATGTCATGATTTCATGACAAGTCAAAGGAGAGAGAAGGCACAGTCGAAAATGTCATGATTTCATGAAAAGTCGGAGGAGAAAGAAGGCACAGTCAAAAATGTCACGATTTCGTGACAAGTCAGAGGAAAGAGAAGATGCAAGGCAAACTGTCACGATTTCATGACATGTTGGAGGCCAAGAAGCTAAGTCGAGAAACTATAGCGATTTCGCTACATGTTGATTTTTCGCTGGCCGAAGCAAGGAGAAAGCGTTGAGTTGAAAAGCTGTAGCGATTTCGCTACAAGTCAAAAGTGCACAAAGCAAAGGTGTAGTGATTTTTCTACGGGTCAAAATTGCACAAAACAAAGGTGTAGCGATTTCGCTATGAGTTGAAAAAGCACAACATGAAGGTGTAGCAATTTTTCTACAAGACAAAAGTGCACAACGTGAAGGTGTAGCGATTTCGCTACCAGTCAAAAGTGCAGAACTCAAAGATGTAGCGATTATGCGACAAGTCGAAAGTACGAGGCACAAAAGTGTAGTGATTTCTTTGCAAGTCATAATTTCATGGGCAGAAGCAAAGTTGGAAGCACAAGGCACAATATTGTAGCGATTTCGCTACTGCATGAGGCTAGGATTGTACGGAAGCCGAAAGCGTCACGATTTTACAAAAGCTGAAAGTGTCACGATTTCATGACAAGTTGCAAGAAAAGCTTTAGGAAGCCAAAAGCATCGCGATTTTGTGACAAAGATGAGGATGATGTCAGCAAAAGCTGAAAGTGTCATGATTTCACGACAAGTTGCAAGAAAAGCCTCAAGAAGCTGAAAGCGTCACGATTTCACAACAAAGATGAGGATGACGTCAGCAAAAGCTGAAAAGCATCCCGATTTCATGACAAGTTGCAAGAAAAGCCTCAGGAAGCCAGAAGCGTCGTGATTTCGCAACAAGATTAAGAATGACATCAGCAAAAGATCAAAGTGTCATGATTTTGTGACAAGAACGGTGGCAAAGCTTTCAAAGGGCAAAAGAGTCACGTTTTCACGACAGCAAGGGAAAGAAGGCGTACGGTTGTAAAAGGTGTCACGATATCATGACATGTTGGAGTTTCACGAGGAAAGCCATAGAACCAGATAGATTGTTGGAGCCAACAAAGTTAAATCTGGGTCAACAAATATTAGGGTTTTGAAGCCAACATTCTTTAGGGTTTGAAGCCGACATTCATTAGGGTTTGAAGCCGACATTCATTAGGGTTTGAAGCCAACAATCATTAGGGTTTTAAGTCGACATTCATTAGGGTTTGAAGCCGATATTCATAAGGGTTTGAAGCCGACAATCATTAGGGTTTTAAGCCGACATTCATTAGGGTTTGAAGTCGATATTCATAAGGGTTTGATAGCCAATGCTCTTTAGGGTTTAAGCCAACTACAGTCTCAATATTGTTCTTGAAGATTTATTCTATAAAAGGAGGGGCTAATTCAAGATGGAGAGTGAGGAGTGCGAAGATAATGTGTGCATGCAAAATTTGTAGTGTGCAGAGAGTGAGTCGTTTCGATTTGAGCTAAGGCTGAAGTGATATTTCTTTTGTGACGAAGTGAACTGTGCATATCGAATCTTCGTGAATTAAGAGCGCGATGTGAAGAGGTTGTGTTCGAAGTCCGAAGTGATAGTGCATAGACTGCAAAAGTGATCAATCATATGATTGTAGTAGAGAGTGTGAAGAAGTACAGAGAAGCGGTCGGATAGTGTGAATCATTTTGCACAGGAGCAGCAGAATGTAGAAAAACAACAGACTGTGAGAAATGAGGTGAAAGTTTTATTCTGTAATTTTCATTATTGTCTTCCAAGTTGTAGCTTGGCATAAGGGGTTGGAGCCTCTTTCCAGTAGGTGTTGGTAAATTAGGAGTTGGTGCTCCATTCTGTTTAAAACAGATAAAGCAAAGGGGTTGATGCTCCTTCCAGTTGGTGCTGGTAAAAGATTTTGTAAAGTTGTAGCTTTACATTTGACTGGATTTGGATGGTAGTCCAAGCAGTCATTTTGAGGAGTAGCCACATTGGTGAACCTCGTTAATATGATGTGTTGTGTGTCATGCTTTCTTGCTGCATTTGATATTTTGTTTATCAGTTTTAAATAATTGCTGGATTTAAAACTATATATATTAGAATTTTTAAAGATCACACTGATTCACCCCTCTCTCAGTGTCACTGTGATTACAACAATTGGTATCAGATCCAGGTACCTGAACAGGCTCAATCAGCTAGGGTGATCCCAGTAAGTGACTTTATGATAGGTGGTGAAGGTTTCTCCTCAAACAAGTCACCACTGTTTGACAGAACAAATTATGCTTTTTGGAAGATCAGAATGCAAACATATCTCCAAGCTTTGGGATTTGACATCTGGAATGCAGTAGTCAATGGTTACACAGCTCCTGCTACTGCTCCAACCGACAGCATCGATAAAAAGGAGTTTGAAAATGATTCTAAAGCTAAAAATGCCATCATGTGTGGATTAGTGGATAGTGAGTTGGACAAAATCATAAACTATGTTTTAGCAAAATATGTGTGGGAAAAACTAGAGAATATTCATGAGGGAGATGACAAGATCAAGGAAGCTAAGCTGCAAACTCATCGATCTCAATTCGAATCACTAAAAATGACCAACGATGAGAACATAGAAGCCTTCATGCAAAGGGTAAATGGAATCACTAATTCAATGAGAGGTCTCGATGAAAAGTTGGATGATGCTACTATTGTGAAAAGGGTTTTAAGGTCGCTTCCTCACAGGTTTGATTCTAAAGTCTCTGCTATAGAAGAGGCTAAAGACTTAAATCATTTCAGTATGGATGAGATGCATGGTTCCTTGACGGCTTACGAAATGAGAATAGGAAAGTCTAATCCTACAGACAGAGAAGCAGCATTTAAAGCCCAAAAGGGTAAAGACACAAAGCAATAATCTGAAGAAGAAGAAACTTCAGACGAAATGGAAGCAAATTTTGTTAGAAAATTGAGAAAGGGCAAAGGAAAGTACAAAGGAAAACTACCTTTTAAATGTTTCAACTGTGGGGGGATTGGACACTTTGCAACCAAATGTCCTCTCAATGAGAAGGACAAAGGTGAGGAAACTTCACATCAAGAAAAAGGTGAATGGAGAAAGAAATCTAACTTTAGAAAAGAAAATTTCAAAAAGAAAAGCTTTATATCCAGGAATGCATATTCCTCAGAAGACAGCTCTAGTGAGGATTCTGAAGAAGGAACAGGCGAAGCTCTATTCATGGCATTTGAAGTCAAGAATTATGAAAAGGCAAAAATCTTAGAGAAGGAAGAAGGTATGAACTCTATATTGACTGTTGAAAAAACTGAGGCTGAAGTAGATTTAGAAGGTGAACTAGTTTCTGCTCTTATAGAATGGAAATCTGAGAAGAGAAAAAATAAAAAACTATCGAGGAAACTTGAGGATGCAAATGACATTATAACAAGTTTGAAAATATAGTAAGAAGAGTACAAGAAAATGTTCGAAGATCTTGAAGTTTAGGTGACCATGAAGATAGATTGCTGCTATAAACTAGAAGAAGAAAATGTTGGTCTTCGAATACAGATACAAGAGCTGGATCGAAAAATTAGCTGTTATTACAAACATGAAGAAATTTCGATGAAGCTGGACAAAATTTTAAGCGATCAAAGACCCGCAGGTGTCAAATTTGGTCTGGGCTTTGTTGAAGGAGAATCATTAGCCAAAAATGTTGAAAGGATTGAAGACAAGAAACAAGATATGGAAAGAAAAACTAATCAGGCAAAAGAAAGAAATGATGCTAGGCCTGAAAAGAGGACTGACAATGATGGTTTTACCAAGATCACACATCAAAAGAAAAGAAAATCTATGACTCCTGCAACAAACTGGCAAAGACCATCTTTCAGGTTCAATCATTACTTTTATGGTTTCTGTTTTAAATATAATGCTTATGGACATAAAATTGTTGATCTGCAAGTATAATGTAGGACCAAGAAGTTTCACTAGTAGAAATGCTTTTGCTCCTTTAAGAAGTTATGCGAGAGAATGCTTCAATTGTCACAACTTTGGGCATATTGCTAGAAACTGTCATAGTACCTCTATTTCAAATCAAATTCAAAAAAGAAGAGTTCAACCATATAGGGAAAAACAAAGTAGAAATCATTCTGAAAGATATGTGCAAGAGACTGAAAAGGGGAAATCCAAGCTAGAATCCAATACCACGGTCAAAATAGAATGGAAACAGAAAGAACAACTTAGAGAAGAAAAGGAATCTCTAATAGTACAAACAGCTTTCAAGGCTAAAAAAAAATGTGTTCCATGGATTCTTGATAGTGGCTGCTCAAGTCATATGACAGGTGATAAAAAAAAGTTTGAAAAACTACAAAAATATGAGGGTGGCTCTGTAAAGTTTGGAAACAATGATGGAGCCAAGATAATCGGAAAGGTGATGAGGCCAAATATTGCCTCATTTTTTATTATTTTGGACATCCTTAGTAGACCTTTTTGATATGTTTTAATGTTAATTTTGCTGATGAAATGCAATATTTACTACTATTTACATATTTGACTGTTTAGAAGCATAATATTCTGTTTTTACTAATTTTCTGTATTTTCTGCATAAGTTTTGTTGATAAATAATGATTTATTGTGAAATATGTTAAGTGCAATCACGTGTGGAATATATATCATTCATATCATGCACTCTGAAGTTGTCAAATGCAGAAAATAGCACTAAAAATAGGTCAAAACTGCAAGTCGTGCAAAACTGTTTTTGACTGCTTTGACTTGGACAAATTCCACCAGATTTGCAAGACTTGGGATTTGGTCAAATTCAACTTAGGAAAGCTTGTGACCAGGTTATTGAAAGACTTATAAGTCTGGTCCACCCAATGCTCGGCCAAAGAACCGCAAATAGTGTTGAAAATAGTCATTCTGGCGCTGCTCTGAAAAAATAGGGATTCTCGCTCCGAATAACAGGATCGCTCCTAATAACAGAAATGCACAGCTTTGACCAAAACAACTTCAGGAAAGACAACGAAATTGCAGTGCGAATGATAGGGATAGCTATGTAAATCGTTATGCATCTTTTTCAACGTAGAAGACCTCTAGCAAGTGTGCAATGAATAGATTTCATATGTAACCATATTCTCGCATTTTAGGAATGCAGCTTTAACAAGATTCCTAAAATGCCCGAATTTGAATCATTCCACATCTGATTTAGCTATTTTTAATATAAATAACTGGCTCCCATCTGGGTTGAGCTATGTAGGAAGAATTAGGATTGCAATTAGTGTAATTCTGAATATTGTGAAATCAGATTTCTGTAGCAATAATATGCAGAATTTTTCTGCATGTTTTTAAATCAATAAAAAGTGCAGCTTTTATCAATTTTATTTTATGATTGAAGGAGTGATTAGGTAGAACACTGTAGTTACTTCTTCACCTTCTTCCGAACCAGGGAGCAAGGGCCACTCCCGTGAGCGTAAGAAGGTTCATATCAGGTTTTCTTGTTTAATTCTGTCTCATAGCAGTAATAGCAGGAAACCCGTCATTTTTTCTCGCATTTTCTTATTTTGCTGAACTTATTTCCAGCTTTAGAATTTGTAGTTACATTTTCATTTCTCGAGTTTATTTCTAGATCTGTTCTTTTATTTTGCAAGATAGTTAAGTTTATTTTCTCGCAATTCCAATTTCAAGCAACTTTCATTTCAGCAATTTTACTTCAGTTTTTGAGTGCATTTTCAGATTCAACAAGAGTAAATAGGTTTCTTTCACTGTCATTTCATTTCTGTAGTTTTATTTCAGCAAGCATAATTTAGTTTCCTTTCAAGTTATAGGGTTTAGAGTGACAGAAGAACCCCCAGCAAACATTAACTGTTCTACCAATAAAGCCATTTTCTGAATGGAGTGTCTTACACCCGCTTGAATTGACTATCGTAAATCTACTTTAGGACACCCGCCCGGATTGATAAATAATGATCAAATGATGAATTAAACGACACTCATCATTTTTGGCGCCGTTGCTCGGGGATCATGGTGTTGTTAGTCAAATCTAAGTAGGTCAAGAACCGTAGGTCGGATACAGAAAATAGTTCTTGCAAATTCTACAGTCTGTTTAGTAAATGTGCATGAATGCATAGGCTGAGAGACGACAGAGGGAGGTTTATCCGGAGTGGCTCTGAGCCACCAAAGAGACCTACTCGGTCTGATGAAGAATTGCCTTCATTTGACATCACTGAGGAAAAGCCATACATACCTTCTTCATCAGAAGAATTGTTGGCAAAATTAGAAAAGGAGCTTTTTGAAGCACTAGCTGCTAAACACTCCCCTCTGACTAAACTATTTCCAGCATCCTTTAGAAAGAAGACAACTATGGCTGCAGCAGCAGCAGTAGGAGGATATGTTGATCCTGATGATGCTCCTAAAACTTTTGAATATCCTATTCGGTTGGATCCACTTCTAGATGCCCCCATGAAAACAATCTCCCCATCTATATTGCCAATCTTTAGGGGAACTGTTGCGTAAGATCCTGATCAATTTCTGTTTGAATTCAAAGTGTTATGTCAGACTTATGACTACATAAATGATAATCAGAAATTGAAGTTGTTTCCTTCTACACTTAAGGACGCTGCTCTCCGATGGTTCATGAGCAATCTTGAACCTAACTCAATTACTACCTGGGATGAGATGGAGACTGCATTCTTAAATAAATATCAGGATTATTGTAGAGTAAGAAACAGGAAAGATGAGTTGTTTAGGATCAAGCAAGAAGAGGATGAGAGTTTAGAAGATTATCTTGATCGCTTTGCCTTTGTCCAAAAGAGGTGTGGTGTCAGTAGAGCCTGATTTCTTAAAGCCTATTCTCTTAAGAGGATTACAGGATGAATCTAGGGAAGTGTTAGATTTAATGGGAAAAGGAGACATAGATCAACTTGACCTTGATGAGATTGTGGAGTTATGCAAAAATTATTCCCGTACACATCACCGAAGAAAGAAAAAGAATCTTGGCAATAATGGTATGAAAGAGTTGATGGAGGAAATGGCCAATTTAAAAATTGATATCCTTGTTCAACTTAATACTGCATTAGGTGAGAAAAACACAAGAAATAATTCTACACCACCTTTAGCAATTTATTGCCCAAGGTGTAGGAGTAAGCATGCCTTGCAGGATTGCCCCCTAAACAAAACTTCTATTTGTGGAATTTGTTCCAAGGAACATTCAACAGATAAATGCCCTTTGTTGCCTCATCTAAAATCTGTTTTGGGCACCCAAGCGGAAGAACTCAATGCTATTGGGCAAAGACCCGGTGGTGGTTATGCACAATATCCCAATGCTCCTAGATTTCCAAACCTGGGACAATCTCCTTGGAATATGAATATGCCATGGGGACAGCAGTAAGCTTCTCGCACAACCTTGGAACCAACCTTGGACATCTCCTCCAGATTGGTCACAATCTGGATGGATGAACCCACCTTGGCATACCATGCCTCCACAATGGACACAACAAGGACAAAGATGGGGACAACAATATCAAGGACAACCATTTCCACCACAACAATATCAACCTTATCAAAGCCAAGAATATCACTCCCATCAAGGACAAGCAAAGGTATCAAGGCCAAACTCAAAATTTGCTGCCACCTCCTAATCCAAATTTTTAGGGAAGAACACAACATCAACAAGCACAACCAAGAAGACAACCTCCACTCCCAACTTTCACTCGTGACTAACCCCAATAATGTCGACAAGCAGCCCTCGTTTATGAGGCCGAGTCTCGAAGATACCGCCGTAGCTCATGTACTTGACTCGTGGTAACATCCAATTACGCTCAGTGGAAGGTCTTACCCGACCCTCGCTCCACCTACGCTTGAAGAAATTCCAGAAATTTCAAGTCCAGAAAAAATACAATCAAAGCAAAGGAATGCAGAAAACTTACAAAGAAAATCTGAACGTGTCACATCAGATTTACCATTTCCTGAAAGGTTTGATCATCCCATCACTACCCCTGAATCATAGTTAATCACAGAATTAAAGAAAATGTCAATCTCACTTCCTCTGTTGCAGGCAATCAAGGATGTACCATTGATTAAGAAAACCATTCAGGATTTATGCATAAGGAAACTCGGCAAGAAGAAGAAAGCCTTTCCACAAACCGTACAAGTGGATGGAAAGTTGGCCGATCTTCTCTCTCGGGAAATTAGTACCTCCCAAATATGGTGATCCAGAAGTCCAGTAATCACCATTACCGTAGGATTGGTTCAAATTCCCAATGTACTTATTGATTTAGGAGCCGCAATTAATGTCATGACCAAAGATATTATGCAGAAATTGCAGCTCACTGATTTGAGTCCTACAGCTACAGTTTTGGAAATGGCAGATAGGTCAGTTGCCAAACCAGAAGGACTTTTGGAGGATGTTCCCATTGAAGTATCTTCTTGGGAATACCCTGTAGATTTCCTAGTATTACAACCTAGGAGTACAACTAATGGCTATCCTATCATCCTCGGGACGACCCTCGGCTTGCTACTGCAGCCGCTTTCATAGATTGTAGATCAGGAGAAATGACTATTTCAAATGGAGTAGATCTTAAGAAAATTTCTTTGTATCCACCCGCTAAACCATCATCTAAATTTTCTGGACAGTTATGGTATCCTGAGTCCGATGAAGAACAAGAGCCTCTTGTTACCCTTGCCACCATTGTAGTACAGGAACATATTGAAGAATTGAATTCACCAGAGAGAGAAATTTTTGAACATGAAACAGCTTTTGGTGAATACATTGCATGAAGAAGGCCTCGGGGATGATCAAGTTCTGGTCAATCGCCTATTATGGAAAGATGATGAACAAGTTGCTGAACATTTACCATCTATTCCACTTCATGAAAGTTCCTTTACATTGCCACATGGGTGGCATCATCATCTTTTGACTTCTTTCACCTGTCCTATGCCAATGCTTCCATCTGGTATTGCATTTAACTCATAATCAAGAGTATTTCATGATCTCGCAACCACATCATTGTCCTTTAAATGCTTTGATCAGAAAATATGAACATGTTAACTCTGTTTATCCCGGAGTCAAGCAAATTGAAATTCAACCAGGAAAACCTCGTAAATGTTAACAGCTTGGTTGATCGACGATCAAGAAGCCAAACTATTTGCTGTTTTGCAGAAACATGTTCAAGCTTTTGCTTGGAATTATACGGATATGGTTGGAATCCACCCTGATGTATGCACACATAGGATATACACTGAGGATGTCAAACCAGTTAGACAACCGCAGAGACGTCTAAATCCTGCTTTAAAAGACATTGTTAAAGAAGAAATTGAAAAATTGTTGGAAGTAGGATTCATTTATCCAATTTCACATACCAATGGGTTTCTCCATTAGTTATTGTGCCTAAGAAGAATGGAAAGATGCGAGTGTGTGTGGATTACATGGAATTAAACAAAGTCACACACAAGGACCACTTTCCATTACCCTTTATAGACCAAGTGCTCGGACACTCTTGCCGGTAAGAAATATTTCTGTTTTCTCGGATGGTTTTAGTGGGTATAACCAGATCCAAGTGGCACCATAAGACCAGGAAAAAACAACTTTCACATGTCCTTGGGGGACATTTGCTTATAGAGTATTACCCTTTGGATTATGTAATGCACCAAAGAACATTTCAACGAGCTGTCTTGGCCATCTTTTCTGATTTAACCAATGAGAGTGTAGAGATTTACATGGATGATTTCACAGTTGTTTGGTGACACATTTGAGTATACATTAAAGCAACTTGAAAAGGTTCTAATACGCCGTGAAGCATATCATTTATCTCTTAATCCCGAAAAATGTTTCTTGATGATGGAGGAAGGAATTGTTTTAGGACATCATATCTCTCGCTCACGGTATTAAGGTTGATCCTAAGAAAGTAGAGGTCATCAAGAGTCTTCCTCCTCCGAAATCTCAAACTGATGTCCATAGTTTCTTAGGACATATTGGCTTTTATCGCAGATTCATTATTGATTTCAGTACCATTGCTAATCCAATGTTTGCATTATTAATGAAAGATTCTGAATTTGTATGGTCTGATGATTGCCACAAGTCCTTTGAAGCTTTGAAAGAAAAGCTAACCACATCCGCCAAGACTAAGAGGACCTAACTCGGGGCTGCCCTTTCATATTCAGGCTGATGCCTCCAATACCGCTATTGGAGCCGCACTAGGGCAGATTGAAAATGGACAACACTATGCCATTTATTATATTAGCAAAAACTTGACAGGAGCTGAAAAGAATTACACTACAACTGAAAAGGAATTCTTAGCTATAGTATATGCCATTAACAAGTTTCGACACTATATCACAGGATACCCTGTATTCATCCATACAGATCATGCTGCTATCAAATATTTGATGAATAAGCCTTTGGTTAGTGCACGAATTATTCGCTGGTTGATTTTACTGCAGGAATTTGATATTACTATAGTAAATAGACCAGGAAAGGCTAATGTAGTGGCAGATTTCTTGTCAAGATTGCCAAATGCAGAAACTGAAGAACTAGTTGAAGACGCATTCCCTGATGAAAAATTGTTTGTCGTCTCTGTTCAAACTCCATGGTTTGCGGATATAGCTAATTATTTAGCTACAGGGAAGATTCCACTTCATTTTACCTCAAAACAAAAAAAATAGTTAATCAAGCAAAGCTCTTCTTTTGAATGGATAAAAGGAATATTGTTTAAATGCAGTCCTGATCATGTTTTACGCAGGTGTGTTCGTAAGGATGAGATATATGACATTTTGAGAGCCTCGTCATGATGAACCTTCAGGAGGGCATTATTCAATAAAACATACCATTCGAAAGATTTTGGGTACTGGTTACTACTGGCCATCATTGCATAAAGATGTAAAAAGGTATATTAGAAATTGTGATGCATGTCAAAGAATGGGTAAGCCTACTTTCAAAAATGAAATGCCTTTACAACCTCAATTAGGTGTAGAACCGTTTGAGAGGTGGGGGTTAGATTTTGTAGGACCTATTGATCCACCCTCCCAAGGGAAGGTGCACATCCTAGTATGTGTTGATTATGTAACCAAATGGGCAAAAGCCCGTGCCTTTAAGCATGCCCGAGAAGACAAAGTAGCTGATTTTCTCGTATTCACAGATTTTTCTACGATTTGGAGCCCCACAGCCTATTACTTCGATCAAGGACCTCGCTTTATTTCAAAGGTTGTTGAAGCCTTTGTAAAATTATATGAAATCAAGCACATGAAGTCCTCTCCTTATCATCCACATGCCAATGGTCAAGTTGAAGTGACAAATAGGGAATTAGAGAAAATATTGACCAAAACTCGTAGCAGTTCATAGAAGGAATTGGGTAGAAAGGTTACCTCAAGCAATTTGGGCTTATAACACTACTTGGAAATCCACTACGGGATTTACCCCTTTTGAATTGGTTTATGGTAAAAACCCCTTTTGCCCATTGAATTTGAATTACTAACTCTTCGAATCGCTTTGGAAGTTGGTATTGATTTGTCACAGGCACAAAAGGACCGGATCCCGCAACTCAATGCATTGGATGAAATACGAAGAGACGCTTTGCATCATAACGAGATAATTCAAGCACAACGTAAAATCTGGCATGATAAGCATATCCAAGAACGAAAATTCCAAGCAAGGGGATTGGGCATTACCGTTTGACTCCCGTTATGAAGATTTTCCCGGGAAGTTGCAAACAAGGTGGCTTGGACCATACCGGATTGAAGAGGTTTTCTCGAATGGAGCAGTTCGTCTCTCACCAATTGATGATTCACGAAGGAAGTTAGTGGTTAATGGACATCGTCTCCGGATTTACCATAAGCCACTAACTAAAAATGAATTTTTAAAACAAATAGAGCACTTGGATGTGCATTTAATGGAAGAATTCCCTTCTTCCACTAAAGCAGCAGTAGTATAGTTTTTGTCGAAAAAAAAAAAAAAACATTTAGTTTACATGAAAACCAATTATCTGGCATGTTTACTAAGTCCCATTCCATCACCATCCATTTCATCACTATCCATTCCATCGCCATTCATTCCATCACCATACATTTTCCGCCATTGTCATTCACCACTGTTGTCATTGCCATCACCCATTTTGTTTGTGTTTTTCAAGATTACATTACTGCACTTGTCAGCAGACAAACAGCAAAGCTAATCAATTGTATGAAATGTAGAAAGGTAGTCAAGACAAGTATGTGTTTCTTTACATTTTAAATATTGTAAATAGTTAAAGTACATAATGTATAGATTCACTTGATTAGCATTTAAAGCATTCATAAGGTTTAAATTGGGGATGTCTAAATTAGTCAATGAAAAGGGGGGAATGACATATGCTCCGGAATGACATATGCTTCGTAATGAAGTTTGCTTCCGAATAACCACTGCTTCGAACAACAAAAGCTCCGTAATAGTTGTGCTCTGGAATGGGTAATGACAACTTGTGCTCCGAATGAGAATTGACAGATATGCTCCGGAACGACAAAATAACGACATGTGCGCAGTGCATCGGAATAAGTTGACGTTTCTTAAAAAAATTCATGCAGGGGCACGTGGCAAACGATTGTGGAACACGTGATTTTCGAAATTTATAATATTTAGATATCATAATTTCGCGATACGCGTAATCATGGCACACGCTTCAAAGCACACCGAAAACAGATTTTGTTTGCCTTGAAAAATTCACATCAAATGCATGAATGCCAACTCAGCAAACCGTAATCGTGAAATCTGCATTGGCATTAATTTTTTTTCGCGTTGTCAGCATATTCCACCGGTTTTTAAAATAATGAATTAACAAGTCGGTTTTACATGCTCTGTTCCGGCGCACAAACTATTATTCCAATGCATGTACGATAGAACTGTCATTCCAGTGCATGCATGCTAAGACTGTCATTCCAGCGCTTTCGAAACATAGTTGCAAATAGAACAAGGAAAAATGGGCGGTAGGAAGAACAGGAGCGAACCAAAAAATGCCAGTTTCATACTAGAAAATTCTACGCTGCTGCAGATTTTCACCGATGCTGGTTTGATGCCGTTTCTGCAGAAATTTGATGGGAACTCCGAAGGGTTGGCTGCAGAATTTGCACGAACCTTCAGAAACAACAGAATCAACATCAATGGCATGACAATCCAGGTAACTCCAGACATTTTGAGCCAAATTACTGAATTTCCTTTGCAAGGAATTAATCTTGGGAAAATAGCTAGAAATACCTTAAGTGAATTGGCCAACCAGTTTAGGGCAGAAAACGATAAACCGATTGAATATGTCATGAGCAAAAATGTTTGTAAAGGAGTTAAAAGGGAAAGTCTGGAATCTCCTTGGGATGAAGTAGCTGAATGGATGATTAGATTTATCACTTGTGAAGGTCAGTACGCTGTTTTATCAGGGCATCATATGAAGATTTTAATTTATTTGAGATATGGCCACACAAACCCTGAATTCCAAGTTAATTTTCCCCTGTATTTTTATGAAGATTTAAAAACTATGGCCAAGAAATATCAGGAAGGAAAAGGAACCCCTAGGCATCATGGTTTGATCAAAATAATTTGTAAACATCACTTTAGGGGTAATTTACAGAGCTTTGATAGATTCTTTGCTCCATGGGACGAAACTAGAAGCCCTGCATTTGCAGATGAAGCAGAAGAAGTTGAAAGCCCTAAGTCTGCAGAACAAGTTGAAAGCCCTAGGTCTGAGCCAGTGGTTGAAACAGAGTCTGTCCAAGAAGCAAGTTCATCCTCTCCACAGGGACCTCCCTCTTCTAGAACTAGAAGGCAAAGAGAAAAGCATGCTAAAATAGACTCTACTAAAAAACGCAGAAAAGTGTCATTTTCAGCAGACGTAACTGTGTTGCAATCCAATAGCTCTGATGATGCAGAACCAGAAGAAGCTGTTCAGAAAATGCCCAAAACAAGAAAAATAAAATCTCCTGTTCAAACCTTACGAAGGTCTGCAAGACTTCAAAAGGATACAACATCATTTGACCAAGGAGGTCAAGAGGCAGAGAGCAAAGAGAGCCAGAACCTGCAGAATCACCAGAACCTGTAGAATCAACAGAACCTAAATCCAGCCCTGCAGTGATCTTGGTGGATTATTCAGATTCCGATTCTCAGGAAGAGGCAGAAGAAGAGTCAGAGACAGGAGAAAAATCAGAAACAGAAGAAGAAGCAGAGGAAGAAGAAGATATCCAACTGCAGCTATTGACAGCAAGAAGTGTGGTAAAAACACAAACAGGATGGATAGAGAAGTGTGAAGCTTCTATTTCAGAAAAAGATCAAATGATTGCAATGTTGCAAAAGGAAGTGGCAGGTTTAAAAGCAAAAATTGCATCTTTAGAGCCACAACCTGATGAAAGTATACATGACACTCAAATGGCTGACATCTTGTTGGAATTAGCAACAGCTGCACAAGCAGTAGAATCACCAATCAGGGAAGAACTTATAATGGATATTGAAGGAGAACAGGGACAGGAACAACTTCTGATCTCCTCAATTCTTGCTGCAGATATAGAACTATATGAACCTCTCATAGTCACACAGGACATGGGAATTCAAACTGAATTACCTATGGCAGAAATAGAAGAAAAGGAAACACAAACAGATTCTGTCAAGATTGACATGACTGATAAAGAAGTACAGGTTCATATTGTTCCTCAAATGCAGAGACCTGTTCGCAATCCCCTTATGGTTCCACTTGAGGAATATAATGCAGATTTATCAAAGTGGATGATGAAATGCCAAAGGTTGGAAGAAAAGGTTTTAGCTTTGAAACCTTTGGAGGAAAAATGTGAGGCTAAAGAGGCAGAAATAACCAAATTGAAAAACCAAGTGCAGGATCTCTGTCAGAATGCAGAGTGTTTAGTCCAATGGCGTAAGACCCGCAAGGTTTTACACCTTAATCCTTAGGGAAAGATTTATCCGTTGGCAAATTATGAGAATCCACTCTAATTTGCCATACAAAATGGAAAATCCTGAAGAATTTGTGGATACCTACCTGCACAGCCCAACAAAATAGAAAAATCTGCTGTGTGAGTTATTCCTACATAATTTCTTTATGCCTGAGGATGACACATTCCTACCTCACATTTTTACAAGGGATATTCAGTTAAGAGCTTTCCTGTCCACTCTGCAAAATCAGGAATATTGGGAACAAGCAGGCAGATGATTAAGGATAATGAGGCAAATGCAGCACTGTATCTGAGGCCAATGCATGGTGATTACAAGGGTGCAGCCAATCAACATTTCACTATGATGAGAGAAGAAAAGGTGAGAAAACTTTATGAAACAAATCTTCAGAGATGTTTAGTTGATGTTCAGAATTTTATTCACCAAAGATTTTAATAGTGCCTTAGCAGCCTGTAGAAATCGTTGGGGTGAGTTACCTCTTTCCTTGCAGAAGAAAGAACCTATCTCCCCCAATAACTTGCAAGTGGTCAAAAAGAAGAGTCGAAGGTATCATGCAAGTTATTCAACAACTGCAACATCAGTGGATAGGATTAAGATACAGATTGCCTATTGTAATCACCCCTGTTCCATGGTTTTTTGATGAAGACCCCCAGCCAGACGATCAGTTTCAGGCATGGCTCAAGCAGATAAAAGAAATCAGAGGGTTTTACAAGATTCCTGGTCCAAAGTTCAGCTACCAAGAAAGAGTTATGGACAAGGATCTCTGTTCTATTGTAGCCTCACAAAATGCATGAGGACATGCATCAGAATAAGTTGGGGGGATGATGAGGCCAAATATTGCCTCATTTTTTATTATTTTGGACATCCTTAGTAGACCTTTTTGATATGTTTTAATGTTAATTTTGCCGATGAAATGCAATATTTACTACTATTTACATATTTGACTGTTTAGAAGCATAATATTCTATTTTTACTAATTTTCTGTATTTTCTGCATAAGTTTTGTTGATAAATAATGATTTATTGTGAAATATGTTAAGTGCAATCACGTGTGGAATATATATCATTCATATCATGCACTCTGAAGTTGTCAAATGCAGAAAATAGCACTAAAAAAAAGTCAAAACCGCAAGTTGTGCAAAACTGTTTTTGACTGTTTTGACTTGGACAAATTCCAGCCAGATTTGCAAGGCTTGGGATTTGGTCAAATTCAACTTAGGAAAGCGTGTGACCAGGTTATTGAAAGACTTATAAGTCTGGTCCACCCAATGCTCGGCCAAAGAACCGCAAATAGTGTTGAAAACAGTCATTCTGGCGCTGCTCTGGAAAAAACAGGATTCTGCTCCGAAATAACAGGATCGCTCCGAATAACAGAAAAGCACAGTTTTGACCAGAACAACTCAGGAAAGACAAAAAATTGCAGGCGAATGATAGGGATAGCTATGTAAATCTATTATGCATCTTTTTCAATGCAGAAGACCTCTAGCAAGTGTGCAATGAATAGATTTCATATGTAACCATATTCTGCATTTTAGGAATGCAGTTTTAACAACGATTCCTAAAATGCCCGAATTTGAATCATTCCACATCTGATTTAGCTATTTTTAATATAAATAATCGGCTCCCATCCGGGTTGAGCTATGTAGGAAGAATTAGGATTGCAATTAGTGTAATTCCGAATATTGTGAAATCAGATTTCGTAGCAATAATATGCAGAATTTTTCTGCATGTTTTTAAATCAATAAAAAGTGCAGCTTTTATCAATTTTATTTTATGATTGAAGGAGTGATTAGGTAGAACACCGGAGCTACTTCTTCACCTTCTTCCGAACCAGGGAGCAAGGGCCACTCCCGTGAGCATAAGAAGGTTCATATCAGGTTTTCTTGTTTAATTCCGTCTCAGTAGAATAGCAGGAAACCCGTCATTTTTTCTCGCATTTTCTTATTTTGCTCGAATTTATTTCCAGCTTTAGAATTTGTAGTTACATTTTCATTTCTCGAGTTTATTTCTAGATCTGTTCTTTTATTTTGCAAGATAGTTAAGTTTATTTTCTCGCAATTCCAATTTCAAGCAACTTTCATTTCAGCAATTTTACTTCAGCTTTTGAGTGCATTTTCGGATTCAAGAAGAGTAAATAGGTTTCTTTCACTCGTCATTTCATTTCCGTAGTTTTATTTCAGCAAGCATAATTTAGTTTCCTTTCAAGTTATAGGGTTTAGAGTGACAGAAGAACCCCCAAAGAAACATTAACTGCTCTACCAATAAAGCCATTTTTTGAATGGAGTGTCTTACACCTGCTTGAATTGACTATCATAAACAGCCTTAGGACACCTGCCCGGATTGATAAATAATGATCAAATGATGAATTAAACGACACTCATCAAAAGGGGTCTGTCAAAATTAGTGATGGGAAAATTAAGTTAGAAGAAGTTATATTTGTGGATGGTCTGAAACACAATCTGTTAAGTGTGAGTCAAATCTATGATAAAGGACATGAAGTAGTTTTCAATAAGCAGGGTTGTGAAGTCAAAAAAATAAACAGCAAGAAATTAACAGCAACCGGCTCAAGGACGTCTGGCAACCTATACACACTTTCATAATATTCAGAAGGTATGTGCTTCATTGGACAAGAAGAAGAGAACTGGCTATGGCACAAGAGGCTCAGACACATAAGTTTAGACAACTTAGTGAAAATCAGCTCAAAACAAGTAGTGAGAGATATTCCAATCATTAGAAAACCTTCAAATATTGTCTATGCCTCATGTCAGAAGGGAAAGCAAACCAGAGTTTCATTCAAAACAAAAGAGTACCACACTAGCAAGCCTCTGGAACTTATACATACAGACTTATGTGGACCCATGAGAACACAAAGCATAAATGGAGACAAATATTTTATGTTATGTATCGATGATTATTCCAGAATGACCTGGATATTTTTCTTAAAAGACAAAACAAAAGCTTTTCAAATGTTCAAATCCTTCAAACATCTAGTTGAGAATGAAACAGAAAAAAGGATTAAATGTTTACGATCAGATAGAGGAGGAGAATTCATTTCAAATGAATTTTCAGAATACTATGAAAATCATGGCATCAGGAGACAATATTCAGCAGCTAGAACTCCCTAGCAGAATGGTGTAGTAGAAAGAAAGAACAAAACTATTCAGGAAATGGCACGCACTATGCTAGAAAAAAATAAAATAGCAGATAGATTCTAGAAAGAAGTAGTTCACACAATAGTATACCTCCAAAACAGATATTTGTTAAGGACTCATGAAAGCAAAACTCCCTATGAGTTGTGGTTTGGTAGAAAAGCAACAACAAAACATCTCAAAGTATTTGGCTGTAAGTGTTATATCAGAAATACTAATGACAATCTCGGGAAATTTGAAGATAGAGCAGATGAAGGTGTCTTTGTTGGATATTCTCCAAAAAGTAAAGCTTACAAATGCTACAACAAGAGACTCAAGAAAATTGTGGATAGTGCAGATGTTAAATTTGATGAAGGTAGAACACGGTTAACTGACTTTCAAGAAAACTACCCAATCTATGAAGATGTTTTTGAAGGAGATGAGGTAAATGAAGAAGGAAACAAACCTACAATTGATTCAATTGACTTAATCGATGACTCAGAAGCACAAGAAAACAAGAAATTTAAAACTGGCAGCTGGCAAAAAAATCATCCAACAGATCAAATAATTGGAGATCCCACAGCCGGTGTTCAAACAAGAATGAAAGTAATAAGTAATTAATCTCTTTTATCAAGCATTGAGCCCAAAAACATAGATGAAGCCAGCAAAGATGATAGCTGGATGAAAGCAATAAATGAAGAGTTAGATCAGATTGAAAAGAACAAAACTTGGGAACTGGTACCTAGAATTGCAAATAAGAATGTCATCGGCACCAAATGGATATTTCAAAACAAATTAAATGAAGACGGTCAGGTCATTAGAAACAAAGCAATACTGGTTTGCAAAGGCTATGCATAGGTTGAAGGCATTGATTTTGAAGAGACTTTCACACCAGTAGCCAGACTAGAAGCTATTAGAATTTTTTTGGCACTAGCAGTTCACAAGAACTTCAAAGTTTATCAGATGGATGTAAAATCTGCCTTCCTAAATGGGAAACTTGAAGAAGAGGTCTATATTGAACAACCAGATGGCTTTCAAATTAGTGAAGATACTAACCTTGTCTGCAAATTAAAGAAAGCACCGTATGGATTAAAACAAGCACCACGGTCATGGTATGCAAGGCTAGATAACTCTCTCTCTCCAACAAGGATTCAAGAAAGGTTTAGTGGACAGTAATCTGTATGTAAAAATAGAAGGTGGGCATCTCATTTTTCTAGTTGTCTATGTAGATGATATCATATTTGGCAGCAACAAAGATGAATCTTGTAAAGACTTAGCACATAAGATGCAGAATGAATTTGAAATTTCTATGATTGGTGAACTGTCTTACTTTCTTGGGCTACAAGTTAATCAAAATGAGAAAGGCATATTCATTTCCCAAATCAAATATGTGAAAGAAATGCTAAAAAGGTTCACTATGGAGGACTATAAGCCAGTCAGCACTCCCATGACAATAGGCTGCAAATTGAGTAAAGAAGACAAATCTCCACCTGTAGACCAAACCATGTACAGATCTATGATTGGAAGTCTACTATATTTAACAGCCACTAGACTCGATATTCATGAGGCGGTTTGCATGGTAGCTAGATTTCGGGCCAGTCCCAAAGAGACTCATCTGACAGTAGTTAAAAGGATTTTTCGGTATCTTAAGGGCACCATGGAGTATGGGTTGTGGTACCAAAAAGGCAAAGACTTCACTCTTATATCATATTCAGATGCAGATTGGGTTGGATGTGTTGATGACATAAAGAGTACCAGTGGAGGAGCCTTCTATTTGGGGGACAGATTGGTTGCATGGCATAGTAAGAAGCAAGAGTCAGTTTCTTTATCTATAGCTGAGACAGAATATATTGCAGAAGCAACATGTTGCACACAAGTCTTATGGATGAAACAAACTTTGAAAGATCTAGGTATTAATTTCAGTGAACCAATATCAGTAAAGTGTGATAACACCAGTGCAATCAACATCTCTAAGAATCCAGTAATGCACTCACAGACAAAGCACATTTCTATAAGGTATCATTTCTTGAAGGATAAATTTGTAGAAGGAGAAGTTAAATTGGAATATGTCCCAACTACAGAACAAGTAGCAGATATTTTTACAAAACCTTTGCCCAAGGAAGTATTTGAGTACCTTCACAGCAAATTAGGAGTAGTCACACTTCCTAAGAAGTGACTAGCTACAGGGATCACTTTCTCAGGGGGAGCATTTGAGTATTTGACAATTCTTTTTCTCATGATCATAATTTGTGCCAGATGCCACAAATTGTGCCTGAGAAGTGTGAGGTTGGACTCAGGGGGAGTCTACAACAGCCCTTTGGTATTATTGACAAAGGGGGAGAAGAGTTATAGGAATGTATACAGGTGTTGCCAACAATTCCAAAGGGGGCCATTGTTGAGCAAGGTGTTGCAAGAAGTTTGTCATTATTGTCAACACAGGCAGTTAGATCCAATGTTGCAGTGGATAGACAGTGTATGAGTCATTTAGATGCAAGGGACATAAGTTTTCTAGAAAACAGAGATGACCCAATTTCAAAAATTCAAAGAAAAAGACAAGTTAGAAAACTGTCGCGATATCGCAACATGTTTTCTGTCGCAATTTCGTGACAAGTCGGAGGAGAGAGAAGGCACAGTCAAAAATGTCATGATTTCATGACAAGTCGAAGGAGAGAGAAGGCGTAGTCGAAAATGTCACGATTTCGTGACAAGTCGGAGGAGAGAGAAGGCGCAGTCGAAAAAGTCACGATTTCACGACAAGTAGGAGGAAAGAGAAGACGCAAGGAAAACCGTCACGATTTCGCGACATGTTGGAGGCCAAGAAGTTAAGTCGAGAAACTGTAGCGATTTTGCTACATGTTGATTTTTTTCTGGCTGAAGTAAGGAGAAAGCATTGAGTTGAAAAGCTGTAGCGATTTCGCTACAAGTCAAAAGTGCACAAAGCAAAGGTGTAGCAATTTCGCTACGGGTCAAAATTGCACAAAACAAAGGTGTAGCGATTTCGCTATGAGTTGAAAAAGCACAACACAAAGGTGTAGCGATTTTGCTACAAGACAAAAGTGCACAACATGAAGGTGTAGCGATTTCGCTACCAGTCAAAAGTGCAGAACTCAAAGATGTAGCGATTATGCTACAAGTCGAAAGTACGAGGCACAAAAGTGTAGTGATTTCTTTGCAAGTCATAATTTCATGGGCAGAAACAAAGTTGGAAGCACAAGGCACAATATTGTAGCGATTTCGCTACTGCATGAAGCTAGGATTGTACGAAAGCCAAAAGCATCATGATTTCACAAAAGCTGAAAGTGTCACGATTTCATGACAAGTTGCAAGAAAAGCCTCAGGAAGCCAGAAGCGTCGCGATTTCCCGACAAAGATGAGGATGACGTCAGTAAAGCTGAAAGTGTCACGATTTCGCGACAAGTTGCAAGAAAAGCCTCAGGAAGCCGAAAGCGTCATGATTTCACGACAAAGATGAGGATGACGTCATCAAAAGCTGAAAAGCATCGTGATTTCATGACAAGTTGCAAGAAAAGCCTCAGGAAGCCGAAAGCATCATGATTTCATGACAAGATTAAGAATGATGTCAGCAAAAGATCAAAGTGTCGTGATTTCATGACAAGAACGGTGGCAAAGCTTTCAAAGGGCAAAAGAGTCACGATTTCATGACAGCAAGGGCAAGAAGGCGTACGGATGTAAAATGTGTCACGATATCATGACATGTTGGAGTTTCGTGAGGAAAGCCGCAAAACCAGATAGACTGTTGGAGCTGACAGAGTTAAATCTGGGTCGACAAAGATTAGGGTTTTGAAGTCGACATTCTTTAGGGTTTGAAGCTGACATTCATTAGGGTTTGAAGCTAACATTCATTAGGGTTTGAAGCTAACAATCATTAGGGTTTTAAGCTAACATTCATTAGGGTTTGAAGCCGATATTTATAAGGGTTTGAAGCCGACAATCATTAGGGTTTTAAGCCAAAATTCATTAGGGTCTGAAGCCGATATTCATAAGGGTTTGATAGTCGATTCTCTTTAGGGTTTAAGTCGACTATAGTCTCAATATTTTTCTTGAAGATTTCTTCTATAAAAGGAGGGGCTAATTCAAGATGGAGAGTGAGGAGTGTGAAGATAATGTGTGCATGCAAAATTTTTAGTGTGCAGAGAGTGATTCATTTCGATTTGAGCTAAGGCTAAAGTGATATTTCTTTTGTGACGAAGTGAAGTGTGCATATCGAATCTTCATGAATTAAGAGCACGATGTGAAGAGGTTGTTTTCGAAGTCCGAAGTGATAGTGCACAGACTACAGAAGTGATCGATCATATGATTACAACAGAGAGTGCAAAGAAGTACAGAGAAGCAATCGGATAGTGCGAATTGTTTTGCGCAGAAGCAGCAGAATGCAAAAAAATAGCAAACTGTGAGAAATGAGGTGAAATTTTTATTCTATAATTTTCATTATTGTCTTCCAAGTTGTAGCTTGGCATAATGGGTTGGTGCCTCTTTCCAGTAGGTGCTGGTAAATTAGGAGTTGGTGCTCCATTCTGTTTGAAACAGGTAAAGCAAAGGGGTTGGTGCTCCTTCCAGTTGGTCTTGGTAAAAGATTTTGTAAAGTTGTAGCTTTGCATTTGACTGGATTTGGATGGTAGTCCAAGCAGTCATTTTGAGGAGTAGCCACATTGGTGAACCTCGTTAATATGCTGTGTTGTGTGTCATGCTTTCTTGCTACATTTGATATTTCGTTTATCAGTTTTAAATAGTTGCTGGATTTAAAACTATATATATTAGAATTTTTAAAGATCACACTGATTCACCCCCCTCTCAGTGTCACTGTGATTACAACACAACCTCTCCACCACGCTCCATAGCAGCCACCAGAACTGGCATTAACCGTTGTGACACTGAGTGTTTTATGAACTGCATGATCTCCTACAGATTGGAAAACTTTTTCGGTGGCCTTCCTTGGTCGTTGGATGCACGGATATCCAGCATGCATGCCTGCCATGCAGAGTATCAACTCCTCACTGGTGAAGAGGCAGTTTGATTTTGTCATCAAAGTGATGACATCCGTGGCCATGGACGCCTTCGAGTCATCATACCTGCATTCAAAATGGTTCCTTTGTGGTGGACATTGCATCATCTATCATGCAGCTTATGGTGAGCTTCTTGAATGCCATAGACTCCTACTGATATCAGATAACATGCCTTCTCAACACTCAGAACCTCAGCTTCTCCCCAAGATGAATCTGGGCATTTGATTCTCGGCTTGCAAGCATATCATTTTTTTTTGGTCTAGTTTCTAAGCTTTGGAGACTTTGCTTGAAAGTGTTGGGTCGAATACCGCCTCCACCTTACATGCCAACACCTTGGATGTAGTGACACTGTCATCGCTATTCGAGGTCGTGCCGCTCCGAAGCCTATGAGGGGGCCAGCGATGTTTACAGGCGAAGTAGTAGTACTGTCTTCAACATTCGTCGTTGTCATCGGCCTTGCTGGTCGGTGATCATGTCATCCATCTCACCTAAGCTCCAACCTAAAATGCTTATCAATATCAAAGATGCAAAAAAACATAGACGAGAAACAAAAAAAAACCAGAGCGCACCGCCTTCACGAAAAAGAGAAGTTACACTGTCAAAATTCAAATACATTGTCAAAAAAACATAGAATGAAGAAGGAACCAGAATGATAGCTTGAAATGAAATTGGAGCCACAGTAGAAGAAAAATTCCAAAATAAATATTCATGAAAAAATTCATGCGGTTCATAGAACAGTGCCATCCAATTTTTATGGCTATAAAGGGAAACAGTGCTGCATATCCACCACAGGGATCTAGAAATTTGGATGTGCACTGCCCAGCGATGATCTGCTCTACCATCACCATGAAAAACACACAGCCATCAAAAAAACATTCGTCCCTCTTCGATTTTTGCCGCCTGTACCATTTTCGATGGATTGCACGATTTTACGGCTGTAAATGGCTTCCATATCCTTATGGATATGTTCTTCCAACTCCTACCTTTCAAACTTGTTGAGTACTGTATGGATTCCATATCCTTATGGATCTGGTACTTCTGAGCGCTCACTTCTACAATGCTATGCCCATTGACGACAGAAAATAATACCAACAGGAAAACAACATGCAAAAAAACTTGAAACAGTGGGAACAAAAACTCCTTTGATCAACGAAAGATGGGCCCACCTTTGTCTTCAACAGATTTGTTCCGATCTGAAATATTGAACTAAAAAAATAGGAAAGTACAACCCTGAAGAAAAAAAAAAAGGTGGAAAAATAGGGAGAAATGGGGAGGGAGGATTTCCATTAGGAAAATCCTCCCTCAAGCTCACAAGGCCAGAGAAATCCTGGAGCTCTAATACCAAATGTTAGGAGGGAAACTGAAGTGGATTGTTTTATTGATAAAAAGGTTACAATATATAGGCATAAGCCTATATTATGAACATGACACTTGTCAATGAAACTGACAAGTTTCAAACTGAAGGCATAGTGCACTTTAACTTTAACAAAACATTCTTTACAAAACCTTCAAAAACAAAAACAAAACACACTAAACCAGGTTTAGGACACACTCTCAATATTTAAACGAGATACTCACTATTTTTGTATGTGTGTGCTCTTTTCTATTTAGTGTAGCATAAAAAATCATAAAAGAGATAAAAATATGCTTAGCTTGTAGAAGAGCAACACCATGGTGTACACCCATAGCTAAGCCCAATCAAGGGCAGAAGCTACAAAAAGTGTACAAGGGGGCACAAGTCACATCTGCTATAGCCCTAAGGACTTGGTCATACCACCTTGGTGGCTTGAACCATAAGAGAGTCCACGTCATTCCATGTCAAGGTGGAATTATAGGGACATCCCTTTGGGGGACACACCCATTCATCACAGCCCCTTTCAGGAAGAATCCTTACATGTGGCACTCAACATAGACAAGAAAGCTCCCTTAGAAGCTCGATATGAGTGGCCATCGTGTGATGAAGTGCTAGAGTGACATAGTATCCATGAGGAGAGGCCACATGACTATGGCATCCCTCCTTTGCCCCCCATCACTGTTAGAACCAATAGACAAACCCCAAAGCATAAGGCTATTCAAGCAGGGTGAGCTAACTCTACCCACCCCTTTGAAACATACAAAAGGGAGCACGAGGAAGACCATTACCCTCCTTGAGAGCAATGTACAACATGGGAGCCATGCGCTTTCACACCCGCTATGTACCATGGTCACCCATTGAGTCCATAGCCTAAGGTAAATGCCGCCAACCTCAACAGAGGGAAGCGACCCATTGAGATCTCAGATCATCATGACCAAGGTAAATGCATGGGAGAGGCATCTAGGCCTCCAAGGCTCAAGATGGCAAAAAAAATTGACCTGGCAGTCACTAGACATGTCGCCCGCCAAGCCCAGATCATGTAGCTTGAGCAAGATCAATAGTAGCTAGAGCATCTATACCACCTTAGCAAGGAGCGCATTCAGTGCCAAACAAATGAGCTACTTCATAACCCATATGAGAGGTTTCCAACCCCTTGCAACCAAAGAGTGGAACCATATGAGAGGCATAATCCCTTGGTACGAGATAGGTCTCCGCGACCTTATCAAGTTTTTCCTCTAAGACCCCCTAGACCTAAGAGGGAGGCCACTCCCTAGAACAATGATGGGTACCCTTCGTGGGGACCCACCCAAGGTCATAGGTCTCACCTAGATACTCCTTAGGAAGTTTACGAGGAGTATGAACAAGAAGCAAAGCAGGCCAAAATGCCCTACCAAGGTGGAGGGGTTGCTATCCGGCCACCCCCCCATAGGCCTCAAGTCTCCCACAACCCACAATGGGAGTAAACTAAAGAGGAAGAGATTAAATCTTCCGATGCATACAAAGTGTTGTTAGAGCATTTGGAGTCTGTGGAAACCAAATCTTCTGGGCCCCAAAAGCCCATGTTATGCCAACTCCGTAGTCATCCTGTGCATCCGTCAGTGCCTGCACCCCCTTACCTCGAACACTTTAAGCTACCTCAGTTGGCAATATTTAAGGGTGAGGAGGATGCCCAAGAGCATTTTACTAGATTCCTAAGCCAATGTTTTGGCATTCAAGACAATGATGCATTGTTGCTAAGGACATTTATAACCACATTCGTAGGTCCTACCTTGGATTGGTTCACTCAGTTGTCGAAGCACAGCATCAATAACTTGGATTAGTTAGTGGATGCATTCCTTGAATGCTTCACCTTCAACACCAAGAAGAAGGTGTCACTAAGTGACCTGGCCAGCCTTAGGCAGTATGAGGAAGAGACCATGGTGGCCTATGGGAATCGGTGGAGGACTCTACTTTCCAAGCTACCCTACCTCCCTCCTATGTTCGACCTTACACAAATGTTCTCACGAAGTTGTTTGAGATTGATATTTGTGCTATTGTAGCTATAGCAATATGCCACCTTAGAGGAAGCTCTGGCTCAAGCCAGAATCATTGAAGATATCAAGATACAGAATGGTGAGATTGCCAAACCTAAGAAGAAAGAATGGAACAAAAACACAAAAATATGGACTACACAACAAAAACCTATTGTGGTTAATCAAGTTGCTATAAATTTCCCTCAGCCTACACAAGAAATACAACCTCAAAAGGCTAACTATCAGGCAGTGCCTCCTAATAATTATGAAAGAGAAAACCAGAAGCAGGAGCAAAATCAGCAGCATTGCCCTAGGTGACAGGACACACCTTATACAGAGTCTAGAGACTCCCTATTCGATCGCTTGTCAGCGACAAACTTGATCAACCTTCTAAATATCCAAACCATAGATCCTAATGCTCCCAAGCCTAAAGGATACTGGTAGGAATTATATTGTAGGTTCCACAAGCAGAGGGGACATGACTTGAATGCATGTTGGAAGTTCAAATGATTGATACAAGACCTGAATGACAATAAGACATTGGTAGTGGACAACCCCATAGCACCAAAAAACCAATAGATGGGAGTTTTCAAAGACCCCTTGCCTACCCATGAGGCACAGGAAAAACCCCTTCAATTCAATGAGGTGCAATAGAATTTCCCCATGCAAGGGTATGTAGGAATGATAAGCATAGTGAATAGGAACAAGAGATACCTAGGAATTTCCCCCGAGGTAGCCACAAGAAAGGTTCCATCGATGTCACAACCTCAACAGCACCCTATGCATCTACCTCTGCCTAGACCCATGGCCACGATTCAGACCAAAGTCACGTAGAGTTTGAGGACCACGTCGGCTAGGCTCTCCATATACGAGCTTATACAACAATCAACACCCCATCGGGAAGCTCTAATGGAGTTATTGAAAGCCATCGAGTTGTAGCCCCATGAAGCGAATTCCTTCAATAATTTCATGGGACATGTCAAGCGATGCATCGAGCCAGTCATCACCTTTCGAGAGGATGAAGTTAAATTAGTATTTGATGACATGGCAGATCCACCCCTGCATGTTATCACATGGGTCAATGGGATCCTATATAAGAGGGTGTTGATAGACACTAGCTCGTCCAGTAACATCATTACCACAACAACATTGAAACATCTAAATTTTCTAGCCTCTCACATCACGGCTTCCACTTATACACTGCGAGCATTCAATGATGTGATATGCTCAACAGTTGGCACAATTGTCTTACCCATTCAAGTAGGACAAAAAATGATACCTACATTGTGCCATATTTTGGAAGGTGAGATGGCTTATAATATCTTGCTAGGGCGACCATGGATCAGGGACATGAAGTGTGTCCCTTCTATAGCTCATTAGTGTTTGAAGTATACATTTTAAGGGGAAGTACATGTAGTCCTGGTGGACTTAGAACCCTTCAAATATTGCAATGCGATGCAGCTGATGTTGCAATCAACCCTCCCATCGACGCACTTGGATTTTTAGTTAAATCCATCTAGATAGGGTCCGATGCCACAAGCACCACTGGTGATAAATCCATCAAAACCCCAACAAGGTGCATCTTCATCGTTAGGTCCTTCACCAACAATGCCACCTATCATGGCTAAACATAAGTACAAAGGGAAGCAAACCCAGGAAGGGGCTCAACCCCCAGAAGAGGCATGGCCAACAGTATCAACCATCTCTACCGAAGAGATGCCTAGAACAATGGAAGTTGAGGCTCCTAGTTTACCCAACATGGAGTGGACTCAGTAAGACCTTATGTTCCCTCCCTCTCAATTGCCAAAAATTATTGTTGAAATGGCCAGTATAGGCCTAGGGGAGTATCTGGTGTGGAATTTTATAGAAATGATCATGCTAGAGTCCATGCAAGACATGGGGAGACCTTGCCTCCCCATCGGTACAATTGTTCCTTTAGGCTACTCGCCAAACCAAAAAAAAATTGTGTATGGGGGCCTTGATCATGGTACAGAGACATGCATGCAAGAGGACGAAGATGAAGAGCCTTTTGTAGAAGATGCCAACTATATGTCTAACCCAGAATTCACTCTAAGATATCTTGGTCAATGCAATTGGCATGGATACGGGCTAGGCAGGTATGAGCAAGGAGTGCATGTCCTTTGCCAGCCATGATACCAAATGCCTTATGACAATTCGGGAGTAGGGTTCAACCACCCCCTACCCTTGGACATCTTGGTGGAAAACATGTAAGGCCTAGGGATAGGCAACAAGGGTGGATTGGCATCAGATCCTTATGCCAACCCAAACACAACGTATACATTGGGAGATTACCTCCCATGGTCAACAACCACCCTTGTTAACCTCAATAACCCTTCTCCTTTGCTAGAGAGAGGCAAAAGTTTAGGGAATCACTTTCAAGGAAGGTATAACCAATGTCAAGAGGGATCTTCGAAGGATGAATCAGAATATGAACTAGCATCATATTATCCCTTCCAATTCGATAGTGATCACTCACAAGTGATTCCCATGAATGACTGTCAAGAGAGCATCTTGACAATGTTCCCTCTAGCGGCTCCAAGTGATCCAGTGTTGCGTCAAGAGAATTAGGTCCCCCCATGGAGAGTGGAACAACCACAATGGGGCCAGATTAATTTTCTTGAGCAGGATGAGCCTGTAATGCCTCAAAAAGTTGTTAGAGCCAATTAGGGCTTTTGGATCTGTGATAGTGATTACAAATATGAAACATAAATGACATATCTTAATCACATGCGGCAGAGTCCACAACCATACCCCTTGGATATTAATGAAATATTTGAATAGATGGGCATAGTGCTAGGGCACGAGTGGTACGTAGACCCAGCAGGGTGGGATCAAGTGTTGGATCTGCCGCTCCAGGTATACAAATAGCACCTTCCACTCTGAGACCCTAGGGTGATATTAGTTCTAAGGGTAGACCCTGTCCTCCTATCAACACATAGGATTGATCCATTCGTACTAGTACCTTTAGATCCAGATCCGGAGCACAAAGAACATCTAGAATGTTCAAGTCATCACACCCATGGTAATGGAGACCAAAATCATTTCATCAACATGATCTCCATTGAATTAACCACCCCCATCTGCAATCCGGATGATCCTACATGATCCTTGCATCTAGACATAGATTCTATTGACTGGGATCGCGTCAACTCACTTCCATCCCTATCATAGTACTGGCCTTTTAGTAAAATGCTTCATTTTACCCCAGGGACAACTCAGGATATCTTTCATGCCGAAGAGGAACCCAAGGTTCCCAATGCAGATTTAAACTCAGCAAATGATATCCATTTGATCCCAACTCCACATCAGTTGGAGGACATATCCCACATGTCGGTCAAGGAGACGACTAACGTAGACATCGACTTGGATCCAATGAATCCACAAATTATCAAGCTGGGGGTAAGCTTATCCCCTAAAGAGCAATCCAACTACATTGCCCTTCACAAAGTGAAGAAGGAGGTTTTTGCATGGTCATACAGAGACATGTCGGGGCTAGATCCATAGCTAGTCATGCATAATCTAATGCTTGATCTGAAAACCAAGCCAGTTAAGCAAAAACTACGTAAGATGCACCCAAAGGTGGCCTTGATGGTCAAAGATGAATTGCAAAAGCTATTGGATGCATATTTTGTCATCTATGTGGATTATCCAACATGGCTATCCAACATGGTGCCCATCAAAAATCTTGATAGGAGGATTCACATATGCACTAATTTTCAAGATCTAAACAAAGCAAGTCCTAAGGATGATTTCCCCTTGCCAAGCATCGACACATTGGTAGATGCTACAATAGGTCATGAAATGATATCCCTCATGGATGGTTTCTCGGGATACAATCAGATTCATATCAATCTCGAGGACCAACTAAAAATGGCATTCACAACACCTTGGGGGACATTTTGTTATAAGGTTATGCATTTTGACCTTAAAAATGATGGCGCCACCTACCAACGTGCAATGATGTACATCTTCCATGATTACATGCATAAAAATTTGGAAGATTACATGGATGATTTGTTGGCCAAATCTCTTTTGCACCCAAATCATCTCGATGACTTAAGCAAGATCCTTGATCGCCTCATGGAGCATAAAGTCATACTGAATCCCAAGAAGTGTGTCTTTGGCGTCACATCTAGAAAACTCTTGGGTTTCATAGTCTCAAAGTGAGGCATCAAGGTGTACCCAAACAAAGTCAAGGAAATCCTTGAAATGTTCCCCCAACTACCATTAAGTAGCTCAGAAGTCTGTAGGGAAAGGTCATGTCAATTAAGTGCTTCATAGCACAGCTATCTGACAAGTGCCGACCCATGAACAAATTATTGCACAAGGGGCTAGCATTTCACTGGGATGACAAGTGCCAGTCAACCTTTGATGACATCAAACAATACTTGGCTTCACTGCCAGTATTGGCACCACCTAGACCAAGCGTGTCATTCTACTTATACATCTCAGCTACTGAGGTGGCACTGGACACCATGCTCGCCTAGAAGAATGAACTTCACAAAGAGTAGGCTACTTAATACCTTAGCCACACCCTGGTAAGTTATGAACTTAACTATGCATACATCGAAAAGCTCTACTTAGCATTGGTGTTTGCTACCAAAAAGCTATGCCACGACATGCTCAGCAATACTACGTATGTTGTGTCTAAGGAGAATCCATTGCAGTACATGATGAGTCATACTTATCATAGTAGTCGCACAGTGAAATGGATCATGTTGTTGACGAAATTTGACATAAAGTTTATTGGATATAAATCCATTAAAGGACAGGTCATAGATGATCAACTAGTAGAGGCTCCTCTTGAAGACAATCAACCTCTAGTCATAGAACTACCCAATGATGGGGTCTTCCATGTCTCAAAATCACCAGATTTCGATGAGCCTGAGTCATAGGCCAACATAACCATATTTTTCGATGGTTCTAAATGTGAGCAAGGTGGTGGTGCAAAAATTGTATTCTTCACACCGCAAGGGGCTCTAGTGCCCCTATCCTTTAAATTAGACTTCCCATGCACCAATAATAATGTAGAGTATGAAGCCTTGCTCATAGGTCTTCAGACAACAATCACCATGAACATCAAACTACTAAACATCTTGGTGATTCGTTGTTAATTTTCAACCAATTCAAAGGGATATTCCAATTCAAATGCCCAGTTTTGTAGGCCTACAAAGCCCTTGTGGACAAATTCTTGGCAAAGCTTGAGTGGTACGACATCGAGGCACTCCCTCGATCATCAAATCATTTTGCGGACACTATGGCCTCCTTGGGGTCACTAATCCCGCAAGACCTTTCTGGTGATATGACAACTATCCAAGTCAAAACACTATCGCAATCCACGATGGAGCGTGCAAGCTCTGACTTGACACCAGGAATCCACATGATCTAGATTGAACCATCCTCGGATAAGTTCTCTCGAATCCATGATCATCTAAAACATGCCAACTGGGGGTCCTTGTTCTCCCCTACTCCCATTAATAACAACACAATGCTATTCTTACAAGTTCTCTCCCACTCAACATTTGCTAGGGATGAACTTCAAGAGGGATTTGATGTTCACACCATTGAGGCTTCCAATCAATAGGATTGGTATTCACCCGTAAGGGACTACCTCAAGTTAGGTAATCTCCCACTTGGATTGACGCATGCCGCAAAATGAGCATTCAAGTAGAAAGCAGCTAAGTATGTCTTGTTAGGAGACATTTTGTACCATCGCAACTATGAAGGAATCCTCCTTCATTGCTTGGACCAACAAGAGTCCACTTGGGCGATCACCCAAGCACATGATGGTACGTGTGGTGGCCACTTTAGTGGTATGGCCATCACAAAGTGCATTCTTTGCATGGGCTATTATTGGCCATCTTTAGAGTGAGATTGTTGTGCATATGTAAGGAAGTGCGTGAAGTGTCAACACCATGCTAATTTGACACATGTACCTTCCCAAGCCTTGCAGCTGATCCAATAAGCTTGGCCATTTTTGTAGTGGGGCTTAGATCTAATTGAAAATATCTCCCTTGTGTCATCAGGTCATCACATGTTTATCATAATGGCCACAAAGTATTTCACCAAGTGGGTGGAAGTAGTTCCGCTTACCTCTATGACAAGACCCCGCATTGTGGAGTTCATTTTGCATAACATCATATGTCATTTTGGTATTCCATCCAAAATAATCTTGGATAATGGGACGTCATTCAAGAACAAAGACGTGCATGCTTTGACCACAAAGTACAAAATTCAGCATAGTTTTTTGACACCCTATTATCCGTAGGCAAATGGGCAAGCAGAGGCGTCAAACAAAATGCTAGTTGCCATCCTTAAAAAGACAGTCGTAGACAGTCATAAGGATTGGCACATCCAAATCCCACTTGCCCTGTGGTCTTATCGCACTAGAATTCGGACACCCACTAGGGCAACTCCATTTTTGCTCGTGTATGGCTCCGAGGCAGTCATGCCTCTCGAGTTGGAAATTCCTTCCCTATGCATATCAATGCAAGAGTTCATCGATGATGACACTACATGGCAGGCCCGATTAGACTAGCTTACATTGCTTGATGAATGATACGTTAATGCTCTCGAGCATTTACGTATCTATCAAGAGCGACTTAAGAAAGCTTACAACATGAAAGTTCACTTGAGGGACTTTTGGGTTGGTGATTTGGTCTTGAAGGAAAACCAACATAACTCTATTTTGTCATCCCATCTAAGGGACAAGTTAGCGGAAAATTGGTTAGGTCCATATGTAATTGATAGCAAAATAGGACCTGGAACATACCGGCTAGCCTCTCTTGACAAAATCAAGGAACTAGAACCCTTGAACATTAGTCATTTGCGACCATTCCATATCTAAAGCAGCCATATCCCAAAATGCTCCAAGGATTCCTACAATCACTTGGTCAATCCCAAAATGCTCCAAGGATTCCTACAATCACTTGGTCAATCCCAAAATGCTCCAAGGATTCCCACAATCGCTTGGTCAATCCCAAAATTCTCCAAGGATTCCTACAATCACTTGGTCAATCCCAAAATGCTCCAAGGATTCCTACAATCACTTGGTCAATCCCAAAATACCCCAAAGGTACCCATTACCACTTGGTCAAAAATAAGAAAATTCAAAAATAGTAAAATCATCAAAAATAACAAAAATTTGCATCTCATTTCCAGGCATGCTCAAACTCATCACACCAATAAAGAGCTCTTTTTACATCTCATCTCCATATTCACAAAAAATCAATCCATCAAAAACACAAAAATATGTAGCTGCATTAAGCATCACATCCATACATTGCATATTTGTGGTCATACAGGTCAAAGGCACCATAGACTATAATTCCTCCACCAACCCATCTTGTTCCACATGTCTCCATTTTATAAGCAGTCCATAAAAAAAAATGCCATTTACTTCTTCTTACCATACCAGAGTCAGTGGTCTTCTAATGTATCAAGAGTTTTCGTCCTTCAGTCGTTATATAGCTTTCTAGCCATGTACTGTACCAAGTCAGACAGATTTTATGAAGGTAGAGTTCTACTTGGATCACACCTTGTTACGTAGCGTCCCAACACAAATTAAAACACATAAAAATTCCCAAGTTGTGTGAATGAAAGATGAAACTTGCACAACAATCCAAGTCACCATAAGAGAAATGGTTATCTTGCTCATCCCCTTGTGCGAATGACCCCAAGAATGCTGAGAGTTGGCAAAAGGACAAGCATCCTCCCTACCCAATTCCCCAAGAATCCCAAGTCCTCAAAAGTTGCAAACATCATAAAATTTTGCAAAAAGTCAAAACTCCAAAATTTGACATCACCACCAAAGTGCATACATCAAAAGGCACATACAATAGTGATTCTCATCACTCGAAATTCAATCCCTTGCTCAAAAGAAGAATATATAAAATAAATAGTGATTTTTATCACTACAAAAGAGCAAGTATCCCAGTACAATTGAAGAAAAGAAGGGAGTCAAACTTGAATCCCTGGAACTCTTAGCATTCTGATAGGTCATGAGACAAACCTCAGTACTGGTTTGGTGGATAGCCTATCGGTCATTGGTGGTAAACCTCTTGCATGACGATATATCTATCACATTAACTCGTGTACAGATCAATGTTTGCATGTGGATGAGCTACCTTATGGTATCCTAGATAGCACCATAGATTAATCTGGCTAAATACAACAAAGGAGTTAGTGGAGCTAATTAGGTGATCCTCGGTATAGGTTTGGTTGACAACCTATTCAGCACTGGCGGTATCCTGATGAATACCACATAAAAGAACTCAATTGCACACACAAGGATGTGAAATAACTTGGTCAAAGACAAGTCCAATTCATACCTTGTCCAAAAGTCTTGGAAGATAAAGTACAGTTGTGGCTAGTTAGTTAAAACCATCTGAGTCTCAGAAAACCTTAGCTACATTCTAAACCAATTGTGCTATCTTTCATCCCCAAATTGCCATCAGCAATCGCCAAAAATAAAAACCACAAAGGTCTAAACAGTCTATGGTGCCCTCACCAAACAACACAAATTCCATTCATCCATTCCATTTTGCATATCACATATAAATAAAAAACATTTGCATTCATCATAACATATGCATCCATAAAAATAAATTAACATGCATACATCCATACTCATCACTCATCATGCATAAAAATAAATCAACACTCGCATAAACAAAATTTATCATCAAAAATTCCCGTAGGCTACAATGAACCGGTCCTGTGACCCCGTAACAAAATCCAAAAGCTCAAAAACCCCCAAGCCTAGGGCATCGAACACCATGATCACGCAGGATCGATGCGACGGGAACTACCCCCCATGGTGTGGGTCCTATGAGACCCCTCTGGGTGGCTTCTACTAGCCCCCGCATCATGCCTACTCACCCCCCCTCATCCAGTCACCTACACCGAGAGGATGCTGACTGCTCAGTCTCGCTCCCTCTCAAGCGACGTGATGATCCACCTTCATTGAATGTAGGGACCCACCCACCAAGGTGGCTAATCTCTGCCTCCAGCTCTAACCACTGTCGCACCGAGTCCATCTCCCGCTGGCGATACATCACCAAGTTCTCCTTGCATTGCACCAAAGCCCTATCCCTCTCTGCCAGCTACGTCCATAGGAGATCCCTCTCTCATGCAGCATTAGTACCCCCATCCTACTGATGGTAGGCAACCAATGCATTGTATCACTCTGCCAGCTACATGTATAGGATATCCCTCTCCTGTAGCATGTCCCCTAGTTCCTCATCACACCTCCATAGCAACCCCTCTAATAATGCAATCTCAGTTCTTAGCTCAGACTCCATGTCCTTTGCTTTTGCCTGAGGTGTAGGCATCTCTAGAATAGCAACCTGCTCTGGCTCCCACTACTCTGTGATGTCCTGCATATTTGACTAGTCTGAAACCCCCAAATCCCCATCCTCATCCTGCACCTCCACCATGTATGCATCCTCTTGAGGAGCTCCCAAATCATCTCCTAGTGCCTCAGCACCCTCCTCGCATACTGCTGCTGCCTATGCGCCTCCCAGTGGCCCCTCTCCCCACCATTGCTGTAGTACCCACCACTGGTCATACTCTATGGTAGTCCTGATGTCATCCATGTCCGGGAGGTCGATCACTACGTCTGAATCCTCACCTAGCGGCACGATGACCGGTTGGTCCAGAGTCCTCTTGTCCCCCCGATGTCGATAGACCACGGGCTCACCAGGAAACCCTTGGTGCACCCCAAACTGTCATGTCACCCGACTGTAAGGGAAGAACTCATGCTCAATCCCATGCCACCCAATCAACCACTGCTCCTTATGTACCCATTGGAGCCACTCTCCAGCCTCCGACAAGGCTGGATAGTCCCGATAAGGGCTCCAGAACACCTCCCCTAGAGTCAACCGAGTGAGGGCATCGACATAGTGCCCTATGGCACCTGCCCACCGTCGACTCTATCCCTACTCCTCGAACCACCGCCATAGAGCCGCATAGCCTATATCCTTATCCTCCATCTCTATCCGAGTCATCCATGATAACCCGATTGGCCTCTCCATCGCTATGTGTTGCCAAGCCCAACTCTACAACAGATAGCTATAGCTAATCCCCTTTTGCCTTCGATAGCAGACCTCGTACAGCTCACCATAGAGCTATTCCAGCAACGTCTACCCCCACCTCATGATCAGTGGTGCCTCCGTTGGGCACTCTACCAGTCGCCAGACCACATCCAGCAGGTTCCACGGGAACCTCACACCTAACGAGTCAGGTAGCAGCATGTTGGAAATGAGGCCCATGAGTACTGTGTGCCTCACTCCCAACACCCCTCTCTCAAGCCACCATCGGACCAAAATCCTACCAATCTGGAAGTCACCCTCTACCCTCTCCACTGGGCTCTCCACACCCAGCTCCTCCCCATGCTTGAAGCATTGTATCAGTACAACTATCTGTTGATCATGCGGCAACGTTATGATCGGCATTCCATCTATCAGAATCTATAGAAGTCGATAGACATCCTCTAAGGTCACTATCATCTCCCCTATTGGGAGATGGAAGGTGTTGGTCTAGGGATCCCATAGGTTGATAAGGGCCATCAGATAGGCCCGATCCCCGACCACAGGCTCCAGTCGAGCCACCTGCTTGAGCCCAAGGGCATCAAGCCACTCCCAGTCAGCCACAGTTAGCGCCCCCCATGCTTTAGCAAAAGCGATAGGTACACGATACCGACTCTTAACAACCTGCAAAAGAAAACAACACAAAAACATTAAAATCATAAAAATTAAAAAAAAAAATTGTACAACACAATAACATGAATATACAGCACTGCCTACCAACGTATAGCTCAAAAACAACAAAATTCACAAAAAATCAAAATAAACACAAAAACAATTTAGCAAATACAGTTGTCAGTCTTAGGGTTTCTGTACTCTAAGTTTAAAATGGACAACAGCATAAAAACACAAAAACATTTTCTTTTCAGCAAATACAGTTGTCAGTCTTAGGGTTTCTGTACTCTAAGTTTAAAACTGACAACATAAAAACACAAAAAAAAAACTTTTTACCTACAATTGTCAGTCTTAGGGTTTATGTATTCTAAAAAGCAAAATTAAAATAACAATTTTTTAACCTAGGGTTTTCACCTACATTTTAAAACTGACAAGCTCAACCTAAAAAACTAGGGTTTTACACTCCGTTTATCCTAGGGTTTTAGTTAAAAGCCAAATAAAAATAAAAATAAAAATTAGACCTAGGTTTTAACTACATTTTTCGTTCAGTTTTCAATTAAAATCTTGGTTTGTGTTCAGCTCAGTTTTAGGGTTTCAATGTTAATTTTGAAAAGCAACATAAACAAAGAAAAACAAACCAATAACTTGCAGTGTTAAAACACATAACAAACAAAAGCAATAACGCTAAGGAGCACTTACTGGTCTCACTTCGGCTCCGCCACTCGATCCGATTTGTGCACTCATGATGTCAAGAGAAATTCGGCAGTGCTTCGCTTCACAGAATTAACCTCCTCCTCCCCAGAGCTCCGAATCGCAAGAAAATTTGACCACAAATGAGCCCAAACCCTAGTTTTGGCCTTTAAATAGGCCTTTTGAGATTATATTCGTTCCTCCCTAGGATGAGCACTCTGGTTAGTGCTCGTCCCACCCTGGGAAGAATACTAAGCTGGTATTCGTCCCACCCCGAAATGAATTCAGGGCAAAAATTTCAAAAAACAACAAAAATTGAACAAAAATGCACCAAAACAGCTAATAAACTTTCTCGATGAGGGTGCTTTGGCATTTGACATTCCGGGCATGCAAAATAGATTTTGGGGTCACAAATCCTTGCTATCCTATTCCCTAAGAAGGCTACCATAGCCGGACCGCTCCACGGGAAGACGGATTTTTGAGAATTTCATCCCTAAATGGCATCAGCAAAAGGGTCAAAAACCCACCCAAAAATAGTAATAACATTGCCGAACGAAGGCGCCTTTGTGCCTGACATTCTTGGCATCCAAAACATATTTTTGGGTTGCAAATTGCCACTATCCTACTCCCTAAGAAGGCTACCATAGCCGGACCACTCCACAGGAAGATGGATTTTTGACAATTTTAGCTCCAAAAAGCATCACCAAAAGGGTTAACACCCACCAAAAATAGGTCTAAATGTCAGAAAATTGCACACACGCTTAACGCTAAAACATCTAAAGGCACCCTCACACAAGTCATCTTGGGTCAAGTGACTCGTCGCTTTTCTCATGAAGGTCATTCCCTCATCGATTTGTCGCTTGAGGGGGTAGTCACACTTAGTCACCAATCAACAAATACACACCCAATTAAGGAAAATAGCATGCATTCAAAGAATCATTGACAAAGACAATTATGCTCCTGCTTGGGGTAGTAAACAAGAAATAATCACAACCTGATCACATCACTTGGCATTTCATGAATCATGAACTCAAGGTTCTCACAGACAAAAGGTTGTGCCCTTTGCCTATTCATGATCGATCAATGTCCAAGATCAAGTAACACCTCACCAAAAAAGGTTAACACTTGAATTGAGTTCCTTCGCTCGTCAGAAGCAAGGATTCAAGAATGCATGCCCTTTCCATACTTGGGGCATCAAAAGTTGGTTAGGTTACTGAGAAACCCTAATCATTAGTGCTTTGGTTATCTATTTTTGCTCGACGCTGTGCCATGCACAACACATCCCAAAAAGGGGCATCTGTAGACACCAAAACAACACCAATCCGATTATGTGACTACAAACACTGATCACTTTGACACACACAGCCCCAAGGGCAGCCCCTAGAGGTTAAAAAGTGGTCCTAACCACTTTCACAGTAGTTTTGGAAGGTCAAAGATCAATTTGGCACCTTCAAGAACTTTGCTCAATATCTGTTCCACCCTAGAATGAATTCAAACTAGGATTCGCCCCACCCAGGGACGAATTCTGAATTCACTCCAAGGTGGGGCGAATTGTAGGTTTGATGGGAAAAAAGTCAAATCTTGACAAATGGCGGCTCAGATCCGCCACTCAATGCTTCCTTCATCGCATGGGAGTCTGGGTGAGTGTTTCCGAGCGTTAGAGGCATTTGCAAGGTCATTCATGAAGTCCCAATTTAGGGAGGAATCTCCTTCCCCTCGGGAAGGCATGATTGCCAAGTGGCGCCTCTACATGCCCATTTCAAGAGACCTCCAAGTCTATAAATTGGTGAGTTTTCTCACCCTAAAATATATAGAGAAGGAGCATTTTAGAGCAACGAAGTGCTATCGTTTTATTTACATACCTCACACCTTTTGGATTTGCGCCTTTCGCATCCTTGATCTCCTTTAGAGGGGAGGTCATTGGGTGACTATTGGAAGGATGAATCTTGAGCCCAAAACCCGACATTTGGCCACAATATCCCACCAAATTTTTTGACAATACCACACAAGAGGTTTTGGACCCATCCCAAGTGGATTGGTGCCAAAATTAGGCCTCAAACGATGGGCGGCCTGCCCCATGGGCGCCCCCTCCCACACTGCCACAATCCTAATCACCCCCTTTCGGAGTGATGGGAATTTTGTGGTAGACTTATTTTCTTTCATTTTTGCATTCAATTCTATGATGCTTAGATAGGTTGCCATTTGAATTTCGTCTCGTTTTGAACAATTTTGATCATATTTCTATCCTTGCTCGCTTTTACTAACCTACAGGTAGCATCATAAAATTCCCATTTATGGAGACTAAATTGGGAAAATATAACCATCTGGGTCTTCCCAAAATGCCCCAAATTATCTAACCCCAAGTTTGCAAGTCTTTTGGAGCTTCCTAGGTAGGACATTCGGACAGTACCTTTTCAGCATTTTGTTGTAGGTGAATTCATCCCACCCCAGAGCGAATTCAAATCGGTGAGGAATTTCCCAACTATTATTTTTGTAGGGCCTTCCTGGTGGTGTCTTGATGCCCTTGTCAAATTTTTAGAGCATTTGGACTTGTTTTAGTCATAGTTTAATTCATTTTTCTCATTCACTTATCATAGGCTTGGGGATTGCATGCTTTGTTTCATCCGCAGGTGCTACTGACCATTTCTTGTTCTTTTGAATGTAGGTTTTGGACATCAAAGGAGCAAAGGGGAGTCTAGACTCATCAATGCAAGTTGTGGCAACGTTTGGTCTGCCCATTTTACATGTGGGCACGCGGAAGAAGGAAAGGCACTCATGGATGTAACAAGAACACATGCTTAAATGTTCCTAGCCCTTGGAAAGGGAGGATGCGCATTGTAATCGAGTTCAAAACATATCAATAAAAATGGCTGTCTTATTTATTCACTTGTGTTTTGTTTTGAACACAAACAAAGACGATGCAGTGGGTGCCTCGGTTAAAGGTACTGTCACATCCTTTCGAGGGCAGATTCATGATGCATAGTGGGTGGAAATGTACTCTTTAAAGTATAAGTTTTGGGGTTCTTATGATAGGATTCTATTTCTAGGAATACTAGTTTAAAAATTACAAATTTTCAAAAGATATATGGAAGGTTGGTATCGATTTCTAGTCTTGACTGGATAATACAAGTGTGCTTGTGAAAAGAGAGGAGATCGAAAAGGTCATCCGAGAATTTATGATAGGGCTTGAAGGGAAGGCATTAAGAGGTAACACAACCAAACTCAAGGAAGCTCCCACTAAAGTGGTTATACTAGGAGGTTCTTCGTATAGAAATTTGGAGAACACTATATGAACCTTGCAAGAGCCAACATCTACAAGTAGCAAAGATTGAAGAACACTCCGTGAACCTTTGTCATGCATATAGTTTCTATTGTGTAAATATTTTGCACGTTAAATAAATTATGAAAAATAGTCGAAGTTATACAGACTTGAGTGATCATATAGAATTATCATAGGAATTTTCAATAGTAGCCATTTATTTTAATTGTTTTGTCAAACAATAGCCCTTCTCTATACTAGAACCTATGTAAAAGAGGATATCTCTTGCTCCCTTAGATAAGACATAAGTTCGAATTTACAATTAATGATTTTTCTTCTAGTTAGTTATTTATGACATTATTGTATTTTAAATTGGTATTATTTATGAGAGTTGTATTCTATCATGGTGACAATACTTTTAGAGAGCTTTAACATTTTGAAAAGAATGGTTAGGTAGTGTGCAATCTTCATCTTTTTTGGTTAGTATGGAAAACCTTTATAATGGGTGTTTAGGGTTGGGCATTGTGAGGAAAATGCTTATTGATTTTTTATTAAATCCCAGACATTACAATATATAGATCTTCTAATTAGAATTGAAATCAAAAGTGTACAAAAAAGTAAGTTGAGAAATATTCTCACACTTATGACTTCAACCTAGAATTGATAAATCTGTTACAAACCACTTAATAAATTCTTGGACTAATGCACATCACACCATACTAGAAGGAACTCTATATTTTTAAAATATATTAAAATAGTAAACAACATTGAATGCAACAAGTCAAACTCCAAACAAACACCCAAAACTGGAAAACTGCCAAACAACTGTTGAAATATGTTGGGATTCAGAAGTGCGATCACATTGAAGCTAAAATCAATATTTTAGTGTGCTCAATATCCAACTTTCTCCCCATTAATGTTGTGGTAACTGACCAATAAATTCCTTAGCTTCAAAAATTGAGCTTTGACTACTCCCTTGGTAAACAAATCAGAAATATTATCTTTAGTATTGCAATGCTTCAACTCAATGAACTTCTTCTCAACCATGTCTAAAATGAAGTGGTATTTCATGTCAAAATATTTTGACCTACTGTGATGAACTGGGTTTTTTTCTAAATGTATAGCACTCATGTTTTCACAATACAAGGTAATAGGAACATATTATTTTTCTCCAATTTCTTCAAGAACTTTTCTCAATCACAATGCTTGAGCACTAGCACTTTTTATTGCAATGTATTCAACCTCTGTAGAAGAAAGATCAACAATACATTATTTCTTTGAAGACAATGTAATCAAACCATACCCAAGACAAACAATTACCAGATGTAGATTTTCTATCATCTATATTACTTTCCCAATCTGAATCACTAAAGCCAACAAGTTCTATATCATCATTTTTACAATAATGAATACCAAAATTAGTTGTACCTTTTACATACCTTAGTATTTTTTTGTTGCTTTCATATGTAATTTAGAATGGGCACTCATATACCTTGATACAAGTGACACAACACATGCAATATATGGTCTAGTGTTGGTGAGAAACATCAAACTCCCAATAATTATTCTATATGTGGTCACATCAAATTTTTTAGTTCCATCATATTTAGTCAAGAACTCACCATGAGCTATTGGTGTTGCAACATGTTTACAATTCTCCATGCCAATTGTTTTCAACATATCATTGGCATATTTAGTTTGACAAATGAATATTTTATCACTTTGTTGATACACCTCCATACCAAGGAAACAATGCATCAAGACTAAATCTTTCATTTCAAACTCTTACATAATTGCATCATTGAAATCATAATTCAAACTTGAGTTACTACCCAAGTAAATAAAATCATCCACATAGAGACAAAAAAGGATAATGGCATTACCTTCATTCTTGTAGTATAAGGCTAGCTCACTCTTGCTTCTCATGAAGCCATATTCATGAAAGTAACTATCAATCCTTGAATACCAAGCTCTTAGAGCTTGCTTAAGACCATACAAGGCCTTCTTCAACCTATACATAAGATTCTCCTTACCTTACATTTCAAATCCTTGAGGTTGTTGCACATAAACCTCTTCATCAAGATAACCATTCAAGAATGCACTTTTTACATCTAAATGATGTACCTTCCATCCTTTATAGGTAGTAATAGAAATAACCATCCTCATTGTTTCTTTTCTTGCAACTGGAGCAAAGGTCTCCTCATAATCAATGCCATACCATTGTGTGAATACTTTTACCACAAACCTTACTTTACGCCTCTCAATACATCCATCACTATTATATTTTTTTTGTAGATCCATTTGGATCCATTTAGAGCCCACGACTATTAAATTATCTATTTATGCATGCATCCACCTACATTTTTCATTTATAGTTAATTAGTCCTTTTATCTTATCAAACAATCTAATCAGATTTTTGTAGGGATTTCAAGAGGTTTTTGGAATAATAGATCATCCCCAAGGCTCTCTAATAATCCTTAGCAGTGCCTTGTAGCCTCTATGGGTTTGCTCACTTAATTTTCATCCATTGAAAGTGAATTTATCATCTAGACTCTATTTAGGTAGTGTATTCACCCCAAACTATCAAAATATCAAGATTTTGATATGAAGCCTTCCTACATGTTTTTTTTTGCAAAGATGAATACACCACCTATAACAAGTTCGGGTGATGAATTCATTATTTCTATTTCTAGCATAAAACACTTCTAAATATTCCTACATCTACTCTATATAGCATATCTCCAGATAGCCTCTCATAATTATTTCTTTATCCCCTCTCTGTTTATTCCTTCTATTAATATTTCTCTATCATCATTAGTGAATTTATTAGCTACACAATTTTTAGGTGGTATAATAGGCATAGCTGTTACAACATCCAATCCCAAGGTTTAAAATTTTTATTTTTGCATATAAATATTGTGGCAATTAAGAAGCATTAAAATTCTTGTTATTTTGAAGGCCCCAAACTTTGATCTACCTTTTTTCCATCTATTTAGTAGGTTTTAGAAAATTGACCAACTGCATATTTCTTTGTCACATATTTGTTATACGATGAATTCAAGCACAGGTGGTGTATTCATGTCAACCACTGGATTAGGTAAGTACAACTTCTTCCTCCTATTTTTATTAGTATCTTAGGATTTATTTTTTCTATATGTGTTTTTATTCATCTTCAAACACATATAAAAGAAAAATAAAAAATAATCTATAATTTAGTTTAGCATTCTAGTCCATTTTCTTAAGCACTCAATCAAAATTACTATAGTTGTATGATTTTGCATCCTTTTTGTGTCCTTAATAGGAAAAAAATAAAAAATAAACTAATTTCTTGTATTTTTTGTCTTATGTTACCATTCATGAAAATCAAACTTGCATAAAGGATAAAACTTTGTGTTATGCACGTTTTTATTCACACTAAATTATATTTTAGCATATTGCATATTAGTTCCTAGGATAGAACAAAACCTAGGTGTTTGTCAAAATTGAACACATCAAACTAGATTTAGGGAAATCTTTAAGCCCTTTATGAACACAAACCCCTTAACAACAAATCCCTTGCTAGTATTAATGACAACTTAGAAGATGAGATTTCTTGTCTAAGAGTGACCACACCTTGAGGAAAAAATTTGAGGCCAATACCTCCATACACCTTTTGGCACCCCACATATTTGGTGAACTCAATGTGAAATACCATGTGGGTTCAAAACCCTTTGGCTTACAACCTTACCTTTAATCAACATAAAATTTATAAAACTTTAATCAAGATAACTTAAATTTATGTGCATAGTGTAAATCAAATTAAACAAATATAACAGAGACATATCTATATACATCATATAAAAGTGCATAGTAGATGATTTATATCAACTTATTCAAGGTAAAAAAAAGTCTTCTAATGAATTTTTAACTCGATGGTATTATTTGGTTAGGAAATTTCCATTTACCTTACCACAAAGAGTTCTATTACATATTTGCATATGCAATTATTAAATTAAAAGTTACATACTGAATGTTTAATTTGTTTAAAAATATTCTAATGAAATACTAAAAGTTACAACAAACATATATAAACCAAAAACCTTTCACTCAATAAATTTTCACCTTGGAAAGTACCATTTTTAGTTAAAATTTAACTCTTTTTTTATTATTTTAGAATATCTTCTCTCAATGATATTTCATAGTGCGCTATTTATTTCTATTCATGAAACTATACTGAAAACTATTATGTACTGACGACATAATTGAATTACTACAAAAACCTAAAATGACTAGTGATATTAGACATTAAATATTTTCATATTAAAATAATTAGTTGCAAATATTTATAAAATTATATTTCTATTATCTTTAGAAAACCAAAACCTTCAAATATGGTTGAAAATTATGTATGATTTTGTGTAAGAAAAAAAAATTATTAATTGAATGACCTCAATTGTTAAAACTTTAATGCCCCTTAAATTGCTAAAAATTTGTGCAATTCATTTGTATTAGTTTTGGAATATATGGTGTTAATATTCACTTGAGGCCATAATTAATTTTTGTACTATTTTTATTATATAATCCTCTAGGCCATTGTACACCTTCTATAGATGAATTTATTGTAATATTCTATTATTTAACCTAAACGTTAGTTTTTTTGTAACATGATCTAAATGTATATTGTGATTTAGTATTTATACCATTTTCAACCACCATTTTCATTATCATTTGAAGTGTAATTATGTTTTTTTAGTGATATTTTTTGACGTTTATAGACACACTCTATACTATGTACATTATTTTGCGAGTTGTTGTCTATATAGGTAATGTGTTGTTTTTATTCATTTTAGAAAGTATTTCATAACCCAAAAGGTATCATAGCATGTGTGAATCATAATTATTCATTTTATTACCTTCAACACTTTTTCTTCTATGATTTTTCTAAGTAATAGTGCATTTTTAGAAGTAGTTTGTAGAAATTTTGTATGTTGTTGATAATTTCTTTTAGGGTTTGCTTTCTAAAAACCCTAGGTGTTCTTCAATAATGAGGGTCTCATTGGGTTGCAATAATTTTTCTCAAAGATAAAAATTTACCAATAAGGTCCTCTTTCCTCTCTTGATGGTTAGTTTATTTTTTTGCTTTTCTTGACTAGATGGATGTCCTAACTGTTGGATTGAATTTACAAGATATTTAAAAAATATAATTTATCTATAAATTCATTTCTTTTTCTCCATTTGTTTTATTATTTAGATGCACCATATATAAGGGGATAGTTTACCTTATTGTGAAGAAATGAAAAATGTATTAAATATATTTTGGTAGCCCCCACATGCTTTAAAAGTCATGGGTAGACATGCATGGTAAATTTACCTGATTTATGAAGAAATAAAAAATATATTAAATATATTTCGGTAGCCCCCACATGCTATAGAATTCATGGGTAGACATACATGGTAAAGACCTATGAGATACATAACAAAGTTGCTATAATAGTTTGTTAACTTTTATAGTCAATTGGTCAGAGATTATGAATTGAATTGTTACATTTGAAAAAAAATAGTGCAGGGAAAATTTTGGTATTTATGGATAACATACTAAATTTTTATTTCTTTGTAAAAGTTTAAGGGGTTTTCTAGTTTAGAAATTGAATTTTTTTTACCTCCAAGTACACATTTCTTGCATCAAACAATTATAAATTTTCCTCATTTTTTGCTAATTTGAGATTTAAAAAATAGATCACTGTAATAATATTCTAACTGGAGGAAAATAAATGCATGATGCAATTCAAAAATTAAAGTATAAAATCTATTTGGTTTTGGAGGTCCCATGTAATGTTAGAAAGGTTGAAGGGTTTAGCATGCCATGTTTTAAGATGTTTTTCCTTTTGGGTTATGAGCTCAAAATCATCATGGCATGTGGAAATACAAACATGAATGTGGGTGTGTCCTTAATGTGTAGATTTTTCTTCTTTATATATGCATATGTGCCCTCAGAACCTTGGTTATAATATATAGTGTAGGAGCTTGGGCCCTAAGAGGTGCATATTTCAAACCCCATGTTAATATTTTGTTGAAAGGAATAATGACATGACACTATTAGGATAAATTAGATATTACATTATTTAGTTATTTAGATAGCTTATATTTATCTATATAGAAGCTCACATTGATATATCTAATGAGGTATAGTGAGATGGTTATAATAGGTTAATATTAGTATATGATTATGTATAAAATTTGATGCATATTGAGTAAAGTTTATCGAATCTATTCTAATGCAATAGTGGTATCATAGTGAGACTCTTTCCTTCATTAAAGTCTTAGTGGGATAATTACCTCTTTGGAAATTTTCCCCTTCTCCCATGGATTGGGGAGTATGCTCTTCACTTTCTAAATGGATCAAAAATCAAAATTCTCATGGAGGGATATTCATGGCCGCCCTTGGAGGTTTAATGCTTAGAGCTATGAATAAGGCCAATTTATTTTTGAAAACCCCCTTTAGTATTTGATATGAATGTTGCAGGCAATACCTAATTGATTGCCCTTTTCAAGGATAAAAAATTTATGTTGGACGAGTTCCAAAAAATTTGTGTGGGTTGCTATCGAATTTATAAAAATGGGAATTTAAAAAATAAGTTTAAAAAATGGGTGAAGCACTGGGTCTTCTTGACTGATCACCCATCCTAGTGCTACTCCAACCCAAGTATGCTTAACTTGGGAGTTTTGTTGGGATTCAGCACTAGAAGAGCCTCAAAATCCTATGTGTGCACATAGTCAACATACTACAAGAAATAACATATGTATGTGAGTGATCCCATAAGTGTGCATGCACACCAAAGGAGTCAAATAAGTCACTATAAGTGAAGGGACACGTGTAGGTGAAGGATTTAGTGATCAAGGATTTGAACATGTGTTCACACAAACATTTCCAATTGACTTCAGGAAGGGGTACTGAAAAAATATCACTTTTTTTTTTGATCATGAAGATCAAACATGCAATGGAGAAAGGAAAACACTCTGGTCAGGGTGCAATAATAGGACACCCAACTAGGTAGATGTCATCGATGATATCCCAAAAACACAAATATAGAGGTCAAAAATTGATAGGAACATAGAGGATAGTTGCACTAGAATTCATTGGATATAATGGATGGTCACCGATTTGAGAAGAAGTAAGCATGCAATGTAGATAATCCTAAAGGAGTTATAGATATCAACTCAATTTTTTTCAATTGCTCACACAGATCTAGTTGATAACATAGATCTAGGGGTAGATTAGCTATAGAGCATGACACAATGATCATAAAAATACCGTAATTAGAGACAATCACCTTCATCGATCCTATCTATGTGGAACATAAAAAATATTCATTTTGGTATCGTCAAGTTGCACAAAACTTGGTGTTTTTTATGAGAAAATGAATGTAATGTTTTGAATTTGAGCTCTCCCATATCATAAAGATATATTTTTCTTATATATCTATCTACGCTTAGGTGATATTGGGTTATCAAAAAATATAACAACTAATGAAATATATCTACAGTTGATGAAAGTGGCACATACAACACATGGATCACACCAAAGATAGCATAGGTTTATTTTTATTGTTGTTTTCTAGAGGAAAATCCCACCAAATTTAAGTTATGGAGGTAGAATTTATGAGTGAGATACTTGAGCCTATTGGCTAATCCAACTAGTAGAATTCTTAATAGATCAATGAGCTTGAAGGTAGAAGTTAGTAAAATCCTTAAATGGTATGAGCATCAAAAAAAAGGTAGAAGTTGTTAGCATGGCTACACATGGGAGAAAAACAAGGGGAAAGGACAATGGAATCCACCCATAAGTGGGAGGCATGCATTGTGGCCAACAATATGGTCTTTCAACACTTGAAAACAATTAATAAAAAATATAATGCATGTTTAAAAAAAAATATATAGCTTATGGGAAGTGAATGTTGAAATGACCCATGAGGGAAAATTTAATGGCTCATGTATTTTTTAAATGCATGTAAAACAAAATTAAGGAGATCTATAATATTTTAAAACATTGTAAATATTCCAAAAATATATTCATAATATTTCCTTGAAAGGGAAAATTGTAATGATGTTGAATATTCAAAAATTAATTCCTCTTGGAGGGAAAAATTATCATTCCTATTATTTTTTCTTGACGATATATTGTTCTCATAAATCAAGGAAAATATTAATGCTTCTTGACTATAGTCTCGTTTATACTCATCAAAATTTATTTTTTGAGCACAATTCACTAGAACCATCAAATTCTATTTTTATAAAAGTCTGTTATGACTTAGTGCTGAAGCATCGTGAGACAAACCACGTAAACCAACAAATGTATCATGAGCCAAACCATATTAACCAACATTTAGGGACTACAAAATCTATAAACCTTAGATTTCATCTAAAGACTACATAAAATTGATACTTCGGCCATCATTGACTTTTGAATACTACAAACAAAGACACTTGACAAGATTCTCCCTTTTCCCATCCTCCACTTTATGAATGTAATGGCTCAATTTTCTCAATCTTGTTGTATGAAGTACATTTTTAGTAGAGACTAACACTCGTCAACACTATAAGTGTACGTCATAAACACACTTGTAATGGCTTAAACATTCTTGTAAGGTGTAATTTTGACATAGACTGATACCAATCATTAATGATATAAGTTAAACCCTCAGGGGGAAGCATACTTAACAATAGAGTGAACCTCATATTCAGTGATCTAATCTAATACACTTGGTGGTTGTAGTGAGTGGTTATCCATGCACTTCGATATGATGAGAAGATTACAATAAGGAAACTCATAGTTTTGAAGTACTTAATTTTCTTAGACCCATAGGATGACCCAAAGGTAGACCCAAAGATAGACCTCTAGGCAAAATGACCGAGAGGTAGACCAAGAGGTGGACCTAGAGGTATTTACCTAAGCAGGAGCAACCTAAGCCATGATCCAGAGAAGATCAACCAAAAGGTAAAGATCCAAGAGCTAGATCCAAATCCAAGAGCCAGATTTTATTGTTCTCTCTATTAAGGATGTATATTAATATATTATGTCCTAAATAATTTAATAAGGGGGATGTTAGGATAAACTAGATATTATGTTATTTAGTTGTTTAGATAACCTTTAGTTATGTATCTAGAAGCTCACATTGATATATTTGATGAGCTATAGTTAGATGGTTGTTATAGGCTAATAGTAGTCTATGATGATGTGTAGAATATGATGCATATTGAATAAAGTTTATCGAATCTATTTTGATCCAATAAAATCACACCTTATGATGTGGCTCATGATGATGTCACACCTAGTGACACAAAACATGATAATATCATATATAATAACATGACACATGATAATGTCATATACGATGACATGACACATGGTAAAATAGTACATGATGATGTAGCATGTGATGATATAACAATGGTTGAAGTGGCAAAATGGATTAGATGGAAACCATATTTTGTGTGTAAAATGAAGGCCAACAAGTTAGACTAATCCAAATCATCAAATTAACTATTTTAATTCTTGTAGAATCATCAATATACATGGTAAACTATAGATCTACCTGATAAAAAAAAGGTTACATAAGGCAAAATCTAATTTTATGATACCGTATCTAGTGGCCTACATAGTGAACATCTCAATGGCATCCCCTTGCATAGAACAATAACACTTGATTGGGGTTAGTTGTCTTGTCTCAATGTAGATGAATCAATGCTAAACTGGCTCCACCTTAGCTATCCAATAAATTAAACATGTTAGTGTTCCATTCAATAATTTTTCAAATTAATATTTTTAATATTTGAAAGGTTTTCATGGAACTGTATTTTTTTGATCAAACTTATGAGGAACACAACTTTTACATACGAAAATGTTGTAAGCCCTTTGTTTAAATCACATGGATTTTGTAACTTATTTACATTGATATTATTGTTTATGGCAAAAAATCCATTGAATAAATTATATTTTTGTATGGATCCTATGGATTAGCATGTTTCCATACTCGGTGGGACAAGTTGTATCATGTAGAAAACTAAGTTTGAAGCATTTATCTAAAATAAAGGATTGCTCATAATGTTGAATGAAGTCTCTCAAGACACTAATTTTGATGAGAGAAGTAATTATTCTATGATAAGAAATATGAGACTCTTGGTGTGATTACTCTTTATGTTTATAATATCTATGACATTAATTTCAATATAACTTTGGGTCTAAAATAGCCACTGCATATGTTTTAGAACGTGTGTGGTCAAATTTACTTTATACAAATTATTAGAAATCAGAGTCCATATATGAATACAAAATTTGGTTTAAAAATTTTGAAGAGGATATTTGCATTACCAAAGGAGTTGACAGTGAAAATAAGGACAATGATGATAGTGGAATTAAAATTCTCAACATTGTGTTCAAGTTTTTTTTTTAAACATATAAAATGATTTCCATTGATTTTGAGATGCTTCATGTTTACTTTATGAAAGTTGACCTTCCTCTTTATGATCTATTCAAGTACCTTCTACGCTATCAAGGCTTGGTGATATTGGTGTAATATTTAGTGTCTTATATGTAGGCTCATGAAAAATAAGCATTTAGGACAAGAGTTGATAAGAATCCAAAGTAAGGAGAGAAGAAAGGTAAGAAGCCCATAATAATATTTTTTTGCACTTTTTGTAACAAGGATATAAGGAAGTGTTTTATTAGATACATACTACAAAGCATAAGAAGCATCCATAAAGGAGGGTGTTGATACTAATTTCTTCTATGCTTAGGGTGAGGATGAGCATAAAGGTGAGACATAATAGGCATATGTAGCTATTAGTTCATCATCTTGGACATTCATTTCTTTTAATTTGTTAATTACATATTAAATGGTAACTGGACACATGAATAAACACAACCATATCTTGTATAACTATAACAATCAATATTTTTATGAATATGTTGTCATTTGAGAATATTCCTTGTTATAGATGGCTAGTTATGGTGAGGTAATAATTAGTTTCCATCACTTGATAATAATCTTCCTAGTGTGGTCCTTAATCACTTGTCTATTTATCACATAGGACACTATCTCTTTATAGGAGTAAGCACTTTCTTACTCTCGTTTACAATTTCTCCTCGTATGTGTTCTTATACATTATTTGTACAAAAGAAGAGGCTTTTGGAATGTTCAAGGACTTCAAGGCACTTAAGAATAATTATTTCAAGAATAATATCAAGTATTCAATGATATATGGAGGAGGTGAGTATGTTAGTGATGCCTTTGCTAATGTTTTGGCTCTTCATGGTATTATATGTCCAAGGATTGTTCATAATATCCTAAACTAGAATAAGTGGCTAATTAAAAGAGCAATATAATTATCGAGATAGATAGATATATATTATATGCCAAATATGTGAAACCCATGTTTCAAGGTAAATTTATTAGCAATGTGAGCCCAAATATCATAGGTCTATAATTTCTAGGATAGTACAATCACATGCAAACAATATTATTATATAATAATACCAATATGGCACAAAATAAAATCTTTATTGATATAAATTGAATCTCATTATATTTTCTATTCTCATAACATTGCATAGAGCTTTATCATAAATATATAACCTTACATGAGACTCTTCAATGCACCTAATTTTTCTCTCTCCTCAAACTCATGGAATATGAAACATTTCATATGCCTTTATTACATGATGATAAAGTCTCTCATGATTACATAACTTCCTACTTCTAATGTTGACATTGTACACTCATGATTATTAACTTACACACATGACACATTTCAATCATAATTTACATTTGCACACATGATACCTTTCACCAGTTCACAAATTATCACATAATATTGATATAAATAATAAACACAATCCTAATATAAATATTTACAATATTACTCAAGCTACCAAGTAAAGTAATATGCACAACATCCTCCCATATTACATTATTTGGATATGAAATCCTTTTTCTATGCAAATATGACTTTGAAATATCTTGAACTTGTTTTATCTAAGTGCTTTTGTAAAGATGTTTGCCAGTTGATATTTAATGGGAATATATTTTATTTGAATATAATGGTCCAAAAAATGATCCCTAATAAAGTGATATTTATCTTCAATGTGTTTTTTCTCTCAAGAATTATAGATTTTTTTTATTAATTTTGGAACTCCATGATTATTATAGTTTAGTATTGTAGGATATATTTTGATTCTCATATCTGATAGAATGTATCGTAACCATAGTGCTTCACATATAACATGTCATACCACATGGTACTCTACTTATATTTATGAAAGAGATGTTGCATGTTATATGTGAAGAAGTCGTCACATGTCATACCACATGGTACTCTACTGTCTGATATTCATGATCCAAAAAACAAGTGATCTTTTTTCATGACCCCTCCTTGAAGTCAATTGAAAATATTTGCTTGAACACATGTTTAAATCCTTGATCACTAAACCCTTCACCTACATGTGTCTCTTCACTGATAGTGCCTTATTTGAATCCTTTGGTGTGCATGCACACTTATGGGATCACTCACATATATTTGTTATTTCTTGCATCATTTTGACTCTGTGCTAACATAGCCTTTTGAAGGTCTTCTAGTGCTGAATCCCAACAAAACTCCAAATTTAAGCATACTTAGGTTCAGCAGCACTAGGATGGGTGATTACTCAAGAAGACCTAGTGCTTCACCCATTTTTTAAACTTATTTTTTAAATTCCCAGTTTTATAAATTGGATAGCAACCCACACAAAATTTTGGAACTCATCCACCATGAATTTTTTATCCTTGGAAAGGGTAGTCTACTTGGTATTGCCTGCAACATTCATAGAAAATACTAAAGGGGGTTTTCCAAAAATAAAATTGGACTTACTCATAGGTCTTGAACTCTAGACCATACTTATATGAAATAGGTCTTGAACCAAGATGAAGTACATAACTTGATGTTGATTTTTTATCATATATTGACCCAACATAATCAGAATATGAATATCCTTGTAAATAGAAATTATCATTTCTCTTGTACTCTAGACCATATTATGTGGTTTTGAAAATATATTATAATATTATTTTTGTAGCTTTCCAATTACTTTCTTTAGGATATTACATAAATCTAGAGAGATAACTTACTGCAAAAACAAAAATAGGTCTAGTATTTGTTAAATACAAAAGACTTCTAATTAGTTGTGAATACAATAGCAAAAACTTGTGGTGACTTATAATATTTTGATAATTGTAATCCTTATTCTGTTGGAGTATTTTTAGGTTTGTATTTTATCATTCTATATTTTTCGATTAATTATTTTTCATACTTTTTCTGAGTTATTGTGATGTTAGTTTCTTTTTAACCAATTTCTAGACCAAAATAATAGTGTAGGAGTCATAGATATATCATCTCAAAATCCTTGTTCAAATAATATTTTATACTATCTATTAGTGTTTTTGATCTTCTTGTGATTATATCATCAATGTATACCACAATAATTATTATCTCTAACCAAGCCTTTTTAATATAAATATTTGAATTTAATGCATTCCTTTTGAATCTTTTTTAAGTAGGGTTTTGAAAGGGCTTTCCTTTCCCTTTTACATTGATTTAGTTACATTTATCTATTTCATGTTGTTGTTATTTGAAACTTGGTGTAGGCTACATCAATAATATGTTCCAACCATTGAACCAAGGACCATTTGGCACTCTTTTTGAAATTGTGTCATAGTAGATGATCATTAATTTTAATGTACCATGTTGCATGAGATTGTTTTAATACATATAAAACAAATTTAATTTGCAAACCTTTTATTTATTCCTAATGAAAATAATTTATATTTAACGTCACCATTAGGAAATGCATACTTATGATCCATTTGATGTATTTTCCTACCAAATTGAGCTAGTGATGCATAAATTGTATGAATGATAGTCTTTCTTATTATAGGTACAAATTTTTCTTCATAGTCAAGTCCTTCTATTTGAGTATATAATTTTGCAAATAGTTGTGCCTTTTATTTGTCAGGAGAACCATATACCTTGTATTTTATCATGTAGATCCATTTGCATTCTACTATTTTTTTTCTTTTGGTAGATCAATTAAGTCCCATGTTTTATTTTTTATTAGTCCTACATATTTTTATTTGATGGTTGTTTTACATTCTAGTTGTTTTATGGTATCTATTATATTTATATGTTATATTATTGAATTCATGAGCCCAATATTTTTTCTTGTCATACTACGAGTTTGAGGTCTTATAGTGGTAAGATCTAACAATTTTTCTAACTTATAGCCTTTGATTGTATTTATATACCATATTGTCTATTTTATTTGTGATGATGTTATGAGTTCTAAGTCTTCAACTGATTCATTAGATATTTTTGCATCTATGTCTTCACCTAAATATTATTTTATAAATTATGAAATATTAAGAATAGGATGCGTATTGACCTTTGGGAATTCAACAAGAGCTCTATTTTCTTTATCAAAATTTACATCTCTACTTACATAGATTTTCTTTATGATTGGATCAGTTATTCTATATCCATTTGAACCATCATCATATCTAAGAAATATGCCACACATTCTAATTTTGTTCTCATCTACTATGGAATATACATGTATGAGTTGCATCCAAAAATTCTAAGATGTGCTACTAAATATTTTCATCTTGACTAGCTTTTTTTAAGAGTAACATTTTTAAAAATTCTTGTGAGTGATCTATTTTATATATATACTACAATTTTAATTATTTCTAACCAATATTGACAACCAAGATATGCTTCATTTAGCATACAATATACCTTTTCTATAATGGAATTTTTTTTTTTTGGCTATACCATTTTGTTAGGGTGAATAAGCTATAGTGACTTAACTTTTTATACCATTTTATTTTAGAAATGAGTCAAATACTTTTGATAAATATTCACCATCCCTATCTAAATGAAAATTCTTGATTGATATTTCATTCTTTGTTTTTACCACTTGTTTGAATTGTTTAAAACATGTGATAGATTTATATTTAAATTTTAAAAACTAAATCCATATTTTTTTGGGAATAGTCATCAAAATATAGCTTAAAATATCTATATCCTCCAAGACTAGCTTCCATTTGCCCACATAAATTTATATGCACTATTTCTAGTGGTTCCTTAGCTTTGTGTAAACTTAAATAAAAAGGTATTCTATGTTGTTTTCCTACTAGGCATTATGGATAGTCTTGCTGCAAAATCCACCTAAGTGGATGAGTTGCATCCTCAATACCATGGAAAATATTATATGCCTAAAAAATAAGGGTCCCTAATAAAGCTTCAAAGAAGGCTAACTCTTATGTGCCTAGCTAATATTACTAAATGTGGAGTTGCAGACTAATGTAAGAAGTGGAAAAGGGTTAGAAGACTAAGATCAAAGTGGTAAAAATTTGTCAACATTAAGAGACATGGTACAAAGTGTCTTACAATCCAAATTTAGACTAAACTACATAACATACCAACTTAATTTCCTTATGATTTTAAACAATTAAATGTAAATAACTATGAGCATTGTTAAGTCATTCTAGAACTATAACTATAAATATAGGTAGAAATCCATTATACAAAATAATTATGACAAAATTATCCATTCCTATATTTAATAAAAATGCTTAACTACTCAGCAAGACATACATATTCATTTTGCACAAGAAATAATAAAGATGCCAAATAGTAATTCAATATTAGTTCAAAAGGCGTATAGCTTCAATCATACAATTATCCCAATTATAAACACCAAAGAGTGAACCATTAGAATGGATTACATTCTAGTATGTAGATTTGCACTTAAAATTTGTTATGTTGTCATCATAGATCAAGAAGTAGATTACAGGTCCGATAGGCTACTGTAGAACATATGATATCTCTTTTAATTCATCTTATTTCAACTTATTTAGAATTATTCCACTAATGTGGATTGCTCTTATTCTATCTCAGGGAGTGGCGACCATTGTGTTTTCTTCTGGTGCACTAAATCTTATGATAAGTTTATTTTGATTTAATTACCCCACTACCTCCTCCTTTGTAGCAGTATAAGTGTTAGTTAAAGAGGCTTGAGTTTTTTAGGATATTTTGATAATAGATTCACTTATTTGGTGCATGTTTGGATAGTTTAGTGCATGATTCTATTTCTTGTCTCCTTCAAACCTTCTATAATTACCCATCTTGGTAGGACTTCCCCTTGTTTTTTGATTGATGTACTCGTGTTGAGATTAAATGTATGATGCTATTTTATTTTATCAAGATGAGTTGATAGTTGTACCTTATACTTTTTAAAATGTTGGACATTTTGAGTCCCTAAGTCAAAGTTGTCATTGATGTTAAGATGCCAGAGATAGCTTTTCTTCAGTTCGAGTGCAAAGTTTAATGGAAGTTATAATGGGTTAAAATATCTTTATTTTACATCCAAAATAATGGGTTAGAAAATGATTTCATTTCTCCTTTTGATGCAAATGTATTCAAAGCAGTGGAAGAATATAATATTATAATATTTATTATAATATTTAACCAAGTTGGTGAAAAACCCAAATAAATTATTATAATTATAATTATAATATTATTGGGTTTACAAAGGCCAATTAATTATTTTTATAAACCCTAAGGTTGGGTTTTGAAAGGAAATGTATTTCAAAGCACAAATTTTAATGTTGATTAAACCCAAATGTTGAGTATAAATTAAAGGCATTCAAATCCCTTACCACCGATGTCACGAAAGGAAGCATGGTGAGCACTGACATCATTAATGTAATGGAGGAGCATATAAATATTCCCAAATTCCTAAGTTTTATTTACCCTTGCTCTCAATTTTAATGTTTGGCATGCGAAGAGGAAACAAAGCTCATGAGAGGAAACAAGTGCTGAGTGTTGAAGCCCAACTAGGCAGTGTGTCTTAGTGGCTAGTGGGCATGTGCAAAGGTGTTAGTTTACTACATGTCCTACGTTCTAAATGTGATGACTGCATTCGAGGCAGTATTGATTGGAAGCGCCCAAGGTGCATGTGTTTTTTTGCCAAGGCAAAGGGATAACATGTGTATAAGAAGCACGTGGTGCTTTGTTGATAGCAAATGATCTTGGTAGCTCGTGTGGTGGTTGAGGTCATGATTAAGGTGCTTGGAACGTGGGTAGAGTGAGGGTTCGATTCCCTTTGAAGACAATATTTATGAGATCAACTCCTTGTCAAGAAAAAATGTATAAGCAAATTATTCTTTGGTTGTGTTGGTTGATTGGCTTTCTTGAAAATTAAGTTTGGAGTGAAAAGGATTTGATTAGGGTTTCTTTTTCAAAAGTGTATGAGTTAATGCTTCAATGTTTTATGAAATTAAGAGTTGTGATTAAAACCTTGTTTTATAAGCATTGTTATTGAGACCATTGCTTGAGTGAAGTATTTTGAGTTAATGCTTCAAGGTTTTCTAAATTAAGAGTTGTAATTAGAATATTGATTTATGAGCATGGTTATTGAAGTGAGTTATTATGTAAAGAAATTGAACTAGGGTTTGAAAATATCATGAGTATCATTGTTATGTGAGATTTTTTGTTGAGCATTGTTGGAAACATTTTGAGTTGGATGATACCTGCTTGGACTAGGGTTTGTGATAAAAAGTTGGTTCTTGAGTGATTGGATGAGTAGAGTTGATTGAACTTAGTCAAGTGGATGTATGAAGTGATTGTTCAAGTTCCATGAAATAAACTATTCTATATTCTGATTTGAGTTGTAAAAGAAATTGAGTTGTGAGAATAGAACATATTGAGTCTCTAACAATTCTATTTATGCTTATATGAGTTTGAGTTGAGAAAATAATTGAGCTTTGAGTATGGAATATATTGAGTCTCTAACAATTATTTGTATGCTTCTATAAGATTGATTTGAGTTGTGAAAGTGATTTAGCATTGAGTATATAACATATTGAGTATCTAACAATTCTCTTTATGTTTCTATGAGATTGGACAAGTTTTGTGTGGACTTGTTAAGCATATTTGAGGTAAGTCTTTGAGAAGACTTGTGGACTGATTTTGTGTGAGATTTTGTGGAAGCTTACAATATAAATTTGGTTAAGTCTTAGAGAGGGCTTATTGAGAAGATTTGGACAAGTTGTATATGATATTGTTGAGAAAATTTGAGCAAGTTCTAAGTGGACCTATTGAGTATATTTGAGCAGGTTCTAAGTGGACCTGTTGAGCAAAATTGAGAAGATTCTAAGTGGACCTATTGAGAATATTTGAGCAAGTTCTAAGTGGACCTATTGAGCATATTTGTGCTAGATCTACTGGAATATGTTTAGTACAAGGGTTGAGTAGATTTGTGCTAGACTGAATGAAATGTGTATAGTACAAATTTAAGTGATCTATTTTAGGAGACTTATTCTAGACTAACTGGACTATGTTTAGTAAAAGAGTTGAGTAGAGTTGTGCTAGACTGATTGGACTGTATTTAGTACATAATTAAGACAAATATTTGGAGGTGAAAAAGCAGAGAGGATAGTAGTCTCTAGTGGATATATATCTATTAGCCAAGGTAGTGAGAATAGGTCTTCTAAGTGGGGACAAGAGTCTTTAGTGGAGAGATATCCATAAGCCAGTGTAGTGGAGGTAGTAGTCTTCTAGAGGATCACCATCCAGAGCAGAGGAGAAGCAGTTCTCCGATGGATAGAGATCCACAAACCATATTTAGGGGATCAATATCTCCTTTGTATATAGGTCCATAAACATTGTAATCAGGAAAGAATTCCCAAGATATTAACTAAGAAAATTTTAGTAAAATATTTTTTCCGTGGAGTAGCCCGCATTGGGTGAACCACAAAAATTGTGGTGTCTCTATTGTATGTGGTGTTGTGTACATTTATTTAATTATTGTAATTGATATTGTTATCTTTACATTGTATATATGTATTTGAGATAAAAAGTAAAAAGTGGTCTTATACTGTTCACCCCCCCTCAGTATAAGCTTGTGTTCTTCAATTGGTATTAGAGCGGGTTCCTTCAGAAGAGTTTAATAGCTTGAAGGAAAATCAGTCAAGAACATAATGGATCAAAAGGATCAAAGGTACGGGTCCTCATATAATACAACGGCAGTCTTATATGGAAGTGACTTCTTGTATTGGTGTATGTTTATGATATTTTAACTAATGACACTTGGCAATAAAGTTTGGGATGCAGTGGAACATGGATATGATCAAAAAATCAATCCTCCTATAGATAAGGAAGGTAAGATTCTAATGCATACAAATTCAAGAGCTATGAATACAATTATAAAAGGATTACATAGATAAAAATATATGAAGGTTATGGATTGTAAAACAACAAAATAAATGTGGGAACTACTACATAACATACATGAAGGAGATAAAGGTGTCAAAAAATCTAAGATAATAAATATAAAAGGAGAATTTGAAAACTTAAGAATACGGGATGATGAAAATATTCGTGACTATCTCAGTAAAATTGTTGAACTTGTACATGAGATGAGAGGACTTGGAATGAAGGTCGATGAATCTAATGCTTGTGATAAGATCTTTAGAACTCTTCCAAAAAGGTACAGTGAAAAGGTCTCTACTATAGAAACATCAATTGATAGTGATTTTTTGACAAAAAAATTCTTTGCTTGGCATGCTTACAACTTTTGAGATAAGGACAAAATATCCGATCCCTCCAAATGAGGCTACATTCAAAGCAAACAAGGAAACAAAGGGTAAGAATTCAGAATCAAGCAATGAGTCTTCTAATGATGAAGAATCTAATTATGGTAGAAGAGATAAAGGTTCTATAAGAACCATAGATCTAAGATATGTTAAGTGTTACAATTGTAGAAAGTATAGATATTTTGCAACAGATTGTAAATAACCAAAGAACAAAAATAGTGAAGAAAAATAGGATTACAGGTATAGGGAATCAAAAAGATATAGGAATCAAAAGAAAAGCAATGATAGAAAAAACAAACAAGGAAATAATTTCTTTAAAAGAAAATAGAGGAGCTACTATGCGGATAATGCAAGTAAGTACTCAAATTATAATGATGCTAGTTCTTCAGATAATGATAGATATGAACTCATATTTATGATTGAAGAAAAATAACCAGTTAAGAAAAAGACTTTAGTTATTCTCAAATGTTTTAGATGTGGTAACTTTAGATATCTTGAAGATGATTGTACAAGGAATGGTTATATTTTTAGTGATGATGAATATGAGAATATACTTGAAGGACCAGATGAAAATATTCGAATGGCTTTAGAAGAAGTAAGTGATCCTATAGAAGATAAGACAAAAAAAAATAGAGATATGGACAAAGATAAACAAATAAAGGAATATTCAGAAAAGGATGGTTATGATCTAAAGGGATAACTTATCTATGCTCTTGACATAGTAAATAAGGTAAGGAAGCAACACTCTAAACATGAAATTTAGTTTCAATAATGTTATGAAGAGAGAATATTGCTCATAGAGGATTTATAAAAATTAAAGGATAAGGCAAAATGGTTTAAAGATAAGTTAGAAGAAAAGATATTGGATTGTAAGAAGTTAGCACAAGAAATGGTACTACTAAAAGAATATTTAGAGGACTCCAATATCAATATGAAAGAATTCAAGAATAGCTCAACGTTTATGGATAATATAGTCAAGATACAAAGAAGATCAACAAATAAAATATGTCTTGGTTTTGAATAAACTCAAAAGAAATAGGAAGGAGAATCAACATCAGGTTTTGGAGGAGAAGAAAGCTCAGATGAAGATACTTCAAAATAAGAAAATGTAAAAGAAAGTTAGACATCAGAGGAAGAGTTGGACAATAGAGAATTCAACAAAGACAAGAACAATGCACAAAGAAGATACAGATGGAACATCAATCAGAATAGGAGACCAATGAGGTCAAAAAAATGGAATATGTTTTTTATATCATAGGTTTGGACACATGGCTTCACAATGCAGGACACATGAAAGACAAAAATATGGGAATGGATAACTCTTCCATGGGTATTTCTACTCATATAATCAGTTTGATCACAAGGCAATGAATTGTAGGGTTCATGACAGAAGAGGATATGGATTCACTAGGAGAAATTCTAAGACATTTGCACCTCCAAGGAATAATATGATTAAGTATTATAAGTGCAATAATAATGGTCACACAACAAAGTGGTGTAGAGCAGACATTCTAGAAATAGGTATAAAAAGTAACATGAACATGAACATGAACATAAATATGAACAAGAAAAGGAATAGGAACAACAACAAAAACAAGAATATGGATGTGAAGAGGAACAAGAACAAAAATAGAAACAAGAATAGGAATGATGACATAGATAGAAATAGTTAGAGGAATCAAAAAATTCAAAAAAGAAGAGAAAAGGATAAAGGTAAAGAATAGTGCTTTCAAGGAGTAGAAATACTCCCACCCTAGAATTAACCACCTCAAAAATATGTGGAGTAGGGGCTAAGCTGAGAGGCTCATTCTTAATCATGAGTCCCAAATATGACCCTTTGCCATTGATGTCAAAGGGGGAGAGATTTATGTAATGGGGAATTATTGATATTTGAGAGAGCATTGAGCCAGGGGGAGCAATGTCCTAGGGGGAGCAGAATAGAAAGAAAGGTCAAAGTTTCAGTAAAAATAATATGGGTTTCCATAAATGAAAAAGGGAGAGATTGTTGGACATTTGGATTCCCCATGTCAAAGTCATCATTGATGTCAAGATTCCAGTGATAGCTATTCTTCAGTTCGAGTGCAAATTTTAATGGAAGTTATAATGGGTTAAAATATATTTATTTTACACCCAAAATAATGGGTCAAAAAATGATTTCATTTCTCCTTTGGAAGCAGATGTATCCGAAGCAGTGGAAGAATATAATATTATAATATTTATTATAATATTTAACCAAGTTGGTGAGAAACCCAAAAAAATTATTATAATTTTAATTATAATATTATTGGGTTTACAAAGGTCAATTAATTATTTTTATAAACCTTAAGGTTGGGTTTTGAAAGGAAAAATATTTCAAAGCACAAAGTTTAATGTTGATTGAACCCGAAGGTTGGGTTTAAATTAAATGTATTCAAAGCCTTTACCACCGACATCATGGAAGGAAGCATGGTGAGCACTGACATTGTTAATGCAATGGAGGAACATATAATTATGCCCAAAGTCCTTAGTTTTATCTACCCTTGCTCTCAATTTTAATGTTTGGCATGCAAGAGGAAACAAAGATCATGAGATTTGATTTTTGTTGACAATGATTTGTTTAAGAAAATAAGTACTAAGTGTTGAAGCCCAACCATGTAGTGTGGCCTAGTGGTGAGTGGGCAAATGCAAACATGTTAGTTTACTGTAGGTCCTACGTTCAAAAAATGACAACTGCATTTGAGGTAGTTTTGATTGTAAGTGCCCAAGGTGCATGTGGTTTTTGGCAAATGCAAAGGGAGAACATACGTATTAGAAGCACGTGGTGCTTTTTTGATAGTAAACGATATTGGTAGCTCATGTGGCAACAGAGGCCATGATTAAGGATCTTGGAATATGGGTAGAGTGAGGATTCGATTCCCTCCAAAGACAAGATTTGTGAGATCAACTCCTTGTCAAGAAAAAATGTATGAGCAAATTCTTCTTTGGTTGTATTGGTTGATTGGCTTTCTTGAAAATAAATTTTGGAGTGAAAATGATTTTATTAGGGCTTCCTTTTTAAAAATTTACGACTTAATGTGAGAGTTGTGATTAAAACCTTGTTTGATAAGCATTGTTGTTGAGACCATTGGTTGAGAGAAGTGTTTTGAGTTAATGCTTCAAGGTTTTCTGAATTTAGAGTTGTGATTAGAATCTTGATTTATGAGCATGGTTGTTTAAGTGATTTGTTAAGAAAATAACTTGAACTAGGGTTTGAAAAGATCATGAGTATCATTGTTATGTAAGATTTGTTGTTGAGCATTGTCGAAAAAATTGAGTTGGATGATACATGCTTGGACTAGGGTTTTTGAGTAAGAGTTGGTTCTTGAGTGATTGGATGAGTAGAGTTGATTGAACCTAGTCAAGTGGATGTATGAAGTGATTGTTCATGTACAATGAAAAACATATTATATATTATAATTTGAGTTGTGAATGAAATTGAGTTGTGAGAATAGAACATATTGAGTCTCTAACAATTCTATTTATGCTTATATGAGTTTGGGTTGAGAAAGTGATTGAGCTTTGAGTATAGAACATATCGAGTCAATAAAAATTCTCTTTATGCTTCTATAAGATTAATTTGAGTTGTGAAAGTGATTGAGCATTGAGTATAGAATATATTGAGTCTCTAACAATTATCTTTATGTTTCTATGAGATTGGACAATCTCTGTGTGGACACGTTAAGTAGATTTGAGATAAGTCTTTGAGAAGACTTGTGGACTTATTTTGTGTGAGTTTTTGTGGAATCTTACAATATAGATTTGGTTAAGTCCTAGAGAGGACATATTGAGTAGATCTGGATAAGTTATGTGTGAGCTTGTTGAACAGATTTGAGCATGTTTTGAGTGGACCTATTGAGTATATTTGAGCAGGTTCTGAGTGGACCTATTGAGCAGATTTGAGTAGGTTCTGAGTGGACCTGTTGAGCATATTTAAGTAGGTTCTGAGTGGACCTACTGAGCAGATTTATGCTAGACCAACTGGATTGTGTTTAGTACAAGAGTTAAGAAGATTTATGTTAGACCGAATGAACTATGTTTAGTACAAATTTGAGTGAGCTTGTTGAGCAGACTTGTGCTAGACTAACTGGACTATGTTTAGAACAAGATTTGAGCGGATTTGTGCTGGACTGACTAGATTGTGTTTAGTACAAAATTGAGACAAATATTTGGAGGTGATAGAGCAGATATGACAATAGTTTCCAGTGGATATAGATCAATCATCCAAGGTAGTTAGGAAAGGTCTTATGAGTGAGTATAATAGTCTTCATTGGAGAGATATCCACAAGCCAATGTAGTGGAGGCAGTAGTATTCTAGAGGATCACCATCCAGAGTAAAGGATAAGGAGTTCTCTTGTGGATAGATATCCACAAACCACTTTTAGGGGATTAGCATCTCCTTTGGACAAAGGTTCATAACATTGTAATCAGGAAAGTATTACCAAGATATTAACTAAGAAATTTTTAGTAAAATATTTTCTTTGTGCAGTAGCTTGCATTGGGTGAACCACATAAATTGTGGTGTCTCTATTATGTGTGGTGTTGTGGACATTACTTTGATTACTACTATTGATATTTCTATCTTTACATTGCATATATTGGTTTGAGAGAAAAAGTAAAAAGTGATCTTATATTGTTCACCCCCATCTCAGTATAAGATTATGTTCTTCATAAAGTTAGAATGTGTTATTTTTAGAATATGATATTGCTGATAAATTTTGTGGTTGTAATACCATGAACTCTCATGGGTGGATTGCTATGTAACAAACCACAGGATTTGAGATAAAAGGTAAATGATGGATGAAATTATCATCAACAACAAAAAATATAAAAACCCTACATATATGCATTTGCATATGTTTGATTAAAATGCACCGTTGAGCAAGGAGGTTGCTATAAAATCAAAGGAGTGCTTACCTTATATTTAGGGGATCCTTCATAGGCAAATAATAACACTGCAATTATGATAAGACCTCCTACTTAAGAAAAAAATATTGTTTATGCATATTATTAATTTACATATTAGTGTTGGAATAATGAAAAAACTAATTGATTATTCCGTGAGATCAGCTATGCATAAATAGCAAAGCTGATATCTAGTGAGCCATTGGATTAAAACAACCTAATAGATCTTATCTAATCATAAATAGGAGTTTATCAATATCAACAAGAGTGATAACTCAAATATAATATCCTAATAGAAATTAAAAGATACACTAACACCTCCCCTTAAGTGATACTAGAGGTAAGTGAAAAAATGAATAGACAAGATGTTGCATACCTACAAAAAATGAGTCCCGACAACATGGCTTGATAAGGTACTCATGTACAATAAATATTGTATAGCCACATAAATGAGTCCAGACAACAAGGCCTGATAAGGTACTCATGTACAATATGTGATCAAAATTTAAAAAGATCACTAAAGATAACTCTCGTAAAACCAAAGTGTTTCACAAAAAAAGAGTGTGAAGATAGGATGTACAAAGAACCAAAAAAATCACAATGGTAGTCCAAAATGACCCTATAAGCATGAGTATTTGGTTACCATCTATATGAGCACAATGGGCTGAAATAAGATCCAAAACTCATGGCCAAACAACAAAACAAGGGAATGATGAAAAAACCCAAGGGAAAAAACCACCTTCTAGAATAGAAGAAGATGGAATATGTTCATGGAAGATGGAGAGGCAGGAAGATGTCCTCTTCAACCCCTCCTAACACAACTTCCATCAAGAAATCTGCAAAGGACCCATCATATGTCTCAAAAAAGTAGACTCATCGAAAAAAGGTGTGAAGATAGTGTGGAAAGAACCACAAGAATCACTAGGGAAGTCCAAATCGACTTCACAAGCATGAGTATGTGGTTACCACCTATATGGACACAATGGGCTGATAAATATCCAAAAAATGGACAAACAACAAAACAAGGGCACCAAATGATATTGGAGTGTCGGGTTCAACCGAGAATGCACTCCATGATACAATAATATTTGATCCACAAAAAAAGTGTGGAAAAACAATTTCAAAACTGAAAATAGATACCAACATTGTGTCCTTCTTACAAAAACCTTTCTAACAACTATAAATAATCTTATCCTGGGGTTTCAATGAGGCCATAATTTTGCAGAAAAGTAATAGCTTCCTCCTTCCCTCATTAATGGAATATTCAATTTGCCTTCGGAATAAAATAGGTTTTATAAAGAATTCCCTTTCATAAAAACTTTTCACTTATCAAGTGGAAAAAGGCATTTAAAATATATGATTCCTTCATGTTGTGGAAGCATAAAATTGTTTATAAAAATCAAGTGGTCCATTACAATATAAATAAATTCCTTACAATATTAAAAAAATAGCAGCCATTGATTAAAAAATAGTCTTTTAAGAGCTCCAAAAATTTTGAGCGGTCAGATGCAGGAGCAGGTGCAAAGCGGTTAGATCCAAGAGCAGGAGGTTACACACCACTTTTGTGCATCATAAAATGGTGTGTGGGTCCCAACTTCCTCCATGTGAGTGGGACTTCCATTCTCGAGAGTATAGTGATTTTTCAATAGAAAAATAGGCAAAAAATAAAGCCTGAACAAGGTCCTCTATTTTCAATGCAAAAAGCGAGTGCAGATTGAACATGCAACCAAGATGATAGTGATGGGTGTGGAAGATTTTTGGAATCATCACAGATCAACATAGGTGGCACAGTGTTTCTGAGCAAATCACCTCATTGCTCTTCCACATATGACTCATGGGCCAAGTCGGTTCACCAGCATCAAACTTCTTTAAAATATCAATGGCAACAACTTAATCTCCACGTTCCTCCAAAAAACGTGAAAGTTTCCAATAGGCACCCACCAACAGCCCATGTTCTCTATGCTTTGAATTTTGCAACACCAATTTTTATCTTCTAGCTTATCGCACATCCACTTTGCCACTGTGTCACAATCCATTGGATGATGAGCTTCTTCTAAACAATTCCAGTAAAAAAATATATGAGCATTTGTAAGTAACTTCATAATAGCCACTTGCAAGGACAAATTCTACATCATGTTCAAATCCAGTTTTCTTGTTGTATTCAATGTGTGATCTAAGAAGGTAGCACTTATACTTGTTTTTATCCTCATTTGAAACCAAAGAAAGAACCATGGCTTCATCAATAGCAACCACACATGATGGATTGGGGTATCATAATGTCAGGAATCCAGGACCATCATGAATAGATGTATGAATGTAACCTACCCAACATACACCACAAAGTGATGGCCACATGTAGGAGCCTTCATCCTTGTATGAGGATATGTCTCAAAGCATATACCACATATGAACTCCCTTACATCCGAACTCATTTCAACTATTGGCTTTTCCAACAGGATTACTATCTTGCACATATTCTCTATTGTAAATTATATTAATCTAAATTTCGAGAGTTCATGAACATGGGGACATACCATTCACATGTGTTTTCATCGCCTTGGATGTCCTGTCATCTAGTAGAAGATGTAGGTGCATATTTAATGCAGTTGGTGAGCTCCAGATGTTTCTAGCTAGCCTCGAGTTTCTTGCCATCAGCCTGCACTCCTCTGCATTCTATAAATGCAAGCTTTGGATTCTTATTCTATAATCTGGGTGCAAAAACACCAGGTTCCCTACACTAGCATTACAAGCCCTTCAGCGGACCAATTCACATTCAGTAGATCAGTCTGCATTCAGCACTGTTTACTGCATATGGACGGTGTATTTTGCAAATGATTATTCTGTATTTGTAAGCTCAGAGGAGCCCCTTTGAAATATTTTAGTTTCTCAATAAAATCATTGTGTTCCTCTACCTGTCTACGTTTGGTAAGACTCTAACAGGGTTTTCTAGATCTAGAGATTTTATATTTTTGACATGGTATCAGAGCTAGGAGACAGGAGTTCAACAGGCAAAGTTCATGGAAAGCTGCATGGAGAGCAGCCATGAAATGCTTTGACAGATGATGGAGAGCTGCAAGGGTTTGGTGTACTCATCAAGGATGATGCACATTTTTTTTGACGAAGCCAAAGATGCGATGAGAAGAAGAGCAATAACTATGGGATTATAAGCTGGTGCGAGCCCCGTCACACATTGGGCAACATTACCCTGCCTGTGAATTTACCCTGCGCATACACAGCATGGAGGGCCTCGTCGTCATCCTCAACGACCTCATCTTGGTGGCCCACTGGCGCCGCAGGGATGGCGACGTCAAGACCAAGCCCATCGGGGTTAACCACGGTGCTCGCATCGTAAACCTCGATAGCCCCCTTCTCTCCTATAAATTTCTTTATATCCGCGTAGCTGATGAGCCCCTTCTTGTAGTCGGGCACTCCTGCGTCGTTGGCAGGCGCTCCGATCCCCACCTGTGATTTGCTTGTAAGTTTCCAGGAATGTCCGTACATGGGCATTCCCATCACCACTTTCTTGGGAGACATGCCGGTGTCCAGCCACGACTGCAGTCCGAAGCTAGTGCTCGATTTCGATTGTGGGTCGTAGAGGGCCGTGTGAGGGCCGGTTCGGTTGGGTTCCCAGCTGCCGTGAAAATCATAGGTCATGACATTGACCCAGTCTAGATTTGGAGGGATAGAGAAAACGACTACTTCTCATGGCCACCATCTATTTTCTTTGCTTGGGGGGCCGTGAGGTATACTAATTTGTTGGAATAAAATTCTCGTCATTTAAAAATGCTTCATACAGTTTGGAAAATATTTGGTGTGATTCGACAGTCTGCGTGGAGCTTCACTGCAACAGCCAGCAAAGTAGAATCTTCATTGAAAGGAATTGCAAAGTGGCAAAGAGGGAAGCTTCGCAAGGTTTTAACGGTCAGATGAGTTCTTCGAAAATTTGGTCAGCGAAGCGGCTGCTTCGCAAGAGTTTTTGCCGAAGTGAAACTGCTTCGGAAGTTTGAGCAGTGAGGTAGCTGCTTCGCAAAGGAAATCACCGAAGTAGCAACTTCACAATTTTTTGGGAAGAACTCTTACTTAGTCAAATTACTGTGTTAGATGGAATTTAGATTAAGGGGGGCTGTTGGAAATTATATTAATCTAAATTTCGGGAGTTCATGAACATGGGGACAGACCATTCGCACGCGTTTTTGCCGTCTTGGGTGTCCTATCATCTTGCAGAAGATGTAGGTGTAAATTTAATGCAGTTGGTGAGCTCCAGATGTTTCCATTTGGCCTCAAGTTTACTGCCACCAGCTTGTGCTCCTCTGCATTCTATAAATGTAAGCTTTGGATCCTTATTCTGTAATCTGGGTGCAGCAGCATTAGGTTCCCTGCACCAGCAGTACAAGCCCTTCGGCAGTCCAATCCGCATTCGGCAGTGTTTACTGCATATGGGTGGTGTATTCCGCAAGCGGTTATTCCGCGTTTGTAAGCTCAGAGGAGCCCCTTTGTAATATTTTGGTTTATCAATAAAATCATTGTGTTCCTCTGCCTGTCTGCGTTTGGTGAGCCTCTAACGAGGTTGTCTAGATCTAGAGTTTTTATATTTTCGACATTCTCTTCATCCGCAAACCATTCGTCATTAACCCACACTCCATTTAAAATGTTTCAGAAGGATGCCAACATCAACTCTAGATATTGAAAGAACCCTAGACATGTTGGTTATTACATTCTCTTGGCATTGATGGATATTTCCTCACTTAAAATTATGTAGTTCAGATGAGGACAGCGGGAAGAGAAATCCAGATCATCGAGTTCTTCGGCAGCGTTTTCCACGAAGCCGTAATCCCCTTCTTTCATATTTCTTCTCAAAATTTTCAGCATCAACAGGAATTGAACATCAACAATTGCACTAGCAAATAGTCCATTGGGTAAACCATAAAAGACGGCCACATCTTTCTCGCCTCCAAGCAACAAATCATGGTCATGCAGGTAAAGCGAGGAAAAAGATAAATTTTTGGGTGTAGTAGTTACGCAACAGGTCTCATGCTCCTATAGTGGTGCAGGCGGAACTTCAATCAAATATAGAAGCTGATCCGACCACAACACTCAATCACTGTGGCTGTAGTAATTAATGACACATAGGCCAACACATAGCTGAAAGCACTTCCACATACATTTGGATCAGATAAAATCACATCACATATTCATTTTCCGTGAGTACTCGGGTACAGGTGGTCACCGGTGTTAGAAAAATTAACCCAGATTTCACGCTTGTGCCCAACTGCGCTCCGAACCTTGGGCGAAACCGGATTGCGCTCCAGACATGGGCGAAGTCGGACTGCGCTGCCGCAGTCCGGGATCCCGGCAAAGGGCTGACATGACGTCGCACCTACCCTCTGACAGATGTGACGCTTGTGCGGCGATTGGTCAGAAACCCTAGTTGAGGGCTTGTCAGAACCTGTCAGAGGACAAACCCCAATCCTCCTCTTCCCGCGGCTATATAAGGCGTCTCGGGTATTTCAGATTTAAGAAGCGTAAGAGGAAGAAAAAGAGAAGGAGCAAGAAGGAGCAGAGGCAAAGAAAAGTATCTCAGCGAGCAGTTTGACTCAGGTGATTAATGTCTGAGCAGCCGACTCGACATTTTGTCTGTTTAACTTATCTGCAGGCACGACTCGCGGATGATTGTAATTTCCTCGGTTGAGGAACTCTGTAACCCCCGTTTAATATAAATAAAGTTTGCTGTTTGTTTTCGGCATCTTTTAGGGTTTGCAGTTTGTTGTTCTCTGTTCCGGCGTTTCTCTCCTATCTCTCGGGTCTTGCCAAGCCAAGCAAACCCAACGGCAGCCGCGGAAGACGAAGAACTTGAAGGCCAGAGTTGGCCAAGTCTAAAGCTTATCGGTTGTCGGCGTGTGAAGTTGGTCGCCGAGCTAAGTTCGACAGCACGCTGCAAAAGCCGCGCTTCGCGGTGAAGGTGCGAAGTCCGCACCTCGTCGGATTGTCGCACTTCGGCGAGTCGAAGCCGCGAAGTTCGCACTTCGGGCGAAGTGCGCACTTCGGCAGCTTTGCCCCGCGAGTTCGCGACTGCGCGGAAGTGCACACTTCGGCCTTGCGCGATCCGCATCGCGCGCGAAGTGCACACTCGGCCTTGCGCGATCCGCACTCGCGCGAAGTGCGCACTTCGGCAGCTTCGCCTTGCGCAGTCCGCACTCGCGTGCGAAGTGCGTGCCGGCCTTCGCCTGGGAGTCCGCACTACGCGCGAAGTGCGTACTCGACCTGCAGAGCGAAGCAGCGAAGTCGTGCCGAGCTTGCGCAGATCCGCACTGCGCGCGAAGTGCGTACCGGGCTTGCGCAGTCCGCGCTGCAGCGCGAGTGACGGACTTTGCCCAAGGGGTGGGCGTCGTCCGCACTTCGCTCCCGGCGGGGAGCCGGCGGTGCACCTTGCGCAGCCTGGAGCGATCGGACTTCGGTGGCGGTGCCCTTTCCTCGCGCAGCTCGAACCGTCGTTTACGACGGCGATTGAAAAAAAAAATTTAAATTCGTCTTTCAAATTGGTATCGGAGCTGATAGTGCCGTGACACGGAGATAGAAGCATGGCTTCCGAGAGAAACTCGCTGCAGTTGCAGATCCCGCGATTTAACGGCAAGAACTACGATTACTGGAGCATCCAGGATGAAGATCTGTTCGGATCTCGGGAGCTATGGGAGTTAGTCGAGAACGGCTACCCGGAACCGGCGGATGCGGCGGCACTAGCCGCCCTCTCTCGGGCAGACAAGGATGCGTTGAAAGAGCACAAGAAGAAGGACCGGAAGGCCCTCTTCTACATCATGCAAGCGGTTGAGGAGACCATCTTCCCGCGGATTGCATCGGCCACCAAGGCCAAGCGGGCATAGGAAACCCTGGCAAGTTTGTATTAGGGCACCGACAAAGTGAAGTTGGTGAAGCTGCAGATGCTCGGGAGACGGTTTGAGAACACTGCGGATGAGCGAGTCCGAGTCGATGAGCGACTTCTTCACCCGGACGGTCGACATTATCAACCGGATGCGGTTGAATGGAGAAAATGTCCAGAGCCGGAGAATCGTGGAGAAGATTCTCAGAAGTCTGCTGCGAAGTTCGACTCGGTTGTGATAGCAATCGAAGAGTCGAGGGATTTGACAACCCTCTCGACAGACGAACTCATGGGTTCATTGCAGACCCATGAACAGAGGCTGAGCCGTTCATCTCAGACCTCTCTGGAGCAAGCGTTTCGGGCTCAAGCCTCAGTCCGAGACAACGGCAGACAAGACTCCCACCACAGCGCTTCTAGTTCTCAAGGAGGGAGAGGCAGAAGTAGGCGTGGGAGAAGTAACAAGCAAGGAGGGAGATCAAACCCTCATGACGCTGAGCCAAGTTGCAACTTTCATCAGCAAGGAGGAAGAGGCACTGCGAGAAATCAGCAAGGAAGCTCTCAGCAGAAGAAGGACATGTCAAAGGTCCAATGCTACTACTGCAGTAAGTTCGGCCATTATGCCTCACAATGCAAGAAGAAGATGGCGAACGAGAATCAGCAGCAAGCCCATTATACGGAGGAACCCGAAAATGCGGCAGGAGGAAATGTATTGCTGACTTGCAGTATTGAAGAGGAGAGCAAGAAAAACATCTGGTATCTTGACAGTGGTTGCAGCAACCACATGGTAGGGAACAGAGAGATGTTCTCACAACTGGATGAAACAGTCCGGTCCAAAGTCAAGATGGGGAACAACAACAAAGTTCTGTGATGGGGAAAGGCAAGATCCTCATCCGCACCCGGCACGGTGAAAGAAAAACAATTCAAGATGTTTTTTATGTGCACAGGTTGAAGCACAATCTGTTAAGTGTTGGACAGCTTGTGCAAAAGGGGCACACTGTACTGTTTAAAGACGGTGTCTGTTCCATCAGAGACAAAGTCCATGGACAAATTGCAACTGTGTCCATGACGAAAAACAAAATGTTTCCGCTATAGATTCAGAATGAATCATTGATGTCTCTGAGTGCAGTTGAGAAAGATGCTACCTGGCTGTGGCATCTCAGATTCGGTCACCTGAGCTTCAGTGGCCTGAATCAACTGCACAAGATGCGAATGGTGAAGGGTCTACCCCTGATAGAGCAACCAAACCAAGTGTGTGAAGGTTGCCTAGTCGGCAAGCAGCACAGGGATGCATTCCCTGTAGGACAGTCTTGGAGAGCATCACGGCCATTGGAGCTGGTGCACTCAGACATTTGTGGTCCGATGCAGACCACCACGTTTGCCGGCAACAAATACTTCTTGACGTTCATTGATGACTTCAGCCGGAAGACTTGGATTTATGCCATCAAGCTGAAGTCAGAGGCATTTGCCAGATTCAAGGAGTTCAAGGCTCTAGTGGAGAAACAGAGCGGTTATTATGTGAAGACTCTCAGAACTGATGGAGGTGGAGAGTACATCTCCAACGAATTCCACAACTTTTGCAAGCAGCACGGAATTCGAAGGCAGTTCAGCTGCCGGATACACGCCACGACGAGAATGGCGTAGGCGAGAGGAAGAACCGAACCATCATGGAAATGGCACGAAGCATGATGAAGGCGAAGGGATTGTCGCATGAATTTTGGGCGAGAGGCTGTAACATGTGCGGTCTACTTGCTGAACAGATGTCCCACCAAAAGCGTGAAGCGGAGTGAAGCCAAGTGTGGCTCACTTGCGTGTGTTCGGGTGCATAGCATATGCACATGTTCAGAAGAGAAGCGACAGAAGTTGGATGATCGAGCGGAGAAGTGCATTTTCACAGGGTACAGTGAGCAGGCGAAGGCATATAGGCTGTACAACCCTGTGACGAAGAAGCTCATCATCAGCCGTGATGTGAAGTTTCTTGAAGATCAATCCTGGAACGGGAAGTCCGAGACTGGCCAGTTAAAGCCAGCAGAAGTTCAGTCTGTTGACTTGGAAGAAGGAAGTGTGCAGCCACCAGCAACTTCCAGCAGCAACAGCGGTGCCAGCAGTAGCACAGCCACTCCATCACGGTCGCCTCCACTTGCAAGCAGAATTCAAAATCTGAGGACTCCTGCGAAGACTCGGAGCTTGCAAGACATTTATGAGGCAACCCAAACCCACATAGATGAAGAGCACCCTGACTTTGCATTCTTTACTGAAGTTGATCCAGTAGAGTTCGAAGATGCAAGTCAGAATCAGAAGTGGGTGCAGGCGATGGATGAAGAGATAGCAGCCATTGAAAAAAATGAAACATGGCGGTGACGGATCTTCCAGCAAGGAAGAAGACCATTGGGGTCAAGTGGGTGTATAAGACAAAGTTCAACGCCCAAGGAGACGTTGACAAGCACAAAGCCAGATTGGTGGCGAAGGGTTACAAGCAGAAGTCAGGCATCGATTACCATGAGGTATATGCGTCTGTAGCCCGACTTGACACAGTCGGGATGATCCTGGCATTGGCAGCCCAACAAGGTTGGAAGATGTACCGAGATGGATGTCAAGTCGGCCTTCCTCAACGGAGTGTTGGAGGAAGAGGTCTACATAGACCAGCCACCGGGTTACGAAATTGAAGGCCAGGAGGGCAAAGTCCTGAAGCTAAAGAAGGCCCTGTACGGTTTGAAGTAGGCGCCCCGAGCTTGGTATAGCCGGATTGACGACTATTTTCAGGAGAATGGGTTTCAGAAATGCCCATATGAGCACACCCTGTACATGAAGACAAATGCAGCAGGTGAGCTCATTATCGTCTGTCTGTATGTGGACGATCGATTTATACTGGCAACGACAATGTCTGTTCGACCGATTCGGAACAGCCATGAAGACGGAGTTTGAGATGACGGACTTAGGGCTGATGAAGTATTTTCTCGGCATTGAAGTTGACCAATCGGCAGATGGCATCTTCATTTCTCAGGGCAAGTATGCGAAGGATGTCTGAAGCGCTTCAAGATGGAGGACAGTAAACCTGCCATCACACCTGCGACCACAGGTTTGAAGCTGAGCAAGTTGGATACGGGGAGGAATGTCGACCCAACCCTGTTCAAGAGGCTAGTTGGCAGTCGATGTATTTGATCGCAACTCGGCCGGATCCGATGTTCGGAGTCAGTCTGATCAGCCGTTTCATGGAGACTCCGAAGGACACGCACTGGCAAGCAGGCAAGAGGATCTTGCGCTATGTCAACGGGACACGAAACCATGGCCTATTTTACGCCAGACAAGACCAGTTGGAGCTAGTGGGCTTCACGGACAGTGACTGGGCTGGCAGTACCGACGATCGGAAGAGCACCTCCGGGTATGCTTTCCATCTCGGATCGGGGCAGTATCATGGGCGTCCAAGAAACAACCCATCGTTGCGTTGTCCACAGCCGAAGCAGAATATGTCGCCGCCACGTCAGCCGCATGCCGAGCAGTTTGGCTGCGAAGAGTTATGAGTGAACTGAACTTTCCTCCGGATGGTGCGACAACAATTTTTCGTGATAACAATTCGGCCATTGCACTCTCAAAGGATCCTGTGTTCCATGGCCGGACGAAGCACATAGACATCCGGTATCATTTCATCAGAGAGCTGGTGAAATTTGGCGAAGTACAACTACGGTTTTGCAGGTCCAAGGAGCGGTGGTGACATCTTCACGAAGCCTTTGAAGGAGGAAGACTTTAGCGGTTGCGAGAGCAGCTTGGAGTCAAAGCGCTCGTGAAATCGAGGCTTAAAGGAGGGTGTTAGAAAAATTAACCCAGATTTCACGCATGTGCCCAACTGCGCTCCGAACCTTGGGCGAAACCGGATTGCGCTCCAGACATGGGCGAAGTCGGACTGCGCTGCCGCAGTCCGGGATCCCGACAAAGGGCGACATGACGTCGCACCTACCCTCGACGGATGTGACGCTTGTGCGGCGATTGGTCAAAAACCCTAGTTGAGGGCTTGTCAGAACCTGTCAGAGGACAAACCCCAATCCTCCTCTTCCCGCGGCTATATAAGGCGTCTCGGGTATTTCAGATTAAGAAGAAAGAAAAAGAAGGAAGAGGAAGAAAAGAGAAGGAGCAAGAAGGAGCAAGAGGCAAAGAAAAGTATCTCAGCGAGCAGTTTGACTCAGCTGATTAATGTCCGAGCGACCGACTCGACATTTTGTCCGTTTAGCTTATCTGCGGTGCGACTGCGAGATGATTGTAATTTCCTCGGTTGAGGAACTCTGTAACCCCGTTTAATATAAATAAAGTTTGTTTGTTTGTTTTAGGCATCTTTAGGGTTTGCAGTTTGTTGCTCTCTGTTCCGGCGTCTCTCTCTTCTCATACAAGTGTTGCCAAGCCAGGCAAACCCAGCGGCAGCCGCGGAAGACGAAGAACTTGAAGGCCAGAGTTGGCCAAGTCTGAAGCTTACCGGTTGTCGGCGTGTGAAGTTGGTCGCCGAGCTAAGTTCGACAGCACGCTGCAAAAGCCGCGCTTCGGCAGCTGAAGGTGCGAAGTCCGCACCTCGCTGCGACTGTCGCACTTCGGCAGAGTGAAACTGCGAAGTTCGCACTTCGGGCGAAGTGTGCACTTCGGCAGCTTTGCCCCGCGCAGTTCGCACTGCGCGCGAAGTGCACACTTCGGCCTTGCGCAGTCCGCACTGCGCGCGAAGTGCACACTTTGGCCTTGCGCAGTCCGCACTCGCGCGAAGTGCGCACTTCGGCAGTCTGCCTTGCGAAGTCCGCACTGCGCGCGAGTGCGTACTTCTGCCTTGCGGAGTCCGCACTGCGCGGGTGCGTGGGGTGCGTGCGGCGGGCTTGCGCAGTCCGCACTGCGCGCGAAGTGCGTACTTCGGGCTTGCGCAGTCCGCACTGCGCGCGAGTGACGGACTTTGCCCAAGGGGTGGGCGTCGTCCGCACTTCGCTCCCGAAGCAGGGAGCTGGCGGTGCACCTTGCGCAGCCTGGAGCAGTCGGACTTCGGTGACTGGTGCCCTTTCCCTGCGCAGCTCGAACCGTCTGTCTACGGCGGCGATTGAAAAAAAAAAAATTAAAATTCGATCTTTCAACCAGAAAGCACAAGGACGCATTCGGTTGAACGGGTGAAAGCGGCAATAGAAAATTTGAAAGATTGCAGGAAACAATACTGAACATTTTAATGTTTTAGGAATCTTGATCAACGGCTTTTTGATTGAAATAGGCGACAAACGCCATACGTCATCGCCCTCTTCTTTCAACGGACTTCCACTATTCTCGGCCTCAACATTAAAAAATAACCGGAGCACATAACCTAGGGCGCCCTGCTCGCAATTCCCATTCACCATAAATAAATATCAACCATGCATCACGGGAGCGGATTTGCATTGTGTCATCGTACCAGAGATGGCCCTAATATTCCTCCTTAATAAAAAAACACATATAAAAATAATTCCACCCGCACAGCAACGCACACTCCCACACACAGGTACAACAGAGTTCACGCCAACACCTTTCCACCAATGCTAACAGCTCTAACCACTAATTTTTGTCAAGCATTGCTCCATGATGCACTAAAACACTAAACAATAATTGGCACTGTATGAGTTCCTTATGTTTTCTTTCTCCATCTACCCATGTATTTCTGTTGCCACTTTGCCATGAATGCAGGAGTCTCCATGATCAATGCAAATAGACACTTCCTCGATATTCCTGAAGTGCCAAAATATGAACTGCTGCATGCACGATCTTCTCAATAGAAGGTGGTGCGATATTAACTAGCAGTGCCAGATATTACCGTAATCTTTCTTCGACATCAACGGGCCGAGAATTGTTACAATATTATATTTTTAGGAAAAGCTCGCAGTGCTACTCCGGAGACCACCGATGCAGGCCGGATTTGGAGAAACTCACACTGCCAAAACATGAAAACTTTCACGTCCATAATGCCCGCCTCAAAGTCCTCAACGCGATAACTATCCATCTCCAGAGCCATCTGTGCATTAATTGGTAGCATCCAACTCACCGCAAAGAGAAGAATCGTCATCAATTAGCAGTAGCCATTTTGCATTATGTTATTATCATAAGTTCTTGCAATATTTCTTCTGCTATCCGGTAAAAATAAATAAATGGAAAAAAGAACAGGTCCCTCCATTTAGCCTTTTCTCCGCAGCTTTTCTGAGATCGATTTCAACTAAGCACCGAGCAGGGATGGTGGGCTGCACGCATCTGCCTCCATAAGCGTCGAGAGAAATTTCACCGTCGATGCTTCGTACCGTGCCCAAAATGGCATAGGCATCAATGTGAAATATCTAGATTGGCTAAACTTTCAGAGGAAAAAACTACGAGCTGTTATTGAATGCCGCGAATGACCGCATGCTCAGCAAGAGCGCTAATCCACACTCAGTATATTCGTAGGGAAAAAATCCCTCGCACATCGACATTTTTTTTTTTACCTTCATGAATTTGAAACTAGAGGGCACCTCCTCCCGTGCTATGGCCTGTAAGCACCGCTTGAATCATGGGTACTTTTTTCTAGAAAGGCCTGCAATAGATAAGAGGAGCCGTTGAAATCAACCTGCAATGACTTCATCTTGTAACAGACATAAAATCAAAATAATAGTACCTTTAGATTATCCAGGGCCTTCATCAACTGGTGTGAAGGCGTTGAGGATTGAATCTAACACTGTACAGAACTATACAGGCTAGATCATGAACATGGCGAAGCACAAGAGCATGAAGGCTACCCTCGCATCGGAAGGGACGCACAGCCGAGCGGCGAAAAAATACCAGATTCATCCGTTCATCACGGATCTATTGATGGAGGGTAGCAGAAGAAAAAATCTGCACAGGGAGTCATACAATAGTAAAATACATAGACGTAGGGAGATAAAAGGGCGCACAGTCCTTAGTTTTGGGCCATGGTAGAAAACAACAGTGGGTAAACCCAATATCCCAAAAACAATTAAACAAAAAAAATGTTTAACACTGGACAAGTAGTTCCAACATCAAACTCCCAATAAATTACTCAAAAAAATTGGTAGCCATCACAAATACCATTGTAATATCTTAAGACTGCAAATCTTATCATTTTCAATACAGATTCTGGGTCACCCGCTATTGGCAACATCACTGCTGCAGGACACACAACTCTTAAAATATATTAATGAAAAAAAATTATTGGTGGGAATGACAACAAAGCCTCATTGAAGAACCACAAGGATAAAAGACCAGATCAAGAACATCATACAATACACAAATTTAGCACAACATCTAGGCATGAAAGGATCTGCAAAGAAAAATAAAAAAAAACAATCTGAAAGAGGAACCCCACTACTCTTATTTAACAAACTTAAACTATCTAAAAAATAATCCATGTCAGCCATGAATTTTTCTTAAACTTTTGGTTTTTGATTCATCAAATATTGAGACCATAGTCCTCAATTTTTTTGAAAAAAAAAAATTGCCAAAGAGAAAAAAAAGGCTCCCATGAGGAAAAGCTAAGCTCACAGGGTAGAAAAAAACTTGATTGATTATTCGATGAGATCAGCTATGCATAAATAACAAAGCTGATCTCCAGTGAGCCATTGGATTACAAAAACCTAATAGGTCTGTAACTAGGAGTTTATCAATCTCAACAAGAATGATAAGTAGAACTTAAAAGATACTCTAACAATTAGACTTGTAATTTATCATTAGGATGCATTTATGCATGTATTCGGAAGTATGGAAACTATTTGATTATCAAGTAAGATATTAATAATAATGTTAGTATTTAAAATATCAATTATAGATGTTAATGATAAATATTAACATTTTGTATTAATTAAATTAATTCTATGAAATGAGTAATTAATTTTATTATTATTATGCTAACATTGGTAACTAACACTAACATTAGAAAGCAATGATATTATTAATGAGGCAAGTGAATGATTTATTAAATTTAATAAGTTATACTTAAAAGGGGATTAATTTATAAATACTTAAATAAATTCATAAAATTTAGAACTCTTTTAATCGAAAACGTTATTTTTTTTTCATGGCGAGCTAAAATGCTAGGGCAAAAAAGATTGGATGGAAAGCATGAATTGAATCCATGCAATACCACTCCTAATCTTTGTTTTTCTTTGTTCCTTCAAGTATTATATGAATTTGGGATTCCATTTTTTTGGCATCATTAGTTGGTGGGATGAAATATCTGGCATAAAGGTTGGAGAAGGAGGAAGAGATACTTGGAAGGTATGCTTCTTCTCTCATTTTTTGGCCTATCTCTTAGCAAATAGTCAATTTGAAAGTCACCATTATTAATAAGAATATTGGATTGCTTACTTTGCTCCTTATTGTTTTTTTTTTAATTCTTATTTCTTCATTCTTTGGGTTGCATCACAAATCTAGTTAGGACCCAATATTTATTTAAAAAAAAAGAATTTATGGTGCTTGGATACTTTTCTTAATAATCTTAGCTTTCCTAGTATTTTAGTTTTAGCAGGGGAGTAGGACATCTAGAAGGGTTTACTCCAAACTCTATTTGTATTTTAAACTAGATTTAAACTTTGGTTTTATTGTTTACTTACCAAAATCTCCAATAGTGAAGAGCCAAGGAAATTATTTTTTTATTTGTGTTCTCTAAAATTTGTATAATCAAGTTCTTCTATTTCATTTGTCTCCTCGGCCTGTATAAAACAAGTATTTAAATCTAGATCCAAAAAATAGATGCAGGGAGGATAGGATGTGAATTCTCATGTCTCTTCTTTTATTTAAAATAAGATAATGTTTGAGCTTATAATTGTTGTAGTTGGACCCGATTTTATTTTATTTCTTTATAATTCTATGAAAAGGGGCTACGTAATATTTGAGTTTGTTATTATTCTAGTTGAACTTTTATTTATTTGATAATTTTATGAAAATGGGTTGCATAATGTTTGAGCTTGTAATTTTATTTGATTTCATATAATTTTATGAAATGGGATTGCATAATTTTTGAGCTTGTATTTATTGTAGATGAACCCAATTTTATTTGATTTATTTCTAGTTATGTGAAAGAGTATTACGTAATTTTTGAGTTTGTAATTTCTATAGTTGAACTCATTTTTATTGATTTATTTATAATTTTATGAAAGGGGGTTATGCAATGTTTGATCTTGTAATTTCCATAGTTGAATCAACTTTTATTTGTTTGATTTCCTTATAATTTTGAAAGGGGTAGTTCTTTTCGAATCAAGGCGAGAGGTGACCAGAGTCCCTACTTCCTAGGAAAATCATATTTTTCCTGTATACAATAACATAATTTTGAATCAATAACTTGTAAAGCTTATTTTTACTGATGAAAGATCCATGCTGTGGAGGCCACCAAATAATTAGGTTGAGTTCTCTAGAGATCGGGTTTCTCACTTAAAGGAAGAGCATGATATGCTATGTTTTTCCAGAGTTTCCCATGTTGTCTAAGTCTTTAAGAAATACTTTTGATTGACATGGGTTGGTATATTAAATAATATTCTATGTTTAGGAATCCATCTTTTATGTAGCAACCATGTTTTTAGACTCAGTGGTGACGTCCCATCTTAAGCCTATAGGTTCTAAGTTTTGTGAAGCCAAAGAATGCCTTGGAACCCACAACACAAGGATTTTATTTTTGCTTTGTTTTTGTCAAGTCATATATAGCTTGTAACTTTAGAAAAGAAAATTAATATTGGGTAATTGTTTGGATAAGAATGCTATTCTAATATTCATATATTGCTTAATAAAGTGTACTATGTATTCATATGTTGAATCTATTTTAAACAAAATATGAAGACCTTTTAGATTACCAAAAATCAATCTATTAATGTGATAATTAAGAACTCTATTTTGGGTTTGTAATGAGTAATCAATACCCTGTTATAATATAATTGTGGTGAAACTTATATTATGTAGATGTTTTAAAAATAAAAGTATAATTCCATCTTCTTGTTATAATATAATTGTTATAAGACTTATATTATATAGAGACTTTATTAAATACAATTGCATATTTTTTTATAATATAAGTGTTGTGAGATTTATATTATGTATATGCCCTATAAAATAATATTAATAATAATGATTTTTTCATATTTTAAAGAAAGAAAAAATAATTGTTGTAAGTTGGGAATACTAAATTGTACTCAAATAATGGATGTGGTTTGTGTAGTACTAGATCCACTTCTAAGTGGGAGAAGTATAAGATTCTCTCAAGCTTGCAATAAGTTGCATAATGCATGTTATTTCATTCTTATATGTTTTTCTTGCATAGTGCATGTTAGGTTTGCATATGAATTTAAAATATGTATTGAACCCTAAACTTACATTCAAGTTTGATGAAAAAGACCTATCAAGTGGAAGACCTTGAAAATGAAGATGACAGTATTGCCCATTATATATGATGAATGTAATATTACTTTTGGGTAAGAGATGTTATGAGTATCATGTAGAAAGGTTATGCCATGCAATATTTATGATGAAAAAGTAAATGACTTGTAAACATTCTTGTTATATTGTATTCATATTTGTTCAAAGAATGAATGATGTATTAATATATATATTTTTATGTTAATTTCTCTTGGAATAAATTAATGTAAATGGAATAAACTAATGATAGAATTTAATTGATGGTTATGGTTATTATTCCTTTAAATATTGATTTCATGAACTGACTAATTTTAATGTCATGTTTGAAGAAGTGTTTTAAATTTAATCTTCAACAATTTGTTATGTTGAATTTGAAAATGATTTAATATAACACTATATTTATTTGGAAATATAGTCATAAATGATGTTTAGCATCCTTGGGTTGGAAGGGGGGTTATTTTGGGCATATAGTAGAAACTTTCCTATAGTCAATTTGTACCTAATCCTAGTGAGTTGTGGGTAGATAATTCAACCAAATAATCATGAATGACAAACCTTAGCGGTGAGGCTTGGGAAGTGAGGTGAAATGGATTGATATGGGATAACTAATGGATCATTATGTAGACACCAAAACAGCACCAATCCGATTATGTGGCTGCAAACACTGATCGCTTTGACAAACACAGCCCCCAGGGCAGCCCTCAGAGGTTAAACAGTGGTCTTAACCACTTTCATAGCAATTTTGTAAGGTCAAGAGGCAATTTGGCACATTTAGGCACTTTGCTCAGTATTCGTCTCACCCAGGGACGAATTCAAACTGGGATCCGTCTCACCCAGGGACGAATTCTGAATTCGTCTCTGGTCGGGACGAATTCCAAGTTTAACGGGCAAAAAGAAGAATGGCACCAAGTGGCAGCCAAGGACAGTCAGTTGATGACTCCTGCCTCGCACGCGTGTGTGGGTGGGCAGATGGGCCGTTAGAGGACTGTCACAAGGGCAGTTATGAAAGCCCAAGTCATGGAGGACTCCCCTCCCTCATGGGAAGACATGACCGCCACATGGCACCTATGACCAACACATGGCGCTTATGCTTCCCTCTCAAAAGAGACCCCATGGGTCTATAAAATGTGGGACTTTTCTCACCCAAAAAGGGATATTGGAGGCGATTTCAAGCAACGAAGTGCTGTCCAATTGAACACCCATTTGCATCTTTTTGATTCACCTTCTCACATCCACTAATCTCTTTTGCAAGGGAGGTTATTGGGTGGCTTTTGGAAGCGTGGATCCAACCCAAATCCAACATTTGACCACCTTACACCACCAATTTGTAGACACCCCAATCCTAAGAGGTTTTGGACCCATCCCTAGTGGATTGGCGCCGAAATCAAGTGCCAACGGTGGGAGGCCCACTTGGGCACCCCGCATTTTCTAAGTTTTATTCTAAAGCATTCTAGATTATTTGTTCATGTTGCATTTTGTGTTATTCTGTTTAGTGAACTCATAGCTTCAATTCCATAACATTTTGATCAGATTTTATCACGCCTTTTGTCGCTTTGTTGTCCTACTAACTTGCAGGTGGCGATATCGAATTCCCGAGGATAGAGGCCAAATTGGGAGAATCCGACCATCTGGGTCGTCCCAAAATGGCCCCAATTACCTAACCCCTCTGTTTGTAGGTGTTTTGGAGGTCTCGAGAGTCGACATTGGAGCAGTATCACTTCGGCTTTTCCAACACAGTCGAATTCGTCCCACCCAGGGACGAATAGCAGTCAGAATTCGTCCTGCCCAGGGACGAATTCTAGGTGAAGGTAGATTGGCCGACTGTTTCAATGGCAGTGGCCCTCTGGTAATGTCTTCTGACCTCTGTCAAATTTGCAGGTGACTTAGATCCATTTTATTCATTGTATTTGACAATCTTTTGCATGCATCTTTTGGCGATTTCAAAGAACGAACTTTCCTTTTTGTCACAGGTGCTACGACGCCTTTGTTGTTTCTTTGTTCGTAGGAGGAGCAGCAGAGGTTAAGGACTCATCAACATCAACGGCGACATCGTCTTGGCCCGCCCATCTCAAGTGTGGGCACGCGAAAAAGGGAACATTAAGTCTTGATTGTAATCAAATTCTTTTAACGCTCCTAGCCCCTAAAAAGGGAGGAGGCATTTTTGTAACAGAGATCAAGAGAGTTTAATAAAAGGGCTGTGTTTTCTCCATTTTCTTGTATCTCATTTCAATGCGTCTCTTTCATTTCATGCATTCTACATTTTTAGGACTTAAGCGTATTTGATTTTGAATGCATCGCAATTAGTGTTTCCTTCACCCGAAATCTCGTGCTTTCAGTGGCGATCATGGTGGGACTCTGTCCCCTATTTTTAAGATCAAATAACTGATCCATTTTGTGTTTTGTGCTTGATAGGTACAATTTTTTAGTAGACTGTTATTCGTCTCTGACTGTGACGAATACTTTACTGTAATTCGTCTGACCCTGAGACGAATTCAAATTCGTCTCTGGCAGGGACGAATTCTGTTATGTAATTCGTCTCACAAAGGGACGAATTCTTGCCTGTAAATTTTTAGAGCAGAAGGTCAGAAACAACGGTCTGAGCGAGAGAAGAGGTAGGGATTTTTATAATCTCTGTTAAATTTTTTGTTTCTGTTTCTGTTTCTTTGGTTCTTTCCAATTTATCCTGCTTGCTTAGGGAAAGTCATTTATGCTTGTTTCATTTTCTCTAAATAAAATGAATCCCACACACTTCACGTAGTAAATTTAAACCAAGGAGCTGGTCGTAAGACCCCAGCCCTTGAGCAAGACCAACGGTGGGTTCATCACCACCTTGGCTTAGCTTTGCATCCATTTCCCCGATTGTCACTATTGTTAGGCGTAAATCTTGATGAAAGCTGACCGAGTGTCGTTGGGGTGATTCCCATGCGCGCGAGGATAAGTCTTCTATGGTAGGTGCCATTAACAGGACAATCCCCCTTCCGTACCGCCTACGTACCACGTACCATCTGCTCTCACGTACCTATAGTCTCCCTCTCATAAGGGCGGGTATATAGAGAGGTTGGTATATCGGCTTGGTTGGTATATTGAAGGGGCGACCATTTTGGGAGTTATATGAGCCTTCATTATGCATTTAAACATTCTTCAAAAACTTTCAAAAACAAAACAAAACATCAAAATGCACTAAACCAGTTTAGGACACACTATTTAAACCCTTAAAAGAGATAATCACGGTTTGTGTATGTGTGTGTTCATTTCTGCTTAGTGTAGACAAAAAGAAAAATCATCATAAACGAGATAAAAATCTGCTTAGATAGTAGAGAAGCACCGCAATGGTGTACACCCGTAGCCAAGCCCAATCAAGGGTAGAAGCTCCGAAAGGTACACAAGAAGCAGGCACAAGTCACCTTCGCTTTAGTCCTGAGGACTTAGTCATACCCCCTTGGCGGTCTGGCCCACAAGAAGGTCCACGTCAGACCACATCAAGAAAGAATTATTGGGATCCCCCTCTGTGGGGTATGCCCATTCAACACAGCCCCTTTCGGGAAGACGCTTTACATGTAGACCTTGACGTAAATAGAGAATCACCTTTTGAGGTTAGACATGAGTGGCCACAGCGCGATGAAGCGCTAGAGAGGCACACTGTCCATTTGGAGAGACAACGTGAATATGGCATCTCTTCTTTACCTCCCATTAGAACTGAAAGACAAAACCTAGAGCGTAGGGCTCTTCACACAGGGCGAGCTAACTCCGCCCGCCCCTTTCACACCCATGAAAGGGAGTACGAGGAAGATCATCGCATTTCTCGAGAACAACATACAACGCGAGAGCCTTGCGTTTCCGTGCCTGCTAGATACAATGGACACACATCGAGGCCAGAGCCTCAAGTCAACACCGCCTACCTCGACAGAGGGAAGCGACCCATTGAAATTTTAGATCATCAAGATCGAGGCAAATACATAGAAGAAACATTCAAGCCTCCTGAGCAAAAGAGGGTGGACCAAATTGACCCGACAGTCGCCAGACATGCCACCCGTCAAGCCCAAATCACGTGGCTTGAACAAGGTCATCAGGAGTTAGAGTACCTATACCGCCTGAATAAAGAGCGCATGCAACGCGAAGCGGATGAGTTGTGCTATAAACTACCTGAGAGGGTGCCAACCCCTCGCACCCAAAGAGCAGAACAATATGTGAGGCACAACCCTTTGGTGCAGGACAGGTCTCCGCGACCTCGTCAAGCTTTGCCTCCAAGACCTTATAGACCCGAGAGGGAGGCCACTCCCCGAAACAATGATGGGTACCCTCAGCGGGGACTCAATCAGGGTCATAGGTCTCGCCCAGAGACTCCTCAAGAACTTTATGAGGAGTATGAACTAGAAATAGAACGTGCTGAAACTCCCCATCAAGGCGGGAGGGCTGCCATTCGGCCACCCCTCCATAGGCCTCCAGTCTCCCATAACTCACAACGGGAGCAAACAAAAGAGGAAGAAATAAAATCTTCCGATGCATACAAAGCGCTATTAGAGCGTTTGGATTCCGTGGAGACAAAAGCTTTTGGGCATCAAAAACCCACATTACGTCAACTCCGTAGTCATCCAGTGCATCCCTCAGTGCCCACACCTCTTTACCCCGAACATTTCAAGTTGCCTCAATTGGCGGTCTTTAAAGGTGAAGAGGACGCACAAGAACATGTCACAAGGTTCCTAAGTCAATGCTTCGGCATCCAAGATAATGACGCATTGTTGCTTAGGACATTCATAACCACATTCACAGGCCCTGCCTCGGATTGGTTCACACAATTACCAAAACATAGCATAAACAACCTAGATCAATTAGTAGATGCGTTTCTTGAACGCTTTGCTTTCAACACAAGGAAGAAGGCATCACTGAGTGATCTGGCCAGCCTCAGGCAATATGAGGAAGAAATAATGGCAGCATACGGGAATCGATGGAGGGCTTTGCTTTCTAAGCTACCCTACCATCCCCCTATGTCTGATCTCACACAGATGTTTGCATGGAGTTGCTTAAAATCAATCTCTGGGCTATTGTTGTTGCAACAATACGACAGTTTAGAAGAAGCTCTGGCGCAAGCCAGAGTCATAGAAGAGATCAAGATAGGCGAAGGCGCAATCGCCAAGCCTAAAAAGAAAGAGTGGAATAAGACCACTAAGACCGGGACTACGCAATCACAACCTACTGCGGTTAACCAAGTTGCGATAAATGTCCCCAAGCCTGTGCAAGAAATGCAGCCCCAAAAGGCTAATTACCAGGCAGTGCCTCCTAGTTATGAAAGAGAAAATACAAGACAGGAGCAGAATCAGCAGCGTCGCCCTAGGCGACAATTCACCCCTTATACGGAGTCTAGGGACTCCTTATTTGACCACTTGTCAGCGGCAAATTTAGTCACCCTTCCAGAGATCCAAACTGTAGACCCTAACGCTCCCAAGCCTAAGGGATACAGAGAGGAATTATATTGTAGATTCCATAGGCGAAGGGGACATGACTTAAATGGATGTTGGAAATTCAAAGGATTAATCCAAGATTTGATCGACAATAAAACATTGGCCGTGGACAACCCCATAGCACCAAATAATCAACAAATGGGGGTATTCAAGGACCCTTTGCCTGCCCACGAGGCACAGGCAAAACCTCTCCAGATTAATGAGGTGCGACAGAATCTTCCCATGCAAGGATTTGTGGGAATGATCAGCATAGTGACCAGGAACAAAAAGTACCCAGCAGTTGCCCCCGAGGTAGCTACAAGGGAAGTTCCAACAACGTCGCAGCCTCAACAACGCCCTATGCAGTCACCTCCGCCTAGACCCGAGGTCACGATACGGACCAAACTCACGCAGAGTTTGCGGACCACATCGGCTAGGCTTTCCATTTATGAGCTTATTCAACAGTCAACACCTCATAGGGAAGCTCTTATGGAAATTTTAAAAGCCATCGAATTACAGCCTCATGAAGCAAATTCTTTCAACAACTTCGTGGGACATGTGAAACGATGTACGGAGCCGGTCATTACCTTCAGAGAAGATGAAGTCAAAACAATATCGAATGACATGGCAGATCCACCCCTACACGTTATCGCGCGGGTCAACGGGATCCCGTACAAGAGAGTGTTGGTAGATACTGGCTCGTCCAGTAACATCATTACCACTACAGCACTAAAACATTTGAAGCTGCCAACCTCTCATATCACAGCCTCCACATACACACTGCGAGCTTTCAACGATGCAATATGCTCGACAGTCGGCACAGTTGTTCTGCCTATCCAGGTAGGACAAAAGACAATACCTACATTGTGCCATGTGTTGGAAGGCGAGATGGCTTACAATATACTGCTAGGGCGGCCTTGGATCAGGGACATGAAGTGTGTCCCTTCGATCGCTCACCAGTGCTTAAAGTATGCTTTTGAAGGAGAAATACATGTAGTCCCGATGGACTTAGAGCCCTTCAAGTATTGCAATGCGGTACATTTAATGCCTCAATCGACCCTCCCTTCAACGCATTTGGATTTCCAGTTAAATCCATCTAAACAGGGTCCAATACCGCAGGCACCACTGGTGACCAAATCAACAAAATCCCAGCCAGGTGAGTCTTCATCATCTGCTCCTTCATTATCAACGCCACCTGTCATGGCCAAACAGAAGGACAAGGGAAAACAGATCATGGAAGAGGCTCAGCCCCTAGAAGAGGGGTTGCCCACAATATCAACGGTATCAACAGAGGAAATACCTAGCACAACGGAAGCTGAGACTCCTAAAACACCAAACATGGAATGGACTCAGGAAGGACTACCGTTCCCTCCCTCCCAAGCATCAACAATCACTGTTGAAATGGCCAGTACGGGCCTAGGGGAGTATTTAGTGCAGAATGTTGTGGCAACGCCCGCATTAGAATCAGTACAGGACATGGGGAGACCTCGCCTTCCCATAGGAATAGTTGTTCCTCTAGGTTACCCACCAAACCAGAACAAATTTTGTGTATGGGGGCCTTGATCATGGTCTTGAACCATGCAAGCAAAAGGACGAAGACGAAGAACCTTTTGCTGAAAATATCAACTATCTGTCAAACCCGGACTTCGCTCTAAGATATCTCGGCCAATGCAATTGGCATGGATACGGGCTAGGCAGATATGAGCAAGGGATGCGTGTCCTTTGCCAACCAAGATATCGAGATGCCATATGATAAGTCGGGAGTAGGGTTCAACCACCCCCTGCCCTTAGACATCTTGGTAGAAAATATGCAAGGCCTAGAAATAGGCAACAAGGGGGGATTGGCACCGGATCTCTATGCCAACCCAAATACAGAATATACATTGGGAGATTACCTCCCATGGTCAACAAACACCCTTGGCAACAGCAGTAATCCCTCTCCTTTGCTAGAGAGAGGTGAAAGTTCGAACATTAATCCTCAAAGAGAACATCAACGGTGTCCGGACATCTTTTTGAAGTTGTTCCCCTTAGAGGTTCCAGTTGAATCAATACAGTGTCAAGAGAATCAGGTCCCTCCACCAAGAGTGGAACAACCGCAATGGGACCAGATTAACTTACTGGAACAAGGAGAACCCTCAATGTCGCAAGTAATAGTTTTTGAAGAGAATGAACATTTTTGGATCTCCGAAAGTGATTCAGAAGATGAGACTGAGATGATCTATCTCGGACATGCGTGATGGAATAATCGCCCTTTAACTCATGAAGATCTAATGGGAGAGATGGGCATAAGGTTAGGGCATGAATGGTGGGTAGACCCAGCAAGGTGGGACCAAGTGTTGGATCCATGGCTCCAAATTCAAGATGAGCACCGTCCACCACGAGACCCTATCATGACATCAGTGCCGAGAGAAGACCCTGTCTTCCTACCAACACATAGGGCCGATCCGTTCATACCCGTCCCTACAGAACCAGATCCAGAGCATAGGGAGCATCCAGAATGTTCGAGTTATAACACCCACGGTAATGGAGACCAAACTCATTTCATCCACATGATCTCCATTGACTTGACCGCACCCATTCGCAATCCGGCCGATCCAGCAAGGTCATTGCATCTAGACATAGATGCCATCGACTGGGATCGCGTCAATTCACCTTTATCACCATCAGAGTACTGGCCTTTCGGTGAAATGCCTCATTTTACCCCAAGGACAACTCAGGATATTTTTCAAGCTGAAGAGGAACCCGAGGTTCCCAACGCAGATCTAAATTCAGCTAATGATATCCATTTGATCCCGACTCCACATCAGTTGGAAGACGGATCCCACATGTCAGTCGAGGAGACGACTGACGTAGATATCGGCACAGATCCAATGAATCCATAGATTCTCAAGCTGGGGTAAGTCTTTCCCCCGAAGAGCAAGCCGACTACATTGCCCTTCTCAAAGAGAAGAAGGAGGTTTTTGCATGGTCGTACAAGGATATGCCAGGACTAGACCCGCAGCTAGTCACGCATAATTTAACGCTTGATCCGACAATCAAGCCTGTAAAGCAAAAACTACGTAAGATGCACCCAACAGTGGCCTTGATGGTCAAAGACGAATTGCAAAAGTTGTTGGATGCACAGTTTGTCATCTGCGTGGATTATCCGCCATGGTTGTCCAACATGGTTCCCGTCAAAAATCCCGACGGGAGGATTCGCATATGCACTGATTTTTGAGATCTAAACAAAGCGAGTCCTAAGGATGATTTCCCCTTGCCAAGCATCGACGCATTGGTAGACGCTACAGCAGGTCACGAAATGCTATCCCTCATGGATGGTTTCTCGGGATACAATCAGATTCGTATCAATCCTGAGGACCAACTCAAAACGGCATTCACAACGCCTTGGGGGACATTTTGTTATAAGGTCATGCCTTTTGGCCTTAAAAATGTTGGCGCCACCTACCAACGTGCCATGACGTACATCTTCCATGATTACATGCATAAAACTTTGGAAGATTACATGGATGATTTGTTAGCCAAGTCTCTTTTGCGCTCAGATCATCTCGGTGACTTAAGCAAGATCCTCGATCGCCTCATAGAGCATAAGGTTAGACTAAATCCCAAGAAGTGCGTATTTGGCATCACATCTGGAAAACTCTTGGGTTTCATAGTCTCAAAATGAGGAATCGAGGTGGACCCACAGAAAGTCAAGGCAATCCTTGAAATGGTTCCCCCAACTACCATCAAGCAGCTCAGAAGTCTGCAAGGAAAGGTCGCGTCGATTAAACGCTTCATAGCGCAATTATCTGACAAGTGCCGACCCATGAACAAATTATTGCACAAGGGGGTTACATTTCATTGGGATGACGAGTGCCAGTCAGCCTTTGACGAAATCAAACAATACCTGGCTTCGCCACCAGTATTGGCACCACCTAGACCAGGAGTGTCATTCTACTTATACATCTCAGCTACCGAGGTGGCACTGGGCGCCATGCTAGCCCGAGAAGAATGAACTTCACAAGGAACAGGCTACTTACTATCTTAGCCGCACCCTGGTCGAGTTATGAACTTAACTATGCATACGTTGAGAAACTCCGCTTGGCGGTGGTGTTTGCTACCAAAAAGCTATGCCACTACATGCTGAGCAACACTACGTATGTTGTGTCTAAGGAGAATCCATTGCGATACATGATGAGTCATACTTATCATAGTAGTCGCACGACGAAATGGATCATGTTGTTGACGGAATTTGACATTGAGTTTATTGGACAAAAATCTATCAAAGGACAAGTCATAGCCGATCAACTAGCGAAGGCTCCTCTTGAAGATGATCAGCCTCTAGTCATAGAACTACCCGATGATGGGGTCTTCCATGTCTCGAGAATCGCCAGATTCCGATGAGCCCGAGTCACGAGCCGACATAACCCTATTCTTCGATGGTTCTAAATGTGAGCAAGGTGGTGGCACGGGAATTGTATTCTTCACACCGCTGGGTGCTCCAATGCCCCTGTCATTTAAATTAAACTTCCGAGTGCACCAACAATAATGCGAGAATATGAAGCCTTGCTCCTAGGTCTTCAGACAACAATCGCCATGAACATCAAACGACTGAACATCTTTGGTGATTCGCTGTTAATAGTCAATCAAGTCAAAGGGGTATATAAATGCAAATGCCCAGTTTTGCAGGCTTATAAAGCCCTTGTGGACAAATTCCTGGCAAAACTTGAGTGGTATGACATCGAGGCACTCCCTCGATCATCGAATCATTTTGCGGACACAATGGCCTCCTTGGGGTCACTAATTCCGCAAGACCTTTCCGGTGATATGACAACCATTCAAGTCAAAACCTTATCGCAATCCGTGATGGAGCGTGCAAGCTCAGACTTGACGCCAGGAATCCACATGATCCAGATTGAACCATCCTCGGATAAGTTCTTTCGAATCCGAGATCATCTGAAACGTGCCAACTAGGGGTCCTTGTTTTCCCCTACTCCCATTAATAGCAACACAACGCTATTCTTACAAGTTCTATCCCATTCAGCGTTTGTTAGGGAAGAACTTCAAAAGGGATTGGTTGTTCATACTGTCGAGGTTTCCGATCAACGGAGCTGGTATTTACCCATTAGAGACTACCTCAAGTTAGGTAATCTTCCCCTTGGATTGACGCATGCCGCAAAATGAACATTCAAGCGAAAGCGGCTAAGTATGTCTTGATAGGAGACATTTTGTATCGTCGCAACTATGAAGGAATTCTTCTTCGTTGCTTGGACCAGCAAGAGTCCACTTGGGCAGTCGCCCAAGCGCACGATGGTACATGTGGTGGCCACTTTAGTGGTATGGCCATTGCAAAGCGCATTCTTCGCATGGGATATTATTGGCCATATTTAGAGCGAGATTGTTGCGCATATGTCAAGAAGTGCGTGAAGTGTCAACATCATGCCAATTTGATGCACGTACCTTCCCAGGCCTTGCAGACAGTCCAGTCCGCTTGGCCATTTTCGCAATGGGGCTTCGATCTAATTGGAAAGATCTCCCCTGCATCATCAAGCCGTCACACGTTTATCATAACGGCCACAGAGTATTTTACCAAATGGGTGGAAGCAATTCCGCTAACCTCTACGACAGGACCCCGCATTGTGGAGTTCATTTTGCATAACATCATATGTCGTTTTGGTATTCCATCCAAAATAATCTCGGATAATGGGCCATCATTCAAGAACAAAGACGTGCGTGCTTTGACCACAAAGTACAAAATTCAGCACAGTTTTTTGACACCCTATTATCCGCAGGCAAATGGGCAAGCAGAGGCGTCAAACAAAATGCTAGTTGCCATCCTTAAAAAGACGGTCGCAGACAGTCATAAGGATTGGCACATCCAAATCCCACTTGCCCTTTGGGCTTATCGCACTAGCATTCGGACGCCAACTGGGGCAACTCCGTTTTTGCTCGTGTATGGCTCAGAGGCAGTAATGCCTCTCGAGTTGGAAATTCCTTCCCTCCGCATATCAATGCAGGGAGTTCATCGATGATGACACTGCACGGCAGGCCCGGTTAGACCAACTTACGTTGCTTGACGAACGACGCGTTAATGCTCTCGAGCACTTACGTATCTATCAAGAGCGGCTTAAGAAAGCTTACAACATGAAAGTTCACCTAAGGGACTTTCGGGTTGGTGATTTGGTTTTGAAGGAAAACCAACAGAACTCTAATTTGCCGTCCCACCTAAGGGACAAGTTCACGGCAAATTGGTTAGGTCCATATGTCATTGATAGCAAAATAGGACCCGAGACGTACCGGCTAGCTTCTCTTGACGGTATCAAGGAAACAGAACCCTTGAATATCAGTCATTTACGACCATTTCATATCTAAGAGAGCCATATCCCAAAAATGCTCCAAGGATTATCTGCAATCGCTTGGTCAATCCCAAAAATGCTCCAAGGATTATCGCAATCGCTTGGTCAAACCCAAAAATGCTCCAAGGATTATCGCAATCACTTGGTCACCCCAAAAGCTCCAAGGATTATCGTAATCACTTGGTCACCCCAAAAAGCTCCAAGGATTATCGCAATCACTTGGTCACCCCAAAAGCTCCAAGGATTATCGCAATCACTTGGTCACCCAAAAGCTCCAAGGATTATCGCAATCACTTGGTCACCCCAAAAAGCTCCAAGGATTATCGCAATCACTTGGTCACCCAAAAGCTCCAAGGATTATCGCAATCACTTGGTCACCCCAAAAGCTCCAAGGATTATCGCAATCGCTTGGTCACCCAAAAAGCTCCAAGGATTATCGCAATCACTTGGTCACCCCAAAAGCTCCAAGGATTATCGCAATCACTTGGTCACCCCAAAAGCTCCAAGGATTATCGCAATCACTTGGTCATCCCAAAAGCTCCAAGGATTATCGCAATCACTTGGTCAAACCCCAAAAATACTCTAAGGATCCCTACAATCGCTTGGTCAATCCCAAAAGGCTCCAAGGATTCCTAAATCACTTGGTCAATCCCAAAAATGCTCCAAGGATTATCACAATCGCTTGGTCAAAAATCAAGAAAATTCAAAAACAACAAAAATCATCAAAAACAACAAAAAATTTGCATCTCATTTCTAGGCATACTCAAATTCATCAATAGAGAGTTTTTCTCGCACGACATCTTCATATTCACAAAAATCAATCCATCAAAAATACAAAAATATGTAGCTGCATTAAGCATTGCATCCATACATTGCATATTTGTGGTCGTATAGGTCAAAGGCACCATAGGCTGTAATTGCTCTGCTAGTCCATCTTGTTCCACATTGTTCCATTTTACAAAAACAACAAAAACACCATGCATTGCTTTTACCACACTAGAGTCAGTGGTCTTTTAATGTATCAAGAGTTTTCGTAATTCAGTCATCATCTTGCTCTTTAGCCACGTAATGTACCGAGTCAGACAGATTTTACGAAGGTAGAGTTCTACTTGAAGTACGCCTTGCTACGTAACATCCCAACACAAATAAAAACACATAAAACAATTCCTGAGTTGTGTGAACGAAAGATGAAACCTGCACAGTAATCCAGGTCACCAAAAGCGAAATGGTTATCTTGCTCATCCCCCTATGCGAATGACCCCAAGAATGCTGAGAGTTGGCAAAAGGACAAGCATCCTCCCTACCCAATTCCCTAAGAATCCCTAGTTCTCAATAGTTGCAAAACATCAAAAATTTGCAAAACGTCAAAACTCAAATATTTGACATCCTACAGTGCACACATCAAACGGCACAAACGATAGTGATTTTCATCACTCCATATCCCCAATCCCTTGCTCAAAAGAAAAACAAATCAAAATAAATAGTGATCTTATCACTACAAACGAGCAAGTATCCCAATACAATTGAAGAAAAGAAGGGAGTTGAACTTGAATCCCTGGAACTCTCAGCATTCTAACAGGTCATGAGGCAAGCCTCAGTACCGGTTTGGTTGATAGCCTATCGGTAACTGGCGGTAAACTTCTCGCATGACGATATATCTATCACATTAACTTGCGTACAGATCAATGTTTGCATGTGGATGAGCTAGCTTATGGCATCCTGGATAACACCATAGATTAATCTAACTGAATACAACAAAGGAGTTAGTGGAGCTAATTAGGTGATCCTCAGTACAGGTTCAGTTGAAAGCCCATCTGGCACTAGCGGTATCCTGACAAATACCACATAAATGAACTCAATTGCACACACAGGGATGTGAAATAGCTTGGTCAAAAACAAGTCCGATTCATACCTTGTTCAAAAGTCTTGTAAGATAAAGTACAGTCGTGGCTAGTGAGTTAAAAACCGTCTGAGTCTCAGAAAACCTTAGCTACATTTCTAAAACAACTGCGCTACTTTTCATCTTTGCAATACCATCTAAATATACAAAAAGAGAGAAAAACCACATGTATACATACAAAGTCATCTACCATAGCAATCGTCTAAAAATGAAATAAACAGAATCCTAAACAGTCTATGGTGCCATAGCCAAACATCACAAATTCCATTCATCCATTTCATTTTTGCATATCACATATAAAATCAAAAACATTTGCATTCATCATAACATATGCATTCATCAAAATAAATATACATACATCCATATTCATCAACCATCATGCATAAAGATCAAATCATCACATGTACATAACCAAAATAAAATCGGTATATATATATATATATATATCGTCAAAAAAATGCTCGCAGGCTACAAAACTGGTCCTCAGACCCCGCAATCATATAACAAAACCCAACCTAAGGCGTCGACCACCATGATCACGCAGGATCGGTGCGACGGGAACTACCCCCCGTGGTGTGGGTCCTATGGGACCCTGTAGGGCGGCTACTACTAGCCCCCGCATCACGCCTGCTACCGCCTCCCTCATCTAATCTCCTACGACGAGATGATGTGACTGCTCAGTCGCACTATCCCTCATCCGACGCGAAGATCCACTTCCCGAGGGCTCAGGTAGCCGCCCACCAAGGCGGATGACCTCCCTCTCCAAGTCTAGCCGGTGCCGGAACCACTCAGCCTCCCGTCGATGGTAGTAAGATACTGCATCATCACGCTGTGCCAAAACCCTATCCCGCTCGCTAGCCGAGCCCGCAGGAGATCCCTCTCCCACGCGTCCCCCACTCTAGGATCCCGTATCCGAGCAACTCTCAGTCATGCATTTTCAGCGCATACCTTAGACTCCATCTCCTCTATATCTACTTGACGTACAGGACTCTCCAGAATAGCAGCATGCTCTGGCTCCCACTGCTCCTCCATGTCCTGCATGTCCGGCTGATCCGGAGCTCCCAAATCTACATCCTCATCCCCCACCTCAACCATGTCCGCATCATCCAATGGAACTCCCCAATCATCCCCTACTGCCTCAGCACCCTCCACTGCCACCTCCGTGCCTCCCAGTGGCCCCTCTCCTCTCCATCGCCGTAGTACCCACCACGAGTCATACTCAGTGGTAGTCCCGACGTCATCCACGTCCGGGACATCAATCACCGCATCTGACTCCTCGCCCAATGGCACGATGACCGGTCGATCTAGAGCCCTCTCATCTCCCCGACGTCGATAGACCACGGGCTCACCAGGAAACCCCTGGTGCACCCCAAACTATCATGTAACCCGACTATATGAGAATAACTCATGCTCGATCCCGTGCCGCCCAATCAACCACCGCTCCCTACGTACACGTCGGAGCCACTCTCCAGCCTCCGGCCAGGCTGGACAGTCCCGATAAGGGTGCCAAACCACCTCCCCTAGAGTGAGCTTAGAGAAGGCATCAGTATAGTGCTCTACGACACCTGCCCATCATCGACTCTACCCCTGCTCCGTAGACCGCCACCACAGAACTGCGTAACCTATCTCCTTGTCCTCCATCGCCGCTCGAGTCATCCATGGTAACCCGGTTGGCCTCTCAATAGATATGTGCTGCCAACCCCGAACTGCAATAGATAACTATAGCTGACCCCCTTTCGTCCGATAGCGGACCCCATACAGCTCCCCGTAGAGCTATGCCAACAATGTCTGTCCCCATCTCAAGATCAGCGGTGCCTCTATCGGGCACTCTACCAACTGCCACACCAAATCCAGCAGGTTCCATGGGAACCTCATGCCTGACGAGTCAGGTAAAAGCATGTTAGAAATGAGGCCCATCAAGAATGCGTGCCTCACTCCTAACACCCCCCTCTCCTGCCACCATCCAACCAAAATCCCGCCACTGGCAGTCCACCTCGGCTGTCTCCACTGGGTTCTCTACACCCAGCCGCTCCCCATGCCCGAAGCATCTCGTAAGTACAATAGTCCGCTGATCAAACGATGATGTCCTAATAGGCAGTCCATCTATCGAAATCCGAAGCAGCCGATAGACATCCTCTAGAGTCACAGTCATCTCCCCTGTCGGGAGATGGAAGGTGTTGGTCCGCGGATCCCAAAGTTTGATCAGGGCCGTCAGATAGGCCTGATCCGGGACCACAGGCTCCAGTCGAGCCACCTGCTTGAGCCCAAGGGCATCAAGCCATTCCCAGTCATCATCAGTCAGTGCCCCCCGTGCCTCAGTAAAAGCAGCAGGTACACGGTACCGGCTCCTAACAACCTGCAAAAGAAAATAATTCAACAAAAAAAATTAATTAAAATCATAGGAAAAAAAAAAAATTGTACAAAAAAACACAATTACAGCTTTAAAAAAACAAAAATAAACTCTAGGAGGCACTTACAGGCTTTTCTTCGGCTCCGTCGCTCGAACCAATTTGTGCACTCATGATGGCAGAGAGAATTCCAACAGCGCTTCGCTTCGTAGAATTTACCTCCTCCTCCCATAGCTCCAAAATCGTAAGAAAAATTTGACACAAATGAGCCCAAATTCAAGTTTTGGCCCTTAAATAGGCCTTTGAGCTGGAATTCGTCCTTGACTGGGATGAGCGCTCTGGTTAGTGCTCGTACCACCCAGAGGAAAATTCTACTGCTGGAATTCGTCCCACCCTGGGACGAATTCAGGCCAGAAAAATCAAAAACATCAAAAAATGATAAAAAATGCACTAAAAACAAACAATAAATTTGCTCGATAAGAGTGCTGTTGCACTTGACATCCCGGGCATACAAAATAGACGTTGGGGTCACAAATTGTCATTATCCTACTCCCTAAGAAGGCTACTTTAGCTGGACCGCTCCATGGGAAGATGGATTTTCGCCAATTTCAGCTCCAAATAGCATCGCAAAAAGGGTCAACACCCACCAAAAACAGGTCCAAATGTTGGAAAAATTGCACATGCTTAACGATAAACCATCTAAAGGCACCCTTGCACAAGTCATCTTGGGTCAAGCGACTCGTCGCTTTTCTCACGAAGGTCATTCCCTCATCGATTCGTCGCTTGAGGGGGTAGTCACACTTAGTCACCAATCAACAATCACACACCCAATTAAGGAAAACGACATGCATTCAAAGAATCATTGACAAAGACAATTACGCTCCTGCTTGGGGCAGTAAACAAGCAACAATCAAATTGATCAAACGCTTGGCATTCATGAATCATGAACACAAGGTTCCCCTGTGGACAAAAGGTTGCGCCCTTTGCCTAATCATGACTGATCAATGTCCAAGCTCAAGTCACACCTCACCAAAATAGGTTAATACTTGAAATCAAACTCCTTAGCTCGTCAGAAGCAAGGATTCAAGAATGCATGCCCTTTCCATGCTTGGGGCATCAAAATTTGGTTAGGTTACCAAGAAACCCTAATCATTAGTGCTTTGGTTATCTATTTTTGCTCGGCGCTGCGCCATGCACAGCGCATCCCAAAAAGGGGCATCTGTAGACACCAAAACAGCACCAATCCGATTATGTGGCTGCAAACACTGATCGCTTTGACAAACATAGCCCCCAGGGCAGCCCTCAGAGGTTAAACAGTGGTCTTAACCACTTTCATAGCAATTTTGTAAGGTCAAGAGGCAATTTGGCACATTCAGGCACTTTGCTCAGTATTCGTCTCACCCAGGGACGAATTCAAACTGGGATCCGTCTCACCCAGGGACGAATTCTAAATTCGTCTCTGGTCGGGACGAATTCCAAGTTTAACGGGAAAAAAGAAGAATGGCGCCAAGTGGCAGCCAAGGACAGTCAGTTGATGACTCCTACCTCGCACGCGTGTGTGGGTGGGCAGATGGGCCGTTAGAGGACTGTCACAAGGGCAGTTATGAAAGCCCAAGTCATGGAGGACTCCCCTCCCTCATGGGAAGACATGACCGCCACATGGCACCTATGACCAACACATGGCGCTTATGCTTCCCTCTCAAAAGAGACCCCATGGGTCTATAAAAGGTGGGACTTTTCTCACCCAAAAAGGACATATTGGAGGCGATTTCAAGCAACGAAGTGTTGTCCAATTGAACACCCATTTGCATCTTTTTTATTCACCTTCTCACATCCACTAATCTCTTTTGCAAGGGAGGTTATTGGGTGGCTTTTGGAAGCGTGGATCCAACCCAAATCCAACATTTGACCACCTTACACCACCAATTTGCAGACACCCCAATCCTAAGAGGTTTTGGACCCATCCCTAGTGGATTGGCACCGAAATCAAGTGCCAACGGTGGGAGGCCCACTTGGGCACCCCTCATTTTTCTAAGTTTTATTCTAAAGCATTCTAGATTATTGGTTCATGTTGCATTTTGTGTTATTCTATTTAGTGAATTCATAGCTTCAATTCCATAACATTTTGATCAGATTTTATCATGCCTTTTGTCGCTTTGTTGTCCTACTAACTTGCAGGTGGCGATATCGAATTCTCGAGGATAGAGGCCAAATTGGGAGAATCCGACCATCCGGGTCGTCCCAAAATGGCCCCAATTACCTAACCCCTCTATTTGTAGGTGTTTTGGAGGTCTCGGGAGTCGACATTGGAGCGAGTATCACTTCGGCTTTTCCAACACAGTCGAATTCGTCCCACCCAGGGACGAATAGCAGTCAAAATTCGTCCTTCCCAGGGACGAATTCTAGGTGAAGGCAGATTGGCCGACTGTTTCAATGGCAATGGCCCTCTGGTAATGTCTTCTGACCTCTGTCAAATTTGCAGGTGACTTAGACCCATTTTATTCACTGTATTTGACAATCTTTTGCATGCATCTTTTGGCGATTTCAAAGAACGAACTTTCCTTTTTGTCACAGGTGCTACTGACATCTTTGTTGTTTCTTTGTTCGTAGGAGGAGCAGCAGAGGTTAAGGACTCATCAACATCAGCGGCGACATCGTCTTGGCCCGCCCATCTCAAGTGTGGGCACGCGGAAAAGGGAACATTAAGTCTTGATTGTAATCAAATTCTTTTAACGCTCCTAGCCCCTAAAAGGGAGGAGGCGTTTTTGTAATAGAGATCAAGAGAGTTTAATAAAAGGGTCTGTGTTCTCTCCATTTTCTTGTATCTCATTTCAATGCGCCTCTTTCATTTCATGCATTCTACATTTCTAGGACTTAAGCGTATTTGATTTTGAATGCATCGCAATTAGTGTTTCCTTTCTAAAGCTTCCGAAATCTCATGCTTTCACATTCATAGGGTAATATAGTGATGGTACCTTATGGGTAGGCAAGTGTGTGACCATGATCACTACCATGTAAGTTGTTAGACTCACAGTGACACTGAGAGGGGGGTGAATCAATGTGATCTTTTAATATTTTAAACTTGCAATACTTAAAGCTGAAATAAAGCAAATTTAAACCAGATATAACAAGAGAGCATCACACACAACACAGATTTAATGAGGTTCACCAATGTGGCTACTCCTCAAAAATGACTGCTTGGACTACCATCCAAATCCAGCCTTTGCAAAGCAACAACTTTACAACTTATTTACCAGCACCAACCTGGAAGGAGCACCAACCCCTCAATTTTTTTGCACCAACAGAAAGGAGCACTAACCCCTAATTCACCAACACCTACTGGAAAGAGCACCAACCCCTTATGCCAAGCTGCAACTTGGACTTCAATGAAAATAACAGAAAAATACCTTCAACCTTTTGCAAACTGTCTGCTATTTCTATACACTCTACTTCTCCTGTGTAATTTCTTTGCACCACCAGTTTTGCTTCTACACAATAGCCCCACGCACTTCGCTCTAACACAAACAATTGATCGCTTCTGCTCCTTTGCGCTTTCCTGCTCTCAGTTCACTCTCACTTCGCACTTAGATCGACACGACTCAACCTCTGCAACCCACGCACTTAATTCATACAAATTTGATACGCACACTTCACCTTTCAAACTCCAAAATAGCCCTCCTTAAATAATAGAAATTTCAATAATAAATCTTGAACTATAGTCGGCTGTAACCCTAAAGATCGTCGGCTGCAAAACCCTAAATTTTGTCGGCCCAGATTCAACTTTGTCGGCTTCAACCCTAAATATCGTCGGCTGCAAAACCCTAAATTTTGTCGACTGCAAACCCTAAAAACTGTCGGCCTGCATCGGTCTTTGTCGGCCTCGACTGCCCCTACAACTCTTCTATTGTTGTTGCCGTGAAAACACAACGTGTCACGATATCGCGACACTTCTGCCTTTAGAGACTTGCATTCTGTTCCTGTCACGATATCATGACACTTTTGTCTTTGACAGCCTCTGCTTTGCTTTTGTCGTGATATCGTGACACTTCTGTCTCTTTCTGCCCTTCTCGCCTTTTACCCATGAAAATATAGCATGTCATGAAATCATGACATTCTCGGCCTCCTTGTTCACTTCTTCGCTTGCAACCATGAAAACTAGACATGTCACGAAATCGTGACACATTCACCCTCTCGCTACTCTACTTGGCTTGCTCTAGCGAAAACAAACCATGTCATGAAATCGTGACATCTTTCTCTGCCTTGTGTCTTTTCTGCCGTTCGCCCGCGAAACCGAACATGTCACGAAATCGTGACATCTTCACTGCCTTGTCTCTTTTCTGTCTTTGGCCCGTGAAACTGGAACATGTCACGAAATCGTGACACTTTTTCCTTTCTTTTTTTTCTTTTTTTTTTAACATGTCACAAAATCGTGACACTTTTTCTACTTGGCTGTCAGAAATCGTGACACTTTTCATCCTTAGCACTTTTCTCCGAACATGTCACGAAATCGTGATAGTTTTCTTCCTTAACGCTTTTCTTTGAACATGTCACGAAATCGTGACAGTTTTCTTCCTTAGCGCTTTTTCTCCAAACATGTCATGAAATCGCGACAGTTTTCTTCCTTAGCGCTTTTTCTCCAAACATGTCACGAAATCGCGATAGTTTTCTTCCTTAGCGCTTTTTCTCCAAACATGTCGTGAAATCGTGACAGTTTTCTTCCTTAGCGCTTTTTCTCCGAACATGTCACGAAATCGTGATAGTTTTCTTCCTTAGCACTTTTTCTTCAAACATGTCACGAAATCGTGATAGTTTTCTTACTTGCCTTCTCTACTTCCAACATGTCACGAAATCGTGACAGTTTTCCTTGCGCCTTCTCTCTCCTCGGCCATGTCATGAAATCATGACAATTTTGCTTGCGCTTTCTCTCTCCTCTAACATGTCACGAAATCATGACAGTTTTTCTTGCCTGCTGAATATGTCGCGATATCGCGACACTTTTCTTACTTGTCTTTTTCTTTGATCTTTTGCAAATAGGCAACTATGGTCTTCTTGGAAACTCACTGTCCATGCTCTGAATAACCTTTGAACTTCTGTCCTCTGCATCTGAATGACTTCTGAACTGCCTATCCACTGCATCATTAGATCTAACTGCCTGTGTTGACAACAATGACAAAACTCTTGCAACACCTTGCTCAACAATCTCCCCCTTTGGAATTGTTGGCAACACCTGTGTAAATTCCTCGTAACTCTTCTCCCCCTTTGTCAATAATACCAAAGGGCTACTCGCAGACTCCCCTGAGTCCATACACACAATTATCAGGCACAATTTGTTGCACTTAGCACAAATTATGATCATGAGCAAAAGAATAGTCAAATACTCAAATGCTCCCCTGAGAAAGTGATCCCTGTAGCTAGTCACTTCTTGGGAAGTGTGACTACTCCCAATTTGTTTCGAAGGTACTCAAACACTTCCTTGGGCAATGGTTTTGTAAAAATATCTGCTACTTGTTCTGTGGTTGGGACAAAATCCAATTTAACTTCTCCTTCTGCAACTTTCTCCTTCAAAAAATGATACCTGATGGCAATGTGCTTTGTGCGAGAATGCATAACTGGATTCTTGGAGATGTTAATTGCACTGGTGTTATCACATTTTACTGTTATTGGCTCACTGAAATTAATACCAAGATCTTTCAGAGTTTGTTTCATCCACAAAACTTGTGTACAACATGTTGTTGCTGCAATATATTCTGCCTCAGCTGTAGATAAAGAAACTGACTCTTGCTTCTTACTGTGCCATGCAACCAATCTGTCTCCCAGATAGAATGCGCCTCCACTGGTACTCTTTCTGTCATCTACACATCCAGCCCAATCTGCATCTGAATATGATATAAGAGTGAAGTCTTTACCTTTTGGATACCACAACCCATACTCCATGGTACCCTTGAGATACCGAAGAATCCTTTTTACTGTTGTCACATGAGTCTCTTTGGGATCGGCCTGAAATCTTGCTACCATGCAAACTGCCTGTAGAATATCAGGTCTGGTAGTCGTTAAATATAGTAAACTTCCAATCATTGATCTGTACATGGTTTGATCTACAGGTGGAGATTTGTCATCTTTACTCAACTTGCAGCCTGTCACCATAGGAGTGCTAACTGGCTTACAGTCCTCCATTGTGAATCTTTTTAGCATCTCTTTCACATATTTGACTTGGGAAATAAATATGCCTTTCTCATTTTGATTAACTTGTAACCCAAGAAAGTAAGACAGTTCACCAATCATAGACATTTCAAATTCTTTCTGCATTTTATTTGCTAAGTCTGTACATGATTCATCTTTGCTGCTGCCAAATATGATATCATCTACATAAACAACAAGAACAATGAGATGCCCATTTTCTATTTTGACATACAGATTACTGTCCACCATACCTTTCTTAAACCCCTGTTGAGAGAGATAGTTATCGAGCCGTGCATACCATGCTCGGGGTGCCTGTTTTAAGCCATATAAAGCTTTCTTTAATTTGCAGACAAGATTGGGATCTTCACCAATTTGGAAACCATCTGGTTGTTCAATGTAAACTTCTTCTTCAAGTTTTCCATTTAAGAAAGCTGATTTTACATCCATCTGGTAAACTCTGAAATTCTTATGAACTGCTAAGGCTAGAAACATTCTGATTGCTTCTAATCTGGCCACAGGTGCAAAAGTCTCTTCAAAATCAATGCCTTCAACTTGTGCATACCCTTTACAGACCAATCTAGCTTTATTTCTAACTACCTGTCCGTCTTCATTCAATTTATTTTGAAATATCCATTTGGTGCTCGATTACATTCTTATTTGCTGGTCTAGGAACTAATTCCCAAGTTCTGTTCTTTTCAATCTGATCTAACTCTTCATTTATTGCCTTCATCCAGCTATCATCTTTGCTTGCTTCAGCTATATTTTTGGGCTCAATGCTGGATAAAAGAGAGTAGTTACTTACTACTTTCTTTCTTGTCTGAATACCAGCTGTGGGATCTCCAATTATTTGATCTCTGGGATGATTCTTCTGCCAGCTACCTATTTTGAATTTCTTGTTTTCTTCCACCTCTGAGTCATCAATTAAATCATCTGAGTTAAGAGTTGGTTTCTTTTCTGTTTCATTTTCCTCATCTCCTTCAATGACTTCTTCATAAATTGGGTAGTTTTCTTCATAGTTAACTGTTCTTTCCCTTCCTTCATCAAATTTAACATCAACACTATCCACAATTTTCTTGAGTCTCTTGTTGTAGCATTTATAAGCTTTGCTTTTTATCGAATACCCAACAAAGACACCTTCATCTGCTCGATTTTCAAACTTCCCAAGATTGTCTTCAGTTTTTCTGATGTAACACTTACAGCCAAAAACTTTGAGGTGTTTTGTTGTTGCCTTTCTACCAAACCATAGCTCATAAGGAGTTTTGCTTTCATGAGTTCTCAGCATGTACCTGTTTTGGATGTATACTGCAGTGTGGACTGCTTCTTTCCAAAATCTGTCTATTATTTTGTTTTCAGCCAGCATAGTACGTGCCATTTCCTGTACTGTTCTATTCTTTCTTTCTACCACGCCATTCTGCTGGGGTGTTCTAGCTGCTGAATATTGTCTCCTGATACCATGCCGTTCACAGTATTCTATAAACTCATCTGAGATGAATTCTCCTCCTCTATCTGATCTCAAACATTTAATTCTTTTTCCTGTTTCATTCTCAACTAGATGTTTGAAAGATCTGAACATTCCAAAAGCTTCTGTTTTATTCTTTAAGAAGAATATCCATGTCATTCTGGAATAATCATCAATACACAACATAAAGTATTTGTCACCATTTATGCTTTGAGTTCTCATGGGTCCACACAAGTCTGTATGTATAAGATCCAGAGGTTTGCTGGTGTGGTACTCTTTTGTTTTGAATGAGGTTCTGGTTTGCTTTCCCTTTTGACATGAAGCACAAATGCTATTTGAAGGTTTTCTGATGGTTGGAATGTCTCTTACTGCCTATTTCGAGCTGATTTTCACTAGATTATCAAAACTAATGTGTCCAAGCCTCTTGTGCCATAGCCAGTTTTCTTCTTCCTGTCCAATGAAACAATTACCTTCTGAAGTTTCTGAGAGTGTGTACAGGTTGCCAGAGGTCCTTGATCCAAGTAGCTATCAATTTTCCACTGTTTGATTTCCTGACTTCACAGCCCTGCTTCTTGAAAACAACTTCATGTCCTTTATCATAGATCTGACTGACACTCAACAGGTTATGTTTCAAACCATCCACAAACAAAACTTCTTCTGACTTGATCTTCCCATCACTAATTTTAACTGATCCTTTTTCGATTATCTTAGCTCCATCATTATTTCCAAATTTTATAGAACCACCCTCATATTTCTGTAATTTTTCAAATTTTTGTTTATCACCTGTCATATGACTTGAGCATCCACTGTCAAGTATCCATGGTACCCTTTTACTCTGTGCCTTGAAAGTTGTTTGAACTATTAGGGATTCCTTTTCTTCCTGAGGCTGCTCTTTCTGTTTCCACTCTGATTTGGCTACCGTATTGGGCTCTAGTTTGGACTTTCCTTTTCCAAGTATCTTGAGTATATCTTTCAGAAGGATTTCTATTTTGTCTTGTCCTATTTGGTTGAAATTTTCTTTTCGAGGTTGATTTGCAGCTAAAGGACTACGATAGTTTCTTGCAATATGTCCAAAGTTATGACAATTAAAACATTCTACTGCATAATTTAACGGTGAAAAAGCATTTCTACTGAAAATATTTCTTGGTCCTACATTATACTTGCAATCTGCAATTTTATGCCCATAACCATTACACTTGAAACAGAAGCCAGAAAAGAAATGATTGAACCTGACAGATGGTTTTTGCCAGGTTGTTGTAGGAGCCATAGATCTTCTTTTCTTTTGATGAGTGACCTTGGTAAATCCATCATTGTCAGTTCTCCTTTCGGGCCTGGCATTACTGCTTTCATTTGCCTGAGTTGTTTTTCTTTCATCAGTCTGTTTCTTCTCTTCATTCCTTACAGTTTCTACATTTCTGGCTTTTGGTCCATTTGACGATTCTCCTTCCACGAAGCCTAGACCAAACTTGATGCCAGCAGGTCTTTGATCACTTAAAATTTTATCCAGCTTCATCGAACTTTCTTCACGCTTTTGATGGCAGCTAATTTTTTGATCCAGTTCTTGCATCTGCATTCGTAGACTGACATTCTCTTCTTCTAGTTTACAGCAGTAATCTATCTTCATGGTTATCTGAACTTCGAGATCCTCAGACATTTTCTTGTATTCTTCTGTCTGTATTTTTAAACTGGTTATGATGTCATTTGCATCCTCAAGCTTTCTTGAAAGTTTATAATTCTTTCTTTTCTCAGATTTCCATTCTACAAGAGCAGAGACCAGCTCACCTTCTAGATCTACTTCAGCCTCAAGATTTTTAGCAAAAACTTTAGAATTCATTACTTCCCTCTTTTTTGATTGTTCTACCTCTTCCGATTTTTTTGATTCAAATGCCATGAATAGAGCTTCACCTGTTTCTTCTTCAGAATCCTCACTAGAGTTGTCCTCTGAAGAATTTGCATTCCTGGAGATGAAGCTTTTCTTTTTGAAGTTGCCTTTCCTGAAGTTTGATTTCTTCTTCCAGTCACTTCTTTCTTGGTGCGAAGCTTCCTCACCCTGGTTCTTCTCATTGAGAGGACATTTTGTCGCAAAGTGCCCAATGCCTCCATAGTTAAAGCATTTGAATGGTAGCTTTCCTCTGTATTTTCCTTTTCCCTTTCTCAGTTTTTTGACAAAATTTGCTTCCATTTCATCTGATACATCCTCTTCTTCAGACTCTTGTTTTGTGTCTTTGCCTTTTAGGGCTTTAAAGGCTGCTTCTCTATCTGTGGGATTAGACCTTCCTATTCTCATTTCAAAAGCAGTCAAAGAACCATGCATCTCATCCATACTAAAGCGATTTAGATCTTTAGCTTCTTCTATGGCTGAGACTTTAGAATCAAACCTTGGAGGGAGTGATCTTAATACCTTTTTCATGATCGTAGCATCATCCATATCTTCATCGAGACCTCTGATTGAATTAGTGATTCCATTGACTCTTAGCATGAAAGCCTCTATGTTCTCATCATTGTCCATCTTTAAGGATTCGAATTGAGCTCGATGTGTTTGAAGCTTGGCCTCCTTGATCCTATCGTCTCCTTCATGAATGTTCTCTAGTTTATCCCATACATCTTTCGTTGATTCACAATTTATGATCTTGACTAGCTCACTGTCCACTAATCCACACATGATGGCATTTTTTGCTTTCGAATCATTTTCAAATGCCTTTTTATCGACAGTGTCTGTTGGAGCAGTGGCAGGAGCTTTGTAACCATTAACTACTGCACCCCAGATGTCAAAACCCAAAGCACGGAGATATGTCTGCATTCTTATTTTCCAGAAAGCATAATTAGTTCCATCAAACAATGGTGCTTTGTTTGAGGAGAAACCTTCACCACTTGCCATTGCATCACTTCCAAGATCTCCCTAGCTGATTGAGCCTGTTCAGGAACCTTGCTCTGATACCAATTGTTAGACTCATAGTGACACTGAGAGGGGGGTGAATCAGTGTGATCTTTTAATATTTTAAACTTGCAATACTTAAAGCTGAAATAAAGCAAATTTAAACCAGATATAACAAGAGAGCATCACACACAACACAGATTTAATGAGGTTCACCAATGTGGCTACTCCTCAAAAATGACTGCTTGGACTACCATCCAAATCTAGCCTTTGCAAAGCAACAACTTTACAACTTATTTACCAGCACCAACTGGAAGGAGCACCAACCCCTCAATTTTTTTGCACCAATAGAAAGGAGCACTAACCCCTAATTCACCAGACACCTACTGGAAAGAGCACCAACCCCTTATGCCAAGCTACAACTTGGACTTCAATGAAAATAATAGAAAAATACCTTCAACCTTTTGCAAACTGTCTGTTGTTTCTGTACACTCTGCTTCTCCTACGTAATTTCTTTGCACCACCAGTTTGCTTCTACGCAACAGCCCCGCGCACTTCGCTCTAACACAAACAACTGATCGCTTCTGCTCCTTTGCACTTTCCTACTCTTAGTTCGCTCTCACTTCGCACTTAGATCGACATGACTCAACCTCTACAACCCATGCACTTAATTCATGCAAATTTGATATGCACTCTTCACCTTCAAACTCCAAAATAGCCCTCCTTAAATAATAGAAATTTCAATAATAAATCTTGAACTATAGTCGGCTGTAACCCTAAAGATCGTCGTTGCAAAACCCTAAATTTTGTCGCCAGATTCAACTTTGGTTTAACCCTAAAGATTGGCTAAAACCCTAAATTTGCTCATCTACAAACCCTAAAATTTTTTGGCCTACATCGGTCTTTGTCAGCCTCGATTGCCCCTACAACTCTTCTATTGCTGTTGCCATGAAAACAACAACTGTCATGATATCACGACACTTCTGCCTTTAGAGACTTGCGTTCTGTTCTTGTCATGATATCATGACACTTTTGTCTTTGACAGCCTCTTTGACTTTTGTCGTGATATCATGACACTTCTTACTCTTTCGCCCTTCTCGACTTTTACTCAAAAAAAATACAGCATGTCATGAAATCGTGACATTCTCGGCCTCCTTGTTCACTTCTTCGCTTGCAACCGCGAAAACAAAACATGTCATGAAATCATGACACATTCCCTCTCGCTACTCTACTTGGCTTGCTCTAGCAAAACAAACAACATGTCACGAAATCGTGACATCTTTCTCTCCTTGTGTCTTTTCTGTCGTTTGCCTATGAAAATCGAAACATGTCATGAAATCATGACATCTTCATCTCCTTGTCTCTTTTCTGTCTTTGGCCCACAAAAACTGAACATGTCACGAAATCGTGACACTTCTCTTCCTTAGCTTTTTTTGTTGTCGCCTTTTTCATACTTGGAACTTTTCTTGAACATGTCATGAAATCGTGACACTTTTCATCCTTAGCGCTTTTCTTCGAACATGTCATGAAATCGTGACAGTTTTCTTCCTTAGCGCTTTTTCTTCGAACATGTCACGAAATCGTGACTGTTTTCTTCCTTAGCGCTTTTTCTCCGAACATGTCACGAAATCGTGATAGTTTTCTTCCTTAGCGCTTTTTCTCCAAACATGTCACGAAATCGTGACAGTTTTCTTCCTTAGCGCTTTTTCTCCGAACATGTCATGAAATCGTGATAGTTTTCTTCCTTAGCGCTTTTTCTCCAAACATGTCATGAAATCGTGATAGTTTTCTTCCTTAGCGCTTTTTCTCCAAACATGTCACGAAATCACGACAGTTTTCTTACTTGCCTTCTTTGCTTCCAACATGTCACGAAATCATGACAGTTTTCCTTGCGCCTTCTCTCTCCTCGGCCATGTCATGAAATCATGACAATTTTGCTTGCGCTTTCTCTCTCCTCTAACATGTCGCGAAATCGCGACAGTTTTTCTTGCCTACTGAACATGTCGCGATATCGCGACACTTTTCTTACTTGTCTTTTTCTTTGATCTTTTGCAAATAGGCAACTATGGTCTTCTTGGAAACTCACTGTCCATGCTCTGAATAACCCTTCTACCCCCCCCCCCCCCGACTGCTCGAACCCCCCGTCCACCGCATCATTAGATCTAACTACCTGTGTTGACAACAATGACAAAACTCTTGCAACACCTTACTCAACATAAGTGGTAATGGTCTTAGTTCATGAAAATATAAAACTAACTAATCACTAAGGTAACATGCCATTAAAATATTATATAGATGATAGTATGTAGGGTCAAGGAATAGTCATCACCTTTAAGTGTTATGGGACTTAAAAGGGTAATCCATATACCATAGTCAAGTTACCCTATACAAGCAAGTGTATGGGAAATGGGGAGTCATTGATGGCATATTTTCTATTGGTGACAATATTAGAAAAGTGAACCATAAGAAATCAAATAAAGTTTGTCACTCATAGTCACTTGAGTGTTATTTAGAATGAAAATAAAATGAAAAGTGGTTATGCCTTAATACTGAGGAAAATATTAGATCTTCTTTGTGAATTAATCCTTGTAGAAAAAAAATTGGGTCAAATTTGTGAGTCATTATAGTCGGTATTATATCCTAGGTCATAGGATCATTGCTTCAATGAAAAGAACCTAGGTTTAACCTTGGATTGATGTGTTAATTTTAAAGAAGTTTTACTCATCTAGGGACCTTAAGTTGATTTGGGGTAAGGTAGGTATTGCACACCATATTTAATGGTTAGACCAAAGAGTAAAAATCCTTGAACGTACATCTTCTAATTGGGAAACAAAACTTATCCTAACCTCTTATTGTGGCCAAGAAGATATGGCATCTATTTTGAGAGGGGGATATTCTAGGAACCTAGGTATGGCTACGTAGGATGAAGTTGTAGCTTGTCCCTAAGAGGAAAAATAATCTATAGGTTAAATGGACTCCAACAAGAGAATGAAAAACCTTATGTCAATAGTTAATTTTCTAGAAGAGTAGATGGATCAACAATAGAAAATGTTGAAAACACTTGTTAACTGGGAATCCAATAAGAGGAATCCAAAGGATGGACAAGAGGAAAATCATGCTAGAGAAGTCCAAGTGAGTAAGGAACATATTGAGGTAAATTTGGGTAAGGACTTAAAAAATGTTAGAATACCTAAATTTAGTGGAAAATAAGGGGGTGATGTAGTATAATCTTGGTTAAATGAATTAAGAACTTACTTTTCCATGAAGAATTACTCATTAAAAACCCAAACTATTTGGACAATCCTTCACCTATAAGATGTTGTCTTGGAATGGTAGAATACATTCAAGGTAGAAAGAGAAATCCAAGTGGTGAATATTAAATAGGGAAAATTTGTAAGGGCATTGAAGAAAATATTTCTAACTTATCAATTCTACATAGAATAAATTTGAGGAATTTTCTACACTCCAACAAGGCATCATGACTATGGAAGTTTATTATAAAAAATTAATAAATCTTTTGAAATATTCCTAGATGTGAAACTAGGGAAATTTTGAAGGTACAAAAGTTCAAAATATGGGCACTATGAATTCACAATTCTACCATTTAGGTTGACAAATGCACTAGAAACCTTTGTGAACCTCATGAACATTATTTTTATGAAATATTTGGATCATTTTCTGTTGATATTTCTAGATGATATCTTAATATACTTCTACATGAAATAGAGCATGACCAACATTTAAAATTGGTTTTATGGGTGTTGAGGAAGAATTAAATTTATGGAAAGTTGTCAAAATGTGAATTTTAGGTTTCACAAGTATAGTATTTGGGGCATATTGTATCTATAGAAGGTATTGTTGCTGATCCAAAGAAAACTAAAGCCATACTAAGCTAGCCTACACCTACTAATGTGTTCAAAGTTCAAAGTTTCATGGAAATGACTGGTTATAATAGGATATTTGTTAAGGGTTTGTGAAGAATTGTATACCCTATTACTAGCCTTCAAATAAAATGAATGATGGCTTTTTAAGCCTTAATATAATATCATAGGATTGAATATAATATAGAAACAATATTCTAAGGTTAATATAATGATATGAGTAGAATAGAATGAGGAAATTAATATGTATATCAAGGCTAATAATATATCAAATAACATTAAATAACAAGCAACAATATGAATGTAAATATCCTAAATCATACATATACTAAGCATGTAGAGCAACTTACAATATTAATTACTTAAAATGCATGCAATATTTATTAATCATCTTTCTCTTACATCTATGACACTTTCTCTTACATCTATGACAACTTTCTCTTATTTGTAATGTAATATCTCTTGATTGGTTCTCTATATTTCATATGAAGTATCCTTATGGAGTATATATCCATAGTAGAATGACTCTTAGGATACTTGACTATTCCTTTCCATATGCCAAGTTTCATGAATCTTGGCTTGACTACTTGACACTTGCATACTTGATGAATACAACTCTATATTGTATGCACACCTAGACATGATACTTGACCTTCACTTTGCATAGTTTAATCTAAGACACTTGTGCACATAGACTCAACTTACATAAAGTGAAATATAACTCACACTTTAAACTATGACTCAACTCTAATATATTATTTACAAGTTGTACAATGTAGGTACCATGGGGGTACATTAACATGTACCAAATAATGTAATATACTATAGTAAGTAAAAGAGTTCAAATGGATGAAAAACTATGAGGTCTCCTTTGAAACTCGAAAGGATAAGTTGATTATAGCACCAATTCTTAAAATACTTGATCCTTTGAGGAATTTTATGGTATGCGTAAATGCTTCCTTAGAAGGATTGGGATGAGTGTTATTCCAAAATGAAGCTACAATAGCCTATGAAAGTAGAAAATGTAAGAAGCATGAGCTAAACTATGTTACACATGACATGGACTTAGTAGTAGTTATCTATGGTATTAAATTTTAGATGCACTATTTGTTGGACCTTTCAAGCCGTAGATAGATCACCAACCTAAGGTATATGTTTACCCAATCATTGTTGAATGCAATACAAAAAAGGTGTATGGAGTTCCTAGCCAAGTATAAGGTTGTTTATTCCTTTATTATGAGGAGGCATATAGTATTATTAACCCAGAGTCATGATGAATTGATTAGAAAAGTCATGTAAATGAAATAAATTGACCTATATTGTAGATAAATCCTAAGAACAATGGAGATTTTAACATTAAAAATGGGCTTTTGTGCTTTAAATATAAGGTTTTTTTACACAATAGGGGTGATTTAAGGAAAACAATTATGTGGGAGGTACATTGTTATCCATATTCAGCTCATTCATGAGGTGTAAACCTAATAGAGAATATGAAAAAGACCTTTTATTGCCCTAGAATAAAATGATATGTTACTGGTTTCATTACTAGATGTTTGGAATGTCATAAAATAAACGTAAACCATTAGTATCCAACAAAAAAATTTACCCACATGATATGACTACTCAAAAGTCGTATGTCATATCCATGGATTTTATTGGGAGTTTATCTAATAAAAGGTACAAACATGATGAAGTCCTTGTGGTGCTAGACAAGTTGATAAAGGTTACACAATTTATATCTGGGAATATCAAGGATGATGCATAGGTTATGGTAAGTAATTTTTCAAATAAAAAATTTGGTTACATGGTTTTCCTAAGGTAATAATATCAGATATAGATTCCAAATATATGTTAAAATTTTGGAATGCTCTTCATCATGCTTTGGGCACTAATTTGAATATCAATTTTACTCACCATAAAAAAATATATGGGCAAATAGAGAAGGTTAGTCAAGTACTCAAAGATATGCTTCGCATGTATTGCATGGATTAAAAGTATAATTGGGAAGACTATTTGCATCTAGTTGAGTTTGCATATAATAATGGATATCATGCATCCTTAGGAATGGATTAATTTGAGGTCTTGTATGGAAGAAGATGTAGAACACCTCTATCCTATGATAATCTAGAAGATCAGGTGGTGATAAGGTTAAACACATTTATGGAGATGGAGGAGGAACTCAAAATGATTCGACATAGGCTCAAAAAAGTAGTTGATCACAAAGAGAATTTTCTATGGGAGATTTAGTCTTCTTAAGGATAGGACCCAAGAAATGTTTCATCAAGTCAACAAAGTTGGATCCTCTATTTTTTGACCTTTTGAAATCATTGATAAGATTAGCCCAATAGCCTATATTTCGGCCTTACCACCCAACCTATCAAAAATCCATGACACTATCAACTTATTCCTGATTAGAAAATATGTTGTTGATCCTTCTCATATTGGAATGTGTAAACATTGCAGATGGAAGATCCGATATCTATTGAGGTGAGACCCATAAGCATTATAGGGTTTCATTCTAAAATCTTGATAAATAATACCCTAGATTAGTGTAAGATCCAGTGGTACCTTTTTTTGGAAAATTGTGCTACTTAGGAAGATGTTGCTGAAAAGAGAAAGAAAATCCCATTTTTATTTGAATAAAAAATATTTTATTTTCAAAAAACATAAGGGGTTGTGTTTAGTCCTAGCGGAGTATGTAATGGACCATATTGGTAGGACTTCCCCTTGTTGTTTTCTTGATGTACTGGTATGTTGAACTTTAATATATGATTCTATTTTATTCTATCAAGATGAGTTGAGAGTTGTATCTTATGTTTTTAAAAGTTGGATTATGCTATTTTTAGAATATGGTACTACTGATAAATTTTATGGTTGCAGGACCAAGAAATCTCACGGGTGGATTGGTATGGGATAACCCACCAGATTTGAAATAAAAGTAAAATAATGGATAAAATTATCATCAACAATCACAAGGGTAAAACCCTAATGTATATGTATTCACATATTTTTGATTAAAATGCACCATCAGGCAAGGAGGTTGCTATAAAAGTAAAATATCCCATACCATGTATTTACAGGATCCTTTGTAGGTAGTTGATAACATTGTAGTTATATTAAGGCCTCTTGGTTAAGAAAAAAATATTAGTTGTGCATATTGTTGATTTACATATTAGGCTTGTAATTTATCATTGGGATGCATTAATGCATGTGTTCTGAAGCATTGAAACTATTTTATTATCAAGTAAGGTATTAATTATAATGTTAGTATTAACAATCGATATTAATTAAATTAATACTATGAAATAAGTAATTAATTTAATTAATATTATCCTAATATTAGTAACTAACACTAGAATTTAAAAAAAATGATATTGTTAATGAGGCGAGTGAATGATTTATTAATTTTAATAAGTTAAACTTAAAAGTGGGTTTAATTTATAAATTTTGAAGTAAATTCATAAAATTTGAAAATATTTGAATTGGAAACATATTTTTTTTTGTGATGAGCTGGATGTCATGACCCACATTGGTAGGACTTATTACTTAAGTTGAACTATGTATTAGCGTATGATGTTTAATTCTTAGCTTTTTTGTTTTGAGGGAAATATGATTGTAATATTGTGTCCATTTTTTGTAATAATATGGTACTACTAATTCTCTACTTGGGTGCAAGATCAGGTATTCTTGTGGGTGAACAAGAGAATTAGCCACAAGGAATGAGGGATCATATTGAAAGAGAAATGATGATCAAATGGATTAGGGTAACATGAATGAATAACCATTTAATGTAGGTGCATTATGGTTTGCATATGCTCATACTTGTGCCAACAGACTAGGAAATTTGTGTGCAACGAGTCTTCTTACCATGAGTCAGTGGTAGCATGGTTCTATATTAAATAAGAAGCCACTCATTTAGGGATAAAAAAATGGTATAAAACATCGAGAGAGTGTTTTTTATTTAGATATATTTCCTTTACATGTGACTAAATGCCATCCTTGATAGATTATATGGATTCATTATGTCTACTTTGTTTCATTAAGAAAACTTAATTCTAATTAATGTTAGTTTTAATATTGATCAAAATTATTAATGTATTTCTAATGTTAGTATTAATCAAGGAATAACTAATGTTATGTTAGTTTTTGATATATACTGGAGGAATAAATAATGAGTAATTCCTTCTAATTTTAAAATATTTTAATCCTTTGATTTATCATATCTTTAGACTATGGTTTTGCTTGGTAGTGTTGTTGTTTTTTCTTGCACGTGTGTGGTTTTCGGGCCTCCTTTTTACTTTCTAGTAGGAGCACCATTAATGTCATTGGGTGACGAAGGTGAAGCCACCTTTGGCTAATGTTCCTAATGCCTTTATGTTTATTTCTCCACCTTGTGCTATATTTGGGAAAGGGCATCATGAGTGGGATTTTTTGGGTGTTATATTCTTGGACATTTTGAGTGGATAAGTTGTAATTTTTGTCAAGAGTAAGTGGTCATTAATTTCAATATTTCAACACTAGTCAATGGCAGTTTCGATGGACAACATCAGTTTCAGGTTCTCCAGTTTCAGTTGATCAAGACTCGGTTCCAGGAAGTAAGATATGGCCCAAAGTGTAAAATAAGAAGCCCAAGTGGATAATATTATAATATTTTTTATAATATTATAAAGGGAAGTTTTAAATTAATTAATATAATTTTTATTATAAATTAATTTATAATTTAATTTACTTAACTTAAGTTATTTAAATTAATTATTAATTAATTTTAATATTAGTTATAAAGTTAATTTATATTAATTTTTAACTAACCCTAAGGTGGGTTATTAAATTAAATTCAAAATTCAAATTTGAATTATTAAGCACCGATGTGGGGAGAAAATACCCACATGTGTATAAAAAGAGGATTACCCACCTTACCCAAAATTTCCATGCCTTCAAATTTTTTATTAATACGAGCTTGTGCAAATCATGCTAAAAAGACTACTTCTTGATTTTCGTGGGAAGTCAAAGACGCACGAAGGTATAAAAGGAAGTAAATCCTCCTTCCTTCACATGGGCACCAATAGTCCATGTGGTGGGCTCCCAAGCGCTATGGTGCTTAGGCTTGGGGAGACAGGGGATTGAATCACGCCGAAACCTCTTTTTGGGGAATTCAAAGGTGTGCTTTAAAGTTGAGCACCAAAATTTTTGGGGATATTAGTTGGGCATTTAAAAATTAATTTTTTGCATATTGGTTTGATTTGCAAGGTTGTAAGGGGAGTTATAAGGATTATGCAAAATTAAAACTTTTGTGTTATTTGCTTTAGTGTTTGGAAAGGGTAGTAAGGTGTTTTAGGAAGTTGTGTGGTGTTGGATATTAATTTTAAGTTGGAGTTTATAAGGTGTATCCAAGTAATTATTTTTCATGTATGATTTGATGGATGTTAATTTTAAAAGGGGATCAATAAGGTATAATTGAGTTTTGATTATTCTTTTGTCCAAGGAATATTTTTGAAAAGTGTTGGAATAATATTTTGTTATCTAACCATTGGAATTGGAGAGAAGAAAATTGTGATTGAGACAGGTTATCTCGAAAGGTACTTTTACATAAAACAAAAGGTATGGGCACATCTTCCTAATGTGTGAATATTGAATGTTGTGAATGCAAAGTTGGATTTAAAAGGAATTTTTGGTAAGTATTGTTGAGTTTGTGTGGAATTAATGCTTCAAGGTTTTCTAGAATAAAGAGTTGTTGATGAAGCCTTGTTTTATAAGCATTGTTGTTGAAGTGATTAGTTGAGTTAACTTGAACTAGAGGTTGTGAAAACATCATGAGTATAATTGTTATGTAAAGTTGTCAAATATCATTAGTATCATTGTTATGTGAGATTAGCATTGTTGTTGAAGTAATTGGTAAAGTGAGGAACTTGAACTAGGGATTGCAAAGATCATGAGTATAATTGTTATGTGAGATTGATTGATAAGCATTGTTGGAAACATTTGAGTTAGTGTTCATATGCTTGGACTAGGATTTGTGAGCAAGAAGCCTAGTCAAGTGGATGTGCTCATGTGATAGTTCAAGTTCTATGAAACAAATTGTTCTATATTATGAATTGAGTTGACAAAGTGATTGAGACTTTGAAAATGTAAAACATATTGAGTCTCTAACAATTATTTATATGTTTATGTGATAAAATAGAGATTGAAAGTGATTGAGAGTTTGTGAGTGTGAAACATATTGAGTCTCTAACAATTCTCTATGTGTTTCTAAAAGAGTAATTGGAAGTGATTGAGCATTGAGGTGAATGTGAAGCATATTGAGTCTCTAAAAATTCTCTATATGTTTCTAAAAGAGTGATTGAAAGTGATTGAGAATTGTAATGAATGTGAAGTATATTGAGTCTCTAACAATACTCTTTATGTTTCTATGATATTGGATAAGTTCTAGTGAGGAATTATTGAACAGAATTGGATAAGTTCTAGTGAGGACTTATTGAGCAGAATTGGACAAGTTCTAGAGAGGACTTGTTGAGCAAAATTAGATAAGTTCTAGTGAGGACTTATTGAGCATATTTGGACAAGTTCTAGAAAGAACTTGTGGATAGATTTGTGTGAGATTTCAAGGAATATTACAATACAATTTGAGGAAATAGATTGAGAGCACAGTTGGACAAGTTCTAGCGAGGACTTGTTGAGCAGATTTGGGCAAGTTCTAGTTAGTACTTGTTGAGCATATTTAGATAAGTTCTAGAGAGGACTTGTGGATATATTAGTGTGAGATTTTGTGGAAGCTTACAAGGCATATTTGAGACAAGTATTTGATAAGACTTGAGAGTAGAGTTGATTTATTGATTTTTTCAAACCTTGATTTAAGGTTTGGGGCAGATCTAGTAGAGTTGATTTGATATTATATCAATATTTGTGCTAAGACTTGAGGATAGATATTAAGGACAAATTTGTGCTACACCAAAGCACTGTATTTAATGTAGATCATAGCATAGAGACTAAGGACATATTTGTGCTGGACCGAAGTACTATATTTAGTGCAGATAAAATGACATATATTGAGGATAGATTTGTGCTAGACCGAAGGACTATGTTTAGTATAGATTTAAGGATATATTTTGGTGCATATTTAAGGATAGGTTTGTACTAGACCAGAGATAGAGATTGAGTAGATTTGTGCTAGATCAAAGGACTATGTTTAGTGCAGATTTGAGATAGATATTTGAAGGTGATATAGTATAGAGGATGATAGTCTCCAGTGGATAGAGATCCATTAGCTAGGGCAGTTAGGATAGGTGTTTTCAGTGGATAAATATCTATTAGACAGAGTAGTGGGGGAAATAGTTCTTATAGAAGATCACCAGTCAGATCTAAGGAGAAAGAAGTTCTCTTATGAATAGAGATCCATGCACTTGATTAGGGGATTGGTGTCTCTTTTGTACAAAGGTCCATAAATATTGTAATAGGGAAAGGATTCGCAAGATATTTATTGAGAAAATATTAGCGAAATATTTTCTCAATGGAGTAGCCCACATTGGGTGAACCATGTTAAATTGGTGTCTCTATTGTGTGAGATGATTTATGCATTACTTTGGTTACTGCTATTGATATTTCCATTGATTATATTGGATAATACTATTTGGGAAAGAAAAGTAAAAAGTAGTTTTATATTGTTCACCCCCCTCGTTAGAATAAGTGATTATTCTCTTAAGTTCCACTAGGATAGACACACTTGAGTTTCCACTCCTCCATGAGTCAGGTGAACTCTCAGTGTTGTCAAGATCATATTTGATGAGTTTTTGTAATCCAATGACTCTCAATGATCAAATTTGTTATTTATACAAAGTTGATCTATGGAATAAATCAATCAGTTCTACTCTTCTCTTTATATTTTTTGTAATGCTTTGCATGTTTATTTTGGAAAATTCTAACATGGTACCAGAGTAAGATATATTTTTCTAGCATTCTCTCTTGAATATTCTAGAAGCTGGTTCTTTGTATGCTTTGTTGGCTTCTCATTTTTTTTTGGTTTAAGCCTTCAAAATATTTTATATATAGTTTTTATTTTAGCTATATTTTTTTTGAAATATATGTATGTGCATTTTTATAGAAAATATTTGTCTCCTTCAGGAAGATAAGATTCATTGTCTTCTTGTATAATTTGTTTCAGAAATATTACCCATTTTTTTCCATAGATATGCTTTTTTAAGAAAAAAATTCTCTTCTATGATAATAGACATACATAATTTTTTATAAGGAAAAAAACTCTCCTCTTCATCAGATTATATTTTTCAAAATTCTATATTTGAAATTTCTTAAGCTTGATATAATAGGAAAATTCTTTCCTATCATTAGTTTTTTTTCCTTGAAGGAAAACTTCCGCTTCGCTACTCACAGAGACCAAATTCAGGTTCACGAATCATCCACAAGGCAACCTTTTTTTGGGGGCATCATCGTCATTCTCGTGTCATCTCTCTTTCACCTCTTCATCCGAGTTTAAAATTTCCATTGGTGCAGCTATCGATTGGTGCATTATCAAATGAATGTTGTTGATATTTTCTAATTTTTTAGTTTACCTTTGTGTGCTTGAGAATACATCTTCTATAGTTGCATTAATACATTTTTTTTTAACATTTCATAAAGAAATGTTCCTTTTACACATCTCCCACTTTAGCATCAACAAACATTGTGAAGCCTGCTAAAGTCAGAAGTTATTTATTTTTGCAATAGCTAATAAATATCTTTAGAATACTTTAAATATCATTCGACACCTCTTTATTTTGCATTGCAATCATTTTTTCTCTTATGCTCAAAAATATTGTTTTAAATCTCTGCAAGTTTAAAGCTCATTTGATTTGCATATGTTTTTCATATTGTTATAATTTTTTGCAAGATATTAGGCAAAATTTTTCTCTATTATGCCTTATCTGTTGTCTTATCATCTGTAGGTTTATCCATTCTCAATCAGGGCAAGGATCTTGGACTATGATTTACAAGTGAGAGATAGCCTTGTTTGAAGGCATCTATTTCTTCTACGAATCATTGGGTCTGCATCTTCATTTTGAAATAATCCACCTCAGTCAAAGACTCTCATTTCAAAGCATCTCAAAGAAAATCTATCCTTCTACGAAGGCAACCACCTAGCTTCTCATTCTTCAATGATGCGTTAGGTTTGTGGAATTGAAAATATTCATCTTCGCTTGAGGCAACTCTATTCTTTAGTTAACTATCATTTTTTTGCAAGGTGTCCAAATCGTATATAGAGGAGTATTATTATTTTATCTTGTTCTAGATTTCCGTAGGTGCCTTGGTTTTCATGAAAAAATTGTCCTTCTTTTAGTCTATTTTGTATTGCTTTTTAAAATACCTTCAATATCAAAGGTTTTTTTATTTTTATTACTCCCTTTTTCACTAAGCCTTTATTTTTCCAAAGGCTATATTCAAAAGTGAAAATAATATTTTGTAATAAAATTAATATAAAGTCTATTTGCAGGGGGGGTTAGAGGTGCTAATTATTGCACCATTGTCTCTTTTGTATTTTGAGGGAGGTCAGTTTATATTTCCTGTGTCCTTTATCTTTATTCTAGTTCTTTTTTTAAGTAACTATAATAATAATTTAAGTGCATAATTTTTCAATATATGATAAAAGTACTCACTAAAATTAAAAAGGGAAATCTCAAGTTCTAAAACCTTTTTTTTCTCTCTCTAAATATTCCCATTTAAATGCAATTTATTTATCATAATCTTGCTAGTTTTTAAATACACTTATTTTTAGGTTAATTCATAAGATATAGATAGAAAAAAAATTAAAACTTTTTTTAAGCCCTCAAAACTAGTATAGTTTTTTTTGGCTTCTTGCTTGTTCTTAAAATTAAATTATTTTCTATCTTTTTTTTTTTTTAATACTAAAAAATTCTATTTCAAATTAAGCAATCATATTCAAAAAATTATAGTTTCTTAATTTTTCAATATATTTTGCCTACGTTTCACGTAACAATATCTTCCATAAACTTATAGTTTCCCTCAAGTTAGGGTCAGTTTTTAAAATACTTGGTATACAGGTCTGACATATATTTTTTGATCACCTTATTTTCAATATTGGATATCTCTATTACTTATAGTTTCCATATCGTAAGGGTGATTCATTGATATATTCCAATATATATATGTGGCTAATCCTACTTGCATTTCAAACCAATCTTCCAAATATTTTTCCTACTCATTACTTACAATTTCCCTCAGTTAAGGACGGGTAATTGAGAAGAATGATATTCGACATGGCAACTGTTTCTAAGCTAATTTTAATATAACAACACTCTATTACATATATTTTCCCTCTCGTTAGGGTGGGTAATCTAAGGGTTGTGACATTAAAATAAAAGCTTGCATTCTTCATTCAACTACGCTAGTATAAACTTGAAGTTCAAAGTGGGGTATATTGGTTAAAACTTCAACTTTCTTCGTAAAATGAATACAATTGATATTTTGACCCCTCATAACTACCACAATTGGAAACCCAAAATTTTAAATCTTACATCTCAAAAAGGGCTCACTCATTTGCAAGAAGAAAAGCAACCTGAATTTGAGAAAGAATATGAAAAATTTATTCATAAAGGAAATATGTGTGAAACAATGGATATTATAAGCACTATTGTTCATGAAAGCTTATGGTTTCACATTACATATTGTAAAACTCCTTATTAAAGTTCTCTTCTCACCAACAAGAGTTGAGATAAGAGAATTTCAAAATCTAAACTCTCTCATAGCCAAAGAATATATTGATCACAAAACTCATCTATTTCACTTCAAAGGATTCAAAATTTTTGAAGGGGACTCTTTTTTTGTTCCTCATGAAGATCTTGAAAGAAAAAATTGGCATGAAATGTTTGGGCATCTCAGTTACAACTACCTAAAATAATTTAACAACCATGATATGGTAATAGGATTATCTCAAGTCTCTTCTATTGATGGAGTATACCCTGGATGTGCTCTTGAAAAGCAACATCAAGATCCTTTCCACCCTAGTGGTTCTCTAAAGGCCTCATCCCCTCTAGAGTTAATCCATAGTGACTTGATGATCTTCCCAGAGCATTATTTCAAAGGAGAAAAATATGCATTAATCTTCATTGATGATTTTTCTAGAAGAGCTTGGGTATACTTCTTGAAATACAATAGTGATGTTCTATCCCACTTCAAAATCTTAAAAGTCTTGGTTGAAAATTAGGCCTCTCATAAAATCAAAAAAATTCAAATAGATAATGGGGGGGAATACTTTAGTAATGAGTTCTCAAATTCTCTATCTAATCATGAAATAATTCATCAACATTCTGTCTCCCATAATCCATAGAAAAATGGTATTACAAAGAGGAAGAATAGAAAATTACAGGAAATGACCAACTTTATGCTCCACTCAAGGGATATTCCAAATTTTTTTTGGGCAGAAGCAATTAACTATGTAAACTATATTTAAAACCACACACCTCATAAATATCTTGGATTTTTAACACCTAAGGAAGCATGGAATGGCTCAAAAATTGATGTCTCTTTGTTCAAAAACTTTGGGTGTACTTCTTGGGTGCATATTCCAAAGAAGAAAAGGAAGACTTTATATAAGAAAAGCAAAAAGCTCATCTTTGTTGGTTACTATGAGGAAATGAAAGCATACAAGCTCCTTGATCCCTCAACTCATGAAGTATTTTTTCATATGAATGTCCAATTTGATGAAACATTCACTCATAAAGATCCTCAACCATCCTCTTCCTTCATTGAGCCTTCTCCTATAGCAGAACCTCAATATAATGAAGAACCAACCTTAGAGGTCAATTTAGATATTTATGATCAATATGAGGAACCTATGAATCTAACTCAAAGTATTTACATTCCTTCTACTCATTCTATGCCAAAATGGGCTTGCACCATTGTTAAAGAAGCTTCTCCTTACATGCAAAATTTTCCATCATCTAGATTAACCAAATCCACAGGCATCGGTCTTGTCTATCAGTATATTTCCTCTGATCCTCAATCATTTAAATAAGCAATTGGTATTAAAGAATGGGATGATGCCATGGAAAAAAAATTCTCTTCCTTAATAAAAAATGAAACTTGGGATTTAGTTCCCCTACCTAAAGGAAGGAAATTAGTTCATTGTAAATGGATTTATAGACCAAAATATGGATCTAATGGAGAAATTTATAAATACAAAGCTCTCCTAGTAGCCAAAGGTTTCTCTCAAATTGAAGGAATTTATTATTCTAAAATCTTTACACCAGTTGCCAAAAATGATTCTGTTAGACTAGTTCTTGCTCTAGATGCTTCCCAAAAGTGGCATATCTTTCAAATTAATGTAAAAAGTGATTTCTTTCATGAGGACTTAAAGGAAGATATATTCATGGAATAACCTATTGGTTTCACTCAAGACTCCTCTCTTGTTTTTAGGCTAAAGAAGTCTCTTTATGGCCTCAAAAAAGCTCCTCCAGCTTGGTATGAAAAAATGGACTACTTCCTTCTTTCCTCAGGTTTTTCTCATTTTGAGTCTAATAACACATTCTACATTTGGAGAGATGAAGGAAAAATCACCATACTTGTTCTATATGTTGATGATATGCTACTCATTGGTAGTGACTTCACTCACATTTAGACTATAAAAGACTCCCTCTCAAAAAAATTTGATATGGATGATCTCAGTCTAGCACATTAATTCCTTGGGATCCAAATAAATCAAACAAATGTGGGAATTTCATTATGTCAATAAAAATACACTCTAGATATTCTTCAATGGTTTGAAATTATATATTGCAAATCCTCTCCTACACCTTTCTAGTCTGGAGTCAATCTAAGTACTTCCTGCACATCCCATCTATGTGATGCAACTCTATATCATTAGCTTGTAGGGAGTCTATTATACCATACTCATACTCATCCAGATATATCATTGGAGACACTAAAATCTGGTCAATCTAATTATTATACTAAAATCAATGGGTAAATTGACACCCATATCCCCTAGGGCATACCTCATAGGTCATATAGTGGTTATAGCAACTATCGATAAGGTTTTGGAAGGTTTCAACCCATTTTTGGGATATTTTGGATCATTGTTCCTATTCATACCACCCTGGGATAAATACATATCCTATTTGTACCACCCTAGGATGAATAGAAACATTCATCCCAGGGTGGGATGAGTAGCAATTTTGACCCCAAAAAAGTCAAATTTTGGATAAATGGCACCCAAAAACTACCATTTGACTTGCCTTCTCAAGCATGCAAGTCATAGCATGTAGCAAACATATGATATGCTTCATAAAGGAGGCTAAATTATGAGATTATCTTCCCCCTCAAATGCACGCCACCCTGGTGGCCAAGTCGCACCTCTTGCCATGCATTCCATTGCATACCTTTTTGCACATGAGCCCCCTATGGCTATAAAGTGGATGTAATTTCCACATAAAATATAGAGAGTATTTGGAGGAAAAATAAATAGAGTTCTTCCAATATTTACTTACACCCTTTTGTGCCCATTTTTATCTCAGAATATCTACCTAGCGAAGGAGGTTCACGAGGGAACTAGTAGGCGCAATTTGTCACATAAATGAATCATATGAGTGAATTACCTCACCAAATTTGACTAAAATATGAACCATAGTGTTTTTCATAAATCCTCAATGTAATTGGTGGCAAAATTTAGGTAAAAACAGTGGGCATCCCACCCTTGGATGCCCCCAATTTGTGATAATCGTATTCATCCCATAGTATTATGAATAGAAATGTGTGCATTATTTAGTTACTATTTTTAATTATTTATTTTCTAAATTATCATATTATTCTTTATTTCAAATTTTAGGTCATTATGAACTATAGTGGACGTGATATTGTAATTTTAGTGTTTTGCAAGGTCTCATGCAGGTCTCCGGTGGTCATCTGACAAAACACCTAAAATGTAACTGATTTTTTAAATTGGATCAAATGGATTTCTTTAAAATAGTATTTAATGTCCTCTATCCAATTTTCATGTGTTTTTGATATGTTTAGTGCCAAAAATTGTTTACTTTGTGTTTTGTAGGTTATGTGTAGTCATTGCAATTACGAGGCACCATCGGATTTGATATTGGCACAATTTCTAGTGATATCTTCCCAAAATATTCTATTTTACATACCTATGTAATTTTACAACATTTGGAGTTCATTTTATATAGACACCCCATATATGCTCTTTTCTTGCCTATGGGGATTGCATGTTTTACATTACATGCACTTGCTATTTAATATTTTTGGTTTTTGTGTGTGTAGGTTCAGGTTAGAGAATTCATTGGGAAGTAGTGTGGGATACAAATATCCAAGATACAATTAGTGGAAGCATTGGACCATCCACTTTGATTGTGGGTACGAAAAAAGACATTGGGTGTGCACTCGAGTTACTTGAAGGATTTCGATCCTTGGGTACCCAATTTGTAAAAATTTGTATCATCCATTTTAGCCCTCAAAGGGGAAATTTTGTAACCTATATTTGACCTGCCCAATTAATAAGAAGTCGGTTTAGTTTGCATTATTTCTTGTTACGTGCCATATTTTCCATCTTACTTGCATGCTTTTATTTGACGCTCATACACAATAGGACATAGATACACATATTGTTTATCATAATTTGGTGTACTATTTTTATTTAATTCAGTGGTGATCATGGTGGGACCGTATCCCTTTTGTTTTAGGTGAATTTTGGACCTCATCTTTAACCTTTTTATGTTGCAAGTGTTATTCATTCTTGACATAAATGAACTCTGACCTACTATTGGTGCCACCCTGGTATGAATTCAAATTCATCCAACCCTAGAATGAATGCAGACCTACTATTCATACCACACTAGAGTGAATAGAAACCATAAAGCTTTCTAGGTAGAATTCTAGAAATAGCAAGTTTTGGCAATGATGAGGTAGGCATCTCAATCTTCCATATCTATCTTGCATTTTTAGAAACTATTTTTATTTGGTTTTTCCTGCCTCTTTTGCTTGTTTAGAAATGTTAAAATTTATTTTACCTTTTTCTTAAAAAAAATAACAAAGTCATATAAAAGCAAAAAAATCAAAACGAAATTAGAAGTAGGAATGCATCTCTTTGGATTTCTTGCTTGTAGCCTACCGAATGGGTAGGCTAGCATTTAGGGTTTTGCATTTCTAGATACATTTGTGAGTTCTTTTTATACTACCTTTCTGAAAGTAAAACTTACCTTATGCATACATCTAGTAAAGGATTATCGAATGCTTCATTGTTTACTTTATTTAAGCCTAAAAAGAACCACACCCACTTGTACATATCACAATAACATTGGTAAGGTTGGATTTCATAACCAATCTCCAATTTAGACAGGTGAAGTTGAATTTCACCTCCTTCCATTAACTTGCCCTCTAGATGCCTTAGATAGAATAGGGCACTCTCTCAAGATGGAATAGGTTACTAATTTTCAAACTACCTCCCACTGTTCGAAACACTATTTCAGAGTGGAAGAGCTAGGCGAACCCCCCAATGGATTTTAAGTGGTGTACCTATTGAGTGTTAATTTCAACCAATTATGGAATTACACTCTTCCTTAGGGTTTGTATTCCAAGACCCTCTCTTGCATAGAAGTTAAACAAAACAACTTCTCCAAGCTCTTGACTATATTAGCATTTGCATATGTGTATTAGTAATATCAAATAAATATGTATCAATTTAAATTCTTGGAACACCTTAGTGATTGCAAGTAACAGTAAACAAGGGGTAATGTTGGTTTATTTTACCATGCTACTTTAATTATTGTTCATGAAACCAAAATAAAACAAATGTGAGTTGACCCTTAATTCTTTTTATCTTCCCTTTATTAAGTGTATTTTAATCAAGTTTCATCTTGCATTAAATCCTACTTTTAAACTGTAAATGAAGATTAAATCTATCTATGAATGTAAATCTGAAATGATGAATAGGCTCCTTGAATATGGCTTCTTATCATGAAGATAAAGATAACTTTCCATGTGATTAATAAACTATCTCTCTTTGGTGAAATTAATTTTCACAAAGAGTTGATAATCTATTGCCTTGAAATAAGGACTTTAGAATGTCATTTAATTATCCCTCTTTTATGAAATAATTTTCATAAGAAAAACAATTTAATGCTTTGAAACAACCCTTTAATGTAACATATAATAATTACCCTCCTTTAATGAAATCATAATTTTCATGAAGGGAAGGTGCCTCAAAAAATGGTAATTTGTGAAATGCCATAAAACATAACCTCTTCAATGAAATTGAAATTTTCATGAAGGAAATGTCATCATAGGCTCATGAATGAAATTTAAAACTGAAAAATGAAATTTGGCCCAAAAATGCAAATTCCAAAATTTTGAATTTTTAAAATTTGCATTAAAAATAGCAACTTTGACAAATTTTAAAAAATACGAAATAGTTCCAAAGAAAAAAATTCTAAGTGTGTAATGGAAGTATGAAGTATATTCTACGCATCCATGCAAATATTTTTGGACTTTGAAATTTTTTTAATCTTTTTATAATGTCCAAAAAAAGAAAAAAACTAAAAAGAAAATGTTAGAAAAAGTAAAAAATGAATAACATAAACAGAAAATGCTGCAACTTTATATTTCTCCGCAAACCCTGTAAGCATGTAAATATTGCACGAAAACCAGCATTAGCGTTATCCGTAATTTACGCAATCAACAACTAATGCGGTGCGAGCTTCTAAGGAAAAAGGATACAATAAAATGGAAATAAAACAGATTAACCATTAATAAATGCATAAAATCCGGTCATATCCATATCATTGCAAAAAGAAAAGTATTCAATGGTCACAAAATGTGCAGAAAATATAGTCCCTCAATAGGCATAATGTGGGAAAACAACTCAACTCAAATGAAAAGAAAAACAGGTTCAAAACAGGCACAATGTGCCTCTTCCTCTCAAACCTGCAACTCTGTTTTCAAAACCATTTTCCAACCACTTTTCTGTTCCTCGATGGCATATTTGAAATCTCAAATCATTCCTTTGCTCTTCTACCTTTTTCGTTTCTTTTCTATTTCGTTTCATTTTTTTTGCTTCCTAGTGCTTCGGTTTGATTTTCTTTTGCAGTTATAAAGTATACTAATACGAAATAACCCCTTTTATTCAATTAGATGGCTCATTTGCTTTATTACCAATCAAATATATGTGTCCTTGGTACATGCATTAATTTACAATTTTCATGGCCTCATAGTATTTATGGAAAAAGAACGGCTTATTAAACTTGGTGACGGTCACATCGTATATAAAATTATCCCTCATGATCTCATGTTTTAGATCAAATTTCAATAATAGCCCTTTTGTTTTGGTGCAATGGGTGAAACGTCCTTGTTTCGTAATCGTTCGTCGTCAGAATCTGACCTCCATACCAGGTCTTCGCCATGCGTGTCATTGTTTCTCCACATCCGCCTTTGACGTTGCCATAATTTCCTCGGTGCGGCCAAACTCTACCTACTCTCGTCCAGGTCGCATCCCCGCTGCATATACCACTGTAGTCTGCTGTCTTTCATCCCGACTCTGCGTTGCCATGTCGCTACCATGAAGCATCCGCCGTGTCTGTGTTTTCCCCGTTGCATGTAGACTCTCCTAACACATCTGCGTGCAGTCACTTTGAGTAATCATGTCATCGAATACATATCCCTTTTGGATACTGCGCCATCAATGCTTGGCTCAACATTCCAATCTTAAAATTCACCGTCGCATATCCCACTGGCTTCGCTGTCTAAAAACTATCTGCAATGCACGTTTGGTTGTTCGAAGACATTTACAAGGAGCTTCTTTGAAAATTGCTACAGTATACCGTATTTCATCGCGAATGGCCCCCCATCTCCACTATGGATGCCGAGCTTTCGTGGATCGCAGATTCAGGATATGGCCTCCCAAGATTATTCTTATTAATCATGTGGAGATCTTGGTATTATCCATATCATTAAGGGAATTGGATTGAAATAAATGCTCATTGTTTATCCTTGTCATGACTACCTCGGTGTCTCAGGTGACCATTTTGTCTTACTAGAAATTGCTCTACTGTCGGGCAAGCATCCCTCTCAACAATGTCGAACGTACTTCTATCTACGCCTGACTGTGTCACTACCATGCTTTCGAATTTACCGCCATTTTTGGATGTGTGACTATGCTTCTGCCGATTCACATAGACTTCATGGCACACCTATCATCTCATCCCATCGTCCTACGCGGTAAAAATTTTGGCATCCATTTTGTCTTGATGTGCAAGCCGCTGGTTCGTTCTTAGACCTGGCCACCATCTCCTTCAATTTCCGTCGACGTCATCCCTTTACTGCAACGTCAAAGTTCGACGTCTCCAGGCTTACGCCTGACATTCATGCCAAAAACAGCGTGATGAGAGGAGGAATTTTTGTAAATGATTTGCCAGCGATCAACCCTCGAAACCCCCTACGTTTGTGCTAGTTATTTTTTTTGTCTTCGAAGAACCCGTCTCATTAGATACTTGCCGCAATCAGTGTTGTTCAATTTGTATTCTATATGTCTACGTCCGCTTGAAGGTGGCCTATATTTTCTCTGTGCTTCAGGCCTTCCCCTGTCGAAATATCTATCATCCGAGGCCTTGAACAATGCCTTCAATAATACTCACTATTGCCCATTATAGCCTTCTCGTTCGTCGGGCCCAACACTATTGCCTGCTGCTGCTGGGGTCAATTATTCCTGTAAATATAGGCCGTGGGTAGTGTAACCTTGGACCATACTTCATTTGGCATTTCGTGGGCCCTACATATGTTGTTGTATCTAATTACACTGGGACCTCCGTGGTTACTAAACAAACACAGCTGTCGTGGCCTACATTGTGTTGGCATCACCCGCGTGGTTCCCCATCACTACTATACTATGGACTGTGTTCTTTACTTCGTCCATATATTTGTGGTATTCTGCAGTGCACAGCTTGGGCAATGTCAGCCAAATGTGCACTGGCTATCCACCTTACGCATACCCCATCGTGGCACTATGAGCACTTATCATTGCATGTTTCAAATTTTGGGTTGTCCCGATAATCCCACTGCATACTGTTGCTTCCTACCGTATAATAAATACTAGTATTAAAGTAAAACAAAATTCTGCTGTCAAAAATAAACAATTTATATGAAAAAACAATATTACATGAACTGATTAGAAAGCCAACCACCCCACACGTCATTTCTGTGGTCATGTGGTCTTTCACATCACCACACCGTGTGAGCCACACTGTTTTATCCGAACGTACATCCACTGTATTTAGCATCGAAGAATTTTGCACCCGTGCATCACAGAACTGTTCCTCCAAACAAAACACGGACAACTCAAATATTTTCAAACAGTGTGGGGTAAAAAGGAATCTTGACTTTGAAACCAACTTGGAAGCTGAAGTTTTCGATGTCTGCTCTGACTATTATCAATGAGAACAGTTGTGACATCCATGGCTTAGTGAAATCTCGATCACTACTTCTCCGCGGATGATATCAGACTCCCTCTCGACAAATTATTGTGAATCGTTCTATTCCTGATGCCGTCTCTCTCCTTTCGGAGTCATTGATAACCTGCATTCACACAATAAACGAAAGTAATAAGAATCGCTTTAAAAAAATTTACCCTACTTACTCTATCTTTATATTGGCTTCAATAAAGCTAGTGAAAGCTCGGATTTGCCTTATTATTGAATATTTTTATTTTTTTATTTTCTATCATACTTATACTTATAACATACATATAAGTATTTAATATATTTTTTTATTTATTATATTTTAAAATGTTTTCTTTTTTATTATTTTTTTATCTTTAAGTTTATATATATAAAGTATGTGTATATAGACTTTTATTTATTAGTTTATTGTATTTTACTTTGTAATTAATATATATATTAATTTATTTTATTACTTTAATATACAAATATGCACATGAAAGAACACAATATTTTACACCAAAATTATTGTCAAAAATTAAGCAAAAAAAAATTACGTCGACAATAAACTAACAACCATAAGTTGTTGATAAGAAATTGACGAAAAAAATCGCCGACAAGAAATTGACGACAAAATTGTCGACAAGAAAATGTTATCGCCAAGAAATTGACGACAAAAATTGTCGACAAGAAAATATTCGCAATAATAAAATGTCATTGACAAGAAATTGACGGCAAAAAAGTTTTCAACAAGAAAATGTCATCGACGAGAAAAAGTCGTTGACAAGAAATTGATGATAGGAGTCATCGACAAGTACTAATGATAACTGCAAACCCAAAACTGAATGACATAGTAGAAAGCTAAAAACCACACGCAAACACCCAAATACCCAAAAAAATATGGGTCCCCAATTTTTGGGGCTTGTCGTGGAGCAACCACAACAAATGGCGACTCTGCTATGAAATGCTCCTAGGCATTTCGGTAAGAACCCAAACTCCAAAAACAACAAAACCCAAATATTAGAATTGTAAGCATCAACAAATATCCAAAGAATGAAAATAGACCAAAAAGACATGAAACATCAAAATCATTCAGCATCAGTTTAGTGTGTGAAATGTGATTCATTCCTTATCGTTTGAAATCATTCAACATTTCATAGTTAGTTTCACATGGATGTTTGTGTCTTCATGATTTATGCATATGATACGTTATGGATGTATTGAAAGGATTCTATAATATGAATGACCTATTTTGAAGAGACTCAAACATTCTAGTACCATAAACAAACACACCAAGACTATATAACCCTCTTAGGACCAAATGTGTGTGTAGTGAATTCATTTACCTGATCAAGAGCTTAGTTATGAACTGCTACAATCTAGAACCAGTGTGTGCAAGTGGACTCAGAGCTTTGGGGAATTGGATTCTCAACCTAAGTATGATGATAATTTGACCCTATCCTTACTACTCTGATTTTGAGTTTAATACCTCATTTTGACCAAAATGGTTTAACCTGTTATGGACAAAACTACAAGGCTAGCCTATCCGTTTGAGCGGTTATAGGTCTTCCTTTTGAATGAGACATGTCACCACGCATGAGCATACTCCACTGCCATTCAAGCATCTATAGCCCTGATGGAGGTTAGCCCCATAGTCCATGATTTTGCTTTTTATTTCTTGAATATTAGGGATGATTACCCATCCTTCTGAGGGGACATGTAGTATGATCCTTACAATCCAATAGTCAGTGGTGTGTGATGCAAACTGACTCAAAGCTTTGGAGAATCGGATTCTTAACCTAAGTATGATGAGAAGTTGACCCTATCCTTACTACTCTAATTCTGAGTTTCAAATATTATAGAAGTGGTGAAAACAACTATTTTATGGACTATGTTGCATGATAGGACTGACAAGAATGACTATTTTTACCTCACATTTTCTCCCAAGGATAGTATTGACCATTTTACCCAAATTGTTTTAAATATGTGCAAATTGTGCTTGGTTCAAGACAGTTTCGACATAAATTTTTGAATATCATGATATTCTTAATGTATATTGGAATGATCCTAAGAGAATTTGACATGTTTTTTGGCGATTGTCTTTGAAATGTAGATGCAAGTGAGATGCAATGTTCATGCAATGTGAAATGTACCATGAAATACAAATGAATGCATTTTGAAATGCAAATAGAGTATACAAATATTTCACCCTAATTTGCAAAAATAACAACTTCATGCATCCCAAGTTTCAAATAATATTCTTTAATGTTTTTGTGATGCTTGTGGAGCCTTCTGCAATACAATTATGATGCTTCATATTCTCCTTATATTAGTTAACATTCATGAGGACATGAGCTGACATCTCACTCTAAAATACTAGAAAACAAACAAAAATTGGAAGCGAATGAATACAAAACACACAAATGAAACTTACAAACATCAAAACAAAATCCAAACCCAAAATCAAAACATTGAAACCAAAAATATACATAAATGTACAATATGGTACAATATGATGCAAAGTTTGACCTATCACTTCCTTGGGTCCCAAACATAATGAGAACATTTTAAAAGACATATAACGTATTACGCATGCCAAGATTTGTAGGAACCCAATGAAAACAAGATTAGACCAAATAATGCAACAAAGTTCAACTTGCCCCTCTCACCATACCACTTTGATTTAGTTCCATTAGCAATTCCATAGGTGAGATTCAAATAATCAAATTGGTTAGATGATAACTGATCTTCAATTATTTTATGTCTAATATTTAATATGTCAATTTCGCACTTCGATTCATGGTGTAGAAATAATCTTTCATTTTTATATATGAGATCTTGCAAATAGGAAACTATTTCTACAAATTTCAAAGCCAAATCATTTTTCAAATATTTAGGTCAATCAAATCCATGTAACCACTTGCAAGCATCTAGGATATTTATTAAATGAGCATCATCATAAGTTTTTACCCTAGATTTACTACTTTATTATGAACTTGATTTAACACTTCAATCATACCTATTTCATTTTCATTCCATAAAGCAATATCATTAGTGGTGTGAGGAGAAATTAAGTCAAATTATTTATCAACCACCAATGGCATTTCATTATTGCTAGTATTTGAATCCAACAAGCAACTAGGTAAACCATCACCTCAAGTTCGAATGATAGAACACAAAGGGTGAGATTTTACCTTTTCTTCCTGACTTTCATCATCATCGAATTCTGTTTATTAAAGACACCAAAATTAGGCACCCAATTAAAAACACATCCATCCTTTTCAAACCATAGGTCTTGTCTATATAAAGATGGTTCAACTAACACATCTCCATGATCAATCACTTGGGTCATTTCAGATAATGCGATATTTTAAATTGGATCATCGGTTATATCAAACCCAAACCATTCAGTTTCTAAAATTTGCACATTATGACATGTCATAGTCATTATGAAACCAATAAGTGGATCAAGATTTTCAATTTCATTTTCCTCAAAGGAACTCAAAGAACATGATTCTACTTCTTTATCCATGGTTGTAGAATCCTTATCACTTTCCAAATTTTATGAGATTTGAATTCCTCTTCCAAAAATTTCTCAAATTGTACAGGATTTGTAATATCCTCATGCGAGAAAATAATCGTATTATCTTGCATACCAATTGACACAAAAAGTTCATTAGAGGATTTAGAGGGAGAATATTCTTTCCATTTCTTCCAAGAATCATAGTAATCATCTTCCAAGATCAAGTTGTGACACTCAATTACTTCTTCATTATCTTCTGATTCATCAACATGTTTCTCATTCAATTCATCTTCATCCTCCTTATATGGTTCAATTATTTCCAAAAGTGGGTTATGTCTTGAATTCAAATTTATAAGGCTATCATAATCCAAATTTGTAACCGATGATTCCATTCTATCATAATTTTGAAGGTGTTTCTTTTCTTGGCCATCAATTTCAACAACATAATTCAAAGTATCTTCCGAGAACAAGTGGTGAAACTCTATTATGTCTTCAAATTCACTTTCAACCACTTTTGATGGCTTAGAATCTTTTATAAGAGGATCAATTTTTACATCTCGCTCCATATAGTTGCCCCAGTATTCCTTTGTGATTACACATGACTAACTCATATCCTCGTAGATTTGTTCATCCAAATCCTCATTTGTGGACAATGATTCTAGATCTTTTCTTTCCAAACCAAGATGGTGATCATTTGATTTCGACTTCTTGTTACCCATCCATAGAATTTCTTCTCCAAAATTTTCATGCTCTTCAAGACATTTTGAATAGGTATTTACTTCAATGTAAGTCACATCAAAATTTCTTCTATCATCTGAAGGAGTATAACATGAAATATCATTAAGATTAGCATTATGAATTTTCATCCTAGGATGATTTGTATGCATACATTGATGTGCTCATTTTTATGATGGAACCACATCTCCATTTAACTTCTTAACCACCTTCTTTTTATCTTTTACTTATGATACAATATTATTTGGTTGAGTGGTAGAAGTAGTAGGATTAGTTGGATTAATATCAATAGAAAAGCTTGAACACTAGTTTTAATGGCTCCATGAGTGACCACATGATTCTCTAATTGTGGAGTAGTTGGATGGATAGAAGTACTTGTATAAGCACATGTAGTATCATACATAGGTATGGTAGGGTAAAATTTATTATGGGCCAAAATATTTGATAACAAATTTTTGTGTGCCCATGATTGATTTACCACTGAGGTTTGATTGCAAACCCCTAGTTGTCCTACCATAGGAAATTGCTCCATACCATAACCTTGTGGTCTCAATTATTGATTCATAATCATAGCTTCCACATAGGCCGATGCAAGATTAGTGACCAAAGTATTTGTCCTAATGAACATGGTAAACAATGGATCCAATACCCCAAAGTATATTTGAAGAGCACCGCTCTCCTCAATAGTATAGGGAGAAATCAATCTCTCATAGAGCTTTCAAAACCTCATGTTGAAAATTCTCACTAGCTCATTAGGTTCCTTCTTGCATAAAGGAAATTGTTGATAAATAAAAACAAGATCAATGAGTAACCTAAATTGATTGATAAAAGCATTTTCTAATTGGGCCCAGGATGTAATAGATCTAGTGGGTAAATTGATGTACCAATCATATGCCACCTCATCTAGGCTCCTAGGAAACAATCTACATGCCACATCCTCATGTTCAACATTCCATCTAACTAGGATATCCACATAGGACTGAATGTGCTCCTTGGCTAAAGTTGTGCCATTGTTCTTAAACTTGGGAAAATGTTTCTCTATGTTCTTGGGCAAGTCATGAGCATCTCCACTGATGTTCAAAGGATTACCATGTACCTCATACCACTTTTCATTATTTATAGCCATTAATGAAACTAAATGTATAACTTCAAAACCAATTTGTTAGTTAAATAAACATTTCTTACAAAGAAGCATGAAATGACTAACCAATATCAAATATGTAACATATGAATCATCATGTTAGCATCAACCATGAGACATGTATCCATTTAAACATGAAATTGAAGAACATTCTCAAATTTGCAATATGTTATCATTAATGCACCATCAAAAATAGAGAATGTTAGAATCAAATGAAAGTAATCACATGGAAACAAAACCTTGTTAGCCAAGACCAATGTTTTGAAAATAAATCTTTCAAGTAACATGAACAATTTAGCATCTAAATGACAATAAAATAAATAAATTCAAATTCTCCTAGCTCCCAAAGTGTGAGTGTTAGAGGAAACAAAAGATGCTAATAAAAATGAACTTGAAATATTTAGCAATTCAAAATTTTCAAAATATATCAAATCACATTATTATTGTATGAAAAATCCAAAATTGTTAGAACAATGCATAACAATTCATGTGCTATTTTTAGCACTGCAATATTGTGTGTTAAATAGAGGTCTAAAGATAATAATCATAGGGCATGAAATATTCCATATTTTAAATCCCTATAGAATTTAAAATCATAATGAAGTAAACCACAATCGTATTATTCATTGCATGAACTATTTAAAAGCATGTAACATAACAATGAACAATTAAGAATCAATAAAATAACACCAATTCATGCCCTCCTTCTAGCACCAAAATGTTAAGTGTTAATTTCACCCAATTATGAAATTACATTCTTCCTTAGGGTTTTTCCAAGACCCTCTCTTGCAAACAAGTTAAACAAAACAACTTCTCCAAGGTCTCTGATATGTTAGCATTTGCACATGTGTATTAGTAATATCAAATAAATATGTATCAATTTAAATGCCTGGAATACCTTAGTGATTGCAAGTAATAGTAAACAAGGGGCAATGTTGGTTTATTTTACTATGCTACATTAATGATTTTTCATAAAACCAAAATAAAACAAATGTGAGTTGACCCTCATATGACCATGATGTAGTACCTTAATTCCTTTTATCTTAAGGGTTTAGATTTTATCTTCCCTTTATTAAGTGTATTTTAATCCAGTTTCATCTTGCATTAAATCCTACTTTTAAACCAGTAAATGAATATTAAATCTATCTATGAGTGTAAGTATGAAATGATGAATAGACTCCTTGAATATGGCTTCTTATAATGAATATAAATATAGCTTTCCATGTGATTAATAAACTATCCCTCTTTCGTGAAATTGATTTTCACAAAGAGCTGATAATATATTGCCTTGAAGTAAGGACTTTAGAATATCATTTAATTATCTCTCTTTTATAAAATAATTTTTATAAGAAAAATAATTTAATGCTTTGAAACAACCCTTTAATGTAACATATAATAATTACCCTCTTTTAATGAAATCATAATTTTCATGAAGGGAAGGTGCATTTATTGCTCCAAAAATGGTAATTTGTGAAATGCCATAAAACATAATCCCTTCAATGAAATTGAAATTTTCATGAAGGAAATGTCATCATAGGCTCATGAATGAAATCTGAAACTGAAAAAATGAAATTTGGCCCAAAAATGCAAATTCTGAAATTTTGAATTTTTAAAATCTGCATTAAAAACAGCAACTTTGACGAATTTTTAAAAATACGAAATGACACCAAAGCGAAAGATTTTAAGTGTGTAATGGAAGTATGAAATATATTCCACTCATCCATGCAATTGTTTTTGGATTTTGATTTTTTTTTTAATCTTTATTTTAATGTCCAAAAATTAAAAAAAAACTGAAAATAAAAATTTAGAAAAAATAAAAAATGAAAAACATAAATAGAAAATGTTGCAACTTTAGATTTCTCCACAAAACCTACAAGCATGTAAATCTTGCATGACATCCAGCATTAGCATTATCCGTAATTTACGCAATCAGCAACTAATGCGGTGCGAGCTTCTAAGAAAAAAGGATGCAATAAAACGGAAATAAAACAGATTAACCATTAATGAATGCATAAAATCCGGTTATATCCATATCATTGCAAAAAGAAAAATATTCAATGATCACAAAATGTGCAGAAAATACAACCCCTCAATAGACATAATGTGGAAAAAACAACCCAACTCAAATGAGGAAAAACAGCTTCAAAACAGGCCCAATGTGTCTCTTCCTCTCAAACCGACAACTCTATTTTCAAAACCATTTTTCAACCACTTTTTCGTCCCTCAATGGTATATTTGAAATCTCAAACCATTCCCTTTGCTCTTCTGCCTTTTCGTTTCTTTTCTGTTTCGTTTCATATTTTTTTGCTTCCTCTTCCATTCGTTTGGTATTCTGCCTTTTCGTTTCTTTTCATATTTTTTTTTTTGCTTCCTCTTCCATCGTTTGGTATGGCAGTGCTTCGGTTTCATTTCTTTGGCGGTTACAAAGTATACTAATACGAAATAGCCCCTTTTATTCAATTAGCATGCTCATTTGCTTTATTACCAATAAAATACGTGTCCTTGGTACATGCATTAATCTACAATTTTCATGGCCGAAAAAGAACGGCTTAATAAACTTGTGAAGGCCACGTCGTATATAAAATTGGTCAGGTTTCATTAAACCTCCCCCACGAACTCCGTTGGGGAGGTTTTTTTTTTTTTTTTAGCCCTTTTTTTTTTTTTTTTTTTTTTTTGGTGCAATGGGTGAAACGTCAGTGTTCCGTAACTGTTCGTCGTCAGAATTTGACCTCCTTACCAGGTCTTCGCCACGCGTACTATTGTTTCTCCACATCCGCCATTGACGTTGCCTTCATTTCCTCGGTGCCACCGAACTCTACCTTCTCTCGTCCAGGTCGCATCCCTGCTGCATGTACCGCTGTAGTCTGTTGTCTTTCATCCCGATTCTGCGTTGCCACGTCGCCACCATGAAGCGTTCGTCAGGTTTGTATTTTCCCTGTTGCACGTAGACTCTCCTAACACATCTACGTGCAGTCATTTTGACCAATCATGTCATTGAATACATGTCCCTTTTAGACACTATGCCATCAATGCTTGGCTCAGCATTCCCATATTAAAATTCACCATCGCATATCTCGCTGGCTTTGCCGTCTAAAAACTGTCTACAATGCATGTTTGGTTGTTCGAAGAAATTTACCAGGAGCTTCTTTGAAAATTGCTACAGTGCGCCGGATTTCATCGTGAATGCCCCCCAATCTCCATTGTGGATGCCGAGCTTTCGTGGATCGTAGATTCAGGCTATGGCCTCCCAAGCTTATTCTTATCAATCATGTGGAGATCTTGGTATTATCCATATCATTAAGGGAATCAGATTGAAATAAATGTTTACTATTTACCCTTGTCATGACTACCTCAGTGTCTCAGGTGACCATTTTGTCTTACTAGAAACTGCTCTACTATCGGGCAAGCATCCCTCTCAACAATGTCAAACGTACTTCTATCTGTGTTTGATTGTGTCACTACTGTGCTTTCGAATTTACCACCACTATTGGATGTGTGACTGTGCTTCTACCGATTCACATAGACTTCATGGCACACTTGTCAGCTCATCCCTTCGGCCTACGTGGTAAAACTTTCAACGTCCATGTTGTCTTGATGTGCAAGCCACTGGTTCATTCTTAGACCTGGCCACCGTCTCCTTCCATTTCTGTCGACGTCATCCCTTTGCTGCAACGTCAAAGTTCGACGTCTTCGGGATTACGCTTGACATTCATATCGAAAGCAATGTGATGGGAGGAGGAATTTTTGTAAATGATTTACCAGTGATCAAACCTCGAAACCCCCTACGTTTGTGCTAGTTAATTTTTCAGTCTTTGAAGAACCCGTCTCATTAGATACTTGCCGCAATCAGCGTTGTTCACATTGTAGTCTCGATGTCTACGTCCTCTTGAAGGTGGCCTATACATTCTCTATGCTTCAAACCTTCCCCTGTTAAAATATCTATCATCCGAGGCCTTGAACAACGCCTTGAATAATACCCACTAGTGCCCATAATAGCCTTCTCGTTCGTCGGTCCCAACACTGCTGCGTACTGCTGTCGGGGTCTATTATTCCTACAAACATAGGCTGTGGGTAGTGTAACCTTGGAACATGATTTGTTTGGCATTTCGTGGGACCTACAAATATTGTTGTATCTAATTACACTGGAACCTCTGTGGTTACTAAAAAAAAACACAACTGTCATGGCCTACGATGTGCTGGCATCACCCACGTGGTTCCCCATAACTACTGTACTATAGACTGTGTTCTCTACTTCGTCCATATATTTGTGGTATTCTGCAGTGCACAGCTTGGGCACTGTCAGCCAAATGTGCACTATCTGTCCACCTTACGCACACCCCATCGCGACACTATGAGCACTTATCATCACATGTTTCAAATTTTGGGTTGTCCAGATAATCCCACTGCATACTATTGAAGAGGTACGTAATGTTATTAACATAAATAAACTGAAAACACATGGGATTGCCATGGTCTTCCACATCACCACACCGTGCGAGCCACACTATTATACCCAGATGCATGTCTCTGACGTCAAAGAATTTTGCACCCGTGCATCACAGAACTGTTCCTCCAAACAAAACATGAACAACTCAAATGTTTTCAAACTGTGTGGGGTAAAAAGGTATCTTGACTTTGAAACCAACTTGGAAGCTGAATTTTTCGATGTCTGCTCTGACTATTATCAATGAGAACATCTACGACATCCATGGCTCAGTGAAATCTCGATCACTACTCCGCGGATGATACCAGACTCCCTCTCGACCAATTATTGTGAATCATTCTCTTCCTGATGCGGCCTCTCCTTTCCGAGTCACTGATAACCTGCATTCACACAATAAACAAAAGTAATAAGAATCACTTTAAAACCATTTACCCTACTTACTGTATCTTTATATTGGCTTCAATGAAGCTAGTGAAAGCTCAGATTTGTCTTATTATTGAATATTTTTATTTTTTATTTTCTATCATACGGTAAGTATTTAATATATATTTTTTATTTATTATATTTTAAAATGTTTTTTTTTTTTTTAATCTTTAAGTTTATATATATAAAGTATATCTATATAAACTTTTCTTTATTATTATTTTTATTTCACTTTGTAATTATTTATTTATTTTTTAATTTATTTTTTATTTATTTTTTATTTTTTTATATTATAATATATATTTTTAATTTATTTTATTACTTTAATATGCAAATATGTAAATGAAAGAACACAACATTTAACACCAAAATTGGTAACAAAAACTAGAAAAAAAAAATGATGTTGACAATAAACTAACAACCATAAGTCGTCGATAAGAAATTGATGACAAAAATCGTTGACAAAAAATTGATGACAAAATTGTTGACAAGAAAATGTTGTCGCCAATAAATTGACAACAAAAATCATCAACAACAAATTGACTTCAAAAAAGTCATCAACAAGAAAATATCGTCAACGAGAAAAATTCTTCAACAAGAAATTGACAACAAGAGTCATCGACAAGAAAAAAAATCATCGACAAGAACTAATGATAACTGCAAACCCAAAATTGAACGAGACACTAGACACTTAAAGCAAACATGCAAACACCCAAATGCCCTAAAAAATGTGGGTCCCCAATTTTTGGGGCTTGTTGTGGAGCAGCCACAATAGAACCCTAGACTCTTTTGAGAAATCATGTTTGGCACTAGTTTTCCTAGTCACCACTTTGGTTGAGTTCCCTCATTCTAATTCCAAAACAAGAATAAGAATGCAAGAGAAAAACAACACATCGTAAACACACAAAATAGCTTAGGGATTCACACCTAAAACTTAAAGGAGATAATCACATTATTTTCTTGTGTGCTTCTTTGATCATTTGATTATGTGTTTCTAATGTTTAAAATAGATAATCATATACATCCAATATTTAAAAGAGATAATCATATTGTCTACTTTGGGTGTTTCCTTATTGCTTGGATAGTCAACACAAGATCCTTGATCTAGGAATAAACCCTTGATCCTTGATACTTTGGGTGTTTCCTTATTTCTTGGGCATTTTATACTTTTTTATTATGTATCCAATGGATTGATAATTGTGCAACTTGGAGATATAATGAAAAATTTATTTTGGTTTTGTGATTACTCTATTTTCGAAGCCAAAAATAGAGAAAAACTACACTAAAACTGTCATAAAATAGTCTAGACGAATCCAAAAATTTCCAAATTTATTTTGTTGTCTTAGTTAGCTCGTTCTACACATATCACAAACATTTTGAGTCCTAACTCTTCATAGTTTAAAATTTCCCAAAAATTACTAAATGTGGACATTTCCCCATGGGCCCCGGTTGGCCAAATATTCCAAAAATACAAATTTCTGAACTGGAGGTCACTTTTCGGAGTCATAGACCATTGTGATTAGCTTGTCATGCTGATAATTTTTAAATATAACACTTATAAAAATTTTTTGAAAAGTCAAATTTTTCTAAAAATGGCCGATGGACCCCCCTTTTACGGGTTTGGTCCAAATGTGGTTAAAAACAAGACCTCCAATTTTGAGAGAGATTCAAGATCCATAGCCAGTGAATATATTCAAATAAGTATAGAGGATAGGCCCATATATGAATGGCATCCTAAGTCCTATCATAAAAATAATATCATCCCCAAGGGGACAAACCTTCGAGATACCCCTACTAGGGAAGCACCCATAGATCTTCCAAGAAAATTTTCTGATTTGGATACCTTGATATAATTCTATATAGCAAATAATCAACCCAATGTGGGGTCTAATAGATCAATATCATTGTTTCACACCCCATATTACTCTATGCATCAATCAGAATGTGAACATGAGAGTACCACCATGGCCTAGCTTGGATGACCAAACCACCTCATCTGATCGAGTAAGTCACCTCCATACTCCTCATAGAGAGAAATCAATATCCACACGTCATGCTTCTATGTAGCCTAAATATATAGAGATTACATCTAAAAATAAATATGAGTCTTTCCTCATAGATGAGGGAGAAGACCCAAGTCACCCTCCTACTCCTCATGAAGAGTACTCGGTGCAACCATATGATGGCTCTACATCATCAAACTATACAGAGCCAATTCATAAATTAGAGTCTCAAGGTAATGTGACCCTTAGGGAGCATGGAAAACAAGCATTAGATCCTACTAGGAGTGAAAGACATGATAAACCCATCTATATTTCAAGTACAAGGGCACACAAACCCCATACAACTGAGCAACGATATCATACTTAGTAGGTACATGGTCCAAATATTAACGGATAACAATACACAGATCAACTCTAGTTGGCTCAACAATAAGTACATAAACAATGGGTGGATACACAACAAGCACACCTACAAAAGTTGTACTGACAAAAGATACAAGAACAACAAAATATACAACAAGAGCAATTACAGAATGCATTACATAAAGTTGTACTTACACCTAGAACCTATAGGATGCAACAATGGTCAAAGACACCCAATACAACCTCAAAATATTCCCCCTCGACCACACCAAAATTACATTCAACATCAAAGGCCATTATATGGTTATCTTCAAAAGATTCATACTCCTAAATAATACCAAGATCAATACAATGAGGAATTATATGAAGAATCCCAAGGAGAACATCAGGGTCAAATCAATGCTTAACTTGAATCCAGTTATGATGAGGTACCTAGTGATTATTCTTATCATCCACCTCAACATCAAAAGCATCCACCTTCATCTAATCAAGGGAAACAATAGGATGATCACATCATGTCGTGAGGGCCATACAAAGAGCTAGTTGATCGGATAAATTCATTCAAAAAATTAGCTCAAAGTTTAGTTTATCAAAAACCAACACTAAAGTAGCTTAGAAATCATCCTTTGTATCCATCAATGTCATCATTGACATACCCATTGAATGACCCTTTGATGTTAAGAATATTCATTACAACATTATCTAGGGATGGTCTAGAATCGTATAATCATCTACCACATCATAGCATAAACATATTTGAGCAATTGGCCAATGTATTTTTGGGACGTTTTGCCTCTAGCGCTAAGAAAATGATAAACTTGACTGACTTGTCTAGCCTTCATCAACTTGATGATGAACCAGTCATGGAGTATGGAAATAGATGCATAAAGGTGATGTTGAAACTACCTTTCATCCTAACCATAACATAAATCATTCAAATGTTTACTAGAAGTTTTTCTAAGTAGATTTCATTTCTCTTACAATTACAACGATATCAAACATTCAAGGAGGCCTTAGCACAAGCCCAAATCATTGAGGACATCAAGGTCCATGAGGGTGATGTTCAACTCCATAAAGGGGAACAACCAAACAAGAATATTAAAGGTGGTGACACATAGCAAAATGTGGCCCCAATCAATCAAGTGGTTTTGAGTACCCCTGAACCCTCAAACCGAGCTCCACCACTGCAATTATCAATGCAGCCTAATTACCAGCCTCAACCTCCATTGGCTAAAAATTACATGTAAAATAATAAAATACAATATACTCATTTTTTAGAGCCCTTAACTTCAATCTTCAATCGATTGTATGAGGCATGAGCAATCACGCTTCTTGAGATCCATCCATTGAAACCTAATAACCATAGATCAAAGGCACACAAGAAATATCTATGTTGTGCTTACCATCGACAAATAGGCCATGACATCCAGACATGTTATCCCTTAAATTATTTAGTTTAGGATATGATCGAGACGTAAGAGCTTCTGATGGGAAATACTGTTGCTTTTACAATAAATCAATATGAGACTTCCAAGACCTCTGGCCCATACACAAAGCAAACACAACATTTGGCCAACAACTTTGAGAAACCCAAAGAAAGTATACCTTCCCAACCATCCACATCACAACCAATGAATCATAGTGAGAAATCTAAAGGTATCACACATTTCTCCCTTTCATTAAGTAGCACACACACTAGGGGTGCCTAAGGTATCATGCCTTCTCCCTCACAAAACACTCAAAATTCAAAAAAAATGGAAAACATCAAAATTTCAAACAAATAAAAAAGCAATAAAATCCAAAAACATTGTAAAACATTAAAACACAAAAATATTTTGCATTTACATTCTACCCTTGCATACATTTAATTGTAGTGCATAAGGCATTTTTAGCCATTGCACTTGCATTAGGATAGGTCGTGTTTAACATCGCATCAATCACAATGCATACTGGGGGTACACAAGGTATTGCACCTTCCTCCTAAAAGCACAAAGTAAGCAAAGTTACAAAATGCTCCAAGGGTGCCTATAACCCACTTGGTCAACCTAAAATGCTCTTAGGTGGTCTATAACCATCTAGGTCACCCCAAAATGCTCCAAGGGTGCCTATAACCCACTTGGTCAACCTAAAATGCTCCTCGGTGGTCTATAACCATTTAGGCCACCCAAAAATGCTCCAAGGATGCCTACAACCCACTTGGTCAACCTAAAATCCTCCTAGGTAGTCTATGACTAGTTAGGTCACCCCAAAATGCTCCAAGGGTGCCTTTAACCCACTTGGTCAACCCCAGATGCTCCTAGGTGGTCTATGACTAACTAGGTCACCACAAAAGCCCCAAAGGTATCCATAAGCCCTTTGGTCACCCCAAATGCCCCAATGGCCCACAATAAGCCCGTTGGTCACATGTATGTACATATATATCAATAAAAAAATCAAAAACATCATATAGATCAATCGAAAATACAAAAATATTGCATCACATTTCATCTTCAAACATCATATATCAATAAAAAAGACAAAAATATCATATTACATTTCATTACATTGCATCTCGTTGCATTCTCAAAATCATCTACATTAGGCATACTCATTATTGCACTTTGCACTATAGAGTTGCTCATACGTGTCTAGCACTAAGACTGTACATCCTGCATCAGTCAAAAAAAAAAACAACAATAATGAAAACAATTATGTCAAAATCATTATTTGCATAATCTCAATTTTCCACTTATCATGTTTACCTACATTTTATATTTTTCATAATAGTGTTTGTCTTCTGTCACAGTCAATTGTTCTAGAATGTCTTTATGGTTTTTAGTCACTCAGCCATCTCTAGTTTTATTTTTAGATTTTGTAGAAATCTAGCATGATTTTTAGGAGGTAGAATCTTGCTTATATTATACCTTGTATACAAAAAATCCCAAGACATTTACACATTAATAAATCCAATTTTTGCACAAGGAAATATGAATCCCACGAAGTGGTCTAGGTTGCTTTAAGCTAAAAGGTTATCCTGCTCATCCCCTATGTGAATGGTTCAAGAATGTTGAGAATTGGCAAAAGTAAAAACCCTTCCCTACCCATTTCCTTAAAAAAAATAGTGGTTTTCACCACTATCAATAATCCTAATTAGCAAAATCCCACAAAAAGCAAAAAAAATCAAAAGCAAAATAAATAGCGGTTATGACCTCCCCCCAAATCCTTGGATCAAAGAAAATAAAATATAAAATAAACAGTGATTATCATCACTACGCATGAGAAAGTATCCCAATAAATTTGAATAAAATAATGGAATTGAGCTTGAATCCCTAGAATTCTCAGTATTTGGAAAGCCATAAGATGATCCTCATTAAAAGTTTGGTGGATAGCCTATCTATCAATGGCGGTAGCCTCCCGCATGATGATATGTCTATCACATTAGCTTTTGCGTGTGTACAGACCAATGTTTGCATGTGGACAAGCTAGCTTTTGGTAATCTATATTTACTTGTGGTTTAATCCAACCAAGTACAAAACCTAGGATTGTGGCATTCATAGGGTGCTCATTCTAGGTTTTGTGGATAGCCTATATGGAAATGGTGGTATATTTATGCGTTTCAAAGAAATAAACTCACTTGCACACACAAGGATATGAAGTATCTTGGTCATCCTAGCAGATTCATACCTTGTCAAAAAGTCTTACATAGTCAGTACACAACCTTTGATCAAGTTAGCTAGAGTGTTTGAGTCTCAAGAAAACCTCATTTACATTATCTAACATCTCATTTAACTTATTCTATTCTATCACATTGTAATAATACATTTCCATATCCATTACACAAACACAATACAAAAAAACAAACAAAATGAATTAATGCATTTTATATAGCCTATGGTGCTAACATCGTGTGTCAAATTATTAGTCACATGTCATCATATCAAAGCAATCAATTCATCCACGCATATACACCACATAAGATCAAATAATATTACAACATATGCATACATGATAAACATCCATTAAAATCACATCATATTACAAAAACAAAAATATGCATCCATAACACATGCATCCATGATAAGCATCCATTAATGCATCCATAAATCATAACACATAATGTGTCTAATGCTCCAAATATCATAATTGTAAATCAAGCAAATATTTTGTAATATCAACTGGGGCATTATTGGTATCATACCTCCCCTAATCAGCAATCAAACAATCATAGGTCCCCTAATCAGCAATCAAACAATTAAGCAATCAACCTTAAAAATCCCCAAAGGTACCCATAAACCCTTTGGTCACCCAAAAATCCCCAAAGGTACCCATAAACCTTTTGGTCACACAAAAAGTCCCAAAGCTATCCATAAAACCTTTGGTCAACCCAAAAATCCCCAAAGGTATCCATAAACCCTTTCGTCAACCCAAAAATACCCAAAGGTATCCATAAAACCTTTGGTCACCCAAAATGTCCCAATGGCATCCGCTAAACACATTGGACATAATAACAACATGTTTAATCCAAATAAAAAGTTGATAAATTAATCAAGTTAATCATGTTCATCTTACGAGTCATTGCATAAGACAATCATCCACCCTCCTTGCTTGGGATAAATAAGCAAAAGGTCAAAAGCAAATTTAAGCAAAATAGTAATCTTATCTTGTATCGCCATCAAGGCTAGGATTTGATTTAAGCTTATCCCCTATCACCATCAAGTCTAGGATTTTATTTAAGCTTATATCCTATCGCCATAAAGGCTAGAATTTGATTTAAGCTTATCTCCTATCGCCATCAAGGCTAGGATTGTATTTAACCTTATATCCTATCACCATCAAGGCTAGGATTTAATTTAAGCATATATCCTATCACCATCAAGGCTAGGATTTGATTTAATATTATCTCCTAGTTCCCATAAAGTCTAGTATTTTATTTAATCTTATCTCCTAATTGCCACCAAGGCTAGGATCAGACTTAAGATTGTTTGCCAATATACCAAAAATTACCAAAATTAAGTTCCTTAACTTGTTAGAGGTAATGATTCTAAGATGCGTACCCTTTTAATGATTGGGGCATCTAAAATTGATGAGGTATTCTTCTATAAAATCTCATAAAAAATAAAAACTTCAAAAATAATTAAAACAATAAAAATTCAAAAAAAACCAAATAAACCAAAGAAATGGGTCCAAAACACACCAAAAATAAGTCAAATCTGATGGAACTCACTCAGGATCAAGAGGTAACCTTAACAAAAGTTATCTGGGTCAAGTGACTCATCACTTTTATAATTGGTCATTTCCTCATCAAATCATCACTTGAGGGGGTAGTCATACTTAACAAATTTATAATCACAATCCACAAGCACACACTCAATAAGGAAAATTGTTTTCGTTCAACAAATCATTGACAAAGATAATCACACTCATCACTTTTATAATTGGTCATTTTCTCATCAACTCATCACTTGAGGGGGTAGTCATACTTAAAAAAATTATAATCACAATCCACAAGCACACACTCAATCAGGAAAATTGTGTTCGTTCAATGAATCATTGACAAAGATAATCACGCTCCCGCTTGGGGCAGCAAACAAGCACAAATTAAACAAATGCTTGGCATTATAGAATCATATTTATGACTAACAAATGTCCAAGATCAAGTCAACCTCACTGGAGAGGTTGTACTTGAAGCAAGTTCCTTAGCTCATCAGAAGCAAGGATTCAAGAACGCATGCTCTTTCCAATATTGGGGCATCTAAATTTAGTTAGGTTATTGAGTAACCCTAATAATTTAACATTTTAGTCATCTATTTTTTCTTGGCACTATGTTGCACACAATGCATCCCAAAAATGGGCATATGTAGATACTAAAACTTGGTCAATCTCATTATGCTACCAAAAGCAATGACTAAATTAACATCCCATAGCCCCTAGAGTTCATACAGTGGTTCTAGCCACTCTCGACAAGGTTTTGGAATGTTTTGGGCCATTTTTGGGACCTTTTGTCTCCTTGTTCCTATTTGTACCACCCTAGGAAAAATACAAATCCTATTAGTACCACCTTGGGACAGATAGTAGCATTCATACCAAGGTGGGACAAATAGCAAGTTTGACACCAAAAAAGTCAAATTTTGGATAAATGGCACCCAAAAACTGCCATGACAAAATGACTCGTTTACTACACATGGAAAATGCAAGCGGTTGGATGCATAAATATTTCATCTAAAGATATAGTGATGAAAAAAAATAAGGATGCTACAGACAATTATAATATCGTTAAAATCACATTCAATTTGCCTCCTTCCCTTCAATACCCAAGTAATTATTTGAAGATAATTTTTATGGGTAAATTTTAAAAACAATTTGATGTTTGAGCAAATTCGATTCATTTTTTTTAAAAAACAAATTACTTGAAAAAGTATGATGATAATGCAATCCTAAGGGACAAATTTATAGAATTGACCCTCCTAGGAGTTTTCCAAAAGTGAGGGTTGAGATGTCCTACTGAATAAGGCTTGTTTAGGGATACTAACTAGGCTAACAAGACTAACTATATTGAATGAAATTAGTTGTCCCTGTGATTGGGTTAGATTTAGGTAGGTGGAGAAAAGTTAGCCACCTTCCTCTCTACTTGTTTATTGTCTACAATTGTAGAGATGATAGGTAGAGGAAATTAAGCCTTGATTGGATACTATAGTTAGCGACATAATGTTGGTTTCAAATCAAACATGATTTTTACACCTGCAAATCTTCTACCAACAAATTATCTTAGCCAAAAAATTTGCATATTTTAGTATTACAAGTCAAATATGATAGGGGGTTTAAAAATTTGTATAGGGTGTGAATCCTCTAGTTGAGAAGCAGATTTTTTGGCTAGCAAAATCATTCTGAGAAGGAAAATATGCTACTAATGGGTTTTAGCTACAAATTCTAAGGTTGAGGCAATCATTATGGTTGTGTTAATCATTCTATTCATTTTCAATAAAATTAGTTTAATTTAGGTCGTCCAATTTTAGGTATCTATAGAGACCTACCTAATATTATAACCATTGAAAGGTATAGCTAGTAATACTTTAAGATTATTCCACCATGTTTATCCATAATAAGAACGTGAAGGACTTAAAAGTAAGGTATAGGATTTAATGTGAAGTGATAGATGTTCATTGAGTCATTTTTTAATCTTAGGATTTTACACTTGGATAGTGTTGAAAGTTTGTTGGACTATCATTCATGGTAAAGGTATGGTTATTGGAATTTACTCCAAGTTGAATTTTACCCTTTAGTATATATTTTGAGGAATTGCTTGATGCTGCACATGTGAATATCCGATTTAAATACATTACACCTATTTATTTAAGTGTTCCATCCTCTTTTTATTTATTCATTCTATATTGTTATTGTGCATACATTTTAATCTTTTTTAAAAATTAACTTTGGATATATTGATAAGTCATATTTTGTTGGAAATAATTTTATTGAATTATATTTTATTAATTGGTATATTGTTGAGCTACATGTTATTGAGTGGTATTGATATTTTATCGAGCATTGACATTTTCTTGGGAAACCTTTTGTTGATTATTATTTTCTTGAGTATTAATACCTTGACCTTACAACTTTAGAAAGAAATTCTCCTGATTTTAGTTAGGTAGTTTCTTGAGTGAAGAAATATCCTTAATCATTACTTTCAAGATTTTGAGTTTTGTTGTTTGCATATGTTTTTTGGCCTTTGGTAGAGTCTTTAGGTAAAAAATGCTACTAGATTCAACTTCTTATTTTGTGGGTCTTGTTTTTTATCAATAAACTTGCAATAGGGATTAGGTATAGAGGTAGAATCTAACTAGTAGAGACAATGTAATACAAGCAATTAACCATGTATAATAAATCAAAATATAATTAGACAAGTATAGTGTAAAAAGTAAAGAAGATAAAGGAAGAACACTAGTCGTGGACAATACTTACAATGATGCTTGATGATATGCTTATTATCCTTGGATTCTCAAGATCTTAAGTGTACTTTCTTATACTCTAACCTTCACGGCCTTGAGCTAAGAAATTATTTCTAGGAGAAGAGTGTTAATTTACGGAGAAGAAGAATAGGATTTCTCATGTAGATAACCAAGAGGATTGAGATAATACTTATTAATTAGTATTTCATTAAAAATAGAATCTTCAAGATTTTTGGGAGAGACCTAGCACATAGTTCTAAGTATAAATATGAAGGAGAGAACCTTTAGGTGTCTTATCTTACTTTAACAAAATTCAACCTAAAACTGCTTCTACTCACTAAAAATTACTTGGATATAGATGGGAAGATATTGTAAATCACTGTTTTAACTTTTATTTATAGTATTTTTCATATTTGCATGTAATTGGTTAATACCATCAATTCAATAGATATGTGGTGTTCTAGTCAGCCAAGAAAAATTTGATCAAAATGAAAGTGAGAATAAAACTGGAGGAATCAGTAGAATCAATTATAAATTTAATTTTAACAAATGATTTAAACTTGGCAAGAGTACTAGTCTTTGATAGGCCAAAAATCATGTTATTTTGGAGGTGATCTTATAAGTTTTTAAGCATTCTCATCATAAAGTTATAGAAAAATAGAATTAGTAGATTTTGAGTGGCATTGAATGTATTTTGAGTAGTCGAATGGAAATGAGGACCTCATAGATGAGCTAATATCCTATTTCTAATTGGCTTGGTTAAATAGGTATTATATTAAATTGATATCTAAGATTTATGAACTTTAAGTCCTACTTATTTATACTCTCCATATAACACATATGTTAATCAACCAATAATGGGTTAGAGTATATGTACCATTGTATTTAAAAATGTACTCTTTTGAAATTTCTAGTATGCAAAATCATATCTATAAGAAACAATTAACATAGTTGATTTTGTTAGTACATTCATGAGTAAGTGGATGATTGAAAAAGAGAAAAAACCAATGGCCACTTTTGGATGTTGGAGTATAGTGAAAAAAGAGGAGGATGATAATAATAAAGTTTGTACATGTTAGAATATTTCCAATACTCACTATGGTTATAATTAGAAGTATATATCTATTTGGGAGGAAGAAGCTTATGGGACTCTAAAAGGTACCTTTGGTCTACTATAGAAATTTTTTAGGAATCAGATGTAAGTATCAATATTACAAGATTAGAATAAATGTATTACATATTTTTACTCTCTTGGGAGTGTTTGATGGGTAACCCTAAGAGGATGTTCATTAATGACATGAATACCATGTTTTTGACCTTTTTCCTATATTAAATGGATAAATAACATTTATATAACCAATTAGATATACAATGTCTTCATATAAATAGATAATATTGTTTTATTGAAGAGGGACTTGTTGGAGTGTTTGGTGGCTTGATAATATATTTTTGTAAATCTAAAGATAGTTATTTTATAGATTTTTAGGGTTGTTACTCTAGAAATCATAAAATTGTATCTAGGTTTTTCTTTATTTTGAAGCATGTTAGAGTCATAATTCTCACCAACAATAGTGGAATATAAAAATTTGTTGAAATTATGGTAATTTTCAAAATGATGTCCAAAAATTCAATGTTCAAACAAAATGATATATCTTTGAACCAAGGGGCTTTGGTTTCTATTAAATCCTTATAAGTGGTTGAACTCTTCATTTAGACATAACTTTTATAATTTGATCCATTGTGATGGACAAAACCTTTTAAAAATTATAATTGACTCATGTCTTTTGTTTTAATTATTTTTCTTCATTTTTCGTTATAAAAATTATATAATAGTTTCATTTTCCCATGAGAATTAGTAGTAGTGGTTTTATGCATTTTTTTTTGGCATCAATAACAACATCTATAATAATGCTTATATTGTTACTTTTAAGTCTAGGATTTGGAATTATTTATTCTTCTATTTTTATCCTTCCTAAAGTCCCATAATATGCCATAAAACCTTAAAAAATAGAAAATTAAATTATTACACTAGACCATTTCTAATTGGAGGTAAGACAGATTTATAAATTATTTCTTTGATCCTATTGACATCAATGTTATACTTTGCTTTATAACTAGGTTATTTCTATCTTCTAATGAAACTCTCAATCCTTTTTATTTTGTGTTTGTTTGGATATGAAAAAATATCGAAAGGCATCATTTTGGGTTGTCTTAGACCTAAAATTGTATAGAAGAATATTGAGAAATTGTTCAAATATTGTAATAGAATCTTTATAGCCATGTTTGTATCACTCCAATATGGATCCTTTAATGGACATAGCTAGTAATGTACTAGTTAGGGTTTAAGTTTATCCAATATTTATATACATTATTTGGTCTTCTATGAAATGATTTGATGTTTTACAACCCATGAAGTGAAAGTGGTAGTGTAGTTCATAATGTTATACTTGCAACATGAGGATTCAAAGGTTCATTGAGACACATTCTAAGTTGATTTTACAATTGATTAATATTAAAATATTATGGTCTTATTGCTCATGGTGGAGGTATATCATTTTATTTTTTCCTAGCTAAAGTGGTGCTTCAAAGTATATTGGTTAAGAAGCCACTTATTCCTTATAAGTTTTATTTGAAGGCTTAAATACTCCACTATTTTATTTATATCTATATTTGATTTATCTTGTTAGTATTTATCTTGTACATTATCAAAATTGTTTTCCAACCGATGGAGTAAAAGTGGTAGTGTGTTTCATAATGTAATGCTTGCAACATGAGGATTCGAAGGTCCATTGAGACACATTATAAGTTGATTATTTTCCAAATGATTAATACTAGAATATTATGGCCTTATTTATCATGGTGGAGGTATGTCATTTCATTTTTTCCTAGCTAAAGTGGTGCTTCCTAGTATATTGGTTAAGAAGCCATTTATTGCTTATAAATTTTATTTGAAGGCTTAATTACTCCACCATTTTATTTAGATCTACATTTTCTTTATCTTTCTAGTATTTGTCTTGTACATTATCAAAATTGACATTGCTTATGTTGAGCTATGTGGTTTTGTTATTCTTTTCCCCTTTTCAAATTTAGAAATACTTTCTCTTGCTCTTATTAGGATAACTATGAATGTCTAGGATTGGATTCAAGAATTCTTATAGGGTGGTAGGATTCATTTGATTTTAGTCTATAGTTTGAAAAAATACTTATTACTTTTATCTTAGTACAAATAAGCAAGGCTAGTATTTGCTTGGTGTAATAATTGAAATATGTATTATTGGAATTGACTAGATAAAAATGTTATCCATGGGTATTATCTAATTAACTCTTCAATATGGTAGGGAATTTCTAATTATTTTGTTTTTGACCATTTAGATTATAGGTACTACTATTTTGAATGTTTATTTTGATAGTTTTTCTTATTGTTGCACTTATTGTTGTTTCTTTTTGTTCTTTTTATAATATTATAGTGTATGTTAATCTTGCAAGAGCTTAAGGGTAGTTTTAACATAAAATATATGAAATGATATTATGTAAAATTCTATTTTTATTTTTTAAAGAGTTTTTTAAAAAATTTAAGAATATCGAATTTGAATATGAACTCAAACTTTATAACTAAGATTACAATTTTAATCGTAACTTCTGTTTCATATATAGAAATTTTATGTTTACTTTTGCATGCACTTTGAAAGTCCAAAATGAAAGGACCTACTATCCTCTTAGGGATTAAAATCTCAAATGAAACATAGATTTTTTCATTATTCATATATCTCTACAAAACCGATCTATCATATGTGAGAAATTCAATCCAAGGGCAGTGGCATTTCTATCATTAGAATTTTTTTTCTTATTTTTTCAAACTCTTTGCATGTGCTTTTCCACATTAAGGAATACTTTTTCCAACTTTCTTCCCCTTAATACTTAGTGTCCTAATTTTTAGTTTCATGAAAAAAATTCTCTTCAACTTGCTATTACAGATACACCTACCCTATTGTGCATTTACATTCAAATGTTTTCTAATAACATTTTGGTGAGTTTCTTTTCTCTTTCAACATGGGTTTGATCCCACAACTCAACTAGAAGTATCCTTATGGTAACCTTCTCATCCAATCAGACTACACAGATAAGCACTTGCTACATGCTCTAGGTGTAATATATTGGATAACTACTTATGAGGTTCACTCTATTGTTTCTACATCAAACCTTTATCTTCCTTCTCTCATGTGTGGGACCTTTCTTCTACCACATATAACTTTTATTCAATGGTTCTCATCACTCCCCTTTTTATTTTGGGGATACTCTTGTTGTTGCTCTTTCTCTTTCAATGTAGAAATTTGGAAAGAAAAATGGGGCTGATGGCCAGAGCAGGGCTTCCGTTGGAGACAAGTAGTTTGAAGGATTTTTTTTTTAATATTAAATTTAAATTTTCATGTTAAAAAAATTATAAAATCATTAAAAAATATATACACATTATATGTGAAATTGATAATTTTTATTGTTTAATTTTTTATCGAGATGTGAATGGTAAATTTCACAAGGATTGGACAAATGAAATAACCTAAACTAGGTATGAACTCTATTGTACTCATCAATTCTTTTGTATATATTTTTAAAATAAGAAAGGGGAAGTTAGGACAAACAAGATGACAATTATATTCGTAGTGTGACTTATGTACTATGGATTAGACAGTAGCATTTTCGAAGGCGAATTAAAATATAAGAATTGAAATTATTTTTTGGTAAATGAAAGGTAAGGATTTTGAAAAAAAGAACATAAAGTTATGACACGAACCAATAAAACAAATAAATATTCCTGGCGTATATTGTATACTGCAACCTCCTCTAACATGAAAAATATGGTAGCTAATACATTTGTCGCATACCTAATATCCATATGCAAACGGAAAAGAAGACATAACGAGTCACAACATGAAGAGTCATTCCAACGTGGATAGATTCTATTTTAACACTAAAAATGAACAAGTCTCTCGTCAAATACAATAAAAATTTCATAATATTCTCAACACCGATTTCTCTGGTTATGTCACTGCTCACATCATGGATGAGAGCTCGATCTATTTTATTGTTCTCAATCGTTGTATGCTCTCGAATATTTTATTGTTCATGGAAATAAATATGAGTATTATTAAATTGAATGGGCCACTTATATCCAAAGTTTGATGAATAGCGTGAACAAAGCAGGTCAAGATTCTCCAGCTGAAATGAGTAACTTAGATCCAAACAAAATATGTTTAAGTCTTGACCAATTATATATACTCATACTATTATTCGTTTCAATCTTAAATAAGTTTTTTTTTTTTTAATTATTAAATTACCACAAGATTTGTGCTTAACGTCTCTCCATTTATTATCTTTCGAATGCTTGAATTATTGTACATTTGTTTGAATGGACCGCAAGGATAGTACATGCGTGGCTCTTGTTACAGGAACCTAAGATCACCAGATATTGAAAAAATTTATCAAACATGTAATACATAAATTGAACGTTAACCCCGAAGGATGAGATAACCTCTCATGTCGTTCTCAATCCCGGAAAGGTTAAGGGTGATTTTTTATTGAAATGGGCCGGCATTGCAGAGGCGTGTTGATTCTGAAGTCATGAAAAAGCCAAGTCATGTGGTGAAGACAACAAATACCTTAAAATACCCCTTAGATGGCACAGGCAAAGGTTGGGAAGAGTTGAATCGACTTTTCAAATAACTTTGGCGAGTAGAGGAGCTCGGCAATAGTAATTGTCAGCCGGAGGAAACGAATTGAAGAAACATCCTCTGCTTTCTCGCCAGGCTTATCAGCACTATGGCCTCGGTTCAACGTCCTCCACACGCTGTAGTGGTGACGTTGCCTGCTCAGGCACACGTCAAGCCTCTTATCGCCTTCGCGAAGCTGATAGCTACCCGAGGATTTTTTGTCACTTTCATCAACACAGAGTGGTCCTAACGCCGTATGTTCAGAACCCCAAACAATGGCGAGGCTGTTTCCTGTCAGTTACAACTATTAAGGGCATGCCATTTTATTCAAGACTCCATTTCAATTTGTTCTACGAGCATTAGAAAGATTAGAAAGAGAATAACAATTTTTATAGGGAAATCTTATAGACATGTTTGGAAAAACTCTTTGGAGGCCCTCAAAATGTAAAACAAAATACTAGTAATTTTCTAGTTTTAGATTTTCATAGCCAAAATGATCTCTCGATATGTTAGTAGAAGATAAAACAAGTAACATGTGCGGAAATTTTGTTTATTATATCCTTTGTAACATATGGAAGGTGAATCACCACAGTCCCATATGGGCTACCTTCTAACTCATGGAAGGTGAACCACTACATTTCTATATGGGTGACCTTCCATATCCAATACGATGGATTTCCAACATACCAATTCTTGTATAGAGAGAAAGTTAGACAATTATTTATTATTTACTCAATATTTAAAGAGGTAGAATAAAAAATACATGTTGGTCTTCAAAGCACCAAGAGTCTGTTGAGAAACTAAGATATATCTTATTAAATGTACTTGTAGATGGGATCTTGTTGATATTCCAAAAGGCAAAAATCCCATAGGATGCAAGTGGATTTTCAAAATCAAATACAAGCTAAACAAATCCATTGATAAGTATAAGGTATGACATGTTACAAAGGGCTATGTATGGAAGGAATGAATACTCTATTGAGAGACATTCACACCTATATCGAAGATGACCACATTCTATGCAATTTGTGCACTGACAACATAATTTGATTGTCATAAATTTTGGTAGAGTTTTAAGCCATTTTTTAGATATTTGTAAGATTGCTATGGAGAGTGCATCATGATAGAGGTGGATGCATCTACCTAAGAGTGTTGGTTCCTTATAGAATATTTTGCCATAATCGCTTGCTATGAATATGCATCATGATAGATGTGGATGCATATACCTAAGTATTTTGGTTCCTTCTTACCTTAGTTGCTTGCTAAGGGTGGCCACCCATGCCTACACATACATGTCTAGGAACAACATAAGATCAAGAAAAAAGAAAAAAATATATGGTTGCATTGCCATAGATGTCTAAGGTGTCTTCCAACATCAATATATTTACAAAGTTTATGTGCTTTCCTTTCTCCCATATTTCCATTAGTTTTTAAACCTTTTTGGATTTTCCACAGTGGTGCTTCTACAAGTTGAATTTTTTTTGTTTCTCTTTTATTTATGGTGGCTATCAACTCATGTTTCAATACTTGTGAATTAATTTGTTTGGTAGAGGAATATAAGTGTTTTATTTTTACCACTACCTCACTTAAAAATAAATTAAGGCTATGATCATTGAATACAACAAAAGGCAAGGAAAACCTTCATATTGTCTTGATTATATTGGAAAACTTCTTGTTTTACTTGAAATATGTCAAATAAACCTTGGACAAAAGCACCCCATAGAGCTAGACATTTGTATTTGTTCTACCATGAATTTCATAAAGAGTAATTTAAATCTCATATTAGAGTTACATGACATAAGGGATAAATATATAGAGGAGAAAAACATGAAGGTAAAACAATGGATGTGGTATCAAGGCAAGCATAGAGACTCTAAGCTTGAATGTATCAATTTCAATTCTCTATTTTTTTTCTTTAAGTTACATAATTCTTAAGAGGGTTTAAAGCATTATCTATCCTTTTTATGTATGAAGTATTAAGCAAGAGAGTTGAAAATCAAACCAAAGTATAATGTTTTTAAGCAAATGTCAAAGGGTCAAAATACAGAAAGACCATATATGCACTTTACTACCCTAGGAATAATTTTTTTAATTTTACAATTTCCTATAGTATTTGTGATCAAATATATGCATAATTAACTATAATGAATATTTTTATAAAATTAAGGGGTTGTAAAAATATTTTGTAAAAGGTGCACTTTTAATGGTGATTAACACCTTCAAATTTTTTAATCTATTTGCATTAATATTCCTTACACTTTGTAAACACATGCTTAGACATAATCACAATGTTTAGTATCAACAATACCTCTAGATTGTATATAGAGGTAAAGTTATTGTGTTAGGCTACTATGTATAACCAAATAAAGGTTTCATAACGATATCTAGGGGTTGACTCTTTAAATCATCAAGTAGATATATTATCATTTTTATGTGATTATTTCACTCCATTTTGTACCTTATTCATTAGTATCACTAGATATAAATCCTAAAATTGAGAAACTCTAGGTATATAGGGAAGTTATGCCCGCATACATTGATTTATATTTAAGCCTGTGTCATTGATAGGTCAAATACCTTTTTGTTCTGCCTTGATACTGTGTATCATTAGGAAGATATAATATCATTTTTATGTGATACTTCCATTCCACTTTCTACCTTATTCATCAACATCGCTAGACATAAATATTATAATTGATAAATTTTAGGTATATTGGGAAACTGTAACCACGTACAAGGATTTATCTTTAAGCAAGTGTCATTGATAGGAAAAATACTTTTATGTACCACATTGATACTATCTATCATTCTCTTTAATATACATTATAGTCTCTCTCATGTAAAACTATGTAAATCAAGAGGAATAGCTTCTTCCATGCACCAATAAGCATATAACAAGGGTAGGTATATAAAAGGTTTGGTATATTGAACTGGTGGTATATAGAAAGGGGGATCATTTGGGAGTCATAAGGAATCCTCAACATAGCCACATAATTTTTTTCTTATAGAATCATATTTATTCAGCCTAAATTTTAGATTATGGAAGACCAAGATGAGGACCATCCTAGTGGTTGAGAAACTCTGGGATATTGTCACCAAAATGAATTACCTAGCCTAAAGAGGATGAATATGCTCAACAATAGTTTGATAAATAAGATGAAAAAACACTAATGATTATCATCCTTTTCATAGTATATTTTGTTAATCCACATATTTATGAAGCACAAGTATCTAAGGAAGCCTCAGACACACTTTCTACCATATAAAAATGGAAGAATGAATAAAAAAATTTGTTCCTTTAGTATTAAATCCACACACTAACAATTTAAGATGGAGAAAGCATTGAGAATTCTTTTCATAGAGTTAAAAAATCTAAAGCAAGATGAATTTCATAAGAGAAATAATAGAAGATAGACTCTTACTACCCATTACACTTAGAGCCCTACCAAAATATTTTTAATTTTTTATTACATTTTTGTAAGTATTAAATGGGAAGGTATCCTATGATGAGTTGATAATTATGATTCAATAGGAAGAAGAAACCAGTTAGTCAAGGGATTAGTTGATGAAAAATACCTTTATTTTCCCAAAGAATCCATAGAAGATTTTTTTCTCATCTTCATCATCATCACACAAATACCCATAAAAAATGAGGTATTGTCATGTTTGTGAAGAGAACGACATGATACAAAATATTATTGATATAACTATTTGACTCAAAAAGAGGTATAGTCCAAACCATGTCCCAAAATGATGCAACAATAAGTGCATGATGCACATGAATAATTAGAATATTACTTTGAACCAGACCCTGAATTGGTATATAAGTTACTAATATCCAAGAAGATGAGAAAACCAAAGGATAATATTTGGTACATTGATTCAGGTGTTATAAAGCACATGATTGGAAACAAAGCATGGTTTGACTCCTTTAAGATAAAAATTAAAAACCAATCACCTTTGCTAATGATAATACTTATCATATCAAAGGAGTTAGAAATCATCCTCTCAATATTACAAATCACAAATTTATAATAAAAAAGGTACCATATGTAACAAGATTAGCAAACAACATGATATTTTTATCACAAATTATAGATCGAGATATGATAGTCAAATTATAATTTCTTGATGGTAAAAGAGGTGTTTCATCACAACACATGGAAATTTTATGGCAATTTTTTTCTATAAGAATGACTTGTTTGGACTCAATGACATATCATCTCTTAATGTTTCACTATTCACAACGATGATAGATGTTAGCACCCTTGGGCATAGGAGATATGGACATCAGATTTTTGGATACTTACTCTAGTCAGGTAAGCATCATATGGTGTTAGGTCTACACAACCTTTCACCCATATTGTTAGTATGCTAAATTTTTTGAGCTAGAAAGAAACACTGAGCACCTTATGAGCTGATTACTCATAGAGTTAAAGGATCATTAGATTCTAGTTATTTATAATGAACGTTGGTAAATTTAGTTATTTATAGATGACTACTCATGGAATATGTGGGTATATTTCTTGTCATTAAAGTTATATACCCTCAAGAGTTTCCAAAACTTCAAGAATGTTATTGAAATAATAGTTGAATATTCTATTCAAGTCCTTGACTCAAATAAAGCTTGGTCAAGGAGGAAGCCTTCAATTGCACATACTAGATTTTTTGGAAGGAATACTTGCAAGTACCAAAGAAAAGGAGGACCAAGTTGGATTTATAGACCCTTTATTGCATATTTTTATCTACGATGAAGCATCAAAATCTTATCAACCGATAGATCTAGTCACCAAGAGAGTGCATATAAGTAGATATGTGTTTGATGAAGAATTAAAAAATAATACAAACACTGAATATTATAATAAGTATGATGATGCCACATATCCAATTGTGAGAATTGAATTAAATAAATAAGTTTCAAGAGTTAAGTTAGATGAGAAAGATGATAAAAAAATTCAAAAGTTATTGATGAACTGATAATAGTTGCTCCATCACAACAAATAAAGACTCCAAAATGGATCACTAATACCATAAGAGATGCCAAATTTAATGCACCAATTGATATCACTTCCATATGACTATGTACACATTATATTACATGACAAGAAATAAATATTGGTTTGATGAATTTAGTGATAGAAGGTTCAAAATCAACATTAGTGATCAAGGTAGATGGGCTAAGTGCAATATCGTATAGTTGGCTACCACATACACTAATATTTTGGTTACTTTATGGTTTCCCAAGGTTAAGTAACTACTTATAATAATTGTTTAGAATTTCCATAACTAGATATTTACCTCTATAATATTTAGAATTTCTACAGTATAATGCTTTACTTGAATGAATGAATAATATCCTTTTTCACTGCTTGATCCATAAAGAGATGCACCTATGAATTTGAAATGCATGAGTAATGTATGCAATTCTATAGCCGCACATCTCTTCTTAGAGATTTATTGCATTGTACTTTATTTTATAAGCAATAAAATCATTATGTTATTTTACTTATATACTATTGTGTTCTAGTTTGCTATACTCTATTATTTTTAAATAGCACATTTTTATGATCTTTCTTTAAAAAAAATTTGATTTTTAAATTAGTTGAAATTCTAATATTGGAATAAATGAGGTATACCTAGAGTGAATCAATATAAGATCAAGAATTAAAAAATAGTATTCACAATCATCTACTCAATACATTAATAATAAAATTCTTACTAACATACATTATTGTTGGCATAAAATACGCATTCACAACATCCATAATAAAGATTATATGTTGTGTTTAATTCATATTTTCATATGGAAAGGTCCCTTACCCTATTGATATATTTTGGTGTAATGAATTATGAACACATAAATATTTCAATATACTAGTTTATTTCTTATAGCTAGAAAAATTTAGATTCAAAATTCTCTTTTGCATCCTTTCAAATATAAAAAGAAAATTTTTCATTCTATTTATTATGGTGATATGGGGTTGGAAAAAATATGAATCTACCAAACTTCAACTTGTCTATAATTACAAATAATTTGATTTATATTAAGTGTATATCAAGTAGTATGAATTATAAGTTATTTCTTGACCATGATAAATTTGAAAAGAAAATAATTTAGAAACTAGAAAATCAGAATGAATACCACATGGGTCATTCATATGTAAATTTTAAATAATTTTTGTTTGAATGGGTGTTATCATACCAATTATCAATTGTTTTTATTGAAAATGGATGATTTATGATTTAAATCACTTTTAAAAAGAATTAAAAAACTCTAGATAATAAAATACTTAATATTTTATAGATTTAAATATTATTTGAGAAGACAACTAGGTGATTGTTTTTTTAAATTTAATTTATGCATTTTTTATTAGTGGAAAGGGTTTTGATAGGGTCCCTAAAGAACAAGGGTGAAAAACAACCAGTTTCACCACAAGAACCAACTAAAAAGAGCAACACAAAACCATCACCCAAGGAATTTTCCAAAACCAAGAAAAAATAGATAAATAAAACCTAAAACAAAGAAATCAGTGACTGGCAGTGATCCCCCTGGACACACAAATCACGTGTTCGAGGCTCGTATTGGTCTTACAATGGGCTGAATATATATATTTTCAAACATTTCAGATAAAAATTTTGAGGGATCACACTTGACCCTAGACATGATCTTAGCATCCTTCAAAGGTTGATTTATTTCTAGTTCTATGCTTTTAGTCATGGTTGATAAGTTTTCAAATGGTTCCTTGTTTTTACTTGAACTCTTCCTTTTTGAAAACGAGGATCAGGGTGAGTAGTGTTGGTTGCTAGAACTTGGTTAGACATCAATTTATTGATCGTGGTCTTCTCGTATTCTTCAAAGATCATGATAGTGTCATTGAAAGATGCATTGAAAGCAACTTTCTATAACATGTATTTGTACATAATTAGGAATAGATCTTGGTGCTTGACATGGTAAGGAGTACCCTTTTTGACTCCCTAGATTGAGATCTGTATACACCTCCTAAAATATTCAGACACATTAATATCTTTAACATCACTAAGGTTATTTAGGAACTCCAAATGAAAACTTCTTAGTGGCTCGTCAACCTTATCCACTGTACAATACTACATCATAGGAATCACGACTCTGTTCCAAGGCTTCGGTAATTCTTTTCTAATAATTTCCATTTGATATCCCATGAATTTATTTCCTTTATCCATGAAGTGCTTCAACTCTTACTAGATGGGTTATTGTCCCAGTGAATATTGAATACATCATCAGAAAGCTTCATTATCTTAGCAAGTAAGGTCACATTCACATTAAATTTCAAGTATTTAATAACTACCTACCCATAATCCCAAGAGTTGATGAAATATTGAATAATTTCATTATCAATACCGCCAAATTTCCTAGAAAAGCCATGAAGCCATGATTCTTGAAGCACACTTCCACATCAGGATCCATGTTCAAGGAGTCAGGTTCAACCAGGGTCATCTCAATAGTAGGGTAATTTAGGGCCAAAAGGGAAGAGAGGAAATTATAGGTGTAAAAAAAAATTGGGATGAGAAGGACTTGGGTTTTCTTTAAGAAAAACTCAAGACGAACACTCATGCTGCTAGACTTGGGACATACATTGCTCCGAATTTTGAAATTAGAACATTGGATGGTCCTATGAGAGCAATGATGATTCACCTGCATTATGATCAAGACATTTAGGATTTCATGACATATTTTAGCAATTTTATTGATGAAATAATACTTGAATCGAAACACAATAGTAGTTTCCAAGGTTGCCAAGAAAATCATCAAATGGTGATGGAAATATGACTTTTTTAGGTTGACGTTTAAATTTTTTCTAGAAAATCTATGCCATAACAAAAACTTCTCTCTATCCTGGTAAATAAGGATGACATAAACTATGATATCATGTGAATCATACATACTTTAAGGTTGAGGATGAAGGTCATGTCCCAATAGAGACGGTGAATTGGAATTTTATTAGTATCATTGCTTTGATAAGGTGAATCGTGAACATGACAACATATTTTCTTGAAATTATCCTTACCCTTTCTTTGGTTCTTCCAAACTGTGGAAACCTGTGAATTTAAATTTTTGTCACTATTAATACTTATATATTGAGGACTGCAAACATGTCCCAGAGAGTTGAAATTCTATCAATTCCCTTGCTTTAATAAGCGGAGTTGCATACTTGGATGTAATTTTCCTCATCCTTAAACTTTTGTTGATCCTTAATTTTGCATGTGACTTGGTAATACTCCTTGAAATTGGTGAAAACACTCATGAGATGGCCATGATTTCCTTCTATTTTTCCTTGGTCCTTGATTTTTATTTTGACTTACTCATACATTTTGAAATGAGGTTTGTTCATTTTATTGAAAATTTGATTATTTTAGGAAGTGTTAGATTTAATATGAATCCCCAATCCAATATTGGTCTTATACATTTGATTACTTGCACACCATGTCAGCATAGCTAAATTTAGGCCCAAGACGGGCTTCCAAAAAGACATAAGTTGCACACCATGTCAGCATAGCTAAATTCAGTCCCAAGACGGGCTTCCAAAAGGACATAAGTTGCACACCATGTCAGCATAGCTAAATTCAGGCCCAATACGGGCTTCCAAAAGGACATAAGCTACTGAATCAGATTGAGATGATTGAAATTTGTTAAAAACCTGCGTTGGGATTGAATCTTGATTAGCACACTCTTATAGGAAGAAAATATCATCACTTTTACTACTTACTTTAAGAGCCTACGGGAATTCCAACTTCCACACACAGAGGAATTCTTCCTTAAAATCTTTGGTTGCTAGCTAGATAGAAACCTTATTCCCTTCTCTATAAACATGTTGGATGACAATATTATGGTACTTGTTGATTAGTCTTTTGCACTCGTCCATGATGTTGCTTAGGTTCTAGGAATGGGATTGGTTACCCTTGAGGTAGTTGATGATGTATCCATTTTTAAATGAAATTAGCTAAGTATAGTTTTTCCATTTCATCCATAATATAAATATTCTATAATCATGAAGTTTGAGGTAATTCTAGTTATAAGGTTCTTTTTTCTCTCTTCTTTAAAGTACCAAATATCTATTAATATCTCTAAAAATTTATAGTAAGTTTAGTTACAAAGATACACTTCTATAGAATTTTATTTTAAATCTTAAACTTTGAGGTAAAAAATGTTATGGGTTTTTTTCTAAAGTAAAATATTATTTAAGATCTTGAATTTGATAGACTTAAGGGACATTTTAAAGCATTTAAATTTATTGACCTAAGTGTCTTTGTGAATAAAGATAAAAGGTAAATAAATTGATGAGATATTTGATAAATATGAATAATAATTAAAGGACAAATTTTCAAGGAATTTTATTATTAAAGGGCCTTGGGGTCCCAAATGCTCTCATTGAAGGTGACTCTTTACACGTGATTAATATCCTCAATGGTTCAATTCAATCTTGGAAGGTGGTAAATTTTATGGAAGAGGTAAAATTGAATATCTAGTAATTAAACCAAGTTTTAATTTCTCACGTGATAGGGGAGGGCAATTCTTTAGTAGATCTCATGGCAAATCTTGGGGTGTCATGCCCAAGATTTATTATTTCGCATAGGGATTTCCCATTAGAATTGTTGTAGTGTTCCAATGAAGAGAAAAATTGAAGTGTGTTAGAAGGCCAATCAGTTTTTGAAATTCTTCAGTAAGGCATTTAATTTACGTTTGAAAGTCATTGAGAAAGGGATATTGGTAGGTGGCACAAATTGCAATCCTTGATGTGCAGTCCATGCAAGGAGGGGGAGGTCTTGGTCTTAGTTTTAATTCAAAATTTAAATTCCTTTTATCACAAGATCATGCAGTTTTTGTAAATTTTGAGAGTTGGTTTAAGTTTGCGTATGAGAATTATGGTATCATAGGTTTTCTTGGGTTTCTAAAGGAACTTGTATTATAGACTATGTCAGCTATTTGTGTCTTCCATGAACAATCTAAGTTCAATATTCCTTTGGACTTCTCGGAGCTTCAGTGGAAGGATGGAAGCTCATAATAAGTCTTAATCCATTGGTTTGTGGTCTCGAGGTGGTTTGATGAGAGGTCAACATTTAAATTTTTTTGAGCATTACCTTTTGGTGGTATTCAAAGACAATTGTTTCATGGATATTTTGGGGTCTTAGCAATTCCTTATTTTGTAGATCAGGTTTGGTAGGTACCATATTAATATATTGCACTTATTACATATTTTTTTGTTATTTTTTGAAGCTTCGTAGGGAGATGGCAGGCTTCTCATAGATCTCAATTTTTTGATCCACACTTTCTTCATGATATGTGGCCCTTCAACCAAATAGAGATTTCTGGGATGTGACGAATGGAGATTTCTTCCCTCTTAGTTGACTCTTTTTTTGGGTGTCTTTGTGGAGAAGTGTTGTATGGTGTTTTCTTCTCATGGAAGTAGGTCAGGACGAGGAAGGTGGGTTTTTCGACTTATTTTATCACGAGTTGAATCAGTAAGCGAAATTCCAACAAGATGGGAATTATTATTAATGTCGAGTAGCCATTGTCAATATGGGGAGTAGTAGGATGTTAGAGGTATTTCTGGTGGTGATTCCAGGAAAGCTTGGGTATCATATGTTGCTTTATTCCAATATTAGTTGTTGTGGCTCAGGAATGGTTGAATTGGGTGTAAACGTATTTATTTTAGTCTCTAGTTTTTTTATGTGTTTAGAGAATATATTTTTGAATTTTTTTGTTTATAAGGTGGGATGGCTTGTTGTGCAGTGGATTGGTGAGTTTGTGAAGGATTTGCCAACAGGTAAAGTGAAAATGTACAACCTTAAATCTTTCCATACATATCTTCATGTGGAAATAGCCTCTTTATTTGTTGATGAAGAGGTGAAATTTATTCTGTTGAACGATGGTATTTCGAATTGTATTCAAAATTTTCATGGGCACAATATGATCTTATCAAAATGGATGGCATCTACATGGAATGATGGTTGGGTGAGATTTCAAAATTTATCGTTTGAATTTTTTACTGATTTGATAAGCAGGACCATGGGCCTTCCGTTATATGAGGCTTATCATAATAGAGACAAACATTTATTGTTGAAGGAGATAATTTTTTTTTGGATGTCGATGAATTTATCCCAAGAATATAGAATGGATTTAGTGCTAAGGCCTTGTCCCCTCCTTGGGATAGGGTGGTTAGAGTAATTATGGACTATTTTACTCTAGATTTGATGTATGACGTGATCTACAACTTCCATACAATGTTCCTTAATCACATTTGAAGGTAGCTGTGGATGAACATCCCCATGTTTTTATTTCAGTCTATGAAGAAATCCATGTTGGACATTCAAGGAGGAAGAGGTCAGGTTCCTCTTCACCAAGGATTGGTGCTTCTAGTATTTGAACAATTCGTTGTAGAGCATGACTTGGTTGCTAAGAAAATATTGAAGTCGATTGTTGATCAATTGGTTCCTAAATCCTGTTTGCCTAAGGAATATTCAGGCAGATCGAGCAATGAAAGCGAGGACTTGTACTCCTTTTCCATGGGTTTTGGGACTGATAAAATTTCAAGGAAGATTCAGGTTTTGGCAAGAGGGATGAAAGGTAATGCATCTCATAGCAAAGGTTTGAGTAATAATTTTTTGGAGCTCTCCTACAAAGAGCTAAGATCCAATCCTCGGAAGTATGGAGAACCATTTGTGAGTGAGGCGGGAGGTACATGGAAATCCAAGCGATAGTTGGACAAGAAGCGAGCTAAGGAAGATTCTTCTCCCATACTTCTCCCCTCTGATTCTAAGCTCTTACCTAGAGATTTTCAAAAAGATAAACTGGTAAAGGAAGTGTATGCCCCAGAAGAGGCTATTGAGAGGAAGAATTCGGTGATCCATTATCAAAAAATTACGGAGATCAAACAACATGCAATTTGGGGCTCCTTGAATATAGTGACTAATTACTCAGAGGAGGTTTTCAGGCTAGTGGGAGATGTGATCCACGAAATTGATTCATTGGTATATAACGTCCTTAGTTTTTTCCACAATCTTTTTTTGTTCTTCTTCCCTCTCTGCGTGTAAGCTTTTCTACGTTTTTTTATTTTTTCTATTGTTTTTGGACCTTCCCATTATTAAGGAGTGGTTTCTAGCTGGTGTGGTCTTGTTTATGGTGTTTCTCGATTAATCCTAAACTTTTTGTAAAAGGTTATAAGATGTCTTTCAAAACCCTCTTTTCTTTTAATAATATCAAATATATAAATATATATGTAGATAATAATTTAAACATTTTAAAAAATTAATATGCAATCTTCTTCCTTATATTTCATATTATATATTGAGAGTATTGAGAGGGTGACGACTGCACTATTATTAACATTACAAACAATTAAATAAAATGATAAGTTTAAAATATATTTTATTTTAATATTTTATAATAAAAATTAATTATCATTTAAATGTTTAAAATTTATTTTAATTTTATCAAATAAAAAATATATAATAATTAAAGTGATAATTTTTCGAGAGGTATCATTTCAGAGTTTGACTTATTGATATACAACCACTTGGGTTCACTCACTGGTCATCTCAGGGTTTTCTGGCATTGTTGGGTCCCTTTTTTTTTCTATGTGTTTGGTTTCTACTTTGTGTTTTTGGTGTTTCGTTTTGTTGTACAAGGTTGAGGAGTCCCTTTCAAAACCCTCTTTTCTCTTAATATTACCAATTTTTTATTTCCAACCCAATATAACTTAAAAAATATATTTACGGCTTCACGTCTCTCCACTTACGATCTTTCGAATGCTTGAAATGTAGTGTATATTTGTTTGAATTGAGCACGCAAGGTTAATATCGATACATACACGGCTTTTGTTTAATCATTTCCAGCAACAGCAGTGCAGCATATAAAATACGGGAATGTAACAATTTATTTATTTTCTTATTTTATAAAGCATTTTTCTCATCTTGATCCTCATTAAAAGGTATCTTTTCATACAACAAATAGCATTCGCCTATACTTCTATTTAAATCATTTTTTGGATTTTCAGAAACAAAGATAATTTCAAGAGATATTTTCTATGCAGTTATAATACCTAATGTTGTTTTTTAATACCAGTTATACACTTGTATATAAAGGGGTTTACCTCTTTAAAGGATTATGGAGATTTATAAAAAGCATCCATAAACTTATTGATATATATGATAAATTATGTTAGTATAAGTTTCTCAATTTCGAAAATAAATTTTTGAGGTAAATTTTAGAAGATGCACGTAAAGTTCTATAAACTATTTAAATAAAATGTTAAATTTGGTATAAATGGAAAAAATAAAAATAAAATTATTTGAATATTATTATAATAATAATGGTTTGGTATGAAAGATTTTATTCATTGTATATACATTTATCCAATTATACTCTTGATTATTTGAGTATGGTCTACAACTTTACAAATTTTATAGATTCAAATTTTAAACTTATGTTTCAGAATTTAAAACCTTTATAGTTAAACCTATTCAAATTATATTCTTTGACATTCAATTAACAGTTAATATTAAATTATGTTAATTATTTGACAATCCATGACAAATTTTTGTTTGAAATGAGTATTTTGCAAGATTTAAAATCATCATTTTTTTGAGACAGTTAAAAGTTCCAAAAATTATCAAATAATATCCATGATTATGTTGCTAGACTCCTTTATCCTCTAACACATACTAAATGTTCATGTAACAAAAATAATTACTTAGTTTTAGGCGGCCAAAGACATGTTTTTTTATTAAGGTGGAAGAAGAGATTTTGAAAGGAATCCTAAGCCTTTTACAATCAACATCAAAGAATAACATTTACACTCCAAAAATAGTTCTAGACCTTAAAAAATTAGATCACACAACATCTATACTATCTAATATTTTTTAATTCAATATCATTTAAAATTACAAAAAAACATAATAGACAACGAACATTCAACAAACCCAAATAAATATTAAGCTAATAGAGACCAAAAACTATCTTTGGGATAAACCTTCCCTTTATTGTCTAGTATTTCCTATTGGATCTTGAGCATCAAGATCCACTTTTTTAGGTCCTCCATGTGATATTTTTCTTCTTCCATAATTTATAGGACCATTTGGAGCACATATTTTGATGAGTCATTAAGGTCTTTCAGTATGAAGTTTTGGAAAAGAGTGTCAATGACTGCTATAGTGGGGGGGGGAGCTAACCAAAGTATTACTAACCTATACCTTTATCCCTTATTCAAGGCTCTAGTCATAGATTTTCACCCTCCATAATTCTTCCAAACTCAAAATCATACTTCTAGCCCACTATGTCATCTCTATCCCTTCATATAAAATAGAAGGAAGATCGCTAGTAGGCATGAGACTATTGTGGAAACGTATTGCTTGATAGGACCAAGCATACCATATTTTATTTTTATGCTCTAATTTTTGGTACAAATAATGATTGATGTTTTTATAATGGACTTAGAATAATGAGAATTAGGACTTAGTGAAGCCTCGCATACTATCTCTAGTCCCATCGAGAATACTAGATACAACCTATAGCTTACAAAATAATAATTAGTAAAAAACCAAGGGTAGAGAAAACTAAACTAGAGAGTGGAGTTCGTTAGATGTAAGATGCTATCCACCCAATAACACTCCTTCGAACTCCAAATTAAAGGATTCACCATTATTGGATACTCACTATCAAGTCCACTTTTCTTTCATTCATCCCTAGATTGATACTTGTAGCTATTCAATTTGCTTTAACTCCTTCCTCCAGATTAGTAGTAAAGATTTAACTATAAAATATTTAAGATACCCCTAACAAATTTAATATTTGATCTCATTTTGGTCATCATCCTTGGCTTTGCTCTTTATAATTTCCTAAACACTATGAGGGAAGTTTAACTCCCATCACTACAGTTCATCCAAAGGTACACCCATATTTGACAAAAAGTTAGCCACCCCATTACCCCTTCTATAAATATGGATAATATGCACTTCCTTAAGGAGCTCTAGTTTAGTGTTAATCTTATTTATCATATTTGTTATATTCTAGCTTGGTGGATGTTTTCTATTCAAAATATTATTGATGTTCTATGAATCTTATTCTATTATTAATTTCCTTATATTTCACCTTCCAAGAAATGACACACCCATAAAGGCCGCTCTAGCTTCAACAACATGGCTCATTTGATCTCCTAGAGGCTTTGCATAGGCCAAGAGTAGTCTTTCCCAATGATGTAGAAAGATACCTCTCCAACACTCCCAAGATTTCCTTTTGTCACTCCATATAAGTTTAATTTTAATTCATCCACTTGGTGGCCTTTCCCATTTTGAATTGGTTCAGGATGAATTTGGGATGAGCAAGAATTTTAATAATTGGAAGCTAGACCCCAAAATATATCAATTTCTTTCTCTAGGTCTGGTTCAATATTATTTTCAAACTTCATGATACCTAAATTTTCCAACACTATACTTAAAATTATATTTGTCATTGATGAGTAGTCTCTATTATTATATTTGAATATCTAATGGTTCCTTTCTTTCTATACCCACCAAAGAATATGTGGAACACCTAATATCCATAACATTTGAAGTCTTTTACTTTTGAAGGGGAACTCCCATTGAAGACAAAGATCAAGGAGAGACTTGAGGATGACCCAATCTACCCAAAAGTTCTTTAGAATCTTATTAAGTAGATCAATCATGAAAGGGAAGGTAGAGAAGAGATGATTTTTATCTTCCTCACTCACTTCATAGAGAACACACTTATTTGGGTATGTGAAGCCTCTTTTTCATAAATTTTCCAAGGACAAAACCTTATTTTAGACTACTAACCAATAGAAGTGTGCTACTTGGGAATGATGTATTTGATCCAAATCTTAGCTACTAACAACCATCCAAATCCATCACCTTCATAGATATAATAACTTGATTTGACTAAGTATGTTCCTTCCTTAAGGTTCATCCAATTAAGAGAATATGAAGATCTAGTATTATTCAAAAAATAGACCTATAGAAGTCTATTTAGCTTCCTTAGCTTTTGTTAATTTCTATGATAAATATTATCGACCTATAAAATTTTCCATTTCTTACCATTTTTTGTAGTAATTATATAATATTTGACTAGGTCCCCAAAGACAACCACAATATAAGGTTTTAACCTTACAAAATACGGATCATAACTGAGAGGCATACTTTTAATTGATTTATCATTATAGAAGTGTACTTGGGGTCCATGTCTAATTTGTAAACCTTTCCCTTGTTGTAAAAGTGGTTTGGTTATTTGAATACTATTCCAAATGTATGACCCTTTATGCATATTATCTACTTCTAAGAAATTTGAGGTAGGTCTCAAATATTTTACCTTGAGGATGTGAAATTAATTAAGATTTACATTAATTATTAGTTTCCATCCTAATATATCTATTAGGGCCAAATTAATTTTCATCGTATTTATAAAACCCAGTCCACCTACTTCCTTTCTAGAACACACCTTATACCAGGACACTAAGACTAATATTTTTAAAAACTTTTATACTTTTATCTTTTACAATTATAAAAACTACATTATACTTTTATTATTTAAAATTATAAATTTTTTTAGTAAATCATTTTTTAACTATTGATTAAAGTGCATTCATTATATTAATTTTATGATCATAATGTGCCTAAATTTTGTGGCTTGTCGACCCATCTGTCCTATATTTATTGTTGCCAACTGGGTGGTTGACATAACTATAATTTTCATATAATATTCTAGATATGACCTTGATTAAGCTAGTATACCTTGCACAATTATAAAATTACTTAATAAATTATTTTAAACTATAGAGTACAGTGCCCTTATTATGGTACTTCAGAGACCACATAAAGCCTATAAATTGTAGCATAGTCGAGCATGTGTTTGTTGTTGTAGTTAATTCTTATTAAATCTATTTTTGTGTTTTTATGACCAATAATCCATGTACCTATTGATTTCTAACTTGACAATTCATCTTATATTTCATATATAATTAGTACACATAGTTGGAAGCTTCTTGCACTCAAATGATTTTTTATGTTAATATTGTCAAAGATATGAGAGGTAGGCCTAGAATTTGATGTGTTTTATATGTTTTTATAATTGTGTTGATAAAAAATACAAGAAACTCTACTTATCAAATACACACACATAACTTATATTATATATCTATATATATATATATATATATATATATATAGATAAAATGATTTTTAATATAATATAATATATTATATTACATAATAGTAAAATTAATTATCTTTTAGTTCATTAATTTTATTATATTTTTTTATTAGGTAGGAAAACATAGGATTTTGAAAGGATCCCTAACCTTTTACAATGAATGACACAATAGAACCAATAAAAATAAGTGGATCAAGAGGAGAACAACCCCAAGGGATAGGGGGATACAACAAAACAACCACAAATAGGTAGAATGAAGAAAATGCTTTCAACAAAAAGCAAGAGGGAGCACCTTATCAACCAAGGATAAAAAGAGACTATAATTTGAAACCATAACACACTAAGTCAAAAAGGTAAGGAAATTCTTCATATAAACTTGAAGAGCATTATGATAGGCCCCCTGGTTGCCCAATAGTTCAGCTTCTCTATTTTATTCTCTAAAGGTGTGCCTAAATTCAACACCTTCCAAATTATTAATGCAATGATAAATATCTTCTAGGGAATGTTTTTTATTAGCAATATTAATGATGCTAATAGATTCACTTTCAATCACAACATTCTTTACATTTGATTTTCCTAGGAGCATGAACCCTTGATAATGTGCTCAAACTTCAACAAAACAACTAGACTGAACACCTAATAAGTCAATAAAGACCAAAAGAATAACCTATTTGCCATCCTTGATGATTTCTCCAAGATATGCGGTGTTTGAATTACCCTTAACCACCCCATAAAAGTATAAATTTATCCAACCTTAAGTTGAAGGCTTCCATTTGACAAGATCCCTAGGATTGGGGGTGGGAAGGATACAAATACCTTCAAAATTTATGATATCTAGCTGGCTTTCAAGCTTACCTTTGCTATGGGATAATTTTCATATTTGACAGGGATTATTGAAATATTTCAATTCAAGGGATTAGAAATTTTAGCTTTCACATGTAGGGGATATTTTTCAATAGGTTTATTTCATTCCAAATACCCTAAAGAAAATGCAATAAACATAAATGCCAAAAAAATTTAAGCAAAATATTACAAAAGGGGGTAACCCACTACAAACATAGCTCCAAAATTTTATTAGGCATGACCTAGGTAAAATTGAATTTTATGAGAAGAAGGTGGATAATTTATAAGAAGAAGGGACACTCAAGAAATAAATTATTAGAATTCTCCTAGGTAGCTTCACATAGATAACACCTATTCAAAATTAATAGGCCTATTTTGTGATGGTTTTTTATAGTAAGTATTTCATTCTAGGTAGCTAGCCAAAAGAAGAAATTAACTTTAGGTATGAGGTGTTTGAACCATATCTTGCTGGTTGGAAACCAGTTCTCTTCCTTGTAAAACTAAAGAAATTAAGCACATTTAACTATGAAAAGGCCCTTATTGTCCACTTTTTAAATAGGGGAATCAACTGATAGATTAGGATTTAGGAGATAAATTCTAAGAATATTGGAAAAATAAATTAGATCATGAATATGCCTAGGGAAGGGGTTAATAAGAGATAGAGTCATTGAAGCACTTTTTCCATCCCTTACCTAAATGAAGTTGGCAACTCTAGATCAAGAGGATTGTTTAGTAAAGGGATCTAAGTTGTTTAGTAGTCGGTGTATAATTAAAGGCTCATTATGAATATAACTATCTTCTCAAAAGTTAACTTTCCTACCATCATCGATCTTCCATATCAAGTCCTTTTGAAGAATATCTACCCATCTAGCATCATCCATTTTGGAAAAATTCCAACCTTATTTTGTAATAAGGGTAAAATTCATTTATTTTAGTTTCTTGAGGCCTAATCTACCCTTTCTCTTCCTAGAACAAACTTGCTTCTAATACACTAGAGTAATTCTACGTTTTTATTCCATTCCTATACAAATAAAAGCCTTTTGAATACTATAAATATTTTAGGATATTTTATATTACATCTTGAAAAATAAAAAATAGAATATCAAGATACTTTGGAGGGTGGATTTAATAAGTTTTGCCTTACTAGCTTGGTTGGGGATGGCACATTTATAGTTTTCCAAATTTCTTCTAACCCTCTCTACCATAGGAAGCCAAGAAGAATCTTGTAACCTACCAATAAAAATCAGTAAACCTTGATAAATGAAAAGGAGTTGTCCAATGAAACATTAAAATATTTTTGTGATTTTTACCTACCTTTGAAGGGGGTATTAGAAAAAACATTTCTTGTTTAAATTTATCTTCTATCTACAATAATCCTCATAAGAATATAAAATAAAGTTAATCTCATTTGCTTCCACAATAGAGGATCTTGAAGTAGAAAGAGTATCATTCACAAATTGTTGGTGGGTTATGGGATTGTAGTAGGAGGTAGACTTTATCCTTGAAATTAACCTCTTATACTAGCTTACCTAAATAGATCTACCCAAAGCTTTAGCCATAATAAGAAATAGATAAGAAGATATGGGGTCCTATTGTTTTGGTCCTTAGACGCTTTTGAAATAACCTGTTGGAGAACCATTAATTAGGACAAAATTAATAACTAAGCATAAACATCCTTTGATGAGATCTATCCAAGTAGGGTGAAATTTGAATTTACCCATAACATTAAATAAAAATTCCTAGGATACTTTACCATATGACTTGTTCATGTCTTATTTCACAAAAATCCATATCTGACACTTTTATTTATGGAGTGAAGAACTTTATGAATAGTAATCACACCATCCAAGATTTGTTTCCCTTTAACAAAAGCACCTTGACAAAGATCAGCAATTTGAGAAAAAATGACCTTCACTCTATTGGCTGACTTTAGACAATATTTTAGGAATCAAAACCAAAAAGGTGAAATCGATGTTGGGAATATGAAGGGTATTTTAAATTTCACCCATAGCATTATATATATCCTTCCACACAATTTCTCAAAACTTTTGATAAAAAATATATGAAAACCATCAGTTCTAGGGGCCTTCTCACCAACCATGGAAAACATTGTGTCTCTTATTTTAGATTCTTTGAATGGAGCAATAATACTAGAGTACATTTGTTCAAAAAATAGAGACCTCCTCATTTATAGGTGCTCCCACTCCTTAATTTAAAAAAAATAAATTATATAGCATCCTCATGAATTTCCAAAATATTTTCTAGTTTTTTACCATCCTCAACAATTTCAATGATATTATTGAAACTCTTGTGTCTTAAGGTTGTGGTATGAAAAAACCTAGTGTTTCTATCTCTACCTTTCAACCAAAGAGCCTTGGAATTTTGTCTCTAGTAGGATTCCTTGTAGGACAAAATATTATATAAATCCTCCAACAAACTCCTTTCAATATCTTTGTCAGCCTCTAATGGGGGGAAATATTTTGTAGCAACTTCAATGGTTGAAAGTTGTAGTTTTAGGGATTTCTTCTTTTATAAACCAAATATATTTCTATTCCATTATTTTAAATTTATCTTCACAAATATTAACTTATTGACAACTTTATATATTAAGATACCTATAAAATCCTTCTTTCACCAATCAACTATTAAGGCTTCAAGGGCATCATTTTTTAACCAAATAACCTAAAAGCGGAAGGAAAACTTAAAAATTCTATTCCAACATAAAATATACAATACCAAAGGATTGTGATCCAGTCCTATTCTTGGAAGAGAAGAGAGAATAGAGTCACCAAAATGATGAAACCCTTCTTTATAAACAAAAAACCTATCCAAATTTGATTGGATAAGATGTTCCCCCAACCTTTTATTGCTCTAAGTGAATTTACTTCCTTTTATCTTGAAGTCCATCAACTCATTATTATTGACAATTAAATTAAAGTCCTTCATACAATTATAGGGGTATTGACTTCCTCCTTTTTATTTGAGTAAAAGAGGGAGGAAGTAAAATCCCTAAAGGTTAGGGAAAGCATTTCTATTTACGCTCAAATCCTCCTATAGTCTTCACCTTCCAACAACTAATTTTGGAGCATACACATTGGTTAAAACCTAGGATATTTTAGAAACTTTGTAGTAAAAAATATTTTTTTATAGTAATTATTCTTTAAATGTGAGTATTTATTATTTTAAATGTATTTTATGGTTTTAAATTCAAAATATGTTATAGACATATATATTTTATAATTTTAAGGAGCCTTAAATTTATTAATACATATTATTAATAATAATTAAAAAAAACTTCTCACAAACGTAAATATATATACTTTTAATATGTTTGTCATAAATAATAAAATCTTATTATATATTATTTTACAATATGTTGTATTTACACACTTCACTCCTAAAAATCATTTTTTATTTAATAATTATCATATAAATGTGACATCACCTAAAAAATTCAATGATTATTGAATTTTTGTTTGATGGGTGAAAATGCTTGTCAAATTTGAAACCATCACTAATCTTAAAGGTGATGGTTTATTAAAACTTAAACTATAATTCAATTTTCCATTGATATGTAGGTTTTTTGACCAATTCCATTCCTCAAGGAAAGACTGAAATTTGAGGTCTAAATAGAGGTATTTTATTTTTAGAATATATTTGATAACTAAAAATTCAAATGTGTGTATGTGTATAAATACATACACACACACACACACACACACACACACACACACACACACACACATATATATATATATGTGTGTGTGTGTGTGTGTGTGTGTGTGTGTGTGTGTGTTTGATATGATAAACGAAGGAGTTTTGAAAGGGTCTCCAAACCTTAACAAAAATTGGATCTAACCTTCGAGAAAATAAGGAGGTAAAGAGAGTCCAACACAAACCAAACAACTAGAAGCTGAGAACTCCAAATACCAATCCAACCTAAACCAAAAGATATAGCCAATGTATCTATAACCCACGCAAGAAAACCAACCAGGCATGTAGGGTATGATGAAAAGAGCAATATTGACCAAGCACACAAGCGCCAAACACTAACTAGGCATCCAGGCCCCAAACACTGAACAAAACATGAGAAAAATAAAACCAAACAATTTTAGAACTTTTTTCCGCCAGGACCCAAGTCATTCTCCCCCTTGAAATTATTTTTGTTGGGTACTTGCCATCCCATGAGGGCTAGAAATTCCTTAGTGCAGGAAATTAATGCCTGTATGGAATCAATCATTGAAATTTACAACTTTAGAATCATAAAATTGAGAGCCTTTGGGTTGTAACCACCTAACTGGAGAGTAGGGTTCTAGAACTACTTTGCTCCTCAAACTTCTAAAATCAGCTTTGACTTCTTATCCAACGAGGAAAAATCCTTCGAATCAGAATATTTCACAAACATCGGGTCCTTACTAGTATTCTCTTGCTTAGCCACTAGACACCTAGATCTCCTATTACTTGCATCACTACTGTCAAGACCTATAAGACTAGAATCCATGAAATTCACAAAATTCATAGTAGTGGGAGTGGCTCCCATAGCCTCTTGGATCGAGGTCTTCAAGTTCCCAGAGACTGAAGATACTGGATAGCCCACCATAGGGACAAGAATATTAATCAATGTATTGAGAATATTATCCCCATCTAGGCCTCTATAACAATAAATAATAATTTTATTCTTATAATATATTATATATTAAATAAAATGTTATATATTTTTAAATTGTTGACTTGTGTGGCACATATTATCAATTGAACTTGTACTTAAGCCATTTAAGATATGACACCTTCCGAGAGGTTGATAGGTGATAATCTTGATGTATCTTGGTTACATATATTTTTATCCACTGCATGGGTTCATATTCTCAAGGATATTCAACATAAATTTTATTGTTACAATTTTATGGCGCATTCTATTATTTCCAATGCTTATCATTTATATGATCCGAAAAGCTGAGATGTTCTTATTAAGAGAGATATAATTTTTGATGAGTTTCTTCTAACAACCTCCTTGAACCCTCTTTCTTTTCTTTTGGCTATGGAATATTCTCCCTCAACTTCTATGATGGTTTTTACTCCTTATAATATTATCATTGATAACATTCTAGTCCTTCCATATTTCTCTAATTTAATTCCTCCTATGACTTCTTCTTCATTGATTACAATTTCAAATCCTAGAGTGAATGAGTTTGATCCTCCTATATCTTATATAATTGTAATGGATGTTGAGGTAGCTAGTGATATTAGATTGGATACTTCTACAAAAGGTTTTGTTGATGTGTATACATATGATATAGCTTTCCCTGGTGCATCAAATTTCTAAGAGGGTTTACACTCTTCTTTTGGATGCTAAATTTATTTTTATTAGAAGTATCATCATTAGGATCCCTATTGGAAATTCATGTCAAAGGTTGATGATTTTGGTAATCCCCTCACCTATTCCTAGGCCAAGGATAGTCTTGAGTAGGGGAACATTATGCTTGTCGAGTATGAGTCCTTAACGAAGGTATAAAAATGAATGTTTTTGGTTATCAATAGGTCTATAACATAATGTTTACATCTGATGGTTAAGTGGAGAAGCACAATGTATTCCTTGTTATTAAGGGATTCTTGACTACTTAGCAAACTTTGTTCCAGTTGATAGGATGGACTCTATTTATATAGTTTCCTCGTATAGATAAAATGTACATCATATAGATATAAAGAGCTCTTTTATTAATGTTGAGCTTCAAGAGGATATGTATATGATGTATTCCTTAGGTTTTGAGCCTTATCAACCTTCTTCCTTGTTTGTTAGTTGAACATGTTATTATATGGGATTAAGCATGATCCTTTTTATTAGTATAAAAATATCTATTATGTTTTTCTTAGTTGTGGTTTTTGATGATATAAAATGGATCACAATATCTACATCAAGAATCATGATGATTGAAATTGATGATTATAATATATATTTATGACCTACTCATTCTATGTAGTTAAAAATATTTATTGTAGGAGATGAAGTCATGGCTTTATGATATTTTTGAGATGACAAATTTAGATATTTTGCACTATATTTTAGGATTCATAGTGAGTAGTTATCTTTAAATATCACTATTTATCATCCCATGCTTACCTTAGATCTTCTACAATGTTTCAATATGGAATATTATAAATATACTTGGGCTCCCTTTACTTCTAATTTGAATCTACAATCATATTGCACTATAACTTTGATGGATGTTACTTTATTTTGGTCACTTTTTAGGGGCCTTCTCTATCTTACACACTCTCCATATGATATTGTATATATTTTTAGGTATTGTTATAGGTACATGCATACACCCCATGAGAGTTATTAGATAATGACCAAGTGGATCCTTAAATATATTATTATTCATTATTCAAGTGGAGCATCTTTGATTTTTATAAGATTTTTAGATAAATATTGCATAGGTGATTTTAATAAAAAATTCTTCACTATAGGATTTGTCTTCAATATTATGTTTGCCATATATTTTAATGTTGTATATGATATTTCAGTATATCTTAATCTTCTATAGATGTTAAATACTATGCTCCAATGAGGTTTCCAAGTGGCTCTTGTGGATCCTCATGAGTTCATAGTAAGTAGGTATACTATAATAGTTTTTTTTCACTCTACATTATGTCCAACAAAGTTCCACTAAACTTGTCCATAATATAGTCTTTCATGAGAGTACTAAGGCTATAGATGTGTGTAAGTATTATGTGTAATAATTTTATGCTCGTCGGACACTTTATTTATTCCATTGCCATCAGTAGAGTAGATATTAGATATCTTGACAAATATCAAGCATAAAATACTTATTGTGCAATTGTGATAATGTCTTGGAGTAGAATATTGTTCCTTAAGGGGGGTGAATAATAAAAGTATATCTTCATATGTTTGAGTATGTAGTGCTATGTTTCACTTGAGGCCATGATAAACTTTTGTATTATGTTTATTATAGATACCTTTGGTCCCTTGTACTTGTGATAAATGAATTTATTGTAATATTTATTATTTAACCTAATGGTCAATTCCTTAACCTTGATATAAAGGTCTTTTGTAGTTGTTTTTTTATATTGCTTTTTACTATGCATTTCATTATTGGTTGGAGTGTAATTTTTCATTTAGTGAGATTATTTTGGAGTCTATAAACACCCTTTATATTGCCTATACTCTTGTCTAATTTTTTGTCATTGTTTTAGGAAATGTGCCGTTTCCATTCATTTCTTGAAAGTGTTGTGAAATATAACAAATATTGAGCTATATAAGATGATATATGTTTTTATTTAATAGGTTTTATTTGTCTTCTATTGGGGGCCACTTGCATCACAATACCAAAATATTACGTTTGTTGTAGCATACATTTTTATCACAACTTTTCCATTTCTTTTTTCTCTTAAATATATTCTTCAACTTCCTCGAAGTGATGTTTATAGAATAAAGTCCTTGACATCATTTTTATTAAGACATAAAATCTCACTTGGACATTTGCATTCTAAAATTTAAATTTCACTAGGATGAATATCAACACCATAATTTGTTAATTTATCTACTAATCAACTTCCTTCTCTATAAATATTCTCACACTTCTAGGAGATTACCTCTAGTAATAAACAATGAACATCATAAATAATACTATTTTTTATCCAGTCTCCACATCCATTTTTGTTAATAGCATTGATGATAATTTGTGATTCCCCCTCAATTGAAATATATTTCTATCCTTTTTATGGTGTAATTTTAATCTTTGTAAGAAGTGCCCTCAAATCTACATAGTTTTTAATTTTTCCTTCACTATTTATAAAAGCACAACCTCCACCAGCTTTTCCTGGATTTCCTATAAAAGCAACGTCAAAATTAATTTTTACAAACCCAATTTCTGGATATTTCTATTTTACCATAGATTGAAGTAGATCCTTTATTTTGATTTCATTGTCATAGATGACTCTTTCATGTATGTTCAAATCATGTAGTCAAGTTATTAGCACCTCTTTTTATTTTTCTACAATTGATACTTCCCATGATGAGCACCATATTTTTAGACATTTTGGAAGAGAGGCACTAATACAGTTCCAAACTTGGGCACGATTTTGATATTTATTTTTGAAAATTCTATTATTTCTTTCAAGCCTTAAATTCTAAAATATAACAACAAGGCCAATACTCAAAATAATACATAATGCTTTAGCTTTATTATAAATTATCCAACATTTTATCAACTCTTTCAATATTGATGGAGCTACCCGATATAGTTTCATGTTTAAAAATAAATAAAACCAAATGGTGTGAGCAAACGAACAATGAATAAGTAAATGGTCTAACATTTATAAATTATTCTCATAGAAGGTACATCTAAAGGATCCGTAATATCCTCTTCTTTATAGAATCTCTCTAGTAAGAATCTTACACTGAACTGCTAACCAAATAAATGTTGAGGCCTTAGGGAGAGTCTATAATGACCAAACGTTCTTCCAAGGAAAATCCTTGGTAGAAGAAAATTTTGATTGTTTTAAATTCTCATATCCCAACATGACTTAGTGTAGACACCAAAAAAACACCAATCTGATTATGTGACTGCAAACACTAATCGTATTGACACACACAGCCCCAAGGGAAGCCCCCAGAGGTTAAAGAGTGGTCCTAACCACTCTCACAGTAGTTTTGGAAGGTCAGAGGTCAATTTGGCACCTTCAGGCACTCTGCTCCATACTCGTTCCACCCAGGGATGATTACAAACTGGTATTCACCCCACCCAATGATGAATAGCAGTATTCACTATAGGGTGGGGTGAATAGAAGGTTTGACGGGCAAAAAGTCAAATCTTGAAAAATGGTAGCTCAGATCCACCACTTAATTCTTCCTTCATTGCTTGGGAGAGTGAGTGAGCATTTTCAAGCGTTAGAGGCAGCTACAGGGGTAGTCATGAAGCCCCTAATCAGGGAGGAATCTTCCCTCCCCTGGAGAGACATGATTTCCAAGTGGTGCCTCTGCATGCTCATCCAAAGAGACCATCAGGTCTATAAAATGGTGAGTCTTCTCACCCAAAAATATATAGAGAAGGAGCATTTTGGAGAAACGAAGTGCTGTCATTTTATTTTCACACACACACCCTTTCGATTTGTGCCTTTCACATCCTTCATATATTTTGGAAAGGAGGTCATAGGGTGGTTATTGGAAGCACAAATATGGAACCAAAACCTAACATTTTGCCATAATATCCCATAAAATTTGTCGAAAATACCTCACAATAGGTTTTGGACCCATCCCAAGTGGATTGGTGCCAAAATTGGACCCCAAATAGTGGGTGGCCTGCCCTCGGGCGCCCCATCCCCATACTGCTACGGTCTTAATCGCCCTGCTCCAGAGAGATTGGAAATTTATGGAAAATTTCCTTTATGTCATATTTGCATTTAATTATATGCTGCTTAGATAGGTTGCCATTTAAATTTCACCTTGTTTTGAGCAATTTTGATCATGTTTCTATCTTTGCTTGCCTTTACTAACTTACAGGTAGCCCCTTAAAATTCTTGGTGATAGAGGCTGAATTGAGGAAATATAACCTTATGGGTCTTCCCAAAACACCCCCAATTAGCTAATACCAACTTTGCAAGTGATTTGGAGATTCCCAAATGTGACATTTGGGATAGTGCCTTTTGATGTTTTTATTGCAAGTCTATTCGTCCCGCCCCAAAGTGAATACAAATATGTGAGGAATTTTGCAACTGTTCCATTTACAGTGTTTTCTTTGTGAGGTCTTGATGTCCTTGTCAAATTTTTAGATCATTTGGATATATGTTAGTTATCATTTCATTTATACCTTGCATTCACTAATCGAAGGTGTGGGCATTACATGTTATATTTCATCCACAAGTACTACTGACTATTTCTTGTTTCTTTGAATGCAGGATCTAGAATTTGGAGGAGCAGTAAGGAGCCAAGACTCATCAACGCAAGTGGCAGTGACATTTGGTCCACCCATATTACATGTGGGCACGTGGAAGAAGGAATAACATCAATGGGTGTAACAAGAATGCATATTTAACACTCCTAGCCCTTAGAATGGGAGGAGGTGCATTGTAATCAGGTTCTAAAACATCTCAATAAAAATGGATGTATTCCTTATTGGCTTTTTTTTTATTCGATTCGTTCATGCTTTTCCCTCTTTCCATGCACTTTCAATTCATAGGATTTAGCATTAAGTTTAGTTCATTTTGCATCGCACTTGGAGTTTCATTTTTTCTTCTATATCCTCGTGCTTTTAGTGGTGATAATGGTGGGACCCCTGTCCTCTATTTTTAATATCATAAATCTGATCAAAACTTGGTTTTTTTTGCTTGCAAGTACCGATTTTTCAAACAATGGACTTCTGTTCGTTCCAGCCTAAGGTGAATGCAGAGCTGTAATTCATCTTACCCAAGGATGAATGGGCATTTGCCCCACCCTGTGACAAATACAGTCCTATAATTCATTCCTCCTTAGGATGAATAGCTACCTATGCAGTTTCAAGATAGAAACTCAGAACCAACAGATTTGGGCAGAGAAGAGGTAAGGGTCCTAAACTCTTTCTATCATTTTTTGTTTTTTGCTTTTCTAGTTCTTTGCGTGCTTAAGAAAAGTTGTACTGCATGTTTATTTCATTTCATGGAAAATAAAAAGAACCCCACACATCACATGGCAACATAAACACCAAGGAGCTAGTCCTAAAAACCTAGCCCTTGATCAAGACCAACGGTGGATTTCATCACCACATTGGCTTGAATTTTGCATTCATAAACCTCAATCACTACTGTTGCTAGACGTAAATCCTAACAAAAGTTGACTGAGTGTATTTGGGGTGATTTCTAGTGCATGAGGATGTCTTCTATGGTAGGTGTCAAAAATAGGGCGATCCCCCTTTCGTACCGCCTATGTTCCACGTACCATCTGCTCTCATGTACCTATAGTTTCCCTCATGTAAGGGCGGGTATATAGAGAGGTTGGTATATCGGCCTAGCAATGGTATATCGAAGGGGCGACCATTTTTGGGAGTCATAAGAGTCATCATATTGCATTTAAACGTCCTTTACAAAATATTTCAAAACAAAATAAAAAACACACTAAACCAGGTTTAGGGCACACGTTTAATATTTAAACGAGATAATCATTGCTTTGCATGTGTGATATTTTCTATTTAGTATAGCATAAAAATCATAAAAAGAAGTTAAAATCTATGCATCTTGTAGGAAAGAACCACCATGGTGTACACCCGTAGCCAAGCCCAATCACGGGTAGGAGCTACGAAGAGTGTACAAGGGGGCACAAGTTGCCTCCACTATATCCCCGAGGACTTGGTCATATCGCCTTGGTGGCCTGGCCCACAAGAGATTCCACATCATTCCATTTTAGAATGGGACTATAGAGGCACCCCTTTGAGGGACACGTCCGTCCATCATAGCCCCTTTTAGGAGTCCTTACATGTGGTGCTCAACATAAACAAGAAGGCTCCCTTAGAAGCTTGATATGAGTGGCCACAGTGTGATGAAGCACTAGAGCAGTGTAGGGTCCATGAGGAGAGGCCACATGATTATGTCATCCCTCCCTTACCCCCCATCACTATTAGGAATAAAAATTCAAACCTAGAGTAAAAGGCTCTTCAAGCAGGGCAAGCCAACTCTGCCTGCCCATTTCACATATACAAAATGGAGCACAAGGAATACCATCATATTCCTCAAGATTAATACACAGCACAAGAGCAATGCGCCTCTACACCTGCTATTTACCAGAGTCACCTATCGAGGCTAGAGCCTTGAGTGAATGCCGCCAACCTCGACAAAGGGAAGTAGCCTATAAATATATCAGATCATCGCGACTGATATAAATGTGTAGGAGAGGCATCTAGGCCTCCCAGACTCAAGATGGCGAAACAAATCGACTTGGCAGTCACCATACATGCTACCCACCAAGCACAAATTATGCAGCTTGAGCAAGACCAACAATAGCTAGAGCATCTATATCACCTTAGCAAAGAGCGCATTCGATTCCAAACAGATGAGCTACTCCACAACATGGCACCTGAGAGGGTTCCAACCCCTCGCACCCAAATATTAGAACCATATGAGAGGCGCAACCCCTTGGTGCGAGATAGGTCCTCGCGACCTTACCAAGTGATGCCTCTGAGACCTCCTAGGCTTGAGCGGGAGACCACTCCTAGGAACAATGACAGGCTCCCTCTGTAGGGGCTCACCCATGGTCATAGGTCTCATCCAGAGACTCCTCAAGAAGCCTATGAGGAGTACGAACAAGAATAAGAGCAGGCCAAAACACCCTACTAAAGCAGAGGGTCTTCTATTCGGCCACACCTCCATAGGCCTCAGGTTTCTCGCAACCCACAACGAGAGAAAACTAAAGAGGAAGAGGTTAAATATTTTGATGCATATAAAATGTTGCTAGAGCATTTGGAATCTATGGAAACCAAGGCTTTTGGGCCTCAAAATCCCACGTTACACCAAATCTACAGTCATCCTGTGCATCCGTCAGTGCCAGCACCCCCTTACCCTAAACACTTTAAGCTGCCTCAGTTGGCAATCTTTAGAGGTGAGGACGATGCCCAAGAGCATGTGACAAGATGCTTGAGCCAATGCTTTGGCATTCAGGATAATTATGCTTTGCTATTAAGAACATTCATCACCACGTTCGTAGGCCCTACCTCGGATTGGTTTACTCAATTACCAAAGCATAGAATTAGCAACTTGGATCAGCTAGTGGATTTGTTCCTTGAACGCTTCACCTTCAACACCAAGAAGAAGGTGTCACTAAGTGACTTAGCCAGCCTCAGGCAGTATGAGGAAGAAACCATGGCAGCCTATGGGAATCGATGGGGGACTCTACTTTCTAAGCTACCCTACCTCCCTCCTATGTCTGACCTCACACAAATTTTCTCAAAAAGTTTTTTGATATCGATCTCTGTGTTATTGCAACTACAAAAATACACCACCTTAGAAGAAGCTCTGGCACAAGCCAGAATCATTGAAGAGATCAAGATTCAGGATGGTGAGATAGCCAAGCCAAAGAAGAAAGAATGGTCTAAGAAAACCAAAATAGGGACCACGTAATAGAAACCTGCTATGGTCAATCAGGTTGCTATCAATGTCCCTAAGCCTGCACAAACAACACAACCCCAAAAGGCTAACTATCAGGCAGTGCCTCTTAACAATTATGATCGATAAAATTAGAGGCAAGAGAAAAATCAACCGCGTCACCCTAGGCCGCAATTCACACCTTACACAGAGTCCAGATACTACCTCTTTGACTGCTTCTCAGTGGCAAACTTGATCAACCTACCCGAGATTCAGCCCATAGATCCCAACACGCCAAAACCTAAGGGCTACAAGGAGGATTTGTACTGTAGGTTCCATAGGCGAAAGGGACATGACCTTAATGCCTGTTGGAAGTTTAGGGGCTTGGTGGAAGACCTAATTGATAACAAGACATTAGCGGTGGATAATCCCATGGCACAAAGCAACCAACAAATGGAGGTCTTTATGGACCCCTTGCCTACCCATGATGCACAGGCAAAGACCTTACAAGTCAATGAGGTCACACAAAATTGCCCCATGCAGGGGTATGTAGGGATGATCAGTATAGTGACTCGAAACAGGAGGTATCCGAGTGTAGCTGCCCCCACAACAACTACATGTGAGGTGCCAACAATGACATAACCGCAACAACACCTTACAAAACCTCCTCTACCTAGGCCCATAGACACAATTTGGACCAAACTCACTTAGAGCTTGTAGACCATGTCGGCTAGGCTCTCCATATATGAGCTCATACAACAATAAATGCCCCATCGAGAGGCTCTAATGGAGATATTGAAAGCCATCGAGTTGCAGCCCCATGAAGTAAATTCTTTCAACAACTTTGTGGGACATGTCAAATGATGCACTGAGCCAGTCATCACTTTTTGAGAAGATGAAATGAAATCAGTGGCTGATGATATGGCAGATCCACCCCTGCACATTATCGCACGGGTCAATGAGATTCTGTATAAGAGGGTGTTGGTAGACACTGGCTCATCTAGCAATATCATCACAACAGTGGCATTAAAACATCTAAAGTTGTTAGCATCTCACATCATGGCTTCCACCTACACTTTGTGAGCATTCAATGATGCGATATGCTCGATAGTTGGCACAATTGTCCTACCCATCCAGGTGGGACAAAAGACTATACCTACATTGTGCCATATTTTGGAAGGTGAGATGACCTATAACATCTTGCTGGGTCGGCCATGGATCAGGGACATGAAGTGTGTCCCTTAGATAGCTCATCAGTATGAAACATTAAGACTTATTATTGGAATACATACATCTATTTTTGGAGTTTTAATTTTTTTATTTTATTTTCTGGATTTAAAAAATGAAAAATATAGAGTTAGAAAAATAAAGTAAAATCCTAGAAAATGGACTAGAATGCTGAAAACATTAAAATACAAAGTACTAATAGTGTAATGCTATCCTATCCTATAAAATAGAGATGTGAGAATTCCTGAATGAAACATAATCTATTCGAAGCTACATTTGCATAATTTGAAATAAACTAGGTGCAATCTTCTCTGAAAAGAAAGTAAATTGTATGTTTCTAAACATTCGACAATGCAACCATAAAAAGTATACATTTGAATGGGAGGTGCATGTAGTCCTGGTGGACTTAGAACCCTTCAATTATTGCAATGTGATGCAACTGATGCCGCAATAGACCCTTCCATCAATGCATTTGGATTTTTAGTTGAATCCATATAGATAGGGTTTGATTTCGTAAGCATCCCTACTGATAAGTCCATCAAAACCACAATTGGGTCCATCTTCATTGATTGGTCCTTCACCAACAACACCACCTTCAGTTGCCGCACAAAAGGACAAAGGGAAGAAACCCCTGGAAAAGGCACCGTCATCAGTATCAACTATCTCTACTGAGGAGGTGCCTAGAAGAATGGAATTCGAGGCTCCTAGTCCACCCGACATGGAGTGGACTCAGGAAGAAATTTCATTCCCTCCCACAAATAGCCAACAATCATCGTTGAAATGGCCAATACGGGTCTAGGGGAGTATCTGGTGCAGAATATTGTAGCAACACCCACACTAGAGTCCATGCAGGACAAGGGGAGACCTCGCCTCCCCATCGGTACCATTGTTCCTCTAGGATACCCACTGAATCAAACAAACTTTGTGTATGGGGGCCTTGATCATGGTACTAAGCCATGCATGCAAGAGGACAAATATGAAGAGACCTTTGCAGAAGATTTCAACTATTTTTCTAACCCAGACTTCGCTCTGATATACCTTAGCCAATGCAATTGGCATGGATATGGGTTAGGCAAATATGAGCAAGGAGTGCGTGTTCTTTTCCAACCAAGATACCAAATGCCATATGAAAAGTCAGTAGTAGGGTTCAACCACCCCCTCCCCTTGGACATCTTGGTAGAGAAAATGCAAGGCTAGGGATAGGCAACAAGGGGGGATTGGCATTAGATCCATATGCCAAACCTAACATGACATATACATTGGGATATTATCTCCCATTGTTGACAACCAACCTTGTTGACCCCAACAACCCTTTCCCTTCGCTTAAAAGAGGAGAAAGTTCAAAAACACACCTACAAGAGAGGTATAGACAAGGTCAAGAAGGATCTTCTGAGGACAAGTCAGAATATGAGGTAGCACCATGGGATCCCTTCCAAACAGATATCAATCATTTACAAGTAACCCCCATGGATGATTATCAGGAAAGCCTCTTGGAATTGTTCCCTTTGGTGGCTCCCATCGAGCAAGTGCCACCATAAGGCAATCAGGCCCCACCGTAAAGAGTGGAACAACCCCAATGGGGCTAGATCAATTTGCTCAAGCAATACGAGCCTCTAATGTCGCAAATAGTTGTTGGAGCCAATGAAGGCTTTTGGATCTCCAACAGCAATTATGAAGATGAAAATGAGATGGCCTATCTCAATCATATGCGATAGCAACAATACCCCTTAGATATTAATGACATATTTGAACAACTAAACATAGTGCCAGGTCATGAGTGGTCCGTAGACCTAGCACGATGGGAACAAGTGTTGAATCCACCACTTTAGGCGTACGAATAATACCTTCTGCCCAAAGACCCTATAGCGATATCAGTTCCAAGGGTAGACCCTGTCTTCGTATTCGCACATAGGGCCGATCCATTCATGCCAATACCTCTAGAGCCAGGCCCAGAGCATAGAGAAAATCTAGAATGTTCGAGTCATCACACCTATAGTAATGGAGACAAAAATCATTTCCTCAACATGATCTCCATTGACTTAATGGCCCCCATCCATAACCCATACGATCTAGCACAGTCGTTGTATCTAGACATAGATGCCATAGATTGGGATTGTGTCAATTCATTACCATCCCCATCAGAGTACTAGCCTTTCGATAAAATGCTTCATTCTACCCCAAGGCCAACTCAGGATATCTTCCATGCTGAAGAGGAAGCCGATGTTCCCAACACATATTTAAACTTAGCAAATGATATCCATTTGATCCCAACTCCACACCAGTTGGAGGATGGATCCCACATGTCGGTCGAGGAGATGACTGACGTAGACATCGACTATGATCCAATGAATCCATAGATTATCAAGCTAGGGGTAAAATTATCCCCAAAAGAGCAAGCTGACTACATTACCCTTCTCAAAGAGAAGAAGGAGGTTTTTACATGATCCTACATAGAAATGTCGGGGCTAGATCCATAGCTAGTCATGCATAACCTAATGCTTGAACTAACAATCAAGCCAGTTAAGAAAAAACTACGTAAGATTCACCCAACAGTGGCCTTAATGGTCAAAGATGAATTGTAAAAGTTGTTGGATGCACAGTTTGTCATCTACATGGATTACCCACCATGGATGTCCAACATGGTGCCCATCAAAAATTCTGATGAGAGTATTCGCATATGCACCAATTTTTGAGATCTAAACAAAGTGATTCCTAAGGATGACTTCCCCTTGCCAAGCATCAACTCATTGGTAGATGCTACAATGGGCCATGAAATGCTTTCCCTCATGGATGGTTTCTTGGGATAGAATCAGATTCGTATCAATCTCGAGGACCAACTAAAAATGGCATTCACAATGCCTTGGGGGACATTTTGTTATAAGGTCATGCCTTTTGGCCTTAAAAATGTTGGCGCCACCTACCAACGTGCCATGACGTACATCTTCCATGATTACATGCATAAAAATTTGGAAGATTACATGGATGATTTGTTGTCCAAATCTCTTTTGTGCCCAGATCATCTCGATGACTTAAGCAAGATCCTCGATCACCTCATGGAACATAAAGTCAGATTGAATCCCAAGAAGTGCATATTTGGCATCACATCTGGAAAACTCTTGGGTTTCATAGTCTCAAAGCGAGGCATCAAGGTGGACCCAAATAAAGTCAAGGCAATCCTTGAAATGCTTCCCCAAACTACCATCAAGCATCCCAAAAGTATGCAGGGAAAGGTTGCATCAATCAAGCGCTTCATAGTGTAGCTATCTGACAAGTGCCGACCCATGAACAAATTATTGCATAAAGGGGTAGCATTTCACTAGGATGACGAGTGCCAGTCAGTCTTTGATGACATTAAACAATACTTGGCTTCGTCGCCAGTATTGGCACCATCTAGACCAAGAGTTTTGTTCTACTTATACATCTCAGCTACTGAGGTGGCATTGGGTGCCATGCTAGCCCAAAAAATGAACTTCACAAAGAATAGGCTACTTACTATCTTAGCCGCACCCTGGTTAGTTATGAACTTAACTATGCATACGTTGAGAAACTCTTCTTGGCAGTGGTTTTTGCTACCAAAAAGCTATGCCACTACATGTTGAGCAACACTACATATGTTGTGTCTAAGGAGAATCTATTGACATACATGATGAGTCACACTTATCATAGTAGCCGTACGGTGAAATGGATCATGTTGTTGACGGAATTTGACATAGAGTTTATTGGACAAAAATCCATCAAAGGTCAAGTCATATCCGATCAACTAGCAGAGGCTCCTCTCAAAGATGATCAGCCTCTGGTCATAGAACTACTCGATGATGGGGTCTTCCATGTCTCAGAATCGACAAATTTTGATGAGCCTGAGTCATAGGCCGACATAACCTTGTTTTTTGATGGTTCTAAATGTGAGCAAGGGGGTGGTGCGGGAATTGTATTCTTCACACCACAAGGGGCTCCAATGCCTATGTCATTTAAATTAGACTTCCTGTGCACCAACAATAATGCAGAATACGAAGCCTTGCTCATAGGGCTTCAGACAACAGTCACCATGAACATCAAATGATTGAATATATTTGGTGATTTTCTGTTAATTTTCAACCAATTCAAAGGGGTATTCCAATGTAAATGCCCAGTTATGCTGGCCTACAAAGCCCTTATGGACAAATATTGAATGCTACAACATCGAGGCACTCCCTCGGTCATCGAATTGTTTTGCAGACACTATGGCCTCCTTGGGGTCACTAATACCGTAAGACATTTTTGGTGATATGACAACCATTCAAGTCAAAACACTATCGCAATCCATGATGGAGTGTGCAGGCTCTGACTTGACTCCAGGAATCCACTTGATCCATATTGATCCATCCCTGGACATGTTCTCTCGAATCCATGATCATATGAATTATGCTAACTAGGGGTCCTTGTTCTCCCCTACTCCCCTTAATAGCAACACAGCGCTATTCTTGCAAGTTCTCTCCCGCTCAGCTTTTTCTAGGGATGAAATTCAAGAGGGATTGGCTATTCATACCATCAAGGTTTCTGATTAGCAAGATTGGTATTCTACCATAAGGGACTACCTCAAGTTAGGTAACCTCCCACTTGGATTGACGCATGTCGTAAAATGAGCATTCAAGCAGAAAGTGGTGAAGTATGTCTTGTTAGAAGACATTTTGTACCATCGCAACTATGAAGGAATCCTCCCTTATTGCTTGGACCAATAGGAGTCCACTTAGGTGATCGCCCAAGCGTACGATGGTACGTGCGGTGGCCACTACAGCGACATGGCCATCACAAAGTGCATTCTCTGCATGGGTTATTATTGGCCATATTTAGAGTGATATTATTGCGCATATGTGCGGAAGTGCATGAAATGTCAACACCATGCTAATTTGACACACCTACCTTCCCAGGCCTTGCATTCGATCCAATCGACTTGGCCATTTTTGTAGTGGGGCTCAGATCTAATTGGTAAGATCACCCCTACATCATTAGGTCATCACACATTTATCATAATGTCCACAGAGTACTTCACCAAATGGGTGGAAGCAATTTCGCTTACCTCTACGACTGGACCCCGCATTTTGGAGTTCATTTTACATAATATCATATGTCATTTTGGTATTCCATCCAAGATAATTTTAGATAATGGGACGTCATTCAAGAACAAATACGTGCATGCTTTGACCACAAAGTACAAAATTTAGCACAATTTTTTGACACCCTATTATCAGTAGGCAAATGGGCAAGCAGAGGCGTCAAACAAAATGCTAGTTGCCATCCTCAAAAATATAGTCCTAGACAGTCATAAGGATTTGCACATTCAGATCCCACTTGCCCTGTGGGCTTATCACAATAGCATTCAGACGCCCACTAGAGCCACTCTATTTTCACTGGTGTATGGCTCCAAGGCCATCATGCCTCTCAAGTTGGAAATTCCTTCCCTGCGCATATCAATACAAGAGTTCATCGATGATGACACTGCATGGAAGGCCCGGTTAGACCAGCTTACGTTGCTCGATGAATGATGTGTTAATGCTCTCGAGAATTTATGTATCTATCAAGAACGACTAAAGAAAGCATACAACATGAAAGTTCACCTGAGGGACTTTTAGGTTGGTGACTTGGTCATAAAAGAAAACCAACAGAGCTCTAGCTTGTCACCCCATCTAAGGGACAAGTTCATGGCAAACTGGTTAGGGCCCTATGTAATTGACAATAAAATAGGACCTAGAACATACCGGCTAGCCTCTCTTGATGGAATCAAGGAACTAGAACCCTTGAAAATCAGTCATTTACGACCATTCCATATCTAAAAGAGCCATAGCCCAATCCCAAAATGCTCCAAGGATTCCTACAATCACTTGGTCAACCCCAAAATGCTCCAAGGATTCCTACAATTGCTTGGTCAACCCCAAAATGCTCCAAGGATTCCCACAATCACTTGGTCAACCCCAAAAAGCTTCGAGGATTCCCACAATCACTTGGTCATCCCCAAAATGCCCCAAAGGTGCCCATTATACCTTTGGTCAAACCGAATGCTCCAAGTATTCCTACCATCACTTGGTCAATCCCAAAAGGCTCCAAGAATTCCCACAATCACTTGGTCAAAAATAAGAAAATTCAAAAACAATAAATCATCAAAAATAACAAAAATTTGCATATCATTTCTAGGCATGCTCAAACTCATCACAACAATAAAGAGCTCTTTTGCATCTCATCTTCATACTCACAAAAATAAATCTATCAAAAACTCAAAAATAATAGTTGCATTAAGCATAACATCCATACATTGCATATTTGTGGTCATACCAGTCAAGGCACCATAGACTGTAATTACTTTGCCACTCCATATTGTTCCACATTTCTCTATTCTATAAGCAGTCCATCAAAAATAAACTCCATTCACTTCTTTTTACCATATCATAGTCAGTGGTCTTCTAATGTATCTAGAGTTTTCGTCATTCAGATGTCATTAGATTTCTAGCCACATACTTACAAAGTCAGACATATTTTACAAAGGTAGAGTTCTACTTGGATCACACCTTGTTACGTAGCATCCCAACACAAATTAAAACACATAAAAATTCCCAAGTTGTGTGAACGAAAGATGAAACCTGCAAAGCAATCCAGGTCACCATAAGAGAAATGGTTATCTTGCTCATCCCCCTGTGCGAATGACCCCAAGAATGCTGAGAGTTGGCAAAAGGACAAGCATATTCCCTACCTAGTTCCCCAAGAATCCCAAGTTCTCAGAAAGTTGAAAACATCATAAAATTTTGCAAAATTCAAAACTCCAAAAAAAAAATTGACATCACCACAAAAGTGCATACATCAAAAGGCACGTACAATAGTGAGTCTCATCACTCACAATTCAAATCCCTTGCTCAAAAGAAAAAAATACATATAACAAAAATAAATAGTGATTTTTATCACTACAAAAGAGCAAGTATCCCAATATAATTGAAGAAAATAAGGGAGTCGAGCTTGAATCCCTGGAACTCTCAGCATTGAGAAGGTCATGAAGTAAACCTCAGTACTGGTTTGGTGGATAACCTATCGGTCACTGGTGGTGAACCTCCCGCATGATGATATATCTGTCACATTAACTCATGTACAGATCAATGTTTGCATGTGGATGAGCTAGCTTATGGTATCCTAGATAGCACTGCAGATTAATCTGACTAAATACAACAAAGGAAGTTAGTGGAGCTAATTACATGATCCTCAGTATAGGTTTGGTTGACAGCCTATCTATAACTGGCAGTATCCTGACAAATAACACATAAACGAACTCAATTGCACACACAAGGATGTGAAATAACTTGGTCAAATACAAGTCCGATTCATACCTTGTTCAAAAGTCTTGTAAGAAAAAGTACAGTCATGGCTAGTTAGTTAAAACATCTAAGTCTCAAAAAACCTTAACTACATTCCAAACCAACTACGCTATCCCTCATCCTCGCATTGTCATCAAAAAATGCAAAAATAGGATGTATATAGCAGAAGTCAGTTACCACAACAATCGCCTAAGACAAAAAGCCATAAGTTTTAAACATTCTATGGTGCCACCGCCAAAAATCACAAATTTAATTCATCCATTCCTTTTGCATATCATAAAAATTAGAAACATTTGCATTCATCATAACATATGCATCCATAAATGTAAATTAACATACACACACACATTCATCAATCTTTGTGCATAACCTCAAATCATGACATGTGTATAAATAAAATAAATTCATTTGTATATATATCATCAAAAATACCCACAGGCTATAATAATTGGTCATCTAACCCTACAACAAAGACAAAAGCTCAAAAACCCAAATCCTAGGGCATCAGCCACCATAATCACGTAGGATCGGTACGATGGGAACTACCCACCATGGTGTGGGTCCTATGAGACCCCTCAAGGTAGCTACTGCTAGCCCCCACATCACGCCTACTCAAGCCCCCCTCATCCAGTCACCTGCATCGATAGGATTTTGACTACTTAGTATCACTCCCTATCGAGTGGCGCAATGATCCACCTCTACTGAACTTAGGGACCTGCCCACCAAGGTGGCTAATATCTGCCTCCAACTCCAATCGATGCCACACCAAGTCTATCTCTTGTTGGCGACACATAGCCAAGTTCTGATCGCATTGTGCCAAGGCCCTCTCCCTCTCTACTAGCTACATCCACAAGAGATCCCTCTCCTGTGCAGCATCAGTATCCCCATCCTATCGATGGTATGCAGCCCATGCATTCTCCCACTCTGCCAGCTACGTGCGTAGGAGATTCCTCTCCTGCAATGCATCCCCTAGTTCCTCATTGCACCTCCGCAATAGCCCCTCCAATCATGCATTCTCATTATGTAACCCTACCACCATATCCTATAAAACTTCTTGAGGCGTTGGCATCTCTAGAATAGCAACCTGTTCTAGCTCCCGCTGTTTTGAGACATCCTACATCTCTGGCTGATTCGAAACCCCAAAATCCACATGCGCATCATCCACCTCCACCATGTCTGCATCCTCTAATGGAGCTCCCCAATCATCTCCTGGTGCCTCAGAACCCTCCCTGCCTATTGCTGCTAACTCTATGCCTCCCAATGGCCCCTCTCCCTACCATCACCATAGTACCCACCACTGGTCATACTATGTGGTAGTCCCGACATCGTCCACATCTGGGACATCAATCGTCGCATTTGAATCCTTTCCAAGTGGTGCGATGACCGGTCGGTCTAGTGTCCTCTCATCCCCCTAGCACCGATATACCATAGGCTCACCAAGAAACCCCTGGTGCACCCCAAACTATTGTGTCACCCGACTGTAAGGGAAGAACTCCTGCTTAGTCCCATGCCACTCAATCAGCCGCCATCCCCTACGTACCCATCGTAGCCACTCTCTAGCCTCGGGCCATACTGGACAATCCTGGTAGGGGCACCAGAACACCTCCCCTGGAGCAAGATGAGTGAAGGCATCAGCACAGTGCCCTATGAAACCTACCCACCATCGACTCTATCCCTGCTCCTCAGACCGTCGCCACAGAGTCACGTAACCTATATCCTTATCCACCATCTCTGCCTGAGTCGCCCACGGTAACCCCATCGGCCTATCCATCTCTATGTGCTACCAAGCCCAGCTCTACAATAGATAGCTATAGCCAATCCACTTCTACCTTGAGTAGCATACCTCGTACAACTCACCATAGAGCTATGCCAACAGCGTCTGTCCCCAAAAACATCAAAAAAATGAACAAAATGACCCAAAAACAAACAATAAACTTGCCCTATGAAAGTGCTATTGCACTTGACATTTCGGGCATGCAAAACCGACGTTAGGGTCACAATTGTCACTATCCTACTCCCTAAGAAGGTTACCATAGCTAGACTGCTCCACGGGAGGATGTATTTTTGCCAATTTTAGCCCCAAAAAGCGTCACAAAAAGGGTTAGAACCCACCAAAAATAGGGCTAAATATCAAAAAATTGCACACACTTTTAATGCTAAACATCTAAAGGCACCCTTACACAAGTCATCATGGGTCAAGCGACTCACTTATTTTCTCATGTAGGTCATTCCCTCATCGATTCGTCGCTTGAGGGGGTTGTCACCAATCAACAAATACACACCCAATCATGGAAATGACATGCATTAAAAGAATCATTGACAAAGAAAATCATGCTCATGCTTGGGGTAGCTAACAAGCAATAATCATAAGCTGATCAAACACTTGGCATTACATGAATCATGAACTCAAGGTTCCCACAGAAAAAAGGTTGTGCCCTTTGCCTATTCATGACTGATCAATGTCCAAGATCAAGTAACACCTCACCAACAAAGGTTAACACTTGAATTGAGTTCCTTCACTCGTCAGAAGCAAGGATTCAAGAATGCATGCCCTTTCCATACTTGGGGAATCAAAATTTGGTTAGGTTAGCGAGAAACCCCAATAATTAGTGCTTTGGTTATCTATTTTTGCTCAGCATTGTGCCACGCATAGCGCTTCCCAAAAAGGGGCATCTGTAGACACCAAAACAACACCAATCTGATTATGTGACTACAAACACTGATTGCATTGACACACACAACCCCAAGGGCAGCCCCTAGAGGTTAAATAGTGGTCCTAACCACTCTCACAATAGTTTTGGAAGGTCAAAGGTCAATTTGGCACCTTCAAGAACTCTGCTCCATACTCGTTCCACCTAGGGACAATTACAAACTGGTATTCACCCCACCCAGGGACGAATAGTAGTATTCACTCCAGGGTGGGGCGAATAGAAGGTTTGATGGGCAAAAAGTCAAATCTTGACAAATGGCAGCTCAAATCTGCCACTTAATTCTTCCTTCATCGCATGGGAGTGTGAGTGAGTGTTTTCGAGTATTAGAGGCAGCTACAGGGACAGTCATGAAGACCCTAATCAAGGAGGAATCTTCCCTCCCTTGAAGAGGCATGATTGCCAAGTGGTGCCTCTGCATGCTCATCCAAAGAGACCATCAGGTCTATAAAATGGTGAGTCTTCTCACCCCAAAATATACAAAGAAGGAGCATTTTGGATCAACGAAATGCTGTCATTTTATTTTCACACCAACACCCTTTCGAGTTGTTCCTTTCACATCCTTCATATCTTTTGGAAAGGAGGTCATAGGGTGGTTATTGGAAGCACAAATATGGAACCAAAAACTGAAATTTAGCCACAATATCCCATCAAATTTGTTTACAATACCTCACAAGAGGTTTTGGACCCATCCCAAGTGGATCGGTGCCAAAATTAGGCCCCAAACGACGGGCGGCCTGCCCCCGGGCACCCCCCCCACACTGCTATGGTCTTAATCGCCCTGCTCTAGAGAGATTGGAAATCTATGGCAAATTTCCTTTCTGTCATATTTTCATTCAATTCTATGCTGCTTAGATAGGTTGCCATTTAAATTTCACCTTGTTTTGAGAAATTTTGATCATGTTTCTATCTTCGCTCGCCTTTACTAACTTGCAGGTAGCCCCATCAAATTCTTGGTGATAGAGGCCAAATTGGGGAAATATAACCTTCTGGGTCTTCCCAAAACATCCCCAATTAGCTAATACCAACTTTGCAGGTGATTTGGAGCTTCCCAGATGTGACATTTGGGACAGTGTCTTTTGATATTTTTGTTGTAGGTCTATTCGTCTCGCCCAGAAGAGAATACAAATTTGTGAGGAATTTCTTGACTGTTCCATTTGTAGTTTTTTCTTTGTGAGGTCTTTATGTCCCTGTCAAATTTTTAGATCATTTGGATATATGTTAGTTATCGTTTTATTTATACCTTGCATGCACTAATCGAAGGCGTGGGGATTGCATGTTTTATTTCATCCATAGGTGCTACTGACTATTTATTATTTCTTTGAATGCAGGATCTGGACTTTGGAGGAGCATCAAGGAGCCAAGACTCATCAATGCAAGCGACGATGACGTTTGGTCCGCCCATTTTACATGTGGGCACGCGAAAGAAGGAATAACATCAATGGGTGTAACAAGAACGCATATTTAACGCTCCTAGCCCTTAGAATGGGAGGAGGCACATTGTAACCGGGTTTTGAAACATATCAATAAAAAGGGCTATCTTCCTTATTGGCTTTTTGTTTCGATTCGATTCGTTCATGCTTTTCCCTCTTTTCATGCACTTTCAATTCATAGGATTTAGCATTAAGTTTAGTTCGGTTTGCATCGCACTTGGAGTTTCCTTTTTGCTTTCGTATCCTCGTGCTTTCACTTAGTATCCCTTATACTTTGATAAATTCTAAACTAGCTCATCGTTTCATGTAATAATTGGAAAATAAAACTCTCAAAGCATATTCTAAAGTTCATATACAATTTATTTGAGTTCCTCTTCTTCGACCAGGTTACTAAAATAAATCCATGTTCTAGAGTTTTTGCTCATAATAATATAATATTTGACCTTTGGACCTTTACATGCTATGCACGCTTGAGACAATGATTTATATTTTGAGTCAAAGATAAGAGGATAAGGCTTCATCCAAGCATCAGACCAAAATTTTGCATAAATTACCTCATTGACTGGCCATCTAATATTTTTCTTTATCAAATGTAACTCTATGATATGAAGTTCCATGTTGACGATTCTTTTGGTAGATTTATTTTCCTAAATAATTTAATTGCATCAAGAGAACCTATATATTTTTGAAATACTATTTTTTCCTAATTCTTTCTTTGATACTTGAATAGAATCCACCAAATATTTTCTCCTAGTGACAAATTGATAAGTCTAGAATTTTTTAAGCCTACTCTCCTCCAATATTCTTTCCTTTGCAAACACTATCCCACTTATGAAGAGGAAACCTAAAGTTTTCCTCACAACCTTGCCATAGAAATCCTCTTTTAATATTATCCATTTTTGATGTAATACATGTTGGCAATCTTGAAAGTGGCATCATATAAATAGAAATGGATTGCAAAGTAGACTTTATGAGTTGTAGCCTTCCTACCATGGTTAATATATTACCTTTCCAACCTACCAAGCAAGATTTCATTCTACTAAAAAAAGAGATCCAAATCTCCTTTTTATTCCCTTTATTAGACAAAGGAATACCCAAAGTAAGTTGATGGAAAATTTTCAATTTTGAACCCTAAAATATTCACAATAATTTGTTGTAAATATAGGGTAGAATTAATGAAAAATATCCTATATTTTTAATCATTTATGAATTTTTTGGTAGCCTTCTAATAACATGATAATATTAATTTGAACTCCATGGCCTTAATTATTGAGGGATGCCCCAAAAGAAATGTATCATAAACAAATTGAAGATGAGATTCGAAGGCACCATTTTTTGCAAATTGAATACCCTTGATTTTTCCTTCTATTTTTACCTTTGAAAAAGACTCTTCCTAATGCTTCTTTAATAATAATGAATAGATAAGGAGAATGAGGATCACGTTGACGAAGTCCACAAGATGACTTGAAGTCTCTAGCAGGAGAACCATTGATAAAAATAGAAAATTTTGAAGTGTTATAACAACATTTAATCCACTCACACCAACTATAATCAAAGCCAAATTTTCTAAGAATAACATGTAGAAAAATCCAAGAAACTCTATCATATTCTTTGTTCATATCTAATTTTAAAAGCATACCTAGCTTTTCATAGAATGAAGAGAATGTATGGCCTCTTGTGCGATAATTATACCATCAATAATTTGTTTACCATTAACAAGGCCACCTTGTTCCTCTGAGATAAGACACCCTAGAATACCTTTCAACATGTTTACCATAAATTTTGAAATGATCTTATAAATTATATTACAAAGTCTTATTGGATGAAAGTTATCAAAATATTTTGTGTCATCTTTCTTGGGAACCAAGGTAATAAAAATAGCATTTATCTCACTTATTATAGCCATTATTTTTTGAGCCGCTTCAACTACATCTAACATATCACTCTTTAATAAATCCCCAAATTTTTGAAATAAAATTGTAGGAAATTCGTTAGGGCTAGGTGCCTTGTTAGGATGGAAAGAGAAAACTACTTCATTGAGCTCCTCCATAGAAATATTCTTCATCAAGATTTCATTTTGTCCTTGAGGGATAACTAATGGAATATTTTGCAGAAGTTTTTCTTGTGCCTCCTTATCATACCAATAATCTGATAAAATATTTTTGAAAAAATTTATTACTTCCTTCCTTATATCTTGTTCATCTTCAATAGTTCTTCCATCTGGATTATAATATTTTTAATATGATGAACATAATTTTTTTTTTTGTAGCATGAATTGTTTTTGTGTTTCTATCTCCTTCCTTGAGCCATTTCTCTCTAGATTTTTAGAACCAATATGACTACTTCTTCAATGCATTATGATAACCAAAAAGTAATTGTTTTTCTTTCAAATAAGAATCATGGTCCATTCAATTAGTTTCTACTATCTCTTGTAAATTTTCGAGCTTGGATTCAATTTATTTTTTTCTTTTAAAATGTTATCAAAATATTTGACATTCCATATCTTCATTTGCTCCTTTAAATATTTTAAATTTTGAACAAACCTGTACATACATGATCCTTAAAATTTTGATTCATCCCACCATAACATAACCATCTAGAAAAAATCAAGGTCTTGGAGTCACATAGACTGGAAGTGAAATGGATTTTTATGACCATTGTTTGGTGACTGACAAGTCAAAAGAATGGTTTTGTGATTGGATCCTGCTCATAGTAAAATATTTGAAGATATTGTATATTTTATTTGTAACCATTTACTAGAAAACAAAAATCTATGTAGTATTTTTGCTATATGATTTTTTCCAATGCATCTATTATCCCATGTGTATTGAAATCTTGAGGTATTAACATCCCAAAGGTCATTTGCATTGACAAATGAAGCAAAATCTTGCATTATTATCAACCATCATATAATGCCACACTTATTTTCCAAAAGGAGATATAAGAGTATTAAAATCACTCCAAAAAATCCATAGATCATAGTGAATCATAATTGTATTTGATAAATATATACTAAGATCCTTCCAACATCTTTCATAAGGAGTAACTATAGTTTGACCATATACATTTATAACCCCAAATTTGATATTACTCTTTCCTGCAAGATAATCCAACTACCCAATTAATTTTTGCTTCTAATAGTTTTCCATCCCATTTTCATTTATCCCAAATTATTGCAATACCACATGAAGCTCCTATAGAAGAAACTACTAAACAATCACTTGTCCAAATATTCTTAAAAACATCCTTACATTCCTCATTATTTAATTTTATTTCTTATATTAAAATAAACTTGAGGCTTTAACAATCTATTAATCTCTTAATATTGTTAGGGGTTTTATTCATACCCCTAATATTCCATGATATCATTTTCATAATCAACACTTTTATTTTTATTAGTGGGCTTAACCCTACTTCTTGTTAACACTTGTGATATTTTTTATTTGGCTTCCTAGATCAATATCCATTTCAGTTTCTTTTTCACTTTTTCTTTCTATGATTGCCTTCCTCTCCTTCTTCCATTCTTGCCACCACTCTCATATTCATCAATCTCTTCCATTTTTTCATATTGTTCAAAATTGTACTTATTTTCTAAGTATTTATGTTGCTCTAAAATGTCAAAAATGCAAGGAATGGCCTCAATAAAACTTTCTTATTTATGTTACGCTAAAAAATCTAATATTCATATATGATCCTCCATAGTCATCAATTTCTGATGTTGTACTAAAATACCTATATTTCCTTGGATATCCTCTACAAGATTTTCTTTACTATATTGCTCTTGAAATCCTAAAGTGAGAGGAATACACTTTGTACTAATTTCATTTTTTTGTAAGCAAAAGATCTTAAACTACTTAAGGATAATAAAGGTGATTTACCTAGATTAAGCTTGAACTCCTTCATGTAATTTACTTTAAAAATTTTCTCCCCATCTTCCTTTATATTAAAATGTATCTTCCCCTCTTCCTTCGCACCTTTAGCTCATTTTCTATTTGAACTTGCGCATTATACTTCCTCATCTTCCATATCATGTTTTTATTCTAATAACTTATTCAAGTAAACTATAATGGCCTTCACCATATGATGTTGTAGAGGGATTTTTATAACCACTTTTGTAGGAGTAGAAAATCCTTCATCTGACCTAGCTTCTCCTGTGATATGGTCTCCTTATTTTGAATTGAAACTACCCTCATACCCAAAAAATTCTATCTCTTCCTCCACTTTTACATTGTAGTCTCTTGCCATGTGCCCAAGTTTATGACATTTGAGATATTGGAATGTAATGTTTTCATAATCCACTTGCTAATCCCATTCTCTTGATTGAGATTTAATCCTAATTGAATATGGTAAATGATTAGAAATATCCATGGAAACACATATTTGAATGTATATAGCATACCTTCTCTCCTTAGTGGTTGGTCCCTCTTGGATGAATTCACCTAGATTATTACCAATATTCTTCAGAACCTCCTTATTGATGAGTGTATAAGGAAGACCAAAAAGCCTAATCCATAATGGAAGTCTTTTAATAGTTTTTGTGTCCATAGAAAATTTCTCACTCCAAGGCCTTATATATAATGCATATTTACCTTTAAACCATGGGCCTCCATCCTTTATTTTATCCCTTATTTTTTAACTCAATCCCCATGGAATAATTTAAATTCAATCCTCATTTCTACTTGATCCAATTTTGAATCTCAAAAAAATGTGGCCAATATCCGCGAAACTTACAAATTAACCCTCTAGTTTTAAGAATCATTATATCATGCCCAATCATATCATCATTTATAATCACTTATGGCATAGAATTTACTACCTAAACTGGGTTTTCCATAGATTCTCTCTTATTATTATTTCTAGGTAGGTCATCCAAACTTCCAACTTGGCCATTCACACGTTCAGTAAGCACTTTCGTAAATGACTTTCTTTACATATTACTTTTAGAATAAAAGAATATTCTCTTAAGTTCCACTAGGATAGACACTTGAGTTTCCACTCCTCCATGTGTCTAGAGAACTCTCAGTGGTGTCTTCATCAGGTATGATGAGTTTTTGTACTCCAACGGCTCTCAATGATCAACTATGTTATTTATACAGAGTTGATCCTTGGAATAAATCAATCAGTTCCACTCTTCTATTCATATTTGTTTATGTTGTGCATATCTATTATTATGAAATTCTTACATGGTACTAGAGCAGGATATATTTTTCTTGCATTCACTCTTGAAGGTTCTAGGATTTGGTTCATTGCTTTAGATATTTTTTTTGACTGACTTGCTTAAATTTATGCAATAGTCAATTTTATCCATTTTTGTTCATCAAAATCCTTATTATTGCTAATATATGTATTGTTTTTTGAAATATACAGCTATTGTTTCAAGGGTAATCTTTTAAAATTTTTCAGTGCTCTCCTTTAAAATAAGAATGAATTTTTTTGAAAGATCTGCCCTCATTTTTTTAAAATAGTGGTTTTACCTCTTAGAGAGGCATTGCGATATTAATTCATCATGCAAAAATTATTTGGTGTGTGTCCTTTTCATAGCCCCTTGCCTTCATTGGTGCAGCCACTTATAGTGGCCCCAACGATTATCTCTAAGTTGGTGTTTGTTTTTAAAAAAACAATAAATTTTTTTATATGCGAATCACCTTTGTCTCTAACATTTATTGCAAGTTTTATAGTGTGTGTGTTTTTAATCGCGCCACCCACAATGTGGATCTCAGAGTGCTCCAATCCATCGTTGAGAAATCTCTTTGTATCTAATCTCCAAGTAGACTGATCACTCCTTTTTTATTCTCTTCACCTGAGAATAATATCACATATGATCTTATGTTCTATTATGGTTCGAGACTTTAATTTCATGATTCAAAATATATTTCCTTTTTTTCTGACTCGTGTACAGGGAAGTTTATCAAAGACAACGCTCCATTTTTGTTGTCATTTTCTGTACTCATCTCCCTTGAAGCTCTACAAAGCTCTAATCTATGACATCAGAGAAAAACTATAGTTCTTTAATTTTTTTTCCCTACCTCCTAACTAGTCTGCACAGGTGTTCATTGGTTTTAGGTGTCCTTGACAACCATTCCTACCTCCACCTAGTTCCAAGCAGCAACGAATCAGAGGGGAACCTCTTCCTTAGGCACTTAAAATCATTTATATACTTTTTTTTCTTAAAATAAGTTTTTTTTTCCCTCATAGTATAAAATCAAAAATGAGTTATTTTAGATATATATGTTCTTTTATTGTTTTCTCTACTCAGGTTTCTAAGTGGTCTTTCACGGCGTATCAAGTTTCTTGCAGACTTTGCTTGACTCTTACTAGCAATGAAACATTAATTTTTATATATTTATCTATTCTCTAGATAGTTTATCTTCACAGGTTTCTCAAGGCTTTGGTGGCATCTTAGTCTCTTGCAGTATTCAAAAATTATCTATTCACTGGATAGTTTATCTTCATAGGATTCTCAAAGATTTGGTGGCATCTCAGTTTCCTCCACCTAGATCGAACCAGCGATGGATATAAAGTCCGAGTTTCCATTTTTTTTGTCCTTCAGGGTGCTTCTAATTTCTCAGGAGACGCATGATTTATTTTATTCCTCCTCCTATTTTTTGTATGGTTATTTTCACTTCAATTTCGAAGTAAAATATTGACTCCTTATCAAAGTTATTTTTTACAAAAATCTCTTTGAAAAGTCGTAGTCTATTGTAACCTTAATATATAAAGTTTTTTTGGGGGGTTTTATGTTCAACCATATGCATATTGGTGTCTCTTGAAGGGAGGATTGTTTTTTTTTTCTATCTCTTCCTCAAAGTATTTTTTAGGTTTTCAGGTTAATAGAGGTGCAATACTTAATATCTTTTTTTAGCATATACTCTCTATTTAAAATTTACAACCTAATTTGTTTATCAAAATTATTAACAAAAACTATCTTATTCTCATTATTTTATCTAAATAATAAACTTATCAAGAAGTTCTAGTTTTTTTTTTTAATTATTCTCTAATCTTATTTATTTATTTTCTTAAAGATAGATATTTTTCAAATTCTTTTCTCTAATGGTGCTATTGAAAGCACGAGATTCCGGTCAAAAGAAACACCAAGTGCGATTGCATTCAAAATTAAGCACGCCTAAGTCCTAGAAATATGAATTACATGAAACGGAAAAGAGACATGTTGTAAGAGACGCAATCAGATAAAGAAAAACAGCCCTTTCATTAATTTCTTTCGATCTCTGTTACAATAATGCCTCCTCCCTTTTCAGGGGCTAGGAGCGCAAATAAGGTTTGATTACAATCGCTGAATGGTTCCTCCTTCCGCGTGCCCACGATTGCACTGGGCGGGCTAAGATGATGCCGCCGCTGATGTTGATGGGTTCTTCGCCTCTGCTGCTTCTCCTGCAAACAAAGAAATGATCAAGACGTTAGTAGCACCTGCTGCAAATGAAAAGCATTCTCTCTCTAAAACTAACAAAATATGCATACGAATATTTGCCTGAAACCATGAAAACAGTGAATCCAAATTGCTTCAAAATCTGACAGAAGGTAAGAAAAAGTCACCAGAAGGCCACTGCCACTGAGGCAGCTGGCCAATCCACCTTAAACTGGAATTCGTCCCCGGGCGGGACGAATTCTGACTGTAATTCGTCCCCGGGTGGGACGAATTCTTCTGAATAGGAGAAATCGACCTGCTGCTTTGCTCCAATGTCGGATCCCGGGACCTGCAAAACTCCTGCAAACAGGGGGTTAGGTAATTGGGGCCATTTTGGGACGACCCAGATGGTCGGATTTTCCCAATTTGGCCTCCTCCCTCGGGAATTTGACCTTGACACCTGCAAGTTAGCGAAACGACAAAGCAATACAAAACACCCTAAACTCCGACCAAAAGCTACAAAATTGCAATTATAGACTAATCGGACCTAGTAACACGGAATGCAATCTAAAAATTAATCTAAAGTGCTCAAAAACTAAAATTAGAACTTGGGGGTGCGGGGGTGCCCAAGTGGGCCTCCCACCGTTGGCCCTCGATTTTGGAGCCAATCCACCAAGGATGGGCCCAAAACCTTTTAGGATTGGGGGGTCGGCGAATTGGTAGGTTCGGATGTCCATGCGTCGGATTTGAGTAAGGTTCGAGCTTCCAAAGGCCACCCAACAACCTCCCTTGCAAAAGAGATTGATGGATGTAGGAAGGTGAACAAAGGGGGATGCAAGTGAGTCTTCGATTCGGCAGCACTTCGTTGCTTGAACACTCCTTCCACCTGCATGTTTTGGGTGAGAAAAGTCCCACCTTTTATAGACCCAAGGGGTCTCTTTTGGGAGGGAAGCACAAAAGCCAAGTGTTGGCCATGGGCGCCATGTGGCAGTCTTGTCTTCCCATGAGGGAGGGGAGTCCTCCATTGACTTGAACTTTGATAAATGCTTCTTGTAACAGTCCTCTAACGGCCCCTCTGTCCACTTACACATGCGTGCAAGGTAGGAGCCCTTAACTGACTGTTCTGGGCTGCCACTTGGCACCATTTGCCTTTTTGCCCGTTAAGCTTAGAATTCGTCCCACCCAGGGACGGATTCAGAATTCGTCCTGGGGTGGGACGGATTCTATTTTGAATTCGTCCCTGGGTGAGACGAATATTGGGCAAAGTGTCCAAGTGTGCCAAATTGCTTCTTGACCTTACAAAATTGCTATGAAAGTGGTTAAGACCACTTTTTAACCTCTGAGGGCTGCCCTGGGGGCTGTGTTTGTCAAAGCGATCGGTGTTTGCGGTCACATAATCGGATTGGTGCTGTTTTGGTGTCTACGAGATGCCCCTTTTTGGGAAGCGCTACGGGTGACGCGATGCTTGAGCAAAAATAGATAACCAAAGCACTAATGATTAGGGTTTCTTGGTAACCTAACCAACTTTTGATGCCCCAAGTATGGAAAGGGCATGCATTCTTGAATCCTTGCTTCTGACGAGCTAAGGAATTTGATTTCAAGTATTAACCTGTTTTGGTGAGGTGTGACTTGAACTCAGACATCGATCAGTCATGAACAAGTGAAGGGCGTTTTTATCCTCAGGGGGAACCTTGTGTTCATGATTCACGAAATCTTAACTTAGACATTGATCAGTCATGAACAAGTGAAGGGCGTTTTTATCCTCAGGGGAACCTTGTGTTCATGATTCACGAAATGCCAAGTTTTTGATTGATTTGATTGTTGCTTGTTTATCGCCCCAAGCGGGAGCGTGATTGTCTTTGTCAATGATTCTTTGAATGCATGTCGTTTTCCTTAATTGGGTGTGTGATTGTTGATTGGTGACTAAGTGTGACTACCCCCTCAAGCGACGAATCGATGAGGGAATGACCTTCGTGAGAGAAGCGACGAGTCGCTTGACCCAAGATGACTTGTGCAAGGTTTGCCTTTAGAGGGTTTACCGTTAAGCGTGTGCAATTTTTCCAACATATGGACCTATTTTTGGTGGGTGTTAACCCTTTTGGTGATGTCATAATGAGGTGAAATCGTCGAAAACCTATTTCCCGTGGAGCGGTCCGGCTATGATAGCCTTCTTGGGGAACTAGGAGAGCGATAATTTGGACCTCGACATCGATTTTCTTTGCCTAGAGGCTAAGTGCGAGAGCACTTGTGTCCGGCATTGTTTTTGTTGTGTTTTTGTTGAATTTTGTACTGTTTTTGTTGTTTTTGTGACACCATTTGGTGATTGAATTGTCGGCAATCCGTCCTCCCGTGGAGCGGTCCGGCTATGGTAGCCTTCTTCGGGAGTAGGATAGTGACAATTAAAACCCCGACATCAATTTTGCTATGCCAAGAGTTTAAGTGCAAACACTTTTCCCATTTTTTGTTTGTTGTTTTTGAATTTGATTAAATTGTAATTCTTTGAGCGGTCGCTATGGTAGCTTCTTGGGAGTAGGATAGTGATAATGTGACCGATGTCGATTTTGTATGCCAAGAGGTTAAGTGCAAGAGCACTTGTGTCCGCAATGTTTATTGTATGTTTTGTGTTGTTTTTTGTGATGTTTTTAGTGTTTTTTGTGACACCATTTGGGGATTAAATTGTCGAAAATCCGTCTTCCCGTGGAGCGGTCCGGCTATGGTAGCCTTCTTAGGGAGTAGGATAGTGATAATGTAAACCCCGACATCAGTTTTGCTATGCCAAGAGGTTAAGTGCAAGAGCACTTGTGTCTGGCAATGTTTATTGCTTTTTTGTGTTGTTTTGATTTTCTTGTTGTTTTTGAGTGGGCTTTGACCCTTTTGTGATGTCATTTGGGGATGAAATTATCAAAAATCCGTCTTCCCGTGGAGCGGTCCGGCTATGGTAGCCTTCTTAGGGAGTAGGATAACAACAATGTAGACCCCGACATTAGTTTTGTTATGCCAAGAGGTTAAGTGCAAGAGCACTTGTGTCTGGCAATGTTTATTGCTTTTGTTGTTTGTGGATATTTGCTATTTTTGTTGTTTTGATTTTCTTGTTGTTTTTGAGTGGGCTTTGACCCTTTTGTGATGTCGTTTGGGGATGAAATTATCGAAAATCCGTCTTCCCGTGGAGCGGTCCGGCTATGGTAGCCTTCTTAGGGAGTAGGATAGCAACAATGTAGACCCCGACATCAGTTTTGTTATGCCAAGAGGTTAAGTGCAAGAGCACTTGTGTCTGGCAATGTTTATTGCTTGTTGTTTTTGTTGCATTTATTTGTTGTTTTTGTTGTTTTGATTTTCTTTGATCTTGTGCATGATGGTTGATGAATATGGATGTATGCATGTTGATTTATTTTGATGGATGCATATGCTATGATGAATGCAAATGGTTTTGATTTATATGTGATATGCAGATATGAAATGGATGAATGGGGTTTGTGATGTTTGGCTATGGCACCATAGACTGTTTAGAACTCTGTTATTTTGTTTTTAGGTGATTGTTGTGATGTATGACTTTATATGTATACATGGTTTTTCTATTTTTGTATTTTTTGATGGTATTTGTAAGGATGAAAAGTAGCGCAGCTTGGTTTAGAAATGTAGCTAAGGTTTTCTGAGACTCAGACGGTTTTAACTCACTAGCCATGATTGTACTTTATCTTACAAGACTTTTGACCAAGGTATGAATCGGACTTGTTTTTGACCAAGTTATTTCACATCCCTGTGTGTGCAATTGAGTTCATTTATGTGGTATTTGTTAGGATACCGCCAGTGCCAGATGGGCTTTCAACCGAACCTGTATTGAGGATCACCTAATTAGCTCCACGAATTCCTTTGTTGTATGTACTAAGATTAATCTACGTTGTAATCCAAGATGCCATAAGCTAGCTCATCCACATGCAAACATTGATCTGTACGCAAGTTAATGTGACAGATATATCGTCATGCGGGAGGTTTACTTCTGTTACCGATAGGCTATCAACCAAATTGGTATTGAAGCTTGCCTTATGACCTACAGAATGTTGAGAGTTCCAGGGATTCAAGGTCAACTCCCTTCTTTTTTTCAATTGTATTGGGATACTTGCTCTTTGTAGTGATAAGATCACTTGTTTATTTTGATTTGTTTTTCTTTTGAGCAAGGGATTGGGGATATGGAGTGATGAAAATCACTGTTGTTTGTGCCTTTTGATGTGTGCACTATAGTTTGTCAAATTTTTGAGTTTTGACATTTTGCAAATTTTTGTGTTTTGCAACTATTGAGAACTTTAGGGATTCTTAGGGAATTGGGTAGGGAGGAAGCTTGTCCTTTTGCCAACTCTCGGCATTCTAGGGGTCATTCGCACGGGGGATGAGCAAGATAACCGTTTCGCTTGTGGTGACCTAGATTATTTTGCAGGTTTCATCTTTCGTTCACACAATTTTGGGAATTTTAATGTTTTGATTTGTGTTGGGATGTTACGTAACAAGGTGTATTTCAAGTATGACTCTACCTTTGTAAAATCCGTTCGACTTGGTACACTACATGGCTAAAGAGGAAAATGATGACTGAATCACTGAAACTCTTAGTACATTCCTAGACCACTGACTGTAGTGTGGTAAAAGTTATGCATGGTGTTTTTGTTGATTTTGATGAATTCTTTTTTAATAGTATTATTTTTATGAATTTGAGTATGCCTAGAATTGAGATGCAAATCTTTGTTGTTTTTGTTGATTTTTGTTGTTTTGTTTTGATTTTTTGGTGACCAAGAGATTGCGATAATCCTTGGAGCTTTTTGGGTTGACCAAGAGATTGCGATAATCCTTGGAGCTTTTTGTGACCAAGAGATTGCGATAATCCTTGGAGCTTTTGGTGACCAAGAGATTGCGATAATCCTTGGAGCTTTTGGTGACCAAGAGATTGCGATAATCCTTGGAGCTTTTGGTGACCAAGAGATTGCGATAATCCTTGGAGCTTTTTTGGTTGACCAAGAGATTGCGATAATCCTTGGAGCTTTTGGGTGACCAAGAGATTGCGATAATCCTTGGAGCTTTTGGGTGACCAAGAGATTGCGATAATCCTTGGAGCTTTTTGGGTTGACCAAGAGATTGCGATAATCCTTGGAGCTTTTGGGTGACCAAGAGATTGCGATAATCCTTGGAGCTTTTTGGGTGACCAAGAGATTGCGATAATCCTTGGAGCTTTTGGGTGACCAAGAGATTGCGATAATCCTTGGAGCTTTTTGGGTGACCAAGAGATTGCGATAATCCTTGGAGCTTTTGGGTGACCAAGAGATTGCGATAATCCTTGGAGCTTTTTGGGTGACCAAGTGATTGCGATAATCCTTGGAGCTTTTTGGTTTGGATTATGGTTCTTTGAGGGATAGAGGTACCCCCAGCTTGATGGTCTTTGCACTCCGGATCTGGCTCTAGAGGTATGGGCATGAATGGATCATCCCTATGCACGGAGATGAGGACAGGGTCCGCCCGCGGCACTGATGTTGCTATGATGTCTCTTGGTGGAAGTTGCTCTTTGTGTGCCCAAAGTTGTGGATGTAATGCTTGGTCCCACTGTGGTGGGTTAACACGCCACTCATGCCCTAGTATTATGTTTATCTGTTGACATGCTTCTTCAAATTTTATGGGATGTCGATGTTGTCGCATGTGATTGTTGTGGGCTATCTCTGTTTCATCCTCACCTTCGGACAATGTGTATAGCTCATCAGAATCTGGAGATTCTGAGACATGGAGGACTGCATCATCAGGTAGCCCTATGGTTAAAGGTTGATCCTCTTCGAAAGGAGCCTTATGTAAGTTGGGCCTTGGGAGCTCCAAAATCTTGGTCTCTACCAACTCTAAGTGCTCTAGTGCTTTGCATGTATCGGGAGATTTGAACTCCTCCTCTTTGGTTGGTTCTTGTTGAGGAACTTGGGGCTTATGGAGGGGTGGCCAGATGGCACCCCCATGCCTTGGTAGGGCAGTTCATCCCGCTCTTCTTCGCGCTCCGATTCCTTAGAGGCTTCTTGATGAATTTCTAAGGGTGGCTCATAAACCCGGGTGGATGTCTGAGGAAGGCACCCATCATTGGTTATAGGAGCGGCCTCCCATTCATGTCTAGGAGGCGTCGGGGGTGGTGCTTCAGGAATCGGGAGAGTAGCTTCCCGCTCCTGTCTAGGAGGTGTTGGGGGTAGCTTTTGATGAGGTCGCGATGACCTATCTTCCCCCATGGGTTGTGCCACTCAAAATATTTTGTCTTATGCATGTGAGGGGTTGGAGTCTTCTCTTGCATAGTGTGTTGGAACAGCTCATCCTTCTGGCACTGAAGGTGCTCTTCGTTAATATGGTACGGTTCCTCTAATGGTAGTCGTTCGAGCTCAAGTTGCGTGAGTTGCTTGAGATGTGTGATATATTCGACAGATTCTACGATAGTTGGTCCCACCGCCTCATGTCTAGAAGGCCTAGACGCCTCTCTTAGATAAAAATCTCGGTCGTAGTGATCCAAGATCTCTATAGGACACATCCCTCTGTTAGGGGTAGCAGCATTCTCTCGGGGCTTTGGCCTCAGTGAGTGGTCCTGATAGATAGCAGGTGCGAAGGCATATTGCTCTCGCATGGTATATTGCTCTCGAGGAAGGTAGAGGTCTTCCTCGTGCTCTCTTTCATAAGTGAAAAAGGGATGGACGGAGCTATCTCGCCCTGCCCAAAGAGCCTTGTGCTCTGGATTTGTCTTTGTAGTTCGGCAACTAGAGGGGGTGAAGGAGGGATAATGTAATCATGTGGTTCCTCCCATCGAACCCTATGTTGACTTAGCACTTCATCGCGCGATGACCGCTCATAGCGAGCATCTAAGGGAGCTCTCATTGCTTCATGTCTAGAAGGCCTAGATGCCTCTTCTAGATATCTATCTCGGTCGTAGTGATCCAAGATCTCTATAGGCGACCTCCCTCTATTGGGGGTAACAACATTCCCTCGAGGCTTTGGCCTCAGTGAGTGTTCCTGATAGATAGCAGGTGCGGAGGCATATTGCTCTCGCACTGTATATTGCTCTCGAGGAAGGTAGAGGTCTTCCTCGTGCTCTCTTTCATAAATGAAAAAGGAACGGGTGGAGTTGGCCCGCCCCGCCTGAGGAGCCTTGTGCTCTGGATTTGTCTTTGTAGTCCTGACAACTAGAGGGGGTGAAGGACGGGTAGTGTAATGATGTGGTTCCTCCCGTCGAACCCTATGTTGACCTAGCGCTTCATCGCGCGGTGACCGCTCATAGCGATCATCTAAGGGAGCTCTCCTATGACTTGTACCCCTCATGGAAGGGTGTGTGATGAGTGCTATGTTGAACAGGAGTGCTCCTCGAAGAGGTGTCCCTGTAGTCTCTTTCCTTTAAGGTGTGGAGGGGACTGCATTGTGTGTTAGGTCGCCAAGGTGGTATGACCAAATCCTTGGGATTGTAATGGAGGTGACTCGTTCCTCCTTGGATATTCCCCATAGCCTCCGCCCGTGATTGGGCTTGGCTACGGGTGAGCACCATGACGATGTCTCTCTAAAAAGCCCTAAAATTGAAAATGAGTCAGATGGGGCCCAAAATTGGTGTGCGCATCCCTCTTATAGTAGATAAGACAAAAATGAAGTTTCAAGTCCTAGCTCTAAATATATTAGGAGATATTGACATCCGAACAGCTCAAAAAGTGCATAGAATTGCGTGCCCAATTTTAAAACCTAATTTCGGGGCACTAGATGATGGAATTTGGCCCCGAAAACTGACTTTTCTGGGCAAATAGAATTCTAGGGAATTGTATTTGTTTAAAATTATCCCACCTAACTCCCTGTAAAATTTCAAGTCAATCGGAGCTACGGTTGAGAAGTTATGGCCCCGGCAAGATGCACTAAAATTTAGGGAAAAATATAAGATTTCCCATATTTTGTTGGATGGTCCTGCATCACTTATGGGCACATTTGGGGTGATTTTGGGTTGACCAAAGGGTTCATGGACACCTTTGGGGCATTTTGGAGTGACCAAGCGATTACGGGAATCCTTGGAGCTTTTTGGAGAAAATGACAAAATGCGTAGATTTTTTTATCTTTGTTTTTAATGATTTTTTTTTTGTCTACACTAAACAGAATTAAACACACACATTCACAAAACCGTGATTATCTCTTTTAAGGATTCTTGGTGTGCCCTAGACTGGTTTAGTGCATTTTGATGTTTTGTTTTGTTTTTGTAGGTTTTGTAGAACGTTTAAATGCATCATGTAGGCTCTTATAACTCCAAAAAGGTCGCCCCTTCAATATACCAACCAGGCCGATATACCAACCTCTCTATATACCCGCCCTTACGAGAGGGAGACTATAGGTACGTGAGAGCAGAAGGTACGTGGTACATAGGCGGTACGGAAGGGGGATTGTCTTGTTAATGGCACCTACCATAGAAAACTTATCCTCGCGCGCATGGGAATCACCCCAGCTACGCTCGGTCTCGTCTTCGTCGGGATTTACGCCTAACAACAGTTGACAATCGGGAAATGGATGCAAATCAAGCCAAGGTGGTGATTAAATCCACCAATGGTCTTGATCAAGGGCTGGGGTCTTACGACCAGCTCCTTGGTTTAAAGTTGTTTCGTGATGTGTGTGGGATTCGTTTTATCCAACAAAATGAAACTAGCATACATGACTTTTCCTAATGCAATGCAAGATTAAATGAAAACAATTAACGAAGCAGAAACAGAAACAAAAACAGAAAATTATAACAGAGATCATGAAAATCCCTACCTCTTCTCTGCCTGCTCCTGTTGTCTCCGAATTTCTGCTCGAAAATCCACGAGACGAGAATTCGTCCCTCTGGGAGACGAATTGCAGAACAGAATTCGTCCCACCCAGAGACGAATTTGAATTCGTCTCAGGGTCAGACGAATTGCAGAAAAGGATTCGTCCCTGTCAGAGACGAATAGCAGTCTGCAACAAAAAAAGTGTACCTGTCAAGCACAAACACAAAACTTTGATCAGTTTCTGTGATTTCAAAAACCAAGGAACAGGGTCCCACCGTGATCGCCACTGAAAGCACGAGATTCCGGTCAAAGGAAACACCAAGTGCAATTGCATTCAAAATTAAGCACGCCTAAGTCCTAGAAATATAAATTACATGAAACGAAAAGAGACATGTTGTAAGAGACGCAATCAGATAAAGAAAAACAGCCCTTTCATTAATTTCTTTCGATCTCTGTTACAATAATGCCTCCTCCCTTTTCAGGGGCTAGGAGCGCAAATAAGGTTTGATTACAATCGCTGAATGGTTCCTCCTTCCGCGTGCCCACGATTGCAATGGGCGGGCCAAGATGATGCCGCCGCTGATGTTGATGGGTTCTTCGCCTCTGCTGCTTCTCCTGCGAACAAAGAAATGATCAAGACGTTAGTAGCACCTGTTGCAAATGAAAAGCATTCTCTCTCTAAAACTAACAAAATATGCATACGAATATTTGCCTGAAACCATGAAAACAGTGAATCCAAATTGCTTCAAAATCTGACAGAAGGTAAGAAAAGTCACCAGAAGGCCACTGCCACTGAGGCAGCTGGCCAATCCACCTTAAACTGGAATTCGTCCCTAGGCAGGACGAATTCTGACTGTAATTCGTCCCTGGGTGGGACGAATTCTTCTGAGTAGGAGAAATCGACCTGCTGTTGCTCCAATGTCGGATCCCGGGACCTGCAAAACTCCTGCAAATAGGGGGGTTAGGTAATTGGGGCCATTTTGGGACGACCCAGATGGTCGGATTTTCCCAATTTGGCCTCCACCCTCGGGAATTTGACCTTGACACCTGCAAGTTAGCGAAACGACAAAGCAATACAAAACACCCTAAACTCGACCAAAAGCTACAAAATTGCAATTATAGACTAATCCGACCTAGTAACACAGAATGCAATCTAAAAATTAATCTAAAGTGCTCAAAAACTAAAATTAGAACTTGGGGGTGCGGGGGTGCCCAAGTGGGCCTCCCACCGTTGGCCCTCGATTTTGGAGCCAATCCACCAAGGATGGGCCCAAAACCTTTTAGGATTGGGGGTCGGCGAATTGGTAGGTTCAGATGTCCATGCGTCGGATTTGAGTAAGGTTCGAGCTTCCAAAGGCCACCCAACAACCTCCCTTGCAAAAGAGATTGATGGATGTAGGAAGGTGAACAAAGGGGGATGCAAGTGAGTCTTCGATTCGGCAGCACTTCGTTGCTTGAACACTCCTTCCACCTGTATGTTTTGGGTGAGAAAAGTCCCACCTTTTATAGACCCAAGGGGTCTCTTTTGGGAGGGAAGCACAAAAGCCAAGTGTTGGCCATGGGCGCCATGTGGCAGTCTTGTCTTCCCATGAGGGAGGGGAGTCCTTCCATTGACTTGAACTTTGATAAATGCTTCTTGTAACGAGTCCTCTAACGGCCCCTCTGTCCACTTACACATGCGTGCAAGGTAGGAGCCCTTAACCGAGCTGTTCGGGCTGCCACTTGGCACCATTTGCCCTTTTGCCCGTTAAGCTTGGAATTCGTCCCACCCAGGGACGGATTCAGAATTAGTCCTGGGGTGGGACGGATTCTATTTTGCATTCGTCCCGGGGTGAGACGAATACTGGGCAAAGTGTCCAAGTGTGCCAAATTGCTCCTTGACCTCACAAAATTGCTATGAAAGTGGTTAAGACCACTTGTTTAACCTCTGAGGGCTGCCCCAGGGGCTGTGTTTGTCAAAGCGATCAGTGTTTGCAGTCACATAATCGGATTGGTGCTGTTTTGGTGTCTACAACTATAATTATTCTCTTAATATTTTTTATTAAAATTAAATTTTATTTGAGAATATCTATAGTTTTTTTTTACACTTAAATAATTCATAAACCTAAGGTTTACTTATCTTCCTCAAAATTTTGCCTCGTTCCTGTACAAAACCATTAAAAACTTAAATTTCCCTCAAGTACAGTTTTTAAGCACTGGTATGCGTCAAATTTTTCAATCTTCCTCTCTTATTTTGGACTCTCTCCACCGATAGTTTCTCCTCGTAAGGGCAAGTATTGAAAACACCCAATTTAATCTAGTTGATATCTTTGCATTTCAAGCCAAACACCCTTGACAAATTCTTCTCTATACTTACAGTTTCCCTCAAGTAAGAACGGGTATTGTGAGGAACTAAAAGGATTTGGCACTCTAAAGAAAATAATATTACAACCTCATTATACTTATAGTTTCCCTCTTGTTAGGGTGGGTATATTGAGTTTTCTAATATTGAAAAGCTTCATATCTTTTCCCTATAACAATTACATTAATAAAATAATTGAAGTTCTAAGGGGGTATTTATTGGTTAATTAAAACTTCAATTTTCTCTTGTGTTTAAAATTATGAATTCAATTGAACCTCTCACCCCTCATAACTTTCACACTTGGAAACCTAAAATTTTAAATCTTATCTCTCAAAAAGGTCTTACTCATTTGCTAGAAGAAAAGCAACCAAAATTTGAGAAAGAATATGAATTTTTTGTTCATAAAGGAAAGATGCATGAAACAATGGGTATTATTAGCTCTAATGTTCATGAAAGTTTGTGGTTTCACATTATAGATTACAAAACTCCTCATGAAAGTTGGGAGAAACTAAAGGCCTTGTTTGGAAAAGTAGATCAGATGAGATCAATGCAACTAGAAGCAAAACTAACATCTTTGTCTCCTAAATATTTTAGTAGTATTGTTGACTTCCTCACCAAGTTCAAAGAAGTCCTCACTCAATACAAAGGCAGTGGGAAGACTAAGACTGAAGAAGAATACATTTATCTAATCCTTTCTAAGATAAATGGTGTTTTTCAATTTTTTGCTACCACCTTTATATCTACCAAATATGCTCTTGGTGCAACCTTTAAAATGCCCTCTTTAGAAGAATTTTGTGATACATTAACTAGGGAAGAAACCAAAATTTCTAGATATGAAATCTCTAAAGAAAAATTCAAAAATAAGGAAAAGACTCCCATAACCTGTACTCACTGTAAAAAGAATGGTCACTCTGCAAACAAATGCTGGAAAAGATTACAACAACTAGAGGCAGCTATGAAGGATCAAAAGACATAAAATAAAAATAAAATAGGAAAAGCCCTTAATGTTCAAGGAAAAAACCTCCAATTCTTCCTCTAATTACTGGGTCCTAGATTTTGGAGCTACTCATCACATGACTGCTTTAGATAAGTCTTTCTCTTCTATCTCCTCTAGCTCTACTTGTAGCATAGAAGTGGGTGACTCTTCCTTTATCCCTATCAAAGGAAAATGGGATATAACCATTGATGGTGGCTCTATAAATAATGTTCTCTATGTTCCAGACATTGCAACCAATATCCTCTTCATCTATCAGATTTGTACTTTTGGAAATGGGAAAATTGTTCTCTTCTCCCCAACAGGAGTTGAGATAAGAGATTTTCAAGATCCTCATTCTCTTATAGCCAAAGGGAATATTGATCATAACTCTCATATTTTTCACTTCAAAGGTTTTCAAAATCTAGAAGGAGCCTCCTATTTTGTGGCTCATGGTGATCTTGAAAGTCAATATATGGCATGAAAGGTTTGGTCATCTTAGTTACAACTACCTAAAGGATTTGAGCACCCATGATATGGTTACAGGATTACCCCAAGTCTCTTCTATTGATGGATTTTGTCCTAGATGTGCTCTTGGAAAGCAACATCAAGATCCTTTCCACCCAAGTAGTTCTCTAAAAGCCTCATCCCCTCTAGATTTAATCCATAGTGACTTAATGACCTTTCCTAAACCATATTTCAAAGGAGAAAAGTATGCTCTTACCTTTATTGATGATTTTTCTAGAATATCCTGGGTCTACTTCCTAAAATATAAAAGTGATGTTCTATCCCACTTTAAATTTTTTAAAGCCTTAGTTGAAAATCAGACATCTTGCAAAATCAAGAAGATTCACACTGATAATGGGGGAAATAATGCAATAATGAGTTCCTCAATATTTCTTTCAAGTCATGGTATCATTCATCAACATTCTATCTCCCATAATCCTCAACAAAATGGTATTGCAGAAAGGAAAAATCGGACATTAAAAGAAATGGCAAATTGTATGCTCCATTCAAGAGATCTTCCAAAAGTTTTTTGGGCAGAAGCTATTAACTATGCAAATTATATTCAAAATCGCACACCTCATAAATATCTTGACCATTTAACTCCTAAAGAAGCATGGTCTAGCTCAAAACTAGATGTTTCCTACTTCAATATTTTTAGGTGTACTGCTTGGGCTCACATCCCAAAGAAGAAAAGGAAGGCTCTTGATAAGAAAAGCAAAAAGCTCATCTTTGTTGGTTATTGTGAATAATTGAAAGCATACATGCTTCTTGATCCCTCAACTCATGAGGTCTTCTTTCATAGGAATATCCAATTTGATGAAACATTCCCTCAAAAAGATCCTCAAAAGCCCTCTTCCTCCATTGAGCCTTCTCCTATAGTAGAACCTCAATATTATGAAGAGCCAACCCTTGAAGTTAACTTGGTTATTGATAATCAAGATGAGGAACCTGTAACTCCATCTCAATGTCTTTCAACTCCTTCCACTCCTTCCTCTATGCCAAAATGGGCCCACACCATTGTTAAAGAAGCTACTCCTTACATACAAAATATTCCTTCAACCAGATCATCCAACCCCATAGGAACTAGTCTTGTATGCCAGTCTATTTCCTCTGATCCTCAATCCTTCAAAGAATCCTCAGGTATAAAATAATGGGATGATGCTATATAAAATGAAATTTCTTCCTTGATAAAAAATGAGACTTGGAATTTAGTTCCCTTACCTAAAGGAAGGAAATTAGTTCATTGTAAACGGATCTTCAAAACTAAATATGGGCCTAATGGATAAATAGACAAACACAAGGCTCGTCTAGTGGCCAAAGGTTTTTCTCAAGTTGAAGGCATAGATTATGCAGAAACCTTTGCTCTAGTTGCTAAAATGGATCCTGTAAGATTGGTTCTTGCCCTAGATGCTTCCCATAAGTGGTCTGTCTATCAAATGGATGTAAAATGTACTTTCTTACATGGAGATTTAAAGGAAGAAATATGCATGGAACAACCTGTTGGTTTTACTCAAGACTCCTCTATTATTTTTAGGCTATGTATTTTGCCTTAGTTCCTCACCAATAGCTTGGTTATGCAATAAATAACAAGTGGTAGCCCTATCTTCTACAGAGGTATAATGCATGGCAGTAGTTTTGGCTAGTTAGAAAGCTGTTTGGTTTCATCAAATTTTGTGAGAATTTGGTTTCACACATGACCATCCTATAACTCTTTGGTGTGACAATCAAAGCACAATTCATATTGCACGCAATCCAATTGAACATCAGTGAACCAAACACACTGAGATACACATGCACTTCATAAGGCAACATATTCAGAATGGGAACATGGACATGGAATATATTCCAACTAAGAAATAAATTGCAGATATCTTCACCAAATCATTTCCTTCTCCACATTATCTTCAATTGAGAGATAAGCTTGGAGTTATTCAGCTACATTTATTGGATTTATAAGGACAATCTTCGCCATACAAAGACAAGCCTCTCTTCTTCTAATAGTTGGTTTTTCACCAACTATTTATTGTATATGAGTACCTAATCAGGCCAAATTTTCTGGGACTCATATTTCTTTCTTGTAATAAGAGGACAATATTTGCCATACGAAGACATACCTCTAATTGTTGGTTTTTCCCCATAGGGGTTTTTTCACCAACAATATTATGTAAATGAGTACCTAATTAGGCCAAGTTACCAAGACTCATATTTCTTTCTTGTATTAAGAGGAAAATATTCGCCATACGAATGCATGCCTCTCATAGTTGGTTTTTCCCCACAGGGGTTTTTTCACCAACTATATTATGTAAATGAGTACCTAATCAAGCCAAGTTGTTGGGACTTGTATTTCTTTCTTGTATAAAGAGGAAAATATTTTTCATACGAAGACATGCCTCTTTTCTTCTCATAGTTGGTTTTTCTCCACAGGGGGTTTTTCACCAACTATCTATTGTATTAGGATGATAATCTTCACCATATGAAGACAAGCCTCTAAATTCCTTTTTATTTATGGTTTTTTCCCATTGGGTTTTACCATCTCTTCAAAAATAAGTCTTTATACAAGATTACCTCAATAGGCCTTGTTTCCAAGACTCATTTGTATGATTCACCCCTAGTATCACTTAAGGGGGGTATTAGAATAAGAGAATATTCTCTTAAGTTCCACTAGGATAGACACTTGAGTTTCCACTCCAGGTGTCAGGAGAACTCTCAGTTGTGTCTTCATCAGGTATGATGAGTTTTTGTAATCCAACAACTCTTAATGATCAACTCTGCTATTTATACAGAGTTGATCCTTGGAATAAATCAATCAGTCCACAATTCTCTTCATATTTTGTAATGTTGTGCATATCTATTATTGTGTAATTCTTACAATTACCTAAATTTTTCACACTCACTATTGGCTACACTCACTCCTCACTCATTCTTGCACTTGCTACTAGTTGCACTCGCTCTCAGATAATATTTACACTCACTACCCACTACACTCACTCTTGATTTGCACACTTGCACTTGCTACCGATAGCACTCACTCCAAATTAGCTCATATAAGATGATATATGTTATACTATAAAGTTTGTGGAAAGAAAAGTGAATAGATAAATGTCAAATATATAAAAAAATTGATATCTTAAATGTGAAAAAATAAAATAAAGATATGGTCTTAAATTTCATTAGAGAGTGACCTAATTAAAATCTTATTTTAGAAAGGAGTTTAAATTTTTGAAAAAAACTAATTTAAAAGATTCATAATAAAAATTTGAACTTGGACATTCACAAGTACCATAAGAGCACTGAGTTGCTTTTTAGGAATCTCCTCTTCCAACACCTAGTATGCGAGACCACCTTGGAATTCAAAATGGATTTGTGCTTCTAGCCAAATATATCCAAATGACCCACTACATTCGAGGAGAGAGGGCTTAGATCTCACATTTTAGTGTATTAGATTTTTTTTTGGGAGGGTGTTAGGGTTTCGAAGGAGCCCAACTAGTGCAGATGAAGATAGCAAGATCCAAATTGCATTCTAGGTTGGGAAGATTTGATCCTTATGGATTTTGGGTGCATATTGGAATGATAGAGGAGCCAATCGAAGGGGAGATCATAGGAGCAAGACCATGTTTGGATCTCTTGGAGTATTTGCAAGAGATTTTTGTGTCCATTGATCTAATCATTGGTCTGATTGTTGTTGGTGGCAAAGCTTTTCTCATGACTGGAAGGGACTTTATGGTGGTGCCATAGTTCATGTTCAATTTTTTCCCAATCCACTATTGTAAAACTAGCTAGGCATTGGTGAAACATATTTTGCACCTTATGGTGAACTAATGCTAGTACTAGAGTCCCCTGATTCAACTTTTCCAAAATGCTATTTTTATTTTGGTTGGGTAGTGGACAAGAGCTTTTTTGGTCCAGGGGTAGTGTTTGGCTACTTTTTTGTTGTTGGGTTCCTTCATTGGGGGGTCTTCTATTCTTTTGCATACTAGTAGGATTAGAACCCATAGGGTTGGGGGTTTTTTCTCATCGATTTTATGTGGGGTTTGAACCCATCGATTTTTGTTCTGAGATGGAGGTTTGGTATGAGTTGTTCTCTGGAGTTTGGAGGATGGTTGGAATCCAACATGATCTATGGGGTTTTAGTCTTGATATATTTTTTATATGAAGAGTTTTACTATTACTAGGGCAATATGTTGCAAATATCCATTTTTGATGGCTAGTTTTTATTGATTTGGTTGAGCGGGTGATCCAAATTTTAAATCCTTCTTCTGCACTTAGGTCCCAATGGTGTTCTTAGGAAAAAATATTTTTCATTTTTGTAGAAGTGCAGGGCCCCTAAGTTTTTTACGCCTCAGAGATGAATCGGTCATACCCTGAGTCCTAGTTGTCAAGGGTTGATGGCACTATTGCTCGGTTGGTTGGTCCCCTGCTAGGTGGGATGAGGATAATTTTGATTTTGATTTTGTGTTCAAATTGTTGTGCTGCCATTGGATGAGAATGTAAGTTTGATTATTTTTTCTTTCAGTAGTTTTTTTGTTGAGTCTACCTTTGTGCTAAATTGTATATTGTAAGTTTTGATGATTGGATGACTTCTTTTGAAGATCTATGTACAAGGTTGTCATATCCTTTGAAAACCCTCTCCTTTTATCTACCAAAAAAAAAAGACAAACTAACAAGTTTTATCAACATAAATAAACCTCTTATAAAACCACTCAAAAATATAATATTATGTTTATTGTTGATTATTTTAGGAAAAATCTCTAAATCATTAATACAGAGTGGATCGAACATCGGATCTTTAAACCCCCAAACGATGCGCTGACGGTTTCCCGTCTTTTACAGCAACAGGGCATGGAAATTCGTTTTCTTTCTCTTTCAGACGGTCTTCCCCAAGACCATCTGCGCGTCCAGTTGATCGACGAATATTTTCTAGCCATGCACAAGCTCGGCCCAGCGATCATTCGTCTCCTGCAGAGCACCGCAGATGAAGCACTGCCAATAACATGCGTCGTCACGGATTGTCTGTTCGCCTGCACGCACGAAGTCGCCAAAGAGCTGGGTGTGCCGCGCGTAGTATTCTAGACTATGTGCGCTGCTGCCTCCATCGCACTCTCCAATTCTCGGCTCCTCCTGGACAAAAGTTATATCCCAATCAACGGTATGCTCTCTCATGCTCATCCATTGCTGTAATTCGTAACTTTTTATATTCACTGAATATGTTCCTAATAGCAGTTTTCGTTTGCAGTCGAGACGGCACGGCGTCCAGAGAATCTTATTACTTGTCTGCCAGGGAAAATACCGCCGTTGGAGGCAACGGACCTGTCGACATTCTTTCGAATTCAAGACATGTCCGATGTCATGTTTCAAATCCTTCTGTACGAATCGGACATACAGAGGTATGCCGATTATGTTGTCGTCAACGTGTTTGACGAGCTTGAAGGCCCCGAGGCACTGGCGGGGCTCTCCAACGGATGCCCTTCTCTGGCCATCGGTCCCGTTTTTCTTCCCGAGTTTCTGAAAGGCGCTGAAAACTACGCAAAGGTTGCTACCAGCCTCTGGGAGGATGATATGGACTGCCTCCAATGGCTTGACACACAGGCGCTATCGTCGGTTCTGTATGTTTCGTTCGGTAGTATTGCAGTGATGTCGACGGCACAGCTGAATGAATTGGCTCTAGGGCTGGAGACCAGCGGGCAGCCTTTTCTGTGGGTAGTGAGACCGGACATAGCGGAGGGGAAGTCGGCGGTGTTCCCCGAAGGGTTTGTAGAGCGAATGAAGGGTCGAGGAATTGTTTTAAATATAACATCTAAGACACATTTCAAGGATTATACCAAGCATAAGTAGGTGTTCATAAGACTATAAAAGAGATTATTCAAATAAATACTATCCTTTGTTATTTGTACTGGGATCAATATAAGAAGTATTTTATCAAATTGTATCCTAAAACATAAGAAAAATAATCCTACCACCCTACAACAATGCTCAAAATCTAATCCTAGAATTTCATAGTTATCTTAAGAAGGTGTTCTAAATTTGGAAGGGGAAAAGTCATAAAAAAATTCTCATAGCTCATTATAAGCAATACCAATTTTGATAATTACAAGACAAATACTAACAAGGTAAAGAAGATATAGATTTAAATCACTTGATTGAATATTTAAGCCTTCAAATAAAATTTACCAGAAACAAGTGGCTTCTTAACCAATATACTTGGAAGCATAATTTTAGCTAGGAAAAACTAAAATGCTATGCCTCCACCATGAGCAATAAGACCATAATATTCTAATATTAAGCAATTGGAAAATCCTCAACTTAGAATGTGACTCATGGACCTTTGAATCCTCATGTTGTAAGCATTACATTATGATCTATGCTACCACTTTCACTTCAAGGGTAGCAAAAAATCAAATCATTTCATAGGAGACTTTATAATGTATATAAATATTGAGTAGACTTGAATCCTAACTAGTAAATTACTAGCTATGTCAATTAAAGGACCCATATTAGAGTGATTAAAACATGCCTAAAGATTCTATTATAATTCTCAAACAATTTATCAATATTTTTCCATACAATTTTGGATCTAGGACGACACAAAATGATACCTTTTAATATTTTTTCATATCCAAACAAGCATAAAATAAAAAGGATTGAGATTTTTATTAGAATATAGAAATACCTTAGTTATAAATCAAAGTATAACATTGATATCTATAGAGTTAAAGAAATGTTTTTTAAAAATTTCTTACTTCCAATTAGAAATGGTCTAAATTAATAATATATTATTATAAATTTGTAATATTGTATGACATATTCTAGGACTTTAGGAAGGCTAAAAGTAGAATAATAAAGAATTCTAGAGACTAGATTTTAAAATAGTAATATAAGTGGTACTAGATATGTTATTGATGTCAAAATTTTGTATAAATCCACTACTACTAATATCTATGGAATAATGAAAATCATATTTTATAATGAAATATCAAGAAGAATAATTACAACAAAAGACGTGAATCAATTATGCTTTTGGCAAGGTGTTATCCATCACAATGATTTAAATTATGAAATTTATTTCTAAATGAAGAAATCAACCACTTATAAGGACTGAATAGATACCAAAGCCCTCTTGGTTAAAATATATATCATTTTTTAGCATGGTATTTTTGGATATTATTTTGAAAATTATAATCATTTCAATAAATTATTATATTCCATTATTATTGGTAAGAATTTTTACTTTAACATGATTCAAAATGAAGAAAACCCTAGATATGATTTTTTGATTGCTAAAAGTAACCCTACACATCTAGAAAATAAAGATCTTTATATTTACAAAAAATTATTATTGAGCCACCAAATGCTTGAACAAGTACCTCTTGAATACAATAATATTATCTATTTATATGAAGACACTAGATATCTAATTGGCTACATAGATGTTAGCTATAAATTTAATGATTTTACTATCAAAGTCTCATAAGATAGTAAAATCACTTAATACATTTATTCTAATATTTTAATAGTGATACTTACATCTGATTCTTGAAAATGTTCTATAGTAATCCAAAGGTTCCTTTTAGATTCCCATAAGCTTCTTCCTCTCATAGATATTTATAGTTCTAATGATAACCTTAGTGAGTATTGGAAAGAACCTAAATTGTACAAACATAATGATTCTCTTACTCTTGTTTATTCACTATACTCCAACATCCAAGAATGGCTCATTGGTTTTTAATATTTGTGCAATCACCCACTTAGTCATGAATGCACTAACAAAATCAACTATGTTAATTTTTTTTTATAGGTATGCTCATTGATAAAAGTACATTTTCAAATACAATGGTATATATTTTGTAACCCATTATTGGTTGATTAATGTCCATGTCAAATGGAGATTATAAGTAAGTAGGAATTAAAGTTCATATATCTTAGATACCCATTAAGATATAACCTAATTAACAAATCTAATTAGATATAGGATATTAACTCATCTAGTAGGCCCCCATATCCATTAGACTACTCAAGATACATACAATACCACTCAAAATCGATTAATTTTATTTTTTTATCACTTTACTATAAAGAGTGCTTACAAAATTATAGGATCACCACCAAAAATATGAGAGTGTTGGCCTAATCCATTGGAGGATTACTACTCTTACCAATTTAAACTCATTTTTTAAAAATTTACATTATAATTGATTCTATAGGTCTCTCTAGTTTTATTCCCAATTCTACTTATATCAAATTTCCCTTAGTTGACCAAAGAACCACATATCTAGTGATGGTCTTAACCAGTTAAATCCAAATATGAAAACCCCTATAAATATAGTGTTAAAAAAGTTGTTTACAAGATCTTGACATCTGATTCAATGTGATTTCTAGTGAAAATAAGTAGTCTTAGGTTGAGTTTGGCTGAAGTAAGATATGACATCTAAAGGTTCTCTTCCTTCATGTTCACACTTATAACTATGTGATTGGTCTCTTCCAAATATCTTGAACACTCTCATCATAATTAAATTCCTTTTAAGAAATTTTCTCTCAAGCCTCTTAGTTCTCTACATAAAGAGTCATGTTCTTATTCTCTCTAAATTAACACTCTTCTCCTAGAAATAAGTCCTTACGTCAAGGCCATTTATGTTAGGATATCTATTAACCGAGAAGGTTAGAGTGTAAGAAGGTACGCTCAAGATCTCAAGTATCCAAGGTCAATAAGCATGTCCATCAAGAATCAATGTAGGTATCCTCCAAAGCTAATATTTTCCCTTTATCTTATTCTAGTTAGATCCTACCTCTACTTTGTATTTATATATAATATATTTTTGTTTCTACCTAATCCCTATAAGAAATTTTTATTTAAAAAATTTAATAATCACAAAAAAAAATTGAATCTACTCTTGAAAGTATAAGTTTTGGGGTTCCTATGATCGGGTGGCCGATCTGGGCATAACAGTTTCACAATTGCAGATTTTCAAAAGAGATATGGAAGGTAGGTATGGATTTCGAGTCTCGACTGGATAATGCAAGTGTGCTTGTGAAAAGAGAGGAGATCGAGAAGGTCGTCCGGTCATTGATGACAGGGCCTGAAGGGAAGGAACTAAGAGGTAACGCAACCAAACTCAAGGAAGCTGCCACTAAAGTGGTTATGCCATAGGTTCTTCGTATAGAAATTTGGATAAATTTACCGAAGACATGGTCGCGAGAGCGAGATGTTGGGGAACATAATGATTAACATAAAAAAGTATATGCAAAGAGTTTGGAAAATAAGAAAGGTAAGATAAAAATGTTATAAAAAAATAAAAAAGTGCATATAAAAGAAATTGTTAGTAGTATTGTAATTATTATATATTTTGGTGTATTTTTATTAATCAATTAGTTCATCCATTCTCATTTGGGTGATCATCAAGTCTATACATAATTGGATTAGGTTGTTTAGATATTATCATTGTAGTGATTTTATCATATAGTTTTTAAAGTGATACATCAATATCAAGAAATAAAGTTTGAAATATTAATATGTACTAAAGAATATTGTATTGCAAGATAGTGAATCAATGAATACAACAATTTGTGTTTTTTACATGAATAATTTGAGTTTTATCTCTTTTATTCTAGGTTTCTTTTACATAATTTATTCCTTCTCTCTAAACCAACATTTGGTATGAGAGCACTTAATTTGTACAATTGGTATTAGAGCACTTGATTTCTACAATTGGTATCAAAACTAGTGTTAAAACTTAAAGTTGGTGTTGAAGTTAGAAGTCCCAAGCACTCGTAAAGTATCTTAGGGGGACGTTGGAGTAATGAGTAATGGTAATCCTACATTCGAATCATAGGGTAGTTCAAGGAGGAGCTAAAATTTCATTGGAAGAGCAATCTTAACAGGTGGAGGTCCTAGATTTGAGTGCAAGATGGTTCATACTTACAACAAGGTAAGAAAGCTAAAGTAATCAAATTGAAGAAGACAAACAGAAGTAGATGCTATATTGAAAGGGAAAGAGCATCAATAATAGTATCCCAAAGGAGATATGGGAGTGATGAGAACCATTGAATAAAAGTTATATTTGGTAGAAGGAAGGTCCCACACATGAGAGAAAAAAAATGATGGTTTGATGTAGAAATAATAGAACCTCATAAGCAGTAATCTACTCTATGAAACCTAGAGGTTGCAACAAGTGCTTATCTATGTAGTCTGATAGGATGAGAATGTTACCATAAAGACACTTCTAGTTGAGTTATGGGATCAAACCCATGTTTAAAAAAAAATAAACTCACCAATAGGTGATTAGAAATTTTTTGAATGTAAATGCACAATAGGTAGGTGTATGTGTAATAGCATGTTGAAGAGATTTTTCTTTGTGAAACTAAAAATTAGGACATTAAGTATTAAGAAAGTTGGAAAAAGTATTAAGCATTAAGGCTGCGGGATGTTACGGGAAGATGTCACGATTTCGTGACATGTTGTGAAATCGTGACCCGAAGGAACGAAAGAAAGCAAAAAGGGAAGATGTCACAAAATCATGATATGTCACGATTTCGCGACCCGAAGTGGAGAAGAGGAATTAAGAAGAGAGATGTCGCGATAGCGTGACACGTTGTGATTTTGCTGTTGCAAAGGAAAAGGAAGGGCGAGATCAGAAAGATGTCACGATATCGTGACATGTTATGAAATCATGATAAGAAGAGAAGCAGAGCGCCAAGGGGGGAAACTGTCATGATTTCGTGACATGTTGTATTTTCACGAGGCAAGGGGAAGAGCCGACAGAGGACATGAAATGTCATGATTTTGTGACACGTGGCTCATGACGTGAGAAGAGCAGGCGAATGTAGAGGCCGTTACAAAAGGGCATGTGGCACCACGATGTAGGCGACAACAAAGCACGCCACCACTCTGAAAAGGATGTTTCAACAGGTCGAGGTGCAGGCGGCTATAGAGCACTTTGCCACTTCGTGAAATGATAGCCAGCGACACATGGCATCAAGACGTAGGGAAGAATATGAATATGGAGAGTCGCAACAGAAGACAAAGCATTGATCAGAGGGTTAGGGCCTCTATAAAAACCCAGCAATATAATAGTGTAGGTGGTTGGAAAATTCGTAGATTACAGTTGCTAGAAAAACTATAAAAGTAGACTCGTGAAGTCGAGCTACAAAATCCGAGTGCAGAGAGTCGGCTTGGGTGTTGCGTGTTTTTCCTTCCAAGGGGTAGGCAGGATTAGGAAGTTGCAATAGGGTGAGTGAGAACTAAGCCGTGCGTCAGTTACTGTGAACCAAGTCAAGCGCTGGTTTTGTAAAGCCTGCGGGCTGTTACATGCTATTACATAGGTGGCAGAGCAATCTTGCATCATCCCAAAAATATTTCTTTTCTCTAAGTGCTTGTGGGGAAATAAGTTGTCATGATATCACGACACTTTTGGAGCATAGGCGCAAAGGGGCAAAGTCGTCGCAAAATCATGAAACTTTTGGAGCATAGGCGCAAATGGGCAAAGTCATCACAAAATCGTGACACTTTTGGATTGTAGACGCAAATGGGAAAAGTCATCATGAAATTGCGACACTTTTGGAGCATAGGCGCCAAGGGGCAAAGTCATCATGAAATCATGACACTTTTGGAGCATAGGCGCCAAGGGGCAAAGTCGTCGTGAAATCGTGACACTTTTGGAGCATAGGCGCCAAGGGGCAAAGTCATCGCGAAATCGTGACACTTTTGGAGAAAAGGCGCCAAGGGGCAAATTCATCATGAAATTGTGACACTTTTTGGAAAATAGGCACCAAGGCAAGCAGTTGTCGCGAAATCGCAACACATATTGAAAAGAAGCACCAAGGCCAGCATGTCGTGAAATCGTGACACATTTTGAAAAGAAGTGCCAAGGCAAGCAGTTGTCATGAAATCATGACACATTTTGAGAAGAAGCACCAAGGCAAGCAGCTATCACAAAATCATGACACATTTTGAGAAGAAGTGCCAAGGCAAGCAGATGTCACGAAATCGTGACACATTTTGAGAAGAAGAACCAAGGCCAACAACTGTCATGAAATCATGACACATTTTGAGAAGAAGCGCCAAGGCAAGCAGCTGTCACGAAATCATGACACATTTTGAAAAGAAGTGCCAAGGCAAGTAGCTATCGCAAAATCATGACACATTTTGAGAAGAAGCACCAAGGCAAGCAGTTGTCATGAAATCGTGACACATTTTGAAAAGAAGCGCTAAGGGGAGCAGCTATCATGAAATCGAGACACATTTTGAAAAGAAGATCCAAGTGGAACAACTGTCACGAAATCATGACTTGAAAGAAAAAGGCAAGTGTTGAAGGCAAAGACGTCACGATTTCGTGACATGTCATGAAATCGTGGCCCGAAGGAGGGAATAGAGGCCGAATGCCAAAACGTCATGATATCACGACCCAAAGAGGAGAGAGAGAGTAAGGAAGCAAAAATGTCATGATATCGTGACAGAACGCTCACGACTCCACACGGGTAGGTGGCTGTAGAGGTCGTTGTAGAAGGGCACATGGCAACAAAATACAGGTGTCTACAAAGCACTCCTGGGAATGATGATTTAGAGGGTCGATGGATAGGTGGCTGCAGAGCACTCCGCAATTTCATGCCATGATGATTCAAGGCACCTCGCAACAATATGCAGGCGATGATAGAACATTCATGTGGGTGGTTACAAATAAATGCCGCAGTCTATGTTATGATGTCCAAATGGGGTCGGGTCCGATATAGAGGCGGCTCATGCATTGTAAGGGGGGTTGGCCATTTTGTAACTTCGATAATTCAAATTTGAATGAAATATTGGTGATTTTCTACGTGTTATTCCAGTACTACGTCAAGTGGTATCAGAGCTAGAAGGTTCTGAGTGCGTGAACAGACCGCCAGCCATGAGGCAGTTTGCGCCAAGACTTGTGGTTGGGGTTTGTGAGGAAGTGAATAGGATGCCTCTATGAAAGAATCATGGTGGTGTGAGGAATAGGGGAGCAGAGGTCAATCTCAGGGCCTTGTAGAGGCAAGTGCAAGCCCTGCAGGAGGAAATGAGAAGAGTTGAGCCAATAAGAGAGGACCACAGTGAAGATGAAGTTTGGGAAGACGAGGGTCCATCTAATGAGGAAGAAGCATTGGATCCCATAGAAGCTAGGCTATATAGGGCCATATCCCAAATTGGGAAGAAGCCGAAGTTTGACGTCTCCACCTATTCTGGGAATCTCAATCCTGAGGAGTTGATAGATTGGATCAACAACATGGAGGAAGATTTTGAGTATGAGGAGATCTCAGATCCAAATCAGATCAAGTTCATGAAAACAAAGCTGAAGGGACATGCTAGCATCTGGTGGAAAGGAGTACAGCTAGAGAGGAACAGGAGGGGAAAAGAAAATATCACCAGGTGGGATCAGATGGTAGAGAAATTAAAGAGGCAATTCATCCCCGCAGACTATGAGTTGGATTTGTTGAGGAAGATGCAGAGTCTTAGACAGGCGAGTAAATCTGTCAAGGAGTACACGGAGGAGTTCTATCAGATCTCAATTCGAATCGACCATTCTGAGGCGAATAAGGAGAAGGTTGCCCGCTACATCAATGGATTGAGAACCAAAATTCAAGAAGAGCTGAGTCTGGTTCAGATGAGCACGGTTGAGGATGCGTATCAGTTTGCATTAAAAGTGGAAGAGAAACTGAATAGGAGATTTGAAGGTAAGCGAGAGAGGAAAGGATCATGGTGGAAGAGCTAGTGGAAGGACCAGTGGAGGAAGATACAGAGATCTGGGGAAGACTGGTGAAGCAAGCAGTAGCTAGAACCAGAAAGAAGAGAAAGAGGAGAATACCCAACGCCCACACAATCAGAACAACTACCCGAGAGGAAGAGGTAGGCCTGGGCGAGGGTATGGGAGAGGTGCATTTCGTGGAACCTGCTTCAACTACGGGGAAGAAGGACATCGGGCATACAACTGCCCGCAACGACAAGAAAGGCCAAATCAAAGACCTGAGGGTCAGGCCCGAGCTATTGTAGTAGACGAAGGTGTCGAATCTGAGCACTCTAAGGAGGCAAAACGAGGGGAAGCGATGATCATCAGGAGAGTCTTGTTGAATGAGGAAAAGAAGGTAGACCAAAGGAATAGCCTATTTTGCACAAGATGCAAGTGCTCAGGCAAGGTCTGTAATGTCATTATCGATAATGGCAACACTGATAACCTGGTCTCTGAGGAGATGGTTGCCAAGTTACAGCTAGAGAGAAGAAGACACCCGCATCCATATCAAATTGCGTGGTTACAAAAGGATCATAGGGTGCTGGTCAGTGAGCAATGCCTCATGAATTTTAACATTGGAACTTACTGAGATGAGGTCCTGTGTTACATCCTACCTATGGATGCATGTCACATGTTGCTTGGGAGACCATGGCAGTTTGATCAGAGTGCAGTACATGATGGCCGAGCCAATACGTATTCCTTGTTGAAGGATGGAGTTTGCCATAATTTGAAACCCCTAAAGGAGACGGACAAGAAGGTATGTAGCAGTGCTCGAGTCTGTCTAGTTGATGGAAGAAGGTTTTTAGATGGCCTAAATCCAGATCATATGTGCTATGCAATAATCCCTAGGGTTAGGGAAGAAGAATGCAAGGAAACCCCAATGGAAGTCATGGGTCTGTTAGAGGAATTCCCAGATATCATTTCTGATAATGTTCCTGATGGTTTACCACCTGCAAGGAAGATCAGTCACCACATAGACTTGGTGCCAGGGTCTAGCTTGCCCAATAAGGCCGCACACAGAATGGCTCCTATGGAAACAAAGGATTTGAATAGACAAGTACAAGATCTTCTAAAGACGGGGTTGATTAGGGAGAGTCTTAGCCCATGTGCAGTACCTATAGTACTAGCACCCAAGAAGGATGGAGAGTGGAGAATGTGCATAGACTCTCAGGCAATTAACAAGATCACTATCAAATACAGACACATTTTGAGAAGAAGCACCAAGGCCAGCAGCTATCGTGAAATCATGACACATTTTGAGAAGAAGCACCAAGGCAAGCAGCTATCGCGAAATCGTGACACATTTTGAAAAGAAGTGCCAAGGCAAGCAGCTGTCATGAAATCATGACACATTTTGAGAAGAAGCGCTAAGGCAAGCAGCTGTCACGAAATCATGACACATTTTGAAAAGAAGCGCTAAGGGGAGCAACTATTGTGAAATCATGACAGATTTTAAAAAGAAGCACCAAGGGGAGCAACTGTTGCGAAATCACGACACATTTTGAAAAGAAGAGCCAAGGGGAGCAACTGTCGTGAAATTGCAACCCGAAAGTAGAAGGCAAGTGCGGAAGGCAAAGACGTCGCGATTTCGTGACATGTTGCGAAATCGCGGCCCGAACGAGGGAATAGATGCCGAACGCCAAAACGTCACGATATCGTGACCCAAAGAGGAGAGAGAGAGTAAGGAAGCAGAAATGTCATGATATTGCGATAAAACGCTCACGACTCCACAAGGGCAGGCGGCTGTGGAGGTCGTTGCAGAAGGGCACATGGCAGCAAAATACAGGTGTCTACAGAGCACTCATGGGAATGATGATTTAGAGGGTCGATGGACAGGTGGCTGCAGAGCACTCTACCATTCCATGCCATGATGATTCGAGGCACCTGGCAGCAATATGCAGGCAGCGACATAAAATTCGTGTGGGCAGTTACAAACAAACGTCGCAGTCTGTGTAATGATGTCCGAAGGGGATCGGGTCCGATATAGAGGCGGCTCATGCATTGCAAGGGGGGTTGGCCATTTTGTAACTTCGGTAATTCAAATTTGAATGAAATATTGGTGATTTTCTACGTGTTATTCCAGTCCTGCATCATAGGTGTATGTGTAATAGCATGTTGAAGAGAGTTTTCTTCGTGAAACTAAAAATTAGGTCACTAAGTATTAAGAAAGTTGGAAAAAGTATTTGCTTAATGTGGAAAATCACATGCAAACACGTGTTTGTAAAAATAAGAAAAAAATTTCTAATGATAGAAAGGCCATTGAACCCTTGGATTGAATCTCTCACATACGATAGATTGATTTTGTAGAGATATGTGAATCATGGACAAATATGTGTTTCGATTGAGAGTTTGATTGAATTGCATAAAATTATATTTTATTAGCCAAGTAAGAAATCCTTCAAATAAAGTAAAAGTGGAAATGCCTTTAGGATAAGCATTGCACCATCTTTTATTAAAAAAATAAAAATAAATTTATATGGATAAAATAAGGTTGTAACTAAAATAAAAATTAAGTATTTAAAAAAATTATAAAAATAATTTACTAAAATTTTTTAAAATAATAAAATTTTATAATATAAATAAATAATTATTAAAATAATATATATATTATTATTTTTGAATGGAAACTAAAATTTTATAGTTATGTATTTATAAAAGTCTTACGGGGCTGAAGACAGGTTGCAGACAACATCTTGAAAACTTTTAGGATTTTGGGATTTGAGTATGTAACTCCAACTCAATTGTATAATCAAGAAGTTGGACCATTTTAATTTGTCACTTTAATTTGCTATCACAACATATTTTCGTGATGAAGTACCGCCAACAAAACTGCTTGGTAAAATATGAAGAATTTGACTAGTACAAAGCCCCGCAAACGTATGCCAAGTTGTTTTATTGTAATTTTTTCAGTATCAAAATGTTATTATTAGTTAGAAGGTTAGTTGGATTGGTAATTTCAACGATTATAATTTCAATGTTATATATCATTAATTTTTTATAAAATTTTAAAATATTTAACGAGATTCGATAAGATCTACTCAAGAAATTAAAGCCTATGTAGCAAATTTGTTGTTATCTGATTATTAAAAATAAACACGTTAGGCAGTTTCGAAATCAATATTATTTTAAAACTATAGAATACGGTGCCGTTATAATTAGTACACACAGTTGGCAGCTTCTTCTGACTTGACGATCTATCATCCTTTGTTTAATGTAAAATTATCCTGCAAATTTTGTGTCCTTTTAACATTAACGAACGAATATGAACGGTTTGGTTCACGTCTTTTTCGCTTGGATTGCTACATGCACGTCTTTTCGTAGCCTCCACAAGCTTGAACACGAAGGAACACACGACAAGAAAGAGCAACGACTTACCAATATATATATGTACAAAACACACTAGGTTAAAATAATTTCATAAATAGACATTCACGAGCTAGTTTCAACTTTATAAGAAATGATAGCCTTTTCAAAAACCTGGGAGGTGCAAGAACTATTAATCTAATCACAAAAAAAAATCCACGATGATGTGGACTGCCTGCCTCCAATGACTTGACCTCCAAGCTTTGCCTTAACTAATTAATGGGTCATATGGGACTGGAGCGACCAGTAGTTTTGATTAGGCTATAAAAGTTCTCACGTTGGGTAGGGTAGATATCACACAAGCATGGCCTCAACGCCACGTCCTCATGCAGTTGTGGTGCCGTTCCCTGCTCAAGGCCATGTCAATCCTCTCCTGCACTTTGCGAAGCTGCTGGCTGCGCGAGGTTTCTTCGTCACTTTCCTCAATACAGAGTGGATCGAACATCGGATCTTTAAACCCCCAAACGATGCGCTGACGGTTTCCCGTCGTTTACACCAGCAGGGCATGAAACTTCGCTTTCTTTCTCTTCCAGACGGTCTCCCCCAAGACCATCCGCGCGTCCAGATGATCGACGAATATTTCCTAGCCATCCACAAGCTCGACCCAGCGATCGTTCGTCTCCTGCAGAGCACCGCAGATCAAGCACTGCCAATAACATGCGTCGTCACGGATTGTCTGTTCGCCTGCACGCACGAAGTCGCCAAAGCGTTGGGTGTGCCGCGCGTAGTATTCTGGACTATGTGCGCTGCTGCCTCCATCGCACTCTCCAATTCTCGGCTCCTCCTTGACAAAGGTTATATCCCAATCAACGGTATGCTCTCTCATGCTCATTCATTGCTGTAATTCGTAACTTTTTATAGTCACTGAATATGTATATGTTCCTAATAACAGTTTTCGTTTGCAGTCGAGACGGCACGGCGTCCAGAGAATCTTATTACGTGTCTGCCGGGGAAAATCCCGCCGTTGGAGGCAACGGACCTGTCGACGTTCTTTCGAGTTCAAGACACGTCCGATGTCATGTTTCAAATCCTTCTGTACGAATCGGACATACAGAAGTATGCCGATTATGTTGTCGTCAACGTGTTTGACGAGCTTGAAGGCCCCGAGGCACTGGCGGGGCTCTCCAACGGATGCCCTGCTCTGGCCATCGGCCCCGTTATTCTTCCCGAGTTTCTGAAAGGCGCTGCAAACTACGCAAAGGTTGCTACAAGCCTCTGGGAGGATGATATGGATTGCCTCCAATGGCTTGACACACAGGCGCTCTCGTCGGTTCTGTATGTTTCGTTCGGTAGTATTGCAGTGATGTCGACGGCACAGCTGAATGAATTGGCTCTAGGGCTGGAGACCAGCGGGCAGCGTTTTCTGTGGGTAGTGAGACCTGACATAGCGGAGGGGAAATCGGTGGTGTTGCCCGAAGGGTTTGTAGAGCGAATGAAGGGTCGAGGAATGGTGGTGCAGTGGGCGCCTCAGTTAAAGGTACTGTCGCATCCGTCCGTGGGCGGCTTCATGACGCGCTGTGGATGGAACTCTACTCTTGAAAGTATAAGTTTTGGGGTTCCTATGATCGGATGGCCTCTCTGGGCAGAACAGTTTCAGAATTGCAGATTTTCAAAAGAGATATGGAAGGTAGGTATGGATTTCGAGTCTCGACTGGATAATGAAAGAGTGCTTATGAAAAGAGAGGAGATCGAGAAGGTCGTCCGGGCATTGATGACAGGCCCTGAAGGGAAGGAATTAAGAGGTAACGCAGCCAAACTCAAGGAAGCTGCCGCTAAAGCGGTTATGCCAGAAGGTTCTTCGTATAAAAATTTGGATAAATTTACCGAAGACATAGTCGCAAGAGCCAGAACGTACAAGCAGCAAAGGTTGGATAATGCTCCTTGAACCTCTGTCACGCGTGCGGTTTCTGTTGAATAAATTATCTTGCGCGTTAAATAAATCGTTAAAAACAACCGCGAGTGATAACAAGAGTGTTTTTTATTAAGGTAATAATGTTATTGCAAGTCTTCAAATCTAAAAAAAAATGTTTTTATTATTTTAATAATTTTTATAGTTAATCATTTATGATATTTTTATATTTTAAATTAATATTATTAATAAAAGTGTTTTATTTATTTATTAAGGTAATACTGTTTTTTGAAGTCTTAACATCTTAAAAATAATGCTTAGGTAGGGGTTTTTATTATTTTTAAAACAAAACATTAAGTTAAATGTAATTTCTTAGGGTTTTCTACTACATGTTTAAGTTATATATAATTATAATGACATAATGGGCATAATTTTTATTAAATTGTTCTTAAACGTTAAATTGTTTTAAATATAAAATCTAAGAGGTCATTTTGTATTAAACTTCAACATGATTCAAGTAAATTAAATCATAACTCTAGCATAAAGCTTAGATAAAATAATCAAAAACACCTTAGCACCTGGATAAATCTTAAGAGTGATTTCTACTCCTAGATTTTACATAAGACCTTTGTGCTAGGCTAGCTTTCAAACGTTCTTATATCTTCCCTTCAGAATTGTATTAAGAGAAGACATATCAATCCAAGAATAAGGAGTTGGGATTCACACCTCCTATAGCCCTAGTTAGATATGTCTCTATGCTCATTGACAAGAAATCTAAATATGGAAAATTGCCTACATAAGATGTTAAAACTACCCTTAAAATCTTGCAAGATGAACATCAACTATAATATTATATAAAATAACAAAAAAAACAAAAAGAAACAATAATAAATGTAACTAGAAGAACAAAACACCAAAAAATATATCAAAATAGAAGTTTAAAATAATAGCACCTCTAAACTAAATGGTTAAAAACAAAATAATCAGGAATTTCCAACCATATTGAAGAGTTAATTAGACAACACCCATGAATAAAATGTTTTTTAGTCAATTTTAATAAGACGCATTTCAAAGATTATACCGAGCATACGTAGGTGTTCATTAGACTATAAAAGATATTATTCAACTAAATACTATCCTGTATTATTTATACTGACATAAATATAAGAAGTATTTTCTAAAACTATATCCTAAAAGCATAAGAAAAAGAATCCTACTACTTTACAAGAATGTTTAAATCTAATCCTAGAATTTTATAGTTATCCTAAGAAGGGGTTCTAAATTTAGAAGGGAGAAAATCATAACAAAACCTCATAGCTCATTACAAGCAATGTCAGTTTTGATAATTACAAGATAAATACTAACAAGATAAAGCAAATATAGATTTAAAGCAATTGATTGAATATTTAATCTTTCAAATAAAATTTATGAGCAACAAGTGGCTTCTTAACCAATATACTTGGAAGCTTAATTTTAGCTAAGAAAAAATCAAATGTTATGCCTCCACCATGATCAATAAGACCATATTATTCTAATATTAAGCAATTAGAAAATCCTTAACTTATAATGTGACTCGATGGACTTGTGAATCCTCATGTTGTAAGAATTACATTATGACTTATGCCACCACCTTCACTTCATGAGTTGCAAAACATCGAATCATTTTATAGGAGATTTTATAATGTATATAAGGATTGAGTAGACTTAAATCCTAACTAGTAAATTACTAGCTATATCAATTAAAGGACCCACATTGAAGTGATGAAAACATGCCTAAAGATTCTAATATAATGCTCAAACAATTTGTAAATATTTTTCCAAACAATTTTGGATCTAGGACCACCCAAAATGATGCCTTTCAATATTTTTTCATATCCAAAAAAGCACAAAGTAAAAAAGATTGAGAGTTTTATTAGAAGATAAAAAGACATTAGTTATAAATTAGAGTATAACATTGATGTCTATAGAGTTAAAGAATTTTTTTCTAAATATATCTTACCTCCAATTAGAAATGGCCTAAAGTAATAATATATTCTTACAAATTTGTAATATTGTATGACATATTCTAGGACTATAGGAAGGCTAAAAGTAGTAGAATAAAAAATTCTAACGACTAGCTTTTAAAAAATTAATAGAAGTGGTACTAGAGATGTTTTTATTGATGTTAAAATTTTTCATAAAGCCACTACTACTAATACCCATGAAAAAATGAAAATCATATTTTATAATGAAAGAACAAGAATAATAATTACAACAAAAGACATGAGTCAATTATGTTTTTAGCAAGGTGTTATCTATCACAATGGTTTAAATTATGAAATTTATGTCTAAATGAAGAAATCAACCACTTATAAGGATTGAAGAGAAACCAAAGCCGTCTTGGTTCAAATATATATCATTTATTTAGCATGGTATTTTTGGACATTATTTTGAAAATTAAAATCATTTTAACAAATTCTTATATTCCATTATTATTGGTAAGAATTTTTACTTTAACATGATTCAAAATGAATAAAACCATAGATATGATTTTATGGTTGCTAAAAGTAACCCTACACATCTAGAAAATAAAAAAAATTATATTTACAATAATCTATTACTAAGCCACCAAACACTTGAACAAGTCCCTCTTGAATATAACAATATTATCTATTTATATGAAGAAACTAAATATTTTATTGGCTACATAGATGTTAGCTATCCATTTAATGTAGGAAAAGGTCAAACTCATAGTTTCCATGCCATTGGTCAATATCCTCTTAAGGTTACCCATAAAAGTCTCCTAAGATAATAAAATCATGCAACACATTGATTCTAATATTTCAATAGTGATACTTACATATGATTCTTGAAAAATTTCTATAGAAAACCAAAGGTTCTTTCTAGAGTCCCATAAGTTTTTTCCTCCCAAAGATATATATAGTTCTAATGATAACCTTAGTGAGTATTGGAAAGAGTCTAACTTATACAAACATAATGATTCTCGTACTCTTTTTTGTTAACTATACTCCAACATCCAAAAGTGGCTCATTGGTTTTTACCATTTCAACAATCATCCATTTACTCATGGATGCACTAATAAAATCAACTATGTTAGTTGTTTTTTATAGGTATGATTTTACATACTAGAAAGTTGATAAAAGTACATTTTCAAATATAATGGTGTATATTCTCTAACCCATTCTTGGTTGATTAATGTCCATGTTAGATGGATATTATATGTAAGGAGTAATTAAAGTTCATATATCCTAGATACCCATTAAGATACCACCTAATTAACATAACCAATTAGATATAGGGTATTAGCTCATCTTGTGGGCTCCCATATCCATTAGACTACTCAAGATACATACAATACCACTAAAAATCTATTAATTTTATTTTTTATCACTTTCTTATGAAGAGTGCTTACAAAATTGTAATATCACCACCAAAATAAATAGAGTGTTAGCCTAGTACATTAGATGACTAGTACTCTTGCCAACTTTAAGTTATTTTTTAAAAAATAACCTTATAAATAATTCTAAAGGTCCCAATAGTTTTATTTCTAATTCCACTTTTATCAAATTTCCCTTAGTTGACTAGAGAACCGCCTATCTAGTGATGGTATTAACCAATTAAATCCAAATATGAAAACTCCTATATATTTAGTGTTAAAATAGTGGTTTCCATGATCTCTACATCTGATTCAAATTGATTTCTAGTGAAAAGGAGTAGTCTTAGGTTGATTTGACACCTAAAGGTTCTCCTCCTTCATGTTCACACTTAGAACTATGTGATTGGTCTCTCTCAAATATCTTGAACACTCTCATCATAATTAAATCCCTCTTGATAAATTTTCTCTCAAGCCTCTTAGATCTCTACACAAATAATCCTATTCTTCTTCTCCCTAAATTAACACTCTTCTCCTAGAAAGAAGTCCTTAACTCAAGGCCATTTAGGTTAGGATACATGTTAACCAAGAAGGTTAGAGTGTAATAAGGTACACTCAATATCTCAAGTATTAAAGGACAATAAGCATGTTAATCAAGAATTAATGTAAGTATCCTCCAAGGCTAGTGTTTTTTATTTATGTTATTTACTTTTTACACTATACTTGTTTAATTTTACATTGATTTATTATATATGGTCTATTGGTTGTATTACATTATATTTTATAGTTAGATTCTACCTCTACTTTCTATTTACATATAATATATTTTTGTTCCTACCTAATCCTTAGAGGAATTTTTTAATTAAAAAATAAGAGTCACAAAATAATAAGTTGAATCTAGTAGCAATTTTCACCTAAATACTCAACCAAGGACAAAAATGTGTAAAAACAAAAAAAAATAAATCTTTAATGAAACAATTAATGATATTCCTACACTAAGTAAACTACCTAATTAAAATAAAGATACTTTTTTTCTAAATTTGTAAGGTCAATATGTCAATTCTCAAGAAAATACCAATGAACAAAAGGTTTCCCAACATAATGTCAAATATTCAATAAAATCTAAATATCACTCAAGAACATGTAGCTCAACAATATACAATTTAATAAAACATGAATCGATAAAACTCTTCCCAAAAGAATATGACTTATCAATATACCCAGAGTCAATTCTAGAAATGTGCTCAATTGAATGCACAATAACCATATAGAATGAGTGGATCAAAAATATGATGGAGGACTTAAATAAATATGTGTAATCAATGTAAATCAATATTCACAAGTGCAACATCAAGTAAGTACTCAAAATGTGTACTAAAGGGTGACATTCAACTTGGAGTAAATTCCAATAACCGTGTCTTTACCATGAATGACAAGAAAACAAAATTTTTACATTATACAAGTGTAAAACTCCAAGCATAACAAATGACTCAATGAATATATAGTACCTCACATTACTACCTATTCCATATTATTTTTGGAGTATATTACATTATTTGGTACATGTTTTAGATTAGGTATTTACTTTATGTAATGTAATAAATACACAAGTGTGCATAATATTCAATAATGTAAATGTGGATATTAGTCCATGTGTATATTAGTCCATAGAATAGGGAGTTGAAGAGTCTAGAAAAGAGTGAAGATCAAGAGTGCTCCATATGAAGAGTTGCATTACATTATATATGCATAGTAATATGGATATGTAAGGTAAAATGACTTGTAATAACATTACTTGGTTCTAAGAGCATTTGGTTATACCATATTTAAGAGTATATATTAGAGTTATTTCTATATTTTACATATTAAAAATATTATCATGATCACATACAATGGTTTATTACTTTATTTCATATCGTTAAGTTTTTTTATATTAAGTTTATAGCTTCAAAAGCTAACAGTGGTATCAGAACCACAAGGATGTTTGACATGAGATAGGGATATCTATTGCAAGGATTGGACTTGCACAAACATTGAAGTTACAAAGGACAAACTAATGAAGATGAAGAGATTATATCTAGAAGGTGAAACTAGAGAGTATTGGAGAATTTCTATTCCAAGACCAAATTTAGAATAGGAGATTTTAGGTCTTGAAGTCAAACCTTAATATTGTGGACATTGAGGACATTAAGAGACCCAAGAAGGAGGTCTTATTGGAGAAATTTGGTAGATTGAAGGAGACTACACATTATAAATTGGCTAGAGTCTTTCCACAAGATTGTGAATACTAAGACTCATCACATGTTAAACTAGTTTTAAGAATAACTAGTGAAGTTTATTTATTTTAAAATTCTAGAAATTCTAATATATTTGGTACTACTATCTAAGTTTCTAGTTGCAAAAAATTAACACCCAAAAGTTGAGAAGCTTCCTACAACAAATAGAGAATAATTTCACCTTTGTTGTTTGAAATTCTATGTACTTTCCTCATGTAGAGATAAATTCTTTGTTGTAGAAAAATAGAGATTGAAGAGTGAGGAGGTCTAGGGAAAATACCCCATTGGAGATTGAATATTAAGGAGGCTCAAGAAGGACGTCCCCATAGAAGATTTTATATAGAATACTTACATATTGGATAAGTTTAAGAGGCTTGAAAGAGTTCATATTGAAGAAGTTCCTATTTTGTAAGATAGAATATTGGAGACTGAAGATAAATGTGTAGAAATTTCTCATAATATATTGGATATTGGAGATAGAGAAGACCTAAGAATAGGTACTATTATAGAATTGAAGAACAATAGAAGACTTTGGAGATTTAGGATATTGAGAGTAGTAGTTTTTGGAGATCTAGAAAAGAGATCTTGTTACAATATTTTCATAGCTGGGAGATTGAAGAGACTAAGAATAAGTCCCATTGAAACTTTGAGAATAGAAGTTGAAGAGTTGAAGAAGGAGTTGAAGAGTCACATAATATGAGACCTAAGAGAAGTGGTCTCAAGGAGAAATTTGAAGAAGAGGAAGAAGGCTAGAAAAAACCTTATTATATATTTGGAGAAGCGTCCATTAAAGGCATATTGGAGGAAGTGATAAGCAGGAGATTGCAAGCAGAGAGGAGTAATTTTGCTGAGGTAAAGCAATTACCAGTGGAGGATATTTGAATAAGGTTCATGAAAGAATATTGTAAACAAGGAGAAGTTTTTGATAAAGGATATTTGGGACAATTTTCACCATATATCAATAAAATCAAAAGGAATAAGTGTTTGGAAAGAAGTTTTCCAAATATTGGATAAGGGATTTGAAGATCTCAAGATATTCAGATTCATGAGAAAACAAACATCATAGGAGATCAATTGTGAAGTCATAATTTGACAAGGATATTATAGTATAAGAGTATATTGAAGAGCCCAAAGTTTTGGGAAATATAAGGATATCCACAAAGTTTTGAGGGTTGATATGATAGGAGAAGTTATAGGTGTTAGAATAGATATTGAAGGGTTGTAGGAGGACATATTGAAAGAAGCCTAGAGCTATAGTTTGGAAGATATTTGGGAATATTTTGGAGTGCCTATGGATAGGATATTGAAGGAGTTTGAACTATGATAGAAGACAACAGTCTGAAGACTTTCGTTGCAAGTTTTAGATAATGAAAGAAGGAAGGAATTGATTGTATAGTTGTAGGTATATGAACACCATTTGGGGCACCATTAATAGCTACTAATTTCAGCATTTAGGAGGTCACGATTGGAGGATATTGGAAGCCATAAAATAATATTTTATGAACAACATTGGAGGAATATAGAGAGTTGTAGATTTGGAGAATTTTGGGGTAGTTTTGAGAAAGCAAGGAGAATAAGGTTGATACAACAAGTTGGGTGAATCAAATTACCAACAAAATAAATAAATCAGAGAACAGAAAGGTATGCAACATTGGTGCAATATAATTTTATTATTTGAATATTAAAATAATATTTACATCAAGGATTTAAGAGCACCATATTATTATTTGTGATCTACATTGCATTTGGAAATAATATCTTAAAAGAGTTTTATAAATCAAGGTGGCATTAGTGCTTACACCTTATAATCTACAAGGATAAAATAGCAATATTCTAATATTATAAAGGAGAAATAAGAAGAGCATCGTATTGTTATTAGAATCTATTTTATAGTGCTTAAAGAATGCAAATTTACTAAATATAAAAGAAGATATTAAATGCAATAGTCAAGAAAAAATTAATACTGAAGAATGATTAAAATATTCAACAAAATTTTGAAGTGTCTAAAGACACTAGGATGAAGCATAAATGTCTCATTGATATATGGACGAGCATAAGCATCTAGTTGGTAAAGAAGAGCATCAAGGTAAGACATCATTGTAAAATTGCAATTGCCACTCAAAGGAGCAACAGGAACCACCACTCAAAAGGAGTATTACCATTTCTCTAAGGAGGAAAAGCAATCAGTAAGGAAGCTCCACCATTTCATGAAGGAGCAATACCATCAATCACATTGAGGATATGTAGCCATTCATTGTTGAAAAGGAAACATATTGTTATGCATAGGAATCCGTTGGAGACAAATGTATTATGACAAAGTGACAAGTATTAAAATAAATTCAGAATAGTGTAGTATTCATATTGCATTGGAAGCAATAAAAGTAGAAGAAAGAAAGGTATTGCATTCATGAACCATGTAGTCAAACATTGAATAAGTATCGAGGTTGAAGAGGAAGTGTTACAAGTAACACCCAACCCTATATCACCGTTTTTCAAGCAGAGGAACCATATTTTAAGAGTAGTGGAAGATGTTAAGTGCCAAGCGGCATGTATACGCCATAAAGTTGAGAGGTTTAGCACCCAGTCAGTTAAGTGGTAAGCAAAAACAAGAATTTCAAGAGGTTTTCATGTCCAATCAAGAAAAATGACCCTCTAAGCTATCAAATATTGAAAAGCACATTAAATGGAGATGGTAGAACAGTGTAGGTGAATTATGTGAAAGCATCATCCCTAATTAGATGTGATGAGGGAGAGAATATTTATCATATTATTTTTTTTGAAGTGAAAAATCTCTTTCGAGGCTGCCTTGGTCTGAGAGACCATGAAAAGGGGGTTCTACACCGTTAAATTCACCCAGGAGTCACACCCGGCCCTGCATGCACCAACATTATCAATTGGATTTTGGATACCCAGTTAAAATTTTTGGTAGGGTGGAGATTCTAACCTGGGACATCGCTTGGAGGATTTCTCTCTCCTCTCCAACTCACCTACAACACCTGGGTAGAATATTTTTCATCTTCAAAGCTACATAGTGGAGGTTAAATCTGGTCTTAACATCAAATGTTGAAGTGCAACTTGAATGAAGCTAAGGGGAGAGAAATCATTTCTTCAATAAGTAAATGTACTAGTTATAGTTTACATGTGTAAGTGAAGTGCCATTAAATAATGTATGTAGAGGAGAACATGCAGAGGTTGGTCAAGCATTATTTACCAAAGTATTATCAACTCTAATATTTAGGTAATTTATTTCATTAAAATTACTCATAAGATTGAATTAGGAGTAATAAGGATATTCATAAGGTTATTATTTTATAAGGTTGAAAGTGAAGGTATTATGGAGAAGTGAGATTTAATATATAACCTTAGACATATATTATTGAAGGTTGAACTTTAGATAGTAGATATTGAATAGACAATTGGAAGGTTTTGTAATTTAAATTATTTGAAGTTACAAAACAATTTTGGGATATTTGCAATTTAATTAAAGAGGAAGTAATAAGGGTTTCTACAAGCTTATAATAATTGAAAATATATTTTTCTAAATTTTTAAGTTTGGAGTTATAAGGTATTCGACATCAACATAGGATTAAGATATTTAGAAGTCTACAAAGGTTAATCATGACAACACATAAGATATTTCTTTTAGAATATCAATTACTTAAAGGTCCTAATTATACACCATGAAAAAACAAGGTTGAACTCCTTGGTCTTCCACTACCCTTATGGGCATTTGTTGCTGATATTGTCAAACCCATAGGTTGTATGATCTATTGGGAAGAAGAATATTTTTTCTCTGCATGACCTAGTAAGAGAATATATGTTGGAGTTAACCTTGCACAGGATCTCAAAGAATTTGTGGATATTCAGGTTGGGATAGAGCATTTTATGTAAAAATAATTCTACTTTAATTCACCTAATACTTTCTTTGGGTATCAGTATAATTTGCATCGTATCAAGAACTATTTTTTGGTTTCTTTAAAACCTTTGATGGTTGCCCATGTGTAATGACCCCAATCATTACTCCTTATCCACATAATTTTTTTTTTACATATACACATATTCATATTCATATTCATATGGCAAAACCTAATCGATATCCTAATATAGGCATACTCCATTCGGTTTACAACTTTCAAGGCAAATAGCTTCAAGAGATATAGAGACTTGATAAGAGTCTCTTTAAGTAAAAGTGATCAACTTCCACAAAACCTTCATAACCCAATTGGTATGAGTACGCAGGCCAAGCGTACTGGTTCCATCCCCTTATAAGGAGGAATCAACATTTTGTCCACCAAGACCATGTGAGTACCTTTAATATGGAGAACCACACCAATGCTAATCCATTGTGGATGCAATAACCACACCTATGGTTATTCATAAATCTTAGATCTGATCCAATATTTATATAAAAGAGTTATAAGACTACTATATCACTATTGTGATAAGAATCCATGGAACGTCTATCTTTAATCCTCTTTAACACATTAGTACACCCTTGGTTAGGCAATCCCTCTATTGAGTTCTTTACAAATGGATAATACTTGTCCCATGTGGGTGTAAATTTAATTCTTTAGTGTAGAGTGTAGGGTCTATCTTGGTTTGTAAATCAAGGTCAATGTGCCATATTGAGAATCTCATTCCACAATATAATCTTAACGATACCAACTTGAGTGCATTTAATCCATGGAGTAAGATCCTTTACATCTTACCCTTAGTTTTTAAGTTCTACAAGAGGCTTCTTCTTAAATAAGGTTTATGTTCCATTCAAGTATATATGCTTAGTGATTAGGGTAGCATAAATTCAATTATCCCTTTTTGAATTGACATATAATCAGTGTTGTGTGTGGAAAGGTACATCAAACAAATTCTATTGATTCATTAACACATTTAAGTAGGCATACATTCTTCACATGAGATTATTATTTGAGCAATCCTTCCTACTAAAACCATTAATCATCATCCATTACATTCTAAAGATAAATGAAACAATTGAATTACATTAAATTATTATCATAACAGAAATTGAGTATACTTTTCTAACATCCATACATACTTAACTTGTTGAAAACTTAGCATACATTGTAGCGCATGAAAACAAACATTACATCTAACATATATCATTTTTTTCAAGCATAAATGCAACATAACCGCAAAACTAAGTGACACAAGGATTTATCCTGGGAAACCCTGACAGGAAAAACCCAGCCTCCAAAATATTTTCTTCCTCATTTTCATAAAATCAAATGGAAAATATTACAATCATAGTAGGGCATATACAAGCCCTTCTTCTCAAATATAATACAACAATACCTTTTAAACTCTTGACGTAATTAAGGAATCACCCAATTCCTTTTTCTAAAACATCAATATGAATTTCACCATACCATTAAGGAATATCTAGTTCCTTTAGGTTATTTTTTTTTAACATCTTACATTGTTCATGAAAATCATTGGAGTTATATTTTGGAGATATCATATTTCGAGGGAACTCTATAAATTCCCTCAAGAATGAATTCTAAATTCATTCTTCATAATTGACACAAGGTCAATGAATTAAAGTCCCATACCTTTAATTCATGATAACCATTCTTTTGGTAATTAAAGTTTGTTATGTTTCTACATAAAATTTGTTTTCCATTAAAATAACTCATGGTCCATAGTTTTATTAATAAAGTGGAATCTTTAATCTTATTTTCCTTATCTCAAGTTCCTTCATCGAATGTAGAATTAAGTTCCTATCTATCTATCTATATATATATATATATATATATATATATATATATATATATATATATATATATATATATATATATATATATATAAACACTCATTAAAATTTTAGTTGGATTAATTTAGTTCTATCACTGAGCATTTCTTATTTCTATTGGATTTACTTATAAATACTAGATCCTTAGTTTAGGTACAATAGATTAAAATAAATCCAATACTTAAGAAATTAGTCTCAAAACCCTTTTACCTTATAATGAGATTATAATATTACTTTTGGTTTTGTAATCCATAATAACTTATCAGTGTAAGTTATGTTCTTATAATATATATTTCCTCCTCTTGCTCTAAGCATCTATACCTACCATAACTTATACTCTTCACACACTCTAAAGAATCCAAGATGGTATTTATCTTTGTGTATGGTTGGTATAACATGTGCCCTGATCTAGAGCATCATTGGTTACAATGGTCTATGGATCAAAGCTTTTGCTAGAATTTGATGGCTCCAATCCACATATTACATTTGAATGGTTACGAATCAGTGAGCGCCATGGTATATTGTGTTTGAGGGTTGATCCTTCTCTCTCATTTATACTTGAGGATAGTCAATTTTGTCAGATGCTATAGATGGTATCGCTATAAAAATTTCATCCATATTTGGGATCATTCCAATAGAGGTTTTTAAAAGGGTATTAATATTTTCCTACTAGATGGTCTTCATCTATTTAAATGGTAATATAACAGTCGGTCAATAGGTGTCCATCACCTCGAACGATCATGCTTACCAAGATTAGAAGGAGAGGATAATTGATGGTCTAGTTTTCTCCTAATATTAGGTAATATAAGACATAAAATGGTAGCTTAGGATATTTGTACAAGATTCGATGGTGATCTTATGATCTTTGCGATGCTTTAATTTCATAGGAACAAGGGGTAATTTTGGTGGTCACAATCTTGCGCAATACTAAAGTAAGGTGATTGTGCAGTACCAAAAGGATACCCCATTTCTAAGATATGTGCTCGGCAAACATTACTTTAGTGAGTGGCAATATTCAAGGTTTATAGACAACATCTAGAACACTGTATGATTCCAATGCAAATGATGCTCTCAATAGATAGGCTTGTAGCGAAAAACCCTATATAGAACCTAAAGCAAAATGATATTCCAAGATATTTTAATCCAATATTTGATCTGTTGAGGTCTTACTAATGATAGCACCATGAAAAAATTAGGTAGTGAAGGATAGTTGTTTTGGATAGAACTTTGGATAGTAACCCTCTGCTCTGTGATGACATCAAATCCCCTATTAATATATCTTCATAATAATGTTCCCAAATGAAGCATGTAGTATGATATCTAGGGTATCATTAAAATAGTAAAATGACATGAGAATTTAGTGTGAGAAAAAAATCCTACGTCAGTGCAATCGATATAGTATATTGGTAACCATTAAAATACACCCAACGTCAGGGACAGTTTAGGTTAAAATGTTTAGGGTCAATCTATTACAGTGAACCCTTTTTGCTTTGGTTGAACACTATTGACAGTGCAGTGAGGGCTATCGGTCATAAACCAATGCATAGGGATTCTAAATATGAATGTCAAATACTATGATACTAATGACCTCAAGGGCCTTTGCATCATTATAGTAAAAACTATTAGATTTGCAGACCATGGATAAGCTCTAGCTTGTAAACTTTTGAATGACATTCATTTATAATAGTCACAAAAGCCTGGGACTTCGCTAGGGTAAAGCTACCTTATGGCTAAGGTGTGACTCTCCATCTAGGTCGATAGTAGATGGTTGGAATCAAATATAGAAGCATACTTCCTATGCATAGAAGGTAAATCTCACACCCCTTATATGAGTTTTGTGCAAGTGGAGAATAGCCATCAAACGACAATCACACAGATATTTTTGGTATCGTTAGGCGATGATTGCAGATCCAAATGGTGATGGTTTATAGGGCACATGATAGAGTTTATACAGCTATTATAATCCCCTCTTCTATTTTTACCTACTCCTGACCTCCATTGGTCGGTTTAAAGTATACATATTGACCCTCTATCCTATGCATTTTTCCCAGATAGTTTATAAGCATGGGTCCTACCCCCATGCCTCGTGTAGTGGGTAAGTTATTTAATATCAAGTTCACTTGATATTTAGTGGTGCACTTTTTTTATGCTAGGGAGCACATTATTTAAGATAAGGCATCTTGGCCTATATCTTATGCTATATTTAAAATGATTTAATAACTAGAAGTTAATGGAGTGATTCATTAAGGTCGCTTACGCTTTATTCTAAGTATAAAGTAACTTGACGCTTTATAGAATCCTAATCATATTTCTCAGTCCTAATGTAGGAATACGTACATAGGTCGAACATGATTTTCATATCGTAAGACAACGCTGAAGCATTAAATTGAAAATTTATAGACGTACATGATTTTAAAATGGAATTCAAGCATACTTAATCTAGAATGATACCATTACTTGCACATCATACATAAATTGTTTAAGACATATTATAAATTAGAGAGATCCAACCTAGTTTCTTTTGAGACCTCCAAGTGTTCTTCCATTAGCCCGTCTTCATTTCTTCCAAAGTCCTCATCTTTCCCTTCAGATTTGGCTCCTTCTAATATAAAAAAAATGCTACTATCAATAACTGGGAAATCTATTAAGTCTTTTGGTTTTTGATCCACCCAAGGGTGGAGAGCATACTCCTTGTACCATCAGGATTTCCTAGATACTAGATGGCCTTTCTTTAAAAAATTACCCTCTATTTATAGGGAATTCTCCCCTCATGGGCCAAATAGTGGTCACATTATAAAAATACCAACAGATTCCATGGATCCATTATGACTTCATCATGTCCTTAGAGGGTCCTCTAGGGATGAGGTGAGTGACAAAACTCATACTATTGAGGCATAGGGTAGTTACATGGTTAGAACTATTTTTTATAAGCTAGAAAGTACTCATAGTTCTCACCAATATCAGGTATCCACATGAGTACTTCCAAAAATATAAGATGATCCATAAGTTATTTAAAAATTTCTTAGTCCTTTTTAGGTCCCATCCACATTGGGTCCACAAAATATGCACTTAATTTACTATATGGTTATAATTTTGTAAAAGATAATTCCTCAAATTTACCTTTTACCAGACCCCATAAATAGCCCTTAAAAATTTAATATTTCTTGTTCCTTATAAAATTATTTTATTAGAATTTTTTGTAGGATTCTTTGGGGTCTAGGCCCCTTATATTAAGCATTAATTGGTCTAAGAACCAATTAATATCCCTTAAATAAGATAAGAGAGTTATGGGTCATGATATACTCCCACCCTTAGGTTAAACATAGTCCTTTGTGTTTGGGAATCTATCTGACAAAAACACATTTGTATAGAAGAATATAGCATTTATCTTACGGTTTTACAATCCAATTTCTTTCATCCAAAATTCCAATCTTGGTGACAAGCTTCAGCTTCCATCCATAATAGTTCATGGATCTACAAGAATGCAAACTATCAGCAATACAATATCCTTATAAACAATATGACAACCATTTTGCATAACATAAAGTAATGAAAATATCATTCAATACATAATATTAACATAAATATTATAGTTTAAATACATCTATTATTGTACCATTACAAAATCTAAAACATAACAATAATAGAATCTATAAAATGGTGTTACAGAGACATCCTAAAATTGTACTCGTATACTACATTAAACCTAAAAGTCTTAGTAATTTGATCAAAAACTCCCACCAAGGAGTATCATACTAAAATTTTTTAACCTTCAACATGGGCTAACTTGATAAAATTAAGTGTTATCAGAAAACACATCATAAATTTTAGTATCTTAATGTAGGATATTCTCATCTTTCCTATTATGCATATTGTCAATTACTAGAACATCCACCAAGATATCTCCCAGTTTATATCTTCATAAAATCATGGAGAAGTCCCATACCTTCTCCAGAATGGACACCAATCCATTCCTCATATTCATTTAATCAGATAAGATTCAATACTCTTGCATTATTTTGTATTAAAAAATAACTAATTAAATCTATCATAAATAGTAATATCCATATAGTATGCAAACAAAAATATAATATTAAAAAGTTGCTAATGTTTATGCCTCATATTTGGTAGTAATAGACTAATAAAAAATGATGTTTTATAGAGTGGTGGTCTAAAGGACCTTAAGGTTGATGCTCCTGGTTCTGTTTTCCTCCTTGTACTATGTTGGTACTTACGGCTAGAGATAGTGGTGGAGCTACTACTCCAACACCTGCTTGATCACTGCCTCCCCTTCTCCCATGTTGAGTACCAGTAGCTAGTTGTGGTGGAAGGAGCATACCATGATTTAAAAATGCAACCAAACAAGATTCTAGAAATACAACATTAAATTCTTCCTTTAGTTGATGGAATTGGGGATTTTCTGTGAGCATGGCTGCCATCGCTATTGCTATCCAGTTATTTATTTTAAGATCTCTGATCTGAGCCAATCCCACTCTATTATGGTAGCATCTCTCCATGTTATTAACCTCAATATTTCCTGCGCCCAAGCGTCCTCCTGAGCATGTTGCACTGGATATTTCCTCTTTGTTGCATTGATGTGTTTCCTAATTCTCACCATGATTATTACGCCTGCTAAATCTTATGCTTATTCAAATTACCTTCTACCCTTCAAGGTATATGCAAAAATAGATCGGTAATTAGAAGCAAAAGAATCATAAAGCATATAATGAGATTAATTCCACTTAAAACCAATATCTTCTAATGACTCCTGCCATAAATATGATCGTATTGAATGTCATGGCATAAAAATTCTCCAATACTCAAATGACCATTAGGTCCATCTATATCTATTTTTGTTCACATATTTATCGATCGTATCCTAACAATCCCGAGGTGAATCGTTCGTCTTTTATGATACACCCTTTTCTTTGGCTTGATTGTCCTATCAATGATTTTATGTTGACTAATCAAGGCACATCACGCATTTTTCAATTTTTGAGATGGCACGTGTCCTCTTATTTTCATGTGAAGTCCTATCATTGCCTTCTTTCGTAATTCCATAATATTTTATCGTGCACACTTATTTTTAGTGCTTTATCCTCTAGTATGCTTTTCCAAATCTAGAAAAATTCACTTATTGATATAAAGCATTCTTGAAGAGAAAGATATTCCTTTACCTCCCTTGGATTGGAAAACAATTTAGCTACAATTTTTATTTATGAATAAGCTCAACATGAATTCTATGAGTCTCTAGTTTGGAATCCTCGATACTTGCCTCAACAGAGGGAATAATTGCATAATTTATTACAAGATCAAGTTATCGAAGCTCGAGATGTCCTCCTATCCATGGAACAAATTTATTGCAATACTTCTATCCTGGATTCTCACTGTGATATTTTGTTAAGGATTAATTCCCATAATTACTTAGCATTTGAGAGTCCTTTAAGTCTTTTTGAATGGTTTGATAGGTTCTTTAATTGGCCTAACTGGACTTTCCATGTCTCATTTGGAAATTCCTAATTGCATCCTATAGGTGATCCTTTAAATATTCCCTTTCAGTTTCTACCATCATGTTATTTGGATTTTGTGAAGAAATACGTTCCTACTAGAGAAGGAGCTTTCTGTAATGTCCTTTAAGAGAGCCTTCTTTAATAGAGGTATGTACAAACTCACTTGTTTTGGGAGATTGAGAATAGATTCACCCCAACTCGGTGTCTGATAGAAATGGATCTTCTATTGCATAGATCTCATGGCACTCCTTGGCCATACTATGCATTTGATAGATACTTAGTAATCTGTTATAATGTTCCACCTCCATTTACTTATTTCGAGCATGAATATTCTCCAAACTAGGATGTTGATAGCTTAGATTCAGATTGATAATATAATGGTTTTTCATCTATCATTGCTAATATGTCCATATCTTAATTTTGGTATCTTTGTATTCAAAGTACTTCTAATAAAGTATTCTATGTTTTGGTCCACTATTTTATGTTCCATTTTTCTTTAAAAAATAATACCACATACATGATGAGTTGATGATTTTCCTAATTTAAATAGCGTAGTACGACCATATGCTTTCAACCACAGCCTGAGTGGTCGGGTGGCATATCTTACTATCAAGTTGGGATACTCAGATTATTGGAGATGATTAGTGGAGTTCTGATATGGGTCTCCCAAAAATTTCATGTCAAGAAATGTATAAAGTTTTTGGTAAAATTTGGGGCGGTTTTCATGCCTAAATGTGTCCTTGCTTCCTTTCACCATACTTGGGTTTCCATGAATTTTAGAGTTATGGTCCTCCTCTAGCATATCGAATATTCAGGTTTTTGTGTTGCTATATGGCTTCTTCCACCATTTACTACACCTTAACCCCCAAAGTGTATTGTAACATTGATCAAAAATCGAAAAAAAAAAAACATTGTTTTTCTTATTTCATGGTCTTAAATTACTAGTAGTTAGTTTTCAATGGCTAACTTATATTCACTCGTGGTGATAATTCCTAAACTATATTTTAGTCATTTTCAACAAGATATTTATCTCTTTTTGGAATTTACCATCGAGTTCTCATATATAGAGGATAATACCACATGCGTCACTTCACATCTTGTTTTAGTGCTAAAATATCGCGAAGCACATCCATTAAGTTACAACAAAGAAAGTGGTATTTCTAACCGTGGTAAAGGTTCAGCTTTGTGATTATCTCTGGGTGAACTTTTACTGCTTAAAATAGTAATTTTCTTGAGTTCGTTTTATTTGGTATGTTCAGTCTCATGGCCTAAGGCCAAAATGTAAGAAAATTAAACATTCTTTTAATTATTTCACTAGCTCAAGTTGTTAGACACACTTGAAGATAAAGAGTAGGCAACCAAAAGACTTAGATGTCGAGTGATTTTCCAAAAGAGTCTAAGGTACACCACTTAAAATCCATATAGGAGGGTTCACTTAGCTCTTCCACTTTTGAACGACTATGGATCTACTTGTGGGAGAAAGGATCTCAAACATCAACAATCTTAAGAACTGACTTCATCCTTTCCAAGTGTGCATTGTTTTAAAATTGTGGAATTTATACTCTCGAGTTTAGTTTCATGCCCCAAGTATTTTCTAACCTAGACTTTCACTAGAGTCTATCATTTATCCTTGGACCTGATACAAATTGTAACGATCCCAATCGTTACTCCTTCCTATCCATAGAATTTTTTTTTTTTTACATATACAAACGTTCATATTCATATGGCAAAACCTAATCCATATCCTAAGATAGGCATATTCTATTCGTATTACAACTTTCAAGGCAAATAGCTTCACGAGCTATAGAGACTTGATCATAATATCTTTAAGTCGAAGTGATCAGCTTCCACGAAACCTTCATACCCCAATTGGTATGAGTACGCTAGCCAAGCATATTGGTTTCATCCCCTTATAAGGAGAAATCACCATTTGGTCCACCAAGACCAGGTGAGTGCCTTGAATATGGAGAACCACACCAATGGTAATCCATCGTGGATGAAATAACCACACCTATGGTTATTCATAAATCTTAGCTCTGATCCAATCTATCTAGAAGGGAGTTCTAATACTACTATATCACTATTGTGATAAGAATCCATGGAACGTCTATCTTTAATCCTCTTTAACACATTAGTACACCCTTGGTTAGGCAATACCTCTATTGAGTTCTTTACAAATGGACAATACTTGTCCCATGTGGGTGTAAATTTAATTCTTTAGTGTAGAGTGTAGGCTCTATCTTGAGTTTTTTTTCATATAAATATTTATATATAAAATATATGTAAACTTTTTAAATAAAAAAATTTAAAAAGTGAAAATATTATATATATATATAAGTAAATAAAAAAAAAGTAAAAACAATAAAAGTATAAATAAAAAGAAAAGTAGTGAATGAAGCCATGGTGCTTCATTCACCACGTTTTAGTTCATTTTTTAAAATAGTTTAAATTTAATGTTTTTTTTCTTTTTCTTTTTATTTCTTTTTTTAAAATAGTTTAACTTTATGCTTTTAATATAGTTTATTTTGTTACTTTGTTAAAAAAAAAACTAACTCAAGCTTTTTTTATGCATGTACGGGTAGATGAAAAACCTTAAAAGCTTCTTTAAATGTTTTTAGTATATTATTTTATTAGTATTTTTCTTTTCTTTGAAATGTTAAAAGTTAATTCACGTGTGTTATATGCAGGTAAGGTGGAAGGAGAATAAATGAAAGGAAAGAAAGACGTTATGGAAATCCAACGAAGGTTTTTGAGAAAAAAAATTGAAAACAAGAAAAGGAAAACCAAACAGCAGCATTGGAAGGAGAAACCAAGGGTTTGGAAACCTGAAATGAATGGTCATGAGAAAAGACTTTAAAAACCAGATGGATGCACAGAAAAAGGGTTGGATATTTTGAGATTTTTTTGGAGGACGAAGACATACCGCTGGGTCGATTTTTACCATTTGGGATGCCAACTTTGGGAATTTTTTTTTTTTGCATTTTAATGGAATATTGAATATCTTTTTGCAGAAATTAATTGGAAATGTCTCAAGTTTTATGCTTTTTTATGGTTAACTTGATTTTGTTTTCAGTTTATTGCACCCTTTTCCTTTGAAGCTCACACCGTATTAGATGTTGATTGCATGAAGTCGGGTCACTCTAATGTTGGTTTTATGCAGAATACTAATGCTTGCAGGAGAAATTCAGGGTTGCAGCATTTATGTTTTTCAATTTTTTTTAATTTTTTATTTTTCTAACTTTTTTTTGTTATTTTTTTTTTTAATTTTCAGATATTAAAATAAAAATTAAAAAAAATTAAAATGATAAAAATAATTACATGGATGTGAATAATGATGTAAAATCTAACATACGCAATAGATTCGGATTCATGCCGAGGTCATTTCAACTTCATACAAATTTTTGAAAATGGTTGTTTAATGTAGATTTTACTATTTCGAAATTTTATTTTTTCACATCTTGGACTCAAATCAGATTTTTTTCAGCTTCATATTTCTATTTGCAAGCATAAAATAAACTTTCCTTCATGAAAATTTCAATTTCATCGAAGGGGGTTAATTTTATGGCATTTCATAAGCTATATTTTTCGGGACCATTAATGCACCTATCTTTATGAAAATTTTGATTTCATTAAAGAGAGGTGATTTTATATGTTATATTAAAAGGCTATTTTTTTAACACATTAAATTATTATTCTTTATGAAAATTATTTCATTAAAGAAAGATAATTAAATGACATTTTAAAGCCTATATTTCAAGGCTATAAATTATTCTCTTTGTGAAAGTTGATTTCACCAAAGGGGAATAATTTATTATTCATACCAAAGGCTATATTTATCTTCATGATAATAATCTACATTTAATGATCCTACTTATCATTTAAGATTCACATTCATAGATAGATTTTAATCTTTACTTTCATGTTTAAAGTAGGATTTAATGCAAGGTAAAGCTTGATTAAAATCCACTTAATAAGAGAAGATAAAATCTACCTTAAAATCTGCAAGATAAAAAGAATTAAAGCACTACATCGTGGTCATATGAGGGTCAATTCACATTTACTTTTTTTTTGGTTTCATGAACAATCATTAAAGTAGCATGGTAAAATAAACCAACACATACCCCTTGTTTACAGTTATTTGCAATCACTAAGGTGTTCCTAGGTTTGAATTGATATATTTTTATTGAGATTACTAGTACACATGCAAATGCTAATATGGCGGAGACCTTGGAGAAGTTGTTTCTTTATATTATTTGCAAGAGAGGGTTTTGGGATCCAAATCCTAAGGGAGAGTGTAATTTAACAATTGGGTAAAATTAACACTCAATATTTTGGCACTAGAAGGAGGGCATGATGTGGTTTATTTTATTGTGATTTTAAATGCTATAGGGATTTAAGATGTGGAATATTTCATGCCCTATTGACTATTATTTTTAGACCTCTTTTAATACACAACATTGTGGTTCTAAAAATAGGGCATGAATTGCTATTCATTGATCTAACGCTTTTTGATTGTTCATACAGGAATAATGTGATTTGATATAATTTTGAAAACTTTTGAATTGCTAAATATTTCAAGTTCATATGATTAGCATATTTGGTTTCATCTCACACTCACACTTTGCGAGCTAGGAGGACTTTAATTGATTTAATTTATGGGTATTTAGATGCTAAATTGTTCATGTAACTTGAAATATTTATTTTACAAAAAATCGGTCTTGACTAATAAGGTTTTGTTTCCATATGATCACTTTCATTTGATTCTATCATTCTCTATTTTTTATGATGTGCTAAATGCTAATCTACTTTAAAATTTGTGAATGTGATTCAATTTCATGGTTTAATGGATACATATCTCTTGGTTGATGCTAACATGATCATGCATATGTTGTACATTTGAGATTGTTAGTCATTTTATGCTTATTTGTAAGAAACATTTATTTGACTAACACATTGGTTTTGAAGTTATTCTTTGAGTTTCACTAATGGCTACAAAAACGGGAAAGTGGTATGGGATGCATGATAATCCTTTGAACATTAGTGGAGATGCTCATGACTTACCCAAGAACAAGCTTTTTCCTAAGTTTAAGCACAATGGCATGATATTAGCCGAGGAGCACATTCAGTCCTATGTGGACATCCTAGTTATATGGAATGTTGAACATGAGGATGTGGCATGTATATTATTTCCTTGTATCCTAGATGAGGTGGAATATGATTGGTATATCAATTTACCCACTGGCTCTATTATGTCCTGGGCCCAATTAGAAACTGCTTTTATCAATCAATTTAGGTTGATCATTGATCCTGTCATGATTTATCAAAAAATTGCTTCTTGCAATAAGGAACCTAATGAGCTAGTGAGGACATTCAACATGATATTTCTAAATCTCTATACAATAGTGATTGATCCTCATACTATTGAGGAGAGTGGTGCTCTTCAAATATAGTTTGGGGCATTGGATCCCTTGTTTTCCATGTTCACTAGGACAAATCCTTTGGTTACTAATCTTGCCTCGGCCTACATGGAAGCTATGATTGTAGATCAACAATTAAGACCACAAGATTATGGGATGGAGAAATTGCCTATGGTAGGACAACTAAGGGCTTACAATCAAACCTAGGTGGTAAATCAAGCATGGGCACAACAAAATTTGATATCAAAAATTTTTCCCCACACTCAATTTTACCCTACCATACCTATGTATACTCCCACATGTACTTATACGAGTACTTCTATACATCCAACTACTCCATCATAGTTAGATAATAATGGGGTCATTCATGGATCCATTACAACAAGTGTCCAAGCTTTGTCTATTGATATAAATCCAACTAATCCTACTACTTCTACAACTTAACACAATAAGATTGTATCAAAAGCAAAATAGAAAAATAAGGTGGTTAAGAAGTTAAGTAGAGATGTAGTTCCATCACAAAAATGATAACATCAATGTATGCATCTAAATCATCCTAGGAAGAAAATTTATAATTCTAATATTAATGATATTTCATGTTATGTTCCTTTAAGTGATAGAAGAGATTTTGATGTGACTTACATTGAAGTAAATGCCTATTCATAATGTCTTGAAGAGCATGAATATTTTGGAGAAGAAATTTTATGGATGGGTAACAAGAAGTTGGAACCAAAAGATCAACATTTTGTTTCAGAAAGAAAATATCTAGAATCATTACCCACAAATGAGGATTGGGATGAACAAACCTATGAGGATATAAATTGGTCATGTGTACTCGCAAAGGAAGATTAGAGTGACTATATGGAGAAATATCTGAAAATTGATTCCATTATAGAAGCTCCTAAGCCATCGAAAGTGGTTGAAAGTGAACTTGAAATAGAATCAATAAATAAATTTGAAGACATAACATAATTTCACCACTTGTTCTCGAAAGATAATTTGAATGATATTGTTGAAACTAATGGCCAAGAAGATCTACACCTTCCAAATTGTGATAAAATTGAATCATGAGTTACTAATTTAGATTATGATAGCCTCACAAAATTTAATTCAATAAATAACCCAATTTTGGAAATAATTGAACCATCTAGGGAAGGTGAAGATGAATTGGATGAGAAACATGTTGATGAATCGTAATATGATGAAGAAGTACTTGAGCATCACAATTTTGTTTTGGAATATTATTACTATAATTATTGGAAGAAATGGGAAGAATATGCTCGCTCTAAATATTCGAATGAAATTTTTGTGTCGATTGATATGCAGGATAATAGGATTGTTTTCTCGTATGAGGATATTATAAATCATGTACAATTTGAGAAAGTTTTGGAAGAGAGATTCGAATCTCATTAAATTTTTGAAAGTGATAAGGATTCTACAAACATGAATAAAGAAGAAGAATTATTTTCTTTGGATTCCTTTGAGGGAAAGAAAATTGAAAATATTGATCCACTTATTGGTTCTACAATGTCTATGCCATATCAAAACGAGGAAATTTTAGAACCTGAATGGTTTGGGTTTGATATCACTGATGATCCAATTAAAAATATTACGTTATCTGAAACAACCCAAGTGATTGACTATGGAGATGTGTTAGCTGACCCACCCCTATATAGACAAGACTTATGGTTTGAAAGTGATGGACATGTTTTTAATTGGGTACCTAAGTTTGGTGTCTTTGATAAACAGGTCATGGAGAAAGAAAAAATGCTACATGATGATGATGATGAATTTCATGAGGAAAAAGAGGAAGTTCCAAATCCTCTTCAAGTAATGGTAAATGGAAAAGTGCCAAAGGTAAAATCTCACCTTTTAGGTTCCACCATTCGAAATGCAAGAGAAGGTTTGTCTAATGGATTGATGGATTTAAATACTATCAATGATGAAATGTTATTTGTGGTTGACAAAGAATTTGACATAATTTCTCCTCACACCACTAATGATATTGTTTTATTGAATGAAAATGAAGTTGGTATGCTTGAAGTGTTAAATCAAGTTCATAATCAATTAGTAACAGAATCTAGGATAAAAGCTTATGATGATGCTCATTTAATAAATATCGTAGGAGCTTACAAATGGTTACATGAATTTGATTGGTATACAAATTTGAAAAATGATTTGGCTTTAAAATTTGTAGAAATAGGTTCATATTTGCAAGATCTCATATCTAAAAATGAAAGCTTATTTCTACACCATAAATGGAATTGCAAAATTGACATCTTAAAGAATAAACATGAAAGAATTGAAGATCAATTATTGTATAATCAACTTGAGAACTTGAAACTCCACCATAATATTATTAAAGGAACTAAATAAAATTGGTATGGTGGGAGGGGTAAGATGAATATTGTTGCAATGTTTGGACTAATCTTGTTTTGTTTGGTTCATACAAATTTTGGCATGCGTATCACATTATATATCTGTTGAAATGTTCTAATCATGTTTGGGATCCTGGAAAGTGATAGTTCAAATTTTTGCAGCATCTTGTATCATATTGTACATTTGTATATAGTTTTAGTTTTTGCTTTTGTGCTTTGTCCATGATTTTTAGGTTTGGATTTAGTTTTGGTTTGTTTTTTTAGTTTTGTGTGTTAGGTTGTTCCCTTTTTTTGAGGTGATGTTTTTTGGTTGCCAACTTTTGGTCTCTAGCCCATTTGCATGTTTCTTTGCTTAGTAGGAGGAGCACCTGATTTGAAAAACTGATGAACCCAAGAAAAGGGGGATGAGTTATTTGGTGATCATGCTCAGATGTTGGGACTAAAATGGTGGAAAGTGGAACAATCGAAGATTATCCCAAGCTCCACATGGGACCCACGCACACATTCAATGGTGTTTCTAAAAGTAAGAAGTATGAAGTTATCTTGATTATGCAACCCTAGGCAAAAATCTAAAATGCTCCACTTTGGCTTTCTAACCTAGTGAGACTTGATGCTTTTGTAAGAGTTCATTAGTATAAGCGATGCAACAGAATTTTTGAAGTCTATCATCTAGTTTAGGAAAACTCCATCGGGGCTATAGATGTTTAACTGGTTGTGGGGCCCTTTATAGGCAAAGCTTGATACTTAGAAAGAGAGAAAAAAAAATATTAAAAAGAGAGAGAAAAGAATAAAATAAGAGAAAAAAAAAGAGATGAAAAAAAAGAAAAAAATAAAAAAAAGAGAACAAGCGTTATAAATCTTGACACACCTAGGATAGATGGGCTTTGCAAACCATTAACCTAAACATGGGTAAGTTATATAAACCTCACTGGGGCTATAGACTCCTAACTTGCACTGGGGATCTGTTTCTAAAAGTTTTCATTTCAAGAGTTGTACTTCATAGCCTAATGAAGAAAATGATGATGGAATTTGGAGGATTTTCAAAAATGCAAGAAATAAATCACGTTTGCACACACTGAGCAAAGGCAGATGGATTAGTTGTTTTCATTATGAAGCTATTTACCCCCACCTTCTTGGGACATTGCTAAATTATTATGTCTCACTAATATTATGTGTTTTTGTTTTAGGTTGGGTTCTTGCCGAAATGCTAAGGAATATTTCCCATCAGAGTCACCATTTGTTATGGCCATTCCACAACTAGCCCCAATAATTGGGGACCCACTTTTTAATTTTTGTGTTTGGGTATTTTTGTTTTATTTTGAGTGTCTAGTGGATTGGTTAGGTTCCTCCTTGTTTTTTGTTGTTTTGGTTAATTTTAATGTTTTGTATTAAATCAATTCAAACATAAAATAAAATTTAATATAAAAGAGAAAGCAAGTAAAATAAAAACAAAATTAAATAATTTTTTATATATATATATATATATATATATATATATATATATATATATATATATATATATGTATATATATATATATATGTAAAAACAATAAATATATAAATAAAAATAAAAGTAGTGAATGAAGCCATGGTGCTTCATTCACCACATTTTAGTTCATTTTTTTAAATAGTTTAAATTTAATGTTTTTTTTTCTTTTTCTTTTTATTTCTTTTTTTAAAATAGTTTAACTTTATGCTTTTAATATAGTTTATTTTGTTACTTTGTTTTTAATAAAAAATCTAACTCAAGCTTTTTTGATGCATGTACAGGTAGATGGAAAACGTTAAAAGCTTCTTTAAACGTTTTTAGTATATTATTTTATTAGTATTTTTCTTTTCTTTGAAATGTTAAAAGTTAACACATGTGTGTTATATGCAGGTAAGGTGGAAGGAGAATAAAGGAAAGGAAATAAAGACGTTATGGAAAGCCAATGAAGGGTTTTGAGAAAAAAAATTGAAAACAAGAAAATGAAAACCAAACAACAACATTGGAAGGAGAAACCAAGGGTTTGGAAACCTGAAACGAATGGTCATGAGAGAAGACTTTAAAAACCAGATGGATGCATAGAAAAAGGGCTAGATATTTTGGGATTTTTTCGGAGGAGGAAGGCATACCGCTGGGCCGATTTTCACCCTTTGGGATGCCAACTTTGGCCATTTTTTTTCTGCATTGTAATGGAATATTGAATATCTTTTTGCAACAATTAATTGACAATGTCTCAATTTTATACATTTTTTATGGTTAACTTGATTTCATTTTTAGTTTATTGCACCATTTTCCTTTGAAGCTCGCACCATATTAGATGTTGATTGCACAAAGTCGAGTCACTCTAATACTAGTTTTATGTAGAATACTAATTCTTGCAAGGTCTATGGAGAAATTCGGGGTTGCAGCATTTATGTTTTTCATTTTTTTAAATTTTATATTTTTCTAACTTTTTTTTTGTTATTTTTTTTTTTAATTTTTTGATATTAAAATAAAAATCGAAAAAAATTAAAATGATAAAAATAATTACATGGATGTGAATAACGATGTAAAATCTAACATACACAATAGATTCGGATTCATTCCGAGGTCATTTCGACTTTATACAAATTTTTGAAAATGGTTGTTTGATGCAGATTTTACAATTTCAGAATTTCATTTTTTCACATCTTGGACTCAAATCAGATTTTTTTCAGCTTCATACTTTTTATTTGCAAGCATAAAATAAACTTTCCTTAATGAAAATTTCAATTTCATTGAATAGGATTAATTTTATGGCATATTATAAGCTATCTTTTTTGGGACCATTAATGCACCTATCTTTATGAAAATTTTGATTTCATTAAAGAGAGGTGATTTTATATGTTATATTAAAAGTGTAAAAATCGAACCAATTTGTTTATTGAAAATTATGCAGTTTAAATAAGACTGCAATAACAAGAATTTCCGGAGGTTGCCAAACCAACCAGCGTACAATAGCATGTTGTTATAACAAAATAACAAATGCATAAATAAGACAAATAATGAAATAACTACGCTAACATCCCCCCTTATTACATTATTTGGGTAATAGGATGACTACTAGCTATACTAACATCCCCCCTGATTACATCATTTTGCAATACAAAGAGAGCTGCGAAACAATTCAAATTTGACACATGCAAGTGCCTTAGTGAATATGTCTGCAACTTGAGCATCGGTGGGAATGTGCTGAAGCTGAATTCGGTGCTTTGGAACTTCATCTCGAATGAAATGACATTGTGTTTCAATGTGCTTTGTTCTTTCATGATGGACTGGATTCTTGACGAGGTTCAGAACACCCTGATTGTCGCAAAACAAGTGTATTGGAGATTTTGATGGATGGCCCATACTTGTCAGAATGCGACGCAACCATATCACTTCGCACACGCCTTCACGTGCGGTGTGATACTCTGCCTCTGTTGATGAAATAGAAACCACCTATTGCTTCTTGTTGTGCTAAGAGACAGGACCGGATACCAGATGAAAAATGTATCCAGAAGTTGACTTGCGATCATCAAATGATCCAGCATAGTCGGAGTCCGTGTATCCTTGCAAGAAGAATTTGTTGTTCCTCTTGTATTCTAGGCCATATTCTATTGTGCCACGGACATAGTGAAGAACACATTTTGTTGCTTTCCAATGAGTGGTCTTAGGCTCCTACATGAACCTCGAAAGATAGTTGACAGCAAATACGAGATCTAGCCTAGTATTGGTCAGATATATGAGACTCCCAATCAACTGTCGATAGAGAGTACCATCTACCTGAGGTGAATCATCATATCATGATAACTAAAGTCCAGTCTCCATCGGAGTTGCCATTGGCTTGCAATTAGTCATGCGATATTTTTCTAGCAATGTCTTGGCATATTTTTTCTGAGACACTTTGATGGAGTGCTCCTTCTGGCTGAATTCTAGACCAAGACAGTAATGGAGAAGTCCGAGATCTGTCATCTCAAAATATTTACACAAGTTTCTTTTGACAGTAGAGATCATAGTTTTTGAACTCTCTATAATGAGCAGATCATCAACATAGAGTACAAGCAACACTATCTCAGAACCCTGTTTCTTGAAATAGAGGTTTGCATCTGACGGACATCTCTTAAATCCATGCTGCATAAGGTGATTGTCCATTTTTATATACCAAGCTCGTGGAGCTTGTTTCAGACCATATAAGGATTTGACCAATTTGCAAACCTTCTGCTCTTGGCCTTCCACTTCAAATCCTTCCGGTTGAGTCATGTAGACTTCTTCTTGGAGATCACCATTTAGAAAGGCACTTTTGACATCCATCTGGTGAAATTTCCACCCATATTGTGCTGCCATAGCACACATAACCCGAATTGTGGTCATCCGAGCAGTAGGTGCAAAATTTTCCTCGTAGTCAATGCCTTCCTTTTGAGCATAGCCCTTTGCAACAAGACGGGCCTTATGCTTATCAATTGTTCCATCTACCTTGTACTTGACTTTATATACCCATTTGCAGCCAATGGGTTTCTTTCCATGCGACAGATCAACAAGCTTCCAAGTTTTATTTTTCATCAAAGACTCATACTCTGTATCCATAGCGGCCTTCCACTGAGGCTCACTAAGAGCATCTTGCACTGATGCAGGTTCAAGATCATCTATGGTAGACATGAACGCCCTGTCATCATCAATATCCATATCCTCTGCTTCTGTATGTGGAGTTACAGAAAGTTCCTCAAAAGATTGACAAAGATCATCAACCTCACCACTTTCTTTGGCTTCTTTTTCCTTTTGAGCCATACTGCGTGTACGAGGTCTATCCAAGTTCAAATTGGGAGGAGTGGATAAATTTGCGTCTTCGATTGTATTTGTACACCATTTTGGATTCTTCTTCGATGGTGTTGAAGAAGATGTAGAAGGACCTCCTGTCTCGTGTTGACAAAGGAATCTTCTCTTCCTTAGATTCCACAAGATCTAGGTGTACTTTAGATGTGCTCTGTGATGTTAAAGCTTCATCAAAGACAACATCTCTGCTGACATGAATTTTCTTGGTCAAAGGATCTATTAAATGATATCCTTTAGAGTGCTCATAATAACCAAGAAAAATACATCTCAGTGTTTTCTCATCTAGCTTCTTCCTTTTCTCTTTCGGTATGTGCATGAAAGCGTGACATCCGAAAATACGTAGATGAGATATGGAGGGTTTTCGACCACTCCATGCTTCCTGTGGAGTCATTCCTTTTAGGGCCTTTGTGGGTGCCCTATTCAACAGATATATTGCAATGGTGACAGCTTCTGTCAAATATTGTTGCCCAAAAGTAGCTCCTGCGAGCATACAATGAACCATTTCCATGATAGAACGGTTCCTTCTCTCAGCAACTCCATTTTTCTGAGGATTATAGGCAGTTGTTAACTGTCTCTTGATTCCATGCTTATCTAAGAATGCAAAAAATTCTTTAGAGGTAAACTCCCCCCCTTGATCTGAGCGGAGGGTTTTAATAGAAGCTCCTGACTCCTTCTCAATGTATTTCTTGAACTACTGGAAGAATGCGAAAGCTTCGGATTTCAGTTGGAGAAAGAAAACCCACATCTTTCATGAGTAGTCATCTACGAATAACTGAAAGTACCTCTTCCCTCCACAACTATTGGGTGTGAAAGGACCGCACAGATCGGTGTGAATTAACTCCAGAGGTTTTTGTGCTCTTGTTGAGCTCTTCTCAAATGGTACTCTATGCTGCTTTCATGCCAAGCAGTCGAGCACACCGGCAATGTGGCGTAAAGGGAAGGAAGACCCTTTACCATCTCATACTTACTAAGCTCAAGTAAGTAGCCAGAACTAATATGCCCATATCTCTTGTGCCATAGGGAAGTTGCCTCCTTCGTAGAGACAGTCATGGAAACATGTGGAGTAGAGATAGCATCTAGGGCAAATAAGCCGTGCTTATATGAAGTTGTTGCAATCTGCTTACCCTTCCTGGTAATAGTACAACACTTCTTGCCATTCTCAACATGAAAGTTGACAACCATATTTCTATCCAGGATTTGTGTGACTGACAACAAATTGTTAGCCAATCCTGGAACATAGAGGACTTTGTCAATATGACACTTGCCATCAAGAAGAGTGACTGAAACTGTACCCTCTCCCTGAACCATGTAGGTTTTATCATCAGCAATGGTGACAGGTTGCCCTCTTTGGCCACGAATGATTCAAACCATGATCTGTCGCTAGTCATATGTTTGCTAGCTCCAGAATCGACATACCAAACAGGATCCCTCTGTGTGGAATCTATGGTAGTCATGAGCACCTTGTGTGCCCATTCGTAATCTGAGTCAGATTCTTCAATAGCAACATTCACCTGGGGTTGCTTGTTTTTATTTTGTGGTTTGTTTTGGCCTCTCTGCTTGTTCTTATGCCAACACCTGTTGGTGTCATGGTTGTATTTCTCATAGATCTTGCACCACCTCTTCTTCTGTTGAGGTTATTTTCCTTTTCCTTTCGTATCCTGTTGAGAATTTCCTCCTTTCTGAAAGTTGCATCCTTTTTGCCCATTACATTTCTTCCTAGAACCCTGTCTGTTGGTGTATAGGGCTGTATTGGAAGAATCATCCTTGTGAAGTTTGTGTGCCTCCTGTTGTTGAAGCAGATTGACCAACTCGATGTAGGTAATTTGTCGTTGAGACACCTGGATGGAGGTGATAAACATATCAAATGAAGAAGGTAAAGCTCTCATCACAATTGAAATGAGAAGCTTTTCGTCCACGGGATCTCCCAAAGAATTCAATTTCTCTTTCAATTCAGACACTTTGCACAGAAAGAGTTCCACTGTTTCACCCTGTCTCAAACTCAGGTTATGAAGTTGTTGTTGAAGATGCAGAATAGTGGAATCATTCTTTCCCTCATATATGGTTTTAATGGAATCTCATGCCTCTTTACCACTTGCTTTGTCAGCTATATGAGGTTGCACTTCATCTGAAATAGCAAAAAAAATGAGCACCTTTGCTCGACTGTCTTTCTTGTCAAAAGCTATCTGATCAGCAGTAGGAGTTGTGGATCCTGATGCTGGTGAAGGCCTAGGTGTTACTCTAGTAACAATATCCCATAAATCTTCCATTTGGAGAATTGCCTTCATCTTATGTTTCCATGGTGTATAATTTGGACCTTTCAATAACTGATGTGGATCAGTCATCAACTTTGCAACAACGGCCATAGTGAAGGTTCCTTATAACACCAATTGGTACCCCTTTCGATATACCTTTTTCTAGGTCGTTATACTATAAAAAATACCCGCCCTTACGTGAGGGAAACTATAGGTATTTAGAAAGATCAACAAAAATCACCCGCCCTTACGTGAGGGAGATTATCGTGAGGGAGATTATAGGTGAGTTTTAGAGATCATACGATACGTGGAAAATAAGAAGTACTGAAAGGGAATCGCGTCGTTGATGGAACCTACCATAGAAGATTCTTCTCATGCATGGGGCATAACTTCCCCTAAACACTATGAAGAATACTTCGTTAGGATTTATGCCTAAACACAAGAGCGATTAAGGGTAGTGGATGGAGTAAAAAAATGCAAAAATGGCAAACTTATCTCTCCCCGATGATTTATAGAGAACAAGCTCAGACGTCGTTGTAGCAGCTATATTAGGCGGCGGATACAGTAGCGCAATCACGACAGCTTTACCTATAAGTGCTGGCTAGAGGTATCACAAATACCGAATGTTGCAGTGCAATAAATTGCACGGATGGGTTTTAATTATTCTGGGGACTTAGGGAGTGAATTTGCTTTTAATTTTTAATGTTATAGTGCAAAAATGAAATATGCAACATACAACATAAAAACTGCCCACAAGAATTAACCCTCCAGGTGTCGGACACAGCCGAAAATGCACCTTTACAATAATGCCAAAAATTTGCTTTTTTCAGAAAATTACTCACATTCCCCCTTTGATTTTTTGAAAAAAAATATCCCCTCTTTCTTCAGAAATTGCCTCCCCTTTTTTTTTTTTAATATTTTTACCGCTAAGGTTAATAAAAAATTAATTTTCACTATAGTAAAAAAAAAAATTTAATTTTTACTATAGTAAAAATAATTAAAAAAATTTAATATTAACCTTAGGTAAAAAAAAATTAAAAAAAATAATTAAATTTTACCTTAGGGGAGTGGAAGGGATTTGAACTCCTGACTGCTGGGTTCCCGGAACCCACCACGCAGCTCACTTGCCAGTGAGCCCGTGGGCTGATCTGGGAGGAGAAAGCCGGATCAAGCTAAAAAAACACCTCCGACACCTGCACCCCATCTGTCAACTTCCCTCTGCTGCTTGGTCACGACTCCACAGTCGCGCACACGTCCACAGTCATGTGGCGCGTGACGGGGGGGTTTAATAAAAAATTCTCGGGAGGGGGGGCGCGAGGCGCGCGCGTTCCGCGCTGCGCCTGCGCGTCAGCGCGTGACGGGGGGGGGGTTTAATAAAAAATTCCTGAGAGGGGGGGTGCGCGGTGTGCGCGTTCCATGCTGCGGCTGCACGTCAACCAGGGGGGGTTGGACGCACTCGTGCATTCCGCATTGCGTTTGCATGTCAGCGGGGCGGGGGGCGCGTGCTGGACGCGCCTGCGTTCCAGCGGGGGGGTTGCTATACGCGACTGCGTTCCAGCCGGGGGGGCTGGATGCGCTTGCGTGCGTTCCAGCGACGTCCGCTATCTGTGGGAGGGGCCTCCCCTCCCTTCTGTCGCGCGTGGATGCACGACGACTGTCGCACGTCTGCGCGCAATAATTTTTTTTTTTTTGTTTGTTTTAAAAAAAATTGGCTGCAAATACAAGTCGTGCAGCAAACCAAATTTTTTTTTAATAAAAACAACTGCACAATGCGTCCTCTCCCCAGAACAGCAGAAAAAAAATGCGTCCTCTCCCCAGCATAGTAAAAAAAAAAAAAAATTGCGTCCTCTCCCCAGCACAGCTTTCCTGCAAAAAAAATTGTCGTAGCAATCTGGCTCTGATGCCATGTATAAATCGAACCAATTTGTTTATTGAAAATTATGCAGTTTAAATAAGACTGCAATAACAAGAATTGTCGGAGGTTGCCAAACCAACCAGCGTACAATAGCATGTTGTTATAACAAAATAACAAATGCATAAATAAGACAAATAATGAAATAACTACGCTAACAAAAAGACTATTGTTTTAACACATTAAATTATTATTTTTTATGAAAATTATTTCATTAAATAAATATAATTAAATGACATTTTAAAGCTTATATTTCAAGGCTATAAATTATTATCTCTTTATGAAAATTGATTTCACCAAAGAGGAATAATTTATTATTCATACCAAAGGCTATATTTATCTTCATGATAAGAAGCTACATTTAATGAGCCTATTCATCATTTCAGATTCACATTTATAGATAGATTTTATTCTTTACTTTCATGTTTAAAGTAGGATTTAATGCAAGGTAAAGCTTTATCAAAATCCACTTAATCAGAGAAGATAAAATATATCTTAAAATCTACAAGATAAAAAGAATTAAAGCACTACATCGTGGTCATATGAGGGCCAATTCACATTTACTTTTTGTTTGGTTTCATGAACAATCATTAAAGTAGCATGGTAAAATAAACCAACACATGCCCCTTGTTTATAGTTACTTGCAATCACTAAGGTGTTCCTAGGTTTGAATTGATATATTTTTATTGAGATTACTAATACACATATGTAAATGCTAATATAGAGGAAACCTTGGAGAAGTTGTTTCTTTAAATTATTTGCAACAGAGGGTTTTGGGATCCAAACTCTAAGGGAGAGTGTAATTTCACAATTGAGTAAAATTAACACTCAACAATTCCCATCAGATAAGCAACTTCCTGTAGTGTCCTTTACCAGAGCCTTCTTTATCAGAGGTATGTACAGACTCACTTGTTTTAGGATATTGAGAATAGATTCACTTTGACTCGGTGTCTAAAAGAAATAGATATTCTATTGCATAGATCTCATGGCACACCTTGGACATACTATACATTTGATAGATACTTATTAATCTGTTATAATATTTCACCTCCATTTATTTATTCCAAGCATAACGGTTCTCCAAACCAGGATGTTGATAGCTCAGATTCGGATTGGCAATATAATGATTTTTCATCTATCATTGTTAATATGTCCAGATCTTAATTTTGGCATCTTTGTATTCAAAGTATTTCTTAATAAAGTATTCTATGTTTCATTCCACTATTTGATGTTCCATTTTCCTTTGTAAAATAATACCACATACATGATGAGTTGATGCTAATTTAAATAGCTTAGTATGCCCTTATGCTTTCGACCACCACCCGAGTGGTCGGGTGGCATACCTTACTATCAATCTAGGATACTCGAATTATTAGAGCTAATTGGTAGAGTTTTGATATAGGTCTCCCCAAAATTTCATGTCAAGAAATGTATGAAGTTTTGGGTAAAATTTGGGACGGTTTTCATGCCTAAATGTGTCCTTGCTTCCTTTCACCATACTTGGGTTTCCATGACTTCTAGAGTTATGGTCCTCCTCTAGCATACGAAGCTTCAGGTTCTAGTTTTTCTAGATGGATTCTTCCACAATTTCCTACACCTTAACCCCCAACGTGTATTGTAAAATTCATCAAAAATAAATTAAAGAAAACATTGGTTTGCTTATTTCATGCTCTTAAATTACTAGTAGTTAGTTTTCAATGGCTAACTTATATTCACTCGTGGTGATAATTCCTAAACTAAATTTTAGTTATTTTTGATAAAATCTTTATCTATTTATGGCATTTACCATCTAATTCTCATATATAGAGAATAATACCACATGTGTCATTTCGTGTCTTGTTTTAGTGCTAAAATATCATGAAGCACATCCATTAAGTTACAAAAAAGAAAGTGGTATTTCTAATTGTGGTAAAGGTTCAAGTTCATTATTATATCTAGGTGAACTATTACTACTTAAAATAGTAATCCACCCAAGTTCATTGTATTTGGTATGTTTAGTCTCATGGCCTAAGGCCAAAATGTAACAAAAATTAAATATTTTTTTAATTATTTCACTAGCTCAAGTTTTTAGACGCACTTGAAGATAAAGAGTAGGCAACCAAAAGACTCAGATGTCAAGTGATTTCCCAAAAGAGTCTAAGGCACACCACTTAAAATCCATATAGGAGGATTCTCTTAGATCTTCCAATTTTGAATGACTGTTGATCTACTCATGGGAGAAAGGATCTCAAACCTCAGTAATCTTAAGAACTAACTTCATCCTTTCCAAGTGTGCATTGCTTTGAAATTGTGGAATTTATACTCTTGAGTTTAGTTTCATGCCCCAAGTATTTACTAACCTAGACTTTCACTAGAGTATATCAGTTAGCCTAGGCTCTGATACCAACTGTAACGACCCCAATCATTACTCCTTCTTATCCGTAGATTTTTATTTTTTTACATATACAAATGTTTATCTTCATATGGCAAAACCTAATCCATATCCTAAGATAGGCATATTATATTCGAATTACAACTTTCAAGGCAAATAGCTTCAAGAGCTATATAGACTCGATCAGAGTCTCTTTAAATAGAAGTGATCATTTTCCATGAAACCTTCATAACCAAATTGGTATGAGTACACTGGCCAAGTGTACTGGTTTCATCCCCTTATAAGGAGGGATAACCATTTGGTCCACTAAGACTAAGTGAGTGCCTTCAATATGGATAACCACACCAATGGTAATCCATCATGGATGCAATAACCACACCTATGATTATTCATCAATCTTAGCTCTGATCCAATATTTCTAGAAGGGAGTTCTCAGACTACTATATCACTATTGTGATAAGAATCCATGGAACGTCTATATTTAATCCTCTTAAACACATTAGTACACCCTTGGTTAGGCAATCCCTCTATTGAGTTATTTACAAATGGACAATACTTGTCCCATGTGGATGTAAATTTAATTCTTTAGTGTAGAGTGTAGGGTCTATCTTGGTTTGTAAATCAAGGTCAATGTGCCATCTTGAGAATCTCATTCCACAATATAATCTCAACTATACCAACTTGAGTGCATTTAATCCATGAAGCAAGATTCTTTACATATTATCCTTAGGTTTGAAGTTCTACATGAGGCTTCTTCTTAAACAAGGTTTGTGTTCCATTCAATTATAGATGCTTAATGATTAGAATAGCATAAATTCAATTATCCCTTTTTGAATTGACATATAATCAGTGTTGTGTGTGGAAAGGTACATCAAACAAATTCTATTGATTCATTAACACATTTAAGTAGGCATACATCCTTAAAATGAGATTATTATTTGAGAAATACTTCCTACTAACACCACTCATCATCATCCATTACATTCTAAAGATAAGTGAAACAATTGAATTACATTAAATTATCATCATAACAAAAATTGAGTATACTTTTCTAACATCCATACATACTTAACCTATTGAAAACTTAGCATACATTGCAGTGCATGAAAATAAACATCACATATAACATTTATCATTTTTATTTCGAACATAAAAGCAACATCCACAAGATATCATAAAGCAAACCACAAAACAAAGTGAAACAAGGATTTATCCTAGGAAACCCTGACGGGAAAAACCCATCCTCCAAAATATTTTCTTTCTCATTTTCATAAACTCAAATGGTAAATATTACAATCATAGTAGGGCATCTACAAGACCTTCTTCTCAAATATAATACAACAATCCCTTTTAAACTCTTGATGTAATTAAGAAATCATCCAATTCCTTTTTCTAAAACATCAATATGAATTTCACCATACCATTAAGGAATCTCTAGTACCTTTAGGTTCTTTTTTTTTTAACATATTACATTGTTCACGAAAGTCATTGGAGTTATATTTTAGAGATATCATATTTCAAGGGAACTCTATAAATCACCTCAAGAGTGAATTCTAAATTCATTCTTCATAATTGACACAAGGTCATTGAATTAAAATCCCATACCTTTAATTCATGATAACCATTCTTATAGTAATCAAAGTTTGTTTTGTTTCTACATAAAATTTGTTTTCCATTAAAACAATTCATGGTCCATAGTTTAATTAATAAAGTGGTAACTATAATCTTATTTTGCTTATCTCAAGTTCCTTCATCGAGTATAGAATTAAGTTCTTGTATATATATATCTAAATACTCATTAAAATTTTAGTTGGATTAATTTAATTCTATCACTAAGCGTTTATTCTTTCTATTGGATTTACATATAAATACTAGATCCTTAGTTTAGGCACAATGGGGTAAAATAAAGCCAATACTTAAGCAATTAGACTTAAAACCTTTTTACCTTATAATGAGTTTACGATATTAATTTTGGTCTTGTAATCCAAAATAACTTATCGAGTGTAAGTTATGTTCTTATAATATATATTTTCTCCTCTTGCTCTAAGAATCTATACCTACCATAACTTATACTATTCAGACACTCTAAAGTTTCCAAGAGGCTATTTATATTTATGTATGGTTGGTATAACATGTACCTTGATCTAGAGCATCATTGATTACAATGGTTTATGGATCAAAGCTTTTGTTAGAACCCGATCGCTCCAGTCCACATCTTATGTTTGAACGGTTACGAATTGGTAAGCTTTAGGGTATATTTCATTTGAGTGTTGATCCTTCTCTCTCAATTTTACTTAAGGATAGTCAATTTCGTCAGATGCTACAGATGGCGTTGCTATAAAAATTTCATCCACATTTTGGATCATTCTAGTAGAGGTTCTTAGAAGGGTATTAATATTTTCCTACCAGATGGTCTTCATCTATTTAAATGGTAATCTAATAGTCAATCGACAGGTGTCCATCGATTCTGTCAATCATGTGTGCCCATATTATAAGGAGAGGGTAAGCAGTGCTCTGGTTTTCTCCCAAAATTAGGTAATCTAAGACATAAAATGGTATCTTAGGCTCTTGGTACAAGATTAGAGGGTGATCTTACAATCTTTGTGATGACTTAATTTCATAGGAACACATGGTACTTTCGGTGGTCACAAATATTGCGCACTACAAAAGTAAGGTGATTATGCAGTACCCAAAGGATACCCCATTTCTAATATCTACACTCAAAAAACATTGCTTCGGTGAGTGGCAATGTTTGGGTTTTATAGATGGCATATAGAACATCGTAGGATTTTGACATAAATGATGCTCTCAATTGACAGGATTGCAACGGATAACCCTACATAGAACCTAAAGTAAAATGATTTTACAAGAGATTTTAATCCAATATTCAATCTGCAAAGGTCTTACTAATGATAGAACCATGAAAAAATTAGGTAGTGAAGGATATTTGTTTTGCATAGATGTTTGGATAGTAATCCTCTTCTCTACAATGACAAAGAATCCCCTACTGAGATGTATTCATAATAATATCCTCAAATGAAGAATGTAGGACAATATTTAGGGTGTCATTAAAATAGCAAAGTGACAGGAGGCTTTAGCCACTAAACAAATCATACATCAGTGCAATTAATACAGTATATTGGTAACCATTAAAATACACCCAACGGTGGAGACAGTTTAGGTTAAAATATTTAGGGTCAATCTATTACAGTGAACCCTTTTTGCTTTGGTCGAACGCTATTGATAGTGTGCTAAGGGCTATTGGTCATAAAACAATGCATATGGATTATGAAGATGAATGTCGTATATTGTGATACTAACGACCTCAAGGGCCTCTACATATATATAGCAAAGACTATTAGATTTGTAGCCCATGGATAATATCTAGCTTGTAAGTTGTCGAATGATTTCTTCATTTATAATGGTCACAAAAGCCTGAGACTTTTCTAGGGTAAATCTACCTTGTGGCTAAGGTGCGACTCTCCATCTAGGTCGATAGCAGATGTTTGGAATAAAAAATAGAAGCATACTTCCTATGCATAGAAGGTAAATATCACACCCTTTATGAGTTTCCTACAAGTGGAGAATAGCCATCAAACAGAGGTCACATAGATATTTCTGGTATCGTTATGTTATTATTACAGATCTTACTATTCCAAATGGTGATGGTTTATAGGGTACACAAAAAAGTTTATACAACAACTATTATAATCCCTCTTTCATGTTAACCTACTCCTAACCTCCATTGGTCGATTCAAAGTATACATATCGACCCTTTATCCTATGTATTTCATCCAAATATTTTATAAGCATGGGTCCTGCCCCCATGCCTCGCAGAGTTTATAAGTTATTTAATATCAAGTTCACTTAATAGTTAGTGTTGCACTTTGTTTATGCTAAGGCCATTTGGCCTATGCTTTATTCTATATCTAGAATTATTTGTTAACTTAAAGCTAGGGAGCACATTATTTAAGCTAAGGTGGCTTGGCCTATACCTTATTTTATATTTAAAATAATTTAATAACTAGAAGTTAGTGGAGCTCTTCATTAAGGCCGCTTATGCTTTATTCCAAGTATAAATTAACTTGACACTTTCCAAAATCTTAATCTGATTTCTTAGTCCTGATGCAGGAATACGTACATAGGTCGAACATGATTTTCATATTCTATGACAATGCTGAAGTATTAAATTGAAAATTTGTAGAGGTGCATGATTTCTAAAATGGAATTCAAGCATACATAATCTATAATGTGACCATTACTTGCACATCATATAGAAAATTTTTACCACATATTATAAATGAGAGAGATCCAACCCGGTTTCTTTTGAGACCTCCAAGTGTTCTTCCCTTAGCCCATCTTCATTTCTTCCAAAGTACTCATCTTTCCCTTCGAATTTGGATCCTTTTAATCTAAAAAAAATGCTAGTATAAATAACTAAGAAATCTATTAAGTATTTTTGTTTTTGATCCACCTAACTATGGAGAGCATACTCCCTAGACCATAAGGATTTCCCAGATCCTAGATGGCCTTTCTTTACAAAATTACCCTCTATTAATAGGGAAATTCTCCCCTTGTGGGCCAAATAATGGTCACATTATAATAATACCAAAAGATGCATTGGACCCATTATGACTTCATCATGTCTTAGAGGGTCCTCGAGGGATGAGGTGAGTGACAAAAATCATACTATTGAGGCATAGGATAGTTACATGGTTAGAACTATTTTTGATAAGCTAGGAAGTCCTTCTCATAATTCTCACCAATATCAGGTATCCACATGAGTACTTCCCAAAAGATAGGATGACCCATAAGTTATTTAAAAATTCCTTAGTCCTTTTTAGGTCCTATCAACATTGGATCCACAAAATCTGCACATAATTTACTATATGGTTATAATTTTGTAAAATATAATTCCTCAAATTTATCTTTTACCAGACCCCATAAATAGCCCTTAAATAATTAATATTTCTTGTTCCTTATAAAATTATTTTATTATAATATTTTTGTAGGATTCTTTGGGGTCTAAGCCCCTTCTATTAAGCATTAATTGGTCCAAGAACCAATTAATATCTCTTAAATAACATAGGAGGGTGACGGGTCATGATTCCATGCTCTTCCTACTATGCCTACACCTACCAAAACCTATGTTAAGGGTGATTAGATCATTTTATATAATAAGAGGGGGGTGTATAACCCTAAATTGATGCTTTCTAGTAGAGATAGGGTTATATAGTTGTTATCTTAGCCTCATGTTGTTCTTGTGCATCCTATCTCAAAAGCTTAGACTCTTCTTGTTGAGAAACCTCCAGAATGTAAATCCACCTTCGAGGAAGGTAAATCATAGATAGTACTTCCACCTTCCAAGCATTCATGTAATCCATCCCAGTATGGCTTACCATACCTAAGGGCAGATCAAGAGGCTAAGCACCATCCTTTGACTATTGGTGATTTATTTCACCCTTCTTAGACCTCTCTATTTAATAGTTTCTCGATGTTGGTTGACAATGTGAGTAGTATTTTAGGAGATGGCTCCATAGATATTATTTCTCCATGAATTTCCTTTTGTGGAATGTTTGAGGACTCATAGAGTCCTCAAAATTTTTGTTTGTTAAATATGTTATGCAAAGTATTGGCCATGTTGATATTATTTTCTTACAATAAGCTAACATCTCTAGTTTTTATTAGATATTTCTCGCAACTGTATTGTAGGATCATTTGTGCACTTCACTACTCACCATGAAGATGGTCGGGGTGGTTCTTTTCTCTCAATATCCTCCAATTTTGAGGATTATTTGATAGGGTTTGGCAAGGATCCCTCTCATCATGTGATTTTTATTCTATTGAATCTTAATGGTAACATCCTAGGCATTACCAATATTTATGCATCTAATGATAGGCCCAATAGTTCTACCCTTTCATGGTACCTAGTTGATCACTTGCAAATGGTGTATTGGCTTATTTTTGGTGACTTTAATATGGTTGAGCATCCTAAAGATAAATTTTGTCTCTTCCCAATGTTCTAGTGCATCAGTGAGCATAAGTCCTCATTTTTTCTTAAGTGCATATGGGATATTTTGTATCCATTTTTTGAGGATGCAAATGCATGCCTCCACCTTGGTTCACATGGTCCAATCTTTGTGCTACTATTTATAGATTCTATAATAGCCTTGATCAAGTTATGATGTCAGAGCAACAATTTTTCTCCTTCTTTACTACCAATAATAAGATTGTGATGATCTAGGATCAACTCATGCTATCGTATTATTTCTCGATTTCCTTCTAGATTGAGTGGAGTGGTTTGCAATTCAATTTTCTATGTAATCAATTCTATTTAAATACTTATTTATTACAACACCTTGCCACAATTTTTATGATTGAGAGAATCTAAAATTTATTACCTCGACCTCCTCATTCTATCAATTGGATTTCTTGGTGAAATGAGATAATTATCCATACTAACTCATTCATGTAATATTTTAGAAAATAGGTGGCACATGTTATAAAGCATGCTCATATGGTTGTCACAAAGGAGTATTAATATCTTTTATCTTTGTTGGAAAATGATCTATATGATCGATAGTTACAACCCAGGGTTGCTATTTTTTACCACCATCTTATTCTCCATGAATGACATGAAGCTAGGGGAGCTCAACTTCAAGCTCATCTGCAATGGTTTAGGGTGGGTGATCGCCCATCCAAATCCTTTCTAAAATATCTTCATTTTAGGTAGGCCAAAATCTAAATCGAGGATATTCAAGTCTCTCATGATAGGTTAAAATCTCTTCCTAATATTGTGTTAGCCTTTGTGGATCATTATAAGCTTATATTTTAAGTGCAACAATATTATCTATAATATCTGATGGCACTCAAACAATGTCTTGATGTTGTTCCTACTAAATTTTCTACTTATAACCAACATCTATGTGAGGCTCCTCTTTCACTTTCTATGCTTCATAACACTCTTATGACTATGTGAGATGATAAGTCCCCTGGTCTTGATGTATTTTACTTTGAGTTTTATAAATCCACATGGAATTTTACTAGGCATGATCTACTCAATGTCTATAATGAAGCGTTAGCCAATAACTCTCTAGATAGAATTATCAATTTTGGAAACATTAAGTTTATTTCCAAAGCAAGAAATCCTAAGCTTATCACTAGTTGGATACCTATTACTTTTATTAATGTTTCTTATAAGATCTTGGTCAAGCCTTTAGCTCTTTATATTCAAAACATTCTTACTATGATTATTATACTAGAGTAGATAGGTTTCATTAAAGGGAGTTATATCTTGGATAATATTATTGTTTTTTGGTAAGGTTTAGAATGGGTGTGTCCCTGATCAAAAGTCACTTTTCTTAAGCTCAAATTTGAGAATACTTATGATCATATTGAGTGGCCTTTTATTCTTGACATGGTTAAAGCTCTTACGTTGGGGATATTTTTATTAATATCTTCAATATGTTATTTGTTGATGCTTTTTCCTATATTACTATTAATGGATATAAGTTAGAGGATTTTGGTTTCTTTCATCCTATTCATGAGGGTTGTCCTTTGGTTTCCTTGATTTACATCCTTGTAGCTAGAGCTTGGTTATATTATTGTTAGTCAAGCATATAAGGGGTTGATCAAAGGAATTATTTTGTCTACTATGTCCACTCATCTTATTAATGGGAATTTTGCAGATGGTTCTTTTCTCACTATTAGTTAGGATGAGATTTCTATTTTGACTACTTTGGTTTTTATAAAAACTTTTTTCTAAGGCCTCTAGTTCCAACATCCAATGTTCTAAGTCTCTTTGTTTTTTCCCTACTTCTTCTAATCTGCCTAGTTGGCTTAGAAAGTTCTCATGGCAATGGCTTTAGAGAGGTGAGAATTTTAAGTTCTTACTATTTCCATTTACTTTTGATTTCTTGCCCTCTAAACTATGGTAATATGTTATTGATAGAATTAAAAATAATATTTCATATTGGGCCTCACATCCCCTTTCTCTTGCTGATAATTTTAAGTTTGCACTAAGATTCTTGCTACCACCCATGTTTACTATTCCTCCTATTGGGCCTCTTCTAATAATTCTTACAATAAGTTGGCCAAAATACTTAGGGATTTTATTTGGGCCAAGGGGAAGAATTTGCGTGGTTTTCATTGGGTTGCTTGGGATATTTGTTGCATGCCTACTGATAAAGACGAGATGAGTATAATTGAAATATATAGGTAAAATATTTCCTTGTGTGTTGAGTGGGTTGTTAAAGCTATTAAAGGCCCTAAATACTAGAAGGTTTTTATTCACCATTGTATTTGTTTAGGGTTGCATTATGGATGTAAATCTTGGGATAATATTGGTCTTCACAATTTTATCATTACTTCTACTCTGGTTAATATCTAGGGTTCCTTTGTTGTTAAAATAATTTGGCAAGCTTTTAAGATGGTGAAACCTCATATTCAATATATTGGTGATGGTTTTTGTAATGGTATTTTGTTCAATTCTCAGAACATCTAGTTGTCTCCTATTTTTTCTAACTCTTTATTTATTCTTGTTGATATACCAATGCTTAAATCTTTGAGGATAATTTGTAAAGGCATTTGCTTTATTAAATATTTAGTGTATTCTTGGGATTAGAATCCTTGGCCTACCCTTAAGCATAAATTTAATCTTCAAAACTTAGATCTTCCTTCTAATATTAAGATCTAGGAAATTGTGTATAATATCATGTTGCATAAGCTCAACCTTTAGCCCTTGAGTTTCTAGTGGAGGGATTGGCATTGGAGTATAGATACTCCTTTCAAGAACTATTCTTCTTCCTTGATTTATTAGCTTCTTAGTCCTTTTTCCTTTGGTATAGACAAGATTAATGAGAGATGGCAAACTCACTATACCTCCTATACTTGAATTGCTCTTTTGAACCATATCCAACATTCTAATATTGAACCTAAGATCACCTTTTTAATTTGGTATCTTATTTATCAAGGTCTTCCTATGGGAGAGAGGCTCTATAGGGTTGGTATTCGTAATGCTAATTATCCTTATTGTGGTCATTTAAAAATATTTAATCATCTATTTTTGTTCTACCCTCATGCTCAGTCTACCTAGGCATGGATTCACTCATTGTTTAAACCTTTACATCCTAATATATTTATATGGTAGATGAATATTTTTGTGATAATAGTTGTTGGTGTGCTTATATTGCTATTCTATGAAAAATCTTTCATGCTATAATTTTGTTTTAGCTATGGAAATATAGGAATATTGCTATCTATTCTGGAGATTTACTTTTTTTAGTTTTCTATAAATGAAAATATTGTGATGCTTTTATTGTTACTTCTCAAATCCATTCACAGGATTCTGATGTGGGGCATGAGTTGTTGCATTTGATGAATGTTATCAAGTATTGGTGCAAGGATTCATGCACTATCATTCGAGTTCTACATAATCTCCCTCTACCTCAAGATCCATTTGTTTCTTTGATGCCTTGACATAGTAGGTCAATGGGATGATGATCTTTGGCCTTAGGCCATTCTACCAATGCTCACAATAGGTCTCAATATTCCTCCAATTCTCATAGGAGGCATAATTCACTTTCACACTCTCCACAGTGTGGTTGGAGTCTTTTGCATCACTCAACTAATCATGGTATTGATTGGAGCCTTGGTATGTCTCCTTAGTCGGTTACTTCTCCTCCTACTCTTGCTCATTTTTCTCCATTGGCACCTTCAACTTTAATCAATTCTACTCCCCCTAGTTTGGATATTATGGCTCCATTGATGAACACTATTGCTCTTGATAACTCGTGGTCTGTCAATCGACCTACAAACAATCCTCATGGTTTGGGATATTTTTGGCCAAATAATGATACTCCTCCTTTAGGAGTGGCTCCCTATGCTTAGTTATGTTATTTTTTCACCCTTTTAAGGGTTGGTTTTTTATTTGTATTTTGGGTATTTTTGGTTTTGTGTAGGTGGCTTTGGGCCCTCAACTATCCTTTCTTATTATAACCTTTTTTATTATTTTAATATATTTTTTGGTTCCAATAAAAAAATATCATTCTATTAAATATAAAAATTATATATTAAAAAAAAACTCTACGTTAAAATAAAAATTGTAAAATAAATCAAAATAGTATTTGTTCTTTGAAAATCCTGGTCATCATGTAAATTTGTGATCAAATTCATAATTTAGCATAAACGTAACAAATTATGATAGCCTGATACCATGACATATTATAATTTCTAAGGATAAATAAATCGTAGATGTTCTTCGTTACCTACATTTTATCCAATATTTGTGTTTAATACAACTTCTCTTACAGTAATAAGTCTTCATATTTGAAAATTACATTACGTCCATTGTCATTTTGTTAAGGATGGCTAAATTGGAGTTTTATGAACTCATTTAAAATATTAAACATAGTATTATAAAAATATTATGAAGAAGTTAAGCTAAATAGATTTAGTTTTTTTTTTTTATGAATGGTTGACTTAATTGATATGTTCTATGTAATTTGTGCTGTATGGGAAAGGGAGAAAAGGTAAGTGATGACAATGAAGAGATATGTATTGTGTGGATTTAATGATTTTTTATGGATAATTACTATTATAGATTAATGGTAGGATAAGAAAGAGTAAGGGGAGAAATGGTTTACTCATATTATTTTTGTCCATTAAGTTACTAAATATACCTTGTTCAAGGAATGTGTGCTTGGTGTATTTAAAAGGTTAAGTCATTTATAAATATGTCATTTTTTTTAGACATCTTTGTGTAGGGTAATAACATGAGGAAGTAGGAAAAAATAACTATGGAGATGATGGTTTTATAGGTAAATATGAATTTCATTCTCACAATAAATCTAATGGGCAATAATTCATCAAATGATTTGTATATGTAAGGATGTTTTTTGGATGATACATGATATTTTGGATAGCCCTTTGAAAATTTGGTTATTATTGATTTATGTAAGTATATATGCCTATCAAGTTGCATTTCAACAATTGAAATAAAGGGAGTTACCTCTTTTAGGCTTTGAATTCAGGTCAATTCCTAACTAATATGCTTATACTAAGACTAGTCTAATGCATGTAAATTTTATGAAAAAGGGTTGCAAGGAATTAAGCAAATGCAAAAACCAAATATGGTTGTGATCATAGTAATATTAATTTTGATAAGCCAATGTGATCCAAATTTATACAAAATTCTAGAATAATAGAAGAAAGTAATAATAGAAAGTGAAAAGATAGTGCAAAAAACACTATTCATATACAAATCAAGAGTCAAAATGATATAGTTGACATGGTCAATCTAAAGCTACCAACAAAACCATTTGTGCTATCCTTCATAAAATTATCACAAAATCTCATCGTGACTGGCATAATAAAATACCATTGGCCTTGTGGTCCTACCACACAAGCATCTATACTCATACAGGGGCAACACCCTTTTCTTTGGTCTATAGCACCAAAGTCATTATGCCCCTGGAACTCGAGATACCCTCTCTACATATTTTTATGCATGACTTCATTAAACTACTCATCAATCCAAGATAGACCAACTAACTTTCTTAGATGAGCATTGCATCCATGCCATAGAGTCATGCATAGTATTTCCATTAATAGCATTATAAATTTAGGAGTACAATTTATTCTCACAAAATGTAGATCTAATTTTTAGAGTAATTTGAAGTAAAATTTTGCTCTTCCCATAAAATCATCTAATTTAGTAGCATTATACAAAAATTGATGCATTAAAAATTCTAGTTGTATTCAAATTGACTCTAAACTACTTTATATAACTCTTTATTTTTTAATTTTAATTGTTGTCTAATGTTTTTGTTGCAAAAAATAAAATCTTAAAAATTGGGACACTTCCTACAATAGATAGAGAAGGATTTCACCTTCATTGCTTGAAAGTCTATGTGCTTTCCTCATGAAAAGATTAGTTCTTTGTTGTAGAAAAATACTTTAGGAGAAGAGTCGTGGTTAGGTTTGGATATTGGAGATCTCCATTGCAAGATTTAAAAAATTCACATTGCAGAAGCATTAAAGGCCATAAAATCCTTGATCCAGAAGAAAGGGCCACATAAATCCTGATTTATTAGAGAGGGCCACTTAAGCCCTAATACATAAGAGAGGTCCACAAAAGCCATGATACAAAATATAAGGCTATAGAAGCCTTAATTTTGAATAAAACTTCAAATAAGAGATTTAGAATAAGAGTTCCTAATTTAGAAGAAAAAAACCTTAAAGAAGATTTCTTGATTCAGAAGAAGACTCTAGAGACAAATTCCAAAATAAGACTTGAGAGAAAAGTTCCTAAAAGAGACTCTAGACAAGATTTTGCAAAATAGGATATTGGTAATCTCCATTAAATCCTACAAATTATAGAAGAAAATAAGGACCAGCAAAGTCCCATTCCAGAATCTAGAAGTAGCAAACTTTAGAGATCCGAGAAGAATATCTCATAACTAATACTTCCAAAAGTAGAAGGTTGAAGAAAAGGTCTTAGTTGGAAGAGTAAATAAGTTGCAAGATAGAAGGCATTATAAAGATCTCAACAAGGAAAAATAATAAGGCTTGGAGAGCCTTGTTGTAGTGCTCAAAGAAGCATCATAAAAAGAGTTCCTAGGAGAACTCATTGGAGATATCCACTACCAAGGAAAAGCTCCTGATAGTGAAGGACTTGGGACAATTATCGCCATCCAACAAAAATCCCAAGAGAATATGAATTTAACAAAAAGTGCTAAATATAGAAGAAGAATCTAGTGAATACCTCAAGAAATTTAGAATCTTGAGAATAACAAGATCTTGTTTTAAGTTAGAATTCAACAAGAATATTGAAGGAAGAATTAGATAGAAGAAGCCTAACAAATCCAATAAATTAGAGATTACCTCTCATAACAAGAATGAAAATTTCAAAAGCAAGGACTTTATGAGCCAATTACATCGAAGATCACTGGAAGGATCAAGTCACCAAACCATAGGCTCAATACAAAAAGTTTAAGACCATAGGTTGGTGAAGCAAGATGCTATTTTGGAAAGACAACAAGAAGCTATGAATTCATCCATTACAAGGCAGAAATTTGATAATTTAGACACCAATATCTACATCTACTATAGAGGATATTAAAGGTAAGAAACTAGGGTGCAAGTAGTTGAACTTCAAATTAGGGTTAATTATCAAATTACATTAATCACCAAATTTGGATTAAATTTGCAAGGAGAAGGGATTATAGTCTTCAAGAAAGTGCAAAAAGGAGAATTCATTTTAATATATAATTTCACATTAAATAGGAGTTGGATATTTTTTGAAATAAATAAAATTATCTACCTATTATCTATCTAGAAAGCAAGAAGGCTACATCCTACAATATTGATTGTAGTAAAAATTGCATTAAGGGTTCTTTACAGATTACTCTTAATAGTTGTAGAGATTATTAAATAAATTCAAAATTACTTTGAGAGTTTATTTATAGGAGCAATAATGTCAGATTATTGCTACCATTAAAGTGCATTATTAATCCACTATCACTATAATAGTTGGTATTTAACTAGTTACTCTCAAGAAATTAGTTTATGTGTTGATTGTTAAAGGCACAAAACTAGCATAACATCTACAATATTTCATGGCCAAAAGAAGCCACCAATACAAGTCAAAATGTGGAGAAGGAAGCCACCATTAAATATATTGAAGGAAGCCTCATATTGAGACTTGGTGAGTCTCAAGATTCAAGGAATATATAAGGGTTTCATTCAAGTGCAAAGTGCAGAAATCCTTACTCTAAAAATCAGCATTACCTTGGATTAACTCTTATTAAATTATCCAAGGAATAATATTAATTAAGGTAAGGATTTGCCTCATCAAAATCATAAAGGATTTCAAAAAAAGGACCATCTTATTGGTGAAAATATAACTATTAGAAAGCACCTCTTTTGTTCCTTCAAAAGGACAAAAATATCTCTCTTTATAGGAATCAACATGGTCATTATCTCAACAGGATTTAGGGTAGAGTTTGAGCAAGATGAAAGAGCCACTTAAGAGCTCATACTTCACGAAAATTAAGGTGTTTAAAAATACCATTTCTCCATGTCTAATCCAGCCCTAGAAGTAAGCATATCACCTACAATATTGAAGCTATTACAAGAGCCTATCCTCATCCAAATTTATGTATATAAGGGATGATATACAAAAGGATATTATCTACATACAATAGCACTATTGAGATAAGCACAAGGGGCTATTACAAAATATTCAAAATAGCACCATCGGTCAACTATTACAAAGGATACACAAACAACAAGCATCAAGGTAAAAAGGAAACAATGATATATCCAAGGCCATTATTGTTGAAAATATTAAAGTATTATGTTTTCATTGATGTCAAAGGTTTATGTCAAAGAGAGCTTAGCATGGAAAAATATTCTCCTGTGATTGGAAAATCATGCAAGGCAAGGTTCATATCAAGACAAGGAAATTGGAAAAAGATAAGGTTATAATATTTATTTCTAATTATTATGCAAAAGGGACAAATGTTTGTAAGAGGAAGCAAAGAAAAGGTTCATAAGTTTTGATGATAAAAATAGCATGGTACAAGGTTGATAAAAAGACAAGTTCATGTGGGTTAATGTTAAAAAGTTAAGGAGTATAATTTTTAAATATAATAAAATATTTTAAAAAGGGACAAGGACCAAGGCTTAAAAGACAATAGGAAAAATATTTAAAAGCAGTGGACCATGGTCTAAAAGGACAAGAGGAGAAAGGAGTTTATTTTTAATATACCAAGGCTTAAAAATAATAAACATTATAATATTATTCTAATATTGTAATATCAAGTTTTCAAAAGGAGGATGGCACCAAAAATAAGTTTGAATTTGAGGTTTGATGTAGACCAAGGCAAAGGAGGGCATATAATGATTATTTGAGCACCGACATCATCCAAGTAATGAAAATAAACCATAGATATATACCCAAATTTTACCTTAGGAAATGAAACTGTGTATTATACATTAAATCCATTCGAGGAGTGAGTGAACAAACAACAAATACAGTAGCACAAAGTTTAGGAGATATTTAGTGGAGCAATGAATAATGTTATGCCTACTGGAATAGTACAGTTGGTCATTGGTCGTTGGTCATGTGTTAAGTGCTAGGTATAGCAAGATCTTGAGGTTGAGTTTCCTCGATGACAGTTTTGGGTAGAAAAACATTTCACTATTTCAATTTAGAGTTGCTTAAAACATGTAGACCACCATTTTGACTCACCAAGTTGTGATAGTATGACTGGTCATTCGACGCTTTGGAGAACATTGTCCTCGGTGTTGGCTAAGTTTGAATTGCGGTAGCATGAGATGTATTTTTATTAAGCATAAAAATTAAAGGCATAAAGGTTGGATAAATTAATTTTTGTAAGGTGCAAAGGTGGTTAATTATAGTCTTTTATTTGAGTGTGTTATTGAGTATATTTTGTGTATTCATAGGAGTAATAAGGGTGTGAAAGGATTAAAAATTATGTTAATTATCTTAGAGGAAGTCATAAGGTATATATAAAGGTTGTTTTATTTGTGTAATATTTGCATGAAATAAAAGTGACATCTAGATGTTTTGGAAATTATTGAGAGTTGAAAAATTGTTTTCTAGAAAGGAGATAAAATGGTGTATTTGAGTTTATTATACTTTATAATTTTTGCATATCATAATAAATAGGTTTAAGGATTTTAGAAGTTGGTTTTTGTGAAGATAAAAGAAGATAATAAAGTATTATTTTCAGCCTTACTATGCTAATCCTTTGAGGATATTTTTCATGAGGATGACTTAAGGAATTTTTTTCTAGCTAACCCTTGATTTGGCAAAAGAAAGATAATTTGTTTTTAATACATATTTTTAAGGACACATCTTCATCAAGCATTTTTAGAATTTTTGAGAACAAATTGTGCATTCTTGTTGAAATAATTCTAGGTAGAATATGTGTAAATTGCCTTGTTGAAGAAAGCATTTCTGAAAGAGATATAATCATTATTTTGAACTTTATTTTTGTGTAAGATTTGGAATTTTTTCAACATGTTTTATGAGTAGTTTTGAGCATGTGTTGTAAGTAGTCTTTGAGCATGTGTTAGAGTTGGGTTGAGCAGAGATAGTGAGCAGATTATAGTAATATTGTGAGCTATTTTAAGCAGGCCTTTTTAAAGGGCTTGTAAGCAGTTATAAGTAGGAATTGTGAGTAGGGTTAAGGCATACTTGTGATCATGTGTGAGACAGACCAGTATAAACATTTGAGTAGATTATATTATAGTTGTTGTGTAGATTTGATTAGAGTTATGAGAAAATTAGATTAGAGTTGAGCAGAGTTGAGGGTAATCTTTGGAGCCAACCATTGCAAATGGGAAAGAGTTCTCCTATGGATAGAGGACCATAAACTAGAGCAGTGGGAGATAAATATTTCCTATGGATAGAGGTCCAAAAACTTGAGCATAGGGGATTGGTGTCTCCTTTGGATAGAGGTCTATAAATATTGTAATAAGGGATTTGGTTTCCAAGAGATTTATTGATAAAATTTATAAGAAATATTTTCTCCATGGACATAACCCATATTGGGTGAACCATGTTAAATCCATGTATCTCATGTGTGTGATTATGTGTGCATTATTTATTGCTTTGATAGTATTACTGTTGTCATTTGGATTGAAAAGTAAAAAGTTCTATCTTATATTGTACACCCCCCTCTTAGTATAATATTATGTTCTTCAATTACTTAGAGAGAATTAAAACCAAAAGGAAGTGCAATAAGTTTCTACAAGACTGCCATTAGGAGTCCCATAGAATTGTGGAGTATTATAGTTGGAGCCACTCATTATATTCATAAAGACAACATCAAAAAGGAGAAGAGAATATGCTTGCATTCCAAGTAACATAACAATCCAACATGCAATGCAAATATATAGGAAAATATAGGGTTACAATTCTCACCTGTAGAGCATTAGAAGGAATACTTACATGCACAAGCCTTGAGTGCCACTTGGCACAAGAGTTCTAAGCACCCCAACATTCATGAATAATCCAGCACTCACCTAAAAGGGAGTTACAAAGCTTTAGGATGTTACCACCAAACTCATCATTGCACAAAGGTACATTTGAATATCAATGCCTTATAAGTCACGCTTAAGTTACACTTGTCCACAATCTTCAAGAAAATATTCCTATTTAAGGAACCTACTTTGGAGAAGGAAAATCGGTGTAAATTACATTGAATGGTGTAAATTACACTCATACAAAGGAGGATAATTCAAGCTTGTGCACCATTCAAAGATATAAAATTGCATTTAAGACGTTATCATAATACCAACAATACTAACATCTCATTTAGGGAGGATATTCATCATAATACCAAAAAGACCAATGCCTCATTTATGGAGGATATTCATCATCATACCAACAAGACTAGCACCTCATTCATGGAGGATATTCATCATAAACGAAGTGTCATTTACAAAGGAGAGAAGCACTACTCAAGGGAGAAACCAGTGCTAGTCAAAGAAGGCATTGAATGCCCATGCACACCACATTCCAAAAGATATTGAATATTCCACCTCACAACATCAAGGTAAGATAATCCAAAAGGGTTATTAAAGTAAAATTTATATTATTGCTTGCTAAATTTATATTGGAGTTATAAAGGTACATTATATTTACTATTACAATAATCTATTTACCATTAGTAATATATTAAGCAAGCATATTTATATTTGCAAATAATAAATTAGGAGGTATAAGGTTTTTAAACTTGGAAATTAAAACCTTATCATTGCAAATATTATTGTTTTATAATATTCTAAATTATGGACTTATAAGGAATACTACACCAAATAAATTATTGGAATTTAGAAATATTAAATATCAAATATCAAAGGTTATAAAAGGAGGTTCATTAAGGATTATCAAGATTTGGAAATTTATTAGTATACTTGTCTCAAAATACATTAAAGGGAGAAAATAAATCCAACCATTAGAACCTAATAAAATAAAGGTTCTTAATTTCAATAGGAATAATAATGTGAAATAAAGTTAATTTTTGCTATTTGCAAAATATTACAAAATCAACTCAAAATTGAACTATTATTATCAGAAATCACTTTATCAATCTATAACATATCCAAAAACACTAGGGATTCATAAGGCATTCTATAAAATTTGATATTAATAGCATACATTAGAGTTTATCATGTACCCAATTCATTATGTTTCTACAAAATTTAAATTCTACAAGGATTTTTAGTAAATCAAATTCAAATATCTTAATTAGGGATATATAAGGAAGCCTACAAAACCAAATATCTAAAGGATTTATCAAACCAAGCTCACATAGTCTAAACTAGGGAGTCATAAGGTAGACTACTTCAAAGATTCAATTTAGAGTACTTAAGGGATAGAAAGAAACACTATCTCAAAACCTATCAAGAAGAAATATGGATGAAATAATAACAAATGCCTTTGTTAATGAAGAATTATTTCATGAAATGAAATTATATTCTCAAAAATTGATAGATACCCTTGAAGGATATGAGAATCTATCATCTAGTGATAATGAGAGATTCTCCTTATTTCTTAAAGAAGCAAAGAGGGTAGCTTTGAAGCATTAATTGGTTATATTCATGAAACCCTCTTCAAAGCATGGCGAAACTCACAAAAAATAGTTATATTCACATCCGAGAAGTGTTTTATTATTTACCTATCATTAATTATGTTTGTAATCACTCAAACACATGAAGCAAGCTAGTAATACAGATCAATATTATTGTTATGATAGAATAACTCCTCATGAAGTAGAAATTCCACTAGTATCAATGTAGAATCCCAAGAGGTGGAAAAAGAAGAAAAGACATGTTGAACAAGACAAGCCTTTTTAAAATACTAGAGAACACTCAACTACAACTCTCTTTGCATCATATGAATATATGGACTACTTGCTTAATCAAAGTACAATAAGAAATAAAGGAGGATACAAGTTCCAATACCCAATAGAAGAAGATCCATATTGAATATTGAAATCTTCAATACCCATATAATGTAATATAAAGGGGTGTTAGATTTAGGATTTATTACATCATTTGGGTCATGTAAATGTACCACCTTTGGTACATATTTAGAGTAGGAGATTACTTTAGGGGGAAGTTAGCTACTTACTTCAAGTAATGTAATAAATGTACAAGTGTCAATGTGCAATTTGTAATATGCAAGGTGTCCACTTGTAAAACTAAGTAGAGTGTTGGCCAAGGAACCTATCTTTATATATAAAGGGCCTCATAGATATAGATCATATATCTAGTACATATCAAGCATACTAGGTGCATCTTAGTAGAGAGTAGTAGATAGTGGTAGAACTTCTGTATAGAGTACAATGTAGTTCTTTGGCTTATATTGATGGAGTGGCCATTACCTCCATATTCCATTGTATTTTTACCACTTTCTATTTATAGTATATTGTAGTCAAATTTTCTACATCTTATTAGTATTTGTGTTAGATATCTCCCACTGCATATATCCTCAAAATATAACATTCATCATACCTATATAAATAAATATTATTGATTGATATTCTAGTTTGTGTTTCTACCAATTGTTTGATTTTTTTTAAAACATGTAATTCATTAGATTTAAATTTCAAAAAATAAACCCACATTTTATTGGAATACTCATCAAAAAGTAGCTAAAAATATCTATATCCTGCATGACCAACTTCAATTTATCTACATAAATTTATATGCATTATTTCAGGTGGTTCCTTAAATTTGTGTAAACTTAAATCAAAAGGTATTCTATGTTGTTTTCCTATTGGAGATTCTAAATAGTTTTGGTTCAAAACATCTAAGTGTTTGAGTTGCACCATCAAGACCCTGGCAAATATTGGATGCCTCAAAAATAGGGGTCCCTGAGTCAACCTCTGAAGAAGGTTGGCTCCTATGTGCCTAACTAATCTAACTAAATAGGGACTTGCAAACTAAAGTAAGAAATGGAAGAGAGTTAGAAGGCTAAGCTAAAATTGGTACAGTGCAAATAATCTCGTAATCCAAAATTAGACTAAACTACCTAATATACCAACTTACTTTTGTTATGATTTTAAATAATTAAACATAAATAACTTTGAGCATTGTTAAGTCATTTCAAAACTATAATGGTAAATCTAGGTAGAAATTAAGATTTCAAGATAACTCTAACATAATTATTTATTCCTAGCTTCAAAAAAAGTGCTTATCTACTGAGTAATACATACATACATGTTTTTGCACAAGAAGAGAGCAAGAGGCTAGATAATAATCCAATATTCATTCAAAATGAATATAGCCTTAATCATTAAATTATTCCATTTTTAAACACCAAATTTTTGACCATTAGAATGGCTTACATTCTAGTAAATATAGATCTACACTTATAATTTGTTATGTTGTCATCATAACTCAAAGAGTGGATTGTAGTTCTAACAAGCTACTGTAGCACGTATGCTCTCTCTTCTAGGTCATATTGTTGCAACTGATTTAGTATTATGGCACTAACATGGCTTGTTCTTATTCTATCTTAGAAGGTGGCATCCACTTTTTCTTCATATGGTGCACTAGATCTCATGATAAGTTTATTTTGCTTTAGCTATCCCACTACCTCCTTAGTTGTAGCAGTACAAGTATCATTCAAATAATATTGAGATTTTTAGGATCTTATAATAGCATATTCATTTTTCAAACTCATGTTTAGGTAGTCTAGTGCATGCTTCTATTTTTTGTCTCCTTCAAACCTTTTATAATGGCCCATCTTGGAAGGACTTCCTCTGATTGTTTGATTTATGTACTAATATACTGAAATTTAATGCATGATCCTATTTTATTCTATCAAGATGAGTTTATAGTTGTACCTTATGCTATTGATAGAATATGGTCCTGCTAATGAATTTTGTGGTTGCAGGACCAAGTACTCTCATGGGTGGATTGGTATAGAAAATCCCATCGAACTTGAGAGAAAAAGAAAATGATGGATGAAATTTTGTATAGCAAAAGATCCCTTACCTTTTATTTAGGGGATTCTTCATAGGTGGTTGATAACATTATAGTTAGCATAAGACCTCATGGTTAAGGAAACAAAAATATTGTTTATGCATATTGTTGATTTATATATTAAACTTAGAATTTATCATTGGGCTGCATTTATGCATGTGTTTTGAAGCATGGAAATGGTTTGATTATCAATTAAGGTATTAACAATATTATTAGTATTTAAAATATTAAATATTGATGTTAATGGTTAATATTAACAATCGATGATAATTATATTAATTCTATGAAATGAGTAATTAATTTAATTATTATTATCCTAATGTTAATAACCAACACTAGCATTAAAAATCAATGATATTATCAATGAGGTGAGTAAATGATCTATTAACTTTAATAAGTTAAACTTAAAAGAGAGATTAATTTATAAATGTTGAAGGAAATTCATAAAAGTTTGAAATATTTTTTGAGCAAACGACAGATGTCATTTTATCAAACATAATACATAAAAATATATAATACCTAAATTTGTTGCTTTTTATTCATTCAAAATGTTCATCGGTTACAATGGTGATTTTTCCAATCTTTCTTTATGAATATCAAACACCATAATAACTTCTTTAGGGACTCCTTAGTGAAGGTGGGTGTGCATACCACCAGTAGTTTGATGGTTTTTTTTGTGATCTCCTACACCTATTTTTGAAGGCCTACAAAATATGGTTAGAGTTTTTGGGGGTCTACCTTAGTCAAGCCCCTTGTTTAAGAAAGACAAAAAACATGAAATAAAACTATGCTAAAACATGATAAAATCTGAATAAAACATTATAAAAGCATGAAACAAAGCATACCTACTAAATTTGTTGAGGTCGATCTCTTGTATGGTCAATTTGCATGGCAGGGGGTGAATTGGAACTTGGATTCATAGGTCAAGGGGTGAATTATAATTTTGTTGACTGTGGGACCAAACTTTCTATCTAGATGGATGTCTAAAGTTGTCCTTTGTTGTTTGTATGGTGTAGAATTTTTAGATGTTATTCTAGACTAATTTTGGTAGAGTTTATGTATGGTGACTGAAAGGGAGAGAGAGGTACAATGGGGGGAGCACTCTATTTATAGAAAAATATGATGTCAGGAGAAGGGGTTAGATAGACCAAACCTTAGAGTTATTCCATGTCGGAGTTAGGTTAGGGTTTGAATAGGTGGCAAACCCTCATGCCTTAGATAAATATATCCTCCTCACACATGTGTGAAGAATATTTAGGATTAACAAGGGTTAGTTAGATACTAGGTTAGGTTATGGTTTAGTTAGGACATTTGGAAATATCCTAATAGATCTCAGGTGCACACATGTGTGGAAGTGTGTTTAGGGCTAATTTGACTCAGGACCCTAATTAAACTTACTTAAGTGAAAAAGTGCATTTAAGTGAAATTCAATGATGAACTAGATCACTAATCAACCTAATTAGGCTTTTTGATAGGTATAAGGTCTCATGAGGGCTAATTAGGTATAGGGGAGAGCTTAAGTTACCATAGGGGGCTAATAGGTGGTCTCCTAGTGGATAGGAGGCATTTTGGAGACGTTTTACCTAGTTTGTAGATTTAGGAACCTATGAATGACTAAGATAGCCTACAGATAACTATGATGGTCTACGATGGCCTATGATAGCCTATATCAGTCTACAAGTATGTATGTAGATGTACAAGTGTGTAGAAGTGAGCATGTATGACTTTTAGGTATCTACATTTACCCCTTTTTGCACTATGTTGTGTGGAACACAATTTAGTGCAAAAATATGATGTGAGAAGGTGATGAGATGTTTTGAGTTGGGTGGAAGAAGGGAAGAGAATAATGGAATTTAATCAACGGTATGTAGCCACTCGAAGCGTGACCATACAACATTGGTTGGAATCCAAAAGAAGAAATGGGAGAAGGGAAAAGAACGGGATATAATAAAAGGTATATAGATCCTCAAAGCGTGACCATACAACATTGATTTATAGCCAAGAAAAGAAGGGATAAAGGAGAAAAAAGAAGAAGATAAGGGGAAAGAAGAAGGAAAAGAAAGGGTGAATGCAAATGATGCTATGGAGGTGAATGGATGCATGTGAATGACTACAAATGCAATGTGATGATTTGTTGATTTTGTACAATATTTTGTAATGTCATACTAGTTGCTTGTAAGGATATCTTATGAATGCTTTGCTTTTGTGATGAATGTAATATGGTCCAAATATGAATAAAACATGTCTTCAAATTTTTGCTTCTGATTGATTGATGAGTGTTTTGTGACACTTGTCAAACCATTTGATATGGGTGGTGTGGATTATTCAAATGTACCTTTTAGTATTTGATTAGGGCTAATTGGATTCCAAAGTGACATCCCTGTTATTAGGTTATTCAAATGAACCATTCAGTATTTGGTCAGGGCCAACTAAATACTAGAGTGATATCTTCAATATTGTGTGCATGACTTAACAAACATCTGATTTGTGATGGATTTTATCTTGAGATAATGTTCAACAAAAAAAAATGTAGACAGATGTGATAGTCTGATTTGGTTGAATGCAAAGCAAATTTTGGATATGAATACCCCCTCAAACGAGGAATCGACAATGAGGTGAATGAATTGCGATGAAGTGATGATGAGGCAATTTATAGAAGAAAATGGATGATAACATGGATGACAAATTAAATGAATAGGGAGAGGGAAATATGATCTAGGTGTTGGAGTGAAAATTTGGTTCTTTTGGAGTCAGAAGCTTCAATTCGCATGGTGGGGGGTAAATTAAACCTGAATTCATAGGCTAGTGGGAAAATTAGACCTAAATCATAGGGTGGGGGTGAATTAGGGTTTTTATGTGTTTTTATACCTTTTTGATGCGTGTGGGGGGTCATTTGTAGCATGTGAGTTGGAGAGCGAGGAGTGAGAAATGTTTGGCGATGCAGATAACTTGTAGTTTAAGGATATGGATGCAATGATGGCAAGGGGATATAATAGTGTTTATAGTTGATGCAAAGACCCACTGGTAAGTGGTTGCAACTTGATTTTACTATATTTTGTTGTTTTCAAAAGAGTGTGAAATGATGGGGGAATGTTTTTATGTTTCTTTTTAATTTATGCAATATTTTATGAAAATCAAAACACAAAGTGTTAAACAAGCCAAATGGGTATCTAGATGTGTGATAAAATGTTGATTTTGACTAGCTGTTTGCATTAGTTTAACTGATTTACGGGTAGTGTAGTTGAGTGAATGGGGTTTGTTGTTGAGAGGAAATGGTGTACTATTTTTGAGATGTGATTACATTTTTTTTGTAAAAGTGGTAAATGGGTATTCAAATGTGCGATTGTGTTTTAGTTTTTCCCTTGTTTGGCATGTGATTTTGATGGGTGCTTTTTGGGTGTAAGTTGATTGAACTTGACTTTGATGTTTGTGATTATCAATGTGCTATTTTTTAAATTTTTTGAACCTTTAACCATAAAAGGGTGAAATGGGTATTCAAAAATGTATTTTATTTTTATGTATTATGGTATTTGATGTGTTTTTGAATTTCATGCCATGAGGTGTATTTGAGAAAACATAGAATTGGCTATTGGGAGCTAGATATGCACTATTTATCAAATATGTTTGGATTTTTACCATGAAATAGCAAAATGGGTATCCAAATATAGGATTGTGTTTTTTTTTTAATATATTTTGTACATTGTACATAATTTTACATCTCGAAATGCATGAGACAGTAAATGAATGATGTTGTAATTGTTAAATGTGTTCTAGTAAATTGTTTGAAATTGAATTGACTAGAATGAGTGGGATTTTTTTGTTTGTGTAAGTAACATGAATTTTATTGTGAATTTGTAGACAATGAAAGCTGAATTAGAGGAGGTTATGAAGAAGAATGATGAGGATCAGGCGTGGTTGAAGGTAGTGTGGCAAAAAGTAGTTTGGGAGTGTGTAAGCATTCATGCTAATAGAGCTTACATATTAGCATTATGTGAGAGGTATGATCTAGATAGGAATACATTCCACTTTTCGATGGGTGAGATGACAATCACTCTGGAAGATGTGTATAGGATTTTTAAGTTATTGATTAAGGGTGTTCCAATGAGAGCATCTATGGATGATAGTTAAGAGGTTGTGATGGAGCATGTATTTGGTGCATTATGGAGGGAGGTAGATATCAAGAAGATGTATTACAAGTATCTTTGACATCAGGGCATATTTTATAATCATTAGCGTGCAGCGATGATGATGATATCATCCTATGCACTACCAGATACTTTTGGGGTGTTGTTTACCTGGAATATGTTGGATGTGGTATGCAACATGGTGGATCACAAGGTTTTGATTACATGGGTACCTAAAATATTAGCCCAGGTATACAAGGAGTTGCATGATGTAGTTCCTGAAGGGTGAAAGGAATTGAGTTGGACTCCCTTGATACAAGTTTAGGCATGGGAGCATATAGGGATAGAGTGATCATCATTTTTGCCCTATAATTATCATGTGGATAGGAAGACTCATTTGATATATGCACTAATATGGATGATAGATGAGGAGAAGGGGATGAAGAGGTTGTATGAGGGTGACCCTTTTTTCTAGAGGGCAAAGTTTGGGAAGTTGATGGATAAGGATATTTTTTGAAGGCCTTGGATAGGTGGAGTAGTGTGGGAAAAGGATGAAGAATAGCCAGGAGCTATTCACTAAGGGTGACAGGTGGTGGGTCGGTATACTCAGTAGGCTATGTTCTTCTAGTTTATTAGGGTGATGTGGTAGTTTGGTTTATGGTAGGATGTTCCAGAGGTACATATTGTGATTTATAGGAGATGGGGTGATAGAGGGAGTCATCCTATGGTATTACCTTTGACTAGTGAAAGGAATCCATTGATGGTCATTTTTTATGTGGAGGATGTGGGTAAAAAACTAGAGTATGATTCCTGGTGGGTGACTCAGAGTTGGAATGCAAGTAGAGGAGTAATTGATCGGTTGGTGCAACCAGGTAGTGGGTTACCTATTTCAGAGGGGTAGACAATGAGAAGTACTCGATCTCGGCCACAATGGGAGGTGAGGGATGAGGCTGAGGTATCTCTTCATCAATCAAAGTGGTGGTTGGGTGGCACATCTAGTGCATCTATGGACAGAGTAGTATAAGTACCAATGAGTGATTGGATGGATCCTATGGAGGATCTTGTGGCGGTGGAGGATGTAAGGGAGGATGTTGGATCTTATATGGATGGTGATGACTTGATTTATGTCAGGGATCTTGGTGATATTGGAGATATGGGAGAGATACCCATTGAGGAGTAGTAGAGGCTAGAGGTTTATGAGGATTTTTTTATGTTGCATGAGAGGGTAATATAGCTAGAGGAGTAGCTTAATACAAGTGAGGATGGTTAGGCAATAGATAAAAAGATATGGAGTGAGAAGAATAGGGACTTAGAGGAGATACTAATTGTTAAAGAGGTGGTAGGTGCTACTAGGAAGAAGGAATTGAAGCTTCATATTACTGAGCAGTGCAGGTAGTTTGAGGTGATGGAGGTGAAGCATCTAGAGATAGTAGTGAATTTGGAGCGTTTGACTAGATATACTATGGAGATTGGAGAGAGGTTGAAGGTCGAGATACATAATATGACGTATGTGATAGAGATGAGGGATGTTCAGTGAGAGGCTCACTTAGGGGTTATAGTTGAGTTGCATGCTAATATTTAGAAGAAATGGTAGGCACGAGAGGATGTGGAGTGAACAAGAGAAGCAAAGCAGGTCCCTATAGCTATGGCTACATTGATAGTATAGATAGAGAAGTTGTAAAGGGGTAGTGAAGAGATGGAGGATCGAATGAGGAAGGAGATGGTGATGTAATTAGATTGGAATATCCTCCTAATGATGCATGGCATTCCACTATCAGATTATGGTAGGTCACAATTATGATCGAGATCATGATCATAAGCATATAAACATTCATAGGAGAGTCATCGAAGTACAACCTCGATGACATAGATGGGGGTGGAAATAGAGGTACCAGCAACATTGCTGGAAGGAAGAGTGGCTCCTATAGTGACTCAAACATCTAAGATAGGGATGAAATCTAGTAGGGTGGTGGTGACACGCTGAGTAGTGTAAGGTATGTCGACTCATGAGGGGAGTGGAGAGACTTCTTATGATCAGCATAGCTGATGCTTTTGTTTATACTGATGTATTATTAGATTTTTTAGCCTATGGGTCAATATGATTATCGGTTGTGGTCTTGTACAATTTTATAGCCTGGTGGCATTTTTGATCTTGATATATATAGATACCTTTTGTGTTGTGGCTCTTATATATATGTGTTTTTATTTAATGTGAATGTGTGTGCTTTCTTGTGTTTGTGTTGTGTTAAATATCAGTGAGTAGGTTTACCATAGATGAATATATGTGCATATGGTAGTATGTAAGAAAATTATATCACTACAGTATAGAGATACTATGAAGTGATTTAGTGGAAATGCATGTATATAGGTGTGATGATGTATGATGTAATAAAAATAAAGGTATGTAGGATAGATGCAAGGATGCATGTATGTAAAAGCTGAAATACGTATAGGAAGCACTTATATCCTAACATAATTGATTGTGATGTGATTTGTTTTTTAATCTCAGGGATTTAGGATATTGTAGTGTGTGTGCAACAATCTTGAAAATCATATTTGTAGCAATCAAACCTCTTGAAAAATTTATCAAGATCCGTTGACAACTTATGACTAACCTAGTTAGGTAAAAGTCTATCAAGGACCTATGTGTGCAAATGAGTGATGTTCATTTATTCATTTTGAGGGAGGTAGGACTAAATTGTTGTAAACATAGGATGAGCAGGAGAAACCATTTTCTAGATGGAAATTTCTACACAAGGTGTTATCTTCTCTAGACTAAAAAAATTCTTAAACTATGGCCTATACAAATGGTCCTTGAAAGAGGTTAAACTACCCAAAGAAAATTATAAAGAGTGTAATAACCTGTCAGGTAGGGATGAAATTTGATTGACTAAACTAGTGGATGATCATGAAAGTCCAAGACACCATAGATCTGGTACTTCGAAGAAATGGAATGGAAGTCCAAGTGGTAATTCTAACAAGTGTGTGTGTTATTATTGTTAGGGATACATTTCTATAGATGGAATATATAAAAATGAATGAAACCATAGAATAAGGATGGATATGTGCAATGAATGTAGTGTGAGATGCATTATGAAATATCCATATCTACAAGAGGAAATATGCTCGATGTAACTAGAGGAGATTATAAATCATATGGAAATATGGATGTGTAGGATGACAATAACTAGAATAGGAAATCATAATAATGGTTGCCTTGACATGTGGGGATGTAGCAACCAAGAGAAAATAAAATAAGTGAGAAATTATGTGTGCGACTAATGGGTTTGGATAGATAATCCAGAAGAAAAATGTATAATGACATGAAAGTGATGAAAGGTAATAAATATGAGGATATTAAACAACAACATAGAGAAAAAGAAAAAAAAAGGAGGGGAAAAGAGAATCAGTATAGGAATGTAGTCGCTAAAAGTGTGACCATTCAACAATTATAATGAGGAAGGAGGTGATGATATGGAATGGAAGAAAACAAAAAGCATGAAATCAAATAAAAAATATGCAAAATGATATAGATCGGGTCACGAGTGACTTGGATTTTGGTAGTTGGTGTAGTTGGATGGTTTTGGAAGTAGCGAGGTATTGGAGCGAATGAATCTCATGATGGGGTGGAGCAATGTACTAGCCAACATGGGGTATTTTGAGGTGAGTAGGTGAGGGAGATTATTTAGGGATAAAGTGACAGTCATCAAAAAACATATCCTGAACAATGGATTCAAATGTATAGTAGGCATCGATATCATGCCTAGGTTGATGATGGTAGACACAAAAGTGGTTTTCATTGTAATCACGTAGCTTAGGGCATGAACGATCAATAGGGTAAATTTTGGGTACAGTAAGGAGGCACTATTGAAATATCTAGTGGAATGTTTGAGATAATGGTGCTGACCATATTGGCCTATGATAGATATATAGTTTGGGTAGCAATGAAAATGGAGGAGATGGTGTGGGAATGGGTGGTCGAGTCAGGATATGGTAATTAGAAGTAGATTGGATCTGGGAAAAAAAGGTAAGCTTAGATGAAGGTGATGTTGGTTGTTCCATGGTGGAATAACGTTAAGAGGGTTGGCAATGAAAATGCCTCAACTGTAACTCAATATTATCAAGGTGGGAAAGTATATGTTGAATGTCAATGGAGGGAGGTGATGGAATCAAGGAAGGTGGGGATCGAGATTTATGTAGGTATATGGCATGGTGGTATGAATTTGAAGGAGGGGATGAATGAGATGAGGAGGGAATAGAATGGAACTACTGTGCTAGTGGTGTGATAGGCTATAGTGGGATATTGTAGAGTAGTGATGGTGGCATCTAAAGGATTGGTGGTGTAGGATATGGCTATAAAAAGTGATGCTAATGGTATGGGTAATGTGAGTGGACGTAGCATGGGTGGTATGAAAGTAGAAGGATAAGTCGTAGGATGACATCCCAGTCAGTAGATATGGAGGTAGTCCTACATAATATGTATGAATGGGTGTGGTGTGTTATAATCACAATGACACTGAGAGGGGGGGTGAATCAGTGTGTTCTTTAAAAACTTAAAAGTAATTTAGAATTTTAAATAAACAGCAGCAGATTAAAACATAAATAATAAAAGTACTAAGAGCATCACACATAACACAGCATTTTAACGAGGTTCACCGATGTGGCTACTCCTCAAAAAGGACTGCTTGGACTACCATCCAAATCTAGTCAAATGCAAAGCTCCAACTTTACATAATCATTCACTAGCACCAACTGGTAAGAGGCACCAACCCCTAAGTTTTATCTGCTACAATAGAATGGAGCACCAACTCCAATTTTTCTAGCACCAACTGGAAAGAGGAACCAACCCCTTTTTCAAGCTACAACTTGAAGATAATAATAAAAATTGCAGAATGTAAACTTTCACCTCAATTATCACGATCTGCTATTTTTCTGCTATCTGCTGCTGTGAAAAATGATTTGCACTTTTTCAACCACTCCTCTATATCTCTCTGTGTTCTCTGCTGCAACTTCACAGAAATATCACTTCTACAACCAGCACACTATCATTTCACACTCGAAACATGACTTTTGCATACCGTGTTCTTATCTTCTCTTTGCACCACTCACACTGCTGCACCCGAACTTCATACACATATATCACATCACGCTTCACCATTTAAACTCGAAGAACCCTTGCTTTTATAGAAGAAATTTTAGAGGCAAACCCTAGAAGAACGTTGACTGAGAAACCCTAGAATTTTTCAGCTGCCAAACCCTAAAATCCGTCGGCCCAGATTTAACTTGGTCGGCCTCAAACTCTTCTCCACCTTCATTACCTTCTTGTAGCTTATTGCCACAAAATAGTAACACGTCGACCCTTTTTAATTTAATTTAACATTCTAATTTAAATTTTTAATAAAATAAAAATTTAAACTAAATATTTAAAATTAAATATCTTCAACATCGGGGCATCTTTTTCAACAAAACGAAGAGCCAACTTGGGTTTTAAGAAAAACCCATTTCAAGTCTGTTATCCACTGCATCCTTGGATCTGATCGTCTGTGTTGACAACAATGACAATCCTTCTTGCTCAATAATCTCCCCCTTTGGAATTGTTGGCAACACCTGTATACATTTTTGTAACTCTTCTCCCTCTTTGTCAATAATACCAAAGGGCTGCTGCAGACTCTCCCTGTGTCCATCCTTAATCTTCTCAGGCACAGTTTGACTCCCCCTGAGTCCATCCTCACACTTCTCAAGCACAATTTCACACTGCTGCACCCGAACTTCATACACATATATCACATCACGCTTCACCAATTAAACTCGAAGAACCCTTGCTTTTATAGAAGAAATTTTAGAGGCAAACCCTAGAATAACATTGACTGAGAAACCCTAGAATTTGTCAGCTGCCAAACCCTAAAATCCGTCGGCCCAGATTTAACTTTGTCGGCCTCAAACTCTTCTCCACCTTCGTTACCTTCTTATAGCTTATTGCCGCAAAATAGTAACACGTCGGCCCTTTTTAATTTAATTTAATATTCTAATTTAAATTTTTAATAAAATAAAAATTTAAACTAAATATTTAAAATTAAATATATTCAACACCGGGGCATCTTTTTCAACAAAATGAAGAGCCAACTTGGGTTTTAAGAAAAACCCATTTCAAGTATGTTATCCACTGCATCCTTGGATCTGACTTCCTGTGTTGACAACAATGACAATCCTTCTTGCTCAATAATCTCCCCCTTTGGAATTGTTGGCAACACCTGTATACATTTTTGTAACTCTTCTCCCCCTTTGTCAATAATACCAAAGGGCTGCTGCAGACTCTCCCTGTGTCCATCCTCAATCTTCTCAGGCACAGTTTGACTCCCCCTGAGTCCATCCTCACACTTCTCAAGCACAATTTGACTCCCCCTGATTCCATCCTCAAACACTCAAGTGCTCCCCCTAAGAAGGTGATCCCTGTAGCTAGTCACTTCTTAGGAAGTGTGACTACTCCTAATTTGCTTCGAAGATACTCAAATACTTCCTTGGGCAAAGGTTTTGTAAAAATTTCTGCTACCTGTTCTGTAGTTGGGACATAGTCCAATCTGACTTCTCCTTCTGCAACTTTGTCTTTCAAGAAATGATACCTTATAGCAATATGCTTTGTCCGTGAGTGCATTACTTGGATTCTTAGAAATGTTGATTGCACTCGGTGTTGTCACACTTTACCGATATTGGTTCACTAAAATTAATACCAAGATCTTTCAAGGTCTGTTTCATCCATAAAACTTGTGTGCAACATGTTGCTGCTACAATATACTCTGCCTCGATCGTAGATAAAGACACTGACTCTTGCTTCTTACTGTGCCATGCAACCAATCTGTCCCCCAAATAGAATGCTCCTCCATTGGTACTATTCCTGTCATCAACACATCCAGCCCAATCTACATCTGAATATGATATAAGAGTGAAATATTTGCCTCTTGGATACCACAATCCATACTCCATGGTGCCTTTGAGATACCGAAAAATCCTTTTAACTACTGTTACATGAGTCTCTTTGGGACTGGCCTGAAATATGGCTACCATGCACACTGCCTACAAAATATCAGGTCTGGTTGCAGTTAAATATAGTAAGCTTCCTATCATTGATCTATACATGGTTTGATCTACAAGTGGAGATTTGTCTTCTTTACTTAACTTACAGCCTGTTGTCATGGGATTACTGACTGGATTACTATCCTCCATAGTGAACTTCTTTAACATCTCTTTCACATATTTGATTTGGGAAATGAATATACCTTTCTCATTCTGATTAACCTGTAGTCTCAAAAAATAAGACAGTTCACCAATCATTGACATTTCAAATTCATTCTGCATCTTGTTTGCTAGGTCTTTACAAGATTCATCTTTGTTGCTACCAAATATGATGTCATCCACATAGACAACAAGAACAATGAGATGCCCATATTCTATTTTCACATACAGATTGCTGTCCACTAAACCTTTCTTGAATCCCCGTTGAGAGAGATAATTATCTAGCCTAGCATACCATGCCCGTGGTGCTTGTTTTAATCCATACAGTGCCTTCTTTAATCTGTAGACAAGGTTAGGATCTTCACTGATTTGAAAGCCATCTGGTTGTTCAATATAGAATTCTTCTTCAAGTTTCCCATTTAAAAATGCAGATTTAACATCCATCTGATAAACTCTGAAGTTCTTGTAAACTGCTAGTTCCAAAAACATCCTAATAGCTTCTAATATAGCTACTGGTGCAAAAGTCTCTTCAAAGTCAATCCCTTCGACCCGTGCATAGCCTTTGCAAACCAGTCTTGCTTTATTTCTAATGACCTGACCATTTTCATTTAACTTGTGAAATATCCATTTAGTGCCGATTACATTCTTGTTTGCAGGTCTAGGTACTAACTCCCAAGTTCTGTTCTTTTCAATATGATCTAACTCTTCATTTATTGCCTTCATCCAGCTATCATCTTTGCTTGCTTCATCTATTTTTTTGGGCTCAATGCTAGATAAAAGAGAGTAATTACTTATTACTTTATTTCTTGTCTGAATGCCAGTTGTGGGATCTCCAATTATTTGGTTTCAAGGATGATTTTTTTGCCAATTGCCCATTCTGAATTTTCTATTTTCTTGTACCTCTGAGCCATCCGATAAGTTATCTGCATTAGTCGTATCTGTATTTTTTGTGTCATGTACTTCATCTCCTTCAATGACTTCTTCGTAGATTGGATAGTTTTCTTGAAAATTAACTATTTGTTTCCTCCCTTCATCGAATTTAACATCTGCACTGTCCACAATTTTCTTGAGTCTCTTGTTGTAGCATTTGTAAGATTTGCTATGTGGAGAATAACCAACAAACACACCTTCATCTGCTCTATCTTCAAACTTTCCAAGATTGTCATCTATTTTTCTGATGTAGCACTTGCAGCCAAATACTTTGAGATGTTTTGTTGTTGCTTTCCTACCAAACCACAGCTCATACGGAGTTTTGCATTCATGAGTTCTTAACATATACCTGTTCTGAATGTATACTGCTGTGTGAACTGCTTCTTTCCAGAATCTATCTGCTATTTTTCTTTCTGCCAGCATGGTGCATGCTATTTCCTGAATTGTTCTATTTTTCCTTTCTGCTACACCATTCTGCTGAGGAGTTATGGCTGCTGAATATTGTCTCCTGATGCCATATTTTTCACAGTATTCTAAAAATTCATTCGAAATAAATTCTCCTCCTCTGTCTGACCGCAAGCATTTAATCCTTTTCCCTATTTCATTCTCTACCAACTGTCTGAAAGTTCTGAACATTTCAAAGGCTTCTGATTTATCTTTTAAGAAGAATATCCAAGTCATTCTGGAAAAATCATCAATGCACAACATAAAGTACTTGTCACCGTTTATGCTTTGAGTCCTCATGGGTCCGCATAAGTCTATGTGAATAAGTTCCAAAGGCCTGCTAGTGTGATGTTCTTTTGTTTTAAATGAAACTCTGGTCTGTTTACCCTTCTGACATGAAGCACACATACTATTTGCAAGTTTTTTAATGATTGGAATATCTCTCACTGCTTGTTTAGCGCTAACTCTTATCAGATTATCAAAACTTATGTGTCTAAGCCTCTTATGCCACAACCAGTTCTCTTCTTCTTGTCCCATGAAACACATACCTTCTGAAAATTCTGATAGTGTGTACAGATTGCCAGACGTCCTTGAGCCGGTTGCTATTAATTTCCCATTCTTTGTTTTTCTGACTTCACAACCCTGCTTCTTGAACACCACTTCATGTCCTTTGTCACAGATCTGACTCACACTTAACAGGTTATGTTTCAGACCATCCACATATAGAACTTCTTCTGACTTGATTTTCCCTTCACTTATTTTGATCGATCCTTTACCTATTATTTTGGCTCCATCATTATTGCCGAACTTCACAGAACCACCCTCATATTTCTGAAGATTTTCAAATTTTTGTCTATCACCTGTCATATGACTTGAGCAGCCACTATCAAGAATCCATGGTACATATTTATTCTGAGCTCTAAAAGTAGTCTGCACTATTAAGGATTCCTGTTCTTTCCTGAGCTGTTTCTTTTGTTTCCATTATGTCTTAACTATGTTGTTGGGTTCTAGCTGAGATTTTCCCTTTTCAAAATTTTGCATATATCCTTCAGAAGAACTACTATTGTGTTTTGCCTTATATGGTTGAGTTCTTCTTTTCTAAGGTTGAAATGAAACAGACATACTACGGCAATTTCTGGCAATATGCCCAAAGTTGTGACACTTAAAGCACTCTACTGCATAATTCATTAAAGGAGCAAACGCATTTCTACTAGTGAAACTTCTTGGACCTATATTGTATTTGCAGTCAGCAATTTTATGCCCATAATTATTACATTTAAAACAAAAACCATAGAAATAATGAGTAAACCTGAAAGATGGTCTTGGCCAGGTTGTTGTTGGAGCCTTGGATCTTCTATTCTTTTGATGTGTGACCTTAGTAAAGCCATCATTGTCAGCTGTCATTTTAGGTCTGGCATTATATCTTTCTTTTGCCTGATTCGTTTTACTTTCCACAGCCTGTTTCTTGTCTTTGTTATTTTCACTTTCAACATTGCTTGTTTTTGGTTCAGTTGATGATTCTCCTTTAGTAAAGCCGAGACCAAATTTGATGCCTGTGGATCTTTGATTGCTCAAAATTTTGTCCAGTTTCATCGAGCTTTCTTCACGTTTTAGATGACAGTTGATTTTTTGATCCAGCTCTTGTATTTGTATTCGGAGACTCACATTTTCTTCTTCCAATTTGCAGTAGTGGTCTATCTTCATAGAAACCTGTATTTCCAGATCTTTAGACATTTTCTTGTATTCTTCAGTCTGTGTTTTTAAACTGGCAATAATGTCGTTTGCATCCTTAAGTTTCCTTGTCAGTTTTTCATTCTTCTTTTTCTCTGATTCCCATTTCGTAAGAGCAGACACTAGCTCACCCTCTAAATCAACTTCAGCCTCAACTTCTTCAACTTCAGAGTTCATCCCCTCTGTGTTCTCTGATTCGTCTATTTCAAACGCCATAAAAAGAGCCTCACCTGTTCCTTCTTCAGAGTCTTCACTGGAACTGTCCTTTGAAGATTCTACATTTTGGGAGATAAAGCTTTTCTTATTAAACTTACCTTTTTTGAAATTTGATTTCTTCCTCCATTCTCCTCTTTCTTGATGCTGAGTTTCTTCACCTTTGTTTTTGTCATTGGAAGGACATTTTGTAGCAAAGTGTCCAATGCCTCCACATCTAAAACATTTAAGAGGTAGAATTCCTTTGTATTTTCCTTTTCCTTTCTTCAGCTTTCTTACAAAATTTGCTTCCATTATATCTGAATCATTTTCTTCTTCAGATTCATGTTTTGTGCTTTTGCCTTTTTGATCTTTGAAGGCTGCTTCTCTATCTGTGGGATTAGAATTTCCTATTCTCATTTCAAAAGCAGTGAAGGACCCATGCATCTAATCCATACTAAAATTATTTAAGTCTTTGGCTTCTTCTATGGCAGAGACTTTAGAATCAAATCTAGGAGGAAGTGATCTCAATACCTTTTTCACAATAGCAGCATCGGTTAATTCTTTGCCAAGACCTCTGATTGAATTTGTGATCCCATTGACTCTTTGCATGAAAGTCTCTATGTTATCATCATTGTCCATCTTTAAAGATTCGTATTGAGCTTGGTGTTCTTGAAGTTTAGCCTCCTTGATCCTGTCATCTCCTTCATGAATTTTCTCTAGTTTATCCCAGATCTCTTTTACTAATTCACAACTTATGAATTTGACTAGCTCACTATCAATTAGTCCACACATAATAGCATTTCTTGCTTTTGAATCATTTTCAAATGCCTTTTTACCTACAGTGTCTGTTGGAGCGATGGCAGGAGCTTTGTAACCATTGAATACCGCACCCCAGATGTCAAAGCCCAACGCACTGAGATAAGTCTGCATTCTAATTTTCCATAACGCATAGTTTGTCCCATAAAACATTGGCGCTTTGTTCGAAGAGAATCCTTCACCACTTGCCATTGTGTAAATTCCAAGATCACCTTAGCTGTTTAAGCCTCTTCAAGTACCTTGCTCTGACACCAATTGTTATAATCACAATGACACTGAGATGGGGGGCTAGTAGGCTAGTAAAGGTCGAAGAACTAAGGAAGGTGATAGATATGGATCCCTGGGGTCGACCAGGTGAGGTGGGGATGACTCCTATATATGAGAAGATGATGGGTGAGAGTGCTTTTCCTTATATGCAAATAAATATAAGGATACCTGACTATCTCCTAAGCAGGATGAATAGGAAGTATACCAACGGTGGGGTGAGCTATGGTTATCAAAGTGTGATGAGGTGGAGTGTTAGCGTACATGAACCATTTTGGATGGATGAGCCAGATCAATTGGGATAATTGGTATGGAGATTAAAATTTGGGGATAGTGCATGGTGGAGGTGAATGTATGTATCTAAAATTAGGTCTTGTTGCTGAAGATATCACTGTTGATGATGGAAGACTTGAAAAAATTGAAATACCCACAGCATATAAATGACATAAAAATTAAAGTACAAGTGGTTCTATTTTGTAACAAAAAGTGAAAAATCATGTGTGGAGTGTGATATAGTGTATGTGTGATGTAAATAAGGACTATATTGTGATGACTCTATATAAAATCTTTGTGGTTATTTACCTAGATAGGTTAGGAATTGAATGTGCAAATGTAAATGATGTTGATAGGATCGGGTTGAGTGAAGCCTTCAAGGTTTTCCAATCGGTAGGGATCGAAGAAATTTTTTTGAGTAATTATGTATAGGCCTAACTAGTTAGGACTAAACTTATCTTGCTGTTGACGAGGTTGGCTTGTGATTTGTTGATTTTCCTTAAGAACCAGGTCACCAATTTGGAATTCATGCTGATGTACCTTACTATTGTAGGCATGATAAATGCGGTCTTGATAGACATGTGTGTGCTTGATGGTGTGATGTGATACTCATATAATAGCATTAATTGATCAATATGGGCTTGAGAATTAGTGTCATAATCGATAAATTCTTTCATAGAGACTTGCAAGGAATGTATATCAAGCTCAAGAGGCATAATGTCTTCGAAACCATAAACCAAGGAGAAGGGGATTTTCCTAGTGGGTGTGTGGATGCTCATACAATAAGCCTATAATTTAATAAATATTTGATTATGCCAATCATTATGGGCTTCTACAACGATTTTCTAAAGGATGGATCAAATGGTTTTGTTGGTAGCTTCAACCTACCCATTATCCTATGGGTAGTAGAAGGTCAAGAAGCTATGGTGGATATCAAATTTGGCATAGAGGTATGAATAATTTTGTTTTTGAAGGACTTTTCATTATCATAGATGATTTGAGAGGGAATACCAAAGTAACATATGATGTTGTCTATGATAAATACTATGTTCTTGGATCTTGTTTTTTAAAAAAGTGGGATAGCTTCAAATCACTTTGTGAAGTACTCTATTGTAGCGATAATAAATATTTGGTTGTTTGATGAGGTAGGTGTGATCTTCTCGATGATATCAAGACCCCATTGTGAGAAATGCCACATGGACTAAATTTATTGGAGAGCTTGTGAAGAAAGATATGTGAGTTTGGCATGTTGTTAGCATTTTATGCATCGCTTGACATATTTACAACAATCATATTCCATTTTGGGTCAATAGTATCCCATGCGTAAGATACACTTGGTGATAGCCATACCGTTGAAGTTGCCACCGCAAGTACCATCATGGGTTTCTTGTACTACCCACTAGGATTTATGCAGCTCAAGGCAATGTAGGATAATACCATCATAACAGTGATAGTACAATATGTCCCCTAGTAATGTATAATAAATGGTCCATTTTTTTAATGTTTGATGTTGAGCATGTGGTAGCTCATAAGGTAGGAAGACTAATTTTATGTTTTCCTTAATTTGGTAAAATCAAGGATCATGTAGTTTTGTTTGGACAATGATAATGCCATCATCTATATGAGGTAAATATGAGATAGCTAATTTGGTAAGTGTATGAATGGACACATGCATAGTATATGAGAGAGTATTTTGTAATATCAATGATCCTAAAGAGGCCATTGTGTTAAAAAATGATTTGAGGATCGTGAAGCAGCTTCAATAGCATACCACTCAAATTGGACAAGTATTTTTTGGGTTATTTGCTTATATTATTGGAGAATGGGGCAGGAGAATTTTCATATCTCCTGAACTTGATTTACAATATGATGTGAAGGTGCTGAATGTGCATGGAATGCACCTACTTTAAACCAAGAATAATGGCTTTGTATTCTACATTGTTGTTTGTATAAGAAACCCTAATTTGAATGAGAACGTAAGAGGTTATCCATATGGGGTGAAAAATACAATGTCTGCACCCCTAGTGTGTGTGCAAAAAGAACCATAAAATAATAGTGTTAAGTCAGCAGTTATCTTAGGTTCAAAATATTCTTCGAGTTATGTGACATTAAATATGGAATCATCAGGGAGTTGGATGATGAGAGGGCAAGTATCCGGTAATGGGGCCTTCGCATGTTAGTATGTGATGACCTACCCCTAATGGATTTTTATGAAATGTGTTCTAGGTCATTTTAGTAAGGAGCATAATCCCTTTAGAAGTATGAGAATTATGATAACTTGTGTTCATCATGTAGTAGAGTGGGTTGTCATAAGTGATGACAAAGGAGGTGTGATTGAGCATGTAATAGTATAGTTTTTGGGTAGAAAAAAATACATCCAAGAGCAAATTTTCCATGTATGCATAGTGGTTTTCATAACTAACCAATGTACTATTGATATAATATATGGCTTGCTCATGATTGATTTCATTATTTTGGGCAAGCAATGTGCCCAATGTGAAGTCCATAGCAAAAATGTATATAGTGAATGGCAATTATGGATCTGGGGGAGATAAAATCAATGAAGAGGTAAGGTAGGCTTTGATTGAATCAAAGACTTTTTGGTAGTTCTTGTCCCATTTGAAGGTGACCCACTTTGTAAGAGGTGATTAAATAGCTTGCATTTTTCTGAGATCTAGGCAATAAAGTGATATATCGAATGGATTTTTCCTTGTAAGATACACAATTGTTTGAGGTTTATGGGTGGAGGCATCTCAAGGATGGCTTTGAATTTGTTAGGGTCAACTTCAATGTCTTGCTGAGAGACGATGAACCCTAGGATATTTCCTGAAGTGACACCAAATATGCATTTTTTTTGGGTTTAGGTGAATGTTGTGTTCTAAAAGGTGATCAAATATTTGGCATAAGTCAGGGAGGTGCTATGAATGCTCTTTTGATTTCGTAGTAATATCATCGACATAATATTCCATGATTTTATGCATGTAATTGTAAAAATTGTATGTCATTGCGCATTGATAGGTTACCCCAGTGTTCTTGAGGTCAAAGGGCATGATCGTGTAGTAGAAGGTCCCATGTAATCAAAGGAAGTTTTGTGTTGGTTAGTAGGATTTATTTTGATCTGATTATATCTAAAAAATATATCCAAAAGGGATATCATTTTATGGCTTTCAATGGAGTAGACAAGTGAGTCGATGTTCTATAAGGGAAAGTTTTCTTTGGGATAACCTTTGTTTAAGTCATGGAAACCAGTGCATATGTGAACCTCACTAGAGGGTTTAGGGATTGGTACCATGTTAGAAACCCACTCTAGGTAATCTATAGGAATGATGAAACCTACATCAAGGAGATTTTAGAGCTCTAATTTTGTGAGGGGAGCAACTGTAGGATGAATACGTCACAATTTTTGTCTGACAGGTTTGGCATCTTTGTCTAAGGTGATATTATGAACCACTAGGGAAGGGTCAAGGTTAGGCATGCCCTTGTAGGACTAGGTAAAGACTCTAATGTATTCCTTAAGGAAAGTAGTGAATACAATGTGCTATTCTAGTGAGAGGCTAGCGATAGTTTTGACTATGTGTGGAGTTTTAGTATTGTCACCAATGTCAACCTCAATAGTGTCTTCCACAAGCATGTGGGAACCATCTCAATTTTTTTCGACGATCAGGATAATGTGGAGGTCATCGATAGCCTCTGATACATCAAATTCATCATCTAGGTAGATGCTTGTATGGTGAACCCATGGAATGTAGGGTGGGGTGGAAGCTGAAGGAATGTTCGTAGTTCGCAAGACATTGGGTGATAGTAAGAAATCATGTGGTGAATGTGTAGGTGAGATATGTGTGAAGTCAAGAATATCTAGGTTGCGTGTTTCATCATGAATCGACTGGTGTGTATACCAAATTGGGGTAAAAAGTTCTACATAAACAATGTTAAATGAAGTCTTGGGGGATGTAGGCGATGAAGAGTCTGATGATGAAGACTCAAGAGTGCATGAAGATCACAATAATATTAGCGAAGGATGCAATATGATAGGCAAATAACATTATAAAGTAATGGAGCGATGGAGCTACTGATGCATAGGCAGTGATCTCACCAAATTTATTGGCAATGGTGGACGAGATGTCATGGGTTTCAAGATCAAAATATTGAAGAATATCATTAAACACCTCACAATGGGGTTGAGATTGTTGCAAAAGTTCAAATATTGATAACTTGGTAGAAGCATTATGAAACTGGTGGGTAAGGCTACCATAAATGGTAATATCATTTTGTGCTGTAGGGGGTGTAGTGTTAGAAGTTGTGATACTTGAGAGACTATGGAGAAATAAATGGTGCAGGCGATGAGACCACTAGTGTAGTTTAGCATGAAGGATACCTTTTATTATGAGTAGTGAGGTTAACCATGCCAACTACATTGCATGAAGGAAGATCTCATTAGATGCTATTAACTTATCTAGGTGGCCCTAGGGGATTAGGTTTAGTTCATTGGGAATTGGTCTTGCTATGTTCGGGTAGTGGGTTTTGGTAAATCCCTATGTTTTGATTTTATAGGGCAAGTGGGTTGGAGACTTGAATGGTACCCCCATAAATGAGGTCTTGGATAAGGCCATGGAAAGAGTGACAAGATTCAATATTGTGACTAGGTTATCTATCGTATGCATAGAAGTTTTTCTCTATGTAGCCTCGAGGATTGGATTGATTTGGGTCAAGAGGTCAGATTTTGAGCAGGTTGATGTGGCCTACATCATACAATCTCTAGAAAATGGATGGCAAAGGCTAAGAGAATGGGGTGAGATTGTGTTGTGGAGCCTATGGGTAAAGGTATATAGGCTATTGTGGTCATGGAGGAAGAGGTTCATTGGTTTGGAATTGTTGCTGCTACGAAGAAGGAGTTTGTGGGATGAGCGATGGATCTAGGGTAGTTGTTGCCACATGATTGGCTTATGGTAGCCTAGGAAAATCCTAATTAGGTGCATTTCTATTAAAATAGAAATTTTAGTTATATGAGAGTTTTTGTCTCAACTTGATTTTGCTCGATGTGACTTTGATATCCTTGATGACTTTAGCTTGGGTGATGGTTTCTTCAAAGGTGCAACTTTGATGAAGTTGTAAGGAAGTGGAGATATTCTTATGATAGCTTTTAGAGAAAAGTGTGACAAGTTCAATAATTGGTAGACTATGATCTAGGTCATGGATGACCGATCTCCAATGAAAATAAACTTAGTAATGGGCTCATCATCAGCCTATCGTGGGGCATAGACGTCTAAGAAGTTTGTTTTATTTTTTATGTTTATGGAGAAATTTTTAGGAATGAATTGGTTAGTTTTTCAAAGGTGTACAGGCTGAGGCATGGAATCATGTTGTACCAATCAAGGGCTTGTTCCCCAAGTGAGAGGGATAATGTATGTAACATGATGGGATTGCTACTGTGAATATGGTAGCAAGTTGAACAGTAGTTACTAACATGTTCTCGTGGATCCTCTTTGACTTTGTACTTATCAAACATTAGGATATCGAATCAATAAGGATAAGGAGTAATTGGAATTGAGGGATGGATTCACTCATTGTAGAGTTCTTCATAGGTAGGGTTTTGTGGTCCGTAGATGGTATTACAAAAGTTTAGCATGTTTACTTCATCTTGGAAGAGTTGAATTTTAGATGTGAAAGTTGTGGATGATTATTCTAAGGTAAGTGGGGCTTGAGAGTGTGGTAGATACTGGAGTTGCTATTATTCCCAGTATTGAGAAGGAACATATTGTAATTGATCCTATGGAGGTGGCAGCTAGATGATGTATGGTCTCATAACAAGTGGACTACTAGGTTGTAAAACAAGAATTTGTTGAGGATAATAATATTGTGACTGAGGGGCATGTGGTTGATATATGGGTATCTACTAGAGAGGAGTCTATTGTAATGGTTGAGCTATAGGAGGCGACGACCAAAAATGGGGAGGCATAAAGAATGTGGATCAAGTAGATAATGGTAATGAAATCTGGATAGACGGTGCTAGAGGTGGACTAGATAAGGTGTTAAAGGATGGTGCATGCATCTGTCTTACAGGATATGAAGTAAGAAAAGTGAACTAAATATAATAGCCTAGTGGAGTAGGAGTATAGGCTAAAGGTTGCATACCATAGGTGGTAAGGGAACCTATAGTCAAGATATAAAATGGAGGAGGGGGAGGTAATATAAAGGTACTGATGGATGAAGGTGGAATAGAATATTGGGTAGGCTATATCCTAGGATAATAGGACATAGGTGGAAGTGATGAGGAAAGGGGAGGATAAGCTTTTGAGGTAGGAGCTTGATAGGGTGAAGTGGTAAACATGTACACTCTAGGTTGGATGTATGCAGTTGGTTGATATTTTTGGTTTTGAATTGGTTGTGTTTGAGGAGGCGACTATGATATATCCTCAAAATATGAGAAAAATGATGGTTAGAAAAGTGGCAGTGGTAAATCTTGGGAAGATTTTTGGTATGATGACAAATGAGGCTCTTGTTATTGCTACAAGGGATGTTATTATGATAGGGTTTGTAGTGATGTCACCTGAGTTCATGGTGTAGAAGAGGAAGGATAAAAAATCATCCCTACAGTAGGGGTAAATGATGCAACCTCAGGATGAGTGTGGTTTAACAAAGAGGAGTCATTCTTAAAAAGGGATTGAGATAGACTCTAGAAGAAGGGGTTTACAAATGTAGGAGAAGTGGGTAGGATCTTATCATCAATGGTGAAGAAGGGGAATGTCCTGGAGCTATATAGATAACATGATCATAGAACGTAGAAGGTGTGTTAAGTAAATGTGAACGAGGAAGGAGTGGATCATCTTTGCAAAACAAAGTAGGAATCTCATAAAAATAAGAAATGTGTGTGGAATGTAGATGTGAATCTATGGGTACATCAATTGTGAGTGTGTGGACGTCCTCTATAGAATGAGAGGAAGAAGGATACTAACTAGAAGGGGTGAAGAATACCTCCTCCTCAAGACATGTTTCCTCATGTACTTGACTATGTGTGGTGATAGTCATGGTGTTGTGTTTTGTGAATGTGGGTTCAAAACTATACAAAAAATTAAATTGAAGGTTTTGAGTGTGATTTGCAATGGATTTTGAGTAACCCTCTAAATTTTGACCAATTTTTGAACCTAGAAGTAGGATTTAGATGTCAGGGAGTGAATTGAGACCTAATTCATAGGTTGGGGGGTGAATTGGTCTCAAACTATGAATGTGAAAATTAATAAGCTATGATAGGCTTTAGATAGACAATAAACAGAGTGTTGAACTATGAAATATGCTAAAACTAGTTTGCAATTATGCAAACAACGTGAAACTAGAATCAGTTCTAAATGTAAAAAATAAAAAAATTATGTGTTTTCATGTGTTTTGATATTAAAAATATACTTCCTAAAAATATCACATGTAGTGGGGTGATAAATCTATAAATATTAGGAGTGTCATCAGTACAAAACCTCCTAAAACACCCAAATGTGCACAAAATAAAATAGTGTCACAACTAGCGAATGGTGACGTGTATTGAAGATATAGTAAAATAATAACCTATAGTGTGGGACTCAATATGTGCTAATGAGTCCAATAAAATCTTACAAGAAGAGGCTAAAATGTCTAAGACTTTCTACATGCCTAGCCAAGATTTTGCTTCACTCTAGGGTGAGCTTAGTCAATGAAGACAATTACCGTATTGACTAATTATGTAAGCCTCATAAACGAAGACATCTAATCCTATCCCACTCTGAAGGCTCATTTTGGTGATAAATTTTGGAATATCAATATCAAAATTGGAGTATTTTTTGGTGATGAAATCCATAAAACCACTTCTATGGGGCTTCTAGGTGTCTTGGGGGGTGAGCTGGTGGAAGGTAAAACTCTACTAACCAATATTGAGTGATGGATTAGGGATGTAATCCAATCTCACAACTTGTGTGTACCACATGAGTGTGTGGGTTTTTATTGTCTAACGATGATGTAAAAGCAAGAAAGCTAACTATATGTCTTTTTGAAATGTAAATCTAGCCCTATATGCATTTTTGGAAGTAAAGCTAGATTAAGATGTATTTTGAAAGAAAACTAGTCCTATGTGCCTTTTGGAAAAAGAATCTAGGATCTATGCTATGAACCATGTAAAAAAGAAATGTAAAGCATGTGAGAAGAGGGATTTATGGAACCCTAATTTTGAAACATGAAAGAAATGTGAGAGAGATTGTGCAAAAAGAAATTGGAAATACTAAACTAATGATATGGACATAAATCTAAAAATTGCAATTTATCTAGGGGATTTGTAAAAGAAATGGTAAATCCTAATCTAATGAAAATAAAGGAGATATAAAATTTTCAATTTACCTAGGGTATTTGTAAAATAAAATGGGAAAGCCTAATCTAAGTGATATGGAAATAAATATAAAAGTTGCAATTTACTTAGGGGATTTGTAAAATAAAAGGGAAGTTGTAATATAATAACAAGAAAGGGATCTGAAATTTGCAATTTGCGAAAGGAAATTTAAAATTTGCTTTAATGAAACATGCAAAAAAATATGTGAAAAACCCTAGTTCTAAATACATGAAAGAAATCTTAAAATTACAATTTACTCGGGTGATTTGTAAAATAAAAGAGAAGTCTTAATCTAATAACAAGAAAGGGATTTGAAATTAGCAATTTACCCAGGGGATTTGTAAAAGAAAATGGAAGTCCTAATATAATAACAAGAAAGGGATATGAAATTTACAATTTGTGAAAATGAATTTAAAATTTGATTTAATGAAACATGTGAGAAGAGATGTGAAAAATCCTAATCCTAAATGCAAGAAAGAAATCTGAAATTAATTTTTGTGTGAAAAGGAAACTTGAAATTGCTTTGATGAAAGATGCAAAAAGAGATTTGAAAAACTCTAATTCCAAATGTGTCTTTTAGAATAGAAATTTGAAATGCGCTTTGAAGGGAAATTTATGGGATAACACAAGAAAGCAATGGGAAACCTATTTGACATGTGATTTATAAAGAAAAATTAGAATGTTCTTGCAATAAAGTAAAACAAAAAATTTTGATCTACACGCACATTTTTGAAAAAAGGAAATTTGAAAAACCTATCTACTTAAAGAAAGATGACTTTATAATTTGATGATTCACAAAGAGAATGAAAAAAAATGAAAATCTATTCTAATGATTTGAACAAAAGTGAATTTAGGTCTGATTTAAGTGAGTAAAGAAATGTCTGAAATAGACTAATTTAAATGATTGGAGAATGACAAATGCATTGAAAAAACATTTCATACAATGACATGATACATGTTTTAATGAAACTTTTCCTTGCAAATGAATGATAGAAACAAGGATGTTTAAGGAAAATGTCTGGTTCTTTTTGCTCCATATGAACTATTATGTATCTCTACAGTAGACCTCTACAATTTTGGGTATTTTTGAAATAATTATTCTAGATTCATAGGGCAAGGATCAAATCTAAATTCGCATTTCGGGGGGTGAATTAGGTTTAGGATCCCAAAACATCTATTATGATGACTTGAGGAGCTTTTTCAGGGTTTTTAGGGTCTCTATTCTATCTATAATGATACCTACAAGAACACAAAAAACATAAAATTGTGTTAGATTTGTAAAAAGACTAGTCTAGAACAACTCTTTGTGGGGATCCCACCAAGCGTGCTAGAATGAAGCAGATGAAATATGACATTTGATCAAACATAATACATAAAAATATACAATTCCTAGAATGTTACTTTTTATTCATTCAAAATGCTCATGGGTTACAAAGGTCATTTTTTCAATATTTCTTTATGAATATCAAATACCCTAATGACTTCTTTTGAGATGGGCTTGTAGACCTCTAGTAGTTTGATAGTTTTATTTGTGATCTCCTGCACCTATTTTTGAAGGCCTATAAACTATGATTGGAGGGTTTGGGGTCCTGCATTAGTCAAGCTCCTTGTTGAAGAAAGACAAAAAGACACAAAATAAAATTGTGCTAAAACATGATAAAAACTACATAAAACACTATAAAAACATGAAACAAAGCATACCTACTAAATTTGTTGAGGTGGATTTGTTGCACGGCCAATTCACATGGCAGGGGGTAAATTGGAACCTATATTCATAGGTTAGGGGTGAATTGGAATTACGCTAACTGTGGGACCAAACTTTCTATTTGGATGGATGTCTAAAGTTATCCTTTGCTATTTGTATAGTGTAGACTTCTTAGATGCGATTCTAGACTAATTTTGGTAGAGTTTTTGTATGGTGACTGAAATGGAGAGAGAGGTAGAATGAGATGGGGATACCTCTATTTATAGAAAAATATGAGGTCCAAAGAAGGAGTTTGATTGACCAACCCTTAAATTTACTCCATGTTTGAGTTAGGTTAGGGTTTGAATAGGTTTCAAACCCTCATGCCTTAGAGAAATATCTCCTCCTCACACACATGTGAGGAAGAGTTAGGATAAACTACGGTTAGTTAGATCCTAGGTTAGGTTGGGGTTTATTTAGAGCATTTAGAAATATCCTAACTAATATCATGTGCACACATGTGTGGAAGTATGTTTAGGGATAATTTGACTTAGGACCCTAATTAAACTTACTTAAGTGAAAAAATGCACTCAAGTGAATGTCAATGATGAGTTAGATCACAAATTCAATGATGAGTTAGATAACTAATCAACCTAATCAGGATTTATGATAGGGATAAGGTCCCATGAGGGCTAATTAGGTGTAAGGGAGGGCTTAAGTTGCCTTAGGGGTCTAATAGGTGGTATCCTAGTGGGTAGGAGGTGTTTTACCTAGTTTTGTAGGTTTAGGGACCTATGAATGACTAAGATAACCTAAAAATGACTACGCTAGTATATGATGGCCTATGATAGCCTATGTCAATCTACAAGTATGTATGTAGATGTACAAGTGTGTAGAAGTGAGCATGTATGATTTTTATATGTCTACAATTTTAATTGGAAACATTATTTTTTTTCGTGGTGAGCTAGAATGCTATGGCAAGAAATATTGTGTTGTAGGCATGGATTGCAACCATGCAATGCCACTCCCAATATTTGATTTTATTTATTCCTCAAAGTATTATATGTATTCAAGATATCAATTTTTTTTTGTCCTTAGTTGGTGGGAATAAATATCTAACAGAGTAAAAGGTTGGAGAAGGAAGAAGAGATAATTGAAAGGTGTGCTTCTTCTCTTATTTTTGGCTTATCTTTTAGCAAACGGTCCATCTGAATGTCACCATTATTAATAAGAATATCGGATTGCTTACTTTTCTCCTTGTTATTTATTTTTAATTATTCTTTCTTTCTTTTACTATGATTTGGTGTTTGGGTTACATCGTTGATCTGGTTAGGACCCAACATTTCACTTTAAAAAAAATATTTATGGAACTTGTATAATTTCTGTAATCATCTTAGCTTTTCTAGTATTTTAGTTTGCAGTAAGGAAGTAGGATGTCTAGAAGGGTTTACTCCAGAATCTATTTATATTTTAAGGTTGATTTAAACATTGGTTTTGTTGTTTTCTTACCAAAATCCTTAGTAGTGAAGAGCCAAGAAAATTATTTTTTATTTATGTTCTCAAAAATTCATATAAGCAAGTTCTTCTATTGTGTTGTCTTCCCAACCTGTATAAAAGAAGTATTTAAATCCAGATCTAGAAAATAGGTATAGGGAGGATGAAATTTGAATTCCCATATTTCATCTTATTTTATTTAAAAGAACATAATATTTGAGCTTGTAATTGTTGTAATTAATCCATTTTTTATTTTAATTTTTTATAATAATGTGAAAGAGGCTTACACAATGTTTGAGCTTGTAATTGTTTTAGTTCAAACCACTTTTATTTATTTGATATTTCTATGAAAGTGGGTTATGTAATTTTTGAGATTATAATTATCGTAGTTGAACATGTTTTTATTTGATTTCTTTATAATTATTCGAAAGAGGGTTATGTAATGTTTGAGCTTGTAATTCCTACATTTGAATCCACTTTTATTTGATTTATTTATAATTATGTGAGAGGGGTATTACCTAATATTTTAGCTTGTAATTGTTGTAGTAGAGCCTGCTTTTATTGATTTATTTATAATTTTGTGAAAGAGGGTTGTGTAATATTTGAGATTTTTTTTTTTTTATTTGTGGAAAACATCCCCAAAGGGATGCCACTTTCGGGTAAGACCCAAGGAGGCAGGGGTATCCATTCCGCCTTTAATTGTCATAGTTGAACTGTAATTTATTTATTTTATTTCTTTATAATTTTTTGAAAGGGGTGGTTACTTTCAAATTAAGATGAGAGGTGACCATAGTACCTAATACCTAGGAACACTATAGTGTGTCTGTATATGACAACACCTTGCTAAACCTAAATCTCGTAAAGCACATTTCTACTAATAAAAGCTCCATGCTTTAGAGGTCGTCAAATTATTAATTAGGTTAAGAGTGCTCTAGATATAGGTTTCCTCACTCAGAATAAGAGCACGATATGCTAATTTTTTCTAGAGCTTACCATGTTGTTTAAGTCTTTGACAATTTCTTTTGATTAATATGGGTTTGTATATTAAATAATAGTATGTATTTAATAAGCCAAACTAGGTGCATCAACCTTGTTTTTGGATTCAAATGTGACATCCACCTTAATCCTATATGTTCCATATTTTGCGGAATTGGAGAATACCTTGGAATCCAGGGCATAGCAAGGATTTTTTTTTACCTTATTTTTATCCAGTTATAAATAGCTTGTAACTTTAGAAAATATTTAGTAATGTTGGTTAATTTTTTGGATAAGAATATTATCCTAATATTCATATATTGGTTAATAGAGTGTATTATATATTCATATGTTGAAAATATTTCAAACAAAATATGGAGACCTTTTAGATTAGCTAAAATCGATCTATTAATGTGATAATTAAGAAATCTATTTTTTTGTTGATAATGAGTAACCAATACCTTGTTATAATATAAGTATGGTAAAACTTATATTATGTAGATGCTTTAGAAAAAAAATATAATGCCATATTTTTGTTATAATATAAGTGTTGTATGACTCGTATTTTGTAGAGACTTTATTAAAAATAATTCCATCTATTGTTATAATATAAGTGTGGTGATACTTATATTATGTAGATGCCTTATAAAATAATAATATTATTTTCATATTTTTCTATTTTAAAGGAAGAAACAAATATTATTATAAGTTGGGAAGAGTAAATTGTACATAAAATAATGGATGTGTCTTGTGTAGTAAAAGATCCACTTTTGAGTGAGAGATGTATGTAATTCTCTCAACATTGCAATACATCGCATGGTGCACATTCTTTTATTATTTTATATTTCTTGCATAGTGCATGTTAGCTTTGCATAGGCATTCAAGAGTTTTCATGATCCCTAAACTTACATTCAATTTTCATGAAGACCTATCAAGTAGAAGACCTTGAATACACTATTGACCTATCAAGTAGAAGACCTTGGAAGAATCTACAACATGTCCCTAAGAGGAAAAATATTCCTAAGGTTCAGGGCACTTCAACAAGAGAATAAAAAACCTTACATCAATAGTTAATTTTCTACATGATCGGATGGAACAATAACAAAAAATATTGGAAACACTTGTTAACCAAGAATCAAATAAAAAGAATTTAGAGGGTGGTAAAGAGGAAAATTATGATATAGAAGTCCAAGAGAGTAAGGTTTGGATTAGGGTAGAGCTAGTAATTCTTAGTCCTGATATAGGAATACGTGCATAGGTCGAACATATCCTATGACAATGCTGAAGCATTAAATTGAAAATTTGTAGAGGTGCATGATTTTTAAAATGGAATTCAAGCATACATAATCTAGAATGTGACCATTACTTGCACATCATATAGAACATTTTTAACACATTATAAATGAGAGAGATCCAACCTGGTTTCTTTTGAGACCTCCAAGTGTTCTTCCCTTAGCTCGTCTTCATTTCTTCCAAAGTCCTCATCTTTCCCTTCGAAGTTGGCTCCTTTTAATCTAAGAAAAATGCTAGTATCAATAACTAGGAAATATATTAAGTATTTTTTTTTTTGATCCACCCAAGGATGGAGAGCATACTCCCTGGACCATAAGGATTTACCAGATCCTATATGGCCTTTATTTACAAAATTACCCTCTATTAATAGGGAAATTCTCCCCTTATGGGCCAAATAGTTGTCACATTATAATAATACCAAAATATGCATTGGACCCATTATGACTTCATCATGTCCTTAGAGGGTCCTCTAGGGATGAGGTGAGTGACAAAAATCATACTATTGAGGCATAGGATAGTTACATGGTTAGACCTATTTTTGATAAGCTAGGAAGTCCTCATAATTATCACCAATATCAGGTATCCACATGAGTGCTTCCCTAAAGATAGGATGACCCATAAGTTAATTAAAAATTCCTTAGTCCTTTTTAGGTCCTATCAACATTGGATCCACAAAATCTACACATAATTTACTATATGGTTATAATTTTGTAAAAGATAATTCCTCAAATTTACCTTTTACCAGACCCCATAAATATCCCTTAAATAATTAATATTTCTTGTTCCTTATAAAATTATTTTATTATAATTTTTTTGTAGGATTCTTTGGGGTCTCGACCTGCTTTCAATCGGAAGTTGTTAATACGTAGATAATTTCGATTTCAACGCCCTATTATTATCCAATTAGTGACAGGGATCAGTATTGATATTGTGATGGCTGAGAACGAGGAACAAGTGATTGATGCAGCACTCTTTGGTACGAATTAGAAAGGCGGTATGGCTGGTACTGCGAATCCCAATCTTGCTTCCGCGAATAATAATCGAGAGGGGCTGGCACAATTTCTATGATTGAGAGAATTTAAAATTTATTACCTCGGCCTTCTAATTCTATGAATTGGATTTCTTGGTGAAATGAGATAATTATCCATACTACCTTATTCATGCAATATTTTAGAAAATGTGTGGCACATGTTATAAAGCATGCTCATATGGTTGTCACAAAGGAGTATTAATATATTTTATATTTGTTGGAAAATTATATGTATGATCGATAGTTACAAGCCAAGGTTGCTAGTTTTTACCACCATCTTATGCTCCATGAACGACATGAAGGTAGGGGAGCTCAACTTCAAGCTCGTATGCAATGGTTTAGGGTGGGTTATTGCCCATCCAAAGCCTTTCTAAAATATCTTTATTTTAGGTAGACCAAAATCTAAATCAAGGATATTCAAGTCTCTCATGATAGGTTAAATTCTCTTCCTAATATTGTGTTAGCCTTTGTGGATCATTATAAGCTTGTATTTTAAGTGCAACAATATTATCTAGAATATCTGATGGCACTCAAACAATATCTTGATGTTGTTCCTACTAAATTGTCTACTTATAACCAACATCTATGTGAGGCTTCTCTTTCACTTTATATGCTTCATAACACTCTTATGACTATGTGAGATGATAAGTCCCCCGGTCTTGATGTATTTTACTTTGAGTTTTATAAATCCACATGGAATTTTACTAGGCATGATCTACTCAATGTCTATAATGAAGCATTAGCCAATAACTCTCTGGATAGAATTATCAATTATGGAAACATTAAGTTTATTTCCAAAGCAAGAAATCCTAAGCTTATCACTAGTTGGATACCTATTACTTTTATTAATGTTTCTTATAAGATCTTGGTAAATTCTTTAGCTCTTCATATTCAAAACATTCTTCCTATGAGCATTAGACTAGAGTAGATAGGTTTCATTAAAGGGTGTTATATCTTGGATAATATTATTTTTTATTGGTAAGGTTTATAATGGGTGTGTGTCTCTAGTCAAAAGTCACTTTTCTTAAGCTAAAATTTGAGAATACTTATGATCATATTGAGTGGCCTTTTATTCTTGACATGCTCAAAGCTCTTAGGTTTGGGCCATTTTTATTAATATCTTCAATATGCTATTTGTTGATGCTTTTTCCTATATTACTATTAATGGATATAAGTTAGAGGATTTTGGTTTCTTTTATCCTATTTATGAGGGTTGTCCTTTGGCTTCCTTGATTTACATCCTTGTAGCTGGAGCTTTTGGTTATCTTCTTGTTAGTCAAGCATCTAAGGGGTTGATCAAAGGAATTATTTTTCCTGCTATGTCCACTCATTTTATTAATGGGTATTTTGTAGATGGTTCTTTTCTCACTATTAGTTAGGATGAGATTCTTATTTGACTACTTTGGTTTTCCTGGAAACATTTTTCTAAGGCCTCTAGTTCCAACATCCAATGGTCTAAGTCTCTTTGTTTTTTCCCTACTTCTTTTAATCTACCTACTTGGCTTAGAAATTTCTCGTGGCAATGGCTTTAGAGATGTGAGAATTTTAGGTTCTTACTATTTCCCTTTAATTTTTACTGCTTACCCTCTAAACTATGGTAATATATTATTGATAGAATTAAAAAGAATATTTCTCTTTCTCTTGCTGATAATTTCAAGTTTGCACTATGATTCTTGCTACCACCCATGATTACTATTCCTCCTATTGGGCCTCTTCTAAGAATTATTACAATAAGTTGGCCAAAATCCTTAGGGATTTTATTTGGGCCAAGGGGAAGAATTTTTGTGATTTTCATTGGGTTGCTCGGGATATTTTTTGCATGACTACTGATAAGGACGAGATGAGTATAATTGAAATATATAGGTAAAACATTTTCTTGTGTGTTAAGTGGGTGGTTAAAGCTATTAAAGGCCCTAAATACTGGAAGGTTTTTATTCACCATTGTATTTGTTTAGGGTTGCATTATGGATGTAAATCTTGGGATAATATTGGTCTTCACACTTTTATCATTACTTCTACTCTGGTTAATATTCAGGGTTCCTTTGTTGTTAAAAGAATTTGGAAAGCTTTTAAGATGGTGAAACCTCATATTCAATAGATTGGTGATGGTTTTTGTAATGGTATTTTGTTCAATTCTCAGAACATCTGGTTATCTCCTATTTTTTCTAACTCTTTATTTCTTCTTGTTGATATACCAATGGTTAAATCTTTGAGGCTATTTTGTAAAGGCATTTGCTTTATTAAATATTTAGTTTATTCTTGGGATTAGAATCCTTGGCCTACCCTCAAGCATAAATTTAATCTTCAAAACTTAGATCTTCCTGCTAATATTAAGATCTAGGAAATTGTGACTAATATCATGTTGCATAAGCTCAACCTTTAGCCATTGAGTTCCTAGTGGAGGGATCGGCATTGGAGTGTAGATACTCCTTTCAAGAACTATTATTCTTCCTTGATTTATTAGCTTCTTAGTCCTTTTTCCTTTGGTATAGACAAGCTTAATGAGAGATGGCAAACTCACTCTACCTCCTATACTTAAATTGCTCTTTTGAACCATATCAAACATTCTAATATTGAACGTAAGATCACCTTTTTAATTTGGTATCTTATTTATCAAGGTCTTTCTATGGGATAGAGGCTCTATAGGGTTGGTATTCGTAATGCTAATTGTCCTTTTTGTGGTCATTTCAAAATATTTAAGCTTCTATTTTGGTCCTACCCTCGTGCTCAGTCTACCTAGGCATGGATTCACTCATTGTTTAAACCTTTACATCCTAATATCTTTAGATGGTAGATGAATTTTTTTGTGATAATAGTTTTTGGTGTGCTTATATTGCTACTCTATGAAAAATATTTCATGCTATAATTTTGTTTTAGCTATGGAAATATAGGAATATTACTATCTATTCTGGAGATTTATTTTTTTTAGTTTTCTATAAATGAAAATATTGTGATGCTTTTATTGTTACTTATAAAATCCATTCACAGGATTCTGATTTGGGGCATGATTTTGTGTATTTGTTGAATGTTATCAAGTATTTGTGCAAGGATTCATGCACTATCATTCGAGTTCTACCTAACCTCCCTCTACCTCAAGATCCATTTGTTTCTTTGAGGCCTCGACATAGTAGGTCAATGGGATGATGTTCTTTGGCCTTAGGCCATTCTACCAATGCTCACAATAGGGCTCAATCTTCCTCAAATTATTTTAGGAGGCATAATTCACTTTCACACTCTCCACAGTGTGGTTGGAGTCTTGTGCATCACTCAACTAATCATGGTACTGGTTGGAGCCTTGGTATGTCTCCTTATTCGGTTACTTCTCCTCCTACTTGTGCTCATTTTTCTCCATTGCCACCTTCAAATTTGATCAATTCTACTCCCCCTAGTTGGGATATTATGGCTCCATTGATGAACACTATTGCTCTTGATAACTCTTGGTCTATCAATCGACCTACAAACAATCCTCATGGTTTGGGATATTTTGGGTCAAATAATGATACTCCTCCTCTAGGAGTGTCTCCCTATGCTTAGTTATGTTATTTGTTCACCCTTTTAAGGGTTGGTTTTGTATTTGTATTCTATTTTTTCTAGGTATTTTTGGTTTTCATTGTGTAGGTGGCTTTGGGCCCTCAACTATCCTTTCTTATTATAACCTTTTTTATTATTTTAATATAATTTTTTTTTCCAATAAAAAAATATCATTCTATTAAATATAAAAATTATATATTAAAAAAAAAACTCTACCTTAAAATAAAAATTGTAAAATAAATCAAAATAGTATTTTTTCTTTGAAAATCCTGGTCATCATGTAAATTTGTGATCAAATTCATAATTTAGCGTAAACGTAACAAATTATGATAGCCTAATACCATGACATATTATAATTTCTAAGGATAAATAAATTGTAGATGTTCTTCGTTACCTACATTTTATCTAATATTTGTGTTTAATACAACTTCTCTTACAATAATAAGTCTTCTTATTTGAAAATTACATTACGTCCATTGTCATTTTGTTAAGGATGGCTAAATTGGAGTTTGATGAAATCATTTAAAATATTAAACATAGTATTATAAAAATATTATGACGAAGTTAAGCTAAATAGATTTAGTTTTATTTTATTTTTTATGAATGGTTGACTTAATTGATATGTTCTATGTAATTTGTGTTGTATGGGAAAGGGAGAAAAGGTAATTGATGACAATGAAGAGATATGTATTGTGTGGATTTAATGATTCTTTATGGATAATTACTATTATAGATTAATGGTAGTATAAGAGGGAGTAAGGGGAGAAATGGTTTACTCATATTAGGTTTGTCCATTAAGTTACTAAAGATACATTGTTCAAGGAATGTATGCTTGGTGTATTTAAAAGGTTAAGTCATTTATAAATATGTCATTTTTTTTTTTAGACAACAACATGATGAAGTAGGAACAAATAACTATAGAGATGAGGCTTTTATAGGTAAATATGAATTTCATAGATTCTCACAATAAATCTAATGGGCAATAATTCATCAAATGATCTATATATGTAAGGATGTTTTTTGGATGATACATGATATTTTGAATAGCCCTTTGAAATTTTGGTTATTGTTGATTTATGTAAGTATATATGCCTATCAAATTGCATTTCAACAATTGAAATAAAGGGAGTTACCTCTTTTAGGCTTTGAATTTAGGTCAATTCCCCACTAATATGCTTATACTAAGACTACTCTAATGCATGTAAATTTTATGAAAAAATGTTGCAAGGGATGAAGCAAATGCAAAAACCAAATATGGTTGTGATCAGAGTAATATTAATGTTGATCAGCCAATGTGATCCAAATTTATACAAAATTCTAAAATAATAGAAGAAAGTAATAATAGAAAGTGAAAAGGTAGTGCAAAAAACACTATTCATCTACAAATCAAGAGTTAAAATGATATAGTTGACCATAAATTTCATGCATAGTATTTCCATTAATAGCATTATAATTTTAGGAGAACAATTTATTCTCACAAATTGTAGCTCTAATTTTTAGAGTAATTTGAAGTAAAATTTTGCTGTTCCCAGAAAATCATCTAATTTAGTAGCATTATACAAAAATTGATGCTTTGAAAATTCTAGTTGTATTCAAATTGAATCTAAAATACTTTATATAACTCTTTATTTTTTAATTTTAATTGTTGTCTAAAGTTTATGTTGCAAAAAATAAAATCTCAAAAATTGGGACACTTCCTACAATAGATAGAGAAGGATTTCACCTTCATTGCTTGAAAGTCTATGTGCTTTCCTCATGCAAATATTAGTTCTTTGTTGTAGAAAAATACTCTAGGAGAAGAGTCATGGTGAAGTTTGGATATTGGAGATCTCCATTGCAAGATTTAAAAAATTCACTTTGCAGAAGCATTAAAGGCCATAAAATCCTTGATCCAGAAGAAATGGCCACATAAATCCTGATATATTAGAGAGGGCCACATAAGCCCCAATACATAAGAGAGGTACAAAAAAGCCATGATACAAAAGATAAGGCTATAGAAGCCTTAATTTTGAATAAAACTTCAAAGAAGATATTTAGAAGAAGAGTTCCTAATTTAGAAGAAGAAGACCTTAAAGAAGAGTTCTTGATTCAGAAGAAGACTCTAGAGACAAATTCCAAAATAAGACTTGAGAGAAAAGTTCCTGAAAGAGACTCTAGAGAAGATTTTGTAAAATAGGATATTGGTAATCTCCATTAAAGCCTACAAATTATAGAAGAAAATAAGGAGTAGCAAAGTCCCATTCCAGAATCTAGAAGTAGCAAACTTTAGAGATTCGAGAAGAATGTCTCATAACTAATAATTCCAAAAGGAGAAGGTTGAATAAAAGGTTTTAGTTGGAAGACTAGAGAAGTTGCAAGATAGAAGACATTAGAGATATCTCAAGGAGGAAAAAGAAGAAGGTTTGGAGAGCCTTGTTGTAGTGCTCAAATAAGCATCATCAAAAGAGTTCCTAGGAGAACTCATTGGAGATATCCACTACCAAGGAAAAGCTCCTGAGTGAAGGACTTGGGACAATTATCGCTATCCAAAAAAAATCCCAAGACAATATGAATTTAACAAAGAGTGCTAATTATAGAAGAAGAATCTAGTGAATACCTCAAGAAATTTAGAATCTTGAGAATAATAAGATCTTGTTTTAAGTTAGAATTCAACAAGAATATTGAAGGAAGAATCATATAGAATAATAATAACAAATCCAAAAAATTTAGAGATTACCTCTCATAACAAGAATGAACATTTCAAAAGCAAGGACTTTATGAGCCAATTACATCGAAGATCACTGGAAGGATCAAGTCACTAAACCATAAGCTCAAGACAAAAAGTTTAAGACCATAGGTTGGTGAAGCAAGATTCTATTTTGGAAAGACAACAAGAAGCTATGAATTCATCCATTACAAGACAACAATTTGATAATTTAGACACCAATATCTACATATACTATAGAGGATATTAAATGTAATAAACTAGGGTGCAATTAGTTGAACTTCAAATTAGGGTTAATTATCAAATTACATTAATCACCAAATTTGGATTAAAGTTGCAAGGAGAAGGGCTCATATTATAGTATTCAAGAAAGTGCAAAAAGGAAAATTCATTTTAATATATAATTGCACATTAAATAGGAGTTGGATATTTTTTGAAAGAAATAAAATTATCATCTACCTATTATCTATCTAGAAAGCAAGAAGGCTACATCCTACAATATTGATTGTAGTAAAAATTGCATTAAGGGTTCTTTACAGATTACTCTTAAAAGTTGTAGATATTATTAAGTAAATTCAAAATTAATTTGAGATTTTATTTATAGGAGAAATAATGTGAGATTATTTCTACCATTAAATTGCATTATTAATCCACTAGCACTTTAATAGTTGATATTTAACTAGTTACTCTCAAGAAATTAGTTTATGTGTTGATTGTTAAAGGCACAAAACTAGCATAACATCTACAATATTTCATGGCCAAAAGAAGCCACCAATACAAGTCAAAATGTGGATAAGGAAGCCACCATTAAATATCTTGAAGGAAGCCTCAAATTGAGACTTGGTGAGTCTCAAGATTCAAGGAATATATAAGGGTTTCATTGAAGTGCAAAGTGCAGAAATCCTTACTCTAAAAATCAGCATTACCTTGGATTAACTCTTATTAAATTATCCAAGGAATAATATTAATGAAGGTAAGGAGTTGCCTCATCAAAATCAGAAAAGATTTAAAAAAAAAGGACCGTCATATTGGTGAAAATATAACTATTAAAAAGCACCTCTTTTATTCCTTCAAAAGGACAAAAATATCTCTCTTTACAGGAAGCAACATGGTCATTATCTCAACAGGATTTAGGGTAGAGTTTGAGCAAGAAGAAAGAGCCACTGAAGAGCTCATACTTCACAAAAATTAAGATGTTTAGAAATACCATTTATCCATGTCTAATCCAGACCTAGAAGTAAGCATATCACCTACAATATTGAAGCTATTACAAGAGCCTATCATCATACAAATTTATGTAGATAAGGGATGATATACAAAATGAGATTATCTACATACAATAGCACTATTGAGATAAGCACAAGGGGCTATTACAAAAGCTTCAAAATAGCACCATCGGTCAACTATTACAAAGGATACACAAACAACAAGCATCAAGGTAAAAAGGAAACAATGATATATCCAAGGCCATTATTGTTGGAAATATTAAAGTATTATGTTGTCATTGATGTCAAAGGTTGATTTCAAAGAGAGCTTAGCATGGAAAAAATATTCTCCTATGATTGGACAATCATACAAGGCAACGTTCATCTCAAGACAAGGAAATTGGAAAAAGATAAGGTTATAATATTTATTTCTAAATATTATGCACAAGGGACAAAGGTTTGTAAGAGGAAGAAAAGAAAAGGTTCATGAATTTTGATGATAAAAAGAGCATGGTACAAGGTTGATAAAAAGACAAGTTCATGTGGGTTAATGTTAAAAAGTTAAGGAGTATAATTTTTAAATATAATAAAATATTTTAAAAAGGGACAAGGACCAAGGCTTAAAAGACAATGGGAAAAATATTTAAAAGTAGTGGACCATGGTCTAAAAGGACAAGAGGAGAAAGTAGTTTATTTTTAATAGACCAAGGCTTAAAAATAATAAACATTATAATATTATTTTGATATTGTAATGTAAAGTTTTGAAAAGGAGTATGGCACCAAAAATAAGTTTGAATTTGAGGTATGATGTAGACCAAGGCAAAGGAGGGCACATAATGATTATTGGAGCACCGACGTCATCCAAGTAATGAAAACAAACCATAGATATATACCCAAATTTTACCTTAGAAAATGAAACTGTGTATTATGCATTGAATCCATTCGAGGAGTGAGCGAAAAAACAATAAAGACAAGAATGCAAATTTTAGGAGATATTTAGTGGAGCAGTGAATAATGTTATGCCTACTAGAACAGTACAGTTGGTCGTTGGTCGTGTATTATGTGCTAGGTATAGAGAGATCTTGAGGTTGAGTTTCCTCGATGATGGTTTTGGGTAGAAAAACATTTCACTGTTTCAAGGTAGATTTGGTTAAAACATGTAGACCACCCTTTTGACTCACCAAGTTGTGATAGCATGAATGGTCATTCGATGCTTTGGAGAACGTTGTCCTTGGAGTTGGCTAAGTTTGAATTGTGGCAGCATGAGAGGTATTTTTATTAAGCACAAAAATTAAAGGTATAAAGGTTGGATAAATTAATTTTTGTAAGGTGCAAAGGTGGTTAATTATAGTCTTTTATTTGAGTGTGTTATTGAGTATATTCTGTGTATGCATAGGAGTAATAAGGGTGTGAAATGATTAACACATATGTTAATTATCTTAGAGGGAGTCATAAGGTATATATAAAGGTTGTTTTATTTGTGTAATATTTGCATGAAATAAAAGTGACATCTAGATGTTTTGGAAATTATTGAGAGTTGAAAAATTGCTTTCGAGAAAGGAAATAAAATGGTGTATTTGAGTTTATTATACTTTATAATTTTTGCATATCATAAGAAACAGGTTTAAGGATTTTACAAGTTGGTTTTTGTGAAGATAAAAGAAAATAATAAAGTATTATTTTCAGACTTCCTATGCTCATCCTTTGAGGGGATTTTTCATGAGGATGACTTAAGGAATTTTTTGCTAGCTAACCCTTGATTTGGCAAAAGAAAGATAATTTGTTTTTAATACAGATTTTTAAGGACACATCTTCATCAAGCATTTTGAGAATTTTTGAGAACAAATTGTGCATTCTTGATGAAAGGATTATGGGTAGAATATGTGTAAATTGCCTTGTTGAATAAAGCATTTCTGAAAGAGATATAATCATTATTTTGAACATTATTTTTGTGTAAGATTTGGAATTTTTTCAACATGTTTTATGAGTAGTTTTGAGCATGTGTTGTAAGTAGTCTTTGAGCATGTGTTAGAGTTGGGTTGAGCAGAGATAGTGAGCAGATTATAGTAATATTGTGAGCTATTTTAAGTAGGACATTTTAGAGGGCTTGTAAGAAATTATAAGTAGGAATTGTGAGTAGGGTTAAGGCATACTTGTGATCATGTGTGAGACAAACCAGTACAAACATTTTAGTAGATTATATTAGAGTTGTTGAGTAGATTTGATCAGAGTTATGAGAAAATTAGATCAGAGTTGAGCAGAGTTGAGGGTAAGCTTTGGAGCCAACCATTGCAAATGGGATAGAGTTCTCCTATGGATAAAGGACCATAAACTAGAGCAGTGGGAGATAGATATTTCCTATGGATAGAGGTCCACAAACTTGAGCATAGGGGATTGGTGTCTCCTTTGGATAGAGGTCCATACACATTGTAATAACGGATTTGATTTCCAAGAGATTTATTGATAAAATTTATAAGAAATATTTTCTCCATGGACATAACCCATATTGGGTGAACCATGTTAAATCCATGTATCTCATGTGTGTGATTATGTGTGCATTATTTACTGCTTTGATAGTATTACTATTATCATTTGGATTGAAAAGTAAAAAGTTTTAACTTATATTGTACACCCCCCTCTTAGTATAAGCTTATGTTCTTCAATTACATGGAGAGAATTACCACCAAAATAAAGTGCAAGAAGTTTCTACAAGACTACCATTAGCAGTCCCATAGAATTGTGTAGTATTATAGTTGGAGCCACTCATTATATTCATAAAGACAACATCAAAAAGGACAAGATAAGATGCTTGCATTCCAAGTAACATAACAATCCAACATGCAATGCAAAGATATAGGCAAATATAGGGTTACAATTCTCACCTGTAGAGCATTAGAAGGAAGACTTACATGCACAAGCCTTGAGTGCCACTTGGCACAAGAGTTCTAAGTGTTGGCAATTTTGGGTTTGAGATCCTAGCTCCTTGTCTATGAGTTGTCATTGATGTCAAAAGGAAATGGCATTAATGTTAAGAGGATGTGTTGGCTTCAAAGGTGAAAGATTCCAAGAGAATCTTCTTAAGAGAATCCGGAGAGATTCCATTGGATAAGGTTTTTGGATAGGGTTTTTATTAAAACCAAGTTAAATGGTTTTTATTAAAACCAATGGAGGTTCTCTTTATTATTTAATTATTATTTAAAACCCTTCAAGGTTTTAATTAATTAATTATTTAATTAATTAAGGGAGAAATTATTTTTAATTTATTAAAAATACTTAAAGGTTTTTAAACCTTTTTTATTCTTAATTTATTAAAATTAATTAAGGGTTTTTAAACCCTTTAGAAAGCAATTTCGATTAAATTCGAAATTACGTTTCTCTGTCGCCGACGTGTTCTAAAGTCCACGATTGGACTATAAATATGGGAAGGATCCTAAGGTTTAACTCCTCTTGAGAATTTTGAATGCATTAATTTTTGGCTGCGATCGATGCTCTGTTGACGCCGCGGAAGAAGAGAGCTCGCGTTTGAAAAACTTACGAAGTGCTTGTTCGTTGAAGTGGTAGGAAGTCTGTCTTAGACTTCGTTAGCCCCTTGTGGGCTAGTGGCAGCATAGGCTGCGTTTGGGCTTTGCGTAGGCGGAGGTCTGCGTTTCGATTCCCGCGGAGGGAGCTGTGCATGGATTAAGTCACGTTTTTGTTAAAACGTATTTTGTGCCGCGTTTTTCGGATTCGTCAAAGGCAGCCATTCCGCGATTTTTGGATTCGTCAAGGGCAGCCATTCCGCGATTTTTGGATTCTTCAAGGGCAGCCATTCTAAGGTGTGATTAATTTCTTGATATAATTTTTGGCATTGTTTAGCATTGTTTAAAAGACATAGGAGAAATAAGGGGATATTTCTTTGGTTGTATTTTTGAGATTAGTCTTTTGCTATGCTAAAGTTTAAAATGGAGATATAAGGTGTAAGTTTTGGTTGTTGTGTTTTTGACTTCTTTGGTGGTTGTTTTCAAAAGAAGAGAAGCTAAAAGGTGTACTAAGGAAAGTTTTTATATGCTCATTTATCTTGGTTCTAACCCTAACTTGGTTGGAAGTTTGAGGGTTGTGTGTGGTGACAGCTTTAAGGGTCAAGTTTCTTCTACTCCAATAAGGTATGGGCACATTCTTCTTATGAGTATGATTGGTGTATGTTTTCTGAAATAAGGTTGGAGTGAAAAGGTTTTCAACTAGGTTTTCTTTGATTGGGTGTAAATCCTATTTTCTGGTTTGTTGAAGACTACTTATGCATTGTTATCCTTAAGGAGAGTTTTTTGATGAATGCATAATTTTTGGTTTGAGATAGTGGAAGCTTTGTGCACTAGGGTTTGTATTTGTGAGTCAAGCTACTTGCATTGAGTTGGTGGAACCCTTGGTTGGCTGTTTTGAGTTTGATGGTTGAGTTGCTTCCATAGAGGTTGTTTGATCAAGTTATTGCTTTACTTGATTCATGATATTGGGCTTACTCCATTGAGTTGATTTGAGCAAGTTATTCTTTGCATTTGGTGATATTGTGTTGGTGGCTATTTTGTTCAAATATCTTTGGAGGGAAAAGGATTTCTACTTGTTTCCTTTTCTTGTGATGATTGGTTGAATGCTTCAAGGTTAATGTTGAGTTGAATGATGTTGGTTAAACCTTGTCTATAAGCATTGTTGTTAAAGCCCTAATTGGTTGAGAAAAGATATTGGTTGTGGAAAGAACATGAGTAGCATTGTTATATGAGATATTGCATGTTTGGCAATTGTTGGGTTGTGTTTCATGTTCTTGAGAAAAGCATACTACATCTATCTTATTCTTTTGAGATTGAGATTGAGTTGAGATTGATATTGGGAGTTAAGTATAGATCATATTGAGTCTCTAACAATTCTCTTTATGTTTCTATGAGATTTGAGATTGAGATTGGGAGTTAAGTATAGAACATATTGAGTCTCTAACAATTCTCTTTATGCTTCTATGAGGTTGATGAATCACATTGGGTCTCTAACAATTCTCTTTGTGGGTTCATGCTAAGCAAGTTTTTCTTGGTGAACTTGTGAGCTGTTTTGGACAAGTTTCGTTGGGGACTTGTGAGCAGGTTTTGAACAGGTTTCGTTGGGGACTTGTGAGCAGGTTTTGGACAGGTTTCGGTGGGGACTTGTGAGCAGATTTGGATAGGTCCTAGCAGAGGACTTGTGAGCTGAGATTGATAGTTCTATCAGAGAACTTGAGGACAGAGGTACATTGGTTCTATCAGAGAACCTGAGGATAGATTTGGCAAGTCTTTGAGAAGGCTTGTGGATAGAGGATTGATTTGTTCAAGAGTTGGACAGATCTGACAGATAGAGGAAGACTTGTACTAGACCGATTGACTATGTTTGGTATAGGTTGTTGAGCTGCTGTGGACGTGATCATAGAAGGCAGAGGTCTCTTAGGCTAAGCATTGAGGATAGGAGGTCTTCGGTGGAAAGGAGTTCCACATGCTGGCAAGAGGTAGAGACAGTTGATCTTCTAAGGGATCATATCCAGAGTAGAGGGGAAGGTATCTCCTTTGAGCAGAGGCTCATAAATTTAGATTGGGGGAAGGTTTCTCCTTTGGGTAGAGGCTCATAAATTTAGATTGGGGGAAGGTATCTCCTTTGAGCAGAGGCTCATAAATTCAGATTGGGGGAAGGTATCTCCTTTGAGCCGAGGCTCATAAACATTGTAATTGGGAAGGTTTCCCAAAGAACTTTGAGATAACTTTTAGAGAAAAGTTTTGTGGACGTAGCCCAACCATTCTGGGTGAACCACGTTAAAATTGGTGTCACTTTGTGGATGATTTTGTGCATTGCTTTGATATTGCTTTGGGTATATTGCTTTACTATTTTGAAGTATAAAGGAAAAAGTAAAAAGAGGTCTTATATTGTTCACCCCCCTCTCAGTATAAGCTTGTGTTCTTCAATTGGTATCAGAGCGAGTGCCTTCGAAAAGTTTAACGGCTTGAAGGAAAAGCTAGTAAAGAACACAATGGATCATTCAAGTGGCAATGCAACACCTATTCTTGATGGGTCAGATTTTGGTCTTTGGAGTGCAAGGATGAAGGTTCATCTAATGGCACTTGGGAATGAGGTATGGGAAGTGATTGAAGATGAGTACACTATTCCTGAACATGGTCCTAATACTAAAGAAGAAAGGCTCCTACATCACAGCAATTCAAAAGCAATGAATGCAATCCTGAAAGGCTTACAGAAAGCAGATCTCACCAAAGTGATTCACTGCAAGACAGCTAGTGAAATGTGGAATCAGTTGAAGGTGGTTCATACAGGTGATACAAATGTCAGAAAGGCCAAGTTGAGACACTTCAAAGGTATGTTTGAACAACTCAAGATGAATGATGATGAAAATATTAGTGACTACATGCTTCGTATGGATGAGGTTGTTAACTCCATGAAAGACTTAGGTCTTGAGCTTGCTGAAAATGATGTTTGTGATAAGATTTTAAGATCTCTTCCTAATAGATTTAGTGAAAATATTTCTGCTATTGAGGAAGCTAAAGATTTGGATAAATTGAAAAAGGATGAGCTCCATAGTATACTTGCAGCATTTGAGTTAAGAACTCAAGTGAAGGTTGATGTCAAGAAAGAGGCAACTTTCAAGGCTACAAAAGAATCCAAGGGTAAACAACTTCAAGATAGTGATGAGTCTTCTAGTGATGAAGAGGCATATTACAGCAAGAAAGGCAAGTTCTCTAGAAAGCACAAAAGTATGAAAAATGTAAGATGTTTCAATTGTGGAAAGTTTGGTCATTATGCTACTGACTGTACTGTTTCCAAGAATGAAAGTGATGAAGATAAACAGGATTCTAAGAGCAAGGATTCTGAAAGGTACAAGCATCACAGGAAAAACAAATATGAGCACAACAATCAAGGAAAGAGGTATTCTCACAAGCACAAGAAGAGTTTCTACCTAGACAAAGCAAGTAAGTGTTCTAGTAGTGATAGTGAAAGTTCTTCAAGTGATAATGAAAATGAGATGTTGTTCATATCGAAAAAGAGGAAGAACAGAAACATAGATTCATTATCATGAAATGTCTTAGATGTGGAAATTTTGGTCACCTTGAGGATGATTGCACAAATAATGATTTGGTTTCTAGTATGTATGAGGATGCTTCAGAAAACTATAAGGAAGATGCATGTATGGTTTTTGAAAAGGGTAGCACCTCTAGTGATAAGAAATCTGAAAATGGCTTTGATGATTCAAAAGGAAATCAAATAAAGGATCTTGAGAGTGAACTTATTAGTGCTCTTAGTGCTTTGAAAAAGGAAAGAAAGAAGAATGCTAGACTCAAGGATAAGTTAGATGAATGTTGTATGGAGAGAGATGATCTTATTGAAAATCTTGATTTCTCTATAGCTAAGACACAAGAACTCAAGGATGAGTTAGAGTCTAAGGTTCTTGAGTATAGTGAGTTAGAACAGAAAATGGCTTCTTTGAAAGAGGAAACTAAAGAGTACAAGGATAAGCTTTACGAGGTTTCAAGATAGCTCCAAAAAGGTTAAGTCACTCATCAAAGGTCAAAGAAAGACAACGAGATAAAACAGGCCTTGGTTTTGTTAAGTCACACAAGGAACAAGTTGAAGAGTCTAGTAAGAGACTCCAAAAGGAAGAGAGTTCTGATGAGGAAAGTATTTCAGATCATGAGTCCTTGAATGATAGATGCACAGAAACAGAAAACAGAATTCAGAATGAGAAGAAGAAGAAGTTTTCAGGACCCAAGAGGTCAAATAAAGGAAAGTTTCAAGGCAGATGTTTTGCTTGTCACAGGTTTGGTCACATGGCTTCACATTGCATGGCTCAAGTGAAGAAGGTAAATGACAGTTTCAGAAGTGCTAGTTACTTTCAAGGGTATTGCTACTCTTGTCAACAGTTTGGGCACAAGGCAGTTTATTGCAAGGCAAATAACAGGAACAGGTTTGGTCAGAACAGGGTTGGCCAAAATAGGTTTGGTCAGAACTGGTGGATTCAAAGATCAGGTTTACCATAGAGAAATAACATTGTTACTTGTTATAAGTGCAACAATAAAGGTCACATAGCTAGACAGTGTAGAGCTGAAATTCTAGAATACAAGAACAGGAACAGTGGCATGATCAGGTCCAAGGATCAAGGCATGGACAAGAACAGGGATGAGAACAAGAACAAGAACAGTGACAGGAACAGGAATATGGACAAAGAGTTCAAGAGAAGGCCCGACAAGGAAGTTATAGACGCTGATGATGATCAGTGCCTAATGGGAGTTTTACTCCCACCCTAGAATTAATCACCTCATCAGGAGGTGGGGGAGGGACTAAGCTAAGAGGCTCATTCTTAGTCCCGAGCCCCAAAGGTGACCCTTTGCCATTGATGACAAAGGGGGAGAGATTTGAGTAAGGGGAGAGCCTCAAGACAGGGGGAGCTGTTTATGTTGAGTTTTTTGTTGTTGAGAAGCATGGTTTGCCATCAATGACAAAGGGGGAGATTGTTGGCAATTTTGGGTTTGAGATCCTAGCTCCTTGTCTATGAGTTGTCATTGATGTCAAAAGGAAATGGCATTAATGTTAAGAGGATGTGTTGGCTTCAAAGGTGAAAGATTCCAAGAGAATCTTCTTAAGAGAATCCGGAGAGATTCCATTGGATAAGGTTTTTGGATAGGGTTTTTATTAAAACCAAGTTAAATGGTTTTTATTAAAACCAATGGAGGTTCTCTTTATTATTTAATTATTATTTAAAACCCTTCAAGGTTTTAATTAATTAATTATTTAATTAATTAAGGGAGAAATTATTTTTAATTTATTAAAAATACTTAAAGGTTTTTAAACCTTTTTTATTCTTAATTTATTAAAATTAATTAAGGGTTTTTAAACCCTTTAGAAAGCAATTTCGATTAAATTCGAAATTACGTTTCTCTGTCGTCGACGTGTTCTAAAGTCCACGATTGGACTATAAATATGGGAAGGATCCTAAGGTTTAACTCCTCTTGAGAATTTTGAATGCATTAATTTTTGGCTGCGATCGATGCTCTGTTGACGCCGCGGAAGAAGAGAGCTCGCGTTTGAAAAACTTACGAAGTGCTTGTTCGTTGAAGTGGTAGGAAGTCTGTCTTAGACTTCGTTAGCCCCTTGTGGGCTAGTGGCAGCATAGGCTGCGTTTGGGCTTTGCGTAGGCGGAGGTCTACGTTTCGATTCCCGTAGAGGGAGCTGTGCATGGATTAAGTCACGTTTTTGTTAAAACGTATTTTGTGCCACGTTTTTCGGATTCGTCAAAGGCAGCCATTCCACGATTTTTGGATTCGTCAAGGGCAGCCATTCCATGATTTTTGGATTCTTCAAGGGCAGCCATTCTAAGGTGTGATTAATTTCTTGATATAATTTTTGGCATTGTTTAGCATTGTTTAAAAGACATAGGAGAAATAAGGGGATATTTCTTTGGTTGTATTTTTGAGATTAGTCTTTTGCTATGCTAAAGTTTAAAATGGAGATATAAGGTGTAAGTTTTGGTTGTTGTGTTTTTGACTTCTTTGGTGGTTGTTTTCAAAAGAAGAGAAGCTAAAAGGTGTACTAAGGAAAGTTTTTATATGCTCATTTATCTTGGTTCTAACCCTAACTTGGTTGGAAGTTTGAGGGTTGTGTGTGGTGACAGCTTTAAGGGTCAAGTTTCTTCTACTCCAATAAGGTATGGGCACATTCTTCTTATGAGTATGATTGGTGTATGTTTTCTGAAATAAGGTTGGAGTGAAAAGGTTTTCAACTAGGTTTTCTTTGATTGGGTGTAAATCCTATTTTCTGGTTTGTTGAAGACTACTTATGCATTGTTATCCTTAAGGAGAGTTTTTGATGAATGCATAATTTTTGGTTTGAGATAGTGGAAGCTTTGTGCACTAGGGTTTGTATTTGTGAGTCAAGCTACTTGCATTGAGTTGGTGGAACCCTTGGTTGGCTGTTTTGAGTTTGATGGTTGAGTTGCTTCCATAGAGGTTGTTTGATCAAGTTATTGCTTTACTTGATTCATGATATTGGGCTTACTCCATTGAGTTGATTTGAGCAAGTTATTCTTTGCATTTGGTGATATTGTGTTGGTGGCTGTTTTGTTCAAATATCTTTGGAGGGAAAAGGATTTCTACTTGTTTCCTTTTCTTGTGATGATTGGTTGAATGCTTCAAGGTTAATGTTGAGTTGAATGATGTTGGTTAAACCTTGTCTATAAGCATTGTTGTTAAAGCCCTAATTGGTTGAGAAAAGATATTGGTTGTGGAAAGAACATGAGTAGCATTGTTATATGAGATATTGCATGTTTGGCAATTGTTGGGTTGTGTTTCATGTTCTTGAGAAAAGCATACTACATCTATCTTATTCTTTTGAGATTGAGATTGAGTTGAGATTGATATTGGGAGTTAAGTATAGATCATATTGAGTCTCTAACAATTCTCTTTATGTTTCTATGAGATTTGAGATTGAGATTGGGAGTTAAGTATAGAACATATTGAGTCTCTAACAATTCTCTTTATGCTTCTATGAGGTTGATGAATCACATTGGGTCTCTAACAATTCTCTTTGTGGGTTCATGCTAAGCAAGTTTTTCTTGGTGAACTTGTGAGCTGTTTTGGACAGGTTTCGTTGGGGACTTGTGAGCAGGTTTTGAACAGGTTTCGTTGGGGACTTGTGAGCAGGTTTTGGACAGGTTTCGATGGGGACTTGTGAGCAGATTTGGACAGGTCCTAGCAGAGGACTTGTGAGCTGAGATTGATAGTTCTATCAGAGAACTTGAGGACAGAGGTACATTGGTTCTATCAGAGAACCTGAGGACAGATTTGGCAAGTCTTTGAGAAGGCTTGTGGATAGAGGATTGATTTGTTCAAGAGTTGGACAGATCTGACAGATAGAGGAAGACTTGTACTAGACCGACTGACTGTGTTTGGTACAGGTTGTTGAGCTGCTGTGGACGTGATCATAGAAGGTAGAGGTCTCTTAGGCTAAGCATTGAGGATAGGAGGTCTTCGGTGGAAAGGAGTTCCACATGTGGCAAGAGGTAGAGGCAGTTGATCTTCGAGGGATCATATCCAGAGCGAGAGGGGAAGGTATCTCCTTTGAGCAGAGGCTCATAAATTCAGATTGGGGGAAGGTTTCTCCTTTGGGAAGAGGCTCATAAATTCAGATTGGGGGAAGGTATCTCCTTTGAGCAGAGGCTCATAAATTCAGATTGGGGGAAGGTATCTCCTTTGAGCCGAGGCTCATAAACATTGTAATTGGGAAGGTTTCCCAAAGAACTTTGAGATAACTTTTAGAGAAAAGTTTTGTGGACGTAGCCCAGCCATTCAGGGTGAACCACGTTAAAATTGGTGTCACTTTGTGGATGATTTTGTGCATTGCTTTGATATTGCTTTGGGTATATTGCTTTACTATTTTGAAGTATAAAAGAAAAAGTAAAAATAGGTCTTATACTGTTCACCCCCCTCTCAGTATAAGCTTGTGTTCTTCACTAAGCACCCCAACATTCATGAATAATCTAGCACTCATGTAAAAGGGAGTTACAAATATTTAGGAGGTTACCACCAAACTCATCATTGCACAAAGGTACATTTGAATATCAATGCCTTCTAAGTCACGCTTAAGTTATACTTGTCCACAATATTCAAGGGAATATTCCTATTTAAGGAACCTACTTTGGAGAAGGAAAATCGGTGTAAATTACATTGAATGGTGTAAATTACACTCATACAAAGGAGGCTAATTCAAGCTTGTGCACCATTCAAATATATAAAATTGCATTTAAGAAGTTATCATAATACCAACAATACTAACATCTCATTCAGGGAGGATATTCATCATAATACCAACAAGACAAATGCCTCATTTATGGAGGATATTCATCATCATACAAACAAGACTAGCACCTCATTCATGGAGGATATTCATCATAAACAAAGTGTCATTTACAAAGGAGAGAAGCACTACTCAAGGGAGAAACCAGTGCTAGTCAAAGAAGGCATTGAATGCCCATGCACACCACATTCCAAAAGATATTGAATCTTCCACCTCACAACATCAAGGTAAGATAATCCAGAAGGGTTATTAAAGTAAAATTTATATTATTGCTTGCTAAAGTTATATTGGAGTTATAAAGGTATATTATATTTACTATTATAATAATCTATTTACCATTAGTAATATATTAAGTAAGCATATTTATATTTGCAAATAATAAATTAGGAGGTATAAGGTTTTTCAACTTGGAAATTAAAACCTTATCATTGCAAATATTATTGTTTTATAATATTCTAAATTATGGACTTATAAGGAATACTACACCAAATAAATTATTGGAATTTAGAAACATTAAATATCAAATATCAAAGGTTATAAAAGGAGGTTCATTAAGGATTATCAAGATTTGTAAATTTATTAGTATACTTGTCTCAAAACACATTAAAGGGATAAAATAAATCCAACCATTAGAACCTCATAAAATAAAGGTTCTTAAGTTCAATAGGAATAATAATGTGAAATAAAGTTAATGTTTGCTACTTGCAAAATATTACAAAATCAACTCAAAATTGAACTATTATTATCAGAAATCACTTTATCAATCTATAGCATATCCAAAAACACTAGGGATTCATAAGGCATTCTACAAAATTTAATATTAATAGCATCCATTAGATTTTATCAAGTACCCAATTCATTTGGGAGTCATAATGTTTCTTCAAAATTTAAATTCTACAAGGATTTTCAGTAAATAAAATTCAAATCTCTTAATTAGGGATATATAAGGAAGCCTACAAAACCTAAGATCTAAAGGTTTTATCAAACCAAACTCACATAGTCTAAACTAGGGAGTCATAAGGTAGACTACTTCAAAGATTCAATTTAGAGTACTTAAGGGATAGAAAGAAACACTATCTCAAAACCTTTCAAGAAGAAATATGGATGAAATAATAAGAAATGCCTTTGTTAATGAAGAATTATTACAAGAAATGAAATTATATTCCCAAAACTTGATAGATACCCTTGAAGGCTATGAGAATCTATCATCTAGTGATAATAAGAGATTCTCCTTATTTCTTAAATAAGCAAAGAGGGTAGATTTGAAGCATTAATTGGTTATATTCATGAAACTCTCTTCAAAGCATGGGGAAACTCACAAAAAATAGTTATATTCACATCCGAGAAGTGTTTGATTATTTACCTATCATTAATTATGTTTTTAATCACTCAACACATGAAGCAAGCTAGTAATATAGATCAATATTATTGTGATGATATAATAACTCCTCATAAAGTAGAAATTCCACTAATATCAAGGTAGAATCCCAAGAGGTGGAAAAAGAAGAAAAGACAGGTTGAACAAGACAAGCCTTTTTAAAATACTGGAGAACACTCAACTACAACTATCTTTGCATCATATGAAGATATGGACTACTTTCTTAATCAAATTACAATAAGAAATGAAGGAGGATACAATTTCCAATACCCAATAGAAGAAGATCCATATTGAATATTGAAATCTTCAATACCCATATAATGTAATATAGGGGGGTGTTAGATTTAGGATTTATTACATCATTTGGGTCATGTAAATGTACCACCTTTGGTACATATTTAGAGTAGGATATTACTTTAGGGGAAGTTAGCTACTTACTTCAAGTAATGTAATAAATGTACAAGTGTCAATGTGCAATTTGTAATGTGCAAGGTGTCCACTTGTACAACTAAGTAGAGTGTTGGCCAAGGAACCTATCTTTATATGTAAAGGGCCTCATAGATATAGATCATATATCGAGTACATATCAAGCATACTAGGTGCATCTTAGTAGAGAGTAGCAGATAGTGGTAGAACTCTTGTATAGAGTACAATGTAGTTCTTTGGCTTATATTGATGGAGTGACCATTACCTCCATATTGCATTGTATTTTTACAACTTTCTATTTATAGTATATTTTAATCAAAATTTCTACATATTATTAGGACTTGTGTTAGATATCTCCCACTACATATATCCTCAAAAGATAACATTCATCATACCTATCTAAATAAATATTATTGATTGATATTCTAGTTTGTGTTTCTACTAATTGTTTGATTTGTTTAAAACATGTAATTCATTAGATTTAAATTTCAAAAAATAAACCCACATTTTATTGGAATACTCATCAAAAATTAGCTAAAAATATCTATATCCTGCATGACCAGCTTCAATTTATCTATATAAATTTATATGCATTATTTATGGTGGTTCCTTAAATTTGTGTGAACTTAAATCAAAACGTATTCTATGTTTTTTTTTTTTTTTTTTTGGTGGTGGCCACAAGGGGTAAATATACTGTGACCACGAGGGAACCATTACATAACATATCCGCAACATGTGAGGCGAGATATTTTAACCTAGGCCTCTCAGCAACTAGAGAGGTTTAACTACCCACTTGCTCTCCAACTCCTCTACATGGGTGGATAAAACGTATTCTATGTTGTTTTCCTATTGGAGATTCTGAATAGTTTTGGTTCAAAACACCAGGTGTATGAGTTGCACCCTCAAGACCTTGGCCAATATTGGATGCCTCAAAAATAGGGGTCCCTGAGTCAACCTTTGAAGAAGGTTGGCTCCTATGTGCCTAAAAAATCTAATTAAATAGGGGCTTGCAAACTAAAGTAAGAAATGGAAGAGAGTTAGACGGCTAAGCTAAAAGTGGTCCAGTGCAAAGAATCTCGTAATCCAAAATCATAGTAAACTACCTAATATACCAACTTACTTTTGTTATGATTTTAAATAATTAAACATAAATAACTTTGAGCATTGTTAAGTAATTTCAAAACTATAATCGTAAATCTAGGTAGAAATTAAGATTGCAAGATAACTCTATCATAATTATTTATTCCTAGCTTCAGAAAAAGTGCTTAGCTACTCAGTAAGACATACATACATGTTTTGCACAAGAAGTGAGCAAGAGGCTAGACAATAATTCAATATTCATTCAAAAGGTATATAGCCTCAATCATACAATTATTCCATTTTTAAACACCAATTTTTTGACCATTAGAATGGCTTACATTCTAGTAAATATAGATATACACTTATAATTTGTTATGTTGTCATCATAACTCAAAGAGTGGATTTTAGGTCTGACAAGATACTGTAGCACATATGCTCTCTCTTCTAGGTCATATTGTTGCAACTGATTTAGTATTATGGCACTAACATGGCTTGTTCTTATTCTATATTAGAAAGTGCCATCCACATTTTCTTCATCTGGTCCACTAGATCTCGTGATAAGTTCATTTTGCTTTAGCTATCCCACTACCTCCTTAGTTGTAGCAGTATGAGTATCATTCAAATAAGATTGAGTTTTTTAGGATCTTATAATAATAGATTCATTTTTCAAACTCATGTTTAGGTAGTCTAGTGCATGCTTCTATTTTTTGTCTCCTTCAAACCTTTTATAATGGCCCATCTTGGAAGGACTTCCTCTTATTGTTTGATTTGTGTACTAATGTACTGAAATTTAATGCATGATCCTATTTTATTCTATCAATATGAGTTTATAGTTGTACCTTATGCTATTTTTAGAATATGGTCCTGCTAATGAATTTTGTGGTTGCAGGACCAAGTACTCTCATGGGTGGATTGGTATGGAAAATCCCATCGAAGTTGAGAGAAAAAGAAAATGATGGATGAAATTCTCATAGATAACCACAAGGCTAAAACCGTCATGTAGATGGATTTGCATATGTTTGATTAAAATGTACCATTAGGTAATGAGGTTGTTGTAATGGCAAAAGATCCCTTACCTTTTTTTTAGGGTATTCTTCATAGGTGGTTGATAACATTGTAGTTATCATAAGACCTCATGCTTAAACTTATAATTTATCATTGGGCTGCATTTATGCATGTTTTTTGAAGCATGGAAATGGTTTGATTATCAATTAAGGTATTAACAATATTATTAGTATTTAAAATATTAAATATTGATGTTAATGGTTAATATGAACAATTGATGATAATTATATTAATTCTATGAAATGAGCAATTAATTTAATTATTATTATCCTAATGTTAATAACTAACACTAGCATTAAAACTCAATGATATTATCAATGAGGTAAGTAAATAATCTATTAACTTTAATAAGTTAAACTTAAAATATAGATTAATTTATAAATGTTAAAAGAAATTCATAAAAGTTTGAAATTTTTTTGAGCAAAAGACAGATGTCATTTTATCAAACATAATACATAAAAATATATAATACCTACATTTGTTGCTTTTTATTCTTTCAAAATATTCATGGGTTACAAAGGTGATTTTCCCAATATTTCTTTATGAATATCAAACACCATAATGACTTCTTTAGAGACTCCTTAGTGAAGGTGGGCATGCATACCACCCGTAGTTTGATGGTTTTGTTTGTGATCTCCTACACCTATTTTTGAAGGCCTACAAAATATGGTTATAGGGTTTGGGGGTCTGCCTTAGTCAATCCCCTTGTTTAAGAAGGACAAAAAACATGAAATAAAACTATGCTAAAACATGATAAAATCTGCATAAAACATTATAAAAGCCTGAAACAAAGCATACGTACTAAATTTTATGATGTGGATCTCTTGTACGGTCAATTCGCATGGCAGGGGGTGAATTGGAACTTGGATTCATAGGTCGAGGGGTGAATTATAATTTTGTACGGTCAATTCGCATGTCTAAAGTTGTCCTTTGTTGTTTGTACGGTGTAGACTTTTTCGATGTGATTCTAGACTAATTTTGGTATAGTTTATGTATGGTGACTGAAAGGGAGAGAGAGGTACAATGGGAGGGAGTTCTATATTTATATAAAAATATGAGGTCAGGAGAAGGGGTTAGATAGACCAAACCTTAGAGTTATTCCATGCCGGATTTAGGTTAGGGTTTGAATAGGTGTCAAACCCTCATGCCTTAGATAAATATATCCTCCTCACATGTGTGAAGAATATTTAGGATTAACTAAGGTTAGTTAGATCCTAGGTTAGGTTATGGTTTAGTTAGGAAATTTGGAAATATCCTAAAAAATCTCATGTGCGCACATGTGTGGAAGTGTGTTTAGGGCTAATTTGACATAGGAACCTAATTAAACTTACTTAAGTGAAAAAGTGCATTTAAGTGAATGTCAATGATGAACTAGATCACTAATCAACCTAATTAGGCTTTTTGATAGGTATAAGGGCTAATGAGGGATAATTAGGTGTAGGGGAGAGCTTAAGTTACCATAGGGGGCTAATAGGTGGTCTCCTAGTGGGTAGGAGGCATTTTGGAGATGTTTTACCTAGTTTATAGTTTTAGGAACCTATGAATGACTAAGATAGCCTATGGATAACTATGATGGTCTACGATGGCCTATGATAGCCTATGTCAGTCTACAAGTATGTATGTAGATGTACAAGTGTATAGAAGTGAGCATGTATGACTTTTAGGTATCTACATTTACCCCTTTTTGCACTATGTTGTGTGGAAATTAGGGAGGAATGTTTTTATGTTTTTTTTTTAAAATTTATGCAAGATTTAATGAAAATTGAAACACAAAGTGTTAAACAAGCCAAATGGGTATCTAGATGTGTGATCAAATGTTGATTTTGACCAGTTTTTGCATTAGTTTGACCGATTTATGGGTAGTGTAGTTGAGTGAGTTGGGTTTGTTGTTGGGAGAAAACGGTGTACTATTTTTGAGATGTGATTGAATTTTATCTATAAAAGTGGCAAATGGGTATCCAAATGTGTGACTGTGTTTTTGTTTTTCCCTCGTTTGGCGTGTGATGTTGATGTGTACTTTTTGGGTGTAAGTTGGTTGAACTTGACTTTGATGTTGGCGATTATCGATGTGCTATTTTTGAAATTTGTTGAAACTTTCATTGTAAAAGGGTGAAATGGGTATTCAAAAGTGTATTTTATTTTTGTGTGTTGTGGCATTTGGTGTGTTTTTGAATTTCATGCCATGAGGTGTATTTGAGTAAACATGGAATTGGCTATTGGGAGCCAGATATGCACTATTTATCAAATCTGTTTGGACTTTTACCATGAAATGGCAAAATGGGTATCCAAATATATGATTGTGTTTTTGTTTTACTATGTTTTGTGAATTGTACATGATTTTACATCTCAAAATGCATGAGAAAGTAAATGAATGATTTTGTAGTTGTTAAATGTGTTCTAGTGAATTGATTGAAATTGAATTAACTAGAATGAGTGGAATTTTTTTGTTTATGTGTGGAACTGACATGAATTTTATTGTGAATGAAATAGGTGAAGAATATTGAGTCGCGACATCGTGTGTGGATGATGAAGGCTGAATTGGAGGAGGTTATGAAGAAGAATGATGAGGATCAGGCATGGTTGGAGGCAGTGTGGCTGAAAGGAGTTTGGGAATGTGTAAGCATTCATGCTAATAGAGCTTACATATCAGCATTATGTGAGAGGTGGGATCTGGATAGGAATACCTTCCACTTTTTGATGGGTGAGATGACGATCACCTTGGAAGATGTGTACAGGATCTATAAGTTGCCCATTGAGGGTGTTCCAGTGAGGGCATCTAGGATGATAGTCAAGAGGTTGTGATGGAGCATGCATTTGGTGCATGATGGAGGGAGGTAGATATCAAGAAGATGGATTACGAGTATCTTTGGTATCAGGGCATGTTGTCCAATCATTAGTGTGCAATGATGATGATGATTTCTACCTATGCACTACCAGATACTTTAGAGGTGTTGTTTACCTAGAATATGTTGGATGTGGTGTGCGACATGGTGGAGCACAAGGTTGTGTTTGCGTGGGCACCTACACTATTGGCCCAGGTGTACAAGGAGTTGCATGATGTAGTGCATGTAGGGTGAAAGGGATTGAGTTGGACTCCTTTGCTATAGGTGTGGGCATGGGAGCATATAGCGATAGAGCGACCATCATTGTTGCCCTATAATGCTCATGTGGAGGGGAAGACTCACTTGCCATATGCACTAATATGGAGGACAGATGAGGAGAAGGGGATGAAGAGGCCACATGAGGGTGATCCTTTATTTTGGAGGGTGAAGTTTGGGGAGTTGGAGGCTAAGGATATTTGTTGGAGGCCCTGGAGAGGTGGAGTAGTGTGGGAAAAGGATGAGGAGTAGCTAGGAGCTATTCACCGAGGGTGATGGGTGGTGGGTTGGTATACTTAGTAGGTTATGTTCTTCTAGTTTAGTAGGGTGATGCGGTAGTTTGGTTTGTGGTAAGATGTTCTAGAGGCACCTATCATGATTTATAGGTGATGGGGTGATAGAGGGAGTCACCCTATAGTATTACCTTGGACTGGTGAGAGGGATCCATCGATGATCATTCTATATGTGGAGGATGTAGGTACGACACTAGAGTATGATGCCTGGTGGGTGACTCAGAGTTGGGAGGCAGGTAGGGGAGTGATTGATCGGTGGGTGCAGCTAGGTAGTGGGGTGCCTATTTTAGAGGGGTAGGCAATGAGAGGTACCCGATCTAGGCCATAAGGGGAGGTGAGGGATGAGGCTGAGGTACCTCTTCATCGATCGAGGTGATGGTTGGGTGGCACATCTAGTGCATCTATGGAGAGAGTAGTAGAGGTACCAATGAGTGATAGGGTGGAGCCTATGGAGGATCCCATGATGATGGAGGAGGTGAGGGATGATGTTGGAGCTGATATGGATGTTGATGACTTGATTGATGTGAGAGATCTTGGTGACATTGGAGATATGGGAGAGATACCCATTGAGGAGCAGGAGAGGCTAGAGGTTGATGAGGAGTTGTTGATGTTGCGTGAGAGGGTACGATAGCTAGAGGGGTAGCTTCGTACAAGTGAGGAGGGTTGGGTGGTAGATCAACAGATATGGAGTGAGGAGCATAGGGATTTAGAGGAGATATTGGTTGTTGTGGAGGTGGTAGGTGCTACTAGGGAGAAGGAGTTGGAGCTTCAGGTTGTTGAGCAGTGCGGGTAGTTTGAGGTGGTGGAGGTGAGGCATGCAGAGATAGTAGTGAATTTGGAGTGTCTGACTAGAGAGACTATGGAGGCTAGAGAGAGGTTGAAGGTTGAGATACATAAGATGACATATGTGATAGAGATGAGGGATGTTGAGCGAGAGGCCCACTTGATAGAGATTGTTGAGTTGCACATTAAGGTTGAGCAGTAATGATAGGCATGAGAGGATGTGGAGTGGGCGAGAGTAGTGGAGCAGGTCCCTACGGATGTGGCTACATTGAGAGTAGAGATAGAGCAATTATAGAGGGGTAGTGAAGAGGTGGGGGATCGAATGAGGGAGGAGATGGTGATGCGATCAGATTGTGAGATCCTCTTGATGATGCATGGGATTCCACTATCAGATTATGGTAGGTCACGATCATGGTCGAGATCATGATCATGAGCATAAACACATTCTCAAAGGTCATCAGAGTACAACCTCGATGGCATAGATGGGGGTGGGGATAGAGGTGCCAGTGGTATTGTAGAGGAGGTGTTGCTCCTATGGTGACTCAGACATCTAGGGTAGGGGTGAATTCTAGTAGGGTGGTAGTGGCACACAAAGTAGCGTAGGGTATGGTGACTCATGAGGGGAGTGGAGAGACTCCTGGTGATCAGCAGAGCTGATGCTTTTGGTTTGTGGTGATGTATTATTGGATTTTGTAGCCTATGGGTCGATATGATTATGGGTTGTGGACTTGTACCCATTTTGTAGCTTGATGGTATTTTTGATCTTGATATATATATATACCTTTTGTGTTGTGGCTCTTATATATATGTGTTGTGATTTGATTTGAATGTGTGTGTGATTTCTTGTGTTTGTGTTGTGTGAAATATCGGTAAGTAGATGTACCATGGATGAATATATGTGCATATGGTAGTATGTAAGAAAATGATATCACTGTAGTGTAGAGATATTGTGAAGTGATGTAGTGGAAATGCATGTAGATAGATGTGATGATGTATGATGTAATAAAAATAAATGTATGTAGGATAGATGCAAGGATGCATGTATGTGAAAGCTGAAATGCATAGAGGAAGCACTTGTATCATAACATAACCGATTGTGATGTGATCCATTTTGTAATCTCAGGGATGTAGGATAGTGTAGTGTGTATGCAACAATTTTGATAATCATAGTTGTAGCAATCAAACCTCATGAAAAATTGAGCAAGATCTATTGACAACTCATAACTAACCTAGCTAGGTCAAAGTCTATCAAGGACCTGTGTGTGCAAATGAGTGATGTTCATTTATCCATTTTGAGGGAGGTAGGACTAACCCATTGTAAACATAGGGGGGGGGGGGGGGAAGGGGGGGGGGGGGGGGGGGGGGGGCGGGGGGGGGGGGGGGGTGGGGGGGGGGGGGGGTGGGGGGGGGGGGGGGGGGGGGGGGGGGTTGGGGGGAGAGGGGAAGGGGGGGGGGAGGGGGGGGGGGGGAAAAAAAGGGGGGGAGAGAGGGTTTTTTTTGTTTTTTGGTTTATTGTTGTGTTTTTGTGGTGTTGGGGGGGGGTTTTTTTTTTTTTTATTTTAGTTTACTAGGTGTATTTGATGAAATGATAGGGGGGGGTTTGTTTTTTCTTTTTTTTATTTTTTTTTATGTTTATCCCTTTTTTTATCCCTAGGTTGTATGTTGATCATGAAAATGATAGGATGAGCAGGGGAAACCATTCTCTAGATGGTGATATCTACGCAAGGTGTTATCTTCCCTAGACTCAAAATTTGTTTAAAAATGTGACCTATGTGAGTGGTCCTTGAAAGAAGTTGAACTAGCCAAAGAAAATTATAAGGAGTGTAATAACCTGTCAGCTAGAGGTGATATTTGATTGATTGAACTAGTGAATGGTCAAGAAAATGCAAGACACCATAGATCTTGTAATCTCAAGAAAGGGAGTGGACATCCAAGTGGTAATGCTAACAAGTGCGTATGTTATTCTTGCTAGGGGTACATTTCTATAGATGGAATATACAAACATGAATGAAACCATATAAGAAGGATGGATATGTGCAATGAATGTAGTGTGAGATGTAGTATGAGAGAATAATATCTACAAGAGGAAATATGTGTGATGTAACTAGATGAGATTATAAATCATATGGAAAGATGGATGTGTAGGATGATAATGATGAGAATAGGGAGTCATGATAATGGTTGCCCTAATATGTGGGGGATGTAGAAAATAGGAGAAAAGCAAATAAGTGGGAAAGTATGTGTGGGACTGATGGGTGTGGATAGAGAATCTTGATGAAAGATGTAGAAGAACATGAAAGTGATGAAATGTGATAAATATGAGGAGATGAAATAATAATGTAAAGAAAAGGAAAAGAAAAGGAAGACAAAGGGAGAATCAACATAGGAATGTAGTCACTCAAAGCATGACCATTCAAAAATGCTAATGAGGAAGGAGGTGAGGATATGGAATGGAAGAAAACAAACAACATGGAATCAAACAAGAACTATGTGAAATGATGTGGATCAGGTCACAAGTGACTTGGTGAAGTGACTTGGATTTTGGTATTTGGTATAGTTGGATAGTTGTTGGAAGTAGTGAGGTGTAGGAGTGAATGAATCTTGTGATGGGGTGGAGCGATGTACTAGCTGATATGGGGGCTTTGGAGGTGAGTAGGTGAGGGAGCTTGTTCAGGATGTGAGTGAGTGTCATCAAAAAGCATATCCTGAATAATGGATTCAAATGTATAGTAGGCATCGATGTCATGCCTAGGTTGATGATGGTAGACATAAAAGTGGTTTTCATTGTAATCATATGGCTTAGGGTATGAGGGATCAATAGGGTAGATTTTGGGTAAAGCAAGGAGGCCCTGGTGAAGTAGTTGGTGGAATGTTTGAGATAATGGTGCTGATCAAACTGGCCTAGGATAAATATATGGGTTGGGTGGTGATGAGTATGAAGGAGGTGGTGTAGGAATGAGTGGTCGAGTTAGGATATGGGAATCAGATGTAGATTGGGTTTGGGAATGAAGGGTAAGCTTAGAAGAAGGTGATGTAGGTTAGGCCATGGTAGAATGATGTGAAGAGGATTGGTAGTGATAATGGCTCAAGTGTAACTCAATATTGTTGAGGTGGGAGAGGATATGTTGAATGTCAATGGGGGGAGGTGATGGAATTGAGGAAGGTGGGGACCAAGATTTAGGTGGGTATATGGAATGGAGGTATGAGTGTGAAGAAGGGGATGAATGAGATGAAGAGGGAGGAGAATGGAACTATTGTGCTAGTGGTGTGGTAGGCTAGAGTGGGAGGTTATGGAGTGGTGATGGTGGTATCTAAAGGATAGGTGGTGCAGGGGATGGTTGTAGAAAGTGATGTTGATGGGATGGGGGAATGTGAGTGGATGTAGCATGGGTGGCATGATAGTAGAGGGATAAGTTATAGGGTGACATACCAGTTAGTAGGGGTGGAGGTAGTCCTATAGAAGATGCATGAATGGGTGTACTGCCCCTGTTAGGGGGTAGTAGGTTGGTGAAGGTTGATGAACTAAGGAAGGTGGTAGATATGGATCCCTAGGGTCGACTAGGTGAGGTGGGGATGACTCCCATATATGTGAAGTTAATGGGTGAGAGTGCTCTTCCTTATCTATAAAGGAATATAAGGAGACCTAACTATCTCCTAAGTGAGGGGAATAGGAAGCATGTCTATGGTGGGGTGAGCTATGGTGATCAGAGTGTGATGATGTGGAGTGTTGGCATACATGAACCATGTTGGGTGGCTGAGCTAGATCGATTGGGGTGATTGGTATGGAAGATAATATCTAGGGGTCTTACATGATGGAGGTGAATGTATGTTGGATGTGTGTGTCTAAAATTAGGTCCTATCATTGAAGATGTCATTATTGGTGATGGAAGACCTACAAAAACTGAAATACCCATAACATATAAATGACATAAAAAGTAAAGTACAAGTGGTTCTATTGTGTAATAAAAAGTGAAAGATCATGTGTGTAGTATGATGTAGTGTATGTGTGATGTAAATCAGGACTATGTTGTGATGACCCTATATACAATCCATGTGGTTGCTTACCTAGATAGGCTAGGCATTGAATGTGCGAAGGTGAATGATGTTGATAGGCTTAGGTTCAGTGGAGCCTTCAAGGTTTGCTAATTGATAGGCATCGAAGCCAAATTTTTGTGTGATGATGTATGGGCCTAACTAGTTAGGAGTAAATTTGTCTCATTGTTGATGGGGTTGGCTTGTGATTTATTGGTTTTCCTTGAGAACTAGGTCACCAATTTGGAATTCGTGTTGATGTACCTTACTATTGTAGGCATGATGAAGGTGGTCTTGATAGACACATGTGTGCTCGATGGTATGGATGTGATACTCATCCAAGAGCATTAATTGATCAAGATGGGCTTGATGAGTAGTGTCATCATCGATGAAGTCTTTCATGGAGACTCATAGGGAAGGTATCTCGAGCTCAAGGGGCATAATGGCTTCGATGCCATAGACCAAGGAGAAGGGGGTTGCCCTAGTGGGCGTATGGATGCTCATATGATAAGCCCATAAGGCAAGAGGCATCTGATTATGCCAATCATGATGGGATTCTACAACCATTTTTTGAAGGATGGAGCAAATGGTTTTGTTGGTAGCTTCGACTTGGCCATTACCCTATGGGTAGTACGAGGTCGAGAAGCTATGGTGGATATTAAATTTGGTGTAGAGGGTGTGGATAGTTTTGTTTTTGAAGGACTTTTCATTATCAGAGATGATTTGAGAGGGGATACCAAAGTGACATATGATGTGGTCTATGATAAATACCATAATCTTGGCTCTTATGGTTTGGACAAGTGGGATAGCTTCGACCCACTTTGTGAAGTACTCTATGGTAGTGATGATGAATTTATGGTTGTTTGATGAGGTAGGTGTGATCTGCCTGATGAGATCGAGGCCCCATTGTGAGAAAGGCCACATGGATTGAATTGGTTGGAGAGCTTGTGAAGGAAGGTGTGTGAGGTTGGCATGTTGCTGGCATTTGATGCATCGCTTGACATATTCACAATAATCATGCTCCATTTTGGGCCAATAGTAGCCCATACATAAGATACGCTTGGTGATAGCCATGCCACTAAAGTGGCCACCACAAGTACCATCATGGGTTTCTTGTACTACCCATTGAGATTCATGTGGTTCAAGGTAATGTAGGAGAATACCATCATAACCATGGTGGTACAAGATGTCCCCCAATAGTGTATAATGAATGGCACATTGTTTGAATGCTCGACATTGAGCATGTGGTAGATCATAAGGTAGGAAGCCTAATTTGATGTAATCCTTAATTTGGGAAAACCAAGGATCATGTGGTTCAGTTTGGACAATATGAATGCCATCATCATCTGTATGAGGTGAAGATGAGATAGTTGATTTGGTAAGTGTATGAATGGACACATGCATAGTATCTGAGAGGGGATTTTATGGTATCAATGATCCTAAGGAGGCCATTGTGTCAGAAAAATGATTGGAGGAATGTGGGGTAGCTTCGATAGCATACCACTCAAATTGGGTGAGGAGTTGTTGGGTGATTTGCTTATATTATTGGAGAATGGGGTAGCGACATTGCCATATCTCCTGGACTTGATTTACAATAAGGAGAGAATCTCCAATGATGTGAAGGCATCGAATGTGCATGGAATGCACCTATTTTAAACCAAGAATAAGGGCTTCATATTCTACATTGTTGTTTGTGCAAGGAAACCCTAATTTGAATGAGAATGGAAGAGGCTCTCCATATGGTGTGAAAAATACAATGCCTGCACCCCCAGCATGTGTGCAATGGGAACCATCAAAGAATAGTGTTAAGTCAGTAGTTATCTCAGGTTCAACATACTCTTTGGGTTCTGTGATATTAAATATGGAATCATCAGGGAGTTGGATGATGAGAGGGTGATTATCCGGTAATGGGGCCTCCATGAGCTGGTCTGTGATGACCTACCCCTTAATGGATTTTTGTAAAATGAATTCTAGGTCAAATTTAGTAAGGAGCATAATCCATTTAGAAGTATGAGAGTTATGATAACTCTTGTTCATCATGTAGCGGAGTGGGTTGTCACGGGTGATGACAAAGGTGGTGTGATTGAGCATGTAATGGCATAGTTTTTGGGTGGCAAAGACTACAACCAAGCACAACTTTTCCATGTATGCATAGCGGGTTTCATAACTAACTAGTGTACGATTGATGTAGTATATAGCTCGCTCATGATTGAGTTCATTCTTTTGGGTGAGGAGTGTGCCAAGTGCGAAGTCCATAGCAGAAATGTATAGAGTGAATGGCAATTATGGATCTAGAGGAGATAAAACCGATGAAGAGGTAAGGTAGGCTTTGATTGAATCAAAGGCTTTTTGGTAGTTTTCATCCCATTTGAAGGTGACCCCATTTTGCAAGAGGTGATTAAATGGCTTGCATTTTTCTGAGAGTTGGGCAATAAAGTGATGTATCGACTAGATTTTTCCTTGCAAGCTACATAATTGTTTGAGGTTTGTGGGTGGAGGTATCTCAAGGATGGCTTTGAATTTGTTAGGGTCAACTTCAATGCCTCATTGAGAGATGATGAACCCTAGGATTTTTCTTGAAGTGACACCAAAGATGCATTTCTTTGGGTTTAGGTGAACGTTGTGTTCTAAGAGGTGATCAAAGATTTGGCGTAAGTCAACGAGGTGCTATGAATGCTCTTTTGATTTTATGATAAGATCATCGACGTAGTCTTCCATGGTTTTATGCATGTAATCATGGAAAATGTAAGTCATTGCACATTGATAGGTTGCCCTAGCATTCTTGAGGCCAAAAGGCATGACCTTGTAGCAGAAGGTCCCCTAGGGGGTTGTGAAGGAAGTTTTGTGTTGGTCGGTAGGATTGATTTTGATCTGATTGTATCCAAAAAATCCATCCATAAGGGATATCATTTCATGGCCTATGATGGAATTGATGAGTGAGTCGATGTTTGGTAAGGGAAAGTTGTCTTTGGGACAAGATTTGTTTAAGTCATGGAAATTAGTGCATACGTGAACCTCACTAGAGGGTTTTGGGATTGGTACCATGTTAGAAACCCACTCAAGGTAATCTATGGGAATGATGAAACCTACATCAAGGAGCTTTTGGAGCTCTGATTTTATGAGGAGAGCAATGGTAGGATGCATACATCACAATTTTTGTCTGATGGGTTTGGCATCTTTGTCTAAGGTGAGATTATGAACCACTAGGGAAGGGTCAAGGCTAGGCATGTCCTTGTAGGACTAAGCAAAGACTCTAATATATTCCTTAAGGAAAGTGGTAAATGTGATGCGCTCTTCTAGTGAGAGGCTAGTAATAAGTTTGACTATGTGTGGATTTTTAGGATCATCACCAATGTCAACCTCAATAGTATCTTCCACAAGCATGTGGGAACCATCTCAAAGTTGTTTAAGGATCGGGATAAGGTGGAGGTCATCGATAGCCTCTGGTACATCAAATTCATCATCTAGGTAGATGCTTGTGTGGTGAACCCATGGAATGTGGGGTGGGGTGGAAGGTGAAGGAGCATTTATAGTATGCAAGACATGGGGTGATAGCAAGAAATCATGCGATGAAGGTGTAGGTGAAATGTGTGTGAAGTCAAGGATATCTGGGTTGGGTGTGTCATCATGAATCGATTGGTGTGTATACCAAAGTGGGGAAAAGAGGTCTACATCAACCATGTTAACCAAAGTCATGGGGGATGTAGGCGATGAAGAGTCTGATGATGAAGACTCAATAACATATGAATATCATAGCAAGCTTAGCGAAGGGTGTAAGATGATAGGTGGAGAACGTGATCGAGTAATGGAGTGATGGAGCTATCGATGCATAGGTAGTGATCTAGCCAAATGTGTTGGTGATGGTGGAGGAGATACCATGTCATGTTCTAGGTAGTGAGCATTTAGAGATAATGCAACAAATTGGCTAGTTAAGTCATCGACACAACATGATGATGTAGTGTCGGAGAAGGGAGTTTCTTGAAAGAAGTTGAATGGAATAGTGATGGTCGAATGAGGAGATGGGCTCTCCTCCAAAATATCCATGTTGATATATTCCTCCAAAGTGTGTGTTGGAAGTGGGGAAGGGTGTAAGGAGAGATCCTGAAGCTCATCCTCAAGTGTGTGAATGGTAGTGGGGTGATAGCCTAAGCTAGATTTATCTATAGGTAATTGGACATGGGGATTGATGGGTGTGTGTAACCCTTGTTCATAATATCCTAATCCAAATCCATGCCAATGGAAATATTGAAGATAGTATAAAGTGAAATGGGGATTAGACATGTGATCTAATGTACCACAAAAGCTAGATTGTGGTGGTGGAGGTACTATAGTCGAGAGTGAGGAATCTAGTCCTACATAAACAAAGTTGGTTTGATTATTGGGAGGACCTAATTGTACAATAGTGCCAATGGTCAATACTAAAGTTGAAGGGTGGCTAAAATCATGCATGGATTGGATTGTAGGAGGTCATACATGAGCATCATGAACATTATAGTCTCCTAGACTAGAGTTCGTCATGAAGATAGAGATGTGAGGTGATGTACGAGGTGGTGAATCTGACTCAGAAGAGGAGGGTGAGAGTTGAGAATATCGTATGGTGGTAGTAGAGGAGTGCAATAGTTGATCATCGAGGTGAGAAGCTCATTGTTCCCAATCATGGCATTCAGTTACCATAGATGGGATAGGATGATCTGCATGTGAGAATTGTGGAGTTGGGTGAGTAGGTGTTGATGTTGGGCTACGAGGAGATGTGAATGACCTAGGTCATGGATGGAATGGAAGTGGAGGTGTTTGAGGTATAGGGAGGAGAGGAGGTTTTATAGAGGAATATGGGTGAGACGTGATGGTAGGTCATGATGAGGGTGACGAAGAGGGTATCAATGCTGGAGGTAGATTTGTGGAAGAGGATGGTTGAGAAGGTGGTGGTGGCCATAGGGAAGGTGGTAAAAAAGGTATGGTAGCTGGATTAGGTTCTATGGTGGTTGGTGAAAGTGGTGTGGACACTGAGGTGTGTGTCCTTGATGGAGATTGTGGTGATGAGGTTGATGTGGATGGAGATGTCGATGCTCCAATAGATTGATGAGAAGAAATAGGAAAGAGTTGTGTAGAAGATGATGAAGGTCCTGGTGGGAGGTCTACGATGTTGTAAAATTTGAAGGGGTCCCCATCGGTAGGAACATAGTGAACAAGTCCATCATGGATATATTTGAGGTAGTGGTGTAATGTAGAAGGGACACACTGCATGTCCCTAATCCATGGATGCTCGAGCAAGATATTGTACTGCATCTCACCCTGAATGATGTGGAATAGGATAGAAATGGTGTGGATACCCACTTGGATAGGTAGGACAATGGAGCCTACTATGGGTCGCATGGAACCATCGAATGCTCAAAGATCAAGTGATGGGGTGGTAAAATGAGTTGGTAGAATATGTAGGTGGTGTAAGGCTATAGTGGAAATGATGTTGATAGAGGAACTGGTATCAATGAGAACACGCTTGTAGGTGATATCATTGATGGTTGCTTGGATGTGAAGAGGAGGATCCACTCCTTCACCTATGAGTTCAGTAATCTCATGATCATGGAAATTGATAGAAGGCTGAAGGTAGTACGAAATGTTTCCCATGAAGTTCACAAATGTATTTGTGTCATGGGTTTCAAGGTTGATAGATCAAAGGATATCATTCAATGCCTCATGATGGGGTTGAGATTATTGTAAAAGATCAAATATGGATAACTTGGTAGGAGCATTATGCAACTGGTGGGTAAGGCTACCATGAATGGTAATGATATTTTGTGGTGGAGGGGGTGTAGTGTTAGAAGTCATGGGAGACTATGGAGAAGTAAATGGTGTAGGTGGTGAGACCACTGGTGTAGTTTGGTATGAAGGATACCTTTGATTGTGAGTAGTGAGGTTAATCATGCCAACTACACTATGTGAAGGAGGATCTCATTGAATATTATTAACCTATCTAGGTGGCCCTAGGGGATTAGGTTGAGTTCATTGGGGATTGGTCCCCCTATGTTTGGGTAGGGGGTTTTGGTAGATCCCCAAGTTTTGATTTTATGGGGTGAGTGGGTTGGAGACCTGAATGGTACCCCTATCAATGAGATCTTGGACAAGGCCATGAAAAGAGTGATAAGATTCGATATTATGACTAGGTTATCGATGGTATGCATAAAAGGCTTGCTCGATGTATCCTCGAGGCTTGGGTTGATTTGGGTCAAGCGGTCAGATTTTGGGTAGGTTGATGTGGCCTACATCATACAATCTCTGGAAAAGGGTTGGCAAAGGCTTAGAGAGTGGGGTGATATTGCGTTGTGGAGCCTATGGGTGAAGGTTATGAGGTTGTTGTGGTCGAGGAGGAAGAGGTGCACTAGTTTGGAATAGTTGTTGCTATGGAGAAGGAGGTCGTGGGATGGGTGATGGAGCTAGGGTAGTTGTTGCCACGTGATTGGCTTGTGGTGGCCTAGGGAAAGGCTGATTAGGTGCATTTCTATTGAAGTAGAAATTTGAGTTGTATGAGGGTTTTTGTCTCAACTTGATCTTGCTTGATTGGAATTTGATGTCCTTGATGAATTTAGCTTGGGTGATAGCTTCTTCAAAGGTGCGGCTTTGATGAAGCTGTAAGGAAGTGGAGATATGCTTATGACAACTTTTGGAGAAAAGTGTAACAAGTTCAATAGTTGGGAGACTATGAGCTAGGTCATGTATGACCGATCTCCATCAGGAAATAAACTCAGTAATGGGCTCATCATCAGCCTATCGTAGGGCATAGACGTCTGAGAAGTTTGTTTTATTTTTTATGTTGATAGAGAAATGTTCTAGGAAGGAATTGGCTAGTTGTTCAAAGGTGTATAGGCTATGGCATGGAAGCATGTTGTACCAATCAAGGGCTTGTCCCCCAAGTGAGAGGGAGAAGGTACGTAACATGAGAGGGTTGCTACTATGAAGCTGGTAGCAAGTTGAATGGTAGTTACTAACATGTTCTCATGGATCCTCTTTGCCTTTGTACTTATCAAACTTTGGGATCTTGAAGCGATAAGGATAAGGAGGAATGGGAACTAAGGGATGGATTGGCTCATTGTAGAGTTCATCATAGGTAGGTTTTTGTGGTCCATAACTGGTAATACGAAGGTTTAGCATATTTACTTCATCTTGCAAGAGTTGAAGTTTGGATGTTAGAGGTGTGGAGGATGATGCTAAGGTAGGTGGGGCTTGAGAGTGTGGTGGATACTGGAGTTGTTGTTCTTCCTAGTATTGAGAAGGAATGTATTGCAACTGATCCTAAGGAGGTGGTTGTTGAACGATGTATGGTGTCATAGCGGGTGGAATACTAGGTTGTAAAATAAGCATCTATTGAGGATAATAATATTGTGGTTGAGGGGTGTGTGGTTGTTGTATAGGTATCTACTGGAGAGGAGCCTATTGTAATGGTTGGGTTGTAGGAGGTGATGACCAAGAAGGGGGAGGCATAAAGAATGTGGGTCCAGTAGATAATGGTAATGGTGTTTGGATAGATGGTGCTAGAGGTGGACTAGATGAGGTGTTAAAGGATGGGACATGCATCTATCCTGAAGGATGAGAGGTAGGAAAACTAAATTGAGTAGAATAGCCTAGGGGAGTAGGAGTATAGGTTGAAGGTCATGGACCATAGGTGGGAAGGGGACCTATAGTCAAGATCTAAAATGGAGGAGGGGAGGTAATCTGAAGGTAGAAGTGGATGAAGGTGGAATAGAAGATTGGGTAGGATACATTCTAGGAGGATGGGATGTAGGTGGGAGTGATGAGGAAGAGGGAGGATAAGCTTCTGAGGTAGGATCTTGAGAAGGTGGAGTGGTGAATGTGTACACTCTAGGTTGGATGTAGGTAGTCGGTTGCTATTGTTGGTGTTGAATTGGTTGTGTTTGAGGAGGTGGCTGTGATATGTCCTCAAAATATGGGAAAAATGATTGTTGGGAAGGTGGTGGTTGTGACTCTTGGGAAGAGTGTTGGTATGATGGTGGAGGTGGCTCTTGTTGTTGCTGCAAGGGAGGTTGTTGTGATGGGGTTTGCAATGATGGCACCTGAGTGCCTGGTGTAGAAGAGGAAGGGTCTAAAATCATCCCTATGGTAGGGGTGAATGATGCAACCTCGGGATGAGTGTGGTTTAACAAAGAGGAGTCATTCTCAAAAAGGTATTGAGATAGACTCTGGAAGAAAGGGTGCACAAAGGTAGGAGAAGTGGGTAGGGTCTCCTCATCAATGGTGAAGAAAGGAGGGGATGTCCTGGAGCTGTATAGATAACATGATCATAGAATGTAGAAGGTGGATTAGGTGAAGGTGAATGGGGAAGAAGTGGATCATCTTCACTAGATGAAGTAGGAATCTCATTAGAAGAAGAAATGTGTGTGGAAGGTAGATGTGAATCTATGGGTAGATCAACTATGAGTGTGTGGACTTCCCCTATAGAAGGAGAGGAAGAAGGATATTGATTGGAAGGGGTGAAGAATACCTCCTCCTCAAGGTATGCTTGCTCATGTGCTTGACTACATGTGATGATAGGCATGGTGTCGTGTGTGGTGAATGTAGGCTTAGAACTATATAGAAACTAAAATCTGAGGTTTTGGGTGTGATCTGCAAGGGGTTTTTGAGTAACCCTATAAAGTTTGACTAATTTTTGAACCTAGAAGTAGGATTCATAGGTCAGGGGGGAATTGAGACCTGATTCATAGGTTGGGGGTGAATTGGTCTCAAACTATGAATGTGATAGTGACTAAGTAATGACAGGCTATAGATAGCCAACAAATAGAGTGTTGAATTATGAAATGTGCTGAAACTAGTTTGTGATCATGCAAACAACGTGAAACTAGAATCAGTTCTAAATGTAGAAAAGAAAATGTTTATGTGTTTTCATGTGTTTTGATGTTAAAAATATACTTCCTAGGAAATATCATAGGTAGTGGGGTGATAACTCTAGAAATATTAGGAGTGTCATCGGCACGAAACCTCCTACAACACCCAAAGGTGCACAAAATAGAATAATGTCGCAACTAGTGAATGGTGACCTGTATGGAAGGTGTAGTAAAATGATAGCCTATAGGGGGGGACTCAAGATGTGCTAATGAGTCCAATAACCTCTTGCAAGAAGAGGTGGTAATGTCTAAGACTTGCTACTTGCCTAGCCAAGATTTTGCTTCACTCTCGGGTGAGCTTAGTCAATGAAGACAATTACCATGTTCACTAATTATGTAAGCCTCATGAATGAAGGCATCTAATCCTATCCCACTCTGAAGGCTCCTTTCGGTGATGAATTCTGGAAGATCAATCTCAAAAGTGGGGGATTTTCTGGTGATGAAGTCCATAAAACCGCTCCTGTGGGGCTACTAGGTGTCTAGGGGGTGAGCTAGTGGAGGGTAAAACTCCTACCTCACCAGTATCGAGTGATGGATTGGGGATGAAATCCAATCTCACCACTTGTGTGTACCATGTGAGTGTGTGGGTTTTTGTTGTCTAATGATGATGTGAAAGCAAGAAAGCTAACTAGATGCCTTTTTGAAATGTAAATCTAGCCCTAGATGCATTTTTGGAAGCAAAGCTAGATTAAGATGCATTTTGAAAGAAAGCTAGTCCTATGTGCCTTTTTGGAAAAGAAACTAGGATCTATGCTATGAAGCATGTAAACAAGCAATGTAAAGCATGTGAGAAGAGGGATTTGTGGAACCCTAATTTTGAAACATGAAAGAAATTTGAGAGAGATTGTGCAAAAATAAATTGGAAATCCTAATCTAATGATATGGAAAGAAATCTAAAAATTACAATTTACCCAGGGGATTTGTGAAAGAAATGGGAAGTCCTAATCTAATGATATAAGAAATTTTGAAGTTAATATGGAAAGAAATTAAAATAATAGGGGATTTGAAAGAAATGAAGAATATATAATGAAATGGAAATTGAAAAAAAAATGAGAAAAAATAGAAGGAAGCCTAATCTAATGACAAGAAAGGGATCTGAAATTTGATTTGTGAAAAGGAATTTGAAATTTGCTTTAATGAAACATGTGAAAAGAGATTTGAAAAATCCTAATTCTAAATGCATGAAAGAAATCTGAAATTGATTTTGTGTGAAAAGGAATTTGAAATTGCTTTGATGAAAGATGCAAAAAGAGATTTGAAAAACCTAATTCTAAATGTGACTTTTAGAATGGAAATTTGAAATGTGCTTTGAAAGAAAATTGATGGGATAACACAAAAAGAAATGGGAAACCTATTTGACATGTGATTTGTAAAGGAAAATGAAAATGTTCTTGAAATAAAGTAAAATGAAATTTCTGATCTACATGCAGGTTTTTGAAAAAGAAATTTGAAAAACCTATCTAATGCAAGAAAGATGACTTTAAAAATTGATGATTCATAAAAAGAATGACACAAAATGGAAACCTATTCTAATGATTTGAACAAAAATAAATGTAGCTCTGATTTAAGTAAGTAAAGAAATATCTGAAACAAACTAAGCTAAATGATCTGAAAATGATAGATGCATTGAAAAGGAATTTCATACAATGACATGATGCATGTTTTAATGAAACTTTTCTCCATATGGACTATTCTGTGTCTCTACTGTAGACCTCTATAATTTTGAGGGTTTTTGAAGTAGTTATGCTAAATTCATAGGGTAGGGGGTGAATCAGATCTGAATTCACATGTCGAGGGGTGAATCAGATTTAGGAGCCTAAAACTTCTATTCTGATGACCTGAGGGGCTTTTCAGGGTTTTGAGGGTCTCTGTTCTATCTAGAAATGGTACCTACAATAACACAAAAACATAAAATTGTGTTAGATTCGTAAAAAGACTAGTCTAGCACAACTCTTTGTGGGGGTCCCACCGGGCATGCTAGAATGAAGCAGATGAAAGATGCCATTTGATCAAACATAATACATAAACACATATAATGCCTAGAATGTTGCTTTTTATTCATTCAAAATGTTCATGGGTTACAAAAGTGATTTTACCAATCTTTCTTTATGAATATCAAACACCCTGATGACTTCTTTTGAGACTCCTTAGTGAAGGTGGGCTTGTGGACCACCGCTAGTTTGCTGGTTTTGTTTGTGATCTCCTGCACCTATTTTTGAAGGCCTACAAAATATGGTTAGATGGTTTGGGGGCCTACCTTAGTCAAGCCCCTTGTTGATGAAAGACAAAAAGACACGAAAGAAAATTATGCTGAAACATGGTAAAAACTGCATAAAACACTATAAAAGCATGAAATAAAGCATACCTACTAAATTTGTTGAGGTAGATCTGCTGCACGGTCAATTCACATGGTAGGGGGTGAATTGGAACTTAGATTCATAGGTCAGGGGTGAATTGGACTTCTATTGACTATGGGACCAAACTTTCTATCTGGATGGATGTCTGAAGTTGTCCTTTACTGTTTGTATGATGTAGAATTCTTAGATGTGATTCTAGACTAATTTTGGTAGAGTTTTTGTATGGTGATTGAAAAGGAGAGAGAGGTAGAATGAGAGGGGGATCCCTCTATTTATAGAAAATTATGAGGTTAGGAGAAGGGGTTAGATAGACCAACCCTTAGAGTTACTCCATGTTGGAGTTAGGTTAGGGTTTGAATAGGTGTCAAACCCACATGCCTTAGAGAAATATCTCCTCCTCACACATGTGTGAGGAAGAGTTAGGATTAACTAAGGTTAGTTAGATCCTAGGTTAGGTTAGGGTTTAGTTAGGGCATTTGGAAATATCCTAACTAATCTCATGTGCACACATGTGTGGAAGTGTGTTTAGGGCTAATTTGACTTAGGACCCTAATTAAACTCACTTAAGTGAAAAAGTGCATTTAATTAAATTCAATGATGAATTAGATCACTAATCAACCTAATTAGGCTTTTAGATAGGGATAAGGTCCCATGAGGGCTAATTAGGTGTAGGGGAGGGCTTAAGTTGCCTTAGGGGGCTAATAGGTGGTCTCCTAGTGGGTAGGAGGCATTTTGGAGGTGTTTTACCTAGTTTTGTAGGTTTAGGAACCTACGGATGACTAAGATAGCCTATGGATGACTACGGTGGTCTACGATGGCCTATGATAGCCTATGTCAGTCTACAAGTGTGTATGTAGATGTACAAGTATCTAGAAGTGAGCATGTGCAACTTTTAGGTGTCTACAATTTTAATTGGAAACATTATTTTTTTTTTGTGGTGAGCTAGAATGGTGTAGATCACGTTACACAAGCAACACCAAACAAATGATACACAAGTATTTTTCCTTTGAACAAGTCATAGAATCAAACCTTTCCTTACTTTCATGCCAAAAATAATGATACAAGATAAAGATCACTTTACAATTTCAAAAATTTCCTCAAATACCTTGTTTTCCCTTTTTCCCACCTAAAACCATTAAAATTCAAATTTGAATTTTGGGGGCAACTTGTTGAGGTCATAACTTCACACTCGTGGACCCGATTGACTATTACAGATGTTTTTGGAAATGATATGAAATGAGCTAAGTGGGGTTACCATTGTATCTTAGTGCCAAGTCTCGCGTCTAGCCAAAAATCCTCAAATTCGACTTCTAAGACCTTCAAAAATCTCCTGCAAGTTAAACTAGTTTTACAAAAAAAAAAAAATTACAATTTTTTTTTCGGGTGATGCAAGATCACTCTTACACCACTGTATGCTCCTGCATCAGACACCTAGGGTAATTTTGAGAAGTGACCTTCACTTCTCTATTTTTGGAAGAAAACCTAGGCGTTCAACCTCAGCCTTCAATAACCAAGATGAATCTTCAGCAGGTCTGCATGTTTCTGGTACTTTTGCCGGTGCATGTATTTGGGATCTCTTCTATCTCTTTCGTATCTATAGTAGATGCTAGAATATTCCACAATTCTGCTATTGGTCCTCACCATTGTCTCCTTCATGGTATTCTACAAAATTTGAAATGTTAAAAACAGGTGATATGTTAAGCCCACTTGGCAATTCCACTTTATATGCATTGCCTGAATCTCATTTTTCTATTATTTTGCATGGTCCAAACTTCTTCATCTTCAGCTTGTTATAGGTTTTAGCAAGAAATATTTCTTTTCTCAGATGGACCATAACTTCATCTCCCACTTCAAATTCCTTAAACCGTCACTTCTGGTCTATCCTTATCTTATATTGAGTATTCATATTAGTAATCTGCTTCTTCATTTCTTCATGCAAGCTCTTCAGATGCTCTACAAAGTCCTCAGCCTCAGCACTGCACTTTTCCCCTGTATCCATCTTCCTCAACTCAGAAGCATGTCTTGGATTGCTCCCATATATTATCTGGAATGGAAATTTGTTAGTACTCCTGTTGACAAAATTAGTGTATGCAAATTCCACCTGAGGCAAAACCAAATCCCATCCCTTGGGCTTATCTCCTATCAAGCATATCAATAGATTACCCAAACTTCTATTCACCACCTCTGTTTATCCATCAGTCTGTGGGTGGTATGCAGAATTGAATTTCAAATCGGTCTTCAATTTATTCCACAAGGTTCTCCAAAAATACCAAAAAAACTTGGTATCTTTGTCAGAAACTATACTCTTTGGTAGACCATGAATTCGTACCACCTCTTTGAAAAATAAACCTACAACATGAACTGCATCATTATTTTTTTGGCAGGGAATAAAATATGCCATCTTTGAAAACCTGTCAACCACCACAAATATGGAGTCATTTCCCCTTTGTGTCCTTGGTAGGCCAAGAACAAAATCCATGCTAATGTCCTCCCATGGTCTCTCTAGTATAGGTAATGGCTGATATAATCCAGTGTTATGTATCACACCCTTCGCCATCTGGCATACTCTGCAACTTTGCACAAATATCTTCACATATTGTTGCAACTGTGGCCAATAGTAGTTCTCACTAACAAGGGCAATGGTCTTATCCCGACCAAAGTGTCTAGCCAACCCTCCACTGTGTTTCTCCTTGACTAGATTCTCCCTCATTGAACTCCTTGGAATGCATAATTGATTTCCTTTAAACAACATTCCATCTTGGATCAGAAAATCCAACCACTTAGTCCTGTCCAAAGTAACAGGTGCCAAGCAATCCCTCCAAGCCTCTACAAAATCAGGATCTTTAGGGTACAAACCCTTAAGTTCATCAAACCCTACAACTTCCACCTTTATTTCTATCAACAAACATTGCCTTCTACTTAAGGCATCTACAACTCTGTTTGACTTTCCGCTCCTGTGCTTCAACACAAAGGTATAACTCTATAGAAACTCAACCCACTTCAAGTGCCTATGATTTAGCTTCCCTTGGCTATTAATATACTGTAAGGCCTGATGATTAGTATATAGAACAAAATATTTTGGCAACAAGTAATACCTCCACTTCTTTAGAGCCTGAACTATAGCATAAAACTCTTGATCATAAATTGAATACTTATTCCTAGCATCATTGAGTTTATCACTAAAATAAGCAATAGTTTTACCTTCTTGACTCGATACAACTCTTATGACACTACCACTAGCATCACAATCTACCTGAAATACCTTATTAAAATATAGAAGTGCCAAAATAGGTTGCTCTATGACCTTATTCAAAATATCAAAGCTCTTATCTAATCCTAAGGTCCACTTAAATTCTTTCTTATCCCCTCTCATTGTTTCTGTAAGGGGTGCACAAATAGTGCTGAAATTTCTAATGAATTTTCTATAAAAACTTGCTAGACCATGAAATGATCCTACCTTAGTTATGCTTCTTATATTAGGCCATTCAATGATAGCCCTCACCTTTTGTGGGTCCATTTTTAGACCTTCATATGAGATGACAAATCCCAGATACACTAAGTCCTTCTCCACAAAACTACACTTCTTCAAATTAATCAACAACTGCTCCTCCCTTAGCTTCTCAAAAACCCTTCTGATATGCATCAGGTGCTCTTCCAGTGTCCTACTAAATATTAAAATGTCATCCAAATAGACAATGACAAATTTTCATAAAAACTCCTTCAATACCTCATTCATCAGCCACGTGAATGTGCTTGGCACATTGGTTAGCCCAAATGGCATGACCAACCACTCATACAAACCCTCTCTGGTCTTGAAGGCTATCTTCCACTCATCTCCTTATCTGACATGAATCTGATGGTACCCACTCTTTAGGTCAATCTTTGTGAAGTACTTGGCTCCACTCAAATAGTCCATAATGTCATCCATACTTGGCAATGGAAATTTATATTTTATGGTGATCTTGTCAATAGCTCGAGATTCTATACACATTCTCCACTCTCCATATTTCTTTGGTGCTAGTACAGTAGATACTGCACATGGACTCAATCTCTCCTGAATTAGTCCCTTTTTTAGCAACTCCTGGACTTGTCTATTTAGCTCCTCACATTCTATAGGAGTCATTCTATGGGCTGCCTTATTGGGTAAACTAGATCCCGGTACCAAATCTATATGGTGAATGATCTTCCTCACTAGTGGTAAACCCTCAAGCACATTATCTGATATAATATCTAGAAATTATTCTAATAGATCTAAGACTTCTACTGGGGTATCTTTGCATTCTTCTTCCCTAACTCTAGGAATTAATGCATAGCACATATGCTCATGCTTCAAACCATCAAAACATATTCTCCCTTCAACTAAACAGATTCTAGCACTGCTACATATCTTTTCGTCCACCTCCTTTAGGGGCTTCAGCTTATGGTGAACTCCATTATTTGTCAAGGAGTAACTGTTGGCATGACCATCATGCATTGCACACCGATCAAACTGCCATGGCCTTCCCAACAACAAATGGCAAGCATCCATAGGCAGGATGTCACATAGGACCTCATCACGATAATTCCCAATATTAAATTTTACCAGGCATTGCTCACTGACCAAAGTCCTATGGTACTTCTATAACCATGCAATCCGATATGGATGCGGGTGTCTCTTCCTCTCTAATTGCAATTTTGTAACCATTCCTTCTGAAACTAGGTTATTTGTGCTACCATTGTCTATGATAATATTACAAATCTTACCTGCACATTTACACCTTGTGTGAAATAAGCTCTTCCTCTGATCTGGGTCTCTCTCCTCATTCAACAAGGCTCTCTGTGTGATTAGAACTTCTCCTCTTTTTGCTTTTTCAAAGTGCTCAGATTCAGCACCTTCATCAACGATAGTAGCTCAAGAATTACCTTTAGGCCTCTTATTTGTCCTCTCTTGGTGCTGTGGAAACTTGTATGCTCGATGTCCTTCTTTTCCACAGTGGAAAAAGGTTCCATGAAATCCTCCTCTTCCAAACCCTCATCCAGATCTTCCTCTTCCTCTCTGGTAACCATTGTTCTGATCACGGGGGTGGTAAGCATTATCTCCCTTTTGGTCCCGACTACTGCTAGCTTCTCCATTATTCTTATAATCTTCATTTTGTCCTCCATTTGTTCTTCCACAATGACCTCTTCCTCTTTGCTTGCTCTCAAACCTTCTGTTCAGCTTCTCTTCAACCCTCAGGGAAAACTGGTAAGCATCCTCTATGGTGGTCATCCTGACCAAACTTAACTCCTCTTGAATACTTGTTCATAACCCATTAATATAATGGGCTACCTTCTCCTTGTTGGCCTCTGAATGGCCTATTTTGATTATAATTTTATAAAACTCCTCTGTGTATTCTTTGACAAACTTACTTTATTGCCTCAAACCTTGCATTTTCTTTAGCAAATCCAACTCGTAGTCACCTGGAATGAACTGCCTTTTCAACTTCTCCAACATCTGCTCCCATTTTGTTATCCTTTTTTTTCCTATTTTATTTTTGTCTAGCTGCACTCCCTTCCACCATATGCTGGCATGACCCTTCATCTTGGTCTTAGCAAACTTGACCCTATCAGGATCTTCAACCTCCTCATACTCAAATTATTCTTCCAAATCATTGATCTAGTCAATCAACTCCTCTGGATCAAGATTTCCAAAATATGTAGAAACCTCCATCTTCGGTCTCTTTTCAATCTGAGATATGGATTTGTATAACCTGGCTTGTGTAGGATCTACTACCTCTTCTTCTTCAAATTCATATTTACTACCTTTTTCTCTTCTTGGCTCAAAACCTCTATGCAACTCCTCTTGCAGAGCCTGAACTTGCCTTTGCAAAGCTCTGAAATATTCCTCTGGCACCTTATTTCTCCCACACCACAATTTATTTGTGGAGGCATTATGCTCACTTCTCACAAAACTTAACCACAGATCCTGGTGTAAACTGCCTCACGTCCGATGATCTGTTTACACACTCAGGAACTCCCGCTCTGATACCACTTGGTGTAGATCATGTTACACAAGCAACAACAAACAAATGATACACAAGTATTTTTCCTTTGAAAAAGTCAAAGAATCAAACCTTTCCTTACTTTCATCCCAAAAACAACGATACAAGAGAAAGACCCCTTTACAATTTCAAAAATTACCTCAAATACCCTATTTTCCCTTTTTCCCACCTAAAACCATTAAAATTCAAATTTGAATTTTGGGGGCAACTTGTTGAGGTCATAACTTCGCACTCGTTGACCCGATTGACTATTACAGCATGTTTTCGGAAATGACATGAAACGAGCTAACTGGTGAGAACCTTGGCTCCCTACGCCAAGGCTTATGTCTAGAAAAAAATCCTCAAATTTGACCTCTAAGACCTTCAAAAATCTCTTGCAAGTTAAACTAGTTTTACTAGTTTTACAAAAAGAAAATTACAATTTTTTTTTTGGGTGATGCAAGATCACTCTTACACCACTGGATGCTCCTGCATCATAGAATGCTATGGAAAGAAATATTGTGTTGTATGAATGGATTGCAACCATGCCATGCCACTCCCAATATTTGATTTTCTTTCTTCCTCAAAGTATTATATGTATTCAAGATATCAATTTTTTTTGTCCTTAGTTGGTGGGAATAAATATCTAATAGAGTGAAAGGTTGGAGAAGGAAGAAGAGATAATTGAAAGGTGTGATTCTTCTATTATTTTTGGCTTATCTTTTAGCAAACGGTCCATATGAACGTCACCATTATTAATAAGAATATTGGATTGCTTACTTTTCTCCTTTTTATTTCTTTTTAATTATTATTTCTTTATTTTACTATGATTTGGTGTTTGGTTTACATCAATGATATGGTTAGGACCCAACATTTCACTTTAAAAAAAATATTTATGGAACTTGTATACTTTCTGTAATCATCTTAGCTTTTCTAGTATTTTAGTTTGCAATAAAGAAGTAGGATGTCTAGAAGGGTTTACTCCAGAATCTATTTATATTTTAAGGTTGATTTAAACGTTGGTTTTATTGTTTTCTTACCAAAATCCTTAGTAGTGAAGATCCAAGAAAATTATTTTTTATTTATGTTCTCAAAAATTCATATAAGCAAGTTCTTCTATTGTATTGTATTCCCAACCTATATAAAAGAAGTATTTAAATCTAGATCTAGAAAATAGGTATAGGGAGGATGAAATTTGAATTCCCATATTTCATCTTATTTTATTTAAAAGAACATAATATTTGAGCTTATAATTGTTGCAATTAAACCATTTTTTATTTTATTTTTTTATAATAATGTGAAAGAGGCTTACATAATGTTTGAGCTTGTAATTTTTTTAGTTCAACCCACTTTTATTTATTTGATATTTCTATGAAAATGGGTTATGTAATGTTTGAGTTTGTAATTCCTACATTTGAATCCACTTTTATTTGATTTCTTTATAATTATGTGAGAGGGGTATTACATAATATGTTAGCTTGTAATTGTTGTAGTAGAGCCTGCTTTTATTGATTTATTTATAATTTTTTGAAAGAGGGTTATGTAATGTTTGAGATTTTAATTGTCATAGTTGAACCGTCATTTATTTATTTTATTTCTTTATAATTTTTTGAAAGGGGTGGTTACTTTCAAATTAAGGTGAGATGTGACCATAGTACCTACTACCTAGGAACACTATAGTGTGTCTGTATATGACAACACCTTGCTAAACCTAAATCTTGTAAAGCTCATTTTTACTGATGAAAGCTCCATGCTTTAGAGGTCGTAAAATTATTAATTAGGTTAAGAGTGCTCTAGATATAGGTTTCCTCACTCAGAGTAAGAGCATTATATGCTAATTTTTTCCAGAGCTTCCCATGTTGTTTAAGTCTTTGATAATTTCTTTTGATTAATATGGGTTTGTGTATTAAATAATAGTATGTATTTAATAAGCCATACTAGGTGCATCAACCTTGTTTTTGGACTCAAATGTGACATCCACCTTAATCCTATATGTTCCATGTTTTGCGGAGTTGGAGAATACCTTGGAACCCAGGGCATAGCAAGGATTTTTTATAAATAGCTTGTAAATTTAGAAAATCTTTAGTAATGTTGGTTAATTGTTTGAATAAGAATATTATCCTATTATTCATATATTTGTTAATAGAGTGTATTATATATTCATATGTTGAAAATATTTCAAACAAAATATGGAGACCTTTTAGATTACCTAAAATCGATCTATAATATGATAATTAAGAAATCTATTTTTGGTTGATAATGAGTAATAAATACCTTGTTATAATATAAGTATGGTAAAACTTATATTATGTAGATGCTTTACAAAAAAAATATAATTCCATATTTTTGTTATAATATAAGTGTTGTATGACTCGTATTTTGTAGAGACTTTATTAAAAATAATTCCATCTATTGTTATAATATAAGTGTGGTGATACTTATATTATGTAGATGCCTTATAAAATAATAATATCATTTTCATATTTTTCTATTTTAAAGGAATAAACAAATATTGTTATAAGTTGGAAAGAGTAAATTGTACATAAAATAATGGATGTGGCTTGTGTAGTAAAAGATCCACTTTTGAGTGAGAGATGTATGTAATTCTCTCAATATTGCAATACATCACATGGTGCACGTTCTTTTATTATTTTATATTTCTTGCATAGTGCATGTTAGCTTTGCATAGGCATTCAAGAGTTGTCCTGATCCCTAAAATTACATTCAATTTTCATGAAGACCTATCAAGTAGAATACCTTGAATGCACTATTGACCTATCAAGTAGAAGACCTTGTGTTGAGTGGTGTTTTAACCCGATTGTGAAAACACACTCTCCTGTAGGATCCGAGTCCTAAATCCTCTGCTTGCAAAGAAAAACGATTTCTCCAAGGTTCTTATTATGCTAATTATTGATTATCAAGGATGTTGTTTAAAATGAAATGCTAAGAACACCTTAGGGTTTGCAAGTGGATGTTAACAAGGGGCACTGTGGTTTATCAATTTTGAACTTTCAATGGACTCAAAATGAATAAAATTTGTTTAAACCTTAAATTCTGATGGATTTTCAGTGATTTATTCAAACACAGTAATTAAACTGCTGAAAATAAAATATGGGTTTGAAAAGCAAAGACAAAAGTAAATAAAAGTAACAATAAAAATAGATTACAGTCAAAAAGCTGTCATTAATCGGATGAAACCAAAGATATCGAGGCTTTCTACATGCAACCTAACCTAATGAACCTGCACATCCACACAATCCAAATAGGCCAAGTGCGAGTCTCGAGGGTTTCTGTGGTAATTCCAGAAAATAGGCATTCGCATGAAGCAACCAAGAGATCTTGCATTAACTTCACCTAAAAACCTAAGAAATCTGGAAGGGAAATATAAACGTTAAATCATGCATGCAAAAGTTACTCCTTCTTTCTCATCCAATAAGATGCCAACTCTCCGTATTTGTATTTAAATGATATCTCGATTACATTCAAGAATGTTCCAGGTGTAAAAGAAAATCCCAGAACAAAAAGAAGGAAATTGCCCAAGTACGGGCCCAGAATAGCACAAAGCTTTCGTCTCTGCAACTCCGTATTCGGAAATTTCCAACCCCTTCTTCGATTTGCAATTCTGGCTTTATAGCATTGTTATGGCTCTTCGATTTCCTCCGTCGCTTCATTTCCTCTTCCTGTGGGCGACCCTTCAAATTCCTGCCTTTCCTTGCCTTGATTCACGCTCAAATTTGGAAACGCTCCGAAATTCATCTCTGCATGTAACGCCTCTGCAAGTTTGACACCTGCACGCCACGTGTCACGCATTTTCTGCGCCCCTTGTAACGCTTTCCTACAAAAACTCGACAAAACTGCAAGTCCGCCTGTTCACCTTCCCGGTCGCGAAATCGCGACATGTCGCGATATCGCGACATGTCGCGATATCGCGACGTCTTTCTCATCCGTACGCGTCCAACGGTTTTTCGTAGCGATATCGCTACCGTTTTGGCCTCGAGCTTCCTTTTCATGAAATGGTAGCGATATCGCTACCACTTTGACTTTGAGCATGCCTTCGCGGAATTTGTAGCGATATCGCTACCATTTTGAACTTTGAGCCTTCTTTCTGTAAGGGTAGCGATATCGCTACCGTTCCTCTTCGAGCCTGTTTTCATTTTCGTGTTCGCGACATCTTCCATGCACCGTACAACTTTGCCAAAATGCGTCGCGAAATCGTGACACCTTTCATCATCCGTCGCTTCGGAAAAACACGTTGCAAAATCGCGACACCTTTCATCATCCGTACGTCTTGGCAAAACCTGTCGCGATATCGCGACATTTTTCCCCCTTGGACCTTCATGCAGCTTTTCGTCGCGATATCGCTACCGCTTTTTCTTTCGTACGCTTCCCACTCGTGTTTTTCCCGAGTCCTTGTTTCTGTTGGTTTTTTTTCGACACCTTTCCAAAACACGTCGCGAAATCGTGACACTTTTCATCACCCGTACGCTTCGGCAAAACACGTCGCGAAATCGCGACCATTCTCATCCTTTTCCAACGGCGTGTCGCGATTTCGCGACATCATTTATTTTCTTCCCAACATCATGTCGCGATTTCGCGACACCTTTCCTTTTCTCCTCAGCGACATGTCGCGATTTCGCGACATCCTTTTCCTCCTGGTCACCGACACGTCGCGATTTCGCGACACTTTTTCTGTTTTGTTGCCGTTGACCGCGCTGACCGTGATTTTTCGACATGTCGCGATTTCGCGACAATTTTCCGGTTTCGGTCGCGATTTCGCGACATGTCGCGATTTCGCTACCTGTCGCGATTTCGCGACCTCTTTCTACACTTGTGCATTTTCTCTTTTTCTTCAATTCTGGCATCTGGGTCACTGAGATCCTTCCCTGTAAGCCTGCAAAAAGGTGGGTCCCCAATTTTGGGGTGTGTTGTGGATCAACCACAACAAATGGCGACTCTGCTGTCAAATGCTCTTGAGCATTTTAGTAAGAACCCAACCTGAAACATATCACAAACTCGTAAATACATGCTAGCACATAAGCAAAATAACAAATGCCCAAAGATCAGAAGTACATGAATCATCAGAATCATCAAGTATTAGCTCAGTGTGTGCAATGTGTTTTGATTCCCTATCGTTTGAAATTGATCAACATTCCATTATCAGTTTTGCATGAATGCATATATGGGATGGTGAATGATTTGTGTACCTTAATGAATGTGCAAGGAGATTTGCTTCCATAAAGAGCATGGTACTTCTTCTAATACTATGTACAAGCATTCAAGATTGCCAAACCCTCTTAGGATCCACTAGTTCATTTCCTTATTGTATCCCAAAGTTGGTTATGAGTCCCTACTATCTAAAACCCATGTGCAAGTGCATGTGAAATCAGAACTTTGGGGAATCAGACTCCCACCCAACCGAGATGAGAGTTTAACCTTATCCTTACTATTCTGATTTAGAGTTCATTACCTCACTTTAAGCAAAATAATTAAACGAGTTATGGAAGAAATGGTCATGCTAGTCTAACCCTCTAGACGATCAGTGGTCTTGCTTTTTTAGGCAAGACATGATGCCATGCATGGGCATATCTAACCCCACAATCCAAAACTTATCTCCATTTCTTTGGACCTTGGGGATGACTACCCATCCCTTGCGAGAGGACAAGTAGTACGATCCTTACAATCCAAAATAAAGATGAGATGGGAAAAATTTATTTATTTATTTATTTCTTGGACCTTGGGGATGACTACCCATCCTGGTTAGGGACAAGTAGTACGATCCTTACAATCCAAACCTTAGATATAAATCATTAATTCTATTGCTTAAACCTTGGGGATGACTACCCATCCTTTGCGAGAGGACAAATAGTACGATCCTTACAATCCAAGACTTACTATGAAATGAGACATAAGAGCTTTGGGGAATCAGATTCTCAACCAACCAAGATGAGAATTTATGCCCTATCCTTACTACTCCATGTGGGTCAAATCAAAGCTTTGGGGAATTGGATCCTCAACCTAAGTTTGATGAGGATTTAACCCTATCCTTACTACTCTGATTTTAAGCTTTAAGCTCTATGGAAGTGGTCAAAACCACTGTTTTAAGGATCATGTTGCATAATAGGATAGACATGAAAACCACTTTCGCTCAACCTTTTCCTCCAAGCTAGGTTTTGATCATTTTGCTCAAGATCCTTTTTAATTTATGAGACGTGCTTGGTTCTAGATATCTCAAGACTCAGTTTCCAACCTTAGGAGCTACTTACATATATGTTATAACACAACCCTAAGAGGATTTGACATACTTTCATGGCTTGTACATAAGATGCATATGTAACTAAAATGAAATGTATGTGAGGTGAGATGGAATATGAATGCTTTATCTATGCAAATGAAATGATATGTCATGCAAAACTGATTCTTTCATGTATCACAAAGTCAAACAATATAACTTAAAAAAGTTTTATGCTACTTGTGGAGCTTTTACAAGACAATTCCAATATTTCATATTCTCCTAATCCTAAGCAAAAGTTGGCATCTCACTTTTTTATTTTATTTTATTTTTTTATTTATTTATTTATTTTATTTTATTTTTTATTTTTTATTTTTTATTTTACTTTTTATTTTTTTAAAAGCAAAACATGACAATTGAAATCAAATTCAGAATCAAAATCCTAACTAGGTTAGCACTCCTAAATAAAAACCAAAATCTGAAAATCTCCACCAAAATCAGGATATCAAAATCTAGCAAACAAAATCCTAGCTAAACTAGCAATCATAAATAAAACACAGTTTGAAAATCCCCTTGTTAAAGCCAAAAGAATAAAATGAAAACTTCCACAACCTAAGGGCTAAAATAATGTTTTAGAATCTGCCCATTAACCGGCAGCATGAAATCCTTCCCTTCTAAGGTTTTTAGCCTGAAGGTGTTCTTCCCAAGGATCTCTGAAATCTGATATGGGCCCAACCAAAGACAATCAAACTTTTGATGATTCCCTTTTTCCTCATGTCTTTTGTCCCATAGTAACACCAAATCTGAAATTCTGAATGATTTAACTTTGGCCCTTCTATCAAACCATCTCTTGATGACTTCCTGGTGTTTGTTCATGTGATTCATGGCTTCTTCTCTTTTTTCATCCAGGTGCAATAACCGGCTCAATCTAGCTTCAACTTGATCATCTGTCCCCATGTACTCTTGTATGAAATGTAAGGTCTGCAGCTCCAAATTTGCTGGAAATATCGGGTCTTGCCCATAGACCAAATGATAAGGAGTATTCCCTATAGCTTCTTTCACTCTGGTCCTATCTACCCACAGGGCAAACTTTAATTGACTATGCCAGTCCCGAGGATTCTTTTCCAGCAACTTCTTAATAGTATTCAACAAATTCTTATTTGAAGATTCGGCCAACCCATTTCCTTGAGGATAGTAATTGGATGCAAACTTTAAGCTCACTTTATTATCATATGCCCACTCTGCAAATTGTGTGGAAATGAAAGCTTTACCATTGTCATTGACAATAGAATCGGGCATTCCATATCTTGTGATAATTTGATCTTCAAGGAATTTAATCACAACATCTGTGGTGGCATGTTTAGTGGGAATCGCTTCTGTCCACCTTGTACGATGAGTCCGTAGTTGTCAAAATAAATTTGTGAGAGTCGGAAGAATTTGGGTTAATAACCCCGATAAAATCCAGTCCCCACTGTGCAAACGGTCTCATTTCGACTACAAGCTGCAACGACATGGCTGCATTTCTTTCTCTATTTGCAGCCACTTGACAGATGTGACAAGATCGCACATGAGCATGTGCATCTTTGAATATATGAGGCCAGTAATATCCTGCTCACAGGATTTGGTGTGCTGTAGCATTGGCTGCACCATGACCAGTTCCATGCTTGCCATGAAATTCTTGCAACACCCTGGCGGCTTCGTCTTTGCTCAAGCATCTCAGGTAGATACCTTCATGATTTTTCCTGTAAAGCACACCAGAATTTATCAGATAGTTAACAGATTTAAGCCTTAAAGCTCTCCTCTGTGTTGAATTCAAATTAGAAGGGCACTTACCAATCAATAAAAATTGCACAATATCAACATACCAGTCCTCCTTAGCCATGTATTCTGTATTTGAGCATTGACCTGTTATTTGCGGATCATTTTCTGCGATCGCCCTCGCCAGTCCCTGTCCTCGAACTAGTTTCATTGGTTGGATTTCGAGATCAAATTCTTGGATGGTTGCAATCCACTTTCCTCTCTTTTCACCTAGTTCATTATGTAAAAACATGGTCTTGACAGCAGAATCGGGCACAATGGCAATAATTCTGCTGTGTACGATGTAATGCCTAAATTTTTTCACAGTTTTAAAAAGTGCGTACATTTGCTTATCAAGGATTGAATACCTTAATTGGGCATCTTTTAGGGGGCACTTAAAAATGCAATGGGTTTTTCGGCATTATCTTCGCCTTTTTGGGTTAATACACTCGCCAAGGAGTGCTCCGATGCAAAAGCATAAATGTAAAAAGGCTTGGAATAGTCTGGGCTTATCAAGACCGGGGCTTTGGAAATGGCGTCTTTGATATTCTGGAAAGCCACTCTACTTTCCTCGTTCCATCTTACGTCCACATCTTTCTTGAGCATCTGGTTTAGAGGTTTAGCTATCTCAGCAAAGCTAGAAATGAACTTCCTCACAAAATTGACTTGCCCAAAGAAAGACCTCAATTCCTTTTTACTGCTCGGGAGAGGTAGGTCTTGGATAGCTTGTATCCTTTCTGGGTCGATGGATATTCCCTCCTTTGAAATAATGTGACCTAGCAGTTTCCCTTCTGTCACTCCAAAAATGCATTTCTTGGGATTTAATGAAATTCCATGTTCCCTGCATCTTTGAAGCACCTTCTTTAAGTCTTTAACATGATCCTCTCTCTTCTTCGAGAAAACCGGGATATCATCCACATACACGATGATGCATTTGCCTATTAGTCCTTTGAATGCGTAATCCATGGCGCGTTGAAAAGTTGCACCGGCGTTTAATAGTCCGAATGGCATTCTCTTATATGCAAATGTCCCCCACTTGGTAGTGAAGGTTGTTTTCATCCTATCATCTGGATGTATAAGAACTTGGTTGTACCCAGAATATCCATCGAGAAAGGACATCATTTCTGATCCATTTACCATTTGCAAGATTTCATCGATTGATGGCAATGGATAATTATCTTTCCGGGAGGCTTTATTAATATTTTGAAAATCTATGCACGACCTAATCTCTCCACTCTTTTTTCTCAGTGGAACGAGGTTAGCCACCCGAGGTTGAGTGCCTAACGGGAAAAATGATTTTCGCCTCCAACAGTCTTTTAACCTCCTTTTCGATCAAAGGCTCCAATAGCGGGTTAACAACTCGCTGTCTTTGCCTAAAAGGCTTGGAGTCTGGCTTCAAAGGTATGGTATGCGTGATAATGTTCTGGTTGTAAGTCTTCAGCTCATTGTAGTTCCAAGCAATACAATCTATGTAATGCTTCAAAGTCTGTATTATATTGCTCCTTTCTTCCTTTGTACATGCCTTTGCTATGTACACCTCCTTTGGATTGTCTGCATTCCCCAGATTAATTGAATCGCATGCATCTTTGGGGAGCGGGACTCTTTTTCTTTTCTTGTTCTTGCATTCCATGTCGAACATATTTTCTAATGAAACCACGTCTTTAGGAATTTTGTTGGATTGATATGCAGTTTCACTTTCTTCTGTTTCATCCTGCCACCTTTGTTCCTCATCGATCACCTGATTTTCAAAAATACCCGAGTTTGTGACAAACTTGAAGATGTGCCTGTCACACTCAAAAACCTGGAAATTCTTCACATTATCAGGTATTGATGGACAAGGAACCAGCTCAATGGAAAACTTTTTACATCTTTTTATATCCACCGGGTTTAACATGCCCGCGGTGACTGCAAGAGAGTCTGCTATTCGATTTCCTCTCCTAGAAATAAGGGCTATGTTGAATGCATCAAACTCCTCCATGAGGTCCATAACCCTAGTCCTATAAAGGCTCAGTCTTTTGTCGCGGCATGTATACTGTCCTTTGATTTGCTTGACAACCAACTCAGAATCTCCCAAAACCTTCAAGCATTTAACATGTTTGCTCAATGCTAGACGTAAACCGTAGATCAATGCTTCGTATTCTGCCACATTGTTTGTGCAAGGAAATTGCAGTCTGTAGGCAGCCAATAATGGTTTACCTCCTGGACCAGTGAGCTCGACTCCAGCTCCTGCTCCCTGTCTAGATTTTGATCCATCAAACTTGAGCAACCACGTGTGATCTTTTTCCTCAGAAGAACCACCATGACACACTTCTTCTTTAAGTTCATCAGCAACTTTCTCAACATCAAGAGCATAGACCCCTAGGTCTGGCTCAGAAAACTGAACCTCATTCGGCTTGTTAAAATCTGTTATAATCTCCTTAAGCCTCGGTTCGTTTTCCACTCTGATTTGGTTAGCAATGCCCTTCCATGGCAGCCACATATGCGAGCAGTCTATTGCAAAATAGCCATTCAGCGTTTTCATCCAATCTCTCGCAAGTAACATTCCATACCTACTCGGGATGTTAACCACCAAAATGTCTACAACTTGCTGGACCCTGGGTTCAGAATTTAATTGAATCTTGACATCATATAAGGTCCCTACTACATTTACCTCTGAACGGTCCAATTGCAAGACCGTGCACTTGGATGAAACCGGTTGTAGACCCGAGCATTTGACATATCTCCGTAGGCATGAGGTTGCTCGTGGCTCCTGTGTCTACCAAACATTTATGCAAGTTCTTACCCGCAATTCTCAGAGTTAATAAGAATGGCGGGACATCCCTTCTCTCCTTCCGCAAAATCAGATGGGATTCAGCTCTTTTTTCCTTCCACATCGGATCAGGTGAGTTCAAAGCTCTTATCAATGCCTCCTTTTGACCAGGCAATTTAGCTGCGTCCAGGAATGAAAGGCTAGATTTGGACTTCTTCATATCCTCCACTACGTCATAATTTGGTTTTTCAAATTTGACTGTCTTCTGGACGTCATTAGACATTTCTCTTCTGAGTGGAGGGGGAGGGTTGTTACTTGCCTTTGTATCTGGAGGAAGAATAGAACTGTTTGGAGGTGTTGATGAGGTTTTAGGGGCTTTAGACTTACTCCTCAAATGGTACCCATGAGTCCCCTTTCTAAAATCTCGAAAAGCTTGCACCTCCTGTTCCAAAACTTCGTCTTCTTCCTCCTCGCTCTCACCCTCTTGGTGATATACTGTTTCCATCACCATAATATTTTCATCTTGCTGATACGATGGATCCTCATTTGATACCAGTTCCAAATCATCAACTTGTGCCTGAAGACAATGAGTGTATCTAGCAATCTCAGGACAATTCCTCTCATTGTGTTCTTTTGTGTTATGTAACCTGCACCCTCTTTCCCATGCCAAATCTGAAAGATTCAAAAGAGAATTGGATTGGCTAGGGCCTACAGAAGCATCTAATTGATTAGCAATGGGAGCAGGAACTCCCCCATTGTTTGGCTTAGTGTTCCAGTGCCTCCCTCTATTGTTAAAATTTTGACTTGGGTGAGGGGCACGGGACTCATGCTTCTACTGTTGAACCCTGTCATTACTTAGTTTATGCACTAGTTTCTTGAGCTCTTCGACTTTCGAAAAGACATCCTTCGGTGGAACCACATTGTTGTTAACCCCCATTGGATTTGCATAATTGATGGGGTCTTGATTCCACATTTGGGTGGGGTTCTGAGGAATTGGATTCCCATATGGATTGATACCTTGAATTGGGATTGGATTCGAAACAGGAACTATGGCTTGAGGATTGACTTGACTAGTTTCCTGCGTAGTTGATTGGTTGTTCTGCAAAAATGCAAGAACAGGTGGAATGGTTGTGATTGGTTGGATTGGTATGGGTGCATATGCGGGTGCTGGTGGATACGGCTGCTGATATGGGAAGGCGTTCATACTTGGCATTTGTGGTGCCATGAGTTGATTTGTCTGGGGAACTTGACCATATGGAGCACACTGTCCCAACATGGGCATCTGGGTAAACCCGTAGCCTTGCGGTGTCAACTGCTGCTCAATAGTCATGGCTTCATTATAGGCCAAAGCCAGCATGGTGACCTGAGGATTACGCCTTGCAAACATGGCTGTCATGGGGTCCAATGCCCCAAAATATATCTGCAAAGCTACTGCAGGATCGATGGCAAAATGTCTAATTGCTCTGTTATAGTTCTTTTGGAATCTCTGATTAAACATTCGGATTGGTTCCCCTTGGCCCCGTTTGCATGTAATAAACTGATTGTAAATAGTTGCGGGATCTAAGGGAGACCTAAATTGATTGACAAATGCATTTTCCATTTGTGTCCAAGAGGTGATTGAACCAGTTGGCAAGCATATATACCATTCATATGCTATTGGATCCAAGCTCATGGGGAAAAGTCTGCAGGCTACATCTTCATGCTGAACTTGCAGCCTAATTAAAACATCTCTATAGGCTTGGATATGTTCTTCTGTTGTTCTTAGGCCATCTGGCTTGTATTTAGGCAGAAATATTTCAATGTTCTTGGGGATTTCATGGATATCCCCAGCAATATTCAAAGGAGTATTGTTAGCTCCATACCAAGGAGCTGCTGGAGCTTGAGCCATTTGACTCAGAATTGATGTAGACAGACCTACAATAGCAGAAGAAATGTTACAAACTATAGGCGCACTAGGGGCAACAGATACTACTGGCGTAGGTCCACTCGACGTTCCTGGAGAAAACAGGCCTTTTGCTACTGGAGTGCTTACGACTTGCTTGACTTTACCCTTGGGAGTACCAGTAAGGTCGTGAAAAATGGTTTCTCCGGTTGTTTGAGACCTGGTCGCAATACGGCGTGGTGGGTCCAGCCTGCCTGAGGAAACCCTCGGCTAGATCGAAGAAAACCTGCAACAAACACCAAAAACAGTGTTGCAGTTTAGCCGTAAATAATTTCAGACTTAAATCAAAAACAAAATATTCAGATATAAAAATTAAAATAGATAAACCGATCAGCCCTCCTTCTAGCGCCAATCTGTTGAGTGGTGTTTTAACCCGATTGTGAAAACACACTCTCCTGTAGGATCCGAGTCCTAAATCCTCTGCTTGCAAAGAAAAACGATTTCTCCAAGGTTCTTATTATGCTAATTATTGATTATCAAGGATGTTGTTTAAAATGAAATGCTAAGAACACCTTAGGGTTTGCAAGTGGATGTTAACAAGGGGCACCGTGGTTTATCAATTTTGAACTTTCAATGGACTCAAAATGAATAAAATTTGTTTAAACCTTAAATTCTGATGGATTTTCAGTGATTTATTCAAACACAGTAATTAAACTACTGAAAATAAAATATGGGTTTGAAAAGCAAAGACAAAAGTAAATAAAAGTAACAATAAAAATAGATTACAGTCAAAAAGCTGTCATTAATCGGATGAAACCGAAGATACTGAGGCTTTCTACATGCAACCTAACCTAATGAACCTGCACATCCACACAATCCAAATAGGCCAGGTGCGAGTCTCGAGGGTTTCTGTGGTAATTCCAGAAAATAGGCATTCGCATGAAGCAACCAAGAGATCTTGCATTAACTTCACCTAAAAACCTAAGAAATCTGGAAGGGAAATATAAACGTTAAATCATGCATGCAAAAGTTACTCCTTCTTTCTCATCCAATAAGATGCCAACTCTCTGTATTTGTATTTAAATGATATCTCGATTACATTCAAGAATGTTCCAGGTGTAAAAGAAAATCCCAGAACAAAAAGAAGGAAATTGCCCAAGTACGGGCCCAGAATAGCACAAAGCTTTCGTCTCTGCAACTCCGTATTCGACAATTTCCAACCCCTTCTTCGATTTGCAATTTTGGCTTTATAGCATTGTTATGGCTCTTCGATTTCCTCCGTCGCTTCATTTCCTCTTCCTGTGGGCGACCCTTCAAATTCCTGCCTTTCCTTGCCTTGATTCACGCTCAAATTTGGAAACGCTCCGAAATTCATCTCTGCATGTAACGCCTCTGCAAGTTTGACACCTGCACGCCACGTGTCACGCATTTTCTACGCCCGCTGTAACGCTTTTCTGCAAAAAACCCGACAAAGCTGCAAGTCCGCCTGTTCACCTTCCCGACCGCGAAATCGCGACATGTCACGATATCGTGACATGTCGCGATATCGCGACGTCTTTCTCATCCGTACGCGTCCAACGGCTTTTCGTAGCGATATCGCTACCATTTTGGCCTCGAGCTTCCTTTTCATGAAATGGTAGCGATATCGCTACCACTTTGACTTTGAGCATGCCTTCGCGGAATTTGTAGCGATATCGCTACCATTTTGAACTTTGAGCCTTCTTTCCGCAAGGCGTAGCGAAATCGCTACCGTTGCTTTGCACATCTTCCATGCGTACAACTTTGCCAAAATGTCCGAATCGGCCCCTTTCATCATCGCGAAATCGCGACACCTTTCATCATCCGTACGTCTTGGCAAAACCTGTCGCGATATCGCGACGTTTTTCCCCCTTGGACCTTCATGCAGCTTTCTGTCGCGATATCGCTACCGCTTTTTCTTTCCGTATGCTTCCCCGAAAGGCATTCGTCACAATCGCGGCGTCTTTCCTCTTCGAGTCCTTTTTGCTCGTCGCGATATCGCGACGGTTTTCCTCTTCGTACACCTTTCCAAAACACGTCGCGAAATCGCGACCACTTTTCATCACCCGTACGCTTCGGCAAAACACGTCGCGAAATCGCGACCATTCTCATCCTTTTCCAACGGCGTGTCGCGATTTCGCGACATCATTTATTTTCTTCCCAACATCATGTCGCGATTTCGCGACACCTTTCCTTTTCTCCTCAGCGACATGTCGCGATTTCGCGACATCCTTTTCCTCCTGGTCACCGACACGTCGCGATTTCGCGACAGTTTTTCTGTTTTGTTGCCGTTGACCGCGCTGACCGCGATTTTCCGACATGTCGCGATTTCGCGACAATTTTTCGGTTTCGATCGCGATTTCGCGACATGTCGCGATTTCGCTACCTGTCGCGATTTCGCGACCTCTTTCTACACTTGTGCATTTTCTCTTTTTCTTCAATTCTGGCATCTGGGTCACTGAGATCCTTCCCTGTAAGCCTGCAAAAAGGTGGGTCCCCAATTTTGGGGTGTGTTGTGGATCAACCACAACACCTTGGAAGAATCTACAACATGTCCCTGAGAGGAAAAAAATTCCTAAGGTTTCGGGCACTCCAACAAGAGAATAAAAAACCTTACATCAATAGTTAATTTTCTACATGAGCGGATGGAACAATAACAAAAAATATTGGAAACACTTATTAACCAAGAATCCAATAACAAGAATTTAGAGGGTGGACAAGAGGAAAATTATGATATAGAAGTCCAAGAGAGTAAGGCTTGGATTGGGGCAGAGCTAGCTAAGGACTTAAAAAATGTTATAATACCCAAATTTAGTGGAAATGAAGGGGGTGATATAGTGGAATATTTGTTAAATGAGGTAGAAACTTAATTTTCATGCATAATTACTCATAAAAAATCCAAATTGTTTGGATAATCCTTCACCTAAAAGATGCTACCTTGGTAAAATAGAATACATTCAAGGTAGGAAGAGGAATCCAAGAAGTGAATCTTAAATAAGATGTATTTATAAGGGCACTCAAGAAAATATTCCTAACTGATCAATTCTATGTAGGAAAAAATGAGGAATTTTATACACTCAAAAAAGGCACCATGACTATGAAAGTTTATTATCAAAAATTCATAAAAAAACTGAAATATGTTATTGAATATGAGACTAAGAAAAATTTGAAGGTGTAAAAATTCATCTTAAGAGTAGATCCTAAGATCCAAACAATGATAAATTTTCATAAGCCCAAAACATTACAAAAGGTATATGATTTGGCTCGATAGGAGGAGACAAATCAACACACTAAGAGGACCTTCTTTAATTATGGAAAGTTGATAGAAGGAAAGGAAGAGGAACTCATAAATAGAAAGAGTTTTGGGTTTGAAAAATGGGACAAAGAACAAAATATCAAAATTAAAGGAAACCCAAGAGAAGGTCCAAATTTTGGAAGTACAAACAATGGAAACAAAGTTTTTTACAAAAGAAACTTTTAGAGAAAAGATAACCAAAATCCCTATTCTCATAAATACAATGATTCAAAATAGGAGGATATAAAGGATATAACATAAGATAAGTCTCATGCACACATGACACAATGTTTTATTTACATAGGTCCTCACTATGCGAACAAATGTCCTCAATGGGTAGGTTAGAGTGGAAGAATGGAAGAGCAGCCACTTCAAAATTATGTACCAATTGGAAATGGATGGCCATGCAACTCCTATGCTTTTAAAAGGTAGATTTTTTAATAGAAATATAAATGTTTTAATTTATTGTGGAGATACAAATAGTTTTATTTCTACTAGTATTGTTCAGGATATGTCACTAAAAACAACATTTCTAGTATTATTATTGAGGGTGGAAAGTTGAATTTGGATCTGGGAAAACCTACTCAGTGATTCAATACTTTCCCAACACTAAAATTGCCTTACCCAATGGATCACTTATTTAGAACCTATATGTAGCACCACTACATGCCTTTGATAATATTTTAGGGATGGATTGACTAAAAATCCATGGTGCCCTAATAAATTTCAAATAAGGGTGGATGGGCTATACTAATAAAGATAAGCAAAGATTAAGGGTTCAAAGCAAACATGGGTCTTTCTGACCACATTTATTATATGTTATGCAAATTAAGAAAGTATTTAAAAGAGGTGGAATTTGTAAGTGGTGAAAATAAATGGGAAGGATAAAAGTAAGGGATATTTGTAATTATTTAAGAAATATCAAATTCTATATGAATTTAGGGACATGTTTTCAAAAGATATTTTAGGCCTTCCACCTTGATGTGATTTTTTTCAATATTGAATTAATGCATGGAGATGAACCTATTTCTAGGATACCTTATATAATGATCGATATTGAGTTTAAGATCTAAATATATGACTCCAATATTTTTTGGAGAAAGGTTTAATTAAACCTAGTGTGTTGAATTGAGGTGCTCTAGTGTTGTTTGTAAAGAATTACAGGCCCTTAATATTATGTATTGACTACATGATGCTAAATAAGATGACCATAAAATATATGTATTCCTTACCATGAATTGATGATATTTTTTATCAATTAAAGGATGCCACTATTTTCTCAAAAATTCACCTAAAATTTGGATACCGTCAATTGAGAATTTGTGAAGAAGATACTCACAAAATAGCTTTTAGGACAAGAAATGGACACTATGAATTCATGGTTCTACTGTTTGGATTGGAAAATGCACTAGAAACCTTTATGAACATAATCAACACTATGTTTAAAAAATATCTATACCATTTTATGTTGATATTTCTAGATGATATATTAATATACTCTTGCACCAAGAAAAGCATGACAAACATTTGAAATTGGTTTTAGAAGTTTTGAGAAAAAATCATCTTTATGGAAAGTTGTCAAAATATAAATTTTAAGTTTCACAAGTATAGTATTTGGGTCATAATATATTTGTAGAAGGGATTGATGTTGATACAAAGAAAATAAAATCCATAATAAGGTAGCATGCACCTACTAATGTGTTCCCAAGATCAAAGTTTCATGGGAATGACTGGTTATTATAGAATATTTACGAAGGGTTTCTCAATAATTGCATACCCTATTACGATCCTTCAAATAAAAGGAAGAGTTCAAATGGACAAAAACGTGTGAGGCCTCCTTTGAAACTCTATATAATAAGCTGACTATAAAACCAACTCATAAAATACTTGATCCTTTAAAGAATTTTATAGTATGCACATATGATTCTCTAAAAGGATTAAGAGGAGTGTTAATCCAAAATGAAGCTATAATAGCGTATTAATCTAGAAAACTTAAGAAGAATAAGCTTAACTATGCTACACATGACTTGGAGTTAGCAGTAGTTGTCAATGCTCTTAAATTATGGAGGCACAATTTATTAGAAAATACTTTTAAGCTATAGATAGATCACTATCCTAAGGTATATCTTTACCTAACCAATGCTTAATGCAAGGAAAAGAAGGTGGATAGATTTCCTAGATAAGTACATATTTGATATAGAATATATCAACATAAAGGAAAAACATGTTACTAATGCCTTGAGTAGGAGGTATATAACAACATTAACCCAAATTCATGTTGACTTGATTAGAAAATTCAGGGAAATGCAGTTACAAGACCCACATTTCATTGAAATATAGGCTAGAATCGAGGTAAATATTGAGGAAAATGAGATTTTAACATTAAATATGGGCTTTTGTACTTTAAATATAGGGTTTCTATGCACAATATGGTTGATTTAAGGAGAATAATTATGTGGGAGGCACACTGTCTTCAATATTTGACTCATCCAAGAGGTGCAAAAATGAGAGAGAATATGAAAAAGATATTATATTGGCTTGGAATGAAATGAGATGTTAATGGTTTTAGTACTAGATGTTTGAAATATCATAAAGTAACAGTAGAACATTAACATCCAATAAAAAAACTACACCCATATGATATACCTACTCATAAGTGGTAAGTCATATCCATGGATTTTATTGGGGGTTTACCTAAAACAAGGTACCAACATGATGTAATGCTTGTGGTGGTGGAAAAGTTGATAAAGGTTGCACATTTTATATCAAGGAATATCAAGGATGATGTATCAGTTGTAGAAAATAAGTTTTACAAGGAAATAATCTGATTACACTATTTTTCTAAGGTGATTATGTGATATAGAGATTCCAATTTGTGTTGGAAATTTTGGCAATATCTTCACCATGATTTGGGCACTAATTTGAATATCAATTCTTCTTGCCATCCAAAAATAGATGGGAAAATTGAGAGGGTTAATCAAGTCCTTGAGTCAAGCTTTGCATTCATAGAATGGATCAAAAGTTAAAATGCTAAGACTATTTGCATCTGGTAGACTTTTCATATAATAATGGATATTGTACATCGTTTGGAATGGATCTATTTGAGTCCTTGTATGTAATAAGGAGCTAAACACTATCAAGGATATGGAGGATCAAATCAAAAATATTTGGAATAGGCTCAAGGAAGAAATCGATTTCCAAAAGAGTTATGTTGATTTGAAAATATCACCAAGAGAATTATCTATGGGAGATAGAGTCTTCTTAAGGGTGAGATTCAAGAAAAGTGTCATGTTAACTAATTTGGATTCCTATTTTTTTGGTCTTTTGAAATCATTGATAAGATTAGTTCAGTAGCCTATAGGCTCATCTTACCACCCAACCTATCAAAAATCGATGACACTTTCCACATATCCCTACTTATAAAATATATTGCATATCCTTCTCATATTTGGAATGTGTTAAAATTTCAAATGGTAGATCCCACGGTAGAACTTATGTTATGTAGGTTATTTATAAAAAATATATATTTCTATAAAAAATATATAGTTTTATCTTTTTGTTTTGATATAAGTGTTGGAAGACTTATTGTATCGTTCCAAAATTTTCACACCCTTGCCTTCAGGCTATAGGATCCGCGCCCAGAAGGGGGATGTGAAAAGGATGGGACAATACCTCGGACTGAGAGGCCTTGCAAAGGTCCCTCCTCTCGGGGAGGTGTATTAAGGTGATTTTTCGATGGATGGTGGGGTTCACCAGGAAACGTTTAGTGGCAATTTCCATGCCTAGGTTGGGAATGTGTTTTATGTGTTCAATTTTATCTTTAAACATTCAAATCCTAGGTTTGGCCAAATGAATCTAAGTTATTCTATATGAAATGTAGATTTAAATATAGAAAATAGATTTAACAGAAAACACAGAGAACAAACTAAGTGAAGAAATCTATACCTGGTTTCGGATGTCTGATGGAGGTTCTAATTTTTGAAGCAGTCTAGATTGTCTGGAATTTCACAGGATCGTCTCCTATCTGACAGGATCATCTGAGATCTGACGAATTCATCAGATGAATTTGTTAGAGACCTACAAATAGAGAAGTAGATACAAAATACCAAAATTGCAACTATTATGATAAAGAAAATGATATGAAACAATAATAAGGATGTTAATAAGATAATCCTGAATGGAACTGCAAATAAATTACGATACTTTAATAGCTAATCATGATCTTATTATGTAATTAAACTACATGGGTGAACTCCAAGATGCAAGATAACAAGAAATAATAATAAAACTAACTAAATGCATAATAAAATAACAGGAAAGTATAGAAAAAATGCAAACTCTGGGCACTGATTGCCCCAATGCAGACTGCAGTCGAAATCATCTTGGATTGATACGAAATCGTCTAGAATTGGATAGAATCATCTGCGATGATCTGAGCTTGCTCTGGCTGAAGAATGACAAGGTTACTGCAACAAAATTTGGAAAGTACAAATGCAGATGGTAATCCTGGGTATTCTAATGTGTGTAAAGGTCAAGATACAGGAAATTTTAGCCAGGGGAAAGTCAAGGGGGGTCCTAAGGTTTAGATAGGTTTAGGAGGGAAGTTTGTAGGTTAGATATCATCCTAATTTGGAAGATATCCAATAGGGGAGGTCTCTAGTGGCATAGACACGCTTCTGCCCAACTTAGAGACGCCATTGAAACATAGGTTAATTATGAAAAATTAGTTTTGGGACAAAATCGTCTGGATGTCCTAGTCCAAAAAAAATCGTCCAATCTGAGGCGATATCGTCTGATCGATGACGATATCGTCAAACGGTTAAAAAAAACTCTAAAAATAGCACGAGAAATGAGGAAACAGGTTAAACGACGGTTTTGGAGCGATTTTGGGGTTGAATTTAAATTTGAATTATTACTAAGGTAATTTTAATTATTGCTAAGGTTTTACTGCGCCAATTTTAGGGTGCTACATTTTGCCCCCTCTTTAGCAAATTTTTTGAAGAAAATGTGTTAAATATGAGTTCTTCTTGATCTACGAGAAAGCAAAAATTATTCCCATTTTCAGGCGACGATTCTAGGTCGAATCATACGACAGCTTACTATGGTGCCCCCTCCGTGTTTTTACCCAAATCGACATTTGAGGTAAAAATATGAAAAACAAAATTTTAAAAAAGTTATTAAGTGTTTTTGAATAAAATTAAGAAAAATAGGGAAAAACCCTAATTCATTGTTATTGTTCATTTTTACTATTTTCTATAGCTCTGCAGACAAGATGGTCGAAACAGCGAACAGATCGACAAAGGTCCAAAGACGTGCTACGGGTAAGGGTCTAAAATTAATTTAGAGTGCTTTAATTTAGAATTTCATGCTTTTTAGATTATATTTGATTAATTTTTTAGCATCGCGACTGATTTTGGGCCGTCAACGTCACCGGGACGAAATCATATCGATTTCGCCGAAATTGTCTCGATATCGCCGATTTCATCCAAGGGTGAAATCGGCGATATGGGGATGATTTCGTCCAATAAGGGAAGATTTCCTCATGCAAAATTAGAGACAAATTTGCTCAAATTTGGGATGGTATCGCCCAATGGTGGACGATATCATCATTTGTGAAAGTGAACTTATTTTACTTGCATTTTGATTAATGATTTAATGATTTTTATTGTTGATTTTTTATTGTTTATGTTGTTTATGTTGCAGAGAGGATTACTAAAGAGCCAACAATGGAAATACGATAGAATAAGGGATGACTTGGCCACTCTGTCTCAGGAAGAGCGAGAATAGCTGGATCAAGTAGGCTTGCAGCACGTGGCAGATATGCCACAAGTGTCTACAGACATGAGGCTATTGACAGCCCTAGTAGAGAGGTGGTATCTGGGTTCTTCTTATTTTTGGTTATCGACATGGGAGATGATTCCCACACTGGAGGATGTATGGAGGATCTTGATGATCCCCATACAAGGATGACTGATCACTCTTGTGGCCAATTAGGGCCACGCTATGATGATACTATGCGAAGATCCAAGATTCACCTTGGAGAAGGGTGGAGTGAACATCGAGTCTCTATGCCAAATGCCTGGGGCATCTAGGCTGACACAAGTTTTTGTTGGGGTGGTAGGTGGTCTGCTGCTATGCCATCAGAGTAGATGCAGGCTGTCATGGCTACTGACAGATGTGGTCTGCGACATGAGAGACCACGGATACAAGTTTTCTTGGGGGAGATTTGTACTATGTCGATTGTATAGGATCCTATATGGGGTCGTATACAAGGGCGGCCGATGTCTGGTCATGACATCACTACTACAGGTTTGGTTCTAGGAGAACATCATGGTGCAGAGGCCGATAGGGCTCCCACTGATAGGGATTGATGGGGAGAGGCCCCGAGTTTTCTACTGGTGGCTCCGAAGAGGGTCATAGCAGCAAGTAGATATGCTAGTGTCTCAGAGACCACTTGATGACCTTATCTCTGACCAGATCACTTGGAGGCCTTGGAGAGATCATCTAGAGTGGGTTGAGGATAGACAAGAGGTAGCTTACGTCATGCGATTCTACTGGCTAAGGATTTAGAGGGGAGAGGTGGAGCTCCATCGGTACGATCGAGTTTTGAGGCAGTTCGGTCTACAGTAGGGGATCCCATCTCTCAGAGACTATGAGTTTTTTTGGACCGTCCGGGATAACACTACAGTTAGCAGGGCTCTAGATATGCAACGATTCTAGAGTCAGGACATGGATGATGCCCCCATCCAGCTAGTGGGTGGGGATGATGCAAGGGTAGTCGACGGCTATGATTCCTGGTATGTAGGCATCCGCCCTCCTCGGATGATGAGGGCTCAGGGTCTGATTCATGCAGTTGTGCATCAGATAAGGAGGCAGTGCTAGGCAGCCATTGAGGCGATATAGGGTCACGATGGGAGAGAGCAGAGGAGGCCACAAGCTCAGTAGAGGCCATGGCAACGAGAGAGGAGGGAGGAGAGACCCCCTTCTCCACATAGAGAGAGACCACCATCGCTTGATAAGGGCAAGGGTGTCTAGGTAGGAGAGAGTAGCGAGATGGCTACTCTTCAGGTGGAGACTATTCGTCTCTAGAAATAGGTGCAGACTTTACAAGATGAGGCTACACATCACCAAGCATAGGCTACACAGCTCAGAGATGAGGTTGCATGCCTCAGAGCATGGAGCGGAGGAGCGAGCACTCAAGAGCTAGCACGGTCGATTGCTCAAACTGTGTTCTACCAGGGTATCTACTTCTAGTTGGTGCCATAGGGCCAAAGGGTACAGCTGCCAATCGACATTGCAGATTTGATCAGGGTTGGGTCATCGAGGACTTCATCCCAATCGACAAATAGGACTCGTAGTACCACACATACTGCGATGGGGCCACCTTTTCCACCTCAAGGCGGGGGAGGAGATGAGGCTGAGAGCTCGAGGGGTTCTCGAGGCTAGGCTACTGCACTGCACAAACTGGATATATGATTGAGAGGATTGAGTATGCCAAGATGTAGATTGTGGCATACCAATCTAGTTTTGATATGATGTACATACATTGTTGATATATATATATATATATATATATATATATATATATATATGATATGATATTTTTGATCATATGACTTGTCTTATGTATGGTGCTTTAATTTTTTTTATGTGATTGATTTGATAATTCATGTAATTATGTTGTTTGAAAATATTATAGTTTGAATGTCATGCTTTAAAATTTAAGTGAAATAATCTGATGTAAACAAATTGGTTGTTGAAATGATAATTTGATAAAAATAATGATGGCGAGGTCGAGATTCAAACAGACAATTTCTCATTAACTTGCTGTAAATTTCATTGATACAGTCTTCTGTTACAATTTTCCCAGCATCCTTCTTCTTTACAATCCCGAACTCACCATCCCATCCCTTACAATTTTTCCCCCTTTTATCGGAGCCCCCTGTCTCCCGGCAATCAATGCTTCCACCTAATAAAATTCTCCCTTCGAATTTTCCCTCCCGTCGAGTTTTTCGAATTTCGGTCATTAATGGCAATCTGCCCGTTCTACCAAGGTACGAGCATTGATGGCCTCCCTGCACCAGCCGCATTGTTCTGACCGTCCTCTGCGCTGTTAAGCCATCCCCTGTAAATGCTAAGATGCCATAAATAATAAGAAGAAATTGTGCGGCCGACACCTCTCTCAACAACCTCCGTGATCTTCGATTTAATTTCTTACACGTACCAATTTTGCCATGTCCTCCTCTTGTTGCAATTTAGTCGTTCCACGTGCCTTCTACAATTCTTATGGTACACGTGGTCCTCCACGTGTTAAACTCGGCCTTACTCGACCGCTCGCTTGTCCTCCTTTCGGGCTTTGCTTTGCTCTCTATTTTCTTTAACTTTCGTGGCTATCCAATGTTGCGCCACGTGTCGGCCTTTGAATGGCCGCGATATCGTGACAGGTCACGATATCGTGACCTGTCATGATATCGCGACGGCATCAACCTCTCTGCCCTTGCGTTGAACCAACGTCGCGATATCACGATGGCACCATCCCCTTTTCGCCTTTCTTCGACTACAGTCACGATATCGCGATGTCGCAATATCGCGACTGCTCCTTCCCTTCCGCATTTGCTACGAGAATAGTCGTGATATCGCGACGAAGACGGTCCATGACTTGACCAAGCCTTTTGAGATCACGATTTTGCGACATGTCACGAAATCGTGACATGTCACGAAATCGCGACCCCTCCCCTTTAAAGCAACTTACTCCCCTTTCTTCATGAAACTTCCCTCCTAAGAAAAAAATACTGAAAGCAAATCAAATTTAAAGTACTTGAAAATTTACAAACATTTTGGAAGATGCAAGATTGCCCTTCTGCCATCGGATGCTCCTGCATCAGACACCCGGGGTAGATTAAAAGTGATCCTCACTTCAGTTTTGTTCGGGGAAGACCCAAGCGGTCAGCCTCCACCTTCGACAACCAAGTCGCATCTTCAACAGGTCTGCCCTTCCATTTGATCAAGTACTCAGTATACTATTTATTTCTGGTGCTTTTGCCCTCACGAGTGTCCAATATCTCCTCAATCTCGTTGGTGGTTGGAGTAGATGCTGGAATTTGCCACAATTCTGTAGTTGGTGCCTCTGTACTTTCCCCTTCATGATATTCCACTAAATCTGAAATATTAAAAATAGGTGAAATGTCAAGCCAATTTGGTAATTCAACTTCATATGCATTTCCTGACTCCCGTTTCTCCAGTATTCTGCACGGCCCGAAATTTTTCATCTTCAATTTATTATAAGTCTTGGCAGGAAACCTCTCCTTCCTGAGATGCACCATAACCTCATCTCCTACTTTGAACTCCTTGAACCGCCACTTACGGTCTGCCCTTGTCTTATATTGAGTATTCATTTTCATAATTTGTCTCCTTACTTCTTCATGCGAGACTCTTCATGTGTTCCGCAAATTCTTACGCCTCGACCTCTGCACTTTTCTCTCTTGTCCAACCTTCTCAGTTCAGACACATTCCTTGGACTGTTCCCGTATATTATCTGGAATGGAGATTTGTTGGTGCTCTTATTAACTGAACTGTTATATGCAAATTCTGCCTGTGGTAAAACTAAATCCCATCCCTTGGGCTGATCTGCTATCAAACACCTCAATAGATTACCCAGGCTTCTGTTCACCACCTCTGTCTGTCTGTCAGTCTGTGGGTGGTATGCTGAACTGAAATTCAGATCTGTTTTCATCTTCTTCCACAGAGTCCTCCAGAAGTACCCAACAAACTTGGTATCTCTGTCAGAAACTATGCTTCTTGGCAAGCCGTGAAGTCGTACCACTTCCTTGAAGAATAATCCAGCAATGTGAACTGCATCACTTGTCTTTTGACAGGGAATAAAATGTGCCATTTTGGAGAACCGGTCAACCACCACAAATACAGAGTCATTTCCCCTCTGTGTTCTCGGCAATCCAAGAATAAAATCCATGCTTATGTCCTCCCATGGCCTTTCAGGTACAGGCAATGGCTGGTACAGTCCGGTGTTTTGTTTTACACCTTTTGCCATCTGGCATATTCTACAACTTTGCACAAACTTTCGCACATCTTGCTGAAGTTGTGGCCAGTAGTAATTTTCCTCCACTAGGGCAATAGTCTTATCCCTACCAAAGTGTCCAGCCAATCCTCCGTTGTGCTTTTCCTTGATCAAGTTCTCCCGCATAGAGCTCCTTGGAATGCATAATTTGCTTCCCTTGAACAACATTCCATCTTGGATTAGGAAATCCAACCATTTTGTTCGGTCCACCGTAACAGGTGTTAAGCAAGCCTTCCAAGCTTCTGCAAAATCTGGATCTGTAGGGTACAAACCCTTCAGTTCTTCAAACCCCACTACTTCCACTGTCAGTTTAATCAGTAAAGTCTGCCTTCTGCTCAAGGCATCTGCAACTCTGTTTGACTTCCCACTTCTGTGTTTCAGCACAAAGGTATAACTTTGGAGGAACTCCACCCATTTCATGTGCCTTTGATTCAGTTTTGCCTGACTGTTAATGTATTGTAAAGCCTGGTGGTCAGTAAATAGAACAAACTCCTTTGGCAATAAATAGTGTCTCCACTTTTTCAGAGCCTGAACTATAGCATAAAATTCTTGGTCATAAACTGAATACTTTTTCCGAGCATCATTTAGCTTCTCATTGAAATAAGCAACTGGTTTGCCCCCTTGACTCAGTACAACCCCTATTGCACTGCCACTGGCATCACAGTCCACCTGAAATACCTTGTTAAAGTCTGGAAGTGCCAAAATAGGCTGTTCTGTAACTTTCCTCTTCAATGCATCAAAACTCCTTTCAGCCCCTGATGTCCACTTGAACTCCTTTTTATCTCCCCTCATTGTTTCTGTGAGAGGTGCACAAATGTTGCTGAAGTTCTTTATGAACTTCCTGTAAAAGCTGGCCAAACCATGAAAAGATCTTACTTATGTTGTGCTTCTTGGGGTAGGCCATTCAATGATGGCTCTCACCTTCTTGGGGTCCATATTCAGACCTCTTGCTGAGATTACAAACCCCAGGTATACCAATTCTTTCTTGACAAAATTACACTTTTTTAGATTTATTAACAACTATTCTTCTCGCAGTCTTTCAAAGACCCTCCTGATATGCATCAGGTGTTCCTCCAGGGTCCTGCTGAATATCAATATGTCATCTAAATAAACAATAACAAACTTTCCACTAGAATTCCTTCGATACTTCATTCATCAACCGCATGAAAGTACTTGGTGCATTGGACAGCCCAAATGGCATGACCAACCACTCATACAAGCCCTCTCTTGTCTTGAAGGCTGTCTTCCACTCATCTCCCTCCCGGATTCGGATCTGATGATAGCCACTTTTTAAATCAATCTTTGTGAAGTATTCAGCTCCACTTAAACAGTCCATGATATCATCCATTCTTGGCAACGGGAATCTGTATTTAATAGTGATTTTGTTGATGGCCCGTGAATCTGTACACATCCTCCATTCTCCATCCTTCTTTGGTGCCAGCACTGCAGGTACTGTGCATGGGCTCAAACTTTCCCGAATCAATCCCTTCTCTAACAATTCCTGGACCTGTCTATTTAACTCCTCAGTTTCTACAGGTGTCATTATGTGTGCAGCTTTATTTGGCAAGCTTGATCCCGGTACCAAATCTATATGGTGGCTAATTTTCCTTACTGGGGGTAAACCCTCAGGCACATTGTCAGACACAATATCTAGAAATTCCTCCAGCAGATCCAAGACTTCTACTGGGGTATCCTGGCATTCCTTCTCTCTTGCTCTAGGGATTATTGCATAACATAAATGTTCATGCTTCAATCCGTCCAGGAACTTTCTCCCCTCAACTAAACAGATTCTGGAATTGTTACATACCTTTTCATCCGCATCCTTCAAGGGCTTTAGTTTATGGCGTACACCATTCTTTGTCAATGAATAGGTGTTGGCACGGCCATCATGCATTGCACTCCGGTCAAACTGCCAGGGCCTCCCCGACAACATGTGGCAAGCATCCATGGGCGAGGATGTCACACGAGGACCTCATCACAATAATTTCCAATGTTAAATTTAACGGAGCACTGTTCATTGACCAAAGCTTTGTGGTCCTTCTGTAACCATGCGACCCGGTATGGGTGTGGGTGCTTCTTCCTTTCTAACTGTAGCTTTGTAACCATCTCCTCAGAAACCAGGTTATCCGTGCTACCATTATCAATAATAATATTGCAAACCTTGCCCACACATTTACATCTGGTGTGGAATAAACTTCTTCTCTGGTCTGTGTCCTTCTCCTCATTCAACAGGACTCTTCTTACAATCATTGCTTCCCCTCTCTCCGCTTCTTCGAAATGCTCAGACTCAGCATCTTCCTCTGCCAAAGCAGCTCTGGCTGGACCCTCAGGCCTCTTGTTCATCCTTTCTCGGTGTTGTGGACACTCAAATGCCCGGTGTCCTTCTTCACCACAGTGGAAACATGTTCCACGAAATACTCCTCTTCCAAATCCTCGTCCAGATCCACCCCGTCCTCTTGGGTAGCTGTTCTGATCTCGGGGCTGATAAACATCCTCTTCCCTTTGATCCGGGTTACTACTAGCTTCACCAGTCTTCTTTGGGTCTTTGTACTTTTCTCCACTTTGGTCCTCCCACCAGTTCTTCCGCCACGGCCCCTTCCTCTTTGTTTGCCTTCAAACCGCCTATTTAGCTTTTCTTCCACCTTTAAGGCAAATTGGTAAGCATCCTCAATGGTGCTTACCCGAACCAGGCTCAGTTCCTCCTGGATACCGAGTCTCAACCCGTTGATATAACGGGCCACCTTTTCTTTGTTTGCCTCTAAATGCCCAGTTCTAATGGAGATCTTGTAAAACTCCTCGGTGTACTCTTGGACAGTTTTGTTTGTCTGCCTCAAACTCTGCATTTTTCTTAGCAGATCCAACTCGTAATCTGTCGGGATGAAGCTGTCTTTTCAGCTTCTCCACCATTCTGTCCCATCTTGTTATTCTCTCCTTCCCCCATCTGTTCCTCTCCAAGCTGTATTCCCCTCCACCAAATGTCGGCATGACCCTTCAACTTGGTCTTAGCAAATCTGACCCGATTAGGGTCTTCAACCTCCTCGTACTCGAAATACTCCTCTAAATCATTTATCTAGTCAATTACTTCTTCTGGATTTAAGTTACCCGAGTATGTGGAAACCTCCATTTTTGGTTGCTTTCCAATCCGAGAGATGGCCTTGTATAACCGGGCTTGTGCAGGATCCATAGCCTCTTCCTCTTCCTCAGATTGGTCTTCTTCTTCAACTTCGTCCTCACTTTCCTCATCCCTTCCGGGCTCGTGCCTTCGGCGTAACTCTGCTTGCAGGGCTTGAACTTGTCTCTGCAAGGCCCGAAAGTCTTCGGCCGGTACCACATTTCCTACTCCGCCACGGTTTCTTCGTGGAGGCATTATATTTTTTTTTATAAAATCCTTCCACAGATCCTGGTGTAACTGCCTCTCTCCGGCGATCTGTTACACGCTCAGGAGCTCCCGCTCTGATACCACTTGATGGCGAGGTCGAGATTCAAACAGACAATTTCTCATTAATTTGCAGTAAATTTCATTGATACAGTCTTCTGTTACAATTTTCCCAACATCCTTCTTCTTTACAATCCCGAACTCACCATCCCATCCCTTACAATTTTTCCCCCTTTTATCGGAGCCCCCTGTCTCCCGGCAATCAATGCTTCCACCTAATAAAATTCTCCCTTCGAATTTTCCCTCCCGTCGAGTTTTTCGAATTTCGGTCATTAATGGCAATCTGCCCGTTCTACCAAGGTACGAGCATTGATGGCCTCCATGCACCAGCCGCATTGTTCTGACCGTCCTCTGTGCTGTTAAGCCATCCCCTGTAAATGCTAAGATGCCAAAAATAATAAGAAGAAATTGCGCGGTCGACACCTCTCTCAACAACCTCCGTGATCTTCGATTTAATTTCTTACACGTACCAATTTTGCCATGTCCTCCTCTTGTTGCAATTTAGTCGTTCCACGTGCCTTCTACAATTCTTATGGTACACGTGGTCCTCCACGTGTTAAACTCGGCCTTACTCGACCGCTCGCTTGTCCTCCTTTTGGGCTTTGCTTTGCTCTCTATTTTCTTTAACTTTTGCGGCTATCCAATGTTGCGCCACGTGTCGGCCTTTGAATGGCCGCGATATCACGATAGGTCACGATATCGTGACCTATCACTATATCGCGACGACATCAACCTCTCTGCCCTTGCGTTGAACCAACACCATGATATCACGACGTCGCGATATCGCGATGGCACCATCCCCTTTTCGCCTTTCTTCGACTGCAGTCGCGATATCGCGACGTCGCGATATCGCGATTGCTCCTTCCCTTCCGCCTTTGCTACGAGAATAGTCGCGATATCGCGACATCGCGATATCGCGACGAAGACGGTCCATGACTTGCCCAAGCCTTTTGAGGTCGCGATTTCGTGACATGTCGCGATTTCGCGACCCCTCCCCTTTAAAGCAACTTACTCCCCTTTCTTCATGAAACTTCCCTCCTAAGAAAAAAATACTGAAAGCAAATCAAATTTAAAGTACTTGAAAATTTACAAACATTTTGGAAGATGCAAGATTGCCCTTCTGCCACTGGATGCTCCTGCATCAAATAAAAGGGACTATTAAAAATAATTTCAAAGGACATTTTCGCTATTATAAACCATTTCATGGAGTCGTTGCTCACTCGGTCGTCAAGCTAATCCCGGTATAGAAATATTGTTAAAAGTAAAAAGAGTGCTTAAGAGACTGTCTTAAGACTTTGTTGTGATGATAGAACTGATGATGGTTTGATGGTAATTTGTTTTCAGATTTTCATAAAAATGATATGCATAAATCTCATAATGATACACAAAATCTCTCAAATACAAATGTGTGTGTGATTGTATTATTCATTCACCAGGTTTGAGCAAGATACTATGATACAAGTGATTTAAATTAACCAAATAAGTGTTCATTAACCATAATTTAGATGCATATAACCATACCAGACTACTATGTAAGTAATATTATCAAGAGCTAGGTAATCCATAAGTAGATATAGATCTGTACAAAAGAAGGTCGCTAATGTGACAGACATATCACCACGTTAGGAGTTACCCAAGGCCAAGCGAGTTGGGCACAAACCACCTGTTATGGGGCTTACCTCACAGTTTTTGAATAATTGAGAATTCCAGGGATTCAAGCTCATCAACCCTTATTTTATTTTTAAGGGGTAGGGAAAGGGATTTTATTGCTTTTGCTTTTGCTCATTTTGCTTTCTTTCTTTCTTTGCTTTCTCTCTCTTTTTTTTTTTTTTTGTATTTTTTGCTTTGATATTTGAGATAATGCTGAAATAGTGGTACATGATTTTGCTTGATTTTTTCTTTTCTTTTGCTTCCTATTCTAGGGATACTTGCTCGGATTAGTTGTAGAGCAAGGGATTTTTATTTCGGGTAGGTGTGAGCTTGTCCTTTTGTCAATTCTCAAAGATTCTAGACCATGTGCATGATAGGATAGCAGGGGAAATTTTTCGCTCAAGAAACCACTTCTACTATGTAGGATAGCATGCACATTACAAATATAATCATTTTATTGTGAAAGGATGTGTTTGGCTTAAGTAAATAACAAGATCAATTCTCTATGCTCAAAACTTTATTTAATTGAATTTTGTGGACTTTGATATAAGAGAGATTAGTAATCATACCAAATAAATCAAGATATTTATTCATGTGAGTGTGAAAGTGAGGGATTCCAAATAAATGCTAATTTATCCAAAATAATTTGAAAATATAACTGCAATGCGTCACAATGTGAGAAGTACAAAAATAAAAGATGTTTTTAATGATTTTGAATGTTTTTTAGATTTTTAAGTTTATAAATTTAAAGAAATACAAGATAGTGATTTTTTGAAATATTTTAAACAAATATATACAATGATGAAATGAACAAATTTTGTTATGCATAGTAACGTTTAAGATGCAAAATGTTCATGGGTTCTTGAAGTTCTTTACCATCTAAGGTAGATAATTTGTATGCTCCTGATTCAAATTTAGCAGTGATAATATATGGTCCAATCCAGTTGGGCTCAAATTTACCTTTAAAGTCTTTAGTTGCATTAGTATTTTTTTTATTTTCTTTTAAAACAAGGTTGCCGACCACAAAGGATCGATGACGAACTTTATTAGCATATGATATTTTAAGCTTGTTTTGGTAGGCACGAAGATGCTCCAAAGAATTGATGCGCTTTTCATCTAGGAGCTCCAGCTGACTGAGTCTGCCAGCTTGATATTCATCTCCTAATTTGGTATTTTGAAGTAGTTGAGCCAAATAAGAAACTTCTAATTCAAAGGGAAAAACGGCTTCAGCACCATAAACCAAAACAAAAGGTGAAGTTCCAGTGGGGGTTCAAACACTAGTTCGATAAGCCCACAAAGCTGGATATAATTGAATGTGCCAGTTGCGACGCATTTATTGACCAATCTTTTGAGAATTTTGATTAAGGTTTTGTTTGATGCTTCTGCTGGCCATTACCCTGAGGATAATAGGGAGTGGACCAGCGATGTTGAATCTTATATTTTTGGCATAATTTCTTAACATATTTATTTTTGAAACAAGTTCCATTGTCTGAGATGAGATTTGCAAGAATTCCAAACCTTAAAATGATTTGATTAAAAATAAATTTAGAGACTTGTGCCCCAGTGCAGGAAGCTAGAGGCATAGCTTCAACCCACTTCGTGAAATACTCAGTGGCGGTTATGATGAATTTGTGTCCATCAAATGACATAGGATTAATTTTGCCAATAATGTCTAAGCCCCATTTTGAAAAGGGCCAAGGAGATGAAATAGCCTACAGTTCTTATGCAGGGGCATGGACAAGGTCAGCATGTTTCTGGCACTTGTTGCAATGGCACACATAATCATGTGCATCATTCTCCATGGTAGGCCAAAAGTATCCTATCCTAAGGAGCTTTTTAGCAATGACACTACCACTGAAGTGTCCTCCACAAGATCCATCGTGGTCTTCACTCAAAGCTGATCTGTATTCTTCTAAATTCAAACATCTCAATAGGATACCGTCAAAATATCTCCTATATAAAGTATTGCCAATTATTACAAATCGACTTGATCATCTACGTAATAACCGATGCTGGTTTCTATTAGAATTGGCAGGGAAAGTCCCATTGTGAAGAAAATCAAATATATTTGTATACCAAGGTTCAAGAGTAGTTTCATTGATTAGAAACACATCCAAAGGTTCTAAGCATGACTTATTTGAAGCGGGTTCCTGGAGTCGACGAATAATGATGGTGGCATATTCGTCATCTAACTCCAAGGGCAGAAGAGATGCAGTTGTGGCCATAGCATCAGCCGCACGGTTGCTAGTTCAAGGAATAGCTTCCAAGGTAACTTGATCAAATAGAGACATTAATTGTAAAACATATGCTTTATATGGATGCAATTTATCATATCTGGTCTGATAAAATTCATTAATTTGGTTTATAAAAAGTTGAGAATCACCAAAAACTAATAGATTTTTAATTTTTAGCGCCAAGGCAGCTCGTAATCCAAGGATTAGAGCTTCATACTCAGCAGTATTATTAGTGCAAGCAAATGTTAATTTAAAGGACAAAGGTATAATGTGCTTTTGTGGGGATATTAAAATAATACCCGCACCAACCCCACTCATGCATCGGGCTCCATAAAAGTATAAGGACCATTGTTCAACATGGTATGCCTCTAATTGAAGGCATTCATCAAGAAACTCAATGATGAGGGGATGGGTAGACTCTAAGGGTGCAACAACTAATTGATCTGCTATGATTTGACCCTTAACAGACTTCTATCCTATAAACGTGAGTTCAAACTTGCTTAGAGCAAGAACCCACTTGGTTGTGCGACCCGATAAATAAGGTCGACTCATGAGATACCACAAGGGATCATATTTAGCAATGACATACGTTTTTTGACTAAGCATATAATGTCATAATTTTTGCGTAGAAAATATGACTGCTAGACATAATTTCTCTAATGTTGTGTAACGGGTTTCATAACTGATGAGTGTTCTGCTAATGTAATAATTAGCACGTTCTTTCTTCTCATCATCAAGCTGAGCTAACATAGCTCCTAAAGCAAAATTTGAAGCTAAAATATACAGGAGAAATGGGCGATCAAGTCTAGGCGGTGAAGGCATAGGTGGGTTAAGGAGGTATTATTTGAGAAGTTCAAAAGCTTCCTTACATTCGTTGTCCCAATTAAAAGGGACATCCTTCTTAAGGAGCTTAAGAAAGGGAGCGGTTTTGTCTACCAGCTTATCGATGAAGCGACGGATAGCTTGAAGTTTACCTTGTAAACTTCGTAACTCAGATATATTGGTAGGTGCGGGCATATAAGTGATAGCCACAATCTTGAAAGGGTCGACTTCGATACCACGTAAAGAAATTATAACCCCTAATAGTTTACCGGACTTAACTCCAAATATGGATTTGGCTGGATTTAATCGAATAAGATATTCTCTTAACCGATTAAATACTTTTCTCAAATCATCTAAATGATCATCTTCTTTAATAGAGTGAGCTATAATATCATCTACATAATCATGTAGGATATCATGCATCATATCATGAAAGATATAAGTCATAGCTCGTTGATAGGTTGCGCCTGCATTCTTTAAACCAAATGGCACCACTTTCCAACAAAAGGTACCCCAGGGGGTAATAAAGGCTATTTTAGCCTGATCTTCGAGAGCTATCTTGATCCGATTATAGCCAGAAAATCCATCCATTAGGGACATCATCCCACTCCCAGTAGTAAAATCAATGATTTGATCCATGTTTGGAAGAGGAAAATCATCTTTAGGGCATGCAACATTAATATCTCTAAAATTTGTGCAAACCCTAACTTTGGTAGCTTCTTTCTTGGTGACTGGAACTACATTTGAGATCCATTTAGCATAATCAATAGCTTGTATAAAAACAACATTTAGGAGTTTTTCTAACTCCCCTTTGACTAGCAAAGCCACTTTAGGATGCATTTTTCTAAGTTTCTGTTTAACAGGTTTAGCATCCGGATGGACTACTAGGTGATGCATGACTACAGAAGGGTCTAAACTCGGCATATCTTCATATGTCCAAGCAAAGACATCTTCATATTATTTAAGGAATGCAATGTATTGCTCTTGTTTTTCTTGACTTAATTCTGACCCAATATTGATTATGTGAGGATTATCCTCAGTTCCCATGTTAACTTTAATGACGTTTTCTACTTCCATGTGTAGATCTCTTTCAAAATTAGGTGGGGCGGGTGAGATGCCCAATTCTTGTAATTCTTTTAAGGTTAACTTGGATAATTCATCTTGAGGATTAGTGGCCTCAAGTTGGGCTATAGTTGGTATAGAACCATAAAAATAAAACCCATTGTGTAACATCTCTTCAACGGAGACATCATGGAAAATATCTCCTTCCAACTCATCATCGGATTCAACAATCATTTTAGGATAAGCTATGGATAACATATTACATGTAAATGGCTGATTTTGTAGAGGCAAATCATCACGCCTATCCAAATAATCTTGATAACATATGAGTTGATCATCATCTTCAAAAGGAAAGGGTTGACCCTTACTAGGAAATAGGCCCACACCACAACGGGCGGGCCATGGTTCTACCTCGAAAGGTTCTTTCATACCATTTTGGAAAGGTCCCAAGCCTTTCCCTTTATATCCCATTTTAAGCATTATAGGTTTAGCTTTAATATACTCATTAGTAAAATAACATCGAGCATATCCCTCATGATGAGTTTTGATATTCCTGGGTATTCTTTCCCAATCATATCCTTTATAAATAAAAGCACAACTCCCAACTTGGTAAGTACTTCCCATAGGTTGTGGGAGGCCCAAAGTACGAGGAGATGGCGGCAAGTTATTTAAAAGAATTGAATCTTGCATAAAAGCATTTGTTTTTTATGATATTAAGATTGTGGATAAATTCGGTAAAAGTTCATCAAAAAGAGCATAAGATGTAGAAGGATCATTCCCTATATCTTTAGATGTGGAAGGTATGATAGATGTAGATAATGTGGAGGTGTTAATAGATGGGTCTATAGGTTTTGAAATTATAGGGATAGAACATGAAGGATTGGTTGTGGATTTAAGATCTTTTTGAGGTTCTAGAGTGGTTTGTTTAGAAGATTGTTGATCTATATATGAGGGTGAAATTAATGGAGGAGAAATAGGTGAAGTTATGGGTGTGCGTTTCATATTTTTAGATGAAAAATAAGAATTAGGATGTGTGGATGATAGAGCAGGGCAAAATTGAACTCCAATAGGTTCTGCAAAAGCACACATATCAAAGGGTCTAGGATCACCATGGATAGTGACCAACTGATTTTTAAATTCGAATTTAACACATTGGTGTAAAGTTGATGGGACAGCCCGCATTGCATTGATCCAAGGATGACCCAAGAGTATATTGTATGATGCGGGGCAATGTACAATAAAAATGATCGTATCTAGGGTTCTAGGACAAACTTGCAATGGTATGGTAATAACTCCACACGTTTCTTGTGTTTCATCATTGAAAGCTTTTATGATCATGTCAGTTTTCTTCATTTCATCACTTCTAAACCCAAATCGTCGGTAGAAGTCAAAAGTGCAAATATTTAGAGATGAACCATTATCAATCAAGACCCTTTTAACGGCTGCATCTCCTATTAGGGCATTAATATATAAGGGGTTATCCTTATGTAAACTATGTTGTGGGATATCTTTATCCCGAAAGTCAATACAATCAACTTCTCTAGTGATGATAGTATTGGCCATGGCTTCAGGTTGAATGTTTTGTGGTACCATCATTTGGCTTAATGTAAGCATCAATTCATCTCTATGGGTAGGAGAAGATCTTAATAAATCCAAAAGGGAAATTTTGGCTGTAGTATTGGATAATTGCTCATTAATATTGTAAGGGGGTTTAGGTTGAACATTAGGAGCATGATTCCCTTTATTGGGATTTCTCAAAAAAAATGGAGTTGATCCATCATTTTGATTTGGTTCTTGTTGAGAATTTTGAGCCTGTTGTCTGGTAACGGCTCCGATGGTACCTACAATGTTATATTGAGGATGTTGAATAGGTCTCGGTCTAGCATTTATGGCTTGTTCTTTAGAAAGGAACTGATTAGAAGAGGGTCGAGTAGTAACTCTTTTAGGAAATGGTTCTTGTGGAACCATAGCATCTATGATAGGTTGAGTAGGATCTGATTCATATTTAGAACTATTCGATTGGTTTGAGGTGATGTCTATTTCACTTTCAGTATCTGATTCTACATCACTAGGATCCGAAGTTTGAATATTATGTAGGGGGCTGGTCGTGACCATGGATAAAGTTGTGTCAATTTTTTGTAAATCATGATTAGGTAAATGTCCGCTAATAGTTCCTACATATTAGGTAGGAGGAGGGACATTATGATGTTCAATTTTATTGGCCACCTCTTTACCATGTCTTGGTAAAGGATGTTGAAATATGTCTAATGATTGATTAGCATTTTGATTTTGACTTTGGGGAATGTTATTTTGAGCATTATTAGGAGCATTTTGTTTAGGCTAAAAAGCTTGCACCTCCATCTCATTATTATCAATCAGATCTTGTATTTTATGTTTAAACATTTTACAAGATTTGGTAGAGTGTCCAGGCCCTCTATGGAAATCACAGTGTAAGTCGACTCTATATCCGGGTATGGTTGGATCAGGTTCCCGGATAGCTGGTAATTGAATCAAACATCTTTCGAGTAATTGGGGTAAAATAGTTGATAATGGTTGATTCAATCTAGTAAACTCTCGAGGAGGTTTATCAGGAGGTTTCAATATAAATTTTTTTGTTGTCTTCGTTGTATTGATATTAGCAACATTTCTACTATCAGTGACTCCGTCACCTACAACTTGTTTGTTTTTATATTGATTTCTGGATGTTTTCTCATCGTCTTTCTTCCTAAGATGGCCTCTCCTAATGAGGGCATCTTCTACTCTTCGATCTAAATCTATAGCCTGATCGAAGGTAGTTAAAGTAGTAGTTGATAGCTCATAAGATATTTGTTCTTGCAAATTATTAATAAAAATGTCCAACATTTCCCTATAAGGTAGCACAAAGTGCAGTTTTCCTATCAATTGCCTCCATCTAGCTAAGAAATTAGCAAAACATTCATCTTTGTCTTGTTTTAAGTTGTACAAATATTTAATGGTTACATGCCTCTCGATATAGGCACTAAATTGATGCACAAAAGATTCAGCAGTCTCTTCAAAATTTCTCAAATAATGAGTGGGCAATTGATATTACCACTCTAATGCCATTCCTCCTGTTGAGTGATGTTTTCACCCAGTTGTGAAAGCACACTCTCTGGTAGGATCTGAGTCCCAAAATCCTCTGCTTGCAAAGAAATTATAACAAAATAATTTCTCCAAGGTTCCTATTATGTTGGTTCTAAAACACCAATGATGTTGTTCAATGTAAATGCAGGGAATACCTTAGGGTTGCAAGTGGATGTTAACAAGGGGCACTGTAGTTTACTTTAATTTGGATTTGCAATGGACTCTGAGCTTTAATGGATTTTCAGTTATTTATTTAAATGACTTGTAATTAAAATGCAGAAAATAAAATAAGGGTTTGAAAATAAAATACATGCAAATGAAGATGCAACTAAACTATGTCCAGAATGCTACCATCTTGATTGATAAAACCGAAGATAATGAGGTTTCTGCATGCAACCTAACCTATTGAATCTGCACTTTCGCACAATCCTGGTAAGCTAGGTGCGGGTTTCTAGGGTTTTTACTGTAATTTCAAATTTTAGGCCTTCGCATGAAGCAACCGAGAGGACTCGCATTAAACTCCATCTATAAACCTAAAATCTGAAAGGGAAAGATAAACATTAAATTATACATGCAAAAATGACTCCTTCTTTCTCATCAATGAGATGCCAACTCTCTGTATTTCTGTATTAAAATGGTATATCAATTGCAATTACAGAATGTTCCAGGTATTACAAATCCAGAACAAATGAAGGAAATTGCTCCAAGTGCAGGCCCAGAATGGCATGCAGCCCTTGTCTCTGCAACTCTGCTAGCAGCAATTTCCAACCCCTGTTCAATCTGTGCTTCCAAGTTTTATACTGTCTGGCACGGCTCTTCGGTTCACCTGCGTCGCTTCGTTTCACCTCCCAGAATGCGTCTTTTCAAATTCTTGCCTTTTCGATGCTTTTACTTCATGCTCGATGTCGAAACGTTCAAAACCTTCCGTTGCATGTAACGCTTCTGCAACTCTGACACCTGTATGCCACGTGTCTCACGCTTTTTGCACCTTCTGTAACGGTCCCATGAAAATCATGACAAAAATAGCATGCAGCTTGTTCGCCTTCTTGGCCACGAAAACGCGACATGTCACGAAATCATGACATGTCGCGATATCGCGACGCTTTCCTATCAACAGCCCTTCTTATCATCATGCCCAGCGAAAACAGCGACATGTCACGATTTCGTGACATGTCATGAAATCGCGACGCTTTCCATGTCCGTACGCCTTCAACTGCTTCTTGTCGTGAAATCGCGACAATTTTTCATTTGGAGTATCCTACGGATTTCTGTCACAAAATCGTGACACTTTTCTATTTCGTACCATTTGCTCGCAACCTGTCACGAAATCACGACGTTTTTCCACTTCGGGTGCCTTCGCTCGATTTTGTCGTGATTTCGTGACGCTTTTTACACTTGTGCATTTTTGCTCAATGTCGTCACGATTTCGTGACCATTTTACATTTCATGCCTTCCACCCGCAATCTGTCATGATTTCGTGACGTTTTTCGCTCTGCTCTTTGGAACTCGTGATTTCTGACGTTTTTCATCCCCTTTGTCACGATTTCGCGACGTTTTGCTCCATGCTTTGGTTGCTTCTCATGATTTCGTGACCATTTTCATGCTTCATGCCTCTTTGCTGATTCCTGTCGCGATTTCGCGATGTTTTTCTGCTTTGCCCTGTTTGACTGGTTTGACCCACGATTTTGCGACATGTCATGATTTCGCTACGCCTTTCCATTTGCCTTTCTCTCTCCTCTTTCGTCGCGACGGAGCAACATGTCACGATTTCGTGACACCTTTTCATTTTTGACTACGACGGCTCAACATGTCACGATTTCGTGACACTTTTCATTTTTTAGCAGCGATGGAGCGACATGTCGCGATTTCGTGACACTTTCTATTTTCGGCAGCGATGGCGCGACATGTCGCGATTTCGCGACACTTTCTACACTTGTGCATTTTTTGCCCCTTTTCTTCATTTTTAGCATCTGGGTCACTGAGATTTTCTCTGAAAGCCTGCAAAAAAGGTGGGTCCCCAATTTTGGGGTGTGTTGTGGATCAGCCACAACAAATGGCGACTCTGCTGTCAAATGCTCTTGAGCATTTTAGTGAGAACCCAACCTGAAACATATACAAACTCAAAAATATGAGCTAACACATAAGCGATAAAAACAAATGCCCAAAGATCAGAAGTACATGAATCATCAGAATCATCAAGTATTAGCTCAGTGTGTGCAATGAATTTCTTTCCCTATCATTTGAAATTGATCCACACTCCATTGTCAGTTTTGCATGAATGCATATATGAGATTGTGAATGATTTGTGTAACCTAATGAATATGCTAGGAGATTTTGCTTTTATAAAAGGCATAGTCATTCTTCTAGTATTATGTACAAACATTCAAGATTGCCAAACCCTCTTAGGATCCACTAATTAATTACCTTATTATATCCCAAAGTTGGTTATGAGTCCCTACTATCTTGAACCCATGTGCGAGTGAATGTGAAATCAGAACTTTGGGGAATCAGACTCCCAACCAACCGAGATGAGAGTTTAACCCTATCCTTACTATTCTGATTTAGAGTTCATTACCTCACTTTGAGCAAAATAATTAAACCAATTATGGAAGAAATGGTCATGCTAGTCTAACCCTTTGGACAATCAGTGGTCTTGTTTTTTAGACAAGACATGTTGCCATGCATGGGCATATCTAACCCCACAATCCAAAACTTATCTTCATTTCTTTGGACCTTGGGGATGACTACCCATCCTTTGCGAGAGGACAAGTAGTACGATCCTTACAATCCAATATAAATATGAGATGGGAAAATTTTATTTTTTACTTCTTGGACCTTGGGGATGACTACCCATCCTTGCTAGGGACATGTAGTACGATCCTTCCAATCCAAACTTTAGATGTAAATGGAAAATATTAATTTTATTGCTTAGACCTTGGGGATGACTACCCATCCTTTGCGAGAGGACAAGTAGTACGATCCTTCCAATCCAAGATTTATTATGAAATGAGACATAGGAGCTTTGGGGAATCGGATTCTCAACCTAAGTGAGATGAGAATTTATGCCCTATCCTTACTACTCCATGTAGGTCAAATCAAAGCTTTGGGGAATTGGATCCTCAACCTAAGTTCGATGAGGATTTAACCCTATCCTTACTACTCCGATTTTAGGCTTTAAGCTCTATGGAAGTGGTCAAAACCATTGTTTTAAGGATCATGTTGCATAATAGGATAGACATGAAAAACTTCTTTCGCCCAACCTTTTCTTCCAAGTTAGGTTTTGATCATTTTGCTCAAGATCCTTTTTAATGTATGAGACGTGCTTGGTTCTAGATATCTCAAGACTCAGTTTCCAACCTTAGGATTCCTCTTACATTTATGTTATAACACAACCCTAAGAGGGATTGACATACTTTAATGATTTGTACCTAAGATGCATATGTAACTAAGATGGAATGTATATGTAAAGTGAGATGTACCATGAATGCATTATCTCTTGAATTGCAAATGAAATGATTTGTCATGCAAAACTGACTCTTTCATGCATCACAAAATCAAACAATATAACTTAAGATGTTTGTGTTACTTGTGGAGCTTTTACAGGACAATTCCAATATTTCATATTCTCCTAACCTTAAGCATAAGTTGACATCTCAATATTTTTTTATTTTTTTATATATTTTTATTTATTTTTTATTTTTTTTATCAAAATAAACAAAACATGTCAATTGAAATCAAATCCACAACCAAAATCCTAGCTAGACTAACAATCCTAAACAATAAAAACAAAAACTGAAAATCCCCACCAAAACCGAAAGAATAATATCAAAATCTCACAACCTAAGGGCTAAAATAATGCTTTAAAATCTGCCCATTAACCGGTAGCATAAAATCTCTCCCTTCTAAAGTTTTTAGCCTGAAGGTATTCTTCCCAAGAATCTCTGAAATCTGATATGGGCCTAACCAAAGACAATCAAACTTTTGATGATTCCCTTTTTCCTCATGTCTTTTGTCCCATAGTAATACCAAATCTGAAATTCTGAATGATTTAACTTTGGCCCTTCTGTCAAACCATCTTTTGATAACTTCCTGGTGTTTATTCATGTGATTCATGGCTTCTTCTCTCTTTTCATCAAGGTGCAACAACTGACTTAACCTGGCTTCAACTTGATCATCTGTCCCCAAGTACTCTTGTATGAAATGCAAGGTCTGCAACTTCAAATTTGCAGGAAATATCGGGTCTTGCCCATAGACCAAATGATAGGGAGTATTCCCTATGGATTCTTTCACTCTGGTCCTATCTGCCCAAAGGGCAAACTTCAATTGGCTGTGCCAATCCCGAGGGTTCTTTTCCAGCAACTTCTTAATGGTATTCAACAAATTTTTATTTGAAGATTCGGCCAACCCATTTCCTTGAGGATAATAATTGGATGCAAATTTTAAGCTCACTTTGTTATCATATGCCCAATCTGCAAATTGCGTAGAAATAAACGCTTTACCATTGTCACTGACAATAGCATCGGGCATTCCAAATCTTGTTATAATATGGTCCTCAAGGAATTTAATTACAACGTCTGTGGTGGCATGTTTAGTAGGAATCACTTCTGTCCACCTTGTGCAGTAATCTGTAGCTGTCAATATGAATTTATGAGAATCAGAAGAATTTGGGTTAATAACCCCAATGAAATCTAGTCCCCACTGTGCAAATGGCCTCATTTCAACTACAGGTTGTAACGGCATGGCTGCATTTCTTTCTCTATTGGCAGCCACTTGACAGATATGACAAGATCGTACATGGGCATGTGCATCTTTGAAAATGTGTGGCCGGTAGTATCCTGCTCTCGGGATTTGATGTGCTGTAGCATTTGCCGCACCATGACCAGTTCCATGTTTCCTGTGAAATTCCTGCAACACCCTAGCGGCTTCTTCTCTGTTCAGGCACCTCAGGTAGATCCCTTCATGATTATTCCTGTAAAGAACACCAAATTTCATCGAGATAATTGACGAGACTTAAGCCTTAAAGCTCTTCCCCGGGTTGAATTCAGATTAGAAGGACACTTACCAGTCAATAAAAATTGCACAATATCAACATACCGGTCATCCTTAGCAATGTATTCCGTGTTCGAGTATTGGCATGTTATCTGCGGATTATTTTCTGCGATCGCCTTCGCCAGTCCCTGTCCTCGAACTAGTTTCATAGGTTGGATTTCGAGATCAAATTCTTGGATGGTGGAAATCCATTTCCCTCTTTTCTCACCTAGTTCATTTTGTAAAAACATGGTCTTAACAGCAGAGTCAGGCACGATGGCAATAACTCTGTTGTGCACAATGTAATGCCTAAATTTTTTTACCGTTTTAAAAAGTGCGTACATTTGCTTATCAAGGATTGAATACCTTAATTGAGCATCTTTCAGGGGGGCACTTAAAAATGCTATGGGTTTTTCTGCACTATCCTCGCCTTTTTGGGTTAAGACACTCGCAAAGGAGTGTTCTGATGCAAAAGCATAAATATAGAAAGGCTTGGAGTAGTCTGGACTTATAAGGACAGGGGCCCTGGAAATGGCATCTTTGATGTTCTGGAAGGCCACTCTACTTTCCTCGTTCCATTTTACATCCACATCTTTCTTGAGCATCTTGTTCAGAGGTTTGGCTATCTCGGCAAAGCTAGAGATAAACTTCCTCACAAAATTAACCTTGCCCAAAGAAAGATCTCAATTCTTTCTTACTACTCGGGAGAGGTAAGTTTTGGATAGCTTGTATCCTTTATGGGTCGATGGATATGCCCTCTTTTGAAATGATGTGACCAAGCAATTTTCCTTCTGTAACTCCGAAAATGCACTTTTTGGGATTTAAGGAAATTCCATGTTCTCTGCATCTTTGAAGCACTTTCTTTAAATCTTTGACATGGTCCTCTCTCTTTTTCGAGAAAACTGGGATATCATCCACATACACGATGATACATTTGCCTATGAGCCCTTTGAATGCATAATCCATGGCGCGTTGAAAAGTTGCACCAGCATTTAACAATCCGAACGACATTCTCTTATATGCAAATGTCCCCCACTTGGTGGTGAAGGCTGTTTTCATCCTGTCATTTGGATGTATAAGAATTTGGTTATATCCAGAATACCCATCAAGAAAGGACATCATTTCGGATCCATTTACCGTTTGTAGAATTTCATCAATTGAAGGCAATGGATAATTATCCTTTTGAGAGGCTTTATTAAGATTTCGAAAATCTATGCACAGCCTAATCTCTCCACTCTTTTTCCTTACTGGGACGAGGTTAGCAACCCAAGTTGAGTGCCTAACAGGAAAAATGATTTTCGCTTCCAATAATATTTTAACCTCCTTTTCGATTAAAGGCTCCAATAGCGGGTTAACAACTCGTTGTCTTTGCCTAAAAGGCTTGGAGTCTAGCTTCAAAGGGATGGTATGTGTGATAATGTCTTGGTTGTATGTCTTCAGCTCATTGTAATTCCAAGCAATGCAATCTATGTAATGCTTCAATGCCCGCATTATGTTGCTCCTTTCTTCATCTGTACATGCCTTTGCAATGTACACCTCCTTTGGATTGTCTGCACTCCCTAGATTAATTGAATCACATGCATCTTTGGGGAGTGGGACTCTTTTTCCTTTCTTGGTCTTGCATCCCATGTCGAACATTTTTTCCAATGAAACCACGTCTTTAGGTATTTTGTTGGATTGATACGCAGTTTCAATTTCATTTTCTGTTTCATCTTGCCACCTTTGCTCCTCATCAATCACCTGATTTTCAAAAATACCCGAGTTCGTGACAAATTTGAAGATGTGTCTGTCATTTTCAAAAACCTAGAAATTCTTGACATTATCGGGTATTGATGGACAAGGAACCAATTCAATGGAAAACTTTTTACACCTTTTTATATCAACCGGGTTTAACATGCCCGCGACGACTGCAAGAGAGTCTGCTATTCGATTTCCTTTCCTAGAAATAAGGGCTATATTGAACGCATCGAACTCCTCAATGAGGTCCATAACCCTAGTTCTATAAAGGCTTAGTCTTCTGTCATGGCATGTATACTGTCCTTTGATTTGCTTGACTACCAACTCAGAATCTCCCAAAACCTTCAAGCATTTAACATGCTTGCTCAATGCTAGACGTAAACCAAAGATCAATGCTTCGTATTCTGCCACATTGTTCGTGCAAGGAAATTGCAGTCTGTAGGCAGCCAATAATGGTTTACCTCCTGGGCCAGTGAGCTCGACTCCGGCTCCTGCTCCCTGTCTAGATTTTGATCCATCGAACCTGAGCAACCACGTGCAATCATTTTCCTCAGCAGAGCCACCATGACAAGTTTCCTCTTTAGGCTCTTCAGTAGCTTCCTCAACATCAAGTGCATAAACCCCCAGTTCTGGCTCAAAAAACTGAACTTCATTCGGCTTGTTAAATTTTGTTATGATTTCTTTGAGCCTCGGTTCATTTTCCACTCTGATTTGGTTTGCAATTCCTTTCCATGGTAGCCACATATGTGAGCAGTCTGTTGAAAAATAGCCATTTCGAGTTTTCATCCAATCCCTCGCAAGTAACATTCCATACCTACTTGGGATATTAACCACCGAGAATGTCTACAACCTCTTTGGACCCCGGGTTCAGAATTTAATTGAATCTTGACATCATATAAGGTCCCTACCACATTTACCTCTGAACGGTCCAATTGCAAGACCTTGCATTTGGATGAAACGAGGTTGCAGACCTAGCATTTTACATATCTCTGAAGGCATGAGGTTGCTCGTGGCACCCGTGTCCACCAAACAGTTATGCAAATTCTTACCCGCAATTCTCAGAGTCAATAAGAATGGCGGGACATCCCTTCTCTCCTTTCGCAAAATCAGATGGGACTCAACTCCCTTTTCCTTCCACATTTGATCAGGTGAGTTCAAAGCTTTTATCAATGCCTCCTTTTGGCCAGGCAATCTAGCCGCGTCCAAGAATGAAAGGCTAGATTTGGACTTCTTTAGATCCTCCACTATGTCATAGTTTGGTTTTTCGAATTTGACTGTCTTCTGCACGTCATTAGACATTTCTCTTCTGAGTGGAGGGGGAGGATTATTATTTGCCTTAGTATCCGGAGGAAGAATAGAATTGTTTGGAGGTGTTGATGAGGTTTTAGGGGCTTTAGATTTACTTCTCAAATGGTATCCATGATTCCCCTTTCTGAAATCTCGAAAAGCTTGCACCTCTTGTTCCAAAATTTCGTCTTCTTCTTCCTCACTCTCACCTTCTTGATGATATACAGTTTCCATCACCATAATATTATCATCTTGATGTTGCGATGGACCCTCATTTGATACCAGTTCCAAATCATCAACTTGTGCACTGAAGACAATGAGTGTATCTAGCAATTTCAGGACAATTCCTCTCATTGTGTTCTTTTGTGTTGTGCAACCTGCACCCCCTTTCCCATGCCAAATCTGAAAGATTCAAAAGAGAATTGGATTGGCTAGGTCCTGTAGAAGTATCTAGTTGATTAGCAATGGGAGCGGGGACTCCCCCATTGTTTGGCTTGGTGTTCCAGTGCCTCCCTCTATTGTTAAAATTTTGATTTGAGTGAGGGGCATGGGACTCATACTTCTGCTGTTGAACCCTGTCATTGCTCAGTTTATGAACTAATTTCTTGAGCTCTTCGACTTCTGAATAAATCTCCTTCGGTGGAATCACATTGTTGTTAACCCCCGTTGGATTCGCATAATTGATGGGGTCTTGATTCAACACTTGGGTCGGGTTACGAGGAATTTGATTCCCGTATGGATTGACACTTTGAATCGGGGTTGGATTTGGAAAAGGAACTATGGCTCGAGGATTGACTTGGCTAGTTCCTTGCATAGTTGATTGACTATTCTACAAAAATGCAGGGACAGGTGGAATGGATGTGATTGGTTGGATTGGAATGGGTGCATATGCAGGTGTTGGTGGATACGGCTGCTGATATGGGAAGGCATTCATGCTTGGCATTTGAGGTGCCATGATTTGATTTGCCAAGGGAGCTTGACCATATGGAGCATATTGTCCCATCATAGGCATCTGGGTAAACCCGTAGCCTTGTGGTGTCATTTGTTGCTCGATAGTCATGGCTTCATTATAGGCTAGAGCGAGCGTGGTGACTTGAGGATTGCGTCTTGCAAACATGGCTGTCATGGGGTCCAATGCCCCAAAATATATCTGCAAAGCCACTGCGGGATCGATGGCAAAATGCCTAATTGCTCTATTATAGCACTTTTGGAATCTCTGATTAAACATTCTGATCGGTTCCCCCTGGCCCCTTTTGCATGTAATAAACTCGATTGTAAATGGTTGCGGGATCCAAGGGTGACCTAAATTGATTAACAAAGGCATTTTCCATTTGTGTCCAAGAAGTGATTGAACCGGTTGGTAAGCATATATACCATTCATATGCTATTGGATCTAAGCTCATGGGAAAAAGTCTGCAAGCCACATCTTCATATTGAACTTGCAGCCTAATTAAAACATCCCTATAGGCTTGGATATGTTCTTCTGCTGTTCTTGGGCCATCTGGTTTGTATTTAGGCAAAAATATTTCAATGTTCTTGGGGATTTCATGGATATCCCCAGCAATATTCAAAGGAGTATTGTTAGCTCCATACCAAGGAGCTGTTGGAGCTTGAGCCATTTGACTCAAAATTGATGAAGACAAACCTACAATAGCAGTAGAAATATTACCGACAATAGGAACACTAGTGGCAACTGATATTACGGGCGTAGGTCCACTCGATGTTCCTGGAGAAAATAGGTCTTTTGTGACTGGTGAGCTTACGACTTGCTTGGTTTTATTCTTGGGAGTACTGGTAAGGTCATGAAAAATGGTTTCTCCGGTTGTTTGGGACCTGGTCGCAATACGACGCGGTGGGTCCCGACTTGATGAAACCCTCGATTATTTCAAAGAAAAAACCTGCAACCAAAGAAAACAAAAGCTGCAGTTTAGCTGTTTGTGAGCTTTAAGAAAAGATTTCAAAATTAAATCAAAAGATATTATTCATGTATGAAACCAAAATAAAGTAAACCGATTTGGGCCCTCCTTCTAGCGCCAATCTGTTGAGTGGTGTTTTCACCCGATTGTGAAAGCACACTCTCCGGTAGGATCTGAGTCCCAAAATCCTCTGCTTGCAAAGAACTTATAACAAAATAATTTCTCCAAGGTTCCTATTATGTTGGTTCTAAAACACCAATGATGTTGTTCAATGTAAATGCAGGGAATACCTTAGGGTTGCAAGTGGATGTTAACAAGGGGCACTGTAGTTTACTTTAATTTGGATTTGCAATGGACTCTGAGCTTTAATGGATTTTCAGTTACTTATTTAAATGACTGTAATTAAAATGCAGAAAGTAAAATAAGGGTTTGAAAATAAAATACATGCAAATGAAGATGCAACTAAACTATGTCCAGAATGCTACCATCTTGATTGATAAAACCGAAGATAATGAGGTTTCTGCATGCAACCTAACCTATTGAATCTGCACTTTCGCACAATCCTGATAAGCTAGGTGCGGGTTTCTAGGGTTTTTATCTGTAATTTCAAATTTTAGGCCTTCGCATGAAGCAACCGAGAGGACTCGCATTAAACTCCATCTATAAACCTAAAATCTGAAAGGGAAAGATAAACATTAAATTATACATGCAGAAATGACTCCTTCTTTCTCATCAATGAGATGCCAACTCTCTGTATTTCTGTATTAAAATGGTATATCAATTGCAATTACAGAATGTTCCAGGTATTACAAATCCAGAACAAATGAAGGAAATTGCTCCAAGTGCAAGCCCAGAATGGCATGCAGCCCTTGTCTCTGCAACTCTACTAGCAGCAATTTCCAACCCCTGTTCAATCTGCGCTTCCAAGTTTTATACTATCTGGCACGGCTCTTCGGTTCACCTGCGTCGCTTCGTTTCACCTCCCAGAATGCGTCTTTTCAAATTCTTGCCTTTTCGATGCTTTTACTTCATGCTCGATGTCGAAACGTTCGAAATCTGCCACTGCATGTAACGCTTCTGCAACTCCGACACCTGTATGCCACGTGTCTCACGCTTTCTATGCCTTCTATAATAGTCCCATGAAAATCATGACAAAAATAGCATGCAGTTTGTTCGCCTTCTTGGCCACAAAAATGCGACATGTCATGAAATCGCGACATGTCGCGATATCGCGACGCTTTCCTGTCAACAACCCTTCTTGCCGTCACGCCTAGCGAAAACGTGACATGTCGCGAAATCACGATGCTTTCCATGTCCGTACGCCTTCGGCTGCTTCTTGTCACGAAATCACGACGATTTTTCATTCGGAGTATCCTGCGGCTTTCTGTCACGAAATCGTGACACTTTTCTCTTTCGTACCATTTGCCCACAACCTATCGCGATATCGCGACGTTTTTCCACTTCGGGCCCCTTTGCTCGATTTTGTCACGATTTCACGACGCTTTTTACACTTGTGCATTTTCGCTCAATGTCGTCACGATTTCGTGACCATTTTACATTTCATGCCTTCCACCCGCAATCTGTCATGATTTCATGATGTTTCTCGCTCGGCGCTACTTTGGCTGCAACTTGTCGCGATTTCATGATGTTTCGTTCATCCGTACTGCTTTAGCTGCAACCTGTCACGATTTCGTGACATTTTTCACTCGACGCTGCTTTGCTGCTTTCTGTCACGATTTCACGACCATTTTCGTGCTTCATGCCTCTTTGCTGATTCCTGTCACGATTTCGCGACGTTTTTCTGCTTTGCCCTGTTTGACTGGTTTGACCCATGATTTTGCGACATGTCACGATTTCGCTACGCCTTTCCATTTGCATTTTCTCTCTCCTCTTTCGGCCGCGACGGAGCAACATGTCGCGATTTCGCGACACCTTTTCATTTTCGACTACGACGGCTCAACATGTCGCGATTTCGTGACACTTTTCATTTTTTAGCAGCGATGGAGCGACATGTCACGATTTCGTGACACTTTCTATTTTTCGGCAGCGATGGCGCGACAGGTCGCGATTTCGTGACATGTCGCGATTTCGTGACACTTTCTATACTTGTGCATTTTTTTGCCCCTTTTCTTCATTTTTAGCATCTGGGTCACTGAGATTTTCTCTGAAAGCCTGCAAAAAAGGTGGGTCCCCAATTTTGGGGTGTGTTGTGGATCAGCCACAACACCTCCTAAAATTTTCGGGAACATTTTTAGTAACAAGTCATCATGTGATATATCATGACATGCTATCCTATACATGCGAAGATGCTCTATGGGATCTTCAGTTCCTTTATATATAGGCAAAATGGGCATGGGAAAATGTTTAGGGTATGGTTGTGCTACAACCATAGGATCAAGAGGTTGACTACATATCTCTCGATAATTGTATGAGGGATGGTAGGGATATATCTGGTCCATGCGAGAAGCTAACTGTTTCAACATGGCTTCCAGATTACTGGTTTGCCCACCATATTGGTTCGGTAGGGCATTAATATGAGATTTGTGAACTTATGATGGAGGGACATGAAGATTAGATTCTATATTGCTATTGTGTAAATTGTTGGTAGGAAGGGTGTCATGAAGAAGTTTTGAATTTGTATTATGTTGTATCCCAGATTGTTGAAAATTGGTGTTTGGCTTCATTTTAGGTTTTTGTTGATTTGAAGCATATCGAATAATAGTTTGGCAAAATAAAGCAGTGAATGAAGGTCTCTTTTGTGTGGGAATGATTTTAGACTCAATAACAGGTTCCTTAGGAGGTTGGGTAACCTATTGTTTTTGGATATTCTGAATTATAGTGGACATATCCATATTGGATGGTCCAGCTTTATCACTTTCTTGATAAATGAAAGATAAGGGATTAGTGTGTATGTCAAACATATGTTCCATGGATGCTTGAGTGTCATTAATTTGTCCCCTATCAATACAAACTGCCATATTAAGAGCACCAATATTATTATTGAAGAATTTCTAGAAATGATCTAAGTTATCAAAAGCAATAGTTCCATCTGGAGCCATTCTAGGGGATGAGGATCCTTCCTCTCTAACATTTTCTTGTTGTTCATTTTCCTCAGCCACGTCATCTTCTAGTTGTTCTAGAGTTTCTTCTTTTGGAATTGAATCCTCAGGAAGGGTATTTAATTTTTTATTTTTCTTGCCTAACCAATCTTCTTCTTCTTCTTCTTCTTCAATTTTTTTACCATTCCTAAGTTTAGTCATTATGCTTAAACTTAGATTTCAGCAATATATATATATATATATATATATATATATATATATATATATATATATATATATATATATATATATATATATATATATATATGCAACAAGCTTAAGAGGTATATATTTTAATTATATACCTACTATAATATTTAAAAATGTTTTGGGTTTTTTTTATGTTTTTTGGTTTTTCTTATTTTTTATAACAATATTATAAAGATAAAAAACAACATTCAAATGCAAGAAATAATAATAATGAAAGCAATGATCTATTTTTCTATAAAAAATTTATAAATATCATTAATGGGCTCAAGTTCTTTAGGAGTCATGAAATGTTCTTCTTCAAATTGAAATTTTTATTTTCAAAAATTTGACAAAAAGTGCTATAGTGATATTATCTGTTTCAGACTCTAGTTGGTAGAAATAAAGCTTGTGGCAATACTCTCGATATAACACAGCTCTAGGAACTCTATTCCATCTTTCTCTATCCGTAAGAACGACCTCTTGGTCTTCTACATGACCTAGGAATTGGTGTATAATGGTTGCATTCTCGAGGTATTCCTCGAAGGTGAACAATTTTAAAGACACAAGAGCTCTCCTATAAGCTAACCACCTATGGCAGGATCTCTGAAGTTCATGATAAAAAATGAGTTGATGAGGATCCAGGATTCTATATAGGACAAGCCTCTTGATTTGTTTAAGTTCTGTTGACCTAGATGAAATGACAACTAGTCTTCTATCAATTTCTTCCCACAAAAGTTGGTTTCTATCTGTTTCAGGCACACTAAGCACATAATTAATTTCTAAGGTTGCTAATTGGTTTTCAACATTTATAATAACTGCTAGTATTTTATTAGGAGCTACCATCTAAACATAATATGCAACTTAGTAATTTTCTAATGATTTTAAATGCATCTATTTTTTTTTGTTTTGTTTTCATTTTCAAAATGTTTTAGTTTCACGTCGGGTTCACCAAAATGTATCGTTCCAAAATTTTCACACCCTTGCCTTCAGGCTATAGGATCCACACCCAAAATGGGGATGTAAAAAGGATGGGACAATACCTTGGACTGAGAGGCCTTGCGAAGGTCCCGCCTCTCGGGGGAGGTGTATTAAGGTGATTTTTCAACGGATGGTGGGGTTCACCAGGAAACGTTTAGTGGAAGTTTCCATGCCTAGGTTGGGAATGTGTTTTATGTGTTCAATTTTATCTTTAAACATTCAAATCCTAGGTTTGGCCAAATGAATCTAAGTTATTCTATATGAAATGCAGATTTAAATACAAAAAACACAGAGAACAAACTAAGTGAAGAAATCCATACCTAGTTCCGGATGTCTGATGGAGGTTCTAATTTTTGAAGCAGTCCAGATCGTTTAGAATTTGACAAGATCATCTCCTATCTGATAGGATCATCTGAGATCTGACGAATTCGTCAGAAAAATTCTTCAGAGACCTACAAACAGAGAAATAGATACAAAATACCAAAATTGCAACTATTCTGATAAAGGAAAATGATATGAAACAATAATAAGGATGTTAATAAGATAATCTTAAATGGAAATGCAAATACATTACGATACTTTAATAGCTAATCATGATCTTATTATGCAATTAAACTACATGGGTGAACTCCAAGATGTAAGATAACAGGAAATAATAATAAAACTGACTAAATGCAGAATAAAATAACAGCAAAGTATAGAAAAATCACAAACTCTGGGCACTGATTTCCCCAATGCAGACTGTAGTCGAAATTGTCTTGGATTGATACAAAATAGTCTCTAATTGGACAAGATCGTGTGCGACGATCTGAGCTTGCTCCGGCTAAAGAATGATAAGGTTCCTGCAACAAAATTTGGAAAGTACAAATGTAGATGGTAATCCTGGGTATTCTAATGTGTGTAAAGGTCAAGTTATAGGAAATTTCAGCCAGGGGAAAGTCAAGGGGCGTCCTAAGGTTTAAATAGGCTTAGGAGGGAAGTTGGGAGGTTGGAGATCATCCTAATTTGGAAGATCTCCAACGAGGGAGGTCTTTAGCGACGTAGACACGCTTCTGCCCAACTTAGAGACGCCGTTGAAACAGAGGCTAATTATGAAAAATTATTTTTGGGACAAGATCATCTGGATGTCCTAGTCCAGACGAAATCGTCCAATCTGAGGCGATATCATCTGATCGGTGATGATATCATCAAACGGTAAAAACAAACTCTAAAAATGGCACGAGAAACGAGGAAATGGGTTAAACGGTGATTTTGGAGCGGTTTTGGGGTTGAATTTGAATTTGAATTATTACTAAGGTAATTTTAATTATTGCTAAGGTTTTACTGCGCCAATTTTAGGGTGCTACACTTATATTATATAGATATTTTCTTAAAAATAATTTCATATTTTGTTATAATATAATTTTTGTGAGACTTATATTATGTAGATGTCTTATAATATAATAGTAATAATAGTTTCATATTTATTTGTTTTAAAGTAAGAAACAAAAATTGTTGCAAGTTGGGAAGAGTAAATTGTACTCAAAATAATGGATGTGGCTTGTGTAGTAAAAGATCCAATTTTGATGATAGATGTATGGAATTCTCTCAATCTTATAATACCTTTCATGGTGCATGTTCATTTATTATTAAAAAAAAATTCTTGCATAGTGCATGTTAGGTTTGTATATGCATTCAAGAGTTGTGTTGTCCCCAGACAACACACCCCCATTTTACACTCCAAATAGGGATCTAATTTTCTTTCATGTTGGATTTAGTTTTATATTTTTTTGTGGAAATTTTAGGCTATAAAGATTACTGAGGTCATGTTTATAAAATTCTTATTTTTTTGATGTTTTTGGTGTTTTCAATTGGATATAGATATTGTAGAGTTTTGGGTTTTCAATTTTATGTTCATCCTAAAAAAAAATCTAGCTATTGAGTGTGTTTTGGGTCTTCTTTAGTCTTGGACTAGTTCCTTTGAAATTTCATAATTTTTAAGTTTTTTTTGGATGAAATGCATTTTTCCAATTGCCGAAACCTCAAAATCCCAAAACCTCAAAATAATGAAATTCTAAATCCAATTCAAAGACTATTTGAAACCTATATTAATTTATTAAATAATATTTTCCCATACAAACTAATTTTTTACCACTTTTTGGTAAATAATATTTCAGAGGCCATAAATTTTCATATAGAGCCCTAATTGAGCTAAAATCAGACGCATTGGATTTAGTGTTAAAGATGCACATATTTTTATGTAAAATCATTTGATTGAGCATGAATTTTATCTTCCATCATGTGAGGATCCAATAGCTACAAAAGTATTTAGATATCCCCATTCCACCTAGAGTGCAGGATTTAATGAACCAGAATTTTTAATGTCATTGTAATCTATGCAGACTTGAAAAATGGATTCAATTTAAAATTATTATTTCATGGAAATCCAAATTTGAAAATGGATGAAAATTTTCTTTCCTCAACTTATAAAATAAACTTTCGCTCATTTGCAAAATGTCCCAAAATAAATGAAAAAAACAAGGGATACTCTTAAGTAGCAACATTAGAATAAGTTTTTTTTTTTTTTTTGCTTTTTTTTTCTTCTGGAAGATCCTAGTTATTACTAAAAATTTATGGAAAATTAATTCATGAATATGTAAATGTATTTAAGATATTGGTGTAATTACAATCTATGCATGTTTATGGTGGCTGATTCTACTTTTGATAACTTTTATTCCTTGTAATTGTGTGCATACTGGCTACCTAGAGGTGTGTTCATGCTTGTATTTCTTATTGTATGTTGTATTAAATCAAGGATATTCAGGTTTTATTTCTTCTGACCCTATTATTTTTACATTTTTTTATCTTCTCTAGTATATTAGTGGTATATATTAGACGGTTACTTCTCTTAGTTAGTTGTAGTTGTTGTGTGTGTGTGTTGATGCTAGAAATTTTTGAGTTTTACTAAAGCTTGTGGGTAGTATTAAATTCAGATCTCATATATTGAATGTGCTACAAAAAAACCTAAAAAAAAACTTGTGGATCACCAACTTAGCCTCCATTGAGTAAACCCTACATGGTTGAGACCCAACCTACCTGAACCTTGGAGGAAATATGTTTCAATTTCAAGAGGGAATATTTTTTATGTGTTTTTTCCACCTATTTATGAGCATATAAAAATGTGGGTCAACAAGTTATCTTGATCTCTAAAATTACATTCAATTTTAATTAAGAAGACCTATCAAGTAGAAGATCTTGAAGATGAAGATGACACTATTGACCATTATATATGATGAATGTAACATCTTTTTGGATGAAAAATATTATGAGTATCATGTGGAAAGGTTATGCCATGCAATAATTATGATGGAAGAGTAAATGAATTGGAAACATTATTTTTGTATTATCTTGAGATTTGTTCAAAGAATGGAAGATGAATTAATGTTTTTTTTATTTATGTTAATTTCTCTAGAAATAAATTAGTGCAAATGGAAAAGTTACATCATTGAAGAGAATGATATAATTTAATTTACAATTATGGTTATGATTCTTGTATATATTGATTTCATGAAATGGCTAATTTTATTGTCAAGTTTGAAGAGGTATTTAAATTATTTAGTCTTCAACAATGTGTTATGTTGAATTTTAAAATAATTTATTATAACACACTATTTCTTTTGGAAAGATACTAATAAACGATGTTTACGACCCTTGGGTTGGAAGGAGATTATTTTGGGTATACAGTAGCACCATTCCTAGAGTCAAGTTGTACACAATCCTAGTGAGTTATGGATATATAATTCAACTAGATAATTATGAATGACAAACCCTAGTTATGGGATAAAATACAAGAGAATTCCCATGCATCCAAGACAGGTTGTTTTTCTTGTGGAGGTCCTCACTATGCAAAAAATTATCCTCAATAGGTAGGTCATAATGGGATATCGAAAGAGCAGCCACATCAAATTTATGCAGTAATAGGAAATTAGAACTTGGATGGCTAGGCAACTCCTATGCTTTTAAAAGGTAATTTTTTCAATAGAAATATAAATATGTTAATTTATTATGGAGCTTTAGATGGTTTTATTTCTACTAGTATTATTGGGGATATGCTGGTAAAATCTAATCTTTTGGTACAAGGGTGGAAATTTGAGTATTAGTATGGGAAAACCTACCTGATGAGTCAATGCTTTTCCAACACAAACATTTCCTTATCCAATGTGTCAATTATTTGGAACCTATATGTATCACCACTACATGCCTTTGATATCATTTTAGGGATGGATTAACTAAAAGCCCATGGTTCCCTCATCAATTTACAAGAAGGGTGGATGTACTATACTGATAAAGATAAGAAAAGATTAATGGTTCAAAGAAAAATGGGTCCTTTTAACCACATTTATTATCTGCTATGCAATGTAAGAAGGTAGTTAAAAGAACTGGAATGTTGTAAATGGTGAAAATAAATGGTAAAAAAGGGAGTAAGGGATATTTAGAATTATTTAAGAAACATCCAATTCTATATGAATTATGGACATGTTGTCGAAAGATCTTATAGGAATTCCACCTTCATTTGAATATGATTTCACTATTGAATTAATACATGAAGCTAAACCTATTACTAGGACACCTTATAGAATGATACCTATCGATTTGCAAGAGCTAAATATGTAACTCCAATATTTTTTGGAAAAAGGTTAAATTAAACCTAGTGTGTTACCTTGGGGTGCTCTAGTGTTGTTTGTGAAGATGCTAAATAAGATGATCATCAAAAATAGGTATTCCTTACCAAAAATTGATGATATTTTTTATCAATTAAAATATACCATTATTTTCATGAAGTACCACAAATTGAACATTTGTGAAGAAGATACTCACAAAATAGCTTTTAGAACAAGATATGGACAATATGAATTCAAGTTATACTATTTGTATTAACAAATACACCAACCCTTTATGAACCTAATGAATACTATGTTTAGAAAATACATGGACCATTTTATATTTCTAGATGATATCTTAAAATACTATCGTAACAAAAAAGAGCATGACCAATATTTGAAATTGGTTTTAGAGGTGTTGAGGAAGGATCATAATTGAAATTGGTTTTAGAGGTGTTGAGGAAGGATCAAATTTATGGAAAGTTGTCAAAATATGAATTTTATGTTTCACAAGTACAATATTTGGGGTATAATATATCTGTAGAATGAATTGATGTTGATCCAAAGAAAATCAAAGCCATACTAAGTTGGCATGCACCTACCAATGTGTCTAAAGTTCAAATATTCATGGGAATAATTGTTATTATGGGATATGTGTCAAGTATTTCTCAATAATTGCATATCCTATTACCATTATGCAGAGAAAAGAAAAAGAGTTCAAATGGACATAAAAGTGTGAGGACTCCTTTCAAAATCTAAAGAATAATCTTACTATAGCATCATTTATCAAAATACCTGATCCTTTGAAGAATTTTATAGTATGTATATATGCTTCTCTAAAATGATTGGGAGGATTTTTATCCAAAAATGAAGTTACAATAGCCTATGAATCTAGAAAATTTAAGAAGCATAAGCATAACTATGCTACACGACCTAGAGTTAGCAATAGTTGCCCATGCTCTTAAAGTATGGAGGCATAATTTATTGGGAAATCATTTCAAGCTATAGATATATCACTAGCCTAAGGTATATCTTTACCCAACCAATGTTGAATACAAGGCAAAGAAGGTAGATAGAGTTCCTAGCTAAGTATAACTTTGATATAGATTATATCAAAGGAAAAGAAAAAATGGTTACTAATTCCTTGAGTAGGAGGAGACATATAGCAGCATTAACCTAGAGTCATGTTGAATTGATTAGGAAATCTAATGAAATCCAATTACAAGACCAATATTGCATTGAAATCTAAGCTAGAATTGAGGCAAATCCTAAGTAAAATGGGGATATTAACATTAAATATGGGATTTTAATTCTTTAAATATAGGGTTGTTAAACAAAATATGGGTGATTTAAGTAGAATAATTATGTGGTAGGTACATTGTCCTCCATATTTGGCTCATCCAAGAGGTGCAAATATGAGAGAGAATATGAACAAGACCTTCTATTGGCCTGGAATGATTTGATATGTTAATGATTTCATTACTAGATATTTGAAATATCATAAAGTAAAGGTGGAACATTGGCATCCAATAGGAAATCTATACCCATATGATATACCTACTTAGAAGTAGTAAGTCATATCCATGGATTTTATTGGGGGTTTTACCTAAAACAAGGTACCAACATGATGCAATCCTTGTGGTGGTGGACAAGTTGATGAAGGTTATATTTTATATTGAGGACCATCAAATATGATGCACAATTTGTGGCAAATAAATTTTACAAGAAAATAATATAATTACATGGTTTTCATAAGGTAATCATATCAGATAGAGATTTAATATTTACATAAAAATTTTGGCAAGCTCTTCATCATACTTTGGGCACTAAATTGAATATTAGCTTAGCTTACCATATAAAAATAAATGGAAAAACAAAGAGGTTTTTGAAAGTCCTTGAAGATATGCTCTGCATGTATTGCATGTATTAAAAGTTTAAAAGGGAATATTGTTTGCATATGGTAAGTTTTACATATAATTGTAGATACCATGCATCATTGGGAAAGGCTCCATTTGAGGTATTGTATGCAATAAGGTGCAAAAAACCTCTATCTTGGGATAATATAAATGCTTCAGTGGTGATCGGGTCAAATACTATTATGGATATGGAGGATAAACTCATAATGATTTAGCACAATCTCAGGGAAGCAATCAATCATCAAAAGATTTATGTTGATTTGAAAAGATCACCAAGAGAATTCTTTATGGGAGATACAATCTTCTTAAGGGTGAGACCCAACAAAAGTGTCACCATGTCAAATAATTTGGATCCTAATTTTTTTGATCCTTTTGAAATCATTGATAATATTAGTCCAGTAGCTTATAGGCTTGTTTTACCACCCAACCTATCAAAAATCAATGATAATTTCCATATATCCCTACATAGGAAATATGTTGCAGATCCTTCTCTTATTTGAAATGTGTTAAAATTGTATATGGAAGATCCCATGGCTATTGAGGTGAGACCCATCAATATTCGAGGGTTTCAATATAAAAAATTGTTAAAGCATACCCTCGATTAGTGTAAGGTCTAGTGAGACCATTTTTTGAGAAATTGTACTACTTAGAAAGATGCTAATGAATTGAGAAAAAAAATCCCATTTTTTTTGAATAAAAAACTATTTTGTTTTTATAAAACATTAGTAATTGTTTTGTCCTAGGGGGATTATGTAATGGACCATATTGAAAGAAATTCCCCTTGTTTTCTTATTGATGTATTGATATATTGAAATTTAATGCATGATCCTAGTTTATTTTATCAAGATGAGTTGATAGTTGTAGCTTATGCTTTTTAAAGTTGAATTATGCTATTTTTAGAATATGGTATTGTTGATGAATTTTGTGGTTGAAGGAATAGGTACTCTCATGGGTGGACTGGTATGGTACTACCCACCAAAGTTGATATAAAATGGAAATACAAGGGTAAAACAATGATTTTTGTGCTTATTGTTTATTTGTATCTTAGAATTGTAATTTATCATTAGGATGCATTTATGCATTTGTTCTAAAGTATGGAAACTATTTTATTTTAAAGTAATGTATTAATGATAATGTTAGTATTTAAAATATTAAATATCAATGTTAATGGTTAATATTAAAATTGGTACTAATTAAATTAATTCTATGAAGTTAGTAATTAATTTAATTATTATTATCCTAATGTTAGTAACTAAAACTAGAATTAGAAAGCAATGATATTATTAATGAGGTGAGAGAATGATTTATCAACTTTGGTAAGTTAAACTTAAATGGGGGCTTACTTTATAAACACTAAAATAAATTCATAAAATTCAAAACAAAATTTAATTGTAAATGTTAATTTTTTTCCATGGTGAGTTGGAATGTTATGGTGAGAAGGATTGGATAGCAAACATGCATTGTATCCATGCAATGTCACTCTCAATATTTGATTTTCTTTGTTCATCCAAGGATTATATGTATTTCGGCTACCAATTTTTTGGAATCATTAGCTTGTGGGAAGAAAAATTTGGCATAGTGAAAGGTTGGATAAGGAGGAAGAGATACTTGGAAGGTATGCTTATTTTATAAATTTTTGGCTTATCTTTAAGAAAATAGCCCATCTAAATGTTGACATTATTAATAAAAATATTGGATTGCTTACTTTGTTCCTTATTGTTTCTTTTCAATTGTTCTTTCTTCCTTTTTCTATGATCTGGTCTTTAGGTTGCATCATGGATATGGTTAGGACCCAACATTTTATTTTAAAAGAAAAAAGATTTTATGGCATTTAGATACTTTTATTAATCATCTTAGATTTCCTAGTATTTTAGTTCACACAAAGGGAGTAGGATGTTTACAATTTTTTACTCCAAACTCTATTTGTGTTTTAATATGGATTTAAAATCAAGTTTTATTGTTTGATTACCAAAATTCCCACTAGTGAACTGCCAAAGAAATTATTTTTTATTTGTGTTCTCTAAAATTTGTATAAGCAAGTTCTATTTCATTGTCTCCTCGAACTATATAAAAGAAGTATTTAAATATGGATCCAAAAAATAGGTGCAAGGAGGACGAGATGTGAATTCGTGTGTCTCATATTCTTTTATTTAAAAGAACATAATGTTTGAGATTACAATTATTATAGTTGAACCTGCTTTTACTCGATTTATTTATAATTCTATGAAACACGGTTACATAATGTTTGGGATTGTAATTGTTGTAGTTGAACCTACTTTTATTTATTTGATAATGCTATGAAAGTGGGTTACGTAATATTTGAGATTGTAATTTTTGTAGTTGAACCTACTTTTATTTGATTTTTTTATAAATTGTGAAATGGGGTTACGTAATGTTTGAGCTTGTAATTATTGTAGTTGAACTCGATTTTATTTTATTTCTTTATAATTTTGTGAAAGGAGGATTATGTAATATTTGAATTGTTAATTGTTTTATTTAAACCTACTTTTATTTATTTTTTATAATTCTATGAAAGGGGGTTATGTAATGTTTGAGCTTGAAATTACAGTATTTGAACCCGTTTATATTTATTTTATTTCCTTATAATAATTTAAAAGCGCACAGGGGGGTTACTTTAGAATCAAGGCAAGAGGCTTCCATAGTCCCTACTACCTAGGAACACTGTATTTTTCTCACAAATGACAATACCTTCCTAAACTTGTAGCTTGTAAAGATCATTTTTATTGACAAAACCTCCATGCTTTAGAGGCCACAAAATAATTAGGTTAAGATTTCTCTAGATAATTAGGTTGATAATGTTTTTCCAAACCTTTCCATGTTCTATAAGTCTTTGATAATTTCTTTTTATTAATGTGGATTAATATATTAAATAATAGTCTATGTTTAAGAAGTCATCATGGGTGCATCAACCTTGTTTTTTGACTTAGTGGTAATGTCCTACCTTTAGCCTATAGGTCCAAAGTTTTGTGGAGCTAGAGAATGCCTTGGAACCTAGGGCATAGTAAGGATTTTATTTTTGCCTTGTTTTTATCAAGCCATATATAGCTTGTAACTGTATAAAGACTTTATTTATGTTGGGAAATTGATTGGATAAAAATATTGTACTAATATTCATATATTAGTTAAAGTGTATTATATATTCATTCGTTGAAATTATTTCAAAAGAAATATGGAGACCTTTTAGATTACTTAAAATCAATCTATTAATATGATAATTAAGAACTCTATTTTTGGGTTGATAATGGGTAACCAATACCTTGTTATAATATAAGTGTGATAAAACTTATATTATGTGAATGCTTTATACAAAATATATATAATTCCATATTTTTATTAAAATATGTGTTAAACAAATTATATTATGTAGAGACTTTATTAAAAATAATTCCATTTTTGGTATAAAATAAGTGTTGTGAGACTTATATTATGTAGATGACTTACAAAATAATAATAATATCAGTTTCACATTTTTTTAAAGGAAGAAACTAGTATTGTTGTAAGTTGGGAATAGTAAATTGTACTCAAAATAATGGTTGTGGTTTGTGTAGTAATATATCAACTTATGAGTGCGAGAAGTATGGGATTATATCAAGTTTACAATACCTTGCATGTTCATGCATTATTATATATTTTTCTTGCATAATGCATGTTAGATTTGTATATACATTTAAGAAATATCCTAATCCCTAAACTTAAATTCATTTTCGATGAAGACCTATCAAGTATATGACCTTGAAGATGAAAATGGCACTATTGACCATTATATATGATGAATGTAAAATTATTGTTTTATAAAGAAATGTTATGAGTATCATGTTTTGAAAGGTTATGACATGCAATAATTATTATGAAAGAGTACATGACTTGTAAACATTCTTGTTATATTATCTTGATATTTGTTCAAAGAATGAAAGATGAATTTATATATATATATATATATATATATATATATATATATTATGTTGAGTTATTTGGAAATAAAATAATGCAAATGGAAAAGTTGCATAATTGAAGAGAATAATATGATTTAATTCATGGTTATTATTATGATTCTTATAAATATTGATTTCATGAAAGGTCTAATTTTAATGTCATGTTTGAAGAGGCATTTAAATTCTCTAGTCTTCAATAATGTGTTATGTTGAATTTAAAAATGATTTAATATAGCACTCTATTTATTTTGGAATGATAGTAATAAATTATGTTTAGGACCCTAGGGTTGGAAGGGGGATTATTTTAGGTATATAGTAGCACCATTCTTAGAATCAATTTGTAGCAAAACCTAGTGAATCATGGGTAGACAATTCAACTAGGTAATCATGAATGGCAAACCCTCATGGTGAGGTGAGGTGGACTAGAATGGGATAATCCACTCGATAATTTATAGGGTAGTATATTGGTGGCATCGAATGGGTAGGCAATTGTATGACCATGATCTCTATTAGGTGAGTAGTAATGATCTTAGTTAATTCATGGAGAGGTGAAACTAACTAATCTCTAATGCATCATACCATTAAAATTCTATGTAGGATCAAGTAATAGGCATCACCTTTAAATGTTATAGGCCTTAAAAGGTAATCCCTAAAATCATGGTCAAGTTGTATTATATAGGTGACTATATGGGAAATATAGAGATCACTAATGGCATATTTTCTAATGGTGATGATATTATAAAAGTGAACCCCACAAAATTATGGGATTTTGGCTACTTATATCCACCCAAGTATCGTCTACAGTGATAATGAACTCAAAAGTCGTTATGACTTAATACTGATGAAAATAATGGGTCTTCTTTGTGAATTAGTCATTGTGGGAAAAATTTGATTGATTTTGTGGGTCATTACACCTTCCTTCTTATTTTTATAGGCATCGGGCTATCTATTCATTTTTATCGAATATTTTCATGTCATATGTTGACATCAACATTCAAAATCATCTTATACTCCTTTGATCCCTCAGCTTGGTCAAGTACTTTGTTGGGCATTAGATGCAATCCATCAATTAGGATTTTTTCTCTATTATTTTTTTGGGTCACGTTTTCATACTGCACTTGTTGATGTAAGTACTCAAAGTCATCAAAAATTAAGGATTATAATACCTAGAATGTTCTACTATTGTGCTAGATGTTGGACTCTCATACTTAGTCAATTCTTGCTTCAAGGATCTGGATGCTTTTGATGTTAAGCGAGATTATTTATTCTCACCTACTAACATAAAAATCATTATCTGCATATGAGTGTTGTATTTCTTTACCTTTTATCTCAATGTTGGATGCTAGAATTTCATAGTCATTTCTACAAACATGCAACACTCAAAACCACATGATGAGCTTCCTTATCCAAAGTTTTGGTTTAGGATTTCTTGATTTAAGTCACTTGGTATCAGATATTTCCATGCTAGTTGTTGACATCACCATCGTAAATTTTTTGGTAATGTTTCTATACAAGCATTGTCTTTCTTTGGTCCAATCATTGTTCTATGTATTCGATGACCTCCCTTAGAAAAGGTGCAAGGTATTTTATTGATAAATTTCATCTCCCTATATGGATATGGATGTGGGTAGAGAATTTTACACATAGATAGACTGTAGATTGCTATGTTATTTTAGGTAATCCTACCACCATTTGATATTTAATAATTTCATTTAAAGAATATGCACTTATATGCCATATAATTTTATACCAAAGATATATTGTCTAATGTTCTTACTAATAGAAAAATATTTGATAAAGTATAAAGAGGAAATAAACCATTTATGAAAGATCCAGTGGCTATGGATTTTGCTTGTTTAGTAATGAATCATTTCTTTTTGTTTTTGATATTTTTTTAATTCAACCACTAGATTTTAATCTATCATCTGAGACACTGACAACAAATTAGTATCTATAATTGGTACATATAACACATTTATAATCATACATTATCCATAAGATAAGTTGATTAATATATTTCCTATGCCTTTGACTTCATATATCTTATTATATGTTATAACAACTAGTTTCTCATATTTTTCTTTAAAAGTATTAAAACATTCTTTATTTTGAGTCATATGTTTACTTTCCCCCTAATCAATGTACCACTAGTTTCTCATTGGATTTAAGGCATATACTTCTTTAACATTATCATGTTTTCCTTTGTTTATTGACGCCCCTTATTTTTTATTTCTTCCTTTAATTTTTCAATATTCCAATTTCAAATCAATTTTGATTCTTTCAATATTTTCTTATATCTCCCTAATTTAATTTACTTCCTCCAAATTTAATATGTTTCCTCCATTATTTAATGAATTAATTCACTCGATTTTTCACCTTATAGATACATTCATTCCTTTATTTCAATTAAACAAACCTTATATCTCTCAAATTATTAATCTCAAATTAAATTAAATTAGACATTGATGTTTTTCTTTCTTAGTTATGGTTTTTGATGTTGTAAATTAGACATTGATTTTGTAAATTATAGAAGCACAAGGTATGCCTTGTAACTAAGGGATTTTATCAAAATAAAGGATCAACTACTCAATGACCTTTGGCCTAGTTGCAAGGGTGGACTCCATTCGTATAATTATTTCTACAATTGCCTCCTATGGATGGAAGACACATTATATGGATGTGAAGAGTGGATTTCTTTATGTTGAGCTTTAAGAGGATATCTATATGAGATAGTACATAGGTTTTGAGCATTATTGGCCTACTCCTTTAGTTGATATTTGAACATGTTCTTGTATGGGCTTAAGCATGATCTTTGTGATTTCACTACCTTTTGGGATTCATGTTGACTAATCATATTTCAATATCACTATTTATTAGCCCACTTTTACCTTAGATATTTAACAAAGTTTCAATATGAAGGATTATAAATATGCTTTGATTCCTTTTGCTTCTAATTTGAAGCTACAAATATATTACTCTCCACCTTTGGTGAATGTTACTTTATGTTGGTTGATTGTTAGGAACCTCCTCTATCTTACCCATACTCCATTGAATATTTGCATTTATTATTAGTTGTTGTTATAGGTACATTTAGACAACCCACTAGAGTCATTAGACATAACCAATTGAATTCTTATGTATATTTTTTTATACTATTAAGGAAATAGAGTTTTGAAAGGAATCCCACAACCTTTTATAAAAACTCCTAAATGGAGAAAAAACTGACCACAAATTAATAAAATATCTCCAAAAGGAGACTAACAACTGACCACCCCAAATGAGATAAAAGGCCAATAGCACAACCCAAGAGAATTACATCAATTACATCCAAGTTACCGACAAATAGAATAAAACTAAGAGGAGGTGGAAAAATTGACAATGCAAAAATTAAAAACCTGCACAAGCCTCTCCTCCATAAAAAAGGTAAATGAAATAAATTTCAAATTTTAAAAATCCCGCTCGCCCCACCAAGAAATAGGTGGACCCCAACAACGAAAGCATCGAAAGAACCACTTAAAAAATAGGAAAAATGGGCCTCACATCCACCTGAAGAGTACCAAAGGTAATTAAAGCAATTAAAAGCCATATATGGATATCAAGAAATATCCCACCAAAAAGATTCAAAATTGAAAATAGTTTTGAGACCAAAAATTACCCATTGAATACCAAAACTTGGGAATGAATCTAGACCCTACAACACTAGAGACCAAGATCTCAGATCACTACCCACCACAACTCAAACACCCTAACAAAATCCCTACAAAAGAAGCCAAGCAGAGAAACTAGGTCCCCTGCATCTCCTCTCCAAATAACAAACTCTCAAAATAAAATACGTAGGAGCTAAATCATTTCTATAACAATAAATAGGTAAGACCCAACCAATAGTGACCATCCCAACTGGGAGACCACAAAAAAAAATGAAAATCCAAAGACCAAGGCATAGAAGAAAGACCCCAAACATGGACCCTTGCAATAAAGTAACACCTCTACATGACAAAAACAAACAATAGCTTCAAAAGGAGCCAAATATATACCATCACAACCAAATCCTCAAACCCTAAGGGAAAAATAGTTATAGTTAGAAAGGATATAAACAAAACAAGAACCCCACAACAGATCTGAAAGACAAGCTACAAGGAAAAGAAGGACCCACCCTTGCAACAACAATACCCAGTCCAACTAGGAAATAACAAAGCCAAAAATTCCATGAATCTAGAGAAAAGAACTCTATGGCCAAAATCACCAACCACCACCAGAGCTACAAAACCCTAATCTAGCACCAACTAGGGAAAACAGTCAAAGCTACTACAACAAGAACACCCCACATTCACCCCCACATGTTTGGCTCAAACTTTGGTTCGATCCCTTTCCCATGGGGACCCTGATCATATATTCAGTGGCATATTAAAACCCAAAAGAAAAGTAGAGCCAATTGACCAAGATCCCTGGAAAGCAACCAAACCAAAAAAATTGATGCTCACCAAGCCAAGCAGGTCTAGAACCAAACAAGGGACCACCAACTAGAACCATTTGTGCAGCTACCAAAGCCCCAAATCAAGCCCACAGGTTGAGCTGACATGTAGCTCAATCCACATGGTGGCCGTCAAGGAGCTAGATTTTCAATATATTATCGCACCCACAAGATATTCAGAGAGAACTAGCAAGGCCCCTCATCTAGCAAAAAATACTATAAACCGCCACCATAACAGAGTAGATTTACCATGAAGAGTAGCCAGATGGAAAACCATGAAGTATAGGGACCTCTCGCCTAGAGGGAAAGTATAGGGGCCTCTCGCTCAGATGGAAAATCATGGAGTAGGAGCGAGAGGCCCAAATCCTTAGGTATATTAGAGGTACATACCAAATGGGTATTTATTATTTACTGAAAGTACCTTTGATTTTAATAATAATTTTAGATGTATATTGGGTAGGTAGTTTAGATCAATAATGCTCTATTATAGGGTTTGTCTTCAATATTATCTCCATCTTATCTCTTAGTATTGTAGATGATAGTCTACTATATATTTGTCTTCTATAGATGCTAAATACCATGCTCCAATGAGACTACCAAGTGGTTCTTATAGATGCTCATTATTTTAGAACAAGTAGGTATACAATAGTAGTAATGGAGCATATAAAATACACATCAATGAATGCTTGGTTGGAATCCATATGTAGATGGTTTTAATAAATGTAAAAAAATATTTAAACAATAAAAAATTTTAAATAGCTTGAATCCACTATAAAATTTCAAAATTTTAAGATGAATTTAACACTTGCCACTTTCCCAAAGTTGAGCCCGTGCTTAAGCAATTATTTTTTTATCCATTACAAACCATTCAAATATATATAATCTAAGGTTGAGATGCATGATTTTTTTTATTTTTAGATACTAAGTATGAATATGGTGAATTCTAGTTTTTTTCCTCATTGATTATACTATTAAGTAGTAACCAAGAATATTTGTTCATTCATAAATAAGTTCCATGTAATGGCTTGTCTACAAGGGGATTCTTTTAATTAGTGAAACACGTGTTGAATATTGAAAAGTATTATTGTGATACGTTGAAAAGGAAAATCCAATAATAAATATGTCATAATATAATTTGTAAAAAATAATGATACAATTTATAATTTCAATTTTTAATTAATTATACATTGTACAATTTTGAGTAATCAAAATACCCACATCTATGTGATAGTCATAGTCATATAGAAGTATTATACAATATTACGATGAAATCACTACAAGTAATGTCATTGTGGTATACTATCATGATAATTGCCAACTTTTGGGAACTATATGTTGGAGGCTCATAACAACAAGCTTTGATTCACCAATGTGTGATGTAATAATCACATAATGTATTCCCCACCTTAGTGCATTTTAGCACATGTCCATTATTGAAAGGTATAAGAACAAAAAATCAATGTATTATTTTTTAGAACAATGGATACACCTAAATAAATAATATTGTGGTTTTACAATCCTTCAAGAGGAATTTACATTTAATACAATTTAGTGTGTGCAATATATTTTGGGCTATTTACATGAAATAATTTTGCATAAATCCAGTAGGGAAAAGGCATGTGATATTAAAATTTGGATTAAATATAAAGTAACTTTCTCAGTTTGGAATATGTAACTTGTCTTTTATTGATACCAAATAAATTAAAAGGTGATATATTTATATTGACACGTCAATATTCGAAGAATTAATAAGAAATAAAATATAAATTTATTAAATTAATTTCATATAGATTTTATCCTTTGAATGGATTCAAATATTTCTTTAAAAATATAAATAAATTTAACAACAAACATACCCAAAGCCAAAGAGTCTCAAAATCCTAACTCATGTACCATGAAATTCTTCAAAATCTATTAATAATAAAATTAATCGATCATAACTATATGATAACCCTCCTACTACAAAGTATTCTATGTTGCATGGATGAATTATTAATAACATAAAAAAATGTTATGTCTATTAGAATTTTTTATATTTATTCTCCTACTTATTGAATGTCTAGAGCTTGTAAATTTTTGAGGGTTTGGTTTCACTCTGTCCATAAACAAGAAGTAGGTTTTGCTCATGAATTCTTCTTTTAGATAATAAGTTGAAATTATTGAGATGTCCCTTTCTCAATTCATGTTGCCATCTAGTATATTTATAGAGGTATGAATTTCGATGATGACCCTATAACTAAGGACTTTGGTATAGTGCTCCACTTTTTCTAGGAACACTATTCATTTTGAGCATGTGATGCATAGTATTGGAAGAATTTTTGGGCTTCATTTTTTTAACCTTCTCTTATATAGGTTTTGAATCAATGCTTTATTAAGCTAAATAATTCACTAAATTAATATAGCAATTAATATTCAATTTATATTCTACCATCATTCTAGAATGTCCTATTATCATATTGAATTATGTTCCACCATTATCTCTCAAAATGTTCAATTGTCATTATAGCATCTTGTATGACTTTGACCTCATTGTCAAATATTGACTTGTGCTCTAAATTTATGTATTAAATTGGGAGGAAGTCCCATTCATATGGTCTTCCTTTATACCTTTTATACCATAAAAACTGTATGAACTACAAACTCTATGTTGTCTTATCCTTAATTGATTATTATTTTAAAAATAAACGTTTACTAACAATTGTCAACCTAATTTTAATTTACCTATCAATTATTCTATTTTACTTTTTATTATTATTTCTGAATAGGGATACAATAAAATAATATTTGTTTTTCAAATATATTTTAAAAAATTATAACATTGTCTTATCAATGTATACACTCCAATCAATGTAAATGTTTTTTGTTAAATTTAAAATAATAAAAAAATTATAATACACCTTAATCACCATGATGTTCTGTTAAAAATACATGATCTTAATTAATTTTCTTCAATATGATAGCCTAGTATAGGTTAATAATACAGGAAATTTTGAGAGATATACAACATAAAAATATTACTTTTAGAAGGGAAAAGGTGATGGCAATTGATATCATTTATTAGTGGACCCTACCCCTTAACTCCAGCCAAACTATAATGATTTACAAGCATTGAGGTGCCAACCTACATTACCTTAGGCCCATGTCCTCCTTAATTTCATTTTAGATTTGCATTAGTTATAAGCAATGGTGGAGAAAAAAAATATCATATAAATGAATAGAAGAGATAAGATGGAAGGTTTTGTTTTCTTAAAATTATTATAAAATGTCACTCTTGATTAAAAATACAATATAAACATAGGGAATTAGAAGTCATGGGAACTAAGCCATGAAATAATAATGAAATATATTTTTCTTTAAGGGATGATACAATTTGATTTAGGGAATTGGGATTCTTGAGAACTCATCCATAATTATGGCAACACTAATGACCATGTGTCAAAATTGAAGGACTTTTAAAAAAAAAAGGTATTTTTATAACACCCTACATGAGCGAAGTGTTATTATAGATTTTAGTTTCTAGTGAGGCTAAGGTAACTAATGAAGGGTAAAGAACCTATTACTTATATGGACTAGTTTTTATGTCCATTGATACTTGATCTTGATCCTTCTTTATGAAAATGATATGTATGAAACACTCAAGATTAGCTTGATAACCTTTTCCAAATATTAAAGTTGATATTTCAAAAAATTTCATAGAAAATATGAGTGTGGGATTGAATTTATAATATGATTACATTAAATCCTTGGTCCATACATTGCCATAATTTTGACCACTAGCTCTAGATTTCTCCATGAATTTACAAGAAGGTTTTTTTTGTATAGAACCTTGGATCATGCTATAAAATTTTTCTTTCTCTACTATTTTTACCAAACCTGTTGGGCTAATTAACAATGGATTATTAAAAATAAGTCTAACTAGGTCATGAAACCAAGATCTTATACCAATTAAATTATCAAGGGTAACATTGTCCTATATCTTGAATTATTAGGATAGTTTTCCTTATAAGTTTAAGGATTATGTTCAAGCCTTTATGGGAATAGAGGTATTGTGAGTGAGTGGTGGGTGTTTGATCTATACATGATTTATCTTGGCTTGTTATAAACAAAACATATGGCAACCCATCAAAAAATATTATTCAAGAGATCATAAAGAACATGAAGGTGGGATTGGATTCATCATATGGTAACACTTAACCCTAGCTTCAAGAGTTACCATAATCTCAAATATTACCTCCACATGTTCATATAGCTCGAGAAGGTGTTTATTTCAAGGTGTGATTGGATTCGTAATATGGTATACTATTTCAATATTTTATTTTTAAGTTTTTACATTAAATGACATTTATATGTTAATTTTTTTAATAAGTTATGTGTAGTTTGTATTAGATTCCACTCCTATCAAAATGTTAAAAATATTATATTTATTTTTAGTTCAATTAAACCATATCCAACTTACCTTTTTTATCAATAAGTAATAAATAATTAAATAATTTGATGTTTTTCAATCCTTCACACATAAGGAACATGAGAAAGGTTCTTTACAAAATATTTGTTATAATAATATTGCTTTGAACTACAAACCAAAGGAATATTTAGGCCTTAGGTTGGGCCTCCATTGACCAAATATTTATTCAAGGAAAATTATTGGCGGTAGGAAATTATGATTGGTCTAATTTATCATATCACAACTTGATCAAGATTTTGATAGACTCTAAACCAACCCATCCTTTGGGATAGAAATATGTAAATAAAACACTTTAAATACATTTTAAAGCTATATTCTATTTTTTTTGTTTTTCTCCTTTAACTAGGTTACAAATATATATTCATTATCTAGAGTTGTTGATCACATTAAAATAATTGTTGACATTTAGAACTTAACAAGCCAGACATGCTCAATCCAATGGTTGTCATTTTAGATTAGAAATAATATGATAAGGGTTCAACAAAGCTTTGGATACAAATTTTATAAAATCCACTTCATTACATGACCATATAATATATTTCTTAATTAATTATAAACTATTTGACATAAAATTCCATGTTGTTGATCCTCTAGTTAGGGTTTGTGTCCTACATAATTTCATTTTATCAAGAGAACCTTTATAATTTTGAAGTGGATTTTTTTTCGCAACTCTTTCTATGATCTTTGAATAATATCTAGCCAAGTTTTTACCCTAATGCTAAAATCATAATTTATTAATTCTACAAGCTTACCCCTCCATTGTTCTTCTCTTTACACCTTATCCCACTTGAAAAAAATAAAAACCTAAATTTTACCCCAAAATATTTTTCAAAGATGATCTGTTTGAATTTTAACAAACTCATATGCTAATACCTTCTAATAATCATAAAAGCGATATCATATATAGAGTTATGGATTATAATATAGTACTAATGAGTTGTACTCTTCTATTCATGGTTAAAAATTTACCATTCCAATATGCCAACCAATATTTTAATCAATTTCAAATTGAATCTCAAAGCTCGTTCATATTTCATTTCTTAAAAAACTTGATTCCCAAATAGATGATATTCAAATAAATTTTTTTGGTTTAATAATTTATATACCACTTCTATGGGACAAATCCCATAAAAATACCAATATATTAAATTTTTTTGTTAGCTCAATTATCTTGCATGAATTCTTATCATAGATACTTTTTAATTATTCATCTAGAAAATATATGTTTCAAATTTCTCAAAGTGCTATATTTCTACATTCAACTCATTCACATCAATTTCATTCGAAGATAATATCTTGCTTGATGAGTTGAATTCTATAGTTTAAATTTTACCAAGTTGAAGATCAACAACATGATTAGCTAATTTATCTCCTATTTAATTCTCCCTCAATTGAAATATATTTCCATCATTTTTTAATGGCAATTTTAATCCTTGTAAGAATTTTCCTAGCCTTTGTATAGTTGTTAGTTGAAATTACATATGATTTTAAGTGAGGAGAATTATTCCTTCATTATCCCAAAAATATCATCTTCATGGGCTTTCCTGGAATTTCCTTTAGAAGAATCATGCATATTTATTTTGATAAACCCAACTTCTAAACATTTCTATTTTACCCTTGATCAAAGTAGATCCTTTGTTTTCATGACATTATGAGATATGATTTCAAATCATATAACCAATTTATTACTACCTTTTTTTAAAACTTTTGAGACTTACCAATATGAGCACCACATGTCTAAATATTCTACAAGAGAGTCAATAATATTGATTTCATAGTTCAACATGATTTTGAATTTAAAAAAAAAAAAATAGTATTCCTTTCAAGCCATAAATTCTAACAAATAATGGAAAGACCAATCCTCCACTGTATACATAATGCTTTAAATTAAAAAAAAATCAAAACTACATCAACTCTTTCAACTTTGATGGAGCTACGCAATATATTTTTATATATTTTAAAAAGTAACTCCAAATAATGTGAGGAAAGGAAAAATGAACAAGTAAAAAGTTTGGTGTCTCAAAATCCTTCTTATAAAAGGCACATTTGAAAGGTTCATGATATACTCTTCTTTGTAGACTCTATTAGAATTTCCAAGAATAGATCTACAAATAATTACAAGAGTTTGAAGAAATAAAACAGAACTGATTGATTTATTCTAAGGATCAACTTTGTATAAATAGTAAAGTTGATCATTAAGATCTGTTGGATTATAACAACTCATCAAACCTAATGAAGACACCACTGAGAGTTCTCCTGATACATGGAGAAGTGGAAACTCAAGTGTGTCTATCCTAGTAGAACTTAAGAGAATATTCACTTATTCTAACACCCCCCTTAAGTGATACTAGGGAAGATTTTTTATAAATAAGTCTCGACAACAAGGCCTGATGAGGTACTCATGTATAATGACTTCTTTTTGAAGAGATGGTAAAAACCCTATGGGAAAAACCATCAATCAAAAGGAAGTAAGGAAGAGGCTTGTATTCGGATGGTAGATGTTGTCCTCTTAATACAAAAAAAATAATGAGTCCTGATAATATGTCCTGATGAGGTACTCATTTACAATTAATATAGATGGTGAAAAAATCCATTGGGAAAAATCAACTATCACAACTTCTTTTTAAAGAGATGGTAAAAATCCTATGGGAAAAACAATCAATCAAAAAGGAAGTAAGCAAGAGGCTTGTCTTCGGATGGTGAAGATTGTCCTATTAATACAAAAAGAATGATGAGTCTCAGAAAAATGGCCCGATGAGGTACTCATTTACAATATATAGATGGTGAAAAAACCACTTGGGAAAAAACTATTTTTCAAATAAAAAAATATCCAAGATAGAGGTATGTCATCGGATGGTGAAAATTGTCCTCATAATCTACATGCTATTGGAGAGATGATAAAAAAAACCACAAGGGAAAAAACCATTCTCCAAACAATATAATGAGAGGTGGAAGACCTCTTTGTCAATGCATTTGTATTACTAAGATAGGCCACTTTTGGGAAGCATCGAGAGCAAGAACCAGTCTTACAGAATCTATTTTAGTAATTTGAGCAAAGATTTCAATATAATCAATTCCTTCAATTTGAGATAAACCTTTGGCTAATAGGCGAGCTTTGTGTTTGTCAATTTAGGACCATACTTTGTTCTGTAAATCCATTACAATGAACTAATTTCCTTCCTTTAGGCAAGGGAACTAAATCCCAAGTTTTGATTTTGATTAAGGAAGAGAAGTTGTTTTCCATGGCATCATTCCATTCTTGAATATCATTTACTTCTTTGAAGGACTGAGGATAAGAGGAAATAGACTGGCATACAAGACCAGTACCTTTGGAGTTGGTTCATCTGGATGATGGAAGATTTTGGATGTAAGGAGTAGCTTCTTTAACAATGGTGCAGGACCATTTTGGCATAGAGGAAGGAGTAGAAGGAGTGGAAATACATTGAGTTGAAGTTATAGGTTCCTCGTCTTGATTATCAATCTCTAAGTTAACCTCTAGAGTTGATTCTTCATAATACTAAGGTTCTATTATAGGAGAAGGCTCAATGGGGGAAGAGGAGAGTTGAGATATTTATGAGGGAATGTTTCATCAAATTGTACATTCCTGTGAAAAATACCTCATGATTTAAGGGATCAAGGAGCTTGTATGCTTTCATTTCCTCACAATAAACAACAAAGATGATGTTTTTGCTTTTATTATCTAGAGCCTTCCTTTTCTTCTTTGGGATGTGCACCCAAGAAGTACACCCAAAAACATTGAAGAAGGAAACATCCGATTTTGAACCAGTCCATGCTTCTTTAGGAGTTAAATCATCAAGAGTTTTATGAGGTGTGCGATTTTGATTATAATTAGCACAGTTAATAGCTTCGACCCAAAAAATTTTTGGAAGATGTCTTGAATGGAGCATACAATTTTCCATTTCCTTTAATGTTTAGTTTTTCCTTTCTAAAATACCATTTTGTTGAGGATTATGGAAGACAAAATGCTGATGAATGATGCCATGACTTGATAGAAATATGGAGAACTTATTACTATAGTATTCCCTCCCATTATTGTATGGATTTGCTCGATTTTGCAAGAGACCTAATTTTCAACTAATGCTTTGAAGATTTTAAAGTGGGATAGAACATTACTTTTATATTTTAGGAAGTAGACCTAAGTTCTTCTAGAAAAGTCATCAATAAATGTTAGAGCATACTTTGCTCCTTTGAAAGAAGGTTTTGGAAAATGCATCGAGTCACTATGGATTAATTCTAGAGGGAATAAGGCTTTTAGAGAACTACTTGGGTGGAAAGGATCTTGATGTTGCTTTCCTAGGGCACATCCAGGACAAACTCCATCAATAGAAGATAATTGGGGTAAACCTTTTACCATATCATGGGTGATCAATTCCTTTAGGTAGTTGTAACTAAGACGACCAAACCTTTCATGCCAAATTTTGCTTTCAAGATCTCCATGAGCCAAAAAATAGGAGGTCCATTCTTGATTTTTGAATACTTTGAAATGAAATAGATGAGTGTTGTGATCAATAACTCCTTTGACTATGATAAAATGGGGATATTGAAAGTCTCTTATCTCAACTCCTTTTGGAGAGAAGAGAACTATTTTTCCCTTTACAAAAGTACAAATATGATAGACAAAGAGGAGATTTGTGGTAATGCTTGGAACATAGAGAACATTATTTATAGAGCCACCATAAATGGTTATGTTCCCCTTTCATTTTACTGGGATAAATAAATATTTACTCACTTCTATGCTACATGTAGAACTTGAGGAGATAGAAGAGAATGACTCATCTGAAGTAGTCATGTGATGAGTAGCTCTAGAATCTAGGACCTAGTAATTAGAGGAAGAATTGGAGGTTTTCCCTTGAATATTTAGGGCTTTCCCTATTTTATTTTTATTGTCTATTTTTTTATCCTTCATAGTTGCCTCTAGTTGTAATATTTTCCATCATTTGTTTACAGAGTGACCATTATTTTTGTAGTGAGTACAAGTTATGCTATTCTTTTCGTTATTTTTGAATTTTTATTTAGAAGAGGTGGAGGCTACTAAGGCTTTTGAGGAAGAGAAAGAAGAAGAGATTTCATATCTTGCAAGTTTTATCTCTTACCTAGTTAGTCTATCACAAAACTCTTCTAAATAGGGCATTTTAAAGGTTGCACTAAGAGCATATTTGGTAGATAGAAAGGTGGTAGCAAATATTTGAAATACACCATTTAGATTAGAAAGGATTAGATAAATACATTCTTCTTCAAACTTAGTCTTTCCACTGCCTGTGTATTGAGTGAGGACATATTTCAATTTGGTGAGGAAGTCAACAATATTGCTGAAGTCCTCAGGAGATAGAGTTGTTAATTCTGCTTCTAGTTGCATTGATCTAATTTTATCTACTTTTCAAAATAAGGTCTTTAGTTTCTCCCAACTTTCATAAGGAGTTTTACAATCTATAATGTGAAACCATAAACTTTCACTCACATTAGAACTTATAATTCCCATAGTTTCATACATTTTCCCTTTGTGAACAAATATTTCATATTCTTTTTCAAACTCAGGTTTTTTTTCTTCTAAAAGGTGAGTTAGCCCTTTTAAGAAATGATATTTAAAAGTTTGGGCTTCCATGTATGGTAGTTATGAGGAGTGAGAGGATCAATTGTATTCATTGAATTCATTTTGAATTGAAGTTAACCCAAATTTTCCCCCTTCAACTTTAATTTAGAGAATGAAATGGATATTAGTTATAGAAGCCTGAACAAATAACCAAATGCCCCAAAATTACCCGCCCTAACGAAAGGGAGACTATAAGTAATTTTAGGAAAATTGTTATGAGTTTGAGGCTAATGAGAACAAATATGCCAAATATTTTTTAAGATACACCAAATAACTCAAAAATACCCTCCCTAACGAGAGGGAAACTATAATTATTGAGGATATTTAGAGTTTAAGATTATTTTAAATACAACAAATATGTCAGGACTATATATCTATCTTTTCAAATACCCGCCTTGATGAGAGGGAAACTATAAGTATTGTTTAGATAAGATACATGGAACATAGGCTATATCTTCCAGACCTATAGTGGTAATCTTAATAACCCGCCCTTACGTGAGGGAAACTATAAGTTATATTATATTGCCAATATGGGTGAGAGGAGATAAAATATTTGTTCTTTAGAGAAATAAAGAAATTTTGAATTCTTTACTTAAATAGATTTACAATTTTAAATATTTTTTAACATATATATTTTGCTTAATGAAAATAAGAATAAAATAGATATATTTTATGAATTTCTTCTAAAGTTGAACTAGGCAAGATATATAAACAAATATTTATGAAAATAAGTACTTTTAAGGAAGTGAAAAGTTAAAAGGAATTATTACTCTTTCACTTAAATTGTACTATTATAGAAAAGAATTGTGAAAATCAAATTTAATTTAGAGATGTATAATATAAAGCTTTGCTTATTGAAATACTTTAAAGAGAAAAGAATTTATATTTTTCTTTAAGGTGTTAAGCAGAATAAATTATACCAAAATTAAATATTAATTTAAAGCTTTGCTTTTAGAAATACTATAAAGAAAAAACATATAAATTTTCTTTAATGTTTTAAGCAAAGTAAATTATACCAAATTAAAAGGCAATTTAAATGAGGTGAAATAAAGGACGCACTGAAAAACCCCCTGCATCTAAGATAGGTGCAAAAAAGGCACTTGAACCCCCCCAAAAAATATATTTTATTTTTACTGCTCAAAATTCTGAGCCAAGGAGAGGATGAAAACTTAGGTAATCTCCTTTTCATATGGCTACAATGATGTACAAAATAACTAAAATAAATAGAGAAAAAATAAAATAGCCAAACGATGCATAGAGAGAGACATCAAAAAGAGCAGAGGGGACGTCAGATTTGATTCATCAACGAATAACCTTTAGCAAGGGGAAAAATGTTGTGAGAAAATAACGTTTTGCTCTCCAGTGAAGTCATTAGACTTCACCTACCAAGAAGATAAGAAGTTATTTAAAATAAATATACAATGATACCTATGAAAGGAGGCATAGAGAGGATGGCACCAACAGAGCAATGTTATGCAGAGAAGGTGATGGCCCCACAGACTAGTGAGTTTCTCAACAAGGAAGGTGCTATCAGACCTTCATTATGTAGAGTAGATATTGAAATTCATACCAACCAGTAGTAGAGTTGCTCAACGAGGAAAGTACCGACAAAGTATCGTTACACAGAGTAAATAACATCAGCCATAACAACTAGCAATAAAGTTGGTCAATGAGGAAGGCACCCACAGAGCTTCAACATATAGTAATGGGCCTTCAACATATACTTAAAACTAGTTACTCATATCAAAGAAGTGCATGATTTCAAGCTTAAGTAATATGTTTATAAAGAAAAATAAACGATGATCTCTCGGAGCACCGAAGAAAATACTATGAATCTTAATCCACGCCAATGAAGGCTAAAGAAGCCGACTGAGCTGTAAATTGTTGGAGTAAAATATTTTTAAAATGTAGACAATTAGGGGAAATAAAATGGCCTTTTAAAATTGGCTATAGATTTATATTTGTCTCCATTTAGTGCACACAGATATGGCTATGGAGATGGATGAACTGTGTGTTCAGAAGGAGAAAAAATATAAATATATGCATATGAGAAGGGCATTAAAACAAAAAATCACCTAGAATGGGACGTAGACGAGTCTTTAATTATTTTAAAGCAAGTTGCATTCGTTTAAAAGGAGATCTTTATTTCGGAGAAACAAATTTTCAAAAGATATTCAAGTTGCATATAAAGAGCAACGAATACTATGAAAGAAATTTTTTGGAAAAAAATGCATCTATGGTAAAAAAATTAGATAAACTAAAAAAATATTACCATAAGAAAATATCTCCAAAATAAATTGCATCTAAGATTAATCTACAATATATAAAAACCTCTTTCCTTTTAAAATAACAAAGAAAAGGAGATTAAGAATTTGAAACCTTCTTCAAGAGAGAATGCTAGCAGAATCTATCCTGCTCTGGTACCATGTTAGAATTCCCAAGTGTAGATCTACAAAGCATTACAAGAGTTTGAAGAAACAAAATAGAACTGATTGATTTATTCCAAGGATCAACTTTGTATAAATATCATTGAGAGCCGTTGGATTACAATAACTCATCAAACCTGATGAAGACACCACTGAGAGTTTTCCTAACACATGGGGGAATCGAAACTTAAGTGAGTCTATCCTAATAGAACGTAAGAGAATATTCACTTATTCTATAAGACTCTTTCTTATAATAATCTTAATTTGAGCTACTAACAAAATTAAAATCGTTAAAAATAGTAAATTTGATTGCTTTAAATCCTCATATCCCAACTTGATCATCCTCCATTTTTTTTTTTTTTTGATAGATTCCAAATAAACTCATTCTTAAAACGTTAACGTGGAAAAGGCCGATGCAGCTGTCCCTCAAGTGCTAGGGAGCCACAATGTGGATGCTCAGGCGCTCCGCATCTTCCACGGCCTGTATGGACAGGTGCGAATTAGAAATCAAACGGTCCGACGATGACTTCTACGACTCCGAAGCCACAAATCCAAGCCCCGGTATTTTCAGAAGAGCTTACCATATCGCCTGCTTGACTTCTACGACTCCGCCGCACGAATGCAAGCCTGCCGAAACCACCGCGCATTGAAGCTCGCTCCATAGTTATTGAAGCAAGCAGACCCGGGCTCCACGCCTCGAAATTTCTTTCAAGGCGGAGGCTACGTGGCATGCGTGTTTGAAACGAGTTAAAATCAAAGCTTCTTATCTTTGTTTGTATTATTTCTTTTTCCTTTTATTTCCGTGGCAATGACGATTACTGTTGCGGATTTTAGAGTACGATTTTCCATGCTAGGGTTTTGGTGGTTTTCATATTTTACTTATTTTTAATTAATTAAAAGCACTACTACATTAGTGTCGGCCTAGTTTCATTAATTTTTATATTAATTTTTAATTTTAAATAGTTTGAATTTTTCAAAGTTGTAAATTGTTGTGGTACTTGGTTAAGGTGATAAATTGCTAGTGCTAGAGTAGTCCCGTTGTGTAGTCTTTTCAAAGTTTAAGATTTTATTGTTAGTGGTACCGTTCCGTTCTCACACCATAAATTAATAATTTGATCTACGATTAGTTTTTTCCAGTCTCGATTCTTGATTTTAGACTCTAAAATTTGAGCCTTCCTAAAATTGTTACATTTTTACGAGTTTTTTATTTAATTCGAAGTCCACTGTCAGTTCTCGTTTCTCGCCGCTCGTCTCTCTTTTAAACTTTCAAGCATCGTGAAAGACGTAGGAAAAAAGTGCAAACATTTGTTGTGTGTTCAGACTTCAAAACTTTTCCACCTCCAAAGTTCCAAGTTATTAGAGGTGTGCACATTTTAATTTGTGCTTGGTGTTCTTTTGTTCTACTATGATTTTGTTAATAGCTAGTTGGTATCCTTTTGTTGTTTTCCTACCCTTGTTTTACCATCCTTAAAACGTATATTTGACAATCATCATAATTGTCTCTTGTGAAATTGTTATAACGATTGCTTCTTAGTAATTGCTAAAAACATTGGCTCAAATGGTTATCTGGGACCAGTTTTAATCAATAAATATATATATATTTTTCTCTTATAGAGATTTTTTTTGCACTTTAGGTTTATAATCATGGTCATTGTTTTTAAGGAATGAAAAATTTAAAAGTTTTAGCAAGTTGTTCAATGGAAGTAATTGGAAAATAAATTAGCAATAAAATTTGTAATTGTTCATAGTTTTTTATACTAAACATAGTTGAGAGGACTCTCTTCCATTTTCAATGCTTTATTTGATTGACATCTTCATTCCTTTTTCTTGTTCTATTAACAAGTTGGACATTTTAAGTTGTTCCTTTATGTATTTGTTTTGTTTTATATAGTTTAATTGCTAAAATTACAACAATGTAATACATAATTAATTGATGGCATAAGAAAAATATGTTGGCATAAGTGCACGGGTTAATGTTTCCTTCAAAACATATGTTTCTTTCAAACTATAACATATATTTCCTTCAAATTATTGGCCATACCATTTTCTTTCTTAATTTTTAAAGGTTTATTCTTTTTAAAATGCAAAACAATATATTATATAAGAAATATTGTAAGATGATCCAATAATTTATTAGAAAACTAGTTTTCTTACATTTAAAAAAAATCTTGCAAACACTTTTATCTAGCTAATGCTTTATAATTCTTTTAAGCACAAGGAAATCCATCTGCTTGGCATTGTACTTAATTATTTTTCAACCTACCATGTGAATTATAAACCAGCTAGCAAAAAAAATTGAATGGCAAATATTTTTATTGATTTTTAGATAATAAACTTTTTATAGCAAAAATAAATTAATTAATAAATAAAATTTTAAGCCGTAAACTAGCCGTCAATTTAACATCATCAAAATTCCTCTTGAGCGGTAATGTTGTTTTTTTGTTTTTTTGAAATTTTAGACGCCCGAGGCCTTCTCCTCGACAAAGGGTATATTCCCATCAACGGCAAGTAATCTGTAGTTACCACAGCTTATTTCTATTTTTGGTGGCATTCGCTGTATATGTGCTTCTTATTTGTTGAGGAGACAGTGAAGGAAGCGCGGCGGATGGAGAAACAGATCACGCGTCTGCCGGGGAAAATCCCGCTGCTGATACGACCGACCTGCAGACGTTCTTCCGTGTGCAGGACCCGTCGGACGTCTTTTTACAGGTCGTCCTCTACCAGTCCGACATTTAGAACGAGGCCGATTATGTCCTGGTCAACGTGTTCGAAAAGCTGAAGGGCCCCGAGGCGGTGCAGGGGCTCTCAAAGGGCTACCCTACTCTCGCCATCGGCCCCGTGTTCCTTCTCGAGTTTCTGGAGGGCACCGATTTCTCCCTGGAGATTGCCACGAGCCTGTGGAAGGAGGATCTGGACTGCCACAAGTGGCTTGACAGGCAGCGCCGTCTTCCGTTCTGAATGTTTCGTTCGGCACCATAGCGGTCATGTCTATGGCGCAGCTGCATGAATTGGTTCTCGGTCTTGAAGCGAGTCAGCATCCATTTCTGTGGGTTATCAGGCCGGACATAGCCGAGGGGAAGGCCGCGTCTTGCCGGAAGAATTTCCCGACTGTGTTAAGGGAAGGGATTTCGAGTCTCCGGCATAGGACGAGAACGTGTTGGTGAGAAGAGAGGAGGTGGAGAAGGTGGGTCGAGGGATGATGGAGGGGGAGGAAAGGAATTGAGAAAAAACGCCGCGAGGCTGAAGGATGCTGCAATCAAAGCAGCCTGGGTAGGGGGTTCGTCACTTTGTCTTACAGAAATTTGGATAATTTTGCGCAAGACATGATTCTTACAGCAATTTCATAGTTCGCAGAGAAGAGCAGCGTCAATGTGATTTTTTTTACTTTTATTTTTCAGCGTAAATCTTTGCCTGCTTTCTGGCCGATCTTTGCCTTTTAAGACGACTTCTCTTAGGTTAATAAATCTTCTTATTTGACAAAGAGTGACATCCATTTTTCCTCGTGTTAAGGATGGCTAAATGCTAGGCTGGAGTTTGATGAGGTCATTTAAAATATTAAAATAAAAATTATAAAAATCAAGCTTGATTTATAGCCGTTGGAAAGTAGAACTTGCTTACTTTTGTGTCGATAATAAGAAAGTCACGGTTAATAGTAGAAAGATGTTGCGGGTAAACTTTCACAAAGTTTTATATGAAAGTGAGTATGACCTCCCTTGCCCTAAAGGAAATAGGGAAAACCTTTATATACGAAAAAGCCTCCGTAGAGATGATGTTTAAGTTCAAGTTTGCAAAAAATTTTAAAAGGAGATGCATCAACAAGATTCAATATAATTTGATTACTAAATATAGTTTTAAAAATTAATATAAGCAAAATTTACACATAAAAAATGAAATGGTTTAAATAATAATATAGGTTATTTTTAAAATAAAATAAAATAAAATAAAAAGAGATTAGCTCTTTTAGCCTTTGAATTCAGGTCAATTTCCCACTAATATGAAGACTAAGACTAATGTAAGTAAATTTTACGAAAAAGGGTTGCAAGGGATGAAGCAAAAGCAACAAAGTAAATATGGTTGTGATTGTAGTAAGATTAATGTTAATCCTATAATAGAAGAAAGGAATAATATAAAGTGAGTGGGTAGTGTCACAAATACTATTCATGCACAAACCAAGAGGTCAATTAACATATTTGATTCATTCAAATCTAAGGAGATTTTATTTGAGTGATTGGTTATACCTTATGGTTTGATAATTGCACCTTCCATATTCATGAGGATGACAAATGACATCATAGATCCCTATACCAGTAAATTATCTATAGTAAGACATGGGAGAAACATCTACAACATGTTTGATAGGTGCTGTAAATTTTTGAATATATAGGCCATATGCTAATTTTGAGAAGTGCTTATTTGGCATGATGAATATTCAACTCTTTGGATATATTATTGATAAAGAGAAAATGCATTTTGATCCTGATAAGATTCATGTAATTAGACATTGGACTACTCCAAATACTAATATATCTTTGTAGCCTTTTGGGTCTTGTCAATGTCTACTGAATATTTATATTGAGTTTCTCATAGATACTACACCAAGTGACCAAAGAAGGTTCCAAATCCATGTTCCATTGGGGAGATACACAATAAAGGGAATTTGATAGGTTGAAAGACTAATTGCATTTACCTCCTACAATTTCTATAGCTAATCTTCATCAAGCCTTTGACACTAATTCAATAAAATAGCGATGGGCCTCTGGCTCCTGCTCCTTCATGATTCTTCCTCTGAGTGAGAGGCCCCTGTACTTCTTGGTTTTCTGTCTGGTTGTTCTTCATGGTCAATCTGCTATGCTCTGGCGATGGTTGGTAGTATCTTTTCCTGGCTAGGGATCTTGCAAGTTCTCTCTGAATCTCTTGTGGGTGTAGTAAAACATTAAAAATATGGCTCCCTAGCGACCACGAGGTGAAAAGAGCTACATGCCAACCCAACTTGTGGGGGTGATATGGGGCTCTAGTTGTTGTACAGTTGGTTCTGGCTAGTGGTCCCCTATTTAGTTCTTTATCTTCCTAGCTTGGTTTGCATCGGTTCCTTTTGGGTTGGTTGCTTACCAGGGAATATAGTCATTCGGATCTGCTTTTCTTCTTGGTTATGATATGCTATTGAATATTTGGTCGGGGTCCTTGTGGGAAGAGGATCAGATCAAATGCCAAACTAAATTTGCTGGGGTGATTGTGGGGTGTTGTTGTAGCAATAGCTTTTGGCTATTTTTCTTGGTGGGTACCAAGTCAGGGTTTCGTTGCTCGGGTGGTTGGTTGGTGTTTCTGGCTACAAAGATCATTTATCCAGATTTTGTGGAAATACTGCCCTCCTGGTTCCCCAACTGGGCTAGGTATTTTTTTTGCAGGGTGGGTCCTATTTTAGCCTATTTTTTGTTCTCCAAGTCCATGGTGGATCTTGGTTTTGTTTCCTTCCTTTTCGTTGGTAGCTATTTTCTCCTTCTTGTTTGAGGGTTTGGCTATTTTTGTGGTAGTTTGGCTCCTTTCAGAGCCTTTGTTGGTTGTTGTTGTGCAAAGGTGTTTCTTTTCCTATAGGGGTGCCAGTTTTTGGGGTTCTATTTTCTTCACTTTGGGCTTCAGCTTCATTTTTATGGTGGACTCCTTGTTTCGTTGGTCACTACTGCATTAGATCTCACATGTTCCTTATTTTTTGATTGTTCTTCTCTTGTATGTTATGGTGTGAGTTATTGGTTTCTAGTGAGGTGTTGCAGGGAATGTTGTTTCTCTAGTTGACTTCCTCTATAGGGATTCCCCTTTTTTTCCTGAAGTGGTCCATTTGGTTTCACGATTTTCTCAATCATATTCCTCTGGCAGTGGGTTTGCTTTATTTGGGGCTTGAGTGTTTTGTTGTGTCTCTCTACATAGTTGCAAGGGATCCTAGTGTCAATGTTTTTCTTCGAGGTCTTGGTGTGCTGCTCGTTACTGCTCTTGTTGGTGTTGCAAGATCTGGTTTCATTTATAGGTTGGTTTTCACTAGTGGTTTGGGACTAGAGTGGTTTTAATTTGAAATATTTGTGTGGATTGTAATGTCTCCTTTGGATTTAATATTTTTAGTACATATGGTGTATGAGGTAGTTGTTGATGGGACATCGTCCTGGTTGTTGTTGTTGTTTGGGTTCACCCATTCCTTGTGGGACGGGCGAGCAGTTTAAATTTTAAATTTTCTTTTTCTTTTTCCTTTTTGAGGTTGTGAGGTCCGAGTGATTTTTCTACCTCCTCTCGGATTTTTCAGCACTGTGGTTGTGATTGTCGTATATTCTTTATTAGTGTTGTCGAATTTCCCATTGAGGTGGTGTTGTTAGTCTCCTTTTGGAGATCGTTTGGGGTGGTATTTTTATCTCTCCCGTTGGGAGTTGTTGTGTAAGTTTGTGGGTTTCCTGTTAAAACCCTCTTTCTTAATATTACCAAAAAAAATGATTGCTACATTGGAGTATGCATTAGGAGATATTCTCATACAACATGGACATCCAATTTTCTATCATAGTAAAATATTCAATGAAACATAAAAAATATCCTATAAATGACAAAGAGCTCCATGTCATTTTCCAAGTATGTTAACAATGAAAGCACTACATCTAAAAAAACTATCATGCACATAGATAATAAAATTTTAGAGTTCATTTATATGTAGAGTAAGTTAAGGAATGAAAGACATCAAAAGTGGATCACATATCTACAATAATTTCATTTTATCATCATATGAGAAATGGAGAATCAATTCAATAGTAGATTACTTAAGTCAATCTCCAATTATAGTAATCACCAATATTATTGATTCCTATGAACATGTTACTTTTAATTGGTCCACCTTGTATGAAGTAGATTCTAATTTTACAAATGTATATAGATATCTTTGTGTGGGTAAGCATGTTTCTAATTTTTATTTGTAAGATAACCTCCTCTACCACATGGGATATATTTGTGTACTAGCTAGTGAGTGCTTAAAGATGATTTAGAAAACACACTTCAATAAAGTAGTATGTCACTTTGAGGTGGATAATATATTGGCAATACTTCAAAAGTATTTTTATTGGTCCAATATGAGGAGCAATATCAAGAAATACATCAAGTCATATACTCCCTATGTTATTCTCAAACCAGCCAACAAGAACTAGGGATTATATACTCTATTACCAATGTCATTCAAGCCTTGGAAATTTGTCTCCATAGATTTTAGGTTTTCCCATATCTAAGCATGGTAATAATTGTACTTCTATAGTAGTTAGTGATTTTTCTAAAATGATTTTCATGATTCCAAGGAGCTAACCTTAGTTACCAAATTCGTCATATTTTTTAAGTTAAAATTTGAAATTCGTCGATCAAAACTTTAACGAATAAATTCGACAAATAAACTTTTAGAAAAAAAAAATAAAACAAGAGGTATAAAAAAAACCTAAAGCAAAGGCACTGCAATGCGAATTTGTCTTCGGCTTGCTCTTCTAATTCAAGATAGAAATAAAAAAATCCAAGTTTGAATTATAGAAATGAATAAAAAGTATATTACAATCAATCGCGCTTTCCAATACGTCATTTTTTTGGCCAGAATTTTTCAAAAACCCAGCCATCAACCAACTATCGCCATTTCTGCTAACTTTCGATGTAAAGAGATTTTTTTGGGAATGAAATGGTGATTTTTTTAATGGAAGAATAAAAGAGTTTTAAGTAGAAAGTTTATATTTGCAGCAATGGCGGACCCATTCTTTGCAAGGACGGAACTTCTAAGATTTCGTGGTGGACTCCATTAAAATTCATTGTAACAAAGAAATAAACCCTGACTCGTTTTATACGATAGAACGCTTAGAAGGTGATGAAGGTATCTGCATTAGATCCAATATTACCCTTTTAGTTTATGTATGTTCCAATTTTTAGTGCCCTACATAGGCATTTAATTATATTGACTCTGCAACGTAGACCTACCTTACAATGGATTTATTTGGTCTAATAACATATTTTATGATTATTATTTTTTTTTACTTAATACTGGCTGTCTGCTACTTCCAAATCCAAGATATAATAATGAGTGATGTTATCGGTTCTCATAATCATAAATTCATAATATTCATGCGTTGAGTGATGGAATTTCCCTTTTAGAATTCATTCAACAAACACCGACGAGTTTTCCACACGATCACACGCAAACTTTTAAATGTAGAAAAGTCTTAGAAGGGGATCCATATAACCCTTTTTTAATGTATATTCCAATTTTGAGTGCCCTACGTAGTCAAGTATTAGAGGACCCTACATATTTTGGCGTGTAGAATTATGTTGACTGTGCAGTTTAGACCTCGTGATGTTGTTCTCTAACTAACCCCCAGAATTGATTTACTCGACTTTGGCTACGCTTCTAAGATATGACAACATGAGTGGGCCATTGAGTGAAGTTACCTCTTCTCCTAATCATAACATTCATGCGTTCTTGGAAATACAGGAAGTATATTACAATAAAAAAGGATAGCAATAAATGATGTTAATGTGTGAGGACAGGTTAACATTTCAGCAATATTTCAAAACAAATTAGATATATATGTCTTGATATAGGTAAAGATTTTTTATAAAAAATCATTGACAATCAATATATATATAATAATCTAATTTTTATAAAAAAATATTGACTATATATATTTATAATAATAGAATTTTATGTCTAATTTTTAAACATTTTAATTTTTTTTTTAATTTTAAGACTGTGAAACACTCGAATTTTGTAACTAAGGAGTTAACTATGGAAACATAACACTTTTAAGAAATTGAAGAATATATTTAAAAGAAAAAAAAATGCAAAAACTATAATAAAAAAAGTATGTTATAGCAAATATAATATTTTGGTATTTTGATGAAAGTGATCTTAATAAAAGCTACATATAACCTTTTAAAAAAAATTAAAATAATATTTACTATTTGAAAAACGTTGCCATTGAACAAAGCAGTCATCATATCATATAAATCTAATAAATATTTTTTATTTAAATTATATATAAACTTATACTACTTTTATAATAATAACTAAAATAATAATAAATTTTAAAATGTATCTTAAATATTAAGAAATATAATATAAATCCTTGTAGCTTCTTTTTAAAATGCTATCGTACAATTTACAATTCAACTTGCTTGGGATCAAGTACCTGTTAAGAGCATTTACGTTAATTAAAGGTGAAATTTAATTTATTTTATTTTTCATGGAAGACCACTAATATTAATCTTTGAACTTAAGTCAAAAGGATAATACGTTAATGTTTATGTATATAACTAAAACCTTAGCTTATTTGATGAAATTCCTGGTTTCTCATCGTTTACTTTAAATAAATTTATCTTAATTATTTTATACAACAAATAAAATGATATTAAAATTTAAATATGAGTTATATTTTAAATAGAGATTATTAATCTTCATTAAGAAAAAGTAACTTTTCATAAACAAATAGCATTCGCTTATACTTAAATCATTTTTCTGATTTCATTTTTTCCTCGGTCCCATAAATAAAACAAGACAATTTTCATAAACAAAGATAATTTCAACCAGATGTGTTTGTTTTTTCTCCTCCCATGACATATTCAACGAATGCCTGCTTATGGTTTTAATAATTTTTTTAAAAAATATATTAACATTTAAAAACTTCTGATAGCTTGAATCCTCTCAAAAAAATCCAAAGTTTTTAGTTAAATTTATAAAAAAAATCCAAATTTTTGAATTGAATTTAACACTTGCCACCTGCCCACAGATGAGCTTGCTTAAACTATTTTTATTTTGTCCGTGACAAACCGTTCGAAGATATATAAGCCAGGGTTGGGATGAGGTGTGGCGTTTTAGTTTTTGTCAGATACAAAGTAGGCATACCTCGCATATGGGGAGTAGTCTATTCAGGTGGCGAATGATACGCTGGGGCTAGTCTATTCAGGTAGGAAATGATAAGATGACCATCTATTGGATTTGAGATCATGAAATACATCTTTGAATTATAATCTTTTTTATAGCTTGGCACATGTTTTGAGCCTTAGAAATTATAAAATAAAAAATAAAAATAATAAAATGATTATAAGATAAATTTTAAGATAAATCAAATAGATTATATTGCAATTGAAATTATATTAAATAAAGATATTTTATATAAAAATAAAAGAAAAAAATTATCTACAATATCAAATAATAAAAGTTATCATAATTTATTTATATTATTTGTTATAAGAAACAAAGAAGCATTCACATATTTGAAATTCATGAGCTAAAGGTTCAAAGGAAAGAAATACTAAAACAAAAGAGATGGAAGAGATAAATTCCCTTATTGTTTTTTTAGTATAAAATTAAATTAAGTTATTGTGGAGATTATTACTTATACTTTGAGGTGTCAAAAATAAAATAAAAAAATAAAAATAAATTATATTTATAATATTTTAGGTTTTTAAAGACAATATAAAAAAATAATAAATATAAAAAATTGTGGTTTTAAGTTAATTTTTATAATTTAAAAAAAAAATGTATAAACTATAAATCACATTATAAATAATATAAAAATTAAAAATAATAATAAGAAAATATTGGTGAGAATGAGAAGGGAAAAGGACAGCCACAGAATAAAAACCCGCCCTTTAACTTTATTTTCTATTGACTTTTGGGTTGTGAATGTCTTGGATGGTTAGATTTGAACAAATGTGCCTTGTGTTTAATGGACTTTTGGGTTTTGAATGTCTTAAATAGTTAGATTTGAACAAATGTGCCTTGTGTTCAATGGATGTTATGGGCGCCGTAATTGATTTATCCCAAATTCTATGTTTGTCTTTGGCCTACATTCAATTAAAACATCATCCAAAGTCCAACTTCTAGGAGGAATTCAAGACAATAATGGAGAAGAGTGATACACGCAATTGAGGTAATTATTCTTGGAACAAGGGCCAAAGGCCAAGGCCCCACTGGTTTCGCCGGTCATATTGCGAAAAAAAGGTTCGGTCCCCTCCACGCGAATTAAGTTGAAATCTTGTGAGCTGACCCTTACTCACGGACCTAGCAGTAGCTGCTATTCCCACTACATTTCTACACGTTAACCAGACATATCGGTATGTGTATGACCTATAGGATCTTGTGACTCCTATTCTTCTCACGGACTGCTACTGATCATCCGCATGAATTATCGTGGGAGTAAAAAGCATGTTGACGGACTTTTATTTATTATATTTTTTGGGTTAATATAAAGGAATCGATTACATTTATAATCATTTTTTATTATTAAATAAGGTTCGAATTTTAGTTAATATAAGGAAATCCAAGTTCGAATTTTAATTAATATAAAGAAATATATTACATTCACAGTTATTTTGTAAACCACTCCTATGCACTAAAACAAATCACTACTTTGAAATTATGCATTTTTAAGAAAAATAATTAGAGCATTTAAAGTTTTTTCCGTGCACGTTAATAATTTTCATTTTCATTTACCGTTCCTCAACAGTGAAGAGTGACAAGGAAGCCTTCAGGTTTCACAGACCACACTATTATGATAGCGTGAATAGACGGTAAATGATATTAAAACTACGCTCACAAATATTGCGTGGGATTATTATGGTGTCCGATTTAATTTTGGATATAGAAGTTGGTTTTAATATCGATTTTTTAGTATTGTAATTAAAAGTGGTTAGTTTTTAGGATTTTGCATTTTAAAGTTATAAAAAATTATTGGAAAAAAAATAATGTTTTGATTAACTAAAACTGAAAAAAATATGTGGTGTCAATTAATAAATAATTTTATTTTAATATAATGTTTTTAAAAATTATTAAATTAAATGTTCTAAAATTTCGAATACCTTCTAGGACATTCTTAACATTTAAGCCTCATTTTGAATTAAACACTGTTAAATTACAGGCCTTCATGGAGCTACAGTGGTAATTACAAGGTTGAACTTTTATTCTGAACATGCATGCGAAGCCTTATCTTTAGACGTGACGATGCTATTTCGCCCACGGAGGAAGTGAAAAACTCGAAAAAGAAGTCATGGGTCATCCTTTGTTTAATGTGAAACTATCCTGCAATATTGTGTCCATTTAACATTCAAAAATCAATATGGATTGGTGGATTCACGTCTTTTCGATTGGACTTTGTGTAATTGGAAACTATCCTGCAATATTGTGTCCATTTAACATTCAAAAATCAATATGGACTGGTAGATGCACGTCTTTTCGATTGGACTGGTTGATCCACGTCTTTGCGATTGGAATCACGTCTATTCGATTGGACTGGTTGATCCACGTCTTTGCGATTGGAATCACACTGGTAGATGCACGTCTTTTCGATTGGACTGGTTGATCCACGTCTTTGCGATTGGAATCACGTCTATTCGATTGGACTGATTGATCCACGTCTTTGCGATTGGACTGGTTGTTTCACGTCTTTTCGTAGCCTCGCACGTCATTCCCCGTTCCCCGGTGTGAACACATGACAAGAAAGATTAACGGAAAGGTCATATGGTACTGGAGCGATTCGTGGTTTTGATAAGGCTATAAAAGTTCTCAGGTTGGGTAGGGAAAGCATCACACAAGCATGGCATCAACGCCACGTCCTCATGCAGTTGTAGTGCCGTTCCCCGCTCAAGGCCATGTCAATCCTCTCCTACACTTTGCGAAGCTGCTGGCTGCTCGAGGTTTCTTCGTCACGTTCCTCAATACAGAGTGGATCGAACACCGGATCTTTAAACCCCCAAACGATGAGCCGACGGTTTCCAGTCGTTTAGAGCAGCAGGGCATGAAAATTCGCTTTCTTTCTGTTCCGGACGGTCTCCCCCAAGAGCATCCGCGCGCCCAGGTGTTGGACGAGTTTTTCTTAGCCTTGCACAAGCTCGGCCCAGCGATTGTTCGTCTCCTGCAGAGCACCGCAGATGAAGCACCGCCAATAACATGCGTCGTCACGGATTGTCTGTTGGCCTGCACGCACCAAGTCACCAAAGCGCTGGGTGTGCCCCGTGTAGTATTCTGGACTATGTGCACTTCTGCCTCCATCGCATCCTCCAATTATCGGCTCCTCCTTGACAAAGGGTATATACCAATCAACGGTATGCTCTCGCATGCTCGTCCATTGCTCTAATTTATAATTTTTATATTCACTGAATATGTTCCTAAGAGCGGTTTGCGTTTGCAGTGGAGACGGCACGGCGTCCAGAGAATCTCATTACGTGTCTGCCAGGGGAAATTCCGCCGTTGCAGGCAACGGACCTGCCGTCATTCTTTCGAGTTCAAGACACGTCCGATGTCATGTTTCAAATCCTTCTGTACGAATCCGACATACAGAAGTATGCCGATTATGTTGTCGTCAACGTGTTTGAAGAGCTTGAAGGCCCCAAGGCACTGGCGGGGCTCTCCAACGGATGCCCTGCTCTGGCCATCGGCCCCGTTTTTCTTCCCGAGTTTCTGAAAGGCACTGAAAATCACGCAAAGATTGCTACCAGTCTCTGGGAGGATGATATGGACTGCCTCCAATGGCTTGACACACAGGCGCTCTCATCGGTTCTGTATGTTTCGTTCGGTAGTATTGCAGTTATGTCCACTGCACAGCTGCAGGAATTGGCTCTAGGGCTGGAGAAAAGCGGGCAGCCTTTTCTGTGGGTAGTGAGACCCGACATAGCAGAGGGGATGTCGGCGGTGTTGCCCGAAGGGTTTGTAGAACGAATGAATGGTCGAGGAATGGTGGTGCAGTGGGCGCCTCAGTTAAAGGTACTGTCGCATCCGTCCGTCGGTGGATTCATGACGCACAGTGGGTGGAACTCTACTCTTGAAAGTATAAGTTTTGGGGTTCCTATGATCGGATGGCCGATCTGGGCGGAACAGTTTCACAATTGCAGATTTTCAAAAGAGGTATGGAAGGTAGGTATGGATTTCGAGTCTCGACTCGATAATGCAAGTGTGCTTGTGAAAAGAGAGGAGATCGAGAAGGTCGTCCGGGCATTGATGACAGGGCCTGAAGGGAAGGAATTAAGAGCTAACGCAGCCAAACTCAAGGAAGCTGCCACTAAAGCGGTTATGCCAGAAGGTTCTTCGTATAGAAATTTGGATAAATTTACCGAAGACATGGTCGCGAGAGCGAGCTGTTGGGGAACATAACAATTAAGGTAAAAAAACCATATGGAAAGAGTTTGGGAAAATAAGGACAGTAATTCTAAAGATAAAAAAGTTATTGAAAAATAAAAAAGTGCGTTATAGTTTTTATATATTAAAAAGTTATTATTAGTATTGTAATAATTATATATTTTGGTGGATTAGGTTGTGCATATTTGATTAATATAATAATTTTATTATATAGTTTTTAGAGTGATATATCAACATCAAAGAACAAGGTTTGAAATATCAAGATGTATTAAAGAATATTGTATTGTAAGGTAGTGAATCGATGAATAAAATTTTATGTATCAAAACAATAATTTTTGTCTTTTGCATGAATAATTTGAGTTTTATCTCTTTTATTCTACATTTATTTCATATAATTTATTCTTTCTCTCTAAATCAACATTTGGTATGAGAGCACTCAACTTCTACAAATGATATCAAAACTAGTGTTAAAGCTCAAAGTTGGCGTTGAAGCTAGGAGTTCCAAGAACTTGTAAAGTGGCATAGGGGGTTTTTGGAGTAATGAGTAATGGTAATCCTACATTCAAATCAGAGGGTAGTTCAAGGAGGAGCCAAAATCTCATTGGAAGAGCAACCTCAATAGGTGGAGGTCCTAAATTTGAGTCCTAGTTGGTTTATACTTGCAAAAATGTATGAGAGCTGAGGTAATCAAATTGAAGAAGACAAGCAGAAGTATATGCTACATTGAAAAAGAAAGCAACAACAAAAGTATCACCAAAGGAGAAAGGGGAGTGATGAAAATCATTGAACAAAAGTTATATGTAGTAGAAAAAAGGTCCCACACATGAGAGAAGAAAGATGAATATTTGGTGTAGAAACAATAGAGTGAACCTCATAAGTAGTAAGCTACTCTATTACACCTAGAGGTTGCATCGAGTGCTTATCCATGTAGTTTGATAGAATGAGAATGTTACCATAAGGACACTTCTAGTTGTAGGATCAAACCTATGTTGAAAAAGAAAAGAAACTCACCAACAGGTGATTAGAAAATATTTGAATGTAAATGAACAACAGAGTAGGTGTATGTGTAATAGAAAGTTGAAGAGAGTTTTATTCATGAAACAAAAATTTAGGATATTAATAATTAAGGGGAATAAAGTTGGAAAAAGTATTGCTTAATGTGGAAAAGCACATGCAAATATTTTGGAAAGATAATAAAAATAATTATAATGATAGAAAGGCCATTGAGCCCTTGTATTGCTTAATTCCTAAGTGGATAATAGGACCTTTCATTTTTTCCTATTAAAGTGCATGCAAAAGTAAACATAAAAATTCTATATATATGAAAAAAAACTACTATTAACATTGTAATATTAGTTATCAAGTTTGAATTTGTATTCGAATTCAATATTCTTGAAGTTTTTAAAAGCTCGACATGTTTAAAAAATCAAAATAAAATTTGACATAATATAATTTCATAGATTTTATGATAAAACTACCCTTACGCTCTTGCAAGATTAACATAAACTATAATATTATAAAAAAACAAAAAGAAACAATAATAAGTGCAACAAGAAGAAAAAACTGAAAGCACGAGATTTCGGGCAAAGGAAACACCAAGTGTGATTGCATTCAAAATTAAGTACGCTTAAGTCCTAGAAATGTAAATTGCATGAAATGGAAAAGAAACACATTGGAAGAGACACAATCAAATAGAGAAAACATAGCCCTTTCATTAATTTCCCTTGATGTCTGTTACAATGACGTCTCCTCCCTTTTCAGGGGTTAGGAGCGCAAATAGAGTTTGATTACAATCACTGAATGATTCCCCTTTTCGCGTGCCCACGATTGCAATGAGCGGGCCAAGATGATGCCACCGCTGATATCGATGTGTTCTTCGCCTCTGCTGCTTCTCCTGTGAACAAAGAAATGACCAAGACGTCAGTAGCACCTGCTGCAAATGAAAAGCGTTTGCTCTCTAAAACTAACGAAATATGCATGTAAATATTTGCCTAAAATAGTGAATACAGTGAATCCAAATTGCTTCAAAACTTGATAGAAGGTAAGAAAAGTTACCAGAAGGCCACTGCCACTGAGGCAGCTGGCCAATCCACCTTCAACTGGAATTCGTCCCTGGGCAGGATGAATTCTGACTGTAATTCGTCCCTGGGTGGGACGAATTCCTCTGTGTTGAAGAAACCGACCTGCTGCTGCTCCAATGTCGGATCCCTAGACCTACAAAACACCTGCAAATAGGGGGGTTATGTAATTGGGGCCATTTTGGGATGACCCAGATGGTCGGATTTTCCCAATTTTGCCTCTACCCTCAGGAATTTGGCCTTGACACCTGCGAGTTAGCGAAACGACAAAGCAATACAAAACATCCTAGAATCTGACCAAAAGTTACAAAATTGCAGCTATGGACCAATCAGACCTAGTAACACAAAATGCAATCTAAAAAATAATCTAAAATGCTCAAAAACTAAAAATAGGACTTGGGAGGTGCGGGGGTGCCCAAGTGGGCCTCCCATCGTTGGCCCTCGATTTTGGAGCCAATCCACCAGGGATGGGCCCAAAACCTTTTAGGATTGGGGGGTCGGTGAATTGGTAGGTTCAGGTGTCCATGCATTGGATTTGGGTAAGGTTCGAGCTTCCAAAGGCCACCCAACAACCTCCCTTGCAAAAGAGATTGGTGGATGTGGGAAGGTGAACCAAGAGGGATGCAAGTGAGTCTTCAATTCGGCAGCACTTCGTTGCTTGAAAACTCCTTCAACTTGTATGTTTTGGGTGAGAAAAGTCCCACCTTTTATAGACCCATGGGGTCTCTTTTGGGAGGGAAGCACAAATGCCATGTGTTGGCCATAGGCGCCATGTGGCAGTCTTGTCTTCCCATGAGGGAGGGGAGTCCTCCGTTGACTTGAGCTTTGATAAATGCCTTTTGTGACAGTCTTCTAACGGCCCCTCTGTCCACCTACACATGCATGCAAGGCAGGAGTCCTTAACTGACTATTCTGGGCTGCCACTTGGCACCTTTTCCCTTTTTGCCCGTTAAGCTTAGAATTCGTCCCACCCAGGGACGGATTCAGAATTCGTCCTGGGGTGGGATGGATTCTATTTTGAATTCGTCCCTGGGTGAGATGAATACTAGGCAAAGTGTCCAAGTGTGCCAAATTGCTTCTTGACCTTAAAAAATTGCTATGAAAGTGGTTAAGACCACTGTTTAACCTCTGAGGGCTGCCCTGGGGGCTGTGTTTGCCAAAGCGATTAGTGTTTGCAGTCACATAATCAGATTGGTGCTATTTTGGTGTCTACAGATGCCCATTTTTGGGAAGTGCTGTGGGTGACGCAGTGCTGAGCAAAAATAGATAACCAAAGCACTAATGATTAGGGTTTCTTTGTAACCTAACCAACTTTTGATGCCCCAAGTATGGAAAGGGCATGCATTCTTGAATCCTTGCTTCTGACGAGCTAAGGAATTTGATTTCAAGTATTAACCTGTTTTGGTGAGGTGTGACTTGAACTCATACATTGATCAGTCATGAACAAGTGAAGGGCGTTTTTATCCTCAGGGGGAACCTTGTGTTCATGATTCACGAAATGCCAAGTGTTTGATTGATTTGATTGTTGCTTGTTTACTGCCCCAAGCAGGAGCGTGATTGTCTTTGTCAATGATTCTTTGAATGCATGTCGTTTTCCTTAATTGGGTGTGTGATTGTTGGTTGGTGACTAAGTGTGACTACCCCCTCAAGCGACGAATCGATGTGGGAATGACCTTCGTGAGAGAAGCGACGAGTCGCTTGACCCAAGATGACTTGTGCAAGGTTGCCTTTAGAGGGTTTACCGTTAAGCGTGTGCAATTTTTCCAACATTTGGACCTGTTTTTGGTGGGTGTTAACCCTTTTGGTGATGCCTGAATGGGGTGAAATCATCGAAAACCTAACTTCCCGTGGAGCGGTCCGGCTATTGTAGCCTTCTTGGGGAAGTAGGAGAGCGATAATTTGGACCTCGACATCAATTTTATTTGCCAAGAGGTTAAGTGCGAGAGCACTTGTGTCCGACAATGTTTTTTTTGTTCTCTGTTTTTGTTGAATTTTTTTTTTTTTTTTTTTTTTGTGACACCATTTGGGGATTAAATTGTCGGCAATCCGTCCTCCCGTGGAGCGGTCCAGCTATGGTAGCCTTCTTCGGGAGTAGGATAGTGACAATGTAAACCTTGACATCAATTTTGCTATGCCAAGAGGTTAAGTGCAAGAGCACTTGTGTTTGGCAATGTTTATTGTTTGTTTTGTGTTGCATTTTTTGTTGTTTTTTTTTTTGTGACACCATTTTTTTTTTTTGTTGTTTTTTTTTGGCTTGCAGGTTGTTAGGAGCCGATACCGTGTACCCGCTGCCTTTACTGAGGCATGGTTGGCATTGACCGATGATGACTGGGAATGGCTTGATGCCCTTGGGCTGAAGCAGGTGGCTCGACTGGAGCCTGTGGTTTTGGATCAGGCCTATCTGACGGCCCTGATCAAGCTCTGGGATCTGTGGACTAATACTTTCCATCTTCTGACAAGGGAGATGACTGTGACTCTTGAGGACGTCTATCGGTTGCTTAAGATTCCTATAGATGGTCTTCCTATTAGGACATCTCCGTTTGATCAGCGGACTGCTATACTTACGAGATGTTTTGGGCATGGGGGGGAGCTGGGTGTAGCAGACCCAGTGGAGACAGCCGAGGCGGATTGCCAGGCTGGCAGGATTTTGGTTGGCTGGTGTAAGGAGAGGGGGGTGCTAGGAGTGAGGCACGCATTCCTGATGGGCCTCATTTCTAACATTCTTCTCCCTGATTCGTCAGGTGTGAGGTTCTCGTGGAACCTACTGGATTTGGTGTGGCAGTTGGCAGAGTGCCCGATAGAGGCACCGTTGATCCTGATATGGGGACAGACTTTGTTGGCGCAGCTTTACGGGGAGCTATACGGGGTCCGCTGTCGACAACGGAAGGGTGTCAGTTGCAGCTTTTTTTTGCAGTGCTGGGGTTGGCACCACATAGCTGTTGAGAGGCCTACCGGGTTACCGTGGACGACTCGAGCAGTGATGGAGGATGACGAGATTGGTTATGCAGCTTTGTGGCGATGGTCTGCGGAGCAGGGGCAGAGTTGACGATGGGCAGGTGTCGTTGAGCACTACATTGATGCCTTTTCGTGGCTCACTCCAGGGGAGGTGTTTCGGCATCCCTATCGGGACTGTCCAGCCTAGCCTGAGGCTGGAGAGTGGCTCCAATGGGTGCGGAGGGAGCGATGGTTGACTGGGCGGCACGGGACGGAGCATGAGTTCTTTCCGTACCGTCGGGTTACACGATAGTTTGGGGTGTGCCAGGGTTTGCCTGGTGAGCCCGTAGGCTATCAACGTCAGGGAGATGAGAGGGATCTAGAGCCACCGGTCCTCGTGCCACTGGGAGAGGAGTCGGATGCGATGATTGAGGTGTTGGATGTGGATGACGTCGGTACTACCACTGAGTATGACTCGTGGTGGGTATTGCGACGCTGGAGAGGAGAGGGTCCATGGGAGGCACGGAGGCGGCGATGGAGGATGCTGAGGCGGTAGGGGGTGATTGGGGAGGTCCGTTGGATGATGCGTACATGGTGGATGTGGGAGATGAGGATGTGGACTTGGGTTTTCTGGAGCAGCCAAACATGTAGGATGTGGAGGAGCATTTGGAGCCTGAGCAGGCTACTGTCCCCGTGAGTCCTATGTGTCTGGTAGGTACAGAGGAGGTGGGGTCGGATGTAGGCGATGAGGTTGCATGACTTACAGAGCTACTACGGATGAGGGATCTAGAGAGGGATCTTCTGCAGGCTCAGTTGGTAGAGCAGGATAGTGTTTTGGCACAGCGCGATGATGCATTGTCTATCTATCATCGACAGGAGGCAGAGTGGTGTCTGTACCGGATAGACTTGGAGAGGGAGGTCATCTCGCCTTGGCGGGTGGCTCCCCGAGCCTTCGATCGCGAGATCTTTTGACGGATGAGGGATAGTCTGACTGAGCAGTCAGCATCATCTCATCGCAGGCGGTTAGATGAGGGGGGTGGTAGTAGGCATGATGCGGGGGCTGGCAGTAGCCGCCCTACAGGGTCCCGTAGGACCCACACCACGGGGGGTAGTTCCCGTCACACCGATCCTACGTGATCATGGTGGCCGATGCCTTAGGTTGGGTTTTGGATATGATTGCGAGGTCTGAGGACCGGTTTTGTAGCCTGCGGGCATCTTTTTGACGATATATATATATATATATATACCTATTTTATTTTTGGATTTGTACATGTGATGATGTGATTGATTTTTGTTATGCATGTTTATTCATTTTGATGAATGCAGATGTTATGATAAATGTATATGCTTTTGATGTCTATGTGGTATGCAAGGTGAAATGGATGAATGACATTTGTGATGATTGCACTGTAGGCTGTTTAAGAAGCTCTTTTTTTTACCTTGTTTTGTTTTTTTTTTTTTGTTTTTTTTTTTGATGGTATCATAAGGATGATAAGTAGCGCAGATGGTTTTGGGATGAATGTATGATTTTCTGAGATTCAGACAGTTTTAACTCACCATCCATGACTGTACTTTATCTTACAAGACTTTTGAACAAGGTATGAATCGGACCTATTTTTGACCAAGTTATTTAACATCCCTGTGTGTGCAATTGGGTTCATTTAGTGGTAATTGTTAGGATACCGCCAGTGCCAGATGGGCTTTCAACCGAACCTGTACTGAGGATAACCTAATTAGCTCCACGAATTCCTTTTTTGTATGTACTAAGATTAATCTGCGATGTAATCCGGGATGCCATAAGCTAGCTCATCCACATGCAAACATTGATCTGTACGCAAGTTAATGTGACAGATATATCGTCATGCGGGAGGTTTACTTCTGTTACCGATAGGTTATCAACCAAATTGGTACTGAAGCTTGCCTTATGACCTATAGAATGCTGAGAGTTCCAGGGATTCAAGGTCAACTCCCTTCTTTTTTTTTTTAGTTGTATTGGGATACTTGCTCTTTTGTAGTGATAAGATCACTATTTATTTTGATTTGTTTTTCTTTTGAGCAAGGGATTGGGGATTTGGAGTGATGAAAATCACTGTTGTTTGTGCCTTTTGATGTTTGCACTATAGTTTGTCAAATTTGGAGTTTTGACATTTTGTAATTTTATTGTGTTTTGCAACTGTTGAGAACTTTAGGGATTCTTAGGGAATTGGGTAGGGAGGAAGCTTGTCCTTTTGCCAACTCTCAGCATTCTATGGGTCATTCACACAGGGGGATGAGCAAGATAACCGTTTTGCTTGTGGTGACTTAGATTATTTTGCAGGTTTCGTCTTTCATTCACACAATTTTGGGAATTTTAGTGTTTTGATTTGTGTTGGGATGTTATGTAACAAGGTGTATTTCAAGTATGACTCTACCTTTGTAAAATCCGTTCGACTTGGTACACTACATGGCTAAAGAGGAAAATGATGACTGAATCACTGAAACTCTTAGTACATTCCCAGACCACTGACTGTAGTGTGGTAAAATTTATGCATGGTGTTTTTGTTGATTTTGATGAATTCGAGTATGCCTAGAATTGAGATGCAAATTTTTGTTGTTTTTGATGATTTTTATTGTTTTGTTTTTGTTGAATTTTTTTTTATTTGTTTGACCAAGAGATTGCGATAATCCTTGGAGATTTTTGGGTTGACCAAGAGATTGCGATAATCCTTGGAGATTTTTGGGTTGACCAAGAGATTGCGATAATCCTTGGAGCTTTTTAGGTGACCAAGAGATTGCGATAATTCTTGGAGCTTTTTGGGTTGACCAAGAGATTGCGATAATCCTTGGAGCTTTTAGGTTGACCAAGAGATTGCGATAATCCTTGGAGCTTTTTGTATTGACCAAGAGATTGCGAGAATCCTTGGAGCTTTTAGGGTGACCAAGAGATTGCGATAATCCTTGGAGTTTTTTAGGTGACCAAGAGATTGCGATAATCCTTGGAGCTTTTAGATTGACCAAGAGATTGCGATAATCCTTGGAGATTTTAGGGTGACCAAGAGATTGCGATAATCCTTGGAGCTTTTTAGGTGACCAAGAGATTGCGATAATCCTTGGAGCTTTTTTTTTGTTTGTTTTTGTGTTTTTTTTTTTTTTTTTTTTTTTTTTTTTTTTTTTTGGTACATGGCTTTCTTAGATATGAAATGGTCGCAAATGACTGATATTCAAGGGTTCTGTTTCCTTGATACCATCAAGAGAAGCTAGCCTATATGTTCCCGGTCCTATTTTGCTATCAATGACATAAGGACCTAGCCAATTTGCCGTGAATTTGTCTCTCATATGGGACGACAAATTAGAGTTTTGTTGGTTTTCCTTCAGAACCAAATCACCAACCCGAAAGTCTCTTAGGTGAACTTTCATGTTGTAAGCTCTCTTAAGCCGCTTTTGATAGATACGTAAGTGCTCGAGAGCATTAACGCGTCTTTCGTCAAGCAACGTAAGTTGGTCTAATCGGGCCTGCCGTGCAGTGTCATCATCGATGAATTCCTGCATTGTTATGTGGAGGGAAGGAATTTCCAACTCGAGAGGCATTACTGCCTCTGAGCCATACACTAGTGAAAACGGAGTTGCCCCAGTTGGCATCCGAATACTAGTGTGATAAGCCCAAAGGGCAAGTGGGATTTGTATGTGCCAATCCTTATGACTGTCTGCGACGGTCTTTTTAAGGATGGCGACTAGCGTTTTGTTTGACGCCTTTGCTTGCCCATTTGCTTGCGGATAATAGGGTGTTGAAAAGTTGTGCTGAATTTTGTACTTTGTGGTTAAAGCATGCACGTATTTGTTCTTGAATGATGGCCCATTATCCGAGATTATTTTGGATGGAATACCAAAATGACATATGATGTAATGCAAAATGAACTCCGCAATGCGGGGTCCTGTCGTAGAGGTTAACGAAATTTCTTCCACCCATTTGGTAAAATATTTTGTGGCCGTTATGATAAACGTGTGACGGCCTGACGATGCAGGGGAGATCTTTTCGATTAGATCGAGGCCCCACTATGAAAATGGCCAAGCAGACTAGACTGTCTGTAGGGCCTGGGAAGGTGCATGCATTAAATTGGCATGATGTTGACATTTTACGCACCTCTTGACATACGCGCAGTAATCTCGCTCTAAATATGGCCAATAATAGCCCATGCGAAGGATACACTTTGCAATGGCCATACCACTAAAGTGGCCGCCACATGTACCATCACGCGCTTGGGTGACTGCCCAAGTGGACTCTTGCTGGTCCAAGCAACGAAGAAGAATTCCGTCATAGCTACGACGATACAAAATGTCTCCTATCAATACATATTTTGCCGCTTTCTGTTTGAATGCTCGTTTTGCGGCGTGCATCAATCCAAAGGGTAGATTACCTAACTTGAGGTATTCTCTTATTGGTAAATACCAGTCCTGTTGATCGGATACCTCGATAGTTTGAACAGCCAATCCCTTTTGGAGTTATTCCCTAACAAATGCTGATTGGGATAGAACTTGTAAGAATAGCGTTGTGTTGCTATTAATGGGAGTGGGGGAGAACAAAGACCCCCAGTTGGCATGTTTCAAATATTCTCGGATTCAAAAGAACTTATCCGAAGATGGTTCGATCTGGATCATGTGGATTCCTGGCGTCAAGTTTGAGCTTGCGCGCTCCATCACAGGTTGCGATAAGGTTTTGACCTGAATGGTTGTTATATCATCAGAAATGTCTTGCAGGATTAGTGACCCTAAGGAGGCCATTGTGTCCGCAAAATGGTTCGATGATCGAGGGAGTGCCTCGATTTCATACCACTCAAGTTTTGCTAGGAATTTATCCACGAGGGTTTTATAGGCCTTCAGAACTGGGCATTTGCATTGATATACCCCTTTGACTTGATTGACGATTAACAACGAATCGCCAAAGATGTTTAGTCTTTTGATGTTCATGGCGATTGCTGTCTGAAGACCTAGGAGCAAGTCTTCATATTCTGCATTGTTGTTGGTGCACTGGAAGTTTAATTTAAATGACAGGGGCATTGGAGTGCCCTGCGGTGTGAAGAATACAATTCTTGCGCCACCACCTTGCTCGCATTTAGAACCATCGAAAAATAAGGTTATGTCGGCCTGAGACTCAGGCTCTTCAGAATCTGGCAATTATGAGACATGGAAGACCTCATCATCGGGTAGTTCTATTGCATGAAAGCATGAGATTTCGGGCAAAGGAAACACCAAGTGTGATTGCATTCAAAATTAAGTACGCTTAAGTCCTAGAAATGTAAATTGCATGAAATGGAAAAGAAACACATTGGAAGAGACACAATCAAATAGAGAAAACACAGCACTTTCATTAATTTCCCTTGATGTCTGTTACAATGATGTCTCCTCCCTTTTCAGGGGTTAGGAGTGCAAATAGATTTTGATTACAATCACTGAATGATTCCCCTTTCCGCATGCCCACGATTGCAATGAGCGGGCCAAGATGATGCCGCCGCTGATATCGATGTGTTCTTCGCCTCTGCTTCTTCTCCTGCGAACAAAGAAATGACCAAGACGTCAGTAGCACTTGTTGCAAATGAAAAGCGTTTGCTCTCTAAAACTAACAAAATATGCATGTAAATATTTGCCTAAAAAAGTGAATACAGTGAATCCAAATTGCTTCAAAACTTGACAGAAGGTAAGAAAAGTTACCGGAAGGCCATCGCCATCGAGGCAGTGGCCAATCCACCTTCAACTAGAATTCATCCCTAGGCAGGATGAATTCTGACTGTAATTCGTCCCTGAGTGGGACGAATTCCTCTGTGTTGAAGAAACTGACCTGCTATTGCTCCAATGTCAGATCCCTAGACCTGAAAAACACCTGCAAACAAGGGGGTTATGTAATTGGGGCCATTTTGGGATGACCCAGATGGTCGGATTTTCCCAATTTTGCCTCTACCCTCAGGAATTTGGCCTTGACACCTGCGAGTTAGCGAAACGACAAAGCAATACAAAACATCCTAGAATTTGACAAAAAGTTACAAAATTGCAGCTATGGACTAATCAGACCTAGTAACACAAAATGCAATCTAAAAATAATCTAAAATTCTCAAAAACTAAAAATAGGACTTGGGAGGTGCGGGGGTGCCCAAGTGGGCCTCCCATCGTTGGCCCTCGATTTTGGAGCCAATCCACCAGGGATGGGCCCAAAACCTTTTAGAATTGGGGGGTCGGCGAATTGGTAGGTTCAGGTGTCCATGCGTTGGATTTGGGTAAGGTTCGAGCTTCCAAAGCCCACCCAACAACCTCCCTTGCAAAAGAGATTGGTGGATGCGGGACGGTGAACCAAGAGGGATGCAAGTGAGTCTTCAATTCGACAGCACTTCGTTGCCTGAAAACTCCTTCAACCTGTATGTTTTGGGTGAGAAAAGTCCCACCTTTTATAGACCCATGGGGTCTCTTTTGGGAGGGAAGCACAAATGCCATGTGTTGGCCATAGGCACCATGTGGCAGTCTTGTCTTCCCATGAGGGAGGGGAGTCCTTCGTTGACTTGAGCTTTGATAAATGCCTTTTGTAACAGTCTTCTAACGGCCCCTCTGTCCACCTACACATGCGTGCAAGGTAGGAGTCCTTAACTGACTGTTATGGGCTGCCACTTGGCACCTTTTGCATTTTTGCCCGTTAAGCTTAGAATTCGTCCCACCCAGGGACGGATTCAGAATTCGTCCTGGGGTGGGACGGATTCTCTTTTGAATTCGTCCCTGGGTGAGACGAATACTAGGAAAAGTGTCCAAGTGTGCCAAATTGCTTCTTGACCTTACAAAATTGCTATGAAAGTGGTTAAGACCACTGTTTAACCTCTGAGGGCTGCCCTGGGGGCTGTGTTTGCCAAAGCGATCAGTTTTTGCAGTCACATAATCGGATTGGTGCTGTTTTGGTGTCTACAAAAACTATAAAAATAGACATTCAAAATAGTAGCACCTATAATCTAAATGGTCAACAACAACATAATTAGGAATGTCCAATGAGATTGAAGATTTAATTAGCTAACACCCATGGATACCATGTTTTTCTAGTCAATTCCAATAATAATTGAGTCCTATTTGGTTTTAATGTCCAATGAAATTTGAGTCCTAGTTGGTTTATACTTGTAAAAATGTATGAGAGCTGACGTAATCAAATTGAAGAAGACAAGCAGAAGTAGATGCTACATTGAAAGAGAGAGCAACAACAAGAGTATCCCCAATGGAGAAAGGGGAGTGATGAAAATCATTGAATAAAAGTTATATGTGGTAGAAACAAGGTCCCAAACATGAGATAAGAAAGATGAAGGTTTGATGTAGAAACAATAGATTGAACCTCATAAGTAGTAATCTACTTTATTACACCTAGAGGTTGCATCGAGTGCTTATCCATGTAGTTTGATAGAATGAGAATGTTACCATAAAAACACTTCTAGTTGAGTTGTGGGATCAAACCTATGTTGAAAAAGAAAATAAACTCACCAAAATGTGATTAGAAAATATTTGAATGTAAATGCACAACAGAGTAGGTGTATGTGTAATAACAAGTTGAAGAGAGTTTTATTCATGAAACTAAAATTTAGGACATTAATAATTAAGGGGAATAAATTTGGAAAAAGTATTTCTTAATGTGGAAAAGTACATGCAAAGAGTTTGGAAAAATAAAAAAAACAATTCTAATGATAGAAATGCCATTGAGCCCTTGGATTGAATCACTCACATACGATAGATAAATTTTACAAAAATATGTGACTCATGAGCATATCTATGTTTCAATTGAGAGTTTAATCCCTAAGTGGATAACAGGTCCTTTCATTTTTCCCTATTAAAGTGCATGCAAAAGTAAACATAAAAATTCTATATATATGAAAAAAAAGTTACTATTAACATTGTAATATTAGTTATCAAGTTTGAATTCATATTTGAATTTAATATTCTTTAAGTTTTAAAAATCTTGACATGTTTAAAAAATCAAAATAAAATTTGAGATAATAAAATTTCATATATTTTATGATAAAACTACCCTTAAGCTCTTACAAGATTAACATAAACTATAATATTATAAAAAAATAAAAAGAAACAATAATAAGTGCAACAAGAAGAAAAAACTATCAAAATAGATATTCAAAATAGTAGCACCTATAATCTAAATGATCAACAACAAAATAATTAGGAATGTCCAACCATATTGAAGAGTTAATTAGCTAATACGCATGGATAACAAACATGTTTTTCTAGTCAATTCAAATAATACATATTTAAATTATTACACCAAGCACATACTAGCATTACTTATTTGTACTAAGATCAAATTAATATGTATTTTCTCAAAATGTAGACTAAAAGCATAAGAAAATGAATCCTACCACCCTATAAGAATTCTTAAATCCAATCCTATACTTTCATAGCTATCCTAAGAAGAGCAAGATAAAGTATTTCTAAATTTGGAAGGGGGAAAAGAATAACAAAACCACATAACTCAACATAAGCAATGCCAATTTTAATAATGTATAAGACAAATACTAGCAAGATAAAGCAAATGTAGATCTAAATAAAATGATGGAATATTTAAGCCTTCAAATAAACTTTATAAGCAAGAAATGGCTTCTTAACCAATATACTAGGAAGCACCACTTTGGCTAGGAAAAATGAAATGGCATATCTCCACCATGGGAAATAAGATCATAATATTCTAATATTAATCAATTAAAAAATCATCAACTTATAATTTGTCTCAATGGACCGTCGAATCCTCATGTTGTAAGCATTACATTATGAACTACAATGCCACTTTTAGTTCATGGGTTGGAAAACATCGAATCATTTCATATGAGACTTTATAATGTATATAAATATTGGATAAGTAATGAAAATTTTGATAATGTACAAGACAAATACTAACAAGATAAAGCAAATGTACATCTAAAGAAAATAGTTGAGTATTTAAGCCTTCAAATAAAAATTATAAGGAATAAGTGGCTTCTTAACCAATATACTAGGAGGCACCACTTTAGCTAGGAAAAATGAAATGAAATATCTCCACCATGAGAAATAAGATCACAATATTCTAATGTTAATCAATTGGAAAATCATCAACTTATAATTTGTCTCAATGGACCTTCGAATCCTCATGTTGTAAGGAGTACATTATGAACTACACTACCACTTTCAGTTCATGGGTTGAAAAACATTGAATCATTTCATATGAGACTTTATAATGTATATAAATATTGGATAAGTAATGGCCATTTTGATAATGTACAAGACAAATACTAACAAGATAAAGCAAATGTAGATCTAAAGAAAATAGTGGAGTATTTAAGCCTTCAAATAAAATTTATAAGGAATAAGTGGCTTCTTAACCAATATACTTGGAAGCACCACTTTAGCTAGGAAAAATTAAATGATATGCTTCCACCATGAGCAATAAGACCATAATATTCTAATATTAATCAATTGGAAAATCAACTTAGAATGTGGATTAATAGACCTTCAAATTCTCATGTTGCAAGCATTACATTATGAACTACACTACCACTTTCACTTCATGGATTGCAAAACATTAAATCATTTCATAGGATACTTTATAATGTATATAAATATTGGATAAACTTAAACTCTAACTAGTACATTACTAGCTTTTTCCATTAAAGAACCCATATTGGAGTGATACAAACATGGCTATAAAGATTTTATTACAATATTTGAACAATTTATCAATATTATTCTATATAATTTTAGGAATAGGACAATCCAAAATGATGCCTTTCAATATTTTTTTATATCCAAACAAACACAAAATAAAAAGGATGAGATTTTCATTAGAAGATAGAAAGACCCTAGTTATAAAGCAAAGTATAACATTGATGTCAACAGGATCAAAGAAATATTTTCTAAAACTCTCTTACCTCCAATTAGAAATGGTCTACTATGATAATATAATATTCTAAAATTTTAAGATTGTATGGCATATTCTAGGACTTTTGGAAAGCTAAAAATAGAAGAATAAATAATTCCAAAGCCTAGACTTTAAATTAACAATAGAATAATTATTATAGATGTTGTTATTGATGCCAAAAAATTGCATAAAACCACTATTACTAATGCTCATGTAAAAATAAAAATATTATATCTTCTTTATAATGAAAAGTCAAGAAGAATAATTATAACAAAAAATATGAGTCAATTATGCTTTTGAAAAGGTGTTGTCCATAGCAATGGATCAAATTATGAAAGTTATGTCTATATAAAGAGTTCAACCACTTATAAGGATTGAATAGAAACCTAATCCCCCTGTTTTAAAGATATATCAATTTTTTTTAGCATTGTATTTTGGGACATCATTTTAAAAATTACCATCATTTCAATAAATTCTTATATTCCACTATTTTTGGTGAGAATTATGACTCTAACATGCTTCAAAATGAAGAAAAACCTAGATATAATTTTATGATTGCTAGAGTAACAACCCTTAATGCCTATAAAATAAATATCTTTAGATTTACAAAAATATACTATCAAACCACCAAACACTCCAACAAGTCCCTCTTGAATAAAACAATATTATCTATTTATATGAAGACATTGTATATCTTATTTGTTACATAATTGTTATTTATCCTTTTAATATAGAAAAAATATCAAAATCATGGTATTCATGCCATTAGTCAATGTCCTCTTAGGTTTACCCATCAAAATCTCCTAAGAGAGTAAAAATAAGTAATACATTTATTCTAATCTTATAATATTGATACTTACATCTAATTGCTAAAAGTTTTATATAGTAGACCAAAGGCACCTTTTAGAGTCCCATAAGCTTCTTTCTCCCAAATAGATATATACTTCTAATGATAACCATAGTGAGTATTGGAAAAAGTCTAACATGTATAAAATTAATGATTATAATCCTCTTGTTTATTCCCTATACTCCAAAATCCAAGAGTGGCCATTGGTTTTTTCTTTTTTTTCAATCATCCACTTACTCATGAATGCACTAAAAAATTCAACTATGTTAATTGTTTCTTATAGGTATAATTTTGCATAATAGAAAGTTCAAAATAGTACATTTTCAAATACAATGGTACATATGCTCTAACCCATTCTTGGTTGATTAATGTATGTGTTATATGGAGATTATAAATGAGTATAAATTAAAGTTTAAAAATCTTAGATGTCCATTTAATATACTACCTATTTAACCAAGCTAATTATAAATAGGATATTAGCTCATCTATAAGACCCTCATATCCAATTAGACTACTCAAGATACATCCAATGCCACTCAAAATCTACTAATTCTATATTTCTATCACTTTATGATGAGAATGTTTAAAAACTTATAGGATCACCTCAAAAATAACATGAGTTTTGGCCGATCAAAGACTAGTACTCATGCCAAGTTTAACTCATTTTTTAAAATTAACTTTATAATTGATTATATGGAACCCTCTAGTTTTATTCTCATTTTCATTTTGATCAAATTTCCTTGGTTGACTAGAGCACCACATATCTAGTGATGGTATTATCCAATTACATGTAAATATGAAAACTTCTCTAAATATAGTTAAAATAGTGATTTCCAATATCTTCCCATATGTTTCCAAGTAATTTCTAGTGAATAGAAGTAGTTTCAGGTTGAGTTTGGCTAAAGTAAGATAAGAAACCTAAAGGTTATCTCCTTCATATTTATACTTAGAACTATGTGCTAGGTCTCTCCCAAATATCTCGAAGTTTCTATTTTTAATGAAATCCTAGTTAATAAGTATTCTCTCAAGCCTCTTGGTTCTACATGAGAAATCATATTCTTCTTCTCCATAAATTAACACTCTTCTCCTAGAAATAAGTACTTACCTCAACGTCATTTAGGTTGGGATCCCTATTAACCATGAAGGTTAAAGTGTAATAAATTACACTCAAGATATCATGCATCCAAGGATAATAAGCATGTCATCAAGCATCAATGTAAGTATTGCCCACGACTAGTATTCATCCTTTATATTCTTTACTTTTTACACTATACTTGTCTAATTGCACTTTGCTTTATTATACATGGTTAATTGCTTGTATTGCATTGTCTCCACTATTTATATTCTACCTCTGTACCTAATCCCTATTGCAAGTATTTTGATAAAAAACAACACCCACTAAATTAGAAGTTGAATCTAGTAGTAGTTTTCACATAAAGACTCAACCAAAGGCCAAAAAAAATATGCAAATAATAAAACTCAAAATCCTCAAATAAATGATTAATAATATTTCTTCACTCAAGAAACTACCTAACTACAATTAAGAGAATTTATGTCTAAAGTTGTAAGGTCAAGATGTCAATACTCAAGAAAATAACAATCAACAAAAGGTTTCCCAAGAAAATATAAATTCTCAATAAAATACCAATACCACTCAATAACATGTAGATCAAAAATGTACCAATTAATAAAACATAATTCAGTAAAATTATTCCTAACAAATTATGACTTATCAATGTACCCAAAGTTAATTTTTGAAAAAGGCTCAAACGTATGCACAATAACCATATAGAATGAATAAATAAAATATAGGATGTAACACTTAAATAAATAGGTGTAATCTATGTAAATCTGAGATTCACATGTGCAGAATCAATAAATTCCTTAAAATATATACTAAAGGGTAAAATTCAACTTAGAGTAAATTCCAATAACCATACCTTTACCATGAATGATAGTCCAACAAACATTCAACACTATCCAAGTGTAAAATCCTAAGCTTAAAAAATGACTCAATGAACATATAGCACCTCACATTAATTCCTATACCTTACTTTTAAGTCCTCTACTTTCTTATTATGGATAAACATGGTGGAATAATTTCAAAGTATTACTAACTATACCTTTCAATGGTTATAATATTGGGTAGGTGTCTATAGATACTTAATATTGGACCTCCTAAATTAAACTAATTTTGTTAAAAATCAATAGAATGATTAACCCAACCACGATGATTTCCTCAAACTTAGAATTTGTAGCTAAAACTCACCAGTAGCATATTTTCCATATCAGTATGATTTTTCTAGCCAACAAATTTACTTCTCAACTAGAGGATTCACACCCTATCCAATTTTTTAAACCCCCTATCATATTTTACTTGTAATAGTCAAATATGCAAATTTGTTGGCTAAGAGAATTTGTTGGTAGTAGATTTGCAAGTGGAAAATTCATGTTTTATTTACAACCAATATTATATCCATATATATAGTAGCCAATCAAGGCATAATTTCCTCTACCTATCATTTCTACCATCGTACATAATCAACAAGTAGGGAGGAAGATGGCGAATGTTTCTCTACCTACCCAAATCTAACCCAGTCAGAGGGACAACTAATTTCATTCAATCTAGTAAGTCTAGTTAGCCCAGTTAGTAGCCCTAAATCAGCCCCATTTAATAGGACATCTCAACCCTCACTTTTGGGAAACTCCTAGGAGGGCCAATTCTATAAATTGGCCCCTTGGTATTGCATTATCATCATACTTTTTCAAGTTAAAAATTGTTCAAAAAACCCGCATACTTATTTTTTTGGATATTATTATTATGGTTGAGAGTTTGACTGTATGTATAAGGTTGTGGGACCCTTTCAAAACCCTCTCTTTAAATCAATACCAAAAAAAAAAATTGTTCCAAAAACATGAACTGAATTTTCTCAAACATCAAATTGTTATTAAACTTTACCCATAATATTCATATTCACATAATTAATTGGGCATCAAAGGGAAGGAGGTAACTTGCATATGATTTTAGCGATATTCTCCATGTATATAGTATCTTTTATTTTTTTCATCACTATCTCTTTACGTGAACTATTTATGCATCCAACTGCCTACATTTTCCATGTGTAGTAAACTAGTCCTTTTGTCTTATCAAGTTATCTAATCATTTTTATAGGAATTTGAGGAGGTTTTTGGGATAATAGATCCTACCTAAGGCTCTTTGAGCATCCTTAGTAGTGCCTTAAAATATTTTTGTCCCTGCTCTTTTCATTTTCATTTTTTGAAAGCAAATTTATTTCCTAGACATTACTTTGGTGATGTATCCGCCCTAGACTATGATATTCCCAAATTTTTTATTCAAATTATTTCTACCTATTTTTTTCATAGAGATGGATATGCCACCTATAACCAATTTAGATGAAAAATTCTTCCTTTTTGCATCCAACCTAAAAATCCCTTGGGATTCCTACATCTAATATATCTAGCATATCTCCACATATATTTTCATCATTATTTTTTGATCATCTCTCTTTGTTTCTACCTTTTTTTAATCCTCATCTATTATCATTAGTGAATTCATAAAATATAGAACTTTCAAAAAATAGATTTATCACAGGTATGACAACAACAAGTCCCAAGGTTCAAAACCTTAATTTTTGCATATAATTAGGGGACTTGACTCTGCCAATTACAAAGCCTTATACTTATTACTATTTAGGAAGCCCCTAAACTCTAATCCATATTCTATTTTATTTATTTAGTTGTTTTTAGAAAATTTTCCAACTATAAATTTCTAGGTGATGTATTCATTGAGCATTGTATTCATAAAATGTTAGATTTGAATACAGGAAGCATATTCATGTCAACCATTGAAATAGGTAAGTATATAATCATCCTCTTGGTTTTATTGGTAGATTAGGCTACTTTCTATTTGCATATATTTTTTATCTTCAAACACTATAGAAGGAAACTAAAAATAATTTATAGTTTAGCTTAACATTTTATTATATTTTCTTAGGTACTCAATCAAAAAGCATTTAGATTTTGTATTAGGATATTTATGTGCTCTTGTATATTTCTTATGACCTTGCTTAAAAGAAAATAAAAGGAAAATAAAACTCTAGTTTCTTGTAACTTTTATCTTAATCTAGCATTCATTAAAATCAAACTTATATATAGGATAGCACCTTGTGTTATGTACCTTTATATTTAGACATAATTGCATTCTAGGATATTGCATATAGTTACTAGAATAGAACTAGGTTTTTGTCAAAAATAAACACATAAAAATAGATTTAGGGAAATCTTTAAGCCCTTGGGGAATCCAAACCCCTAGCCAAAGATAACAACACATAGTGTAACAAAGACAAGTTAGTAGTAGGACTATTTAACACAAGGTGGCTAAACCTTGAGGGAAAATTTAGAGGCTAGTGCCTTTGTGCACCTTTTGGTGCCCTAGATCTTTGGTGACTCAATGTGAACTACCACACAAGTCTAAAACCCTTTGATCTAGGACCTTATATTTAATCAACATAAAATTTATTACACTTTAATCAAGACAAATTAAAATTTTTTGCATAGTGTAAATCACATTAAACAAAGATAACAAGAACATAACCAAATTGTTAGTCCTACTAGGGGAATTTTAACAACCCCTTGAGTAAACCATCGTACAAGCCTTGAGGGTTATCTCTCTTGGTAAGTATATTATGGTGGGCTAACATGAGTCATAAGGTAGGTTTTTCTCATTGGGGATATAAGGATTATAAAAATATCTTCTCTTTCTTCTCTAAGAAATTTTGAAAACAAAACTATAATAAAATTTGAATCTCCCTTTATTTGACCATGTTTGAACATCCCTACCTTACTTTGATTATTGCATGACACTAAACATAAAATTTGAGTGCTTTGTTTGAACTTCTATACAATCAAACCATGATTTAAAATCTAACATATGAGGAAGACAAGGAAGCAAATACATGGATAGAAAACAAGGAGAAGTGATTTTTAAAGCCATCGACCACATAGCTTCCTTCCTACGAAAATAGCAAAGTCATCTAAACCATTTTAAGGGAAGATGAAGAATATTTACCTATCTCTATTATCTATAAATTTATCCTAAGGCCTCCACAACAACCTAGATCCAACCCTATGAGTTATCAATAAATATATTCAATTATTGTAACAACTATATAAGGGAGGCTACCAAATACCTAGTCTTTCTCTAGGAATCAGGGATATATGAATCCAAACATAGAGCCATTTAAGCTAAATCACCCTATTTCTTAACTATCAATATTCCATAATTTCAAGATACAAATATATTCCCTAACATGCTAAATGTTTTAAATGTGATTTCTTCTAATTTATTCTTTAGCATACCCATTCTAATTAATATTTCCTCCACTAAAAATTTTCTTCTAAATAAAACTTGAAATAATAACATGAACCCATTTGGATCCACTCATCCAAATGCTTAGTATTATCCTTCGGTTAATTCACAACCACAATTCATAACACCATAGGTTCCTTATCCTAGATTTTAAGATATAAACACTAAGCTAGAATAACTAGTTAAATAAAACATAGAATTTAAACAATAGTTGGCTTCTATCCAATGATCCATAGGAAAGAGGTATTCCTATAAGTACTATTGTATCCAATCTATAGATCCATATCTAGTTAGTCAAATTTATCCTTAGAACTTTGTAGTTCTAAATTTTTGAATGTATAAGGAAAAATGTGATACAATGGATCACCTTAGAATTTTTCAAGCAACTTTCCATGGTATTATCTATGAGTAGACATTGTTCCTAAAAATATTTTCTTAAGGCCTTGATGGAGAGGGATTAGAATGGAATTTTTAGATACCTCATGAATATTTCAAGAGTTTTTATGATTTTGTAGAGATTTTCACCCAATATTTCTTTGCCTACATCACATAAAAGTGCATAATAGATTATTTATATAAATTTATGTAGGGTAAAAATGAGTATTTTAATGAGCTTTTAACCAGATGGTGTGCTTTGGTTAGGAAACATCCTTTTACCCCATCACAAAGATATCTATTATGTAATTTCATACAAAATTTATAAGAACAACTTTCATATCCCTTATAAATGACCCGCATCTCCTCCTTTGAAGATGTAGTAGATCTAGAAAAGTCGGTATAATTTGCTCTTCAACATAGGGGGTAATTAAAAAAAGAGAGGAGGATAAGTCTTATTCCTCCAACATAAAAGGACAATATAAGAACAAGCATGTCATGGGTGATGGTGTAATCAACTCTCGCCTTGTTAACAATGCTAAAATAGGTAATTTTAATATTGCTACTACATTAGAAATATTAGTTTCAGCTAAGGCTCATGAAAATCCTCAAAGGATGTTTACCAAGTTAAACTAGTCATTGCCATTAGTGCTAACACAATTTTTAGATGCTAAGATGATAGAATTTCCACCTATAAGGCCTAGTGATCCTAACATGGAAAATCTTCACTAGTTCAATTTTGACTAACAATGCACTTTCCATGATATAAATTGTCACCATACAAAAAATGTATGACTCTTAAATATGTGGTACAAGACCTCATTGATGGAGTTTGACTAGTGGTTAGTGGTATTGAACAAGAAATATACTCTAACCTAGATATGAGGATATTTCAAGACTCTTTACCTAAATATGGTTAAAATAATATGAATCATGTTCAATAAAATATTTCCATGCTAGATCAAAACCTAGTAGGGATTATTCATGTTGACATTGTTACTAGACAATAAGCTAGAGAAAGATATTAATCTTCATAACCACTCTATGATCCCAATTTGGTATGGCCTAGACATATTTTTGCTCCTAAAGAAACACCTTTGGTTATAAATCCCTAATACAAAGGTAGGAGGCATTCAACCTCCAACAATAATTGGAGGACATCCCCACAAAATCTCTATACTCGATTTGTTGAAAACTTCATCCATTATTAAGTAAAACCTTAGTAAGAAAACCATACCCAAAATTGCTAGCCCCAATGATCTAGCTAACATGGTAGGGTCTCTTAGAATGAACCATGCAATTATATCCTCCTTTAAGGATGACCTTACCCCTCTGATGTTAAGATATATCCCTTTATACATTACATGTAATATCAACAAACAATGCATTAAAAATATACTTATTGATAATGATCAACTATAAACATATATAGTCGTAAATTCATTAATCAAAAATGGCTTAACATGGAAGATACAAAGAAATATAATATTATCATAAAGTCCTATGACAATGAGAAGTGCAAAACCAATGTATTTTTAGTATGGGGGTAGAGATGAGCTTTTTTTTAAGCAATTGAAAAATGGTTTCACATTTGTCTGTTCGTACGAATGCCTTTCCTTTACTTTAAATATGTGTTATTGACGAGGCTATCTTAGAATAGTCCTTCACAAACCTTCGATAATACCTTGCCAAACCCATGAATCTCCTCACTTTTGTTACATTAGTGAGAGGTGGCCAATTCAAAATAGCCTTAATTTTTTGGGGATCTACCACAATCCCACTCACAAAGATTATATATCCCAAGTAGTGTAATTACGATACATAAAAATCACATTTAGAGAGGTTTTTGTATAGTTCATTTTTCCTCAATAGCTCTAGCACGAACCTCAAGTGTCTATCATGCTCTTATTTACTACAAGAATATAATAGAAAGTTATCTAGAAACACCAACACAAATCAATACAATTAATTTCTAAACACATTGTTCATCAGATTCATAAATGCAGCTGGTGCATTGGTTAATCCGAAAGGTAAGATAATGAACTCATAGTGTCCATACCGAGTTTTAAAAGTAGTTTTGTGAGTATCCTTTTGCCATATCCTCAAATCATGATATCTTAATTTTAGATCAATTTTGGAGAAGATGGTGGCATATTTTAATTGATCAAATAGATATTCTATCCTTGGAAAAGGATATTTGTTCATGAAAATGGCTTTATTCAACATCCTGTAGTCTATACAAGGCCTTAGAAAATCATATTTTTTCTTCACAAATAGTATCACTGCACCCCATGGAGATACACTTGGTTTGATGATCCCTTTGTCAAGAAATTCTTGAAGTTGCACCTTCAATTATTTTTGCACCTTCCTCTTCAATGACATTTTCAACTTCTTTTAGTTTGATCGTGTATACCATCCCCATTTCCTTTTGGCCTTCTTTATATGCATTGCAGTCAATAGAATAGGTTTAAAGGAACCTTGTTCACTAAACATTTTTACCCTTTCCTCCTTATCATTAGCAAACTCAATCAATCGATCTTGGATATTGATCAAAGCCTTGTGAGATTTTAACCAATCCATGCCAATGATGATTTCAAAGGCATGTAGCGGTGCTACATATATGTGCCAAATGGTGGATATATTAGGTAGGGAAATTTTAGCTATGGGGAAGTATTGATTTACAGAGTACTTCTAATCTAACCCATACTCCACTTTACACCCATGTGCAAAATATCCAATTCTATACGATATATCCCTTATTATGCTACTAGAAATAAAACTATCTATAGCTCTACTATCTATCAAAATCTTAACATTTTTGCCATAGATTTTACCATTTATAATTAAAGGAGTCTATCCTTTTAGGTTTTGGTTTCCAATGGTTGCATAGATCTTGTAGCCCTTTTTGTTAGCCTTCTTTCTAGATTCTGCACCAAGAGGGAAAATCCTCGTATAATGTGGACCACCACAATCATAGCATCCAATTTTATGGTTTTTAGTTGTTCCTTGATCAGGATTATCCTTATCATTGGTAGGAGGTAGTCCTACTTGATTCAAAGGTTGTGGTTTTTTAGCATTATTACTATTTTTCATCTTCTACTAAAACTTCTTCCTAAATTGCCCTAGTTTCCCATTGGCCCTCTTTGCAAACTTAAGATTTTCCTTTTCTTAATGTTGTTGCTTAGGTTCCCACTTTAAATTTTTTTGGTGATGATGTTACATCTTTGATCCTTTGGAGGGGTTGTCAAATTTCTTATTAAGGTTCAAATTATGTTCTTCTTGGCAAGCCAGCTCGTAAGTTATCTCCAAGTCACCAGGTTTATGCATGATCACTATATTTTTGATGTGATAACTAGATCTTGAGAGTAATTTATGTACTTTCATATTATTATCCTTCTCAAGGGATGGAGTGTATTTAAGTAGGTTTCAAAAATTTCCTATAATATCCTTCAATAGATTGAATTCCTTGGTAGAGTTGAATAAACTCATCAAGTTTCTTCATATAAAACTTCTCCATAAGGAACCTCTTTCTTAAGGCTTTCACAAAGTCCTCCAATTTGAAGTGAATTACTTTGATCTTATGTTCCTTACTATAGGTATTCCACCATTCTAGACTAGTTTTTGTTAGAATTTCTATGGTCAAGATCATCTTAGTTGTTGAGGAGTAGTTTCTCATGCATAAATAAATATCCAACTCATTCAACCAAGATTATCTCAAATATCCACCTTCTTTTCCTGAGAACCTTCTAGCCTTTATATATTTTAGGCCCTTTTTTAGTTCTCCATTAATGTGGGCTTTAGCCACACAATCTATTTAATCTATGCCTATTGCCTATTCCACCATAGGGTTTCCTGACTCAGGATTCCTGCTCTCAGATTTCTATATTTTAGCCCGAATGGTTTCCAACAAGTTTTTTTGTTGGAACATTTACTCTTTGTACAAAGTTATTTCCCCCTACATTGTTTATACAATGGTTGTGAGGTTTTTGGCTCTGTTCAAATTTATTGAGCTATCCCCTATGGGTCTATGCTTAACACTATTAGTGTTGGTTGGCTTCTCCTTCTAAGAAACCCTTTGTCTTCCATTTCTCAACTTGAATGCCATGTTTCCTTGGGTTTAAAAGTGGTGTTACCTTTGCATCTATTTGTATTGTATGTTAATTTCAAGTATCACATCCATATTGTAAAAGAAAATACATCTACTTTATGAATAGTATGAAAAACCTAAATACAATGGATTTCTATTTGGTGATATCGGAATGGTGTTTTTAACCATGGTAGGTTCAACTTGCTACCATTTAGAGGGTACATTTTTCCATACCCCAGACAAGTTTTCTTATGATTCCAAATTTTATTAAGAGGTCATATTATAACATCTATCGAATTAAAATAATTATTTTTCTAATGCCATGATCCTCCTAAGATAATTTTTTCATTATTAGGATCTACGAATAACTCCTATTTATTTATAATACAATGTGTGTAAGGAAGAGGCTTAGCTTAGGACTATGAATGCCAAGTACAATTTATGAAAGGAGTGTTAGGTACACTGCTTAAAACCAACTATTTTGGAGGGTTCTATTAACTCCTCCAAGCCTATAAACCAATGGTTCAATCTTGGGAGAAATGACTTACTCATCGGTAACCTCCAAGCAATTTTTCTTTCCCTACTAAAAATACATTTATTTAGATTTCCCTTATCATTTTAATGGAAGCTTGTGCCTAATCAACCTAGGCTCTGATACCAACTATAATAAACCCCAATTCTATTTTCAACCAATCTAAGATTTTTTTGCGTCTAGTCATTACTATAGTTACTATTTCATGAATGGATTGAAAATATCTTTGTGTGGTTCTATTATAGGTAAGTATCCAAGTAATTTCAAGGCTACACTTCACAAGAATCCAACATGGTTAGTGTCTATTTTATGGATAGGAGTGGCCAATCCCTATAATGACCTGCAGGTAAGGTTTATTTACGTTGCATTTGGAATTCTCGTATCCTTGATAGGAACATGCTTTTTCCTTATTAGTTTAAATCAAACGTTAAACTATCTTCTATGTTAGGTCTCTTTCAACCATACACTAGATATATACCTTGAGATATGGTTGGTTTTCCCTTAAGGATAGAACCACAACTATTGCAATATTTAGCATTTCTATATCAACCATAGGGGCTACGGGGGTTATCACACAAACCCGCATAGACTTGTGAATGTCTACCATTTTCCTTACTTATTTTAACCAACTATAATCTCCATGAGATAGATAACTTTCAAGGTTTTTCCTTTACAAATATTTCCCAATTAATCTCTAAGTGTCATGCATGAAGCAATATTCCTTTTTGTTTTAAGGTTACTCTATATCAAACATATACGATCTTTAAGTCACTTTTTAGAGATTAAATATTTATCATAAGGTAATCTTAATTTATCGTGTAATTCTTCATTCTTTATATGATCAATTGAATTCAAGTGTTACATTGTATATACATCCTCTCAAGGAGTGATATACTTAGATTACAATTGATCCTAATAAATATATTTTACAATAATAGAAGTCCTTCATTAAAGAGGTATTATTTTACAACATGTATACATGATCAATAGAGCTCAACTAGTGTCGATATTTTATTGACTCCATTCAAGCCACATGTAGTAGATAGTAGGTGTTTTCGAGACTAGGACAACCCATTTCATGTATATGAGATGCAACTCTAAACAAATAATATCATGTAATAACTTTTCATTGAATATAATTAAATACAATACATTCTCCACAATGTAATCTTCTAAAGCATTCTATTATTAAAATTAAGGAAATCCCATACTTTACTAAGACTAAAAGAACACATTTTCATCCCATATCCTTCTCCATAAGGATATGCCTTTGAAACAAGTATTATTACAATCAACTATTGTTAGTTCTTAATTGAAATAATGCTATCAATTCATTCATCAATGAGATCTCTTTTATGTATGTAGCATATCATACTCTCACAAGTATCTCATATTTCATCAAACAATTCTTACTTGAGTAATTTTCTTATATTTCTCCAAACAAAAAATAGTATTAAAAAATTCATACTTTCACAAGTATCTCATATTTCAGAAAAAAAAATAACATTAAACAATTCATACTTTCAGAAGTATTTTCTATTTCCTCAAATAGAAATAGAATTAAAACACATCATACTTTTGCAAGTATTTCATATTTATTCAAACAAAAATAGCATTAAGCAATTCATATTTTCACAAGTATTTCCTATGTCATCAAAAAGGAATAGCATTAAACCATCCATACTATCACAAGTATTTCATATTTCCTCAAATGGAAATAGAATTAAACCATTCATACTATCACAAGTATTTCCTATTTACTCAAATAGAAAAAACATTAAAAAACATCATACTTTCACAAGTACTTCATATTTCTTCAAATAGAAATAGCATTAAGCAATTCATAATCTCACAAGTATTTCCTACTTCATCCAATAGAAATAGCATTAAAACACATCATACTTTCACAAGTATTTCCTATTTTATAAAACAAAAATAGTATTAAAAAATTCATACATGTAGTCTATAGTCCTCCCGTAAATTTGGCTATCAACTTGTCTCAATATCTATCATAATATTATACTATAGTTTTATGAGTTTGGCTATAATCTCTCTTGCAATCTCCCATCCAAATTACTCAAAATTATCCAAAAATTCATTTGTAATCTATAACACAAGATTATACTATAGCATTATTCACTTGTCCCTTAATTTTGTTTGGAAATGTATTACAGTACTCACTTTATCCAATGTGTTTTTACATAACTTTTATTTCATTAAGGTTGAAATACAGGTCATATTGAAGATGTCACATAGTCCATCAATGGCACTATTAAAAATCCTTCGAAAGTTTATCCAAAAATCCTTAAACAAGGGTTCATGGTTTATATAAAATTTTCATAATAATATCACTTGTTTTATATGAGATTTATACAATTTGTAGAAATTTACTCCCTCAATGATTTTATTCAAGATGTATAATTTTTTTGTTTCAAGGTGAACAAATTTTAACTCTAAAATTTATTCCATAGCCCATAACATACTTAATGTTTTTATTTTGTTACACAAGGTTCTTGGCAAGCTTTAATATGAGGACATACCATTTCTGTGTTTCTCCACTTGCCTAAGTGATTTCAATACACTTGACGAGTTACCTCATATATTTTACTACCAACATAAAGTATATGATTGACATGGGATTCATTTAACCTGATACCACTTGTATATTACATAAAGATGCAGGGAACTTGATTTTATTCTACAAATAGATTGCTTTTCCAAACCAAATTTGTTATGATGCTATCATTCAACCATCATCAGGTCCGATGTAACGTGCCCCTTTTACCAATGTACCCATACTAATTTCAGGATACCCAAATAGTATATTTCGCTATTCGATGGCCTTTGTGATCACAAGGTGGGAATGCGGGTAGAAGTAGTGTCTTATACTCACAGTCCTACATGTTTAATGTGGAAACGACTATGCCCAAACTACGAGAACTCTTATAATAGAGGGTATTCATATTTTTCTTAGATTCAACGAGAAACCACTTCTTGAAGATGCCTATCGTCCTTTGAAGGATCAATTATCTATTTAACTATGGACATGATTTTCCAACCACACATGTATTTATTTATCCCTCCCATGGAATTGCTACAATACTATGTTGATGAAACTCATATCCTATGGTCTATGTGCTTCATAGCAGTATTCAAGACTGGGATTGTCTTAAACATAGCTCATTATCTGACAGTGTGCTCTGGTTAGGATTATAGCACAATAGGGTGATGTAGGAGATAAAAATCCATGTTTCCCTATACAACAAATTATTTCAACCAAAGGATCATGTACTAAATGAAAAATAAATAGATCTTAAGATTGTTCCAAAGGGAGAATACATAGTGGGATTATATTTACTAATAGGTGGTTTGTTGTTTATGATTTCATCGATTTGGGTTAATTTCTTATTGATGTGAGTGTCTTGGACCGCTTGCACTCGGAGGAGAATAGTTTGGGTGGGAATCCTCCATGGTGGGTGAAAATCTCTTCTTCGATCTAAATCCCTACGCTGAGGTAGGGGTTCTTATTTTTAAATAAAATAAATAAAAATATAATACCCCACACCCAAGGTGGTGTGAATGATTATCTTCTTTAAAAGTGCTCGCACACCATTAGATTGGTAACCACATAGTAATGGTTTCATTGGTGGTGTCATTTCAACTACGAAAATACCCTTAACTTACTAGGATTATTGATAGGTTTATCTTGGTTGAGAAGTTTCTCCAATTGAATTTAGCAAACATTTTAAAAAATATGGCCTGATCTATAAAAAATCCAACTAACCTTAAATGGCCATTTATCCCAATCACACTGGTCTAAAAAAATTAATTAAAAGGATTCCCAACTGTCCAATTAACAAGGGTCCAAAATAATTAGCTTAGTGAATGCAAAATGTAGTCATGGATCATATTAAGCCAATCAACAATGGTCAATAATAATGGCACAATAAAATTAATTAAAATGCCCAAATGTCCAATTAACAAGGGTCCAAAATAATTAATTAAATGAATACATTCATGGACCATGTTAAACCATTAGACCAAGAACAGATTTAGTCATATTCAATATGTTAAATCATACATAGCATACTAGCATCAATAACCAAATGTGCATTCAATAATAATCAAATGCATATTCAACACAAATAGCATGGCTATGAGGTAAGATATGACCTGGGTATTTCCAGCTCCTTGAAGATTATGTTTATCTAGTCCTTCTTCCTAGGTTTCTCTTCTATGGATTCCTTGACCAAAGATATCTAAACTTAGGGTTGTTTGGTTTTTAATTCACCCAAGGGTGAAGAGCATAATCCCTAAGTCTATGCTTTTTTATCAATCAAATTTGACCAAATTTATCTAAGGCTTAAGGCTATTTGGTTTTTTATTTACCAAATGGTTAAGAGAATAATCCCTAAGCCAAATTTGTACTACTAACTTCTCAAATTTCTTCTCCAACATCCTCCCTAATTGTTAACCCATGGTGGCTATTTATAGCATTCAAGGGGTGTTTTTCCAAAGGGTGAAGGGTAGCCTAGGTGATGACTTGTTGGAGAGGTCATGAGGATGATGATGTAGGCATTTTGGTGGTATTTGGAGGACATGATGCACATCAAAGGTAGCCAATAGTGTTTTAGAGGACCTTTGAATGACTAATACTATTTTTAAATTTTGCCTAGAATATTGGGGTACAAATTCCTTTTTCTCATGGCCCTTAATGGTATTTTAGGCCCCAAATACCTTCCTCAAGGTATTTTATCAACATATTAGTTTGCAAACACACTAATAGTTAAGTTCACATAAGAACCCCATTATGTGTTTTTCTTTTATTGGTTGTATTCTTATTTTTTAAGAAAAGAAATAAATAAATTACCACTATTTCTAATGCTTGGACAATTTCAAAATATTTTCTATATCTATATTAATTGTATTTCTCTTTTTCATGCCCAAGTGTTCATAATGAGATGGGATGTGACATCAAAGGCTAGAGGTATCTATACTGAGTTGGGGATAGGTAGATCATCTTTTATAGGTCCCCAAAAAGGATAACTCAAACATTAGCAAATAAAAATGGCTAAAGGCCTAAATTTTTATGGGTCTTTCTAAGTTTTTTATTTATTTTATTGTTATTTGTGCATGGTTGCACCTACATGGGTTAATTTGTATTGGTAATGGGGGCTGGTTATAGACCATCTAGTATTCCTTCTATTTATCTATTATTTTTGTGTTTTTCCAGGAGGTGGCTATGTTGGTTTTCCCTATGTGGAATTTAGATTTTGGTATTTGATTAGCTTACTAGCATCCCTCTCCCTAATAAGGTGTTAGTTTTTCATTTTGTAATAAGATTTGAGGATATTTTCAAAACTGTTTATTTCATCTAGTAAAAAAAAAATGTTACTAATATAAAGTTATTATCTATATTTGATTTGATCAACTATAATATTTGATCTTTACACCTTTACAAGATAAATATGCTCAAGCCAATGGTTACCATTTTGGATTAGAAATAAGAGGATAACAACCAAGTGTCAATTTTTTTTTTATAGAGTCCCCCTTATAACACGACCATCTAGTATTTGAGTTGATCAATTACAAACTATTTGACATGAAAACAAAAATCCTCGCATATTTTCCAAGGAGAATATCTTTGAATTTCAACAAACTCATATGCTATACCATCTGGTAGTCATAAAATTGCATTGGTTTCTAGGGAATAAACTCTTTCATAGATAAGTTAAAAGTGGATAGGATATCCCCTTCTAAAATAGATAACTCCCTTCAAAGTGACATCGTATATAAAGGGATGGATTGTAACATACTTCCAGTGAGTTGTAGTCTTCCATTAATGGTTAACAAGTTACCATTCCAATATGCCAAAAAAAATTCTTTCAATCTAAAATTAAATCCTAAACCTCCTTCATTTTACCTTTGTCAGAGAAGAAATACCCAAACATGTTAATGGAAAATTTTTAAATTCAAATCCTAATATATCCATAATAATTCATTGTAAATGTAGTTTAGTATTAATGAAGTATATCTTGTATTTTATAGTATTAAACAACTATCCAAGAATCTTCTCATAGCATGATATCTCTAATTAAAATCCATAGCCTCATTGACTAAGGGATGACCCAAAATAAATGTATATTGACTAACTAGAAATGAGACTCAAATGGACCATTTTTTTAATAATCTATACGCTACTTCTATTGGGGGTCACTCCCATAAAAATACGAAAATATGACATTTGTTGTTAAATCAATTAAACCATATCTAGCATGCCTTTTATCAAAGATATTTTTCATTTTTTTTCTACCAAATATATGCTTCATATTACTCAAAGTGCTATATTTCCACAATTTAATTCTTGACATCATTTTTATAAAGAGATAATATCTCACTTGGCCAATTGCCTTCTAAAACTTGAATTTTACCAAGATGAAGATTCACATCATGTTTTTCTATATTATCTACTATTTTATTTCCTTCTCTATAAATACCCTCATATTTCTAAGATATTGCCTCCAATAATAAATGATGAATAATAGAAATAATATTATTTTTTATCCAATCCCCATATCCAATTTTGTTGATAGCATTAATGATCATTTGTGAATACCCCTCAATTGAAATATATTTCCCTCCTTTTTCAATTATAATTTTAATCTCTATATGTGCCCCAACATTTGTATAGTTGTTAGTTGAAGTTCTATATGATTCTAAGTGAGGAGGATATTTCCTTCACTATTTTAAAAAATAGCACCTACATGGGCTTTTTCCAAATCTCTTTTAGAAGCACCACAAACAAAATATTTTCATAAACCCAATCTCTAGGCATTTCTATTTTACCCTATATCAAAGTAAATTCTTTGTTTCAATTCTATTATCATATATGACTCTTATTTGTATGTTCAAATCCTATAACCAATTTGTTATCACCTTTTCTTTTGTGACACTTAAGACTTCCCAAGATGATCACCAAATCTATAAATATTTTACAAGAGAGCCAATAATATAGATCCAAATATTAATATGATTTTTTTTTAAATTTCATTATTCCACTCAACCCATAAATTCTAACAAATAATAGTGGGACCAGTCCTCCATAGAATACGTAATGCTTTAGCATTTAAATAATTAATCCAAAATTTTATCAATGCTTTCAATGTTGATGGAGCAACCCAATATACTTTTATATATTGCAAAAAGTAACCCCAAATGGTGTGAGGAAAGGTACAACGAAGAAGTAAATGATCTAGTGTTTCAAAATCCTTCTCACACAAGGCACATCTAAAATATCCATGATAGCCTCTTCTTTATAGAATCTCTCCTATAAGAATCTAACTTTGAGTTGCTAACTAGATGAATATTAAGGATTTAGGGAAGCCTTTAGAGATAAAATATTCTTTCAAGAAGAATCCTTAGGAGTAGAAAATTTGATTTCATTAAATCCTTAGATGCAAACATGACCAAGTATCCACCATTTTTAGATAGTTTTCAAACCAATTCATCATTTTGTGTAAAAATAAACAATTAAACTCTTTAAGCATATTTTTAAGTTCATCTACATTTTGTTTTATTTCCTCTTCTTTAACTAGGTTACTACTACAAATCCATAGTATGGAGTTGTTTCTCATATTAATATAATATTTTACCTTTGGACATTTACAAGGTAGGGATTCCCAAGCCAATTGTTGTCATTTTAAATTATAGATAAGAGTATAAGAATTCAACCAATCAGTAGACACAAAATTTACATAATTTCCTTTATTTACTATCCATATAGTATATTTCTTAAGCAACTGTAAACTATTTGATATGAAGTTCCATGTTGGTAATACTTTGGGTAAAGTTCTTATCCTAACTAGTTTTTATTTTGGTAAATTAATAGAAAGAGGGTTTTGAAAGGCCACCCACAACCTTTTACAATAAAATGAGGATTTTTAAAGATGTCCCACAACGTTGAACAACAACTCCAAGAAGGAGAACAATGCATTTGCAATAAAAAATAACTCTAAATGAAGAACAACCCACAACCACCAAATAGAAAAACCATACACCGTCTAGTTGATCCAAAAATAGGCTAAAGATCCTACCGAAGAAATATCCATGTCATAAAACCAATCCACATCTGGTAGGTCCCAACAATATTCAACAACTTCATCAGTAATTCAACCATCGCCATCCACAAGAGCACTGAAAATTAAAATTTGAAATTTAAAATTCAAAGCTACTCAAAATTATCAGCCAAATAAACCACTCATGCACAATGAAAAACTATCATGAAAGGGGTTGAAAGGAGAAAAACCAAATCAAACTCCAAAAGCAACAACAAACAAGATAAACAGTAGCAACCAACTACCACTTTAGAAGATCCTGATAAACCATCAAAAGAGTTATTTTTTATGGCCAATACCACCACTCGATAAGGGGCCACCAAACGAGAAACAGGGGAAAACACCTCTAAATTGGACCCAGAGCCCCAAGACCCAAAGGACCTTTTGAATATTATGAAAAATTTCACTTCTAGAGAGGAAAAACCTGCAAACTAACACCATGATAACTCCAAATGAACTAAATTTGGGAGCCACGTGAGCCTCAACATCAAAAACCACTACCATACTAGGAAAAATCTCCTTCAAAGTGAAGAAATTCCTATAGAAAACCTTACAATTCTTATGAAAAACACCACTACTAGAGAGGATAAATATATAAACTAACACCACATTAGCTCCATATGAACTAAATTTTGTAGCCATGCAATCCCCAACAACAAAAATCCCAGCCAGACTAGGAAGAATCCCCACAAAAATGAAGAATGAGCATAGAGATGCAAAAAACTATACCCGTATCAAAAAGAAAACCTTCCAAGTAAAATCTAAAAATTGGGATCCCACAGTGGAGCCTCTTCAAAACACTAGGAGTCTTTGAAACTCATTTGAACACCACCCAAAATCTATTGAGGAAACACAAAGTCCATGAAATAATTACGTAAACCAGATCCTTGAAGCATGTAGGCAAAAACCCCACAAGTAAACAACAAAAAAAACCCTGAATTTTGTGTGTTCCAACCCCATAGGCAAGAAAAATAAAAGAGAACCCTTTAGAGGAAGATACTGACCTCTACAAAAAGAAACAATGGCATAACGTAGACCACCATCCAACCACCAGTTCACCATCGAATCTAAAACAAGGGAGTCATAAAATCCTAAAATGGCGCAAACACTTACTATAGCACCACCACCCATAAAGCATATGGTAAAAACACCACTATATATTACCCTCGAAACCACCTAATATAAGGTGGTAAGGGGATCCGAAATCAAGAATATCCTATTCAAATGAATTGGAAAAATGGTAAACTTGAAATCTAGGAGCAAAACCGACTCCTATGCAATAATATCATCAACAAACCTCAAAGCACCCCCACTCCTCCCAAAATGTGCAACGTTCATAGCTACAGGGACAACAAAAGCAAGCTTGGGGTCCAACAATAATTCAAACTCCTCCGCTGCACTCTCACATGCGTACCACATCTTATCCTAACTAGTTTATTGCATCATTAGAACCATTAATATTGTTCAAGTAATATATTTTTCCAATTATTTCCTTGATATCTAAATAATCTCCACCCACTTTTTCCCCTAAGGCCATACTCATAAGTCTACTATTTTGCAAGTTGACTCTTCCAATATTCTTGGCTTTGTAAATTCTATTCCACATATAAAGAGGAAACCATCCTCAATATTGTTGGAATATTACCATTAGTAAAAAGGTTAAAAATTTGATTTTACCTTGGGTAAAGGTAACTTACCTTTTACCTTACCTGGACGGCAGTGGACGGCAGCATTTGGGCGGCAAGAGAATTCAAGTCATCTTTCTTTTCCCCCAATTTCTCCTTTCCCCCTTTTTTCTCTCAAATAGGTTATTTACTGTTTATTTAATCTATGTAACCTAAGTTTTATTGTCAATGCAATTTACCAATTTTTCATCCACACTCACCTTTCACATTTGGTATCAGAGCAATGCGATTCCCGAGGCGGTGGAGCCCACAATTTGAGGCGGTGGCACGGATCCTGAGGCAACCCGTAGGAGCCAAGGCAGCACGGATCCTGAGGCAGTCCGTAGGAGCAGACCGACGTGATTCCTGAGGTACTGGACGAGGTGACCCATAGGAGCAGTAGATCGGCATGATTCTCGAGGCGCTGTTGACGTGGCGTGGCAACCTGCATGCATCCTGAGGTGGTGTTGACGAGGTGCTGGTGATGTGGCACAGCCCGAGGCACAGGTGACGTGGTGTGCTGGTGACATGGCATGCCCGAGGCACAGAGACGTGGTGTGCTGGTGACATGGCATGCAGGTGACGTGGCGTGCCCAAGGCGCAGCGACGTGGCGTGGCGAGGCAAAAGGAGTCTACACTGTAAGCGATTGCCCGCAGGCAATCAAAGCACTATACGTGCTTTGCTCTTTTTAAAGAGCTAGAACATCGCCTCACGGGCGATGTGGGACTAAAGTCCCAGAACAAAATCAAAGCTTCGCACCGAAGTGCGAAGCCAATAATAGCTTCGCGCTCGACGCAGAAGCTATAAGGCAGGGAGCCGCCCGCCTAGCTCCCGGATCAGCCCGGTAGCATAGCGGCTACCCTTAGCCTTGACTCCCATGAGGTCGAACGTTCGATCCTCGGTGGGGTATTTAAAAAAAAAAAAAGCTTCGCGTGATCCAGTGGAAGCTATAGGGCAGGGAGCTCGCTTAGCTCCCGGATCTTCCCGGTAGCACAGCGGCTACCCTCTGCCTTGACGCCCGCGAGGTCGCAGGATCGATCCTCAACGGGGTCAATTTATTTTTTAAATTTTTTTTTAAGAAAAAACTATAAGAAGATTTTTAATTTTGTTAAAATTGTTTTTTTATTTATTGTAATTTCCTGAGAGGAAATAACTGTACAATTTAAAAAAAAAAAAATTTAGCAAAGTTTTATTTATCATTTAAAAGTTGATCAAAGACATTTCCTAAGAGGAAATAATTGTAAAGTTTAAAAAAAAAAAAAACTTTGAAAGTTGAAATTCTTTTTTTAATTTCCTAAGAGGAAATCCTTGTAAAAGAAAATTTCTGGGAAATTTTCTTAAATGATAAGATCGGAAGGATGTTATCATGCCCTCTACAAGTTGTTACTGAAAACAAATGCTGAAAACTTTGATAGGCACGTGAAAACACTAGGACTTAATACAATTTTTTCATAGTTGCAAAACGCGGTTATTGCACACCAGAGAAATCCTGATCTAGGATACGAAGCAGATTCAAAAGATAACTCCTTTGGCAGCAGGTTTGAACAATCCGACACAGTGGCAATTGCTCCACAAGGATCCAAATATACTCATTATAGTAATTCAGTTGATATCCTACAACCTCCTTCTCCTGAAATAATATTGATCAGTGACGATGATGAACAAGTCGCTGACAATTTTGTAATTACTGAACAACAAGAATGAGTTGTTTATGATTGTAAATCAAGCAGGGCTTGATAGTTTGTAAAGTATTTTTTGCAATAAGACTATAAAAGAGAGGTTTCTTGTTTTAGTAGATAATAATGGGATCACATAATAATCTACCAATTCCCAAATTCAGTGGGGATAATTATGAGTACTGGTCCATCAAAATGAGGACATTACTCATCGAAAAAGGACTATGGGATATTATTGAAGACGGTTACATTGCTCCAACAGATTGGACTACTTTAAGTGCAAATGATAAGAAGATCTACAAAGATGCACAAAAAAATAATTCTTTTGCCTTATACCATCTTCAATCAGCATTAGATCCAAGTATCTTTCCTAGAATTGCATCTTACTTAACTGCTAGAGATGCATGGAATGCCTTGAAAGAAGGATTCCAAGGAAGTGATAAAGTAAAGCAAGTCAGGCTTCAGACCTTGAAAAGAGATTTTGAAAATCTCAGAATGAAGGAAAATGAAAGAGTCGGAGACTACTGTGTTCGAGTTAAAGCAGTAGTTGATATGATGCAAACTTTAGGTGAAGACACAAAAAATGAAACAATTGTGAAGAAAGTGTTGCGAACACTTCTTCCTAAGTGGAATCACATTGCAATCATAATTGAAGAATCCAAAGACCTTTCTACTCTTACATTTGATAGTTTGATTGGATCATTAACATCACATGAAGAGAGACTTCAAGGAGCACCTTCAACAAGCTATGGAGGTGATGACAAAGCCTTCACTTCGAATGAAACTGCAAGACGAGGACAAGGAAGAGGCCGAGGCCGAGGCAGAGGACAACAACAAAGAGGCAAAGGCCAAAGCAACTCCTACAGAGGAGGAAATCAAAACAGAGGTGGAAATCAAAATAGAGGAGCCAATCAGAACCAAAGCGGCAATGCAGGCCATGGAAATCAAGGATGAGGAAGTAATAAACCTAAAACAACTTGTTTCAATTATGGGAAACAAGGACACTTCGCTCGTGACTGCTGGTCAAAGTCTTCAAAAGATCAAAGTAGTCAATATGGCTCATTCTACGAAGAAGAAGAAGGTCCACCAAACCTTTTTCTCTCTTATGGACAGCCAGATCAAAATCTAAATGATACATGGATTTTAGATACTTGGTTGCTCCAACCACATGAGTGGCAAAGAAAATCTCTTTGCTACATTAGATTCAAATTACAAATCTCATGTTAAGTTAGGGGATAATAAATCCTTGCAAGTTGAAGGCATAGGAGCTATGGAAGTTCCAACAAAAGAAGGCCTTAAAAATGTGAATGACATATACTATACTCCACAACTACAACACAATTTGTTAAGTGTTGGCCAAATGATGGAGAAGCATTACAAATTAGTTTTTGATGAAAGAAAATGTACAATATTTGATAAAAACAATTGTAACCGGGTCATCACAGAAGTACCTATGACAAAGAATAGGTTGTTCCCTCTAAAATTTGGTGAGCCAGGGGGAGCTCAACTTGCAAACATTGCTATTACAAATCCAAGTGAATTGTGGCACTTGAGATATGGTCACCTCAATTCCGCTAGCTTGAAAATGTTAACATCACAAGCTATGGTGACAGGACTACCAAAAATTCCAGAACATAAAAAGGTATGCGAAGCATGTGCTTTGGGAAAGCACTCCAGAACGAAGTTTCCAAGAGGCCGAGCGTGGAGAGCAAGCTATCCTCTTCAGCTAGTACATTCGGACATCTGTGGTCCAATGCAAACAAAAAGCCTTGGAAACAATTCTTATTTTCTAACATTCATAGATGATTATTCTAGAATGTGTTGGCTCTATTTTTTGAAACACAAAGATGAAGCATTTGATTGCTTCATAGACTTCAAAAATAATGTAGAAAAGCAAAGTGACTACTATGTCAAATGTCTTCGCACTGATAAAGGAGGAGAGTACTCCTCAAATGAATTTCTTCATTATTGTAAGCAAAATGGGATAAAAAGGCAGTTCACCACTGCCTATACCCCACAACAGAATGGTGTGGCCGAGAGAAAGAACCGCACCCTTGTTGAAATGGCACGAACAATGCTTCAGGCAAAACATCTCACAAACAGCTATTGGGCAGATGCAGTGAGAACTAGTGCATATATTCTAAATAGAAGTCCGACTTCTAGTTTAGATGGTATCACTCCTTATGAGGGATGGTACGGTAAGAAACCAAATGTCAAAAAATTTCGAGTATTTGGTTCTTTAGCTTATGCACACATTCCTGAGGAGAAGAGAAAGAAGCTTGATCCAAAGAGTCAAGCATGTGTTTTTGTAGGGTATTGTGATTCAACCAAAGGGTATAGATTGTACAATCCCAAGACACATAAAATCATTATCTCCAGGGATGTAATTTTTGATGAAGGGGGAGAATGGGGTCATAAAAAATTTGTTGATTTTGACTCTAATTGGGACAGTTCCACATTAGTACCTCCCACATTGGTACAACCCAAGAAAAGCAGTGTAAAAAGTCCTCCTCCACAAATTCCACATCAGGAAACTTCATCAAGTACATCAAGTGGTACACCAAGTCCAAGAGGGACTTCTTTGTTGGCACCCCCAAATTCTCCAAAATGATTTCAAAGATCTGTAAGTGCTCCAAGCCCGATGGATATTGATTCAGTTTCTCAAAGGAAAGAGACAAATAGAGGAAAGCGCATACTACAGAGTCATCCATCTTCTCAAATGTTGGATAGGAATTTCCAACAAAGATACACTAGGAGTCAAGCTAGTGAGATGGATGACATTTTGTCAAGACTTGAAAATCTTCAAATGTCAGGGGATGATGAGTCTCATGAACCAAGGGGTGATGTAGTCAATTATGCTTTGTTGGCTGCTGCACAGCTAGAACCATCTAGCTATGAAAAAGCATGCACTGAAAGTATATGGCAAGATGCCATGGAAGAGGAAATATCCTCAATTAAAAAGAATGATACTTGGGAGCTTGTGAAGCTTCCCAAGGGAAAAAAATGTGTTGGATGTAAATGGGTCTATAAGACCAAATTCAATGCTGATGGAAGCATTGAAAGGCACAAGGCAAGATTAGTAGCTAAGGGTTTTACTCAAAAATATGGAATAGATTATGAGGAAACCTTTGCTCCAGTTGCTCGACAAGAAACAATCAAAACTGTTCTTTCCTTGGCAGCCCATAAAGGATGGAACATTCAACACATGGATGTGAAAAGTGCATTTTTAAATGGATACCTAACAGAAGAGGTGTATGTTCAACAACCTCAAGGTTTCCAAGAACCAGGAAAAGAGAACCTTGTTTATAAATTGAAAAAAGCACTTTATGGCCTCAAGCAAGCACCACGAGCATGGTACTCACGAATTGACGGCTATTTCAACAAATATGGTTTCACAAAAAGCAAGAGTGAACCAACTCTATACTACCTGAAGAATGGAGTAGATATCCTCATAGTTTGTTTATATGTGGATGATCTAATATTTATGGGTAGTAATAATAAAATGAATATGGAGTTCAAAAACTCCATGATGAATCCGTTTGAGATGAAGGATCTCGGATTAATGAGATACTTCCTAGGAATGGAAGTACATCAATCAAAGTATGGGATCTTCATATGTCAATAGAAATATGCTCATGACATGATCAAGAAATTTGCTATGCAGCAGTGCAAATCAGCTGCAACACCAACCGGACATGGAATCCAGCTAAGCAAAGAAGATGGAGCACCAAAAGTTGACTTGACCAATTTCAGAAGCATGGTTGGGAGTTTAATGTTTCTCACCAACACTAGGCCAGATATACAGTATGTTGTTTCTCTTGTATCACGGTTTATGGCATGCCCATCCGAGTTGCATCTTCAAGCAACCAAACAAATTTTACGATATGTAAAAGGTACATTGGATTTTGGAATCCATTACCACAAGTCTAACTCTGTGAAGTTATTTGGTTATAGTGACAGCGATTGGGGCGATAATATAGATGACAAAAAATCTACATCAGGGAACTGTTTTAGTCTAGGTTCAGGACTAATAACTTGGAGTTCCAAGAAGCAATCTGTTGTAGCATTATCATCTACAGAAGCTGAGTACATAGCCATTACTCATGCCAGTACTCAGATCCTCCGGTTGAGGAAAATCCTTGAAGAGATTGGCGAGAAACAAATTGGTCCAACCAAATTGAATTGTGATAATATCGATGCCATACGGTTGGCATATAATCCGATCCACCACAAAAGGTCAAAACATTTTGATATGAAGTATCACTTCATAAGAGATATGGTGGAACAATGAGAAAGTTGAGCTTCAATATTGTAGCACTTTGGATAATCTAGCGAGACATCTTCACCAAAGGCATGGCTAAAGCTCAATTTATAAAGCTGAGAGACTATATAGTCAGTCCTCTCAACTTTAAGGGGGAGAATGTTGGAATATTACCATTAGTAAAAAGGTTAAAAATTTGATTTTACCTTGGGTAAAGGTAACTTACCTTTTACCTTACCTGGACGGCAGTGGACGACAGCATTTGGGCGGCAAGAGAATTCAAGTCATCTTTCTTTTCCCCCAATTTCTCCTTTCCCCCTTTTTTCTCTCAAATAGGTTATTTACTGTTTATTTAATCTATGTAACCTAAGTTTTATTGTCAATGCAATTTACCAATTTTTCGTCCACACTCACCTTTCACAAATATTTTATCTTCTCATCTTTACAATGAAAGTTCCTTTTAATTTTATAAATTTATTAAGTGAAAGGGACCATTTTTTGCACCCTAAACACCTTTGATTTTTTCTTCAAATATACCTTTGTATAGCCATTCTTAAATGCCTCTACAAGAATAATAAATAGATAAGGTCATAAAAATTTGCTTTGGAGGAGTCCACAAGATGATTCAAAGTATCCAATAAGAGATCCATTAATCAAAATATAATACTTTTGAGTTTTATAAGAAAATTTCAATCCATTCACATCAACCTTGATCAAAAAAATATTTTTTCTAAATACCATGTAGAGAACTTCAATAAATCCTATCATATACTTTGTTCATATCTAGTTTCATAAAAATACCAACACTTTTCATGGAATAGAGAGGATGTATTGCATCCTGGTAATAATTTGTTGTTACAAAGAAAACCATCTTATTTCTCTAAGATAACATAATATATAATATTTTTCAACGAGTTTAACGCATATTTCTAAATGATATTTTAAATTTTATTATAAATACTTAATAGGTAAAATTTATTAAAATAATTATTTTCTATCTTTTTTGGAAACCAATGTAATAAATATACCATTATCCTTTCTTATCATAACCTTCTTTTTCATAGTCTATTTAATTATGACCAACATATCACTATGCAACAAATCTTAAAGTCTTTGAAATAAAATGGTAGGAATTCCATTAGAGTTAGGAACATTGTTAGGATAGAAAAATAAAACTACCTCATGTATCTCCTCCATAGGGATCTTCCTTTTCAATATTATATCTTTTCCCTTTGAGTAAATTCATGCAATTTTTTATAAAAGCATACATTGCACCTAAAATAATAGTGAATAAAAAGATATTATTATTTAATTTATTGGTAACGAAAACATCCATGATATACTCATCGAGAGAATAAAATAAAATATAGTCTAATGTAATTAGTCTCTTAGCTCCTAAGAAAGTGATGATATTGAGTTTCCAAAATCTAGCTCAAGCATTTGCCAATGTCAATTTTTATGTCGTCATGTCCATGATAAGTTTGAGAATTGATTTATAAACTTCCATTAAATAATGTCTTAAATGTTGCATTTGATGATAGAAATGAAGAACCATCCTATTCTAGAAGATATAACTTTATTATTGGGTAATAGAATTCCATTAAACCATGTGTTAAATGTTGCATATAATGATATAAACGAAGAAGCATCATATTCTAGAAGATATAACTTTATTATTATGGAAGGTTTGTGGTATTATTGAACCTAGTAATTGAATAACTTTGGTTGGGAATTAGTCGAGCGTATTATACTAAATTATAACTACAAAGATATTTTTGAAATCTAAAATCACATGAAGCTACATTTATAAAAAAATTTACTACATTTTATAAATCTTAACATTAGTTTTTCTCTATATTTTTATGAATATAAACATATTTTACTTCATTTTTTCATGTTTGTTACTCTTAACATATGATATTTATATATAGCATAATTTTGGTCATCATTCTCATTTTGCAATCATAAAGTTATTATTTATTATCTTGCATCAAAGCGTATAACAAGTTTAATAAACCATTTATGTTTTAAATAAAAACACTATAAAGGAGTTATTTTAAAGAGAAATAGAATTTTAATGTTAACACCCATATAAGTTTCAAGGAATCTTAATTATAAATCAAATGCTTAGCTTATTTTGACTAATTTAAGATAGGAAATTGCATAAATCGAATAAATTGCTTACTAGTTTTCAATATCGATAATAAAGAATCCTTCTGCCATTTCAAATTCTTAGTTTATTTTAGATCAATAAAAATAATAAATCATTGGATATTTTAAAAACTAGAAAAGAAAAGAAAAAAAAACACCTAATTTTTCCAACTGTAGCAAATTCATGTTATCAACCAAAGTCACTATGTGTTCTTCTTAATTTACCATAGTTTTGTATAATATATGGTTATAGTGGTTGTCCCTTTACTTCCATTTACATTATAAAAGTTAAGTTCGTATTTCATTATTATAAATATTTCACATTATTTATTTATTTGAAAATATATATTATGAAAACAGTTTAACTACTATCACATTTAATTATTTATTTTATATCATATACTTTTATATAAAAAATAATTTTAAAAAATTAATAAAATAAATTTGTTTAATAAATATAATTTTTTTAGATAAAACTACACATATTTAAAAAAATAAAAATAAAAAAAATTAAATTTAAATTTTTATATTAAATATAAAATTAATAAAAATATATATACATGTTATATGTCTATTATATATCTCGTGAGGCTATGTGGATTGGTAAGTTGGGGCACTTACCGAGAGGAGACTAGGTTCCAATCTCATGGACGTGCCCATGCATAGCTAGTAGTCCGATCCGAATACTTTGTGTGTTGTACTCGATTGGCGACGTTGGTTTGTTCCTTGCATGTCCCATGGTCCCCATATCCTGTTGCATGTTGACTTAGATTGACAACGACAGTATGACCTCTATTTTTTTTTGGTAAATAAAAGTCTTCATTAATTACCGGGTTTTGCAGGTTAACCCAAAACCTATTACAATATCCAGACTTCTGTTGAGATTGTAGATCCTAGTCATCCTTGAAACTTTATTACCATAACTTGTGTTGAATCCCCTACAACACCTTACTAACAAGGCACACCCATAACTAAACATAACTGTAAAAATTACTTACATTGACAGGAAATTAAAGTTTGGAACTTTGCACTTGTGAAACCTGTTGCTTGCCCATTTCCTATTCTCTGTCGAAGTCCTCCAAGGCTTACACCCTGTTACCTTCACTTATAATTTGGTATGATTTAGAGGGAAACCCCATAGTTATTACCATCTCCATGGGGAAAGAACACCCATTCATCTTTCTCCTTAATGGGTAGGTTTCTTTTCATGACTAATAATGTTTTCCACTTCACGTGGAACACCTTGTGTCCATGTCACCAAACTACCAACATCAACACCTATGTTGGTTAATTTGTCAACTGACCTGTTGGCCTCATGGTACATGTAACGAGCCCTCATGTTCTGTCTTGCCGCAAAAAGGATTCTCACTTCATGGATGACTCCCTCAATTCTCCATGGAGGTTTTTTACCATTGGTTAACATGTTGATGATGTTTATTGAATCACCTTCAATAATCAAGTTACCTTGAGTTTCTTGGGCTACTTGCAACCCCTTCCAAAGGGCTCTAGCTTCTGCTTCGTTATTAGTTCTGATTCCCAATGGTTTAGAAAAGGCCTTGACCAGATTTCCTTGATGATCCCTGATTATTTCTCTAGCTCCAGCTCTTCCCGGGTTCTCCTTGGCTGCACCATCAAAATTTAGTTTAAACCAACCCTGGGGGGGTGGATCCCAAGAAATCCCATTTCTAGGATTGGGCAAAGGAATGGAAGGTTTGTCCTCAATACCTAAGGTCCGAGCTAATTGTTTTTCTTGGGGAGGAATTGAGTGGTTCTCATCCACTAATGTGCTAAGGTTTTCTTTCGCAAAGACAATAATCCTATTGAGGATGGTTTTTGGGTTGTGAATGGTATCCTTAAAGGATCTATGGTTTCTTTCTAGTCAAATATGCCAGAGAAAATGATGCCAATAGATTTTCCATAGGTACTTAATTTTTAGGCTAACAAAGGGTTGAGGCCATTGATGGAACACTTCAGATATAAGAGTAGGCTTAACCCACGAGATCCTAAAGGCTTGGAAAAGTTCATCTAGGATGGACTCCGCTACCGGATACTCCAGAAAAAAATGTTGGGTTGTCTCCCATCCTGCCCTGCACATGTAGCAATGGTTAGCAATAACCATACCTTTGAATAACATATTGTCCATAGTGAGGATTTTTCCTTGAATCACCAGCCATGAAAAAAATGATATTTTAGGAATTAAGCCTTTGATCCAAACAAAAATTGGTTGAAATTGTTGATCTTCCACATTGAGAAGCAAATTATAGGCAGACTTAACTATGAAGTCACCACTTTCAGTCTCATCCCAAACAATGTGATATTCATCCTCTCTAGAGGGAATAATTTGCTGAGTTAAAATGTTATAAAGATCTTCATACTCCGCTTCAAAACCCTGTACTCTGATGTGTTTCCACCTATTGATATTTATATCCTACCACATATAATTTGCAACATTCTTCCCAATATGTTGCTCCATATGCTCTTGAATCCTAGCCAAACGAGGATTCTGGGATAACTCCTCAGCTCTCTCACCCACCGATCCTTCCAAAAGTCTATTGTTTTCCCATTTCCTAGAATCTATCTAAGATCTTTCTTGACAAGATCCCTGCTCATGAGGATTGCCTTCCAAAAAGCAAACCCCCTGCTTGCTAAGTTGTCATTAAGGAAGTTCACAACTTGGAGGTATTTCCTCCTAACTATGGCAGTTCATTCATTATCGACCTTAGTCAATAACTGTCATGCTTGTTTGGCTAACAGAGTTGTATTGAGATGAGCAACTCTCCTCAATCCTAACCCCCCATCAGCTTTAGGTTTGCAAACCTTTTTCCAACCTACTAAATGGATCATTTTCTTATCCTCAGTCCCTAACCAGAGAATTTTTTTTTGAAGCTACTCAATTTTGTGATACACCTTGCTGGGAGCTCTGAACACTGATAGGAAGTAAATGGGTATACTTTGAAGTGAAGCCATAGTTAAAACTACTTTTCCTGCTTGAGATAACAGATGTCCTTTCCAACCTGCTAGCTTTTTTTGGATCCTCTCCAGAACTATGTTCCACATTGATCCTTCAGGTTTCCCTGTAAACAAGGGAAGACCTAAATAGGAGGTGGGAAGGGATGCAATATGACATTCCATGATCCTTGCTATGTTGTTTTGCCTAGGAATGGGGGTATTGATGCAATAAAGTTTGCTCTTATTAAAATTCACTTTCTGTCCATCCGCTTCTTCATACATTATGAGAATATTTTTAATCCTTCTTGCCTCAACCACAGAAGCCAAAGTTAGTAGCAATGTATCATCAACAAATTGTTGATGTGTCATTGGGGTAGTTAGCGACATGGCCTTGATACCAGATATGAGTCCAGCTACCGTTGCTGCCTTAATGGTTATTCCCAAGGCCTCAGCTACAATGATGAACAACATAGGACTTATGGGATCTCCTTGTATTAGACCATATTTGCTTTAAAAAAACCTGCAGTAGACCCATTAACCAAAACTAAAAAACAAGGATTAGAAATACACTCTCTTATTAACTTGACCCATTTCATGTTGAAGCCAAATTTTAATAAAACTGCCTCTAGGAATTCCCAATTTATCCTGTCATAAGATTTGTTCATGTCTAACTTTAAATGCATGACTACTTTTTTGGTTTGAGCGGATGTATGAAGAGCCTCATAAACAGTAATAACTCCATCTAAGATTGATATTCCTTGTACAGAACTTCCTTGACTTGGATCAATGATAACCGGTAGAACTTTCTTCAAATGGTTGGCTAAAACTTTGGACAGAATTTTATAGGATATATTACACAGGCTAACTGGACTAAAGTCAGCCATAGTCTTGGGGTTTGGGCCTTTACGGATCAAAGCAATGAAAGTTGAATTGAAACCTCTTGGAATATGATTTGAACTTTGGAACTCCTTGATTGCAGCAATAACTTCTGCTCCAACAATATCCTAAATTAAATCGAGATGGATAAATTTTTTGGATGCAATTGTTAATGATTGGAACCATGCTGATGATTGGAACCCTGCCTTGACAATTACTACAAATTGTGATTGTAACCAATTCATCACTATTGTGATTTTAACCAATTCATGTAAAAAAAAACTTTATAATTTTGTTAAATAATGGATTTTTAGACTTTTAATAATATGAGAATGCTGCATTTCAAAAGGATTTAACAAATGAAATAACCTAAACTAGCTATGCAATCTTTTGTACTCGTATTTTTAAAACAAAGAGGAGGAAGTGAGAACAAACATGATTGCAATTATATTCCTGGTGTGACATAAGTACTATGGATCAAACAATGAATCTTTCGAAGACACAACTAAGAAAACAAAAAATATAAATAAAATAGGATATTGGGAATAAAACATTAGAGCCTTGAACTCATAGAGTTCATATTGTATTTTACAACCTCCTGTAATATATAAATGCTTGACACATTTGTCGCATACCTAATATCCATATCCAAATGGAAAAGAAGACATCACGAGTCACTACACGATGAGTCATTCAAACGGGGATAGACTCGAGACGGGAAAATATCTCTATCCGACACTATATAACGAAGACTTATATATCAGCTGTGAGCTGAGGCTCATCTATTTACACAAAGCGACCTCTCTGGTTACGTCACTGCTCACGTCATGGATGAGAGCTCGATCTATTCTATTGTTCTCAATCGTTGTATGCTAGCGCAAATTTTATTGTTCATGGAAATAAATATGAACATTATTATTAAATTGAAAGGGCCACTTAGATCCAAAGTCTCATGAATAGTCTTAACAAACCGGGTCAAGATTCTCCAGCTGAGATGGGAGTGATCAAATCGTCTACTGCAAGTAATCTTTTTTGAATGTAAAGCCCGGAGAATTCCATGGAAGAAATATTAGGAGTGAAAGCACTGAGGATAAAAAATTTAAAATGTATATTATTTTAATATTTTATAAAAATAATTATATAAATATTTAAAATAAATTATATTTTAGTCTTGTCAACTTATATAATCAAAATATTATAAATAAAATTTATTTCAGGATTATTTAAAAAAACAAATTACCAGATTATGTGTGCTTAACATCTCTGCACTTATTATCTTAAGAATGCTTGAATTATTGTATATTTGTTTGAATTGAGCGCACGGTTAGTACTGATCCATACGTGACTCTTGTTTGATTAGTTTTAACGTTAGAGAAACTTAAGATCACCAGATATTGAGAAGACATTAAAAACATATCAAACATCTAATTGTAAATTGAACGTAAACCCCGAAGGATGAAATAACCTCGCAGGTCGCTCTCAATCCCGGAAAGGTTGAAAGTGATTTTTATTGACATGGCTTTCTTGTGGCCGACATTGCAGATGAGCCGTATTGATTATGAAGTCATAAACAGATAAAAAAGCTTTAGTCATGTTGTCAAGACAACAACGACCTTAAATTACCCTTAACATTACACACCATTCAATTCGTATGCGTGAGCACCCATCACGTGCAAAGACTTTCAGTTCTTGACTTGAATAAAGCAGCGGAAAAAATGGCACAGGCAAAGGTTGAGAAGACTTGAATCGACTTTCCAAATAACTTTGGCGAGTAGCCAAGGTCGGCAATAGTAATTGCCAGCCAGAGAAAATGAAATGAAGAAACAAAATAAGCTTCTTTTCAAATCTCTGCTTTTCAACAGGCTTATCAGTCATCACCACTATGGCCTCGGTGCAACGCCCTCCACACGATGTAGTCGTGACGTTTTCTGCTCAGGGACACGTCAACACCCTCATCGTCTTTGCAAGCTGATAGCTGGCCGAGACTTCTTTGTCACTCACTCTCGTCAACACAGAGTTCTTCGAACTCCGGATGACGAAAGTTGCTAGTCACCCTGAAAGTATCTGAGAAAATGGTTGGCCAATAGCACCCAATTCAGATAATTTTCAAAGTAGTGGTCCTTTTTGAGTAATGTCCTCCTGATGAACCTCCATGGAACTCATCCAAGATCCTTTGTTTTTTATCATATTTTATGCACCGAAATAATACCCCATTCAAATGTTTTCTGTACAATCCTTCAGGTAGTAAGGTGTACTTCAAATCTTGGATCCTGTATCTCCTTCTTTGAAAAACATTCAAACTTGGTGGACATTTTCTAGTCTAGAAGTATCTGATCAATTCATTGGCTCAGTGAGGCTCATCCAAGGGTTGATCATCCCTTAGGACTATTTCTTGAGTTTGGTAGGCCACATATTCTGATGAGGCTTGTTTGTCAAGTTCTTGATATAATGCTCTACCTCTCACTAGCTTTGTTGGATGGATTTCAACATCATACTCTTGTGTATTTTATACCCAACCAACTCTTTTCTCACCAAGTTCCCCCTGTATGATGAAATTTCTAATATCCGGGTGAACCTAACAGTGCTTCACTCTATTAGGGTCTATAGCCATCCTAGCTTTAGAAATAATATGACCTAGTAAAATCCCTTCTTCCATAATAAAATGGATTTCTTTGGGTTTAATGAGATGCCGAACTCCCTTTACTTTTCAAAAACACTTCTGAGATGGTCAACGTGATTCTCCTTGTGATGAGAGAAAATTGTCATATTGTATAGGTATATCACAATAATATTGTTGATGAGTTCTTCGAAAGCCATATCCATTGCTCCTTGAAAAGTTACCCCATCATTGGATAATCTAAAAGGTATCTTTCGATAAGTGAATATCCTCCACTTGGTAGTGAATGTGGTTTTGAACTGATATTCATCCTTGATCCATTCTTTGTTTTACCCAGAAAAGCCATCCAAGAGTGAGAATATTTCTGCTCCTACTACAGTATGTGAGTCTAGTCTATTTATGGGAGAGAATAATGATCTTTTAGTGAAGATTTGTTTAGGTTTTTGAAGTCGACACACAATATAATGTATCCATTCTTTTTCCTGAGTAGAACCAAGTTAGCTACCCAAGTAGAATTCTTGATAAGGTAGACAATATTAGCTTTGATCAACTTTAGTAGTTCTTGTTTCATTAGAGCTTCAATATTGGGATTCACCGGTATTTGATTTTATTGAAATTATTTTGCACTTTATTTGAGAATTATTGTATGTTGGATGGTCTCTTTAGAGTAGACTTTAATATCACCATAAGTCTAGGCTATGATGTCAGGATTGCATAATCCTCAAATTTGGTCCAATTCTTCCTCTATAGTGTTTACTCCCACTTTAATAGACTTATCTGATTCCATTTGGACGTCCTTGTATCTATTTTTGTCAAATTTTATCTTATGGCTAGTTGACCTGTCATTGTTATCAAATAGGATTTCGAGAGTGATCAATCCTTTTGGGATATTTTTATTTTTCAATTGGATTATACCTGCATCTTCCTCATATTTGACACTCTATCATTTGAGAAATTCATGTTGTGTACAAAGAAGTCCAATATCTGTTCATAATTTTTGAATACCTATCAAAAGGTATCTCTATATAGCATGGAAGGCCTACAGATCTATCTAAATTTTTTAGAATTTTGGATGACGTTGATGAAAGGGTAAAAATTTGTACCTACTAAAGCAAATAAATATGCATGAGTGTTATTTTCTGTAGGAATTACTTTGAGGTTTAAAGCTCCAAAGGCTTATAGCAAGTCCTAAAATTTATTCCTATAAGATTTAAGGTAATGTTTCTTACTCACACATTTCTCAATGACCTGATTCACTATTAATTCTAAATCTCCAAAAATCTAGAGTTGTTTAATACCCAGCTTCTCAATTTTCTTAAGGGTTAAGCAGAGTGCTTCATATTTCACTACATTATTAATCCAGCTCTAGGTTAATCGATAAGAAAAAAAATCTCTTTGCCTATTCGAGATATTAAAACAATACTTTCTTTAGCTCAATTTTTGCATCTAGCACCATCGAATAAGAGTTTCCATAGTTTATCGATAGGTGGGTCTATTTGCAAGGGAGGAGTGGGGTTGCTTTTATCAAGGTTTATGATTGAGTAGCTTCCAAGATATGTTTCAATCATATCATTGAGAGATAATTGATCTTATTCTTATAATATGTTTAAATTTTCCTCCATCAAGTTTAGATCTTCCAATTCTTTGATCATCATGTTTACTATAACATCTTGTTTTCCATCCTATTTAAATTTTTATGGGGGTTCTATCTAGTTGCAAGATGTCAGGGATACTCCTTGTGCATTAGATCCCCATGATATCACATATGGATTTGGGTATCATACTGGTTACAACTCTATTGTGTACCACCCATCCTTCCATCTGAAGAGAGATATGGAAGGGTGGAGGTCTATTTTTTCTTGTAGTGGATGTTAGACTAGCCTATGCAAAATTCAACTGAGTTGGAGTTCTATTCTTGTTTTTCATAGATCTCAAGGATTCCTGCAATAAATAAATCTATCCTATAAATTGCAAAGCTTCATACATAGTTGTTTTGGAGGGATTTTTATTCATTTCTTCAACTATGTTGAATATGAGAGGTTCGACACTTTTATCTTTTACAACTGTATCATACTTATTTCTATACCTCTGAGTAGAATCAATCCTTTGATGCTTAGTCAATGAGGACTATCTGAATTTATCTCTTGATTGTTTTTGCGTCTCCACATCCTTTTGTAGGGGTGTTCCTTTACGTGCTTATACTTATTTATGACCTAAAATTTGGGGAAATTTATCATAGGATGTTCTTATCTCAACTAGGTTCCTCATCGATGAAGGTACTTTCAAGGGATTAAGCTCCTAGGGGTCCACCTGCAAAGGTTTCTTTCTTGATCTTGTCAGAACAACCACTTGTTCAATAGAGAGCATCATAAGTTTTGATTTTCTTCCATGATCATATTAATATGTCCTTTGAGGGTTTTATTAACCTTATAAATAACTCTCTTTTGGACATGATTTTGATGGATCATACATGAGTTTTCACCCTATGGACTGTTACATGTAGAGCACCAAAATTTTAACTCTATTTAAGTGTTAGTGGATTCACTATCTTCATTTGTGTAAACCACATTTTATTTATTATGATTTCTATCACTCGTAGAGGCTTGGTATCTTGTTACCTATGAAAATATCCTTTGCTAAAAATTTCTCTTTACTTCTCTTCTTTCTATTGAGGTCATCTCATTCATAAAAGTTTTCAAGGCTGATTACAGATATTGTAGAGCTACAAGTTGAGGATCTAGAATCTATACAATTATTGCCATAGGAAGTACAAGTATGGTAGGAAGCATCAGAGGAGTGAGGGATGCCTGTACCACTGATATAGTAGGTTTCTTGGTATATTTAGGGAGACCTACATTAGAAGTGGAAGGAGGACATAGAAAAGTAGTACAGGATGCTTACAGTAGATTCAAGAAGATAGGTATTATCATCTTTGTAGGAAACCTTTCAATAGTTATTAGATCTCTTTCTACTTTATGGTCTTCTTGGAAAATATTTGGGAAAGTAAATACTTGGGATTGCCTAATAGCCATGCTTATGTCTGAGTTAAAAGCTCTCAAGTAATAATACATTGATTGTTCATTTATTGGTCTCAATTTATCAGGTACTCTATGCCAAGTTTGACTAAATCTGATATTAAAGTTGACTATCTCATCTTGAGGATGCTTATGAATGATGGTGAACTATGTTAGCAATGAAAATGGATCAACATGTTCATTAAACTCTTCCACTATGTTACCAACTACTAGGGCCTAGCTAGATATGATTTGATTGGCGAAGGATCTATACCAGTAGAGCATTTTCCATTATAAGGAAATGAATAACAATCTTATCATGACATCCTCCTTAGTGATGTTATGTATTGGGGTAAGTGCAACTATATATTAACATTGTTCGTAAACCGTCTTCCCAATACTGTCATACTAGGGTAATTACTTTAAGACTACCATTGAGATTGGCTGTTGAGCTTCTAGATATAGAGGGCCTGCATGGTTCTATGAATGGTAGGGTAAATTTAATTGATTCACGACCATTGTAGCTATGGTTTTGCCTGATATTATAGGAATATTGGTAGCTAGAGTTAATGTCTCACTAGTATCAATACTAGGAAGAGTTGCAAGGGAAATATTTATAGATCCTATAGTGATATTAGGTGAAGAAGTGGTTTTAAAAACTACTAAAAGATTATCTCTGAGGCTACCAAGGTGTATATCAAATAAATCTATGGTTTCTTCAATATTTTTTGCTTTAGATCTAGTTATCATATAAAATGGTATTCAACCAAAAAATAGATAAGGATTTCCTTAGGGTTCCTCTCTTGGGAAAAGTCACAAGGTGATTCATAAAATTGGATAGGACAAATATAATCACCAAAAATTTGGTCTATATATATCATGGGATTGGGTGCCATTGAGCGTGCCAAATATTATTGGTGCAAAATCTGCCTTTGGTTACATTTTCACCCAATACTTTACCAACATTAAAATATTGGGTATAAAATAGAGTCTACTTGGTTCAATCTATGGATAAGGCTAATTCATTACTTTATTTTAGAAAAATGAGGAAGAGTAAAGTGCATAAAGAGAGGAAAAAATAGATGTTTCTAGGAACATTTAGATGGTGTAGATTAGATAACAGAAAAGAAACATATACAACCTTTTACAGATAAGCATACTTCAAACTGTTAGAATCAGAATAACCAGACCTCTTGTACAAACTTAACCAAGCTTAAACCTATTAGAACTATTAATTTTAGAGCTAGTGAAACTTTAAATGTAGAAATTTAGAATAAGAATTAAGGTGATTTCTATTCAATGTAGCTTATATAGCAATCAATAATCCATACATACTTGATCAAAACACCAGTGAGCTAGAAACCAAAATGAGTAGTCTTTATTTTACTTTTAGAAGTCTATGTACATTGCCTTGTAAACATCTAAGAGCTAAAATTTTGTTAGGGTCACTCATCCTCTCTCTCTCTCTCTCTCTCTCTCTTATATATATATATATATATATATATATATATATATATATATATATATATCTTTTACATAATAGAAAAAACTAAAAGTTGTTACAACAATATGCCCATAGGCTCATTCTGGTAAAGTGGTAGTTAAGAGAGTATGTGATCTTCAATTTAAAATGGTTGAGATCTTCTTGTTACTATATATCTACTTTGATCATTGTGGAAACATCGTGGTCCAATTTTCTTCCACTTCTTTACTTTTGGTTTGTCAGTCTACAAAATCATGACATTTCATGAAATTGCGATGTTTTTCCTAGAGGTGGACTATGGACGTCAAAATTTCATGATATTGTGATGTTTTCTCTAACTTATATTTTGAGCTCCAAAATATCACAATATCACGATGTTTTGTCTAACTTGTCTTTTGAGCTCCAAAATATCACGAGATTGTGATGTTTTCTCTAACTTGGCTTTTGAGCTCCAAAATATTGCAAGATCATTATGTTTTTCTTGACTTGGTTTTTGAGCTCCAAAAAGTCACGATATCATGATATTTTCTTTGACTTTCTTCTAAGCTCCAAAATGTCATGAGATCATGACATTTTCTCTAACATGGATTTTGAGCTCCAAAATATCATGATATCGCGATGTTTTTCTTGACTTGGCTTTTGAGCTCCAAAATATTGTGATATTGTGATGTTTTTTCTAACTTGGATTCTGAGCTCCAAAATGTTGCAATATCGTGATATTTTTCCTAACTTTACTTCTAAGCTCCAAAATATCTCAAGATTGCGATAATTTTCCTAACTTGGCTTCTGATATCTAAAATATCATGAGATCATGATGCTTTTCCTAACTTCAGTTCTAAGCTTCCAAAATATCATGTGATCATGATTTTTTCTCTAACTTGGCTTCTGAGCTCCAAAATATCGTGAGATCATGACGTTTTTCTTGACTTGGATTTTGAGCTCCAAAATAGTGTATGGTTATGATGTTTTCTCTGACTTGGATTTTGTGCTTCCAAAATATCATGAGGTTATGACGTTTTCTCTGACTTGGCTCTTGAGATTCCAAAATATCACGAGGTCACAATGTTTTATCTGACTTAGCTCTTGAGGTCGAAAATATCATGATATCACAATGTTTCTTCTACACTTAGCAAAATTTTGAGAAGACATTTCCTTACTCCCCTTAATGTACTTATTTTGACCTACAAAATCCTAATCTAATAATGCACCTAAGGTGGTATATATTCATGTACCTAAATAATGTAATATAGTCCAACTCCAACACCAAGTCTAGCTTCTTCAAGATTCCAATCAAAACTACAAGGATAGAGAACTTATAAATTGACATTTCTTGAATCAATGATTGAAGAAGTGTCACTCTTTCTCCAAAATAAAACCAACAATGTGTCTAATGACTTATATCCCCATCAATTTTTATAAATAGTATTTTCCATTATTCCACCTTCAAATTTTTATAATGTAGTGGAATCCCTAGGTATTCCAATGGGAGGGAGACTTGAGATAAACCTAATATGTTTAGACTATAAGCTTGGATCCAATGGAGTGGAATCCCTAGGTAGTCCAGTGGAAGGGAACCTTGAGAGAAATCTAAAATTTTTAGAATATAATCTTGGATCCCCCTATATATATTAAAGAACACTACCTTAGACTTGATTGCATTCACTTTCTAACCTATGGATTTCAAATAAGTATTTAAAATAACTTTGAGCACTCTTTCCTTCATGATATTTTCTACCCCAAGAAACCATATGTCATCTATAAACTGTAAATGGGTCAGATTCACCACTTCCTCTTGCACTCTTGATATAACTCTTTATATTCCTTAAAATAAATCTACCCAATTCTTCAATAAGAATAATAAATAGGTATGGGATATAGGATCTCCTTCTTGAATTCCCCTAGAGTCCTAAAATAAAATTCAAGGAATACCATTGATGAGGAATGAGGAGGCCAAAGAGACACAACTCATGATCCACTCTCTCCAGCCTTGAAGAGATATGAAAGTTCTATAACATTTTACCTAAAAACTGCCAAGGGACTTTATCATATGCCTTAGACATGTCTACTTTGATAAAAATATCTCTTAGACCTTTTTGATGTAATGTGTGAACTGCTTCTTGTCCCAAGATTACTCCATCTAAAATATTTTGGCCCTCCACACATCGTCCTTGTTCTAGAGATATAATAATGTCTAGTACCTTCTTAAGCCTTTTAGCCATCAGTTTGATAATCAACTTGTACATTACATTGTAAAGGGCAATTTAAAATGTCTCCAAGGTCGGAATCCTCTTCCACTTTAGGAATCAAAGAAAATTATGGTTCATATCCTGTAACATGTTTTTATTTGCGCAATATTAATACACTACCCTAATTACATCTTGGCCTATGTAATCCTAAAAGGGCTAAAAATATTCAATCTAGAACCCATCAGGGCTTAGGGACTTAGTGATTCACATATTAAAAACTATGTGTCTCAGCTCTTCTAGATACATATCTCTAAAGAGGGCCTAGTTTTGTTCAATTGTTATAATCTATGGGATACAAATATCTCTTGTTGCACTACAATATTAGGATGGGCAAAAGCAAAGAAGATATTCCAAGTAAAAATTTATAGCTTTTTGCATACCTAGGATAGTATCCATCACATTAGCATGAAGGTATTTTATGTTAGGCAGTGTGTTGGAGTATCTTCTAGCTGAGGACAAGTGACGGAAGAACTTAGTATTTCAGTCCCCCTCCATTAGCCAAAATTTGTTATCTCTTTGTTTCCAATAGATCTCCTATTGTTTGTCTATAATATCTAACTCTTTTTGTACTAGTTTATCTTCCTACTTCAAATATTCTATGTTTGTTTTAGCCAAAAAGAGTGTGGCTAGCTCCTCCATCCTTGCAACTTGTGGAAATCTCTGAATCTAAAAGTCTAATTTATTGTTTATTTTCCATATTTTTAGGATATTTCACATGCTAAATTTGTTTAAATACTCCAAATAATGTTTTCTTATGAGCATGGTACCTCTTATCCCACCAATTTAGTATTTTATTCCTAATATTATCCTTTTCTAGCCAAACTTTTTGAAATAGAAATGGTTTAGAGAAATGTTTATGGTCTATATCCAATTCCAAGAGAATTAGAAAGTTGTTTGATTCTATATAATTGATAATTTCTAGCCCGAGTGGCCATCTTAGAAAAGCCTCTTCATACACAAATAATATATCCAACTTTACCATCATGTTTGCCAACCCTGCTTGTTTATTTTTCCATGTATGATAAGGCTCTACACAATAGAAATCAATCAAATTGAGTTTATTTACTCTATATATAATAAATATATCCCCCTAATACAAATATGGGATACACCCTTATTGATACTTAGCTAAAATATTAGCATTAAAATCACCAACCACTATCCAATTCACCTCTTTCTTTTCTATCCTACTTGCTTGTAAAACTTCCCATTGAAGGTATCGCTTCCCATATTTTTTTGAACCATAGAAATTTAAAATAAAAAAAAGTGATCCTAAACTCTTACTCTTGGAAAGAGATGTAAGAACCCCCCTCCTTACAACATGATTTATGTTTTTCAATTTTATAGGATTCCAAAAAGTCACCATAGCACCTAAGCACTTAGGATACTATAACCATATGCTCTACCTATCTCCATATTTTCTTAGCTATTCTATCTATCACCTATATTGAATATTTTATCTCTAGAAGGATAATAAAATCAGATCGATGACTTTTAATTAACCTATGAATAGTAATTTTTTTATACCTATTTTTTAAGCCTCTTATATTCCATGATTGTACAATCATTGGGAATCTATAATCCAATAAGTATCAATCTACTTTATTCTTTTCTCGTTTACTAGATGGTCACCCTCTATTAGCAATTTCTCCTAATTTAATATCTTGGGAGGTTTTTAATCATTTCTTTGTCTATTGAATTTTGAAAGTAGGCTTCCATTTGTATTTATATCTATATTTTATTGAGACATCCCTATCAACCAAGACCATAGCCAGGTTGAGTAATCTAATCTACTATGGCAATATGGTTTGGTATGGGTTGAATAATGGTTTCTAACATTGGTTGAGTTATCATATGTTGAACTACTTATTCTATATTTAGAGGGCTAATTTCCCTTTGTGGTTCCTATAGTATAGTTATCTCATTTTCCATGTCCATTAGGTTATTAACAATTTCATTCCTATTTAGGTTTATCTCTTCTGTCTAGTTTGGTCATGCCACCTTCTTCTTTTTATTTTTATTTCACTTAGGTGCTTCAAAATCCATTTTTGGTGTATTTAAGATTTATTTTGTAGGTTGTGTTTTACATTCTACTTAGGTATATTCACATAATTGTCATTAGCATTTAATGGGATGGGATTCCTTTGGCATTATCAAGGTAAAATCGATCAAGATGTCCATGCTTATGATAAATTCTATCCAATATGATTTTTACAGTCTATCCACTCCCTTGAGGTTTTGGTTTCTCTTCTTGATCTTGAATCATGAGGATCTATTCATAAAATTTTGCATTAAATGGATACTCTACCACTTTGTTTCCTAGAACATTACATATGTGGTAATATTCATTGGGTCAATTTGCATTTGAATTCCCTTCGATCTTATATTTTGTACATTAGATATCCTTTTGTTCTCATTGTGTATCTTTCTTAGATTATCTTATGATATTATCAAATTCTTAATGGAATGACTCGATAGCCTAATATATTATATCCTCTTCACTGCTATCTAAATTTTCATGCCTGGTATATGTTGTGATTTCTACTATCATTTACTACACTTTTTGTAATTTTAGGATGGTACTACTTTCATCATATTTTTGTATCTTGATAGTATCTCATAAAGAAACCATATCTTCACTAGTGCGTATTTTTGTGGTATTTGCATATTATTGACTATACACTTTTAATTGTCGATTGTATGTCTTTATATCCTCATTGAAACCTTGCTTTATGGTGTATATTTCAATGACAATATCACCATTATCTCTCAAGGGTTTGAATTCTTTGATGAAGGTATTATTCATAGTATTCCATTCTTGCAATGTTGTGTTCTATTGTTTTAGGTACCAATCTATTGTGAGTCCTCATAGTCTGGTAGGAAATAATTACAACCACTCATCTGGTTTATTTATATCATTTTTTTCTAAATGGTTATGCATATTCCTATATGTCTCATCGGGTCCTCCTTCCCTTCCCCCATAAATGGTGGGTATCTTTATCTCCCACATTTCATATCTATACTAGCCATTGTTGTATTTCCTTCCTCATCACTTGAGGAGGTATATTTTGGAATTTTGAACTGATTCCTTCCTTGGGTGGGTATTACACTATGCTACTCTTTATTGATTTTTTCTATTTGTGGTACCGTATTTTCACCAAATAGTCATCTCCAAAACTCCTCTGCATCCTCTATCTATAAAATTATTTTCCATAATATCAACTATGGCCCTAGTTCTGCTTCCTAAAATCTCACATCCTACTAATCAAGTGCTTGACAGTCATCCACTACACATCTTTGCAGCCTTCTAGTCATTTTTTTAGGTGTTACCACCCACCCATTGTCTTCACATGTAGTTATTCTATCATCATATTCCCTTATATCAATGTTCTCTTTGAATATTGTTGATTCTTGTACCCTTTCTTATGTATCTACCAACAACATCTACCACCTTTAAGTATCTCCTTCCAAATTCCATACTTGTTCGATTACTGGTTCATTTGTAGAGTTGTTCATAGTATCTATAATTCACCTCAAAATGGTTTTTACTCAAAAAAATTATCATCCTGCAAGTCATTTTTGACTATGACAGTTTGGAGCCAATTTTGATAAACTTATCAAGATTTGCTTAGGAAACAATTCCAAATGTAGGATAATGGACAGTATTCTTGGATGGGAAGGCAAAGTGGAATATTATGGAATGAAATATTATGCTCTAGGATCACTTTGAACCAAATCGTACAGCTTGTATTATTTTCTAGTGAATAATTTGAAACTTTTCAAAACTGCTTGTATGTAGTGCAAATCGTACAATTGTATGATCCAAATAATACAAAAACTTGGTAGGTATGATTTTCCACTTAGTACATCACTAAGAGTTGTTTTATAACTTAAATCAGTAATTTTTGTAATCATTTTCTCCAAAATTTTAGTTTTCCATAATTGGCAAGTTTCACCATGCATTTTCCATTCTAATTTAGGTAAATTATCAAATATACAATTTGATTAATTGTTTGTATAGTTTGGTACAAACCCTTACTACAAATATCACTTCATTTTTTCCATATTGCTCATAGATTCTTCTTGAAGAATGTTTGAGTTACTTTTCTAATGCAATTGCTAACATATTCCATGACATGCAGATCCTAGTTCACTGTCCATCAATTATTGTTACCAAGAAAATTTCCAAAAATAATTCAACAAAAAAATGATGCTTTTGTACAACAATAATAATATGTAGGATCAATTCCTCAGCATTCTCTAATTTTAAAGATCTTAATTAGTATGATTCCATTTCCACAATATCCATATTCCATACCAGTTTTTTCATACTTGCATAGAACACACAATCTAGAATTACCATCCAAATGCACAATAGAATTCAAAATAACTCATAACTATAATGTTGCTTCCATTATTATTGTTTAAATGTACAATTACCATGAACAATCACCATGAACAACAATATTATTGTACTATAAAAGAATCAACAATAAACAATAACATCAACTATCTTGAACCATTTATGAACATGAATGAACAACCCTCAAAATTGAATGAGCGGTCCTTATAATGCTTTCCTAGGCCATTCCAAAGTAGTTCTTGAGACAACCACCATTTACAAATACCATCCCCATAAAAAATCAACTTACATTAAGGTCTTCTTAAGTCTAATTTGATTATTATCAAATTAACATTAAATACACATTTCATCTAATTTAAATTTAAATTCTAATTACATATTTAAAAATTTGTACAAATTGTTCATTCCATTCCCCTCCTTTTTCAACAGTGGCCCCGGACCTTCAAAAGCAGTCAACTCAAATTCATGTGGCAAGCGTGCCTTCACATTTTCCTCAGGCAGATTTGGCTTGAGAGAAATGCTAGAATTTTTCAAAACCTTGCCAAGGGTAAGAAGATTATTGTTGCCAAAATCTTGGCCCTTGCTGCGGAGAATGCCTCTCTCATGTCATCGTCCAAACCTCCCCCTCCTGGAATTGAATTCGATCTAGCAAATCATTTCAATCTTCTCAATTTTTCTGGAACACCCCACACTTCTGTTGACATTTCTATTATCAAGTGGGTCTTTCCTCCTTCTGGGTGGCACAAGCTCAATTTCGATGGCGCAGCCAAAGGCAACCCTGGAGCGGCTGGCGGAGGTGGAATTCTTAGAAATCATAGAGGAGAAATAATTTTAGCCTTTTCTCAGAACTTAGGAATTCAGTCCAACAATATGGTCGAGGCTCGGGCCTTGTTCCAAAGCTTGATTCTCTTGGAAGGCTTGTCTATCAATAAACTCATCATAGAAGAAGACTCATTGCATTGCATCAACTGGCTCAAAGGAACCTCTGTGCCTCCCTGGGCCCTTGTTTCCATATTCGATGAATGCAAGACACTAATTGGTGTCTATCCAGAATTAATCATTCAACACCAATACCGGGAAGGAAACAAAGCTGCGAACTGGCTTGCTAATAAGGGAGTTGACGCAATAGACATTCAGGTTTGGAGATATTCCTTTCCAATCGGCCTAAGGGACGTTTCTTCAAGTTCTAATGTTTGCACAATGTGAGTGGGTTACTGGTCTTCGGGTTTTTCGATGGCGTTTTGGCATCTTGGTGCGCTTTCGTGTCATTTTTCTAAGTTGGTTGCAAAATATCAACTTGCTACGTTATCCTCTTTGCTCAGGCCACGAGGTTGCTTTTTGTCGCGATATCGCGACATCTTTCTCTCCCTCTGGCATGGACTTCCAACTTGTCGCGATATTGCGACACCTTTTTTCTTTGGGTGCTTCTTTGCAAACTTGTCGCGATATCGCGACACCTTTTCCCTTCGGGTACTTTTTCGTAAACTTGTCGTGATATCGCGACACCTTTTCCCTTCGGGTGCTTTTTCGCAAACTTGTCGCGATATCACGACACTTTTGGTCTTCAGGCGCGGTCTTGCTTTTTGTCCCGATATCGTGACACCTTTTCTCTCTCCAACAACGGTCTTCCATTCGGTCGTGATATCGCGACGGGTTTTCTCTCCAACGGCGGTCTTCCATTCTGTCGCGATATCGTGACACTTTTTCTCTTCGGGTGCCTTTGCGCAAACTTTTTGCGATATCGCGATACTTTTTCTCTCTGGGTGCCTTTGCGCAAACTTGTCATGATATCGCGACTTTTTTTTCTCTCCAAATGTGGTCTTCATTTTTGTCACGATTTCGCGATGCTTTTTCTCTCTCCAACGGCGGGCTTCCAGGTTGTCGCGATATCGCGACCTTTTTTCTCTTCAACGACGGACTTTCATTTTTGTCGCGATATCGCGACATTTTTTCTCTCCAACGGTGGTCTTCCTTTTTGTCGCGATTTCGTGACACCTTTTATTCTTTGTAGCAGGCTTCCACTTTTGTTGCGATTTCGGGGCTCATTTTCTATTTCGGCTGCGGTCTGCATTCTTGTCGTGATTTTGCGACACATTTTCTCTTCGGAAGCATTTTCAATTCTTGTAGCGATTTCGTGACTCCTTTTTCTTGTCGTGATTTCGTGACTCTTCTTCTCGACCGGCTCCAACCCTGCAACTTGTCACAATATCACGACACTTTGCAACATGTCGCGATATCGCGACTCTTTCCCTTCTTCGGCTTTGATGGCAATTCTTGTCACAATTTCGTGACTTCTTTTCTTCCTTTAGCTTCTACGGCGCTTGTCGTGATTTCGCGACATCACCATTTTGGTCACGATTTTGCGACACCTTCCCTAGGGTGGATATTTGCCAACATTCTTTTCCTTTCTTCTTGGACCACCTCGGTCAAGTTGGATTTATTGTAATCTCTCTTGTACAAGGTTCAGGGACCTTTCAAAACCCTTTCTACCAATCAAAAGAAAAAAAATTGTACAATTACACCCACTTGTACATTTTATACCTTATTATTTGTACAATTAGATAAAACCATACCTGTGTACATTTTGACAAACCGTATAATAAACAAAATTTTCAAACTAGCAAAATTGTGCAAATCTTATTTTCATTTCTTCTTTTTCTGGGAGGTGGCTTTGGTGCCTACATTCAATATCGTCAGCCAATATCAATGAATATAACATTAATTAAATAACAATATAAATCTACAATATAATCACAATAATATTTATCAACCAAATATAAAATATCTTTGCTACAATATTTCTGGATTTTTATTGATACAATACATGGAGCTTTATTTCCATAATATAACCTTAGAAGATGTCTCTTCAATACTTGACTATTTCTTTCCTCATATGTCTGGGAGATTACTCTCCCTAACAACTATCACTCTAATATAACATTGAGATTACTATTGTGGGTTATTTCTCTCCTCACATATTTGGATATTACTATTGTGGGTTATTTATCTCCCCACATATTTGGAGATTACTATTTTGGTTATTTATTGATTCAATTTTAAAAATATTGAATATGTGAGTTATATATGAGTCAAATTTATAATATGTGAGTTATTTATCTCCTCACATATTTTGAGATTACTATTGTGGTGATTTATTGGTTCAATGTCCATAATATTGAATAGAATATTAGCAATCTAAGTTACTGATTTACTCTCCTCACACACCCTAATTTAAGAACTCAAAATCTAGCATAATATTTACAATGTACAAATGTACCATGGGGGTACTTTCACATAGTACCAAATAATGTAATATTCTCCAACACCACCTATATTAAATTTGTTATTTTTTAAATATTTTAGTCTTCAATCATTTGCTTTGTTCTTCTTTGTCTTCAACTTTCTTTCTCCATCTCATTGTTTTATTATTCGTCTTTTTATTCCTTGCTTTTTGCTTCTTCCTAGTATTTGTTATGACCATTTTTTCTAATAAATTCTAGACAGTAAATCATTAAATCAACATAATAGTATATTGTATGAATATTGGAATTTAATGATTCCATATAAAAATCAATATATTCTAAATTCAAATCTATTGTATGAAGCTAACATATTTTGTCATAGTTTTTTTCTTCTCATATTTTTTCTTGATAAATATTAAAAACGAGTAATACCATGTACATCACTATGCCTACTTTAGTAGGTAATAATAACAATATTGGGAATTACACCATTTCCAAAAGAGTTTTTCATAAATATGGTTAATTAATGTTGTATCAAATGTAAATTCTAGATATTGAACTAGTAAATCACCATAATAGTATATTATATGAATATTGGAATTTAATGATTCCATACTAAAAGCAACATATGATGAATTCAAATCTATTGTATCACAGTTGATATCTTTCATCTTAGTTTTATCTTCATTTTTTTTCATGAATTTTTTTAAAAGTGAATGTCATTTACATCATTATGCTTACTAAAGTAGGTAAAATAATAGCATTTTGGAAATTCCATCATACCACAAATATTATTTCATGAATATAATTTATAAATAAAATTAAATTCTCATATTTGTCATTTTTGAGAATTAAATATAATTTCTTCTTCAAGTCATCTGGCATATATCTTTGCTCATTGAAATTATCCATCAGATTTTGTGTATAGAATTTTAGTTTTTTCAACATTTCTTCACAATTTTCTAAAAATGTATTTCTAATAATTTATTCCATGATGAATTCCTTTGATATAGTAATCCTTATTCCTCCCAAATCAAAAAATCAACCATTCTTTTTTTGGTACATAGATAAATTGGTTACAATCACAATTTGTATTAACTGCTAAGGCAGGGTTCCAACCATCAATGACTGCAACCAACAAACCTATCCATATTGATTTAATGGTAACCCGATATGATATGGGGACCACTAGATGCATAGAGGTTATACCATCATTGTCAGCTTGGTCCAACACGTGATAAGAGATAGGGACCACCAGACATACAAAGAACAGGCCACCGTCGCTAGTCGATAATAACACAGAGGATTCAGATCAGACTACTGGATATGCATGGACATGCCTATGATATTGGAGCCTAAGTGAAAGCACGAGGATACGAAAGCAAAAAGGGAAAGCTAACATGCGATATGCAAACAAAGAAACCGAACTTAGCGCTAAATCCTAAAAACTTGAAAGTGCATGAAAAGAGGGAAAAGCATGATCGAATCGAATTGGAACAAATGTGAATTAAAGAAGACAGCCCTTTTTATTGATATGTTCCAAACTCGGTTACAATGTGCATCCTCCCCTTCCAAGGGCTAGGAGCGTTTAAGCATTCGTTCTAGTTACATCCATGGGCGCCTTTCCTTCTTTCGCGTGCCCACATGTAAAATGGGTGGACCAAACATCACCGCCGCTTGCGTTGATGAGTCTGGACTCCTCGCTGCTCCTCCGATGTCCAAACCCTACGTTCAAAAGAACAAGAAATGATCAGTAGCACCTGCGGATGAAACAAAGCATGCAATCCCCAAGCCTACGATAAGTGAATGAGAAAAATGAATTAAACTATGACTAAAACAAGTCCAAATGCTATGAAAATTTGATAGGGGCATCAAGACATCACCAGGAAGGCTCTGCAAAAAGAATAGTCAAAAAATTCCTCACCGATTTGAATTCATTTCGGGGTGGGACGAATTCACCTACAACAAAATGCCGAATAGGTACTGTCCCAATGTCCTACCTCGGAAGCTCCAAAAGACCTAAAAACTTGGGGTTAGCTAATTGGGGGCATTTTGGGAAGACCCGGATGGTCATATTTTCCCAATTTAGCCTCCATCAATGGGAATTTGATGATGCTACCTGTAGGTTAGTAAAAGCGAGCAAAGATAGAAATATGGTCAAAATTGTTTAAAACGAGACGAAATTCAAATGGCAACCTATCTAAACATCATAGAATTGAATGCAAAAATGAAAGGAAGCAAATCTACCATGGAATTCCCATCACTCCGAAAGGGGCGATTAGGACTGTGGCAGTGTGGGGAGGGGGCGCCCATGGGGCAGGCCGCCCATCGTTGGAGGCTTGATTTCGGCACCAATCCACTTGGGATGGGTCCAAAACCTCTTGTGTGGTATTTTCAAAAAATTTGGTGGGATATCATGACCAAATGTCAGGTTTTGGGATCGAGATTCGTCCTCCCAATAGTCACCCAATGACCTCCCTTCTAAAGGAGATCAAGGATGTGAAAGGTGCAAATCCAAAAGGTGTGAGGTGTGTAAATAAAATGATAGCACTTCGTTGCTCTAAAATGCTACTTCTCCTCTATTTTTTGGGGTGAGGAAACTCACCAATTTATAGACCTGGAGGTCTCTTGAAATGGGCATGCAGAGGCGCCACATGGCAATCATGCCTTCCCAGGGGGAAGGAGATTCCTCCCTGAATTGGGACTTCATGACTGACCTTGCAGATGCCTCTAATGCTTGAAAACGCTCACCCATACTCCCATGCGATGAAGGAAGCGTTGGGTGGCGGATCTGAGCTGCCATTTGTCAAGATTTGACTTTTTTCCGTCAAACCCGCAATTCGCCCCACCCTGGAGCGAATTCAGAATTCGTCCCTGGGTGGGGCGAATCCTAGTTTGAATTCATCCCAGGGTGGGACGGATACTGAGCAAAGTGCTTGAAGGTGCCAAATTGATCTCTGACCTTCCAAAACTACTGTGAGAGTGGTTAGGACCACTGTTTGACCTCTGGGGGCTGCCCTTGGGGCTGTGTGTGTCAATGCGATCAGTGTTTGCAGTCACATAATCGGATTGGTGTTGTTTTGGTGTCTACAGATGCCCCTTTTTGGGATGCGCTGTGCATGGCACAGCATCGAGCAAAAATAGATAACCAAAGCACTAATGATTAGGGTTTCTCAGTAACCTAACCAAATTTTGATGCCCCAAGTATGGAAAGGGCATGCATTCTTGAATCCTTGCTTCTGACGAGCGAAGGAACTCAATTCAAGTGTTAACCTTTTTCGGTGAGGTGTTACTTGATCTTGGACATTGATCGGTCATGAATAGGCAAAGGGCGCAACCTTTTGTCTGTGAGAACCTTGAGTTCATGATTCATGAAATGCCAAGTGATTTGATCAGATTGTGATTATTGCTTGTTTATTGCCCCAAGCAGGAGCGTAATTGTCTTTGTCAATGATTCTTTGAATGCATGCCATTTTCCTTAATTGGGTGTGTATTTGTTGATTGGTGACTAAGTGTGACTACCCCCTCAAGCGACGAATCGATGAGGGAATGACCTTCATGAGAAAAGCGACGAGTCGCTTGACCCAAGATGACTTGTGCAAAGGTGCCTTTAGATTCTTATCCTTGAACGTGTGTGCAGTTTTTTGACATTTAGACCTATTTTTGGCGGGTGTTAACCCTTTTTGGTGACGCTTTTTGGAGCTAAAATTGGCAGAAATCCGTCCTCCCGTGGAGCGGTCCGGCTATGGTAGCCTTCTTAGGGAGTAGGATAGTGACAATTTGTAACCCCAACGTCTATTTTGGATGCCAAGAATGTCAGGCACGAAGGCGCCTTCGTTCGGCAATGTTATTACTATTTTTGGGTGGGTTTTTGACCCTTTTGCTGACGCCGTTTGGGGATGAAATTCTCGAAAATCCATCTTCCCGTGGAGCGGTCCGGCTATGGTAGCCTTCTTAGGGAATAGGATAGCGAGGATTTGTGACCCCGACATCTATTTTGCATGCCCGGAATGTCAAGTGCCAAAGCACTCTCATCGGGCAAGTTTATTAGCTATTTTGGTGCATTTTTGTTCAATTTTTGTTGTTTTTTGAAATTTTTGCCCTGAATTCATTTCGGGGTGGGACGAATTCTAGATTAGTATTCGTCCCAGGGTGGGACGAGTGCTAACCAGAGTGCTCATCCCAAGGGGAATGAATATAAGCTAAAAAGGCTTATTTAAAGGCCAAAACTAGGGTTTGGGCTCATTTGCATCTGAATTTTCTTGCGATTTGGAGCTCTGGGGAGGAGGAGGTTAATTCTGCGAAGCGAAGCGCTACCAAATTTCTCCCGACATCATGAGTGCACAAACCGGATCGAGCGGCAGAGCCGAAGCGAGACCAGTAAGTGCTCCTTAGTGTTATTGCTCTCGTTTGTTATGTGCAAGTTATTTGTTTATTTTTCTTTTTTTATGTTGCTTTTCAAAATTAAAATTGAAACCCTAAAACTGAGCTGAACACAAACCAAGACTTTAGCTAAAAATTGAACGGAGGACGTAGCTAAAACCTAGGTGAAAAATATTTATTTTTGCTTTTAACTAAAACCCTAGGATAAACGGAACGTAAAACCCTAGTTTTTTAGGTTGAGCTTGTCAGTTTTAAAACGTAGGTGAAAACCCTAGGTTAAAAACTATTATTTTTAATTTTGTTTTGTTTGTACAGACTTTTTAAACTTAAAATACAGAAATCCCGAGACTGACAACTGTATAAACCTTAGGACTAACAAATTAATTTTTTGAATTTTTCGTTTTGTTTTTAAATTTATCAGTTAGGATTAGAAACCCTAGGGACAAATTAATTTTTTTTTTATTTTTTTTGTTTTTAAATTTATCAGTTAGGATTAGAAACCCTAGGACTGACAAATTAATTTTTGTAATTTTTGTTTTGTTTTTAAATTTATCAGTTAGGATTAGAAACCCTAGGACTGACAAATTAATTTGTTTGAATTTTTGTTTTGTTTTTGGCTGTACATTGGTAGGCAATGTTGTATATTCATGTTATTGTTGTATAGTTTTTTCATGATTTTAATGTTTTTGTGTTGTTTTCTTTTGCAGGTTGTTAAGAGCCGGTACCGTGTATCCACTGCTTTTGCTGAAGCATGAGGGGCGCTAACTGTGGCTGACTGGGATTGGCTTGATGCCCTTGGGCTCAAGCAGGTGGCTCGACTAGAGCTTGTGGTCGAGGATCGGGCCTATCTGATGGCCCTGATCAACCTGTGGGATCCCCGGACCAACACCTTCCATCTCCCAATAGGGGAGATGACAGTGACCTTGGAGGATGTCTATCGGCTTCTACGGATTTTGATAGATGGACTACCGATCAGAACGTCATCGTGTGACCAGCGGACAGCTGTACTGATACGATGCTTCGGGCATGGGGAGGAGCTAGGCATGGAGAGCCCAGTGGAGAGGGCAGAGGGCGACTTCCAGATTGGCGAGATTCTGGTCCGATGGTGGCTGGAGAGGGGGGTGTTGGGAGTGAGGCATGCATTCCTTATGGGCCTCATTTCCAACATGCTGCTACCTGACTCGTCAGGTGCGAGGTTCCCATGGAACCTACTGGATGTGGTCTGGCGACTGGTAGAGTGCTCGATAGAGGCACCGCTGATCATGAGGTGGGGGCAGACGTTGCTGGCATAGCTTTATGGTGAGTTGTACGAGGTCCACTGTCGAAGGCGAAAGGGTATTAGCTGTAGCTATCTATTGCAGAGCTGGGCTTGGCAACACATAGCGGTGGAGAGGCCAGTCGGGTTACCATGGATGACTCGGGCGGAGATGGAGGATAAGGATATAGGCTATGAGGTTCTGTGGCGGTGGTCTGGGGAGCAGGGATAGAGTCGATGGTGGGTAGGTGTCGTAGGGCACTATGCCGATGCCCTCGCTCGGCTTACTCTAGGGGAGGTGTTCTGGCACCCTTATCGGGACTGTCCAGCCTAGCTGAAGGTTGGAGAGTGGCTCCGATGGGTACGTAGGGAGCGATGGCTGATTGGGTGGCATGGGACCGAGCATGAGTTCTTCTCCTACAGTCGGGTGACATGATAGTTTGGGGTGCGCCAGGGGTTTCCTGGTGAGCCCATGGTCTATCGATGCTAGGGGGATGAGAGAACTCTGGATCGACCCATCATCGTGCCACTAGGCGAGGATTCAGATATGGTGATCGACGTCCCAGATGTGGATGACGTCGGGACTACCGTAGAGTACGACCAGTGGTGGGTACTACGGCGATGGCGGGGAGAGGGGCCACTGGGAGGCATGGAGGCAGCAGCAGTGGGTGGGGAGGGTGCCGAGGCACCAGGAGATGATTGGGGAGCTCCTCGGGAGGATGCAGATATGGTGGAGGTGGAGGATGAGGATGTGGATTTGGGGGTTCCGGATCAGCCGGAGATGTAGGACATCACGGAGCAGTGGGAGCCAGAGCAGGCTGCTGTTCCAGAGAGTCCCATGCCTCAGGCGGATGCGGAGGACACGGAGTCTGGGTTACGCATTGAGAATGCACGGTTGGAGGGGTTGTTGCAGAGGCATGATGAGGAGCTGGGGGATGCGCTACGGGAGAGGGATCTCCTACGCATGCAGCTAGCAGAGTGGGAGAATGCATTGGCTGCCTACTATCGACAGGATGGGGGTACTAATGCTGCATGGGAGAGGGATCTCCTATGGATGTAGCTGGCGAAGAGGGATAGGGCTTTGGCACAGCATGACGATGTAGTAGCTTATTACCATCGGTGGGAGGTAGAGTGGTTATGGTGGGAGATAGATTGGTCTCGGCATCGGATGGATATGGAGGGAGAGATTATCCACCTCGGTGGGCGGTTACCTAAGCCCTCGGGAGGTGGATCATCATGTCGAATGAGGGGCAGTGATACTGAGCAGTCAGCATCATCTCGTCGTAGGCGATTGGATGAGGGAGGGGGTAGCAGGCGTGATGCGGGGGCTAGCAGTAGCCACCCTGAGGGGTCCCATAGGACCCACACCATGGGGGGTAGTTCCCGTCACACCGATCCTACATGATCATGGTGGCCGATGCCTTAGGCTTGGGGGTTTTGAGCTTTTGGATTTTGTTGCGGGGTCACAGGACCAGTTCATTGTAGCCTACGGGCATTTTTGATGATATATACAGATGACTTTATTTTGTTTATGCGAGTGATGATTTGATTTTATGCATGATGAGTGATGAGTATGGATGTATGCATGTTAATTTATTTTGATGGATGCATATGTTATGATGAATGCAAATATTTCTAAATTTATATGTGATATGCAAGATGGAATGGATGAATTGAATTTGTGTTGTTTGGCGAGGGCACCATAGACTGTTTAGAACTTTTGTGATTTTGTTTTTTTTTGGTGATTGTTGATGGCAATGCGAGGATGAAAGATAGCACAGTTGGTTTAGAAATGTAGCTAAGGTTTTCTGAGACTCAGATGGTTTTAACTCACTAGCCATGACTATACTTTATCTTACAAGACTTTTGGACAAGGTATGAATCGGACTTGACTTTGACCCAGTTATTTCACATCCCTGTGTGTGCAATTGAGTTCATTTATGTGGTATTTGTCAGGATACCGCCAGTGCCAGATAGGCTGTCAACCAAACCTGTACTGAGGATCACCTAATTAGCTCCACTAACTCCTTTGTTGTATTTAGTCAGATTAATCTATGGTGCTATCTAGGATACCATAAGCTAGCTCATCCACATGCAAACATTGATCTGTACATGAGTTAATGTGACAGATATATCGTCATGCGGGAGGTTTACCACCAGTGACCGATAGGCTATCCACCAAACCGGTACTAGGGTTTGCCTCATGACTTGTCGAAATGCTGAGAGTTCCAGGGATTCAAGTTCGACTCCCTTCTTTTCTTCAATTGTATTGGGATACTTGCTCTTTTGTAGTGATAAAAATCACTATTTATTTTTTATATATTTTTCTCTTGAGCAAGGGATTTGAATTTCGAGTGATGAGAATCACTATTGTATGTGCCTCTTGATGTATGCACTCTGGGGGTGATGTCAAATTTGTTGGAGTTTTGACTTTTTGCAAGATTTTGATGTTTGCAACTTTTTGAGAACTTGGGATTCTTGGGGAATTGGGTAGGGAAGATGCTTGTCCTTTTGCCAACTCTCAGCATTCTTGGGGTCATTCGCACAGGGGGATGAGCAAGATAACCATTTCGCTTATGGTGACCTGGATTGCTGTGCAGGTTTCATCTTTCATTCACACAACTTGGGAATTTTTATGTGTTTTAATTTGTGTTGGGATGCTACGTAACAAGGTGTGATCCAAGTAGAATTCTACCTTCATAAAATCTATCTGACTTGGTATAGTATGTGGCTAGAAAGCTACATGACGACTGAAAGATGAAAACTCTTGATACATTAGAAGACCACTGACTCTGGTATGGTAAAAAGAAGTGAATGGTGTTTATTTTTGATGGACTACTTATAGAATGGAGAAACATGGAACAAGATGGACTGGCGGAGTAGTTACAGTCTATGGTGCCTTTGACCTGTATGATCACAGATATGCAATGTATGGATGTGATGCTTAATGCAACTACATATTTTTGTGTTTTTGATGGATTGATTTTTGTGAATATGAAGATGAGATGCGAGAAGAGCTCTCTATTGATGAGTTTGAGCATGCCTGGAAATGAGATGCAAATTTTTTTTGTTATTTTTGATGATTTTACTATTTTTGAATTTTCTTATTTTTGACCAAGCGATTGTGGGAATCTTTGGAGCATTTTTGGGATTGACCAAGCGATTGTAGGAATCCTTGGAGCATTTTGGGATTGACCAAGCGATTGTAGGAATCCTTGGAGCATTTTGGGATTGACCAAGCGATTGTAGGAATCCTTGGAGCATTTTGGGATTGACCAAGCGATTGTAGGAATCCTTGGAGCATTTTGGGATTGACCAAGTGATTGTAGGAATCCTTGGAGCATTTTTGGATATGGCTCTCTTAGATATGGAATGGTCACAAATGACTGATGTTCAAGGGTTCGAGTTCCTTGACTCCATCAAGGGAAGCTAGCCGGTATGTCTCGGGTCCTATCTTGCTATCAATTACATATGGACCTAACCAATTTGCCACAAACTTGTCCCTGAGATGGGATGACAAACTAGAGTTCTGTTGGTTTTCCTTCAAGACCAAATCACCAACCCGAAAGTCCCTCGGGTGAACTTTCATGTTGTATGCTTTCTTAAGTCGCTCTTGATAGATACGTAAATGCTCGAGAGCATTAACGCGTCGTTCGTCAAGCAACGTAAGCTGGTCTAACCGGGCCTACCGCACAGTGTCATCATCGATGAACTCTTGCATTGATATGCGTAGGGAAGGAATTTCCAACTCGAGAGGCATGACTGCCTCGGAGCCATACATGAGCGAAAATGGAGTTGCCCTAGTGGGCGTCCGAATGCTAGTGCGATAAGCCCATAGGGCAAGTGGGATTTGGATGTGCCAATCCTTATGACTATCTATGACCATATTTTTAAGGATGGCAACTAGCATTTTGTTTGACGCCTCTGCTTGCCCATTTGCCTGTGGATAATAGGGTGTCAAAAAACTATGCTGAATTCTGTACTTTGTGGTCAAAGCATGCACGTCTTTGTTCTTGAATGACGTCCCATTATCCGAGATTATTTTGGATGGAATACCAAAATGACATATGATGTTATGCAAAATGAACTCCACAATGCGGGGTCCTATCGTAGAGGTAAGCGGAACTGCTTCCACCCACTTGGTGAAATACTCTATGGCCATTATGATAAACATGTGATGACTTGATGACGTAGGGGAGATCTTTCCGATTAGATCTAAGCCCCACTACAAAAATGGCCAAGCTGACTGGACTGTCTGCAAGGCCTAGGAAGGTACGTGTGTCAAATTAGCATGGTGTTGACACTTCATGCACTTCCTCACATATGCGCAACAATCTCGCTCTAAAGATGGCCAATAATAGCCCATGCGAAGAATGCACTTTGCGATGGCCATACCACTGAAGTGGCCACCACATGTACCATCATGCGCTTGGGCGATTGCCCAAGTGGACTCTTGCTGGTCCAAGCATCGAAGGAGGATTCCTTCATAGCTACGATGGTACAAAATGTCTCCTATCAAGACATACTTAGCCACTTTTTGCTTGAATGCTCATTTTGCGGCATGCGTCAATCCAAGCGAGAGATTACCTAACTTGAGGTAGTCCCTAATGGGTAAATACCAATCCTGCTGATCGGAAGCCTCGATGGTATGAACAACCAATCCCTCTTGAAGTTCATCCCTAGAAAACATTGAGCGGGAGAGAACTTGTAAGAATAGCATTGTGTTGCTATTAATGGGAGTAGGGGAGAACAAGGACCCCTAGTTGGCATGTTTCAGATGATCGTGGATTCAAGAGAACTTATCCGAGGATGGTTCAATCTGGATCATGTGGATTCCTGGCGTCAAGTCAGAGCTTGCACGCTCCATCATGGATTGCGATAGTGTTTTGACTTGAATGGTTGTCATATCACCAGAAAGGTCTTGCGGGATTAGTGACCCCAAGGAGGCCATAGTGTCCGCAAAATGATTCGATGATCGAGGGAGTGCCTCGATGTCGTACCACTCAAGCTTCACCAGGAATTTGTCCACAAGGGCTTTATAAGCCTGCAGAACTAGGCATTTGCATTGGAATACCCCTTTGACTTGGTTGACAATTAACAGCGAATCACCAAAGATGTTCAGTCGTTTGATGTTCATGGTGATTGTTGTCTGAAGACCTATGAGCAAGGCTTCATACTCTGCATTATTGTTGGTGCATGGGAAGTCTAATTTAAATGACAGAGGCATTGGAGCCCCCTACGGTGTGAAGAATACTATTCCCATGCCACCACCTTGCTCACATTTAGAACCATCAAAAAATAGGGTTATGTCGGCTTGTGACTCAGGCTCATCAGAATCTGGCGATTCTGAGACATGGAAGACCCCATCATCGGGTAGTTCTATGACCAGAGGCTGATCATCTTCGAGAGGAGCCTCTGCTAGTTGATCGGCTATGACCTGTCCTTTGATGGATTTTTGTCCAATAAACTCTATGTCAAATTCCATCAACAACATGATCCATTTCACCATGCGACTACTATGATAAGTATGACTCATCATGTATCGCAATGGATTCTCCTTAGACACAACATACGTAGTGTTGCTCAACATGTAGTGGCATAGCTTTTTGGTAGCAAACACCACTGCCAAGCAGAGTTTCTCGATGTATGCATAGTTAAGTTCATAACTGACCAGGGTGCGGCTAAGATAATAAGTAGCCTATTCTTTGTGAAGTTCATTCTTCTTGGGCTAGCATGGCACCCAGTGCCACCTCAGTAGCTGAGATGTATAAGTAGAATGAAACTCCTGGTCTAGGTGGTGCCAATACTGGTGGTGAAGCCAAGTATCATTTGATGTCATCAAAGGCTGATTGGCACTCGTCATCCCAGTGAAATGCTACCCCCTTGTGCAATAATTTGTTCATGGGTCGGCACTTGTCAGATAGCTGCGCTATGAAGCGCTTAATTGACGTGACCTTTCCCTGTAGACTTCTGAGCTGCTTAATGGTAGTTGGGGGCACCATTTCAAGGATTGCCTTGACTTTGTTTGGGTCCACCTCGATGCCTCGCTTTGAGACTATGAAACCCAAGAGTTTTCTAGATGTGATGCCAAATACGCACTTCTTGGGATTCAATCTGACTTTATGCTCCATGAGGCGATCGAGGATCTTGCTTAAGTCATCGAGATGATCTGGGCACAAAAGAGATTTGGCCAACAAATCATCCATGTAATCTTCCAAAGTTTTATGCATGTAATCATGGAAGATGTACGTCATTGCACGTTGGTAGGTGGCACCAACATTTTTAAGGCCAAAAGGCATAACCTTATAACAAAATGTCCCCCAAGGCATTGTGAACGCCATTTTTAGTTGGTCCTCGGGATTGATACGAATCTGATTGTATCCCGAGAAACCATCCATGAGGGATAGCATTTCGTGACCTATTGTAGCGTCTACCAATGCATCGATGCTTGGCAAGGGGAAATCATCCTTAGGACTCGCTTTGTTTAGATCTCAAAAATTAGTGCATATGCGAATCCTCCCATCGGGATTTTTGACAGGCACCATGTTGGACAGCCATGGCGGATAATCCACGTAGATGACAAACTGTGCATCCAACAGCTTTTGCAATTTGTCTTTGACCATCAAGGCCACTGTTGGGTGCATCTTACGTAGTTTTTGCTTAACTGGCTTGATTGTCGGATCAAGCATTAGATTATGCATGACTAGCTATGGATCTAGCCCCGACATGTCTCTGTATGACCATGCAAAAACCTCCTTCTTCTCTTTGAGAAGGGCAATGTAGTCGGCTTGCTCTTCAGGGGATAAGCTTACCCCCAACTTGATAATCTATGGATTCATTGGATCCAAGCCGATGTCTACGTCAATCGTCTCCTCGACCGACATGTGGGATCCGTCCTCCAACTGATGTGGAGTTGGGATCAAGTGGATATCATTTTCCGAGTTTAAATCTACATTGGGAACCTCGGGTTCCTCTTTGGCATGAAAGATATCCTGAGTTGTCCCTGGGGTAAAATGAGGCATTTTACCAAAAGGCCAGTACTCTGATGGGGATGGAGGTGAATTGACGTGATCCCAGTCAATGGCATCTATGTCTAGATGCAAGGACCATGCTGGATCGGCCGGATTGCGGATGGGTGCGGTTAAGTCAATGGAGATCATGTTGATGAAATGATTTTGGTCTCCATTACCGTGGGTATGATGACTTGAACACTCTGGATGTTCTCTGTGCTCTGGATCTGGCTCTAGAGGTACTGGCATGAATGGATCGGCCCTATGTGCTAATAGGAGGATAGGGTCTGCCCTCGACACTGATATCACCCTAGGGTCTCGGAGTGGAAGGTGCTCTTCGTATACCTGGAGTAGCGGATCCAACACTTGATCCCACCCTGCTGGGTCTACGTACCACTCGTGCCCTGGCACTATGCCCATCTGTTCAAATATGTCATTAATCTCCAAGGGGTATGGTTGCGGCCTCTACCGCATGTGATTAAGATATGTCATTTCTGTTTCATCTTCGTAATCACTATCGGAGATCCAAAAGCCCTCGTTGGCTCCGACAACTATTTGAGGCATTACAGGCTCATCCTGCTCAAGAAAATTAATCTAGCCCCATTGTGGTTGTTCCACGCTCCGTGGAGGGTCTTGATTCCCTTGATGCGGCACTGGCTCGCTTGGAGCCTCTAGAGGGAACATAGTCAAGAGGCTCTCTTGAAGGTCATTCATGGGGATCACTTGTGAGTGATCACTATCGGATTCGAAGGGATCATATGACGTTGGTTCACATTCTGATTCATCCTCCGAAGATCCCTCTTGACACTATTTATACCTTCCTTGAAAGTGAGTCCCCGAACTTTCACCTCTCTCTAGCAAAGGAGAAGGGTTATTGAGGTTAACAAGGGTGGTTGTTGACCATGGGAGGTAATCTCCCAATGTATATGTTGTGTTTGGGTTGGCATAAGGATCTGATGCCAATCCACCCTTGTTGCCTATCCCTAGGCCTTGCATGTTTTCCACCAAGATGTCTAAGGGCGGGGGTGGTTGAACCCTACTCCCGACTTGTCATAAGGCATTTGGTATCTTGGTTGGAAAAGGACACGCACTCCTTGCTCATACCTACCTAGCCTGTATCCATGCCAATTGCATTGGCCCAGATATCTCAAAGCAAATTTTGGGTTAGATAGATAGTTGACATCTTCTGCAAAAGGCTCTTCATCTTCATCCTCTTGCATGCATGGCTCAGTACCATGATCAAGGCCCCCATACACAAAATTTGTCTGGTTTGGTGGGTAGCCTAAGGGAACAATTGTACCGATGGGGAGGCGAGGTCTCCCCATGTCTTGCACGGACTCTAGCATGGTCGTTGCTACAACATTCCACACTAGATACTCCCCCAGGCCCGTACTAGCCATTTCAATAGTAATTGTTGGCGATTGAGAGGGAGGGAACGGAAGCTCTTCCTGAGTCCACTCCATGTTGGGTGAACTAGGAGCCTCAACTTCCATTGTGCTAGGCATCTCTTCAGTAGAGATGGTTGATACTATTGGCAGCACCTCTTCTAGGGGTTGAGCCTCTTCCAGGGTTTGCTTCCCTTTGTCCTTCTATTTAGCCATGATAGGTGGCATTGGTGGTGAAGGAGCTGACGATGAAGATGCACCGGTCGGGGTTTTGATGGATTTATCACTAGTGGTGCTTGCGACATCGGACCTTGTCTAGATGGATTTAACTAAAAATCCAAGTGCATCGATGGGAGGGTCGATTACGGCATCAACTGCACCGCATTGCAATATTTGAAGGGTTCTAAGTCTGCCGGGACTACATGTACTTCCCCTTCAAATGTATACTTCAAACACTGATGAGCTATTGATGGGACACACTTCATGTCCCTGATCCATGGCCGCCCTAGCAAGATGTTATAAGCCATCTCGCCTTCCAAAATATGGCACAATGTAGGTATCATCTTTTGTCCTACCTGAATGGGTAGAACAATTGTGCCAACTGTCGAGCATATTGCATCATTGAATGCTCGTAGTGTGTAGGTGGAAGCCGTGATGTGAGAGGCTGGCAACTTCAGATGTTTTAGTGCTGTTGTGGTAATGATGTTACTGGATGAGCCAGTGTCTATCAACACCCTCTTATACGGGATCCCGTTGACCCGCACGATAATGTGCAGGGGTGGATCTGCCATGTCATCAAACACTGATTTAACTTCATCTTCTCGAAAGGTGATGACTGGCTCCATGCATCATTTGACATGTCCCACAAAGTTGTTGAAGGAATTCGCTTCATGGGGCTGCAACTCGATGGCTTTCAAAATCTCCATGAGAGCCTCCCGATGGGGCATTGATTGTTGTATAAGCTCATATATGGAGAGCCTAGCCGACGTGGTCCTCAAACTCTGCATGAGTTTGGTCCAAATCGTGGCCATGGGTCTAGGTGGAGGTAACTACATAGGGTGCTATTGAGGTTGTGACGTCGATGGAACCTCTCTTGTGGCTGTCAGGGGCAACTTCTGGGTACCTCTTGTTCCTAGTCACTATGCTTATCATTCCTACATACCCTTGCATGGGGCAATTCTGTTGCACCTCATTGACTTGAAGGGGTTTTGCTTGAGCCTCATGGGCAGGCAAGGGGTCTTTGAAAACTCCCATCTGTTGGTTGTTTGGCACTACGGGGTTGTCCACTACCAACGTCTTATTGTCAATCAAGTCTTGTATCAATCCTTTGAACTTCCAACATGCATTTAGGTCATGTCCCCTCCACCTATGGAACCTACAATACAAGTCCTCCCGGTATCCCTTAGGCTTGGGAGTGTTAGGATCTATGGTTTGAATCTTTGGGAGGTTGATCAAGTTCGCTGATGACATGCGGTCAAATAGGGCTTTGAGATCTTTTTAGCTTCACAAATACCCTCCTTTGACTTCATTCGCCTGCACAATATTCTACTAGGATATGGAGTGATAATATTGAGGCTTTGAGTATGGCTTTTAATGAGTGCATATGGAGTAAGTAGCACTCCAAATGGTGCTTCAAATTTCTTCTTCTTTATACTTGTTTTTTTGTCCTCCTTACATAGATGTTGTTGCTCTTTAATGATGTTGTTTCTCCCTTGCTCTTTTTTGTATACCTTGAAAGCTCGACCGTGTAGAATTTAAGGAGTATGATGCCTTCGTGTGGCTCATTGAGCTAGTCTTGGATGGCTGCTGGCATACAACTACTTCCAACTATTTTTTCCAGCAAGAGTAGTGCCTTTGAGCCACCTTTGAATCTGCATTCTCTCCCTGTATAACCATATTAGAAATAGTGCACTATAATGTAAAATATATTTAATACAATATGATCTTGTTGCACTTTCTTTTACACTCCTCTTTGTAAGTCTTAATTTCTAGTTTTTGAGGTAAAATATTGAGTGCAATATAGGGAATTAGGTTGTTTCTAGATTAGACACCTTCCCCTGTTTGCTTGGATATTTTATAAATGAATCCAATCTTGTAACCACATGATATAAGTGATTTTTTCTACACTATTTTCTTATGCTTTGAAATTTAGAGTTACCAATTCTCGTTCGAGGCTTATTTTGATGCTCTCATGGTGGTTTCTTTCTTATCCAATGCTTGGAGGATTGAGTTGATTTTGTGGATTCCTTGTGCCACTTAAAAGTTGTAGATATTAGTGCGTTAATAGTGTCTTTAAACATTTTGAAAATTTTTATTTTTATTCCCTTCTAATGAACACAAATAGTAATATTTGAGAGCAATATAATAGTGCAAAATGAATCTAATTTTTTTACTTCCACTACACTAACAATTTCACCTTATTACTCAAATCAGCTCTAAAAAATAATGCACTTAATCAATTTACCACAACTAATCAAGAAAAATCTGAAATGAATCTTGAATAATTATTCTAAAATTTATTTATAATCAAGGTAATAGGAGCTAGTCTTAATTTCCTTTCCAATTTAGATGATAGGTAGTTGATATATAGTTTGATATTATTAGATTTTTATGTAGCATGTAATAATATATGACACACAAGATGCAAAATAAAATAACATAAAGCAACTCTGCAAGATGACTAAAAATAATACATATATAAAAATGATGGTGGTGTTTTAAAATAGCTTTGGAGGAAATTAACACTCCATGAATAGAGCTACCACTCAAGAATGGGTATTGAGCATATTGCACCCCACTATATTACATCATAATGCTACGTCATATCACTTTGAATATATATGACTCTCACTATGATATATATCACTACGATGATATCGACCTATACATATGGCCCTTTATATAGGAAATATGTTCCTTGTCCAACACTCTACCTAGATGTGCAAGGGACAACTTGCACATTTATAGCTTGTAACTTGACAATTGTGCAGTTATTACATTGCATGAAGTAACTAGATAAATTCCCCCTAAAGTAATCTAATTTCCTAAGTATGTACCAAGGTAAAGTTATATTTACATGATCCAAATGATGTAATAGACTCTATTTATAACAACCCCCAATATTACATTATTTGGATATTGAAGACTTCAGTCTTCAATGTGGATCTTCTTCTATTGATGGCTTTGATTCCTTTGTAGATGCTTCAGTCTCTAGATGATACAAAAATGAGCTAAAGTTGTGGGTTCTCCTTTTAATTAACCTTTTACTGAATTCCTCCTTCTTTTGATTTATCTTCATCTTCTTCTTCTTCAGCTTTGTCTTTGGATTCAGTCTTTGTTATTTCATAGGTGGTCATGTTGCTTCTTTTTTCTTATAGAGTGAGTTCATTTTTATTATCTTCAATATGTACAGAGGAATCTGATTAACCACTTAGAGTATCATGATAAGATATTGAATTAGTATATTTTGAAATATTGCATGAGGTTTAAAAAAACTCTTCTAGGTACCCTTCATGAATTTTGATCTTCTTTTTGAGTAGTTCTATCAATCCCTTTGTTCTACATTTTTATTCTTGTAGAATTTATAGGTGATAAATGCCATATATAAAATGCTTACAAAATATAACAAAAGTGTAATTTCATTTTTTCCATTGTCAATAGCTTCATTAAGATGATCTTGAAGATAGTATTTCATAGTATAAAAATTATCTTCTAAGGCTTCTAGAGAATAGTCTCCTCTTTTATTCTCATCTCAAAAGCTGTGAGAGTTCCATGTAACTCATCCCTTATCAAAGTTTCAATATATTTTGAATCTTCTATGGCTTTAACCTTTTCACTATATCTCTTAGGGAGTGACCTTAAAACCTTTTGACAATTATTTATTTCTTCAACTTTAAACCCAAGTCCTTGCATAGAGTTAACAATCTCATCCACATGAAGTAAGTATGTAGAGATGTCTTCCTCATCCTTCATATTTAGGTCTTCAAATGTTTTCTTGTGATTTTGCAATTTTGCCATATTGATCTTTTTATCTCAGTTATATGTTTTCTGCAACTTTTCCCAAATATATTTTGCTGATGTGCAATGAACAAATTTTACAAACTCTGATTCACATATATTATTTAATATTCCATTCATTCCCTTTGAATTATTCAGTTGTAGTAGCTTACCAATAGTATTGTCATTGTTGTCAACACAGTCAGATAGATATGTTGATGCAGTGGACAGGAAGTTCAAAAGATATTCAAATGCAAAAGATAGGAGTTCAAAGGGTATTCAGAGTATGTATAGTGATTTTCCAAGAAGGCCAAAGTGGCCCATATGCAAAATATCAAAGAAAAAGACAAGTAAGAAAAGTGTCATGATATCGTGACATATAGAGCAAGCAAGAAAAACTGTCGCGATATCGCGACATGTTGAGCAAGAAAGAAAAACTATCACGATATCGTGACATGTTGAGAAGAAAGAAAAACTATCACGATTTCGTGACATGTTCGAAAAGAAAGTGCAAGCAGGAAAAATTGTCATGATTTCATGACATGTTCGAAGAGAAAGCGCAAGCAAGAAAAACTATCACGATTTCATGAAATGTTTGAAGATAAAGCGCAAGCAAGAAAAACTGTCACAATTTTGCGACATGTTGGAAGAGATAAAGGCAAGCAAGAAAAATTGTCATGATTTCACAACATGTTCGAAGAGAAAGCGCAAGCAGGAAAAACTGTCATGATTTCGTGACATGTTGGAAGAGAAAAAGACAAGTAGAAAAAGTGTCATGATTTCGTGACATATTGCAAGAAAGATAGTACGGAAGAAAAAGTGTCGTGATTTCACGACATGTTGGAAGAGAAAAATGCAAGTGAAAAATTGTCGCGATTTCATGACATGTTGGAAGAAAAAGAGAAAGCAGGAAGAAGTGTTGCGATTTTGCGACAAGTTCGAAGAAAGAGAGTAAGTTGTAAAAGTGTCACGATTTCGTGACATGTCGCATTTTCATGACTAAATCAAGAGAGAGAAAGTGAGTTTGAAAAGTGTCACAATTTCACGACATGTCGCATTTTCGCAACTAAAATAGGAGAGAGAAAGTAAGTTGGAAAAGTGTCATGATTTCGTGACATGTCGCATTTTCGCAACTAAAATAGGAGAGAGAAAGTAAGTTTGAAAAGTTTCATGATTTCGTGACATGTCACATTTTCGCGACTAAAATAGGAGAGAGAAAGTAAGTTGGAAAAATGTCACGATTTCATGGCATGTCACATTTTCGTGACTCAGAAAGGGCAGGAAGGAAGAGAAATAAAAAGTGTCGTGATATCCTGACATGTCACATTTTCGTGATAAAATAAATAGAGGAAGCGCATGGAAGCAGAACTGTCAGGATTTCGTGACAAATGAAGAACACAAGCTTATACTGAGAGGGGGGGTGAACAATATAATACCTCTTTTTACTTTTTCCTTTATACTTAAAAATAGTAAAGCAATATACCCAAAGCAATATCAAAGCAATGCACAAAATCACCCACAAAGTGACACCAATTTTAACATGGTTCACCCATAATGGTTGAGCTACGTCCACAAAACTTTTCTCTAAAAGTTATCTCAAAGTTCTTGGGGAATCCTTCCCAATTACAATGTGTATGAGCCTCGGCCCAAAGGATATACCTTCCCCCAATCAGAATTTGTGAGCCTCTTCTCAAAGGAGATACCTTCCCCCAATCAGAATTTATGAGCCTCTGCTCAAAGGAGATACCTTCCCCTCTATCTTAATTTATGAGCCTCTACTCAAAAGAGAAACCTTCCCCTCTGCTCTGGAAATGATCCCTTAGAAGATCAACTACCTCTACCTCTTGCTAGCATGTGGAACTCCTTTCCATCGAAGACCTCCTGTCCTCAATGCTTAGCTTAAGATACCTCCACCTTCTATGATCACGTCCATAATAGCTCAGCAACCTGTACCAAACACAGTCAATCGGTCTAGTACAAGTCTTCCTCTGTCTGTCAGATCTATCCAACACTGGAAAAAATCAATCCTCTACACACAAGCCTTCTCAAAGACTTGCCAAATCTGTCCTCAGGTTATTCTAAAATAACCAGTGCTCCTCTATCCTCAAGTTCTCTGATAGAACTATCAAAACTCAGCTCACAAGTCCTCTGCTAGGACCTTTACAAATCTGCTCACAAGTCCCCACCGAAACCTGTCCAAAACTGCTCACAAGTCCCCACCAGAACTTGTCCAAAACTCGCTCACAAGTCCCCACCGGAACCTATCCAAAACCTGCTCACAAGTCCCCACCGAAACCTGTCCAAAACCTGCTCACAAGTTCCCACCGAAACCTATCCAAAACCTGCTCACAAGTCCCCACCGGAACCTGTCCAAAACCTCAGCAAGCTCACCAAGAAAAACTTTGTTAGTAGGAAATCACAAGGTGAATTGTTAGAGACCCAATGTGATTTGTCAAACTCATAGAAGCATAAAGAGAATTTTTAGAGACTCAATATGTTCAATACTCAACTCCCAATCTCAAAACTCAACTCAAATCAACTCAACTCAAACTCAATCTCAAATCTAAAAACTCAACTCAAACTCAATCTCAAATCTAAAAAAACTCAACTCAAACTCAATCTCAAATATGAAAACTCAACTCACTATCTGAAATGGATAGGATAGAATGCTTTCTTTCAAGAACATGAAACTCCAACAATTGCCAACTATGCAAAGAATCACATAACAATGATACTCATGTTATTTTCACCATCAATTAGGGCTTCAACAACAATGCTCATCAAACAAGGTTCAATCAACACCATTCAGCTCAAAACACAACCTTGAAGCATTTCACAATCAACATCAGAAAAGGAAACAAGTAGAACTCCTTTTCTCTCCAATATTGTTTGAAAAAAATCATCCACCAACTCAACTCGCAATAGCACACACAACTTTTCAAATCATCAACAAAGGAGTAAGCTCAACACTTTAACCAAGTAAAGAATAGCTTGATTATTACCAATTTAATGAAAGCAAATATCAATCTCAAAGCTTCCCACTTAAGGTTTCACAACTTCACAAAAGAAGCAATTGACCTTAAAACATCATGCTTTCATTTCCATAAACAACCAAAAGCACTCTCAACATTACAGGAAATATTTAACCCTTATACACATTATTTATCCCTTATAGTCTTATCACAAATAAAATTTATCTCTCATAAGAATGCAATAAGAAATTTCAACAACATATTCAAAAAGAATCTTTTATCAAAATACAAACAAGCTTTAAACTCCTTATAACTCCTAAGTTGTTTTTCCCTCTAACAACTTCCTCCATCCGCAAAAATACTTAGCAAAAATTAATTTTGAAAATACCTTAGCCACATAAAAAATCGCTATGGAGAAATTTGTGCATGAATTCTAACACCACCTGCTATGTCCACTTTACGATGAAAAACCCTTTTGCGATATTCAAACGTTGAACCTCCCGTTCGGGTAGTGCGCCAACAACCTAGCTGCTACCGGTGCACCAAAGGCACCCGGTGAGGTTTAAACCTCACATTGTTAACCTTGATCCTTCTGCACCAGGGATAAAATGAAACCACAGTCCCTTCCTTTCTTTTGTTGTGACACGATGACAATAAAATTTACGATGGATTCGACAAATCGACAAATGGTGAGTGCAGACAAATGAACAGCGGATCCACGAAAATCAGCAAAGACACAGTTGAATTTACAGCAAGCAACTCCTTTTGAAATTAGGATCAGATCAATCTTTGTTTTCATCAAGGGAGATTTATATGCAATTTACCATAAGCTCTTTGATGTCGATGAGGACTTTAAAAAATCGATGGAGGTCTTGGCTAGCGCCCACAATGTTAAAACATTTGCACCATGGATTAGGAGAACCCATTGCAAATAATAATTTATTTATTTTAAAATAATTAAATGGAACCTTAACAAGGTTTTTAGTTATTTAAATAAATACTTCCTCCTGGACCCAAAAGCATTAAACCAATGCATCCACCTGTAATCTCTAAACCTGCCAACTTGGGGTTTGCAAAAGACCTTTGAAACTATCATGTCGTAACCTTCATCAAAACAAATTATTTGAAATCAAATCAAATTCCTTCAAGAGCTTCTTGACATCAATGACAACTTATACACTTGAGCAAAGGCAATGTACCCAAAGTACCCAAAATTTCCAACAATCTCCCCCTTTGTCATTGATGGCAAACCTTTACTGAAAACACTTCTCAAGAGCCAAAACTAAAACCAACTGTTCTAACAACTGAGAAACTGTGCCCACAACTGAGAATCTTTCTTTGAATTTTTGCTCCCCCTGACTTGAAGCTTTCCTCTTCACTTTGAAGCTCTCCCCTTTACTCATATCTCTCCCCCTTTGTCATCAATGGAAAAGGGCCACCTTTGGGGCTCGAGACTAAGAATGAGCCTATTATCTTAGTCCCTCCCCCACCTCCTGATGAAGTGATTAATTATGGGGTGGGAGTAAAACTCCCATTAGGCACTGATCATCATTGGAATCTATAACTTCTTTGTCAGGCCTTCTCTTGAACTCTTTGTCCATATTATTATTCTTGTCACTATTCTTGTTCTTGTTCTCATCCCTGTTCTTGTCCATGTCTTGATCCTTGGACCTGATCATGCCACTATTCCTGTTCCTGTATTCTAGAATTTCAGCTCTATACTATCTGATTATGTGACCTTCATTGTTGCACTTGAAACACTTGACGATGTTGTTTCTATAAGGTAAACCTGATCTTTGAATCCACCTATTCTGACCAAACCTATTCTGGCCAAACCTGTTCTGACCAAGCCTATTCTAACCAAACCTGTTCTGACCAAACCTATTCTGACCAAACCTGTTTTGACCAAACCTATTTTGATCAAACTTGTTCCTATTATTTACCTTGCAATAGACTGCCTTGTGCCCAAACTATTTACAAGAGTAGCAATACCCTTGAAAGAAACTAGAACTTCTGAAATTGTCATTTACATTCTTCACTTGAGCCATGCAATGTGAAGCCATGTGACCAAACCTGTGACAAGTAAAACATCTGCCTTGAAACTTTCTTTTATTTGACCTCTTGGGTCCTGAAAACTTCTTCTTCTCATTCTTAATTTTGTTTTCTATTTTTGTGCATCTATCATTCCAGGACTCCTTTTCTGAAGTACTTTCCTCATCAGAACTCTCTTCCTTTTGGAGTCTCTTACTAGACTCTCCAACTTGTTCCTTGTGTGGCTTAACAAAACCAAGGCCTATTTTATCTATTGTATTTCTTTGACCTTTGATGAGTGACTTAACCTTTTTGGAGCTATCTTGAAACCTGTAAAGCTTATCCTTGTACTCTTTAGTTTTCTCTTTCAATAAGCCATTTTCTGTTCTAACTCACTATACTCAAGAACCTTAGACTCTAACTCATCCTTGAGTTCTTGTGTCTTAGCTATAGAGAAGTTAAGACTTTCTATAAGATCATCTCTCTCCATACAACATTCATCTAACTTATCCTTGAGTCTAGCATTCTTCTTTCTTTCCTTTTTCAAAGCACTAAGAGCACTAATAAGTTCACCTTCAAGATCTACTTCACCTTCCTCTATGTCTTCCTCTATTTGTTTATTTTTTGAATCATCAAAGCCTTTTTCAGATTTTTTATCACTAGAGGTGCTACCCTTTTCAAAAACCATACATGCATCTTCCTTATAGTTTTCTGAAGCATCCTCATACATACTAGAAAACAAATCATTATTTGTGCAATCATCCTCAATGTGACCAAAATTTCCACATCTAAGACATTTCATGATAATGAATCTATGTTTCGGTTCTTCCTCTTTTTCTGATATGAACAACATCTCATTTTCATTATCACTTGAAGAACTTTCACTATCACTACTAGAACACTTACTTGCTTTGTATAGGTAGAAACTCTTCTTGTGCTTGTGAGAATACCTCTTTCCTTGATTGTTGTGCTCATCAAAATCCTGTTTATCTTCATCACTTTCATTCCTGGGAACAATACAGTTAGTAGCATAATGACCAAAATTTCCACAATTGAAACATCTTATATTTTTCATACTTTTGTGTTTTTTAGAGAACTTGCCTTTCTTGTTGTAATATGCCTCTTCATAACTAGAAGACTCATCACTATCTTGAAGTTGTTTACCCTTGGATTCCTTGGCAGCCTTGAAAGCTGCCTCTTTCTTGAAATCAACCTTCACTTGAGTTCTCAACTCAAATGCTGCAAGTATACTATGGAGCTCATCCTTTTTAAACTTATCCAAATCTTTAGCTTCCTCAATAGTAGAAATATTTTCACTAAATCTATTAGGAAGAGATCTTAAAATCTTATCATAAACATCATTTTCAGCAAGCTCAAGACCTAAGTCTTTCATGGAGTTAACAACCTCATCCATACGAAGCATGTAGTCACTAATATTTTCATCATCATTCATCTTGAGTTGTTCAAACATACCTTTGAAGTGTCTCAACTTGGCATTTCTGACATTTGTATCACCTATATGAACCACCTTCAACTATTTCCACATTTCACTAGCTGTCTTGCAGTGAATCACTTTGGTGAGATTTGCTTTCTGTAAGCCTTTCAGGATTGCATTCATTGCTTTTGAATTGTTGTGATGTAGGAGCCTTTCTTCTTTAGTATTAGGACCATGTATAGGAATAGTGTACTCATCTTCAATCACTTCCCATACCTCATTACCAAGATCCATTAGATGAACCTTCATCCTTGCACTCCAAAGACCAAAATCTGACCCATCAAGAATAGGTGCTAAATTGCCACTTGAATGATCCATTATGTTCTTTACTAGATTTTCCTTCAAGCTGTTAAACTTTCCAAAGGCACCAAATATTATACTAATTGAAGAACACAAGCTTATACTGAGAGGGGGGGTGAACAATATAAGACCTCTTTTTACTTTTTTCTTTATACTTCAAAATAGTAAAGCAATATACCCAAAGCAATATCAAAGCAATGCACAAAATCATCCACAAAGTGAAACCAATTTTAATGTGGTTCACCTAGAATGGCTGGGCTACGTCCACAAAAATTTTCTCTAAAAGTTATCTCAAATTTCTTTGGGAATCCTTCCCAATTACAATGTTTATGAGCTTCAGCACAAAGGAGATACCTTCCCCCAATCATAATTTATGAGCCTTTGCTCAAAGGAGATACCTTCCCCTAATCAAAATTTATGAGCCTCTACTCAAAGGAGATACCTTCCCCTCTATCTGAATTTATGAGCCTCTACTCAAAGGAGATACCTTCCCCTCTGCTCTAGAAATGATCCCTCAGAAGATCAACTACCTCTACCTCTTTCCAGCATGTGGAACTCCTTTCCACCGAAGACCTCCTATCCTCAATGCTTAGCCTAAGAGACCTCTGCCTTCTATGATCACGTCCACAGTAGCTCAGCAACCTGTACCAAACATAGTTAGTCGGTCTAGTACAAGTCTTCCTCTGTCTGTCATATCTATCCAACACTTGAACAAATCAATCCTCTACACACAAGCCTTCTCAAAGACTTACCAAATCTATCCTTAGGTTCTTCTCAAAGAACCAGTGCTCCTCTATCCTCAAGTTCTCTGATAGAACTATCAAAACTCATCTCACAAGTCCTCTGCTAGGACCTGTCCAAATATGCTCACAAGTCCCCATCGAAACCTATCCAAAACTACTCACAATTCCCTACCAGAACCTGTCCAAAACTACTCACAAGTCCCCACTGGAACATTTCCAAAACCTACTCACAAGTCCCCATAGAAACCTGTCCAAAACCTGCTCACAAGTCCCCATCGAAACCTGTCCAAAACTTGCTCACAAGTCCCCACCGGAACCTGTCCAAAACCTTAGCAAGCTCACTAAGAAAAACTTTCTTAGTAGGAAATCACAAGGTGAATTTTTAGAGACCCAATGTGATTTGTCAAACTCATAGAAGCATAAAAATAATTGATAGAGACTCAATATGTTCAATACTCAACTCCCAATCTCAAAACTCAACTCAAATCAACTCAACTCAAACTCAATCTCAAATCTAAAAACTCAACTCAAACTCAATCTCAAATCTAAAAAACTCAACTCAAACTCAATCTCAAATCTGAAAACTCAACTCAATATCTGAAATGGATAGGATAGAATGCTTTATTTCAAGAACATGAAACTCCAACAATTGCCAACTATGCAAAGAATCACATAACAATGATACTCATGTTCTTTTCACCATCAATTAGGGCTTCAACAATAATGCTCATCAAACAAGGTTCAATCAACACCATTCAGCTCAAAACACAACCTTGAAGCATTTCACAATCAAAATCAGAAAAGGAAACAAGTAGAACTCCTTTTCTCTCCAATATTGTTTTAACAAAAGCATCCACCAACTCAACTCGCAATAGCACACACAACTTTTCAAATCATCAACAAAGGAGTAAGCTCAAAACTTTAACCAAGTAAAGAATAGCTTGATTATTACCAATTTAATAAAAACAAATATCAATCTCAAAGCTTCCCACTTAAGGTTTCACAACTTCACACAAGAAGCAATTGACCTTAAAACATCATGCTTTCATTTCCATAAACAACCAAAAGCACTCTCAACATTACAGGAAAGATTTAACCCTTATACACCTTATTTCTCCTTTATAGTCTTATCACAAATAAAATTTATCTCTCATAAGAATGCAATAAGAAATTTCAACAACATCTTCAAAAAGAAACTTTTATCAAAATACAAACAAGCTTTAAACTCCTTATAACTCCTAAGCTGTTTTTCTCTCTAACAACTTCCTCCATCCGCAAAAATACTTAGCAAAAATTAATTTTGAAAATACCTTAGCCACATCAAAAATCACTATGGAGAAATTTGCACACGAATTCTAACACCACCTACTATGTCCACTTCATGACGAAAAACCCTTTCACGATATTCGAACGCTGCACCTCCCGTTTGGGTAGCGCGCCAATAGCCTAGCCGCTATCGGTGTGCCAAAGGCACCCGATGAGGTTTAAAACTCACGCTGTTAACCTTGATCCTTCTACACCAGGGATAAAATGAAACCACAGTCCCTTCCTTTCCTCTGTCGCGACACAATGACAATAAACTTTATGGAAGATTCGACAAATGGCGAGTGCAGACAAACGAATAGCAGATCCACAAAAATCAGCGAAGACACAATCAAATTTATAGCGAGCAACTCCTTTTGAAATTTGGATCAGATCAATATTTGTTTTTGTCGAGGGAGATTTATATGCAATTTACCATAAGCTCTTTGACATCGGCGAGGAGTTTAACACATCGACGGAGGTCTTGGCTAGCGCCCACAATGTTAAAACATTTGCACCATGGATTAGGAGAACCCATTGCAAATAATAATTTATTTATTTAAAAATAATTAAATGGAACCTTAACAAGGTTTTTAATTATTTAAATAAATACTTCCTCCTTGAACTAAAAGCATTAAACCAATGCATCCACCTGTAATCTTTAAACCTGCCAACTTGGGGTTTGCAAAAGACTTTTGAAACTATCATGTCGTAACCTTCATCAAAACAAATTATTTGACATAAAATCAAATTCCTTCAAGAGCTTCTTGACATCAATGACAACTTATACACTTGAGCAAAGGCAATGTACCCAAAGTACCCAAAATTGCCAACAACAAAAGCAGAAAGCAAGACTTCGAAAGTAGAAGTGTCACGATTTCATGACAAAAGCAAAGAAGAAGACTTCGAAGGCAGAAGTGTCACGATTTCATGACAAAAGCAAAGAAGTAAAGTATGGAAGCAGAAGTGTCACGATTTCATGACAAAAGCAGAGAAGAAGACTTCGAAGGCAGAAGTGTCACGATTTCATGACAAAAGCAAAGACAAAGTATACGAAGGCGAAAGTGTCGTGATATCACGACATGTTGTATTTTCATGGGCCTAAGCAAAGAAAAAGAGGAGAGAGAAAAAAGTGTCGCGATATCACGACATGTTGCATTTTCACGGGCCAAGGCAAAGAGAAAGAGGAGAGAGAAAAAAATGTCGCGATATCGCGACATGTTGCATTTTCGTAGGCCAAAGCAAAGAGAAAGAGGAGAGAGAAAGAAGTGTCGTGATATCGCGACATGTATTTTTGTGGTTGAGTTGAAGCCGACGAAGACCGATGACAACCGACTAAAATTAGGGTTTTCAGTTGTTATGCAAGCCGACTAAGATTAGGGTTTTCATCATGAAAATGTTGTTATAAAAGGAGGGTTGTTTGGAGAATTGTGATGTTGTTGAATAAGTCGTCGAATGCATGTCGAAGTGTGAAATGTGGCCGTAAGAGCACAGAAAGCGTAGAAGCAATGAGATGATGGCAAAGTGCACAAAGTGAGCGAAGAGTCGTGTCGAATTGTCCTAAGTGCATCTGTGAGTGCACAGATAGAGCAAAGTGTAGCTATGATTGCACAGAGAAAGTAGAAGGTGCAGAGAGTGCAAAGGGCGAAGACGAATGCAAAGTGCAACTATAACGAAGCAGAGTGTGCGAAGTGATTGCATAGAGAGAGCAGAGTGCATAGAGAGCGCAAAGGTGAAGAAGACCAGTCAGGGTCTTGCAAAAGCAAAGGTATCTTACTATCAATCTTCTAGTTTCAAAATTGAAGTCCAAGTTGATGCTTGGCATCAAGGGTTGGTGCTCCTTCCAGTTGGTGCTGGTAAATCAGGGGTTGGTGCTCCTTCTAGTTGGTGTTGGTAAATCAGGGGTTGGTGCTCCTTTCTGTTGGTGTAGATAAATAAGGGGTTGGTGCTCCTTCCAGTGGGTGCTGGTAAATTGATTGTAAAGTTGGTGCTTTGCAAAGGCTAGATTTGGATGGTAGTCCAAGCAGTCATTCTTGAGGAGTAGCCAAATTGGTGAACCTCATTAAATCTTGTGTTGTGTGATGTTCTCTTGTGATACTTGCTTTATCTGGTTTTAAGGTTTCATTATTTCAGTTTTAAGAGCTATGAATTTAAGTTTAAAGAACTACACTGATTCACCCCCCTCTCAGTGCCATTGTAAGACTAACAATTGGTATCAGAGCCAAGTTCCCTTCTCAAGCTAAATCAGCTAAGGTTGATCTTGGATTAGTAAGCAATGGGTAAGAAGGAATTCTCCCTCCAAGAGAGGCTGCTACTTTTTGTTTCTTGGAAGAGAAAATTGAATCAGAAAAGGTTGAAGACTTCTCATCAAACAAAGCACCTTTGTTTGACGAAACTAATTACGCGATCTAGAGAATCAGGATGCAAGCATATCTTTGTGCTTTGGGATACGACATCTGGGATTTAGTAGATAGTGAATACATAATACCCATCACTCCTCTAACCGATGTTGTCGATAAGAATCTATTTGAAAATGACTCAAAAGCAAAGAATGCTATCAGGTGCGGATTAGTAGACAGTGAACTGGTAAAGATCATGAGTTGTAAAATGACAAAATAAATATGGGACAAACTGAGGAGTATTCATGAAGGAGATGATGAGATCAAGGAGGCCAAGTTACAAACACATCAAGCTTAGTTCGAAGCTTTAAAGTTGAATAACGATGAGAACATAGAGGCATATATGCTGAGAGTTAATGAAGTCCTAGAGGATGATTCTAGAAAGGAAATAGGTGGAGGTCTTTTCATGACACTCGAAGAAGAAACAAAAAAAGAATAGGAATGTGATGAAGAAGAAATTGATGCAAAAATAAATTTGAAAGTGGAACTAATTGCAGCTCTGGATGAATTGAAGATAGAAAGAAAAAGGAATAAGGAAATCTCAAGAAAGCTTGAGGATGCAAATGAAATAATAACCAGTTTGAAAGTACAGGTAGAAGAATTCAAAAGGATTGAAGAAACTCTCGGGTCACAGATCAATGAGAAAGAGATTGGTTGCTGCAAACAAGAGGAAGAGATTGTTTTATTGAAGAAACAACTAGAAGAGGCCAATACAAATCTCAAATTCGAGAAGAGCACAGAGTTGCTAGATAAAATGATAAGCCAACAAAGAAGCTCCACGGATAAGCGTGGTCTTGGATATGAAGTTGAACAACCTTCATCTTCCAACTCTGCAGAGAAGAAGAAGTTCACTCGTTGAAGGATCGAAGCAAGAAAAGTTTGAAGCTGAATCTTCAAAAGGAAGAAAATATCAAAGGAGATCTACAGCAAAGCAACCACAACAAAAGAGGTTCTATCACTCTCACTCTATTCATAATAATACTTTTAATGGCTATTGTTTCAGATGCAACCAGTATGGTCACAAGGCAACTTATTGTGGATTGAATAATAAATCAAAGAGTTATGCTGGTAGAAATACATCTACGTTTCTGAGTGAACACTATGTACAATGTTTTCAATGTAATGCTCATGGGCACATAGCAAGGTTTTGTCCTAGAACTTTTGTATCTAATCTAAGGCAAGACAGTAGATTTCATCAGACTCAAAGAATGCAACACAGACAGGGAAGAAATCATGTGCATCAAAGAAAGGAAAATAATCATCCATCAAGGATGCACAAGAGACAACCACCCAAGAGAAATGGTTTTTCACCTTTGATGGATTATGTAGTAGAATGTTATAACTATCATAATTTTGGGCACACTGCAAGAAATTGTCGAAGTACATTTGCATCAAATCAATTTTAGGGAAGAAAATTTCAACCAAATAGAATGAGACAAAATATAAGATTTCCCAGAAAACATGCACAAGCTACTAAAAAAGAAAAGTCAAAACAAGAGCCCAAAACTGTAATCAAACCAGAGTGGAGAAAGAAAGAAGAAAGGAAATCGTGTCTCCTTGGACTGAAGGAGACTACTCCTCTATTGCACTAAGCAACTCCAGGTAGCACATCCTCAGGGGGAGCAATCTTAAAGTTTTATTTTAATGCTCCTATGTTTGTTTGGTTATCTGAGGATGAAAGGCAAGTAGTCAGGGAAGTTGTCGTATAGTTGTCGAAGTGTGTTTTCAGTTCATGTAGTTGTTTGTGGAAGTTCCATGAAGGGTGGTGATTAAATTGAGAGTTGTCATTATTGGTAGTATTGCTATATGTCATTGTTGTACTGGTGATGGTTCTTACTGCCACTGTCCAAAGTTAAGGATTATAACAGTTCAGATAATTTGGTTAGTGAAAGAATGTTGCCCTAGCCGCATATATGTGTTTCGATAAAAGTAGTGTGTATTTGAACTACACATTGACGTGAAGATTGTTAGATCTATTATGACACTGTGGTGAAAAATATTGAAGTCTGATTATTGATTCATGTTTAGCTCATCAAGATGAGCAACTTTGCTTTGTGAATCATACCTATCCGAGGTCCAGAAGTATGAGTTTGAGTAAGGTGCACTATAGTTGGCCGTGAAGTGTTTGACAAAATGTTGTCTCCTGATTCGAACAGTTGAAAGTAAGGTGTGACCAGCGGTGACTGTAGAAAACATAGACCAAGTTGAAAATGTAAAAAGGGATTTGGTTGGTGTTGTGGTACAGTGTTTGATGCTTGCACAGAGTTGGTTGATACATGCTTCGACTAGGGTTTGTGATAAAGGGTTGTTCATTGAGGTGATTGGTTGAGTAGAGTTGATTGAGCCTAGTCAAGTGATTGGATGCATGTGGTTGTTCAAGTTCCATAAAATAAACTATTCTATATTCTTGATTTGAGTTGAGATTGAGATTTGAGAATAGAACATATAGAGTCTCTAACAATTCTCTTTATGCTTCTATGAGATTGATTTGAGTTGAGATTGGGATTTGAGTATAGAACATATTGAGTCTCTAACAATTCTCTTTATGCTTCTATGAGATTTAGTTGATATATTGATTGAGCATTAAGTATAGAACATATTGAGTCTCTAACAATTCTCTTTATGATTCTATGAGATTGGATAAGTTCTGTGTGATCTTGTTAAGCAGATTTGAAACAAGCCTTTTCACCCTTATGTACCTCAAGGCTACTATGGAATATGGGTCATGGTATCCAAAAGATAAATACTTCACCCTTATTTCATATTCAGATGTAGATTGGGTAGGAGGTGTCGATGATAGAAAGAGTACCAGTGGAGGTGCATTCTATCTTGGAGACAGATTGGTCGAGTGGTCACACTTCCCAAGAATTGACTAGCTACAGGGATCACATTCTCAGGGGGAGCATTTAAGTATTTGATTATCTTTTTGCTCATGTTCATGATTTTTGCTAAGTGTAATAAATTTTTCTTGAGAATGTTGTGCATGGACTCAGGGGGAGTCTGCGGTAGCCCTTTGGTATTATTGTCAAAGGGGGAGAAGAGTTACAGGAAATTGCACATGTGTTGCCAACAATTCCAAAGGGGGAGATTGTTGAGCAAGGTGCAGCAACAGTATTGTCATTGTTGTCAACACAGTCAGATAGATCTATTGATGCAGTGGACAGGAAGTTCAAAAGCTATTCAGATGTAGAAGACAGGAGTTCAAAGGTTATTCAGAGTATGTACAGTGATTTTCCAAGAAGACCGAAGTGGCCCATATGCAAAAGATCAAAGAAAAAGACAAGTAAGAAAAGTGTCGCGATATCGCGACATATACAACAGACAAGAAAAACTGTCATGATATCGCGACATGTTGGAAGAAAGAAAAATGCTATCCGACATGTTGAGAAGAAATAAAAACTATCACGATTTCGTGACATGTTGGAAGAGAGAGAAAAAGTAGGAAAAACTATCACGATTTCGTGACATGTTGGAAGAGAAAGAAAAAGCAAGAAAAACTATCGCGATTTCGTGACATGTTGGAAGAGAAAGAGCAAGCAAGAAAAACTATCGCGATTTCACGACATGTTGGAAGAGAAAAAGGCAAGCAGGAAAAACTATCACGATTTCGTGACATGTTGGAAGAGAAAGCGAAAGCAGGAAAAACTATCACGATTTCGCGACATGTTGGAAGAGAAAAGGCAAGTGGAAAAACTGTCATGATTTCATGACATGTTGGAAGAAAAAGAGCAAGAAAAAGTGTCGCGATTTCGCGACATGTTGGAAGAGAAAAAGGCAAGTGAAAAACTGTCATGATTTCGTGACATGTTGGAAGAAAAAGAGAAAGCAAGAAGAAGTGTCGCGATTTCACGACAAGTTCGAAGAAAGAGAGCAAGTAAGAAAAGTGTCACGATTTCGTGACATGTCGCATTTTCGCGACTAAAATAGGAGAGAGAAAGTAAGTTGGAAAAGTGTCACGATTTCGCGACATGTCACATTTTCGCGACTAAAATAGGAGAGAGAAAGTAAGTTGAAAAAGTGTCACGATTTCGCGACATGTCGCATTTTCACGACTAAAATAGGAGAGAGAAAGTAAGTTGGAAAAGTGTCACGATTTCGTGACATGTCGCATTTTCGTGACTCGAAAAGGCAGGAGAAGAGAAAGAAAAAGTGTCATGATTTCGTGACATGTCGCATTTTCGCGACTCGAAAAGGGCAGGAAGGAAGAGAAAGAAAAAGTGTCGCGATATCGCGACATGTCGCATTTTCGTGACAAAAGAAAGAGAGGAAGCGTACGAAAGCAGAACTATCACGATTTCGTGACAAAAGCAGAAAGCAAGACTTCGGAAGTAGAAGTGTCACGATTTCGTGACAAAAGCAGAGAAGAAGACTTCGAAGGCAGAAGTGTCACGATTTCGTGACAAAAGCAAAGAAGTAAAGTACGGAAGCAGAAGTGTCACGATTTCGTGACAAAAGTAGAGAAGAAGACTTCGAAGGCAGAAGTGTCACGATTTCACGACAAAAGCAAAGACGAAGTATATGGAGGCGAAAGTGTCGTGATATCGCGACATGTATTTTCGTGGGCCTAAGCAAAGAAAAAGAGGAGAGAGAAAAAAGTGTCGCGATATCGCGACATGTTGCATTTTCGCGGGCCAAGGCAAAGAGAAAGAGGAGAGAGAAAAAAGTGTCACGATATCGCGACATGTTGTATTTTCGTGGGCCAAAGCAAAGAGAAAGAGGAGAGAGAAAGAAGTGTCACGATATCGCGACATGTTGTATTTTTGCGGTTGAGTTGAAGCCGACGAAGACCGATGACAGCCGACTAAAATTAGGGTTTTTAGTTGTTATGCAAGCCGACTAAGATTAGGGTTTTCATCATGAAAATATTGTTATAAAAGGAGGGCTATTTGGAGAATTGTGATGTTGTTGGATAAGTCATCGAATGCGTGTCGAAGTGTGAAATGTGGTCGTAAGAGCGTAGAAAGCGCAGAAGCGGCGAGATGATGGCGAAGTGCGCAAAGTGAGCGAAGAGTCATGTCGAATTGTCCTAAGTGCGTTTGTGATTGCATAGAGAAAGCAAAAGGAGCAGAGAGTGCAAAGGGCGAAGACAAATGCAAAGTGCAACTGTAACGAAGTAGAGTGTGCGAAGTGATTATGCAGAGAGAGCAGAGTGCGCAGAGAGCGCAAAGGTGAAGAAGACCAGTCAGGGTCTTGCAAAAGCAAAGGTATCTTACTATCAATCTTCTAGTTTTAGAATTGAAGTCCAAGTTGATGCTTGGCATCAGGGGTTGGTGCTCCTTCTAGTTGGTGCTGGTAAATCAGGGGTTGGTGCTCCTTCCAGTTGGTGCTGGTAAATCAGGGGTTGGTGCTCCTTTCTGTTGGTGCAGATAAATCAGGGGTTGGTGCTCCTTCCAGTGGGTGCTGGTAAATTGATTGTAAAGTTGGTGCTTTGCAAAGGCTGGATTTGGATGGTAGTCCAAGCAGTCATTCTTGAGGAGTAGCCAAATTGGTGAACCTCATTAAATCTTGTGTTGTGTGATGTTCTCTTGTGATACTTGCTTTATCTGGTTTTAAGGTTTCATTATTTCAGTTTTAAGAGCTATGAATTTAAGTTTAAAGAACTACACTGATTCACCCCCCCTCTCAGTGCCATTGTAAGACTAACATAACTGGCAATGTATATCCATCCTCAATTTCTTTCCATATATCATTTTCTTGTGCCATTAGATAAATCTTCATTCTCACACTCCATAATGCATAATTTTTCCCATAAAAAATGGTGTCTTATTTCTTGAAGATCCACTCTAATAATCCATTTGTGTTTCTATAAAATTTTCCTTCAAGCTGTTAAACTCTTCTGAAGGAACCCACTCTAATACCAATTAAAAAAAATAAGCTTATACTGAGAGGGGGGTGAACATTATAAGATAAATTTTTAATTTTCTTTCCCAAATAATATTATCCAATATAATCAATGGCAATATCAACAATAATAATCAAAGCAATGCACAAATCATCACACACAATAGAGACACCAATTTAACGTGGTTCACCCAATGTGGGCTACTCCACGGAGAAAATATTTCACTAAAATTTTCTCAATAAATCTCTTGGGAATCCTTCCCTATTACAATGTTTATGGACCTCTATCCAAAGGAGACACCAATCCCCTAATCAAGTTCATGGATCTCTATCCACAGGAGAACTCTTTCCCCTCTGTTGGTTCGTGGATCTCTATCCATAGGAGAACTCCTTCTCCTTTGCTCTGGTTGGTGATCTTCTAGAAGACTACTACCTCCATTGCACTGGCTTGTGGATCTCTCTCCACTGAAGACCTCTATCCTCACTCAGAAGACCTATGTCCTCACTACCTTGGCTAATGGATCTCTATCCACTAGAGACTAATGTCCTCTACTTTGTCACCTCCAAAGCTTACTCTCAACTCTACTCAATATTTGTCTCAAATTTGCACTAAACACTATCCTTTGGTCTAGCACAAATCTGCTCATAATTCTATCTTTGGTCTGGCACAAATTTACCCTCAAATATGCACCAAAATCTATCCTCAAATTTGTCCTCAAGCCTTAACACAAAGCTTGATCTAATCATATATCAAATCTTCTAGATCTACCCCAAGCCTTAACTCAAAGCTTGAACAAATCAATCAATCAAATCTGCTCTCAAGTCTTCTCAAAGACTTACCTCAAATCTATCCATAAGTCCTCTCAAGAACTTGCTCAATAACTCTCAAGTCTTCTCCAAGACTTACCTCAAATATTTCCACAAGTCCTCTCCAAGACTTATCCAATATGCTCAACAAGTCTTCACCAAGACTTGCCTCAAATCTGCTCAACAAGTCATCTCTAAGACTTGCCTCAAATCTACTCAACAAGTCCTCTCTAGAACTTGTCCAATCTTCTCAACAAGTCTTCTCCAAGACTTGCCTCAAATATACTTGTAAGCTTCCACAAAATCTCACTAGAACTTGTCCTTAATCTTTCAAAAAGTCTTCACCAAGCTTCTCAAATTCCTTGAAGTCCCCTAAAGGACTCACACAAATCTGCTCACAAGATTTCACAAAAGCTTACTCAAAATCAATTGCAATACTTGCATACAAAAACTCAACTTGATCCCTTTTAAAAAACCTCTTCAATCACAAAATAGGTTTCACTCAGAATCTTGTTTAACCATAGAAACATATAGAGAATGGTAAGAGAATCAATATGTTTCACACTCAAAAAACACTCAATCACTTTCAAACTCTCTTTCAAATCAATTTAGAATAAAGAATAATTTGTTTCACAACTCTTGAACTATCACTTCAATACTTTCAATCAATAATGCTCAATCAACTTCACTCAACCATTCACTCAATGAAACACACCTTGCTTATAAATCCTGACCAAGTGTTTCACTATACTTCCAACAACTCACACTATGGAACTCAAACCTTGACTCAAGATGATTCCAGTTTCACATAACAATGATACTCATGTTCTTTCACAAACCCTAGCTCAAGATAGTTCTCAACTTCACATAACAATGATACTCATGATCTTTCACAAATCCTAGTTCAAGATAGTTCTCAACTTCACATAACAATGATACTCATGATCTTTCAACATCCATAAATCATGCACATGAAAACCTACTCAAACATTTCCAACAATGCTTATCAAACAATCCTTTTCACTCCACCTTTGCATTTCACAACATTCAATCAAACACTATTTCACTCATAAGGAAGATGTGCCCATACCTTTTGTTTTTATGGAGGTATATCTTCAAAACCTATCTTAATAACAATCAAAATATCTTTTATTAGGTTTTGGGTTAACCTGCAAAACCTGGTAATTAATGATGACTTTTATTTACCAAAAAATTAATAATCAAAATCTCTTTGCCAATTTCAAGGTTAGAAAACAACAACCTATCTCAAAATCTCCACAAAATTATTCTCCCCAATAATTAATTCACCATACAAAAATATTAGCTCTCAAGTACACCTTATAATCTCCAAACTTCACAAAAAATAATATTCAATTCATAAAAAATAAAAACTCCTTTGATAACACTTTAAAATTCAATTTTCACTTTCAAACTTAATTCTTTGTTTTTTAACTCCAATCTTCACACAATAATATTCAACACAATTAATTTCCTTTCAAACACCTTATATCTCCAATATTTATTTTTAATGCTAATTAAAAATTAAAATATTAAACACCCTTATGACTCCCTATCTTTCACCTTAGCAAAAATTAATCAAAGCACCTTCACAACTATCATGTGGCCCCCTAGCGCTATTCACACCTTGGCAAAAATAAATCAAGTGCTTACCTTATACAATGGCCCATGTCAAAATTAGTGCCCTCACGATTGCGCTCAACTCGAACCCACGACCAACCGTCACTGTGATACCTAAGCCCTAAGGCTTGGCTACTGTTGGGCCACAAGCCCAAGATGAAACCAAAGGCACACGATGCACCTTTTACCCCTTGCTCTCTGTGCCTTTCAAAATTAAACAAAAACCTTGCTGTGCTCAAAACGAAGGGGATGCGAATTGAACCCCTGACCTACCTTGCACAAATGCCTTAACTAGCCGTCGATCGTTGCTTGCACTACCAAGCGCTTGGTGAGTTATTGAGTGCTCCACTTGGTCTTATCACGAAGGTCTACCCTTTTAATCTTAACACATGCAAATCCTCTTTCTTCTCTTAATGCAGCGCATGAATTTATTTTACTCTTGGGCATACGAATTGCATGGATAATTTGAAATAAAAAATATTACCCCCTTTTATACCTTTTGCTATGCACTCCAACACGTCGGCGCTTCCAATTCAAATTTTAATTCGAATTTCAAACTTAGACTTATGGTGCCTTTAATATTTATTTAAATTAAAATTTTAACCTATGGTTAAAATATTTTAATTTAAATAAATTAAATAATAACCTTTACAATCTGCCAAATGGGTCTTTTGAGGATTTATATTTTAAAGACTCCTTGGACCTCGTTTTTCTTCACTTCAACCTTTAGCCCGAAATATTATAATATTAAATATTATAATATTATTATTTCCTTTTAAACCTGCTTCTCCTTCCTTGGGATTTCTTTTTAAACCTCCTTCTTCTTCCTTGGGTCTTTTAATATTTTAGGCCACTTTAGGCATATAATATTTTAAATAAATATTATATCCTATTTCTTTTAACCTCTTCCTTGCCTTTTGGAAAAACCACTTGATGACATTAATGATGACGAAACTTGGACATCAACCTCTTGACATCAATGACAACAAAACTTACTCAAATTTCCAACACAATGGAACTTTTAAGAATCCTTTAAGCTTAAAAAAATTCCAACTCCTCTTTCATTCACTTGTACTTTCTTTCAACTGGAATATGGAGCAATAATGTGGAGGCTTTGAGCACCAATTTTTGCCAACAATCGTGGAGTGAGTAATGCTCCAATGGTGCCTTTTTTCCTTTCTTGCTTGCATATGTCCTCCTTTTGTAGATGCTATTACTATTTGATTTATGCTCTCTTTGTTGTATTTGATATGTTCAACCATCTTGTATGTGAGGAGTGTCAGCCTCATAATTGGCTTCTTGGGCTCAGCTTGATTACTGCTAGCATATGACTGCCTTTGGTTAATTTGTTCAGCAAGTGCAGTGCTTCTAGAGCACCTTTCAATCTGCCTTTTTCTCCCTGTATAACCAGATTAGGATTTGTGCAATATAATGTAAATTAAATTATTCTTATTGCACCTTCATTTTGCACTCTTTTTTCACATCTAAATTTCTGGTTTTGAGGCTGAATATTTGAGTACAATAGGGGTTTTGATTTTTTCCTTTAGAATGGAAAACTTCCCCTTTTAGCTTGGATGTTTTATGAAAGGTTCCAAGATTGTGACCACATAATGGAAGATTTATTTTGTTGTATTTTTTTGCACTATTATTGTGCCTTGAACTTGATACTCACCAAGTCTTGTTCAATGCTTCCTTTGATGATCATTTTTGTGGCTACATTCTTCTCCAAAAACTTGGAGGATACAGCTTATATTGTGGCTTCCTCAGGTTACCCAAATTTGTATATATTTTTGCACTAATAGTATCTTTGGACACTTTGATTAATTCTATTTTTGTGCCCTTATCAAGAACACAAGAAATAATATATTTTGAGAGCAATCTAATAGTGCAAATCTAATAATATTTTAATTCACTAATAACATTACCTTATTACTCCAATTAAATCTCAAAAACTAATGCACTTAATAAATATACTGCAACTTAGTCAAGAATAATTTGAAATGTATCTTCAATAATTATTCTAAATTTTCTTTAACAAAAATATAGTAGGAGCTAGTCTTCATTTTCTTTTCCAAAGTAGATAATAGGTAGTTGATAGATAGTTTAAAATTTCTGAAATCTATTCAAATCCTAAAGTGCAAATGAACCTTAAAGAATCCTTTATTTTTTTCACCTTTTGAAGACTCTAATTTAATTATTTTTTTTGCAACTTCAATCTAGTTAAGGTGCTTATATAAATATGATAAGTAGTCCACTTAATGAATCTACTTGCACCAATATTTGCTTACCTTTTTATAAAAGCTCTTTTCACCACTTTTGTAGAGGATGTAGATATTGATGTCTATGAAAACCAAGTTGCTATCTTAAATGAGATCTTGCATCTCTTTCTATAGTCTACCTTAAACAACTTCTTAAACAAAATATGATCTCCCTTTCATGAACCTAGAATTTTTGTGGCTTGTTCTCTTTTTGTAGTCTCCTCCTTTTTGTTGTAGATGTGAAGAGATATTTGATTCTAAAGTGGTACCTTATTGCTATGGGAGAAAATATCTAGGTCTCCTAGATTTTTTAGGCTTCTTATCAAGATTTTGTATGTCTTGAGGTCTTACGATATTTGGAACTCCTTGCCAAATTCTTCTTCTTGGGATTGTTTTTGGGTGGCAAAACTTTTTCCAAATATTTCACTATATGAAATAGTGATTTTCTCCAATGATTTTTCCTTGGAAATCCTTTCATGAATTCTTAAACAAGGCTCACCAAGCCTTTTATTGGATGCTCATAGAGACCTCTCCAAGGCCTTTGATTTTAATGCTCCTTATGGTCTTCCTTGAGATCTTATCTTGAACCTTATACTTCTAGAAGGGTTAGTGGCGATATATTCTCCAATATATCTAATTTTTCTACCTTTTTATTTGATTAGGAATCACCTAGTTCTTCTTCATCAATGAGATCTTATCTTGATATATTTTTCTTCAGGTGTTGGATTTATTATGAAGAAGATACTACTCCTAGCATTCTTGTAGGAAGCTTTCCCAACTCATTGAATATTCATGTTCTTGCAACAAAATATTAGTACTATAATTTTCTTCTGAGTTAGATACTTTCTTCTGAAGTCTTCTCTAGGATCAATTATTCTATGGCATTTTTAATTATCAAGGCTTCTATGGCCTTCTTCAAGATCAATTTTTCTACGGCCCTTTTTACTACCAAGGCTTTTATGGACTTTTTAAGGTTTCTATAGACTTTTATTTTGGATTAATGCTACAATGAAATTCTCTTCTAGATAAAGCCTACTATGGCCTTTTCTTCTTGTGAATTTTCCAATCTAGCAATGGAGATCTCTTGTCTCTCAACTTCACCATAATTCTACTCTAGAAGTTTTTTCTATAGTATTGTTATCTTGTAGTAACCAACCTATACACTATGAAAGTAGTCTAACTTTATGGCAATAAATTTGAAATATCCAAGATTTCTATTGTAGGAGGTGTCCCAATCATCGAATAATAAATTACATGCAATAAATTAAACTCGAGGTTAATTTTTCCAGGTCTCTTATATGATATTCACTAGTTGGCCCATCAAACTATTGGATCAAATGTTGAGTCCTAGTCTTCACAATTTTTTCCTTGAAACTCTATGGAAAGACTAGCCATATGCAATATTAGTATTCTAGAATCTAATATTTCATTTATTCCTAATATTGTGGCTCTCCTTAATTCTACCACCTAGACTCTTCTAAATATTTTTGTTAGTGACTAGTCCAATGGCATGTTATATTGACAAAAAACTCAGGGTCAATGACAATGGTGATTTTCCTATAGACCTACCATATATCTGATACCACTATTATATTTTGATGCAGCATGTAATGAGAGATGACACACAAGACGTAAAATAGAATGACATAAATCAAATTTGCAATATGACTGAAAATAATACATATATAAAAATTTTGGTGGTGTTTACAAAATATATTTAGATGAAATGAATACTCCATGAATAGAGCTCATGCTTAATAATGGATATTGAGCATAATTACACCCCACTAGATTACATCACAATACTACATCATATCACTCTGACTCTATATGACTCTCTCTATGGTCTATCTCACTATGATAATATCGATCGACATCTATGACCCTTTATATAGGAAATATATTTCTTGTCCAACACTCTACTTAGATGTGCAAGGTACAACTCACACATGTACAACTTGCACTTTAACACTTGTGTGGTTACTACATTGCATTAAGTAACTAGATAACTTCTCCCTAAAGTAATCTAATTTCCTAAGTATGTACCAAGGTAGGTACATTTACATGATCCAAATGATGTAATAGACTCAATTTCTAATAGATATTATAAAATCTAATCAAATCCTAAAGTGGAAATTAACCTTAGAAGAATCCTTTATTTTTGCACATTTGAAGACCCTTAATTCAAATCTCCTTTTTGCAACTTTACTCCAATCAAGGAGTTTAAAAAAATATGATAATTAATCCACTTAATGAATTTAATTTCACAAATAGGTGATTACCTTTTTTTGAAAGCCCTTTTAACCATTTTTGTAAGAGTTTAAAAAAATATGATAATTAATCCACTTAATGAATTTAATTTCACAAATAGGTGATTACCTTTTTTTGAAATCCCTTTTAACCATTTTTGTAGAGGATGTATATCTTGGTGTCTAAGATCACCAAGTTGTTGTCTTGAGTAAGATCCTACAGATCTCTATAGACTACCTTGAACATCTTCATATTCACCAAAATATGATCTTCAATTCTCTTTCATGAGCCTAGGATTTTTTTGGCTTGTTATCCTCTTTTAGTCTCCTCCTTTTGTTGTATATGTGAATATATCTTTGATTATGAAGTGGTACCTTATTGCTGTGAGAGGTAATATTCAAATCTCATATATTTGGTAGGATTATTTTATTTGAATCTTTCTTCAAGCTTCTTGTAAAATTATTACTTCAAACAAGATCTTCTCAAGATTTTGAATGTATTTAGATCTTATGATATTTGTAAATCCTTGCCAAAATTTTCTTCTTGGGCTTGTTTTTGGATAGCTACAATTTTCCCAAATATTTCACTATCTCCAATAGTGAATTTCTCCAATGAGTTTTCTTGGAACTCCTTTAATGATTTCTTTAGTAAGGCTCTCCAAGACTTTTATTGGATTCTTGTAGAGTCCTCTCCAAGGCCTTGAAGCTTCTTTTGATCTTATTTGAGACCTTATATTCAACCTTCTACTTATGGAAGTGTTGGTGGCGAGATCTTCTCTTGGATCTCTGATTATGTTGCCATTGTATTTGAGAAGGACTCTCCTAGTACTTCTTCATCAATGATATCTTCTTCTGATATCTTTTGATTTAGGTTCTAGATTGATTCTGAATAAGATACTCTTCCTAACCTTTTTTTTAGGAAGCTTTCGCAACTCACCGAATCTACCTATTCCTACAATAAAGTATTAGTACTAAAATATGCTTCTAAATTAGAAACTCTCTTCTAGAGTCTTCGTTAGGATGAAGGCTTCTTTGGCCTTTTCTTAAAGTCTTATATGGCCTTTTTTTTAGTACCAAGGCTTCTATGGCATTTTCTTCAAGGATTTTGTGGCCTTTCCTTTTGGATCAAGACTTCTATGGATTTTTCTTCTGGATCAAGGCTTCTATGTCCTTTTATTCTAGATCAAGGCTTCGATGGTCTTTTCTTCTTGTGAAGTTTCCAATCTAGCAATGGAGATATTTTATCTCCAAACATCACTATTATTCTTATCCAAAAGTCTCTTATGTAGTGTTATTATCTTGCAACAACTGATCTTTGTGATATTGAGGCACTCCGACCTTCGAGAAATGAAGTTAAAATATCCTAGATTTCTATTGTAGGAGGTGTCCCAATCATTTGAGTATTAATTTCCTACAATAAAATAACCTCCAGGATAGTTTCTCCATATTTCTTATATGAGCTTCACTAGTTGATTTATCAATCTAGTGGATCAAGTGTTAAGTCATAGTATTCGCATATTTTCCCTTGAAAATCTATGGAAATACTAGCCATATGTAATCTCAGTATTCCAGAATCTGAGATTTTTTTAGTCCTTATGGATTTCCTTAATTCTACCACTAAGACTCTTCTAAGAATTTTTGATAGTGACTGATCCAATGGTGAATAAAGTTCTCAAAAAACTTGGGATCAATGATAATGGTGGTTTTCCTATAGACCTGTCGTGGATCTGATACCACTTTTATATTTTTATACAACATGTAATAGGAGATAGTAATCACAAGATGCATAATAATATAAAATAAAGTAAATCTATGAGGTGACTAATTATTTACTATAAATAGAAATTATGGAGATGTTTACAGAAGTAGTTGTGGAGGAAATGAACACTCCATGAATATAACTACAACTCAAGAATGGGTATTGAGCATATTAAACCCCATCACATCACACTACTACATCATGTTGGCAATTTGAGTTATTTTGTGTTGTCATTGATGTCACATGGATCACATTGAGTTTTGGTGGCAAAAGCACTTCATAAATAATAATTTACGATATTTTGGAGAGGAAGGATATATACAGGGTTTTTTGGCACAAGAGGCATATAATATTTAATTTTTTTAATATTATATTAATGGTTTTTAATAAAACCAATGGTAAAGGTTTTTATTAAAACCAATGGCAACAGTTTTTATTAAAAATTACGGAAAGGTTTTTTAATATAACCAACAAAATGGGTTTTTATTAAAACCATTAGAAAGGGTTTTTCATTAAAACCACTATGCTAAGACTCCTCCAAATTATGATGGATGAAAAGGTTTTACAGTAAAACCTAGGTGCAAAAATTTTCATGGCGAAATTCAAAAGAATGAAGGAGATATCCCAATTCAAAGTTAAGAGGTGAATTATTAAATTTTTATTTAATAATTCTAAGGTCTAAAGTTGAATTACATTATCCGTCGACATGCAAAGGTTGGGGATATTAATAAAGTTAGTCGACATCATTCGAAGGCATGGAGGTGCATATAAATAAAAGGTAAAAACCTTTGATTATTTAAGACTTGACATAGCGCATGAGAGAGAATCGTTGAAAGGGGAGCAACAAAGAAATAAGGATAAGTAACTTTCGATTTGAAAGCAAGGTCAAGTAAACAACACGAAAAAGTGACGTCACATAGGAGCCTATAACGCAGTTGGTAGTGCACAAAATTTGCACAAGGCAGGTTTGTTATTCGAATCCCTCCAGGGGCAAAGTATTTTTCTAAGGAAGGTAATTCAAATTTTTCAAATTCGAAGAGCAAGACAAGATGGGTGTTTGGGATTAATATCACAATGTGGGTTTGTGCCCATGTGGTAAGCACATCATAGTGCTAGGTAAGAGGAATATATTTGGACTCCCATGAAGGTGTGAAGGTGCATTGATTTTTGGCAAGGCATTGATGATTTCGAAGGTGTGAAGGCACATTGGTTTTTGGCAGGAATTATCGATTTCAAAGGTTGTGAAGGCAACAAATTTTGAATAAAGGTATTTATCTCTAGCGTATGGTAATATTTGTTATTACAAAATTTTTTGTGCATTAAAATTATTTATGTGATAACTAAGGAGTCATAATGAGTTTAGGGAAATAAATGCTTGTTGTATGTGTTAATGTTCTTAGGGAGTTATAAGGTGTAGAATTAAATATTTGTTATTGATGTGTTTGATTAGGGAGATATAAGGTGTGGAAATAAATATTTATTATTGTTGTATGTGGATTTATAAGGTTTGGAATTAAAAATAAAATCATAGGTGCTTGGTGTATGTATTAATGAAATTAGGGAGTCATAAGGCTCAAAAATGTTGAACTTGTTATATGTCTTAGTGAATGATTTAATTATGAAATTAAACTAGGAACTTGAGACCTAGTTAATTGCTACCTTGAGTTAGAAGACATGCACATGAGTTAGTGTTTGAATTTGAATACAAATTTCTTGATTATGTGCCTTCACTATTGATAGGAAGTGGATGGATTATAAAATCAATTTTACAAAAAAAATTTATTTTCTAATCCATTGAAGTGGATGGATTAGAAAATCAATTTTATGGATAAAATTGATTTTCTAATCATTGTTGTCATCTATTGAAGAGTACATTGTCATTCATTGTTGAGTAAATTGTTGAGTATTTTCATCATTCATTTGCTATCCATTGTTGAGTTCATTATTGAGCCTTGCCTTCATTGATTTGTGGTTGAGATTTGAGTGCTACTTGAGAGTCATTGGTTGAGCGTTTGGTAAGGCTTTTAGGAAATAATTTTTGGATAGTTTTGAGATAGCTTTTGTGTATGATTGGTTGAGCCTTTGGGAAGGCTTTTGAGATAGAATTTCTAGATATATTTGAGACAGCTTTAGTGCATGATTGGTTGAGCCTTTGGGAAGGATTTTGGGACATATTTGTGGACATATTTGGGACAACATTTGATCAGGATTGTTTGAGCATTTTGTGAAGGCTTTGAGGAAAAATTTAGGATAGCATATGAGTAGGATTGTGTGAGACTTGTGAGAAGGCATTGAGGTAGATTTGTGAGCAGTGAAAAATATAGGACTGAAATAGAAAACACATCAGCACCAGTTGCCTAGCTGAGCAGATCAGTGGATAGTCTAGCTGATAAGATCAGCGGATAGCCTAGCTAAGTAGATCAGTGGGTAGCCTAGCTGAGCAGATCAATTTAGAGCCTATATGAGAGATCAATGGATAGCCTAGCTGAGCATATCAGTGGAAAGCCTAGCTGAGCAGATCAGTGGATAGCCTAGCTGAGAAAATTAGTGGATAGCCTAGCTAAGTAGATTAATGGAGAGTCTAGTTAAGAAGATTAGTGGAGCCCACCTAAGCAGATCAATACAACCTAGCTTTGAGGAGATCAAAGTAATTATTTATATTGGTATAAGGATCCATATTTCTTTATGAAATATTATAAGGAGATTATCTTTTGGAGTACCCTACATTGGGGGAACCACATTAAATCTTGTGTCTCAATTGTGTGTGGTGATTTGTGCACTTGATTACTATTGTTATCTATGTTATTAATGCATGCTACTATATTTGGTTATTGTAATTGAGGACACTAATTGATATTGGTTTGGAAAGAAAGTAAAAAGTGGGTGCTATATTATTCACCCCCCTCCATATCAGTATAATCTTGTGTTCTTCAGTTAGTATTAGAGTGGTTTCCTTCGGAAAGGCTAACAGCTTGATAGCAAATTCTATAAGAACAGAGATGGATTCATAGAATGGATCATCTACAAGCAAGGATCCAATTTTTTACGATAATAATTATGCTTTTTTTAGCATGATAATGAAGAACTATTTGATATCATAAGGATATGAGGTATAACATATGGTTGCAAAAGAGTATAAGGTTGAAGGTGATCCTGAGACAAATAAGACTATCATGAAATTGGTTGAGATAAATGCTAAGGAAATCAATTGTATTATGAGTGGGCTACGTGAGACAAATTTTGTAAAGGTCACGGTATGTAATTCAGCTAATGAAATGTGGACCAAGTTGCAGAATAACTATGAAGGAAATTCCAAGGTAAAGTTGAAAAAACTACAAACTCATAGAAAAATATTCAAAGAATTGAAAATGGAAGATTCTAAAGATATGACAAAGTTCTGGCTTCTGTTTGATGATATTACTAACACCATGAGAGGCCTAGGATTTTATATGAAAGAATTAGATGTTACTCAAAAGGTTTTGAGATCACTTTCCATGAAGTATGATGCAAAGGTTTCAGCGATAGAAGAAACAATGGATATCAACAAGCTGATAATGGAATAACTACAAGGAACTCTCATAGCTTATGATATGAGGATAGATAAACATCGGGATCTAATGAAAGAAATTGCATTAAAATATTTAGAGAAAAATAAAGGGAAAGATTTAGATACATATAGATATTTAGATAATTATGAGGAATCTAACTTCATCAAAAGGAAAAAAAACTCAAGGAATTACAGGGATATGAAGAAAGTCAAATGCTACAAGTGTGGTGATTATGATCACTATGCAAACAAGTGTCCACATGAAGAAAACAATGATGATGAAAAATAAGATCACAGAAGAAAAGAAGAAGGAAAGCATAAGCATGACAAAGAGGATAGGTACAAGCAAAGCAAGCATGAGAAGAAGAAGAGTTTTTCGTAATAATAAGAAAATTTTCTACATTGAAGAAGCAAGTGATAGCTCAGGTCATAGTGATAGATACAAGTCATATGATAAAAATGAAGAACATCTATTCTTAGGAATAAAATGTGAAAGAGAAAAATTCTTTGTGTGTGGTCAAAGAGATCATAGATCAATATATTGCAATGGCACATCAAGAAAATAGGCATGGTCAAAAAATTCATGATATTTTGTTTGCTATAGAATATGATAATGATTTCAATGATAGTTAAGATGAAGAAGTCTCACTTTTGGTAATAGAAAAAGAAGAGGATGAGCCAACAAAAAAAAAATCAGAAGTCAAAAGGCTAAAAGAAGAAATCAGGAATCTTGAAAACAAGATTCGAACAGATGTCAAAATCAGAGAAGAACTACTTCAAAAAATAAGTGATCTAAGAGATGAGCTTAAAGATTAAAAAAGGATAGAGGAAAGGATGAATAAAGAACTAAGGGTAATTATGGCAAGACATGGCATATTAGATGAAAAGGTTCAAAAAGTAGTGGAAACATATTTTAAGGTTGTATCTCATTTCCAAGAAAAGTCACACTCAAAAGGAAAAGAAGTTCTAAAATATGAAAGCAAGGAAGAAGTTAAGGAAGAATATTTAGATACCACAAATAAGGATCAAGGATACAATGCACAAATCAAATATGATCACAAGGATAATATTCAAGAAATGTTTGAGGAACCAAGGGATGAACAAAGGGCTTTTCAAGGACATTGTTTTTCTTGTAATGTATTTGGACATAGGGCTATACACTGCAGGGTCTATGGATCAAAGAAGTTTGATTTTTCTAGAAGGAACTTCAAAGGAATAAGGTATGGTTTTCAAGGACATTGCTTCTTATGCATCAATATTGGTCATAGATATTCTTAGTGCAAATTAAATGAGCGATATGGTTTTGATTATACAACTACACAATTCAGAGGTCATGGTCAAAATTATTATGAAAATAAAACTTTGCAATATAGGGTTTAGGAAAGGAATGGATATGGAAATGATTTCAAGAAAGAATTCAGGATATGGGCACCATCCAAATGATACAATATCAAGTGTTTTAATTGCAATAACTTTGGACATATTACAATATGGTGTACAACTCCATTCCAAACAGGTTCAAGGCAAGAAGATCAAGAATTTTCAAGGCAAGAAGGTCAAAAATGTTCAATACAAGAAGATCAAGTAACTCATTAAGAAAAGGATATCATAAATATGTGGAATGAAGTTGAAAAATGAATTAATAATGTAATATGGGAGTAAATGTACTCCCACCCCAAAATTAATCACCTCAATAGAGAAGGTGGTAGGGGGGCTAATCGTAAGAGTCATATCTTTTAGACCCATAGATGTCCCTTTTACCATTGATGTCAAAGTGATGGATATTTGAGTAAGCGGGAGAGCACTCAGTTAGGGTGAGCAGCCTCCAAAGATAGCATTAAGATAGGGGGATAAACCTCCAAATAGAACATTGAGATAGGGGTAGAAGCCTCCATAGAGAGTATTGAGTCAGGGGGAGCAGCTTTTATTTTTAGAAATGTCTTTTGTAGTGATTGTGGTGATTTACATTAGAGGTGTTGCCATCAATGACAAAGGGGGATATTGTTGGCAATTTGAGTTATTTTGTGTTGTCATTGATATCACATGGATCACATTGAGTTTTGGTGGCAAAAGCACTTCATAAATAATCATTTATGATATTTTGGAGAGCAAGGATATATACAAGATTGTGTGGCACAAGAGGCATATAATATTTAATTTTTTAAATAGTATACTAATGGTTTTTATTAAAACCAATGGTAAAGGTTTTTATTAAAACCAATGGCAAGGGTTTTTATTAAAACCGATGGAAATGTTTTTTAATAAAACCAATGAAAAGGGTTTTCATTAAAACCATTGGAAAGGATTTTTCATTAAAACCACTATGCTAAGACTCCTCCAAATTATGATGGATGAAAAGGTTTTACAGTAAAACCTAGGTGCAAAAAGTTTCGTGGCAAAAATCAAAAGAATGAAGGAGATATCCCAATTCAAAGTTAAGAGATGAATTATTAAATTTTTATTTAATAATTCTAAGGTCTAAAGTTGAATTACATTTTTCGTTGATGTGCAAATTTTGGGGATATTAATAAAGTTATCCAAAGTTATTCGAAGGCATGGAGGTGCATATAAATAAAAGGTAAAAAACTTTGATTATTTAAGACTTGACATAGCGCATTAGAGAGATTCATAGAAAGGGGAGCAACGAAGAAAGAAGGATAACTAACTAATTAAATAGCATGATAAAGTGATGCCATGTAGGATCCTATAGTGCATTTGGTAGCGCACGAACTTTGCACAAGGTAGGTTCACTGTTCGAATCCCGCCAAGGGCAAAGTATTTTGCTAAGAAAGGCAATTCGGGTTTTTCAGATTTGAAGCACAGGACAAGCTGGGTGTTTGGGATTAATATTCCAATGTGGGTTGGCACCCATGTGGTAAGCACCTCATAGTACTAGGCGAGAGGAACAGAGTTTGACTCCCACGAAGGTGTGAAGGTGCATTGATTTTTGGCAAGGCATTGACGATTTTGAAGGTGTGAAGGCACATTGATTTTTGGCAAAGGAATTATCGATTTCAAAGGTTGTGAAGGCAACAAATTTTGAATAAAGGTATTTATCTCTAGCACATGGTAATATTTGTTATTACCAAAGTTTTTGTGCATTAAAATTATTTCTATGATAACTAGGGAGTCATAAGGAGTTTAGGGAAATAAATGATTGTTGTATGTGTTAATGTGCTTAGGGAGTTATAAGGTGTAGAATTAAATATTTTTTATTGTTGTGTGTGATTAGGGAGATATAAGGTGTGGAAATAAATATTTGTGATTTCTGTATGTGGATTTAAAAGGTGTGGAATTAAAAATAAAAGCATAGATGCTTGTTGTATGTGTTAATGAAATTAGGGAGTCATAAAGTTGAAAAATGTTGAACTTGTTATATGTCTTAGTGCATAATTTAATTATGAAATTAAACTAGAAAATCGAGACCTAGTTAATTTCTACCTTGAGTTAGAAGACATGCACATGAGTTAGGGTTTGAAGTTGAAGAAAAATTGCTTTATTATGTGCCTTGGCTATTGATAGGAAATGGATGGATTAGAAAATCAATTTTATGGATAAAATTGATACTTGATTTCCATGATTGCTTTAGTGGAGTTCATTGAGAGTATTTCCATTATTGAGGAGGTTTTTGCTATTGCTTTGAGGAGATTATTATTGGTTACTTTTTGAGTACATTGCCACTATTTGATACCATTGAGGAGATCATTTTTTAGTCACTTTTGGATACATTTGCCTTTCATTTGAGGAGATCATTGTTGGCTATTTGAGAGCTCTTTGCTTGAGGGAGTTGTGCTTATTTCTTGAGAGCTTATTGGCATTGCATGAGGAATATATTATTGAGAACCTATTGCTATCACTTGTGGATATTGCCCTTGGTTGGTTGAAGTCCTCACTATTATTGCTTGGAGAGGTTTCTATTTGAGAGATCATTTGTCATATATTTGATAGTACCTTGTTGAGAATTGTAGTCATCCATTTGAGAGTACATTTTTGACATTGTTGTCATCCATTTGAGAGTAAATTTTTTATCATTGTTGTCATATATTGAAGAGTACATTTCCATTCATTGTTGAGCACATTGTTGAGTACTATCATCATTCATTTGTTATCCATTATTGAGTTCATCATTGAGCCTTGCCTTCGTTGATTTGTGGTTGAGATTTTAGTGCTACTTGAGAGTCATTGGTTGAGCCTTTGGGAAGGATTTTGGGACAGAATTTTTGGACATATTTGAGATAGCTTTTGTGCATGATTGGTTGAGCCTTTGGAAAGGCTTTTGGGATAGAATTTTTGGATAGATTTGAGATAGCTTTTGTGCATGATTTGTTGAGCCTTTGGGAAGGCTTTTGGGATAGATTTGTGAACAGATTTGGGATAGCATTTGAGCAGGATTTTTTGAGCCTTTTGTAAAGGATTTGAGGATATATTTTAGATAGCAAATGATCAAGATTGGGTGAGCCTTGTGAGAAGGCATTGAGGTAGATTTGTTAGCAGTTAAAGAGATAGGACAAAAATATAAAACACATCAACACTAGTTACTTAGCTAAGCAGATCAATGGATAGTCTAGTTGATTTGATCAGTGGATAGCCTAGCTAAGCATATTAGTAGATAGCCTATCTGAGTAGATCAATGGAGAGCCTAGCTGAGTAGATCATTAGATAGCCTAGCTTAGAAGATTAGTGGAGAGCCTAGCTAAATAGATCAGTGGATAGCCTAGTTGATCAGATCATTGGATAGTCTAGCTAAGAAAATCAGTGGAGAGCCTAGTTGAGCAAATTAGTAGATCCCACCTGAGCAAATCAGGATAGCCTAGCTTTGAGCATATCAAAGAAATCATTTGAATTGGGATAAGGATTCCTATTTCATTGTTAAATATTATAAGAAAATAATCTTGTGAAATACCCCACAATGGGGTAACCATGTTAAATCTTGTGTCTCAATTGTGTGTGGTGATTTGTGCACTTGCTTACTATTGCTATCTATGTTATTAATGCACACTACTATATTTGGTTATTACAATTGAGGACGCTAGTTGATATTGGTTTGGAAAGAAAGTAAAAAGTGGGCACTATACTATTCACCTCCCCTCTCAGTATAAGCTTGTGTTCTTCACATGATGTCATTCTGGTCTACACTACTTCCTACTACTCTATATTTCTCTATGTCTATGGCCCTTTAAATAGAAAATAGATTCCTTGGCCAAAATTGTACCTAGATGTGCAAGGGACAACTTGCACATATATAGCCTACATTTTAACACTTGCGCATTTATTACATTGCATGAAGTAACTATATGAATTCCCTCTAAAGTAATCTAATATCCTTAGTATGTACCAAGAAAGGTATATTTACATAATCCAAATGATGTAATAGTCTATTTCTAATCGTTTTGTTGATATATTGTAGTATTCTCTTTGTAGCTTTCCAATGAATTTAATTGGGATATTTCATAAACCTATAGAAATAATTTGGTGTATAAATATTATCATGTCATATATTTATTAAATACAAAATAATTCCAATTAGTTGTCGATACATAATAGTAGAAACTAGTGGTGTCTTATCATATCTTGATAGTTGCAGTCCTTATTCCATAAGAGTGTTTAGGTTTATATTTTTTTATTCTATATTTTTAAAACAATTATTTTTTATACTTAATTTAAGTTATTGTAATGCAATTGTCTCTTTGACAAATTTCTAAACCAAGGCAGTAGTGTAGTAGTCCTAGATTTATCATTTTAAAGTTCTTTTCCAGATTTTTTTTAACTTCATCTATCAATATTTTTGAGCTTCCTGTGATTACTATGTCATTAATCTGTACCAAAATAATTATTCTTTTTAACTTATACTTTTTTGTATAGATATTTAAATTTGATGCACTACTTTTGAAATCGTGTCACAGTAGATAATTATTAATATTTATATACCATGTTCTCGATACTTGTTTTAATCCATATAATAATTTATTTAATTTACAGACCGTTTGTTTCTATACTTTCATTACAAAACTCATTAAATTTCTTCAAGATCACCTTTAATAAATACATTTTTATAATCCATTTTATTTAGTTTCCAATCCATTTGTGTTGCTAATGCACAAATTATATGAATCATAGTCATTTTAATTGTAGGTGCAAAGGTTTATTCATAGTAAATTATTTCTATTTGAGTATAGCTTTCAAAATTAACTATGCCTTGTATTTTTCAAAAATACCATTCACTCTGTATTTTATCTTGTAGACCCATCTACAATCTATTACTTTATTTTCTTATTGTAGATCAACTAAATCCCATATTTTATTTTTTAACAATGTTGCATAGTTTGATTCCATGGTTATTTTCTATTCTAATTTTTTTATGGTTTCTTGTGTTGTAGGTTCTACTATTATACTCATTAATCCTATATTCATTCTTGTTATACTATGAGCATGAGGTATAAGAGTGGTAAGACCTAGTATTTGTTCTAGTTTTGAGTCCTTAAGTGTATTTATGTACCATTTTGTCTCATTCCTTTGTTGTGAGATTATATGTTCCAAATTTTCAACTTGTTCATCAAATATTTTTTATTTTTATTCTTCACTTGAATAAATTTCTTCATTTTATAAAATATTTATAATAGGACTTGTATTAACCTTTAGATTTTTAACAATTTTTTTGTTTCCTTCATAAAAAATTACATCTCTGCTCACATGAGTTTTCTTTGTAATTGGATAAATTATTCTATATCTTGTTGAATCATCACTATAGCCAAGAAATATCTTGCATATAGTTTTATCATACAATTTTATTCTTTTTTGTTTCTAGATGTTCTACCAAATATTTTTTTCTTGAATATGTTATTTTTGGGTGATTTATTTTTTACGTATACTATAGTTTTAATAGCCTCTACCCAATATTGTAAATCAAGATATGCTTCTTTCAACATGTAGTGTACCATTTCCATAATGGAATTATTCCTTATTTTTTCTATACCATTTTTTTTAGGTGAATAAGATGTAGTATGTTGTCTTTTTACACCATTTAGTCTTATAAATAATTCAAATTATCTTGATAGAAATTCATCACCTCTATTCGAGTGAATATTGTTGATTGATATTTTTTTTATGCTTCCACTAGTTGATTAAATTGTTTAAAGCAACTAAAATCTTCAAATTTAAGTTTTAAAAAATATACCCATATTTTTCTAGAATAGTCATCAACAAATATCTAAAAATATCTATGTCCTCCAAGATTAGTAGTATTCAATGTATACTAATTCTCGTGACTCTTGAGCTCTATATGCACTTGAATCAAAAGGTATTCTATATTGTTTTCCAACAATGTGTTCTAGAAATACTGTAAATTCCCGTATTAATTAGGTCAACCTACCAACATTTAATATCTACTTATTTAATTCAAAGAGGATGTACTTATATGTCCTAGCTTGTTATGCCAAAGTTTGTTTATTTGTAATGTTCTTACTAAAATATCCATGTTTGATAATAAATCAAGAGCAAACAAACCATTTTACTGGAAACCTAAGGCTATGAATTTTCCTTTTCTAGAAATGATATATTTTTTGTTTTCAATAATTTTGAACTCAATCACTAAATCTTATACTATCATTTAAGATAGTGAGATAATATTAGTAGTTAACCCTAGCACATATAACATATATTATCATACCTTTTGTACCATAAAAATTGATTTATATATCTCCTACTTATTTGATCTCATATGTTCTATCATTTGCTATAATAATTGGTTTCTCACATTTCTCTTGAAAAGTATTAAACCAATATCTATTTCTAGTCATATGTTTGCTTTCCTCTAAGTCAATATACCAATGATTTGAATTTGTAATGTATTTCACTTTTTCCATTATCATGATTTATTTAAAAATTTTCCCTTCACAAATTCCTTTTATCAATAATTAGATTTCAATTTTAATTTTGTCTTCTTATATCTCATAAATTAATATTCACTTCCTCATTTTAAAATTCACATTCATCAAATCAATTTTACAATTCATTACCCTCCTTATATCTCTAAAATAATTTAATTAAAAATATATCCTCTACCATTCATTATATGCATTCAATGTTAATATTAATATTACCCTTATTTCTCCTGAAGCATAAATCAAAAGGTTATTTTAATGATTTTCTTATAAGTCCTAAAATATCTACCCAAAAATTAAAATTATATCATCCCAAAATTAATTCATATACCTTACCTTATTAATTTATATGCACTTAGATGTATTCAAACTTATTAGGCATGTTAGGGAAGGCATACATCAATACCACTTCATTAGGGATAGACATTTTAAAAAATTTATGCTTATAAATATTTCTTCTACCTCCTCTATTCTACAAAATTGCTCTTCATATCCTCTTAGGCTTCTTCTTAGACTCCTTCAGTGTTTCATATTCATTTTGAAATACTCCATATATGATCCTAGAGGTTTTAGATTTCTTCTCAAGTGCTTCATATTTACTCTTTGATACTTCGTCTATGGCTCCTTGGCACTTCAACATTCTCAAACTTTATCTATGTTTTAATGTTCTCCATATTCTTGTCTCTCAGACACTTTAACTTAGTTTTGAATATGGTGTTTCATTTTTTTGAACATGGTCTCTTCTTTATTGGCTTGACCAGATCTTAGCTACTAGTTTATCACAACATCTATATTCACTTCAATATTATTAATCCATCATTTCTTAATGTAAAAATAAATCTTCTCAAACTAGCAAAATCTCTTCTCAGAAACAACCCACACAATTTCTTATTTCAACTTTATCTTCTCCTCAAAGTAATTCTAGGGTGCAATATTTATCAACCCTTTATTATTCTCCTTAATTTTATCAAGCAATATATTCATTGCAATTATCTCGAAGATTCTTCAACTCCAATAATTTCTTCAATCTACTTCCTAATATTGAATGGCTATTGTGATATTATGATACCACTGGTGGATATTTAGATAGATTATATTATAGTAGCTTTTATCAAGGATCAAATATGAATCACATAAATCACATAAAGGCCACACATAATCATAATAATATTTCTTTATTTTTTTAGTAAAAAGAGTGATTATATTATATTTGATCATAAAATCATATTATATACTTGGCCTTTCCAGGCCATCAAGATTTTCATCTATGTTTTGGCATTGGATACATCAATTTTATCAATATCAACCATTTTACTAAGAACCAAAATCCCTATCAATAAAAAGGTGTCACAAAACAATAAATCACTACACATTACCAGGAATTTTATCATCAAATATATTTAATATGTAGAATATCTTCCTTTATATATTTTCCCCATCACTTATAAGGTTAACCATATTAAATGAGGTCTCCCTTGTCCAAAGCCCAATTTTTAATACCATCAAGTACTTTATTATGCTCTCTTTGTACATGGATGTATATCACCTCTGCAAATATACTTTGTATTAATATAATTTTCTCTACAATATTTTGAATTCTCCAACTAGAATTCTTGATTCTTAATGGGGATTTAAGGTAGTTGATCAATAATTGAGTCTAACTCTATTATCACTCTATTATGTTTGGCCTTAATAGCCTCATACATCCCTCTCAAAATGGCAGATGCCTCAATAATATTATTGGAAATTATACCTAAGTTTGTTGCAAATGTGAATATCAAGGTACCATTCAATAGTCTACCTATTTCTCCTACACTAGCCCTTCCTAGGTTACCCCTCAATGCCCCATTTGTATTTACCTTTATAAATACCAATCGTGGTCGCTGCCATTTTGTATTCTATCCATATTTTTATCTCATGGTTTTACTCTTCTAGCTCCATACATGTATGGACTGATATTAAGTCATGCTACTATTTTATTCTATTGTTAATATGATTTTAATGGTTGCTTTAGCATGAATTGGAGTGTCCTTATTATATTGGATATGGTATTCACCCACATATAATGAGTATCTCTAATATTTTGTTTGAATATCCTTCTATTTCACTCATTCTAGATGTTCCAAGGTAGGATCATCATCCTCATCCACACTATCTTCCCCACATAATCATCTACTCCTTGTTTATTATTCCATATTTTCTAGATCTATTTTCTAGATTGATTATTGGTCCATTGTTTACCTAGCAAAGATCCCAAAATTTTCCACAACTTCATCATTATGGAATGTTCTATAAAAATATGGTTGAAAGTTTCATTCTCCTTCATACATAATGTACATATGAAATATCCATAGATGCCTCTCTTCATTAAGTTTCCCCCTATGAGTACCCTTTTATGGAGGAGTAACTAGTTGAAGAACCTAACCTTTGACCATATATTTTGAATCCAAATTTATGTGAATACATCCCAATTTAGATGAGCTATGCTAGGGTATAATGCTTTGTATACCTATGATATTGTATAAACCTCTTTAGTCCTACTATTCCATCCAAATTGATCTTCCTCATAAAACCATTATAATGATATCATTTGTATGATTTGGTCAATATATTTTGCTAGTCTCTCTAGAAGTTGGATTGGCCATTCTTCTAATGGAATCTAGTATATTCCAAATTTTGGTCCTCATGTTTAATGCCTAGATTATTTTTTACTTTTATCCATGTAGTTCCTCCATAATTTGGATCCACTCTAGATATCGATTCACCAAAGGTTGATGTCCATCCCATGATTCTAACTAGAAATCTATGTATTTTCCATTATTAACTATCCAAAACAATATTTCTTTGATCATTTTCTCTTATTTTGAGTACCACTAAAAAAAGATAAGATTTTTTAGACAACTGATATTGGAAAATCTCTACTAGGGTCTTTTTATTTGCATGCTTCATTCATAAATTTTTGGCCCATAATGCATTGAGGCTATTTATCAATCTTCAGTACAAATTTTCAAATAGTACCTTGTTATTTTTTATTGTACATCTAAAAACTGATCCCCCTTCCTATTTCTACAAACATAGAGTAATCCACTTTAGTAGGGTCCATTTCCTTTCCTCCTTATAACCCATATAGAGGAACCTATCACTTATGTGATCAAGCTCTTGAAGAATTACCTTCATGATATCCAAAACCAATGCCATAGATGGGGATAAATAGTAATATTAACTTGAGTAAGGTAATATGCCCTTATGATGATAGCTACCCATTTATTCATTTACTAAATTTACCATTTATTTTATCTATTACCCATACCCAATCTTCATTTTGTTTACCAATTTTGATTGGGACCCCCAAACAAAAAACTAAGAGTGAGATTTTTCAAAAATTAAGTCTATCTAGTACAAGGATATCCTATCAAGGTGAAGGTTGGAAGAAGATTAATTTAGTTTTATTATTATTCACCATATGGCCTATTGCCTTAGTAAAGTAGTTCTATATTTTCTTTATTCTAACTACTTTTTTAATTGTTTATTTTCCTAACAACATGGAATCATCAATAAATTATAAATGGTTGATCAAATTAGCTTCGTTAGAAACTAAAATTTTGGAAATTTTGAGTAGTTTTTTTGCATTGATGTCAATAGAGTATTGTTTAAATTTCATCATCATTAAGGACATCAAGTGATTTTTCCAAAAGCAAGAAGGTCTTGAAAAGGAATAGGATATAATATTTAGTTTTAATATTATATGCCTAAAAAGATTCAAAGGATGAAGACCCAAGGAAGTAGAAGCACTTTTTTTTTTGGTAGATAAGATACTATAGCATTAATATCGGGTTTTACAGGTTGACCCAAAACCTTTTATAAAAATCAGCCCAGGGCTGTTGATGAACATGTCCTTACTAAGGATCCTATGTATGTAAAATCTACATGCTGCCAAAGCCATTACATCCAGTAAGGCACATATCCTGTTATAAAAAAGAAATTTCCCATACAACATTTTGGGTATACCCCGAGAAAATACACCTGCATCATAATTACCAAAAAAATAAACAGACACAGATTCCTTCCTTGAAACAATGGAGAAACAAAAAACTACATATACACATAGCATAGTACTGAAAAGACTTCCACAAGCTCTGTATTGATAGTTACTCTTAATAATTCTTTGGTAATTCCTTTCTTCCGTATATGACATGATTTGGGACCACATCACATCTTGGCCAATAAGCCTTGGATAAGTGAACCTTTTAGCTATATTTATGGTGGTGGCTATCTAGTGGTCCACATGGCTTTGGTTCAAAGTCTTATATTATCATTTATTTCCTACCTTGTGATTATCAACTATCCTCAAATTACTAAGATTACTAGGAGCCATGTTATCTAACATGTGACTATACCCATTAGCCATTTTGGTATTTCCAAGTAGCATCCACCAAGACTGACAACTCGGATAGTTTTTATTGTGAGTCCATTTAAAAAAAGGGATGGGAATACTCATAGTATTCGAACTTACAGTGCCTTCCCTGTTGGTAAATTTGACTATCATTCTTGGCATTCTTGTTGAATAAGCTCCTCTACTTCGCTCAAGACATCATGTTCCCATTTGAAAATTCTTTCACCATCGATACCCAAATTGGCCAGCTTATCAACAACTTTGTTAGCTTCCCGAAAGACATGTTGGGATTTTCTATCCTGTATTCTTTGGAAAAGGATCCTAGCCTCTTCAAAAATTGTTTTAATCCTTCAAGGAGATGTTTTACAATTATTGAGGAGATTTATAACATACATAGAGTCTCCTTCTAATATAAAATTACCTTCTAAGTCTTGAGTCATATGAAAGCCTCTCCACATAGCTCTAGCTTCAGCTTCATTGTTTGTCCTTGTTCCCAAATATTCATAAAATGCAAGCATAATATTACCTTTATGATCTCACACAATACCACTAGTGCCTACTCTGCCATGATTATCCTTAGCTTCTCCATCAAAATTAAGCTTAAAATAACCCGTACGAGGTGGGGACCGCTTAATATTGGCTCTGATGTTGACTACCCTAGGCATGGAATCATATAACAAGGTTAAGCTTAAATATTGAGCAATCGTGGTCTCTTGTAGATGAGGTTTACGATTATCAAAAGGGATAAGGTTCACATTGTCATTGACAAAGGATAGGATCTTGGCAATGATAGTTTGATGATAATGGATAGACTCATTAAAGACTCTATGGTTCCTTTCTAACCACACCTACCAAAGATAGTGATTGAGACAAATTTTCCACATGTATCTAAGTATTTGGATTGAAAAGGGGTAAGGCCACTGGATGAAAAAATCAAGTACTGTGGCTGGTTTAACCTAGGAAATATTGAAGGCCTGAAAAACCCAACTAGGACAATCAAGAAAAAAGGACACTCAAGGAAAATGTGATAAATGGTATCCCAATTAGCCCTGCACAGATAACAACAATTAGTGATACAAATAATTTTATGCATCATATTATCAATTGTTAGAATTCTTCCTTGGATAACCAGCCATGAAAAGACTACAATTTTTGGAATTAAATTTTGTATCCAAACTAAGTCCTTTTGGAGGACAAAATCCTCGTCATCAAGTAGAAGCTTGTAAGCTGATTTAATAGTGAACTGCCCATTTTACATTGGAGCCTAGGTCACTTGATCTCCCTTCGATCTCATGAGGATAAAACATTGCCCGAGAATTTTACAAAGATTATTTGATTGCACTTGAAATCCCTGAATCCTTATTTGTTTCCACTTCATTCTGCCTCTGTCCTCAACCATATAATCAAAAACTTTTCTGCCAATGAGTTCTTTCGTGATATCTCTGATTCATGCTAAGTTAAGCTATTACGTTAGTGGTTTGTCCTTAGTCCACCTATCATTCTAGCAATTTATCCTCTCACCATTACCTAAAACCTATATTAAACCTTTTTTGATGATTTCCTTACAATTGAGAATTGATTTCCAAAAAGCAGAACTTTTGATTGGAACTAAGTCACTATGAAATTCTATATTTTTAAGATACTTTCATTTGATGATATATGTCCATTCATTTTCTTCACCAAAAATGAGGCACCACAATTGCTTAGCTAGTAAAGCTAAATTTATATGAGTAGTTATCCTCAGACCTAAGCCCCCATTTTCCCTAGGTCTACACACTTTGGTCCATCCTACAAGGTGTATCCTTTTTTTCTCCTCTGATCCAATCCATAAAAATTCTTTTTGGAGTTTCTCAATTTTTTGGAAAACCTCATAGGGGCTTTGAAAATGGAGAGGAAATAGACTGGAATGCTCTGAAGAGAGGCCTTAGTGAGGGTCATCTTTCCTGCTTGAGATAGAATATGACCTTTCCATCCAACAAGTTTTTTTTTGAATTCTTTCAATAACCCTGTCCCACATTGACTCTCTCGAAGAACCAATGAAAAGAGGAAGACCAAGATATGAAGTGGGGAGGTTTGCTATATCACACCCTAAAAAATTTGCAATCCTTCCTTGCCTTTGAATGGGGTTGTTCAATAAATATAACTTGCTTTTACTAAAATTAACTTTCTAACCAACAACATCCTCATATATTTATAGGATGTATTTAATTATTCTGACCTCAACCATTAACGCCTTAGTCAATAGAAGGGTATCATCAATGAATTATTGGTGAGAAACAACCCTAGTGAGATATGTTGCCTTGATTCCTGATATTAGCCTTGAACTACAAGTATTTTTTATGGTTCTTTCTAAAGCTTCTACCACAATGAATAACATGGGGCTAATAGGGTCCCCCTGCCGAATTCCTCCACAACTTTGAAAGTAACCAGCAGTTGTTCCATTAACCATAATTGAGAACCATGCTTTAGACATACATTATTTGATAAATTAACCCATTGGTGGTGAAAGCCAAACTTAATGAGGACAACAATAAGAAAGTCCCAATTTATCCTATCAAATGCTTTGTTCATATCAAGCTTGAGGGCAAAAACAGACTTGTTAGTATTATGAACAGAGTGCAGAGCTTAATGAACTGTGATAACTCTATACAAGATTGACCTAACCTATACAAACCTTCCCTGGCATGGATCTATGATTCAGAGTAGAACATCTATCATTATATTTACAATGGCTTTAGTTAGGATCTTATAAGAAATATTGCACAGACTGATTGGCCTGAAGTAGAAGCAAGTTTAAATTAAATAACAATATTATATTATTATAATATTTTGGGCCAAATAACAAGGTGAATAAAAATAAGGTTCAATTTGAAAAGACCCATGAGCAGTTTACAAAATATTTAATTTAAATTAAAATATTTTAATCCTTGATTAAAATATTAATTTAAATTAATAATGGGTGCAAGGGTTTTAAATTTAATATTTAAAATCTAAATCTAATTTAAAAAATTCTAAATTATTTGACATATAAAAGACAAGAAGAATGTGCATTTATATAGGAAATAATTCTCATTTCCTAAGTCCTTCAATATACACCTTCGAATGAAAACAAAATCATGCGCTACATTACTTGGAGGAAGTGAAATTCACATTTCAAAGTGTTGGATGTGGACGAAAGAATAAGGGCAACGACGTGGATAGAGAAATCTACCGATGGTGGTACCACAGACGACATATGAGAAAGTACTAGGGATTTCTAAGGAAGGGATCACGACTTTGATCCACATGATTGACATTTTTTCTAGAGGAGAGAAGCCTTTATTTCATTTGGCATGTTTTTTTATAAGCGGTGTATAGAGGGTAATGTGCATCTAAGGATTCATGTGGGCATGTAGCCCACTTGGTGACCTAAATTTGGGTTAGGATGTTGGAGAGGCTATGTCATGTGTTCGAATTTCATCGAGGATATTTTCGTGAGAAGAATAGTTGAAAGGTATGTTATACACATTTGTATTTCTCCAAAGGTTTTGAAATTCATAAAATTGCTTAGAGGGTTTCGTAATCTAGGAACTATAAATTTTTTGAGGGAGTTATAAGGTAAAGTAAATTAAAATATTTTATTTTATTTTTTTATGATTGAAATTTATTTTATAAAGTCTGAGCGATAAGGTGCATAAAGGAAATTGTTGTGTATTTTTTTATAATAAATATTACTTATATTGTATAAATTTGGAGATTATAAGGTGTACTGAGAGATTTGATATTTTTGTATGGTAAAATAAATATTGGAAAAATTATTTTGTGGAGATATTGAGATAGGTTGTGGCTATCTAACCTTAATATTAGCAAAGAATATTTTATTGTGGTTAAGATAGGTTTTGAAGACATGTCTCCATCAAAACAAAAGGTATGGGCACATCTTCCTATGAGTGAAATATTATTGGATTGAATGTTGTGAAATACAAGGTTGGAGTGAAAATGATTGTTTGATAAGCATTGTTGGAAATATATATATATATATATATATATATATATATATATATATATATATATATATATATATATATATATATATATATTTTTTTTTTTTTATTTGTGGAAAACATCCCAAAAGGGATGCCACTTTCAAGTAAGACCCAAGGAGGCAGGGGTATCCATTGTTGAAAATATTTGAGTGAGCCTTCATATGTATAATTAGGATTTGTGAAAGGTCTTTAGTATCATTGTTATGTGAAGTTGAGTACAATATTGAACTAGGGTTTATGAAATAACTTGAGTGTCATTGTTATGTGAGTTTAGAATTATCTTCAGTTAAGGTTTACAGTGTGAATTATTGGAAGTATTGTGAAATACTTGTTTAGGGTTTGTAAGCAAGTTGTATTTCATTGAGTTTTTGGTTGATTGAAGTTGATGAACATTCTTGATTGAAAGTGTTGGAGTGATAATTCAAGTTCTATGAAAAAAACTGTTCTTTATTTTTGGATTGAGTTGAAGGAGAGATTGAAAGTGATTGATCATTGTTGTGAGTGTGAAGTATATTGAGTATCTAACAATTCTCTATATATTTATGTGGTAAAACAAAATAAATTGAAAGTGATTGAGCATTTTTGTGAATGTGAAGCATATTGAGTCTTTAACAAGTCTCTATATATTTTTTTGGTAAAACAAGAGAGTTTGAAAGTGATTGAGTGTTTGCGAGTAACATATTGAGTCTCTAAAAATTCTCTATATGTTTTTGTGGATGAACAAGATTCTGAGTGAAATTTTTCTATGAGATTGAACAGATTTTACGGAAGAGATTAAGTTGAGTTTTGTGAGTATTTTGTGAGTGTGAAACATATTTAGTCTCTAACCATTATCTATATATTTCTAAGTTCAAATAATATTATGTGTAAAACTTGTTTGTGTGATTAAAGATATTTTTATGAAAGAGGTTGAGTTGAGTTTTTTTATGCAAGTATTGCATTGATTTGAATAAGCTTTTGTGAATTTTTGTCTGTTGATTTGAATAAGTCCTAGAGGGCACTTAAGGACAAAGTTGAGGAAGCTTTTGTGAAATCTTAAGGATAGACTTATGTGAGTTTTTGTGGAATCTTACAATCATATTGGACAAGTTCTATGGAGGACTTGTTGAGCATATTTGAGGTAAGTCTTGGTGAATACCTATAGGTAAATTTGAGGTAAGTCTTGGTGAAGACTTGTTGAGTATATTGGAAAAGTTCTTGAGAGGACTTGTGGATATATTTGAGTCAAGTCTTTGAGAAGACTTGAGAGCAGAGTTGATTGATTGATTTTTTCAATATTTGTGTTGACGCTTGGGGCAGATCTACCAGAGTTGATTTATGATTGGATCAAGATTTGTAATAAGGCTTGAGGATAGATTTGAGGAAAAAGTTTGGTGTATATTTGAGGACAGGTTTATGCCAGACCAAATACAAATATTGAGAAAGTTTGTGCTAGACTAAAGGACTATGTTTAGTACAAATTTGAGATAGATATTGAGCATATTTGTGCTAGACTGAAGGACTGTGTTTAGTGTATATTTGAGATAGATATTGATCTGAGTTGATATTAAGCTTTGGAGGTGATAGAGAAGAGGATAGTAGTCTCCAGTGGATAGATATCCATTAGCCAGGGTAGTGATGACAGAGATCTTCTGAGTGAGTACAAATTATTCAGTGGAGAGAGGTCCATAAGCCAGTGTAGTGGAGGTAGTAGTCTTCTAGAGGTTCACTAGACAGGGCAGAGGAGAAGTAAATATCCTATGGATAAAGATCCAAAAACCATCTAAGAATATTGGTGTCTCTTATGGGTTAGTTTCCACAAACCAGATTAGGATATTGGTGTATCCTTTGGACATAGGTCCATAAACATTGTAATAGGAAAAGGATTCCCACTAGATTGGTTGAGAAAATTTTAGTTAAATATTTTCTCCGTGGAGTAGCCCACATTGGGTGAACCATGATAAATTGGTATCTCTATTGTGTGTGATGATTTGTTCATTGCTTTAGTTACTATTTTTGATATTTCCATTAATAATATAGGATATTATTATTTGGAAAATAAAAGCAAAAGAAGTCGTATACTTTTCACCCCCTCTTAGTATAATCTTGTGTTCTTTAATTGGTATAAGAGTGGGTTCCTTTGAAAAGTGTCTAAAAACTTGAAGGAAGATATTACAAGAACACACGTGGAAAAGAAAGGTAAAAGCAAAACAATGAGACCTAAAAATAAAATAAAACACACAGTCATGAAATAAAAGGAAGATGAATTTGATTTTTTTTTCAAAGATATTATTTCTCTAAGAGAGAAAGTGGAAACAAATTCAAGAGATGAATAAAGTAGTGGAAAAGAGACTAAATTGATAAAATTTTATACAATATGTAGGAAGATAGCTCACCATGCAACTTATTATCCATAATATGGTGAAGAATATTTTGTTTGATGTCAACTCGGTCATAATTCAGGTTATTGCAATGGGTTTAGTAGTAGTGAAGATGAAATATAACTCAACGAAAAAAAGCACAATCAAAATAGGTATGAAGAAGAAACTCTAATTTTTGCAATATAAGAAGAAGGACATGCTCTTATGGAAGATGAATTAGAAAGGAATGAAGATGATCCTAAAGGTAAATACATAGAGGAAGAATCACAGAAAGGATAAGTTGATCTTGAGGGTGAGATTATTTTTACCCTTGATGCATTAAGGAAGGTAAGAAAGTAGAACTCAAAAATCAAGCTTCAATTTCAAGAATGTGATGAAGAGAAAGGAAATCTTATAGAAAGTCTAACCAACTCAACAGATAAGGCAAGGATACTTAAATAGATGTTAGATGCAAATATTTTAGAATGTGAATAATTAGAGCATGAGGTAGCTTCACTAAAGAAGGAATTAAAAGAGTCTAAAAACAAGATACACAGGTTTGGGATAATCTCAAAGAACTTGGATAAGATTATCAAGGTACAAATATCTTAATCAAATAGGACAAGTCTTGGTTTTGAATAGGTACACAGAAAAAAGAAGAGTTAATATCAATATCCAAAGAATAAGAAGGCTTCTAAAGAAGAGACTGAAAGAGAAAGTGAGACTTCTAAGGAATATTTGAATAATAAAAAGTTCAACAGGGAAAGGAACAATGCACAAATGAGAAACATATGGAACAAGAAGAAGCATAGGGTAAAAGATACTAAGAGACCAATGGGGTAAATACAAGGGAGTTTCAATGGATGATGCTTCTCATGTCACATATTTTGGCACAAGGTTACACAATATAGGAAACATGAAATACAAGAACATGGAAACTTCATAAACATGCATCTATTTCAAGGGTATTGCTATTCTTGTAATAATTTTGGTCACAAGGCAATAAATTGTAAGGTTCATGACAGGAATGTATATGGCTTCTTCAAGAGAAACCCTAAGATATTTGCACCTTCAAGGAATCACAAAATTAAGTGCTATAAGTGCAATAATATTGGGTACATAGCTAAGTGGTGTGGAGCAGAACTTCTAGAGACAAGAAAAAACAATCAGAGGAATCAGAAGGATTAGTTGAGGAAGAAGGTAGAAAAAGGTAAATATCAATGCATGTTGGGAGTATATATACTCCCACCCCAAAATTAACCACCTCAAGAAAGGATATGGGGGAGGGGCTGAGCTAAGAGTCTCATTCTTAGCCCCAAGCCCCAAAGGTGGCCCTTTGCCATTGATTACAAAGGGGGAGAGATTTGAGTTAGGTGGAGAGCATTCATTCAGGGGAGTAGTTTCTCCAGCAGAACAACTTGTAAAAAAATAAAAAGGAATGATAAAAAAAGGGCTTTCTATCAATGACAAAGGGGGATATTATTAGAATTTTTGAGTAGTTTTGTTGTCATTGATGTCAAGAGAGTATTGTTTAAATTTCATCATCATTAAGGACATCAAGTGGTTATTCCAAAATCAAGAAGGTCTTGAAAAGGAATAGTATATAATATTTATTTTTAATATTATATTCCTAAAAAGGCCCAAAGGATGAAGACCCAAGGAAGCAAAAGCAAGTTTAAATTAAATAATAATATTATATTATTATAATATTTTGGGCCAAATAACAAGGTGAAGAAAAACAAGGTTCAAGTTGAAAAGACCCATGCAAAGTTTACAAAAGATTTTATTTAAATTAAAATATTTTAATCCTTTATTAAAATTTTAATTATAATTAATAATGGGTGCAAGGGTTTTAAATTTAATATTTAAAATCTAATTCAAATTTAAAAATTTGAAATTGGCTGACGTGTAAAAGAAAAGAAGCATGTGAATTTATATAGAAAATAATTATCATTTCCTAAGTCATTAAATATACACCTTCGAATGAAAATGAAATCATGCGTCGTATTACTTGGAGGAAGAGAAATTTACATTTCTAAGTGTTGGATGCAGATGAAGGAATAAGAGCAGTCACATGGATAGAGAAAGCCACCGGCAGTGGAAGTGTAGGTGGTAGTTGAGAAAGTGCTTGGGAATTGTAAGGAAGGGATCACGGGTTCGATCCACATGATTGATTTTTTTGCTAGAGGAGAGAAGCCTTTGTTTTGTTTAGCATATTTTTTGAGAGGTGGCATATAGAGGGGAACGTGTGCCTAAGGTTTCATGTGGGCACATAGCCCACTTGGTGACCTAGCTTTGGTATAGGGTGTTGGAGAGGCTACGATGTGTGTCAAAATTTCACCAAAGATGTTTTAGTGGGTAAAATAGTTGAAAGGTATGCTATACACATTTTTATTTCTCAAAAGGTTTTGAAATTTGGAAAATTGCTTAGATGGTTTCATAAGCTGGAAGCTATAAGGTTTTTGAGGGATTTATAAGGTAAAGTAAATTAAAATATTTTATTTTCATTTTTTGGTGATTGAAATTTATTTTATAAAGTTGGTGTGATAATGTGTATAAAGCCACATGATTGATTTTTTTTCTATAGGAGAGAAGCCTTTGTTTTGTTTAGCATTTTTTCTGAGAGGTGGCATATAGAGGGGAACGTGTGCCTAAGGTTTCATGTGGGCACATAGCCCACTTGGTGACCTAGCTTTGGTATAGGGTGTTGGAGAGGCTACGATATGTGTCAAAATTTCACCAAAGATGTTTTTGTGGGTAAAATAGTTGAAAGGTATGTTATACACATTTTTATTTCTCGAAAGGTTTTGAAATTTGGAAAATTTCTTAGACGGTTTCATAAGCTGGAAGCTATAAGGTTTTTGAGGGATTTATAAGGTAAAGTAAATTAAAATATTTTATTTTCATTTTTTGGTGATTGAAATTTATTTTATAAAGTTGGAGTGATAATGTGTATAAAGGAAATTGTTGTGTATTTTGTTTTAATAAATGTGTTGACTTATATTGTGTAAGTTTAGATATTATAAGGTGTACTAAGAGATTTGATATTTTTGTATGGTAAAATAATTATTAGGAAAATTATTTTGTGGAGATATTGAGATAGGTTGTGGCTACCTAACCTTAATATTGGCAAATAATATTTTATTGTGGTTAAGACAGGTTTTGAAGACATATCTCCATCAAAACAAAAGGTATAGGTACATATTTCTATGAGTGAAATATTGTTGGATCGAATGTTGTGAAATACAAGGTTGGAGTGAAAAGGATTATTTGATAAGCATTGTTGGAAATATTTGAGTGAGCCTTCATATGCATGATTAGGGTTTGTGAAAGATCATGAGTATCATTGTTATGTGAAGTTGAGTATAATATTGAACTAGGGTTTGTGAAAGAACTTGAGTATCATTGTTATGTGAGTTTGGAATTATCTTGAGTCAAGGTTTGTAGTGTGAATTGTTGGAAGTATTATGCAATACTTGTTTAGGGTTTATAGGCAAGTTGTGTTTCATTGAGTATTTGGTTTATTGAAGTTGATGAAAATTCTTGATTGAAAGTGTTGGAGTGATAGTTCAAGTTTTGTGAAACAAATTGTTCTTTATTTCTAGATTGAGTTGAAGGAGAGATTGAAAGTGATTTAGCATTGTTGTGTGTGAATCATATTGAGTCTCTAACCATTCTCTATATATTTGTGTGATAAAACAAGAGATATTTAAAGTGATTGAGCATTGTTGTGAGTGTGAATCATATTGAGTCTCTAATCATTATCTATATGTTTCTATGGTAAAACAAGAGAGTTTGAAAGTGATTAAGTTTTTTTGAGTAACATATTGAGTCTCTAATAATTCTCTATATGTTTTTGTGAATGCACAATATTATGAGTGAAACTTTTTTGTGATATTGAAGAGGTTTTCTGGAAGATATTAAGTTGATTTTTGTGAGTTTTTTGTGAGTGTGAAATGTATTGAGTCTCTAACCATTCTCTATATGTTTCTAAGTTCAAAAAATATCCTGTGTGAAACTTGTTTGTGTGATATAAGAGGTTTTTTTGAAAGAGGTTGAGTTGAGTTTTTGTATGCAAGTATTATAATTGATTTGAATAAGCTTTTTTGAAAGCTAGTGGACAAATTTTAGTAAGTCCTAGAGTGGACTTGAGAACAGAGTGAAGCAACCCTTTGTGAAGGTTTTTTGGCTGATTTTAGTAAGTCCTAGAGGGAACTTAAGGACAAATTTTGGAAAGCTTTTGTGAAATCTTAAGGATAGAATTGTGTGAGCTTTTATGGAAGATTACAATCAGATTGGACAAGTTCTAGAGAGAACTTGTTGAGCAGATTTGAGGTAAGCTTTGGTGAAGACTTGTAGGTATATTTTTGAGGTAAGTCATGGTGAAGACTTTTTGAGCATATTGACCAAGTTCTTGAGAGGAATTGTAGACAAAATAAGGTAATTATTTGAGAAGACTTGAGATAAGAGTTGATTGATTGATTTTTTCAAGCTTTGTGTTAAGGCTTGGGGAAGATCTAGCAGAGTTGATTTGTGATTGGATAAAACTTTGTGTTAAGGATTGAGGATAGATTTTGGTGCATATTTGAGGATATGTTTGTGCCAGACCAAAGACAAATATTGATTATATTTGTGCTATACTTAAGGACTATGTTTAGTGCATATTTAATATAGCGATCGAGCATATTTGTGCTAGATCGAAGGATTATGTTTAGTGTATATTTTACATAGATTGAGAAGAGTTGAGAGTAACATTTGGAGGTGATAGAGTAGATGATAGTACTCTCCAATGGATAGATATCCATTAGCTAGGGTAGTGAGAACTTAGATCTTCTAAGTGAGGACATAGTATTCAGTGGAGAGATATCCACAACCTAGTGCAGTAGAGGTAGTAGTCTTATAGAGGATCACCAACCAGAGTAGAGGATAAGGAGTTCTTTTGTGGATAGAGATACATAAACCAACTAAGAATATTGGTGTCTCTTGTGGGTTGGTGTCTCCTTTGGATAGAGGTTCATAAACATTGTAATAGGGAAGAGATTCCCAAGAGATTTGTTGAGAAAATTTTAGTGAAATATTTTCTCCTTGGAGTAGCCCACATTGGGTGAACCATGTTAAATTGGTGTCTCTATTATGTGTGATGATTTATGCATTGCTTTGGTTACTACTATTGATATTTCCATTAATAATATTGGATATTATTATTTGAGAAAGAAAAGTAAAAAGTGGTCTTATACTATTCATCCCCCTCTCAGTATAAGCTTGTATTATTCATAAAATACCTCCAATATCTTATTATATGTGTTCTTATCCAATGTTCTTCTGAGATATTCAGCTAGAATAATTAAAATCTATAGGGGGAGGGCATATCCTTTCCTAATACCCCTTGATTCCAAGAATACATTTGTGGGGCATTCATTGGTGATAACTGAGTATGAAACTAATGATATGCAACCCTTTATCTAATTTTTCTACTCCTTAGAGAACTTGAATTTTCTCATAACCTATATTAAGAAGTTTCAATCCACTCTATCACAATATTTAGTTAGCTCTAGTCAGATGAACATAGTGGGGGCATTTGTGCTTCTATAGAATGTATTGCTTCTTAGGAAATAACTATCACATTCATTATTTATATACCCTCTATGAATCCACCTTGTTTGGGGGAGATTATTTTTTGCATAAGTGGTTTTAACTTCTTAGCCATGACCTTGGTGATAATCTTCAATAAAACCTTACATAATATTATTGGTCAGTATCCACTTACATTTCTACTTTCCTTTCCTTTTGTATTAGTTTTCTATAAGGTTTTTTTTTTCTTTCAATATTTCCTTAGCTTTTATCTCATCTTCTACCACCTCTAGAAGGTTTTCATACACAATGTTCCAAAATTATTGCTATAATTTAGTAGATAATCCATTTGGAACTTGATTTTTCCCCTTTTACATTTTGAACACTACCTCATTTTTTTCTTGCATTGCTACTTGTGCACCTCATATATCATTTCTTCTCCTATAATGAGTGTGTGTATCTCCTATAGAATTTCATGTTGGACTTCTAGATCCAAGGTCTTAGCCATGAATATATTTTTAAAATAGTTCATTGCTATTGATTTCATGTCCTCCCATGTGTGAATTGTCTCCCCTTCTTCATTTTCATAAAAGAGATGAAGTTATATGCCATTTGGACTAAAAGGGAGTTGTGGAAGAACCATGTGTTTTTTGTCTCCTTCTCTTAGCCACTTGATTCTAGAATTTTGTTTTCATAATAACTCCTCCCTTCTTTATCATTCTTCCTTTTAGTTTTTGAGATCTAGTTCTATTTTAGACCTAGTTTCTATGAGCCCATCCTTTCTTATTTGATCATTTATATCCTCTAGTCATTCAAAAAAAATTCCTTTTTCTTTTTTAACATCCTCAAATTCCTCCCAATTCTATATCTTAATCTTATTTTTGATAAATTGTAGTCATTTGGAAAAACATGACACTTGTGTGCCATGTCATGGGTTTATTTTCTACCACCATTATTGCATTCATGGTCTAAATGAATTGTATTTGATACATATGAGTTGCAACCTAAAGGGTGATTATTTTGGTTTAACTTTCCAAATTTTTATCATTACAATACAATGATCCAAACCTGCATTATTTAATATTTTAACCTTCAAGATATGTCCTTGTATAAAGAGGCTTTCTGATGCAAATAACCTACTAGTATTTAAAAAATGCAGGTTGGGCCCAGTATTCTATTGGACCAAGCCACCAAACCATTATTAGGTTTGATATCTACAAGGTGTAGGTGTCCCATGTACTCACTCATAATATTTATACCTTCATCTAAAGACTAGTTTCCCCACATTATCTTCTAGTGAGAGAATGGTGTTGAAATCCCCCCCAACAATATTTACACTCCATAAATTTGTGAAGATATGTAGTCTATGTCCATCCATAGCTTTCTCTTTTATTTAGTGGTACTTGGGGCATATACATTCAAATATAAAATTTGGTTGTCATATTGTCTATTTTTTACTACCACACAAATTAGTCCTTTATTCCCAACTATATATTGTACCACTAGTTCTTTTGGGTCCACAAGCATGTAAATACTCCTAAAGATCCTTGGGAACTCAATGATACTACTTTGCTAGGTTTTTCTTGGAACAAAATTAGTCTATGGTTGTTATTCATGCCTACAACCTTATCAAAATTGAATAGATGGACTTAGTGTTGGGAGCTTCCATCTAATCTCTAGAGTAGGCTGGTTACTCAATGGTTTTTTATGAGAAAAGGAAAATAAAATTACTAAAAGAGGGGGAAATATAGTCGTAGCTAAAGCTTTTCTCATGGTACAATTTAAACAAAAACTAAGATAAATGCATATACTCTTTATGTTCAAGCATTTATTATATCTTCACACATAAATCATAGTCTTAAAATGTGATTTAGATATTTATCTAAATACACATATGTATCAAATTCTAACTATAGCAATATGATTTATATTATGTATAAGTCCAAATTTTAGAACAGATATAATATACAATTCAATAATATGAATAGAAGCATAAAATTTTAATACATACACTTGCACACTCTAAACCAAAAGCTAATAGAAGCGTAATTTAATTGCTTGTATTCAGAGTACATACATATAGTCTTGTAAATGCCTAAGAGCAGACCCATTTTTAGGGTGCATCTATTACTATATATACTCTATGGTGAGCATCTTTTACAATTAGTATTTTTTGATATAAAATCATTTACAAGCAATCAGGCTATAAAAATACTTCAATATATATTGCATGGCTTCCTATCATTCTAATAATAAACCAAAATTTGATAGAAAAAATCAATAATTTGATGCTTATTCCACTATCTTTCATCAGTTGTCATCATAAACCTTTGAAGGTATGTTTACTTATTTCTATTAATATCTTCATTCCATGAAAAACCTGCATATCATAAAATCATGACATTCTCTTGTACTTTGGCTCTTTCGGTCTGCTTGCTCGCAAAAACCTATCATGTCATGAAATCATGACATTATTTTTCACTTTGGAGCTTTCAGGATGCTTGCTCATGAAAACATTTCATGTCACAAAATCATGACATTCTCTTGCACTTTGTCTCTTTCAGGATGCTTGCTCGTGAAAACCTATCATGTCACAAAATCACGACATTCTCTTGCACTTTGGATCTTTTGGGCTGCTTGCTCGTGAAAATCTATTGTGTCATGAAATCACAAAATTTTGGCACTGCGGCTTTATTTTCCTCTCTGAACCCATGAAACTTCGTTATGTCATGAAATCGTGACCCTTCTTATGTCTTAGTAGTTTTCCTCTTTATGTCTGAAAAATAAAACTGAAGAACATGAAATTATATTGAGATAGCATGAATTTGAACAGTATAAGACTTAACAAATTAATAATTTTAAATTTAGATAGCAGTGGCATCAACACAACATTAATCAAGACAGAAAGCATCACACATTGAAGACCCATTTTTAACGTGGTTCACCCAAAATGGTTGGGCTACGTCCACAAAAACTTTTCTCTAAAAGTTATCTCAAAGTTCTTTGGGAATCCTTCCCAATTACAATGTTTATGAGCCTCGAACCAAAGGAGATACCTTCCCCTCTACTCTGGAAATGATCCCTCAGAATATCAACTGCCTCTACCTCTTGCCAGCATGTGGAAATCCTTTCCACCAAAGACCTCCTGTCCTCAATGCTTAGCCTAAGAGACCTCTGCCTTCTATGATCACGTCCACAACAGCTCAACAACCTATACCAAACATAATAAGTCGGTCTAGTACAAGTCTTCCTCTATCTGTCAGATCTGTCCAACTCTTGAACAAATCAATCCTCTGCATACAAGCCTTCTCAAAGACTTGCCAAATATGTCCTCAGGTTCTTCTCATAGAACCAATGCACCTCTGTTCTTAAGTTCTCTGATAGAACTATCAAACTCAGCTCACAATTCCTCTCCTAGGACCTGTCCAAATCTGCTCACAAGTCCCCACCAGAACCTGTCCAAAAACTGCTCACAAGTCCCAACCGGAACCTGTCCAAAACTCAGCAAGCTCACCAAGAAAAAATTTCTTAGTAGGAAATCACAAAGTGAATTGTTTGAGACCCAATGTGATTTTTCAAACTCATAGAAGCATAAATAGAATTGTTAGAGACTCAATATGTTCTATACCTAATCTCAAAACTCAACTCAAATCAACTCAGCTCAATCTCAATCTCAAATCTAAAAACTCAACTCAATATCTAAAATGGATAGGATAGAATGTTTTCTTTCAAGAACATGAAACCCCAACAATTGCCAACTATGCAAAGAATCACATAACAATGATACTTATGTTATTTTCACCATCAATTAGGGTTTCAACAACAATGCTCATCAAACAAGGTTTAGTCAACCAACACCACTCAACTCAACATCAACCTTGAAGCATTCAACCAATCATCACAAGAAAAGGAAACAAGTAGAAATCCTTTTCCCTCCAAAGATATTTGAACAAAATAGCCACCAAAACAATATCACCAAATGTAAATAATAACTTGCTCAAATCAACTCAATGGAGTAAGCCCAATATCATGAATCAAGTAAAGCAATAACTTGATCAAACAACCTCTATGAAAGTAACTCAACCATAAAGCTCAAAAAAGTCAACCAAGGGTTTCACCAACTCAATGCAAGTAGCTAGACTCACAAATATAAACCCTAGTGCACAAATCTTCCACTATCTCAAACCAAAAATTATGCATTCACCAAAAACTCTCCTTAAGGATAACAATGCATAAGTAGTCTTCAACAAACCAGAAAATAGGATTTACACCTAGCCAAAGGATACCTAGTAGAATACCTTTTCACTCCAACCTTATTTCAGAAAACATACACCAATCATACTCATAAGAAGAATGTGCCCATACCTTATTGGAGTAGAAGATAATTGAACCTTCAAGCTATCACCACACACAACTCTCAAACTTCCAACCAAGTTAGGGTTAGAATAAAAAGAAATGAGCAATAATATAAAATTCCTTTATTACACCTTTAAGCTCCACTTCTTTAAACACAACCACCATAACATGCCAATAAATCAACAATCACAGACTCACACCTTATACCTCCATTTTTAATTTTAGCATAGCAAAGAATAATCTTAAAAATACATCCAAAGAAATATGCCCTTATTTCTCCTAAGCTTTTATTCAATGCTAATCACAAAAGCCAAAAATTATAAAATTTAATCACACCTTATAAATCGTTGTCCAAGAAACTCTGAATTTCATGGCATAAATATGTTTTAATAAAAACATGTGTTACTCTAGAAAAGCACCCCCGCGAGACTCGAAACGACGACCTACACCAATGCAACGTCCAACAGCAGCCTTCGTTGCCACTAGCCCACACGGGCTATGAAGTTCACAAGAAAACTTCCCTCCCCTTCACCCTCAAAAAAACTCTCGAATACTTTTCAACCGCACGTTCTTCTAAGTCTTCCTTCGATCGCAGCGAATACAAAGCACAAACACCGCAAATTGCATTCGAGGAATTTCAAATTAATTTGCCTTCCAACCTTAGGAGTTGGAGAATAAATAGTCTCTTCGAAGACACCTTGACGTCGGTGGAAATAAAGACCATTTCAAAATTAATCAAAAGTCTTTTCAAAAAGGGTTTAAAAACCCTTAAATAATTTTAACTTGGTTTTAATAAAAACCCTATCCAACTTGGTTTTAATAAAAACCGGTTTGGTTTTAATGAAAAACCCTTGCCAATGGAATCTCTCCGGATTCTCTTAAAAATATTCTCTTGGAATCTTCCACCTTTGAAGCCAACACATCTTCTTAACATTAATGCCATTTCCTTTTGACATCAATCACAACTCATAGACAAGAAGCTAGGATCTCAAACCCAAAATTGCCAACAATCTCCCCCTTTGTCATTGATGGCAAACCATGCTTCTCAACAACACAAAAACTCAACATAAACAACTCCCCCTGTCTTGAGGCTTTCCTCTTCACTTTGAAGCTCTCCCCCTTACTCATATCTCTCCCCCTTTGTCATCAATGGCAAAGGGTCACCTTTGGGGCTTGGGACTAAGAATGAGCCTCTTAGCTTAGTCCCTCCCCCACCTCCTGATGAGGTGATTAATTCTTGGGTGGCAGTAAAACTCCCATTAGGTATTGATCATCATCAGCATCTATAACTTCCTTGTTGGGCCTTCTCTTGAACTATTTTTCCATATTCTTGTTCCTGTCACTGTTCTTGTTCTTGTTCTCATCCCTGTTCTTGTCCATGCCTTGATCCTTGGACCTAATCATGCCACTGTTTCTATTCCTATATTCTGGAATTTCAGCTCTACACTATTTCATTTTGTGACCTTCATTGTTGCACTTGAAACACTTGATGATGTTGTTTCTCTGAGGTAAACCTGATATTTGAATCCACCAGTTCTGACCAAACCTGTTCTGACCAAACCTATTCTGACCAAACCTATTATGACCAAAATTTTTCCTATTATTTGCCTTACAATAAACTACCTTGTGCCCAAACTATTGACAAGAGTAGAAATACCCTTGAAAGTAACTAGCACTTTTGAAACTGTCATTTACCTCCTTCACTTGAGCCATGCAATGTGAAGCCATGTGACCAAACCTATGACAAGCAAAACATCTGCCTTGAAACTTTCCTTTAATTGACCTCTTAGGTTTTGAAAACTTCTTCTTCTCATTTTGAATTCTGTTTTCTGTTTCTGTGCATCTATCATTCAAGGAATCCTTTTCCGAAATAATTTCCTCATTAGAACTCTCATCCTTTTGGAGTCTCTTACTAGACTCTCCAACTTGTTCCTTATGTGGCTTAACAAAACCAAGGCCTTCTACATAAAGCACATTTTCTGTTTTGGATTTCCCATCCAAACTAAGAGTCCCTTTACCACAGATTTTAGCTGACCTGTTATCTCCAAAAATGACTGTTCCTCTGTTTGTTTCTTTTAAGACCAAAAACTTTTCCTTTTCACCAGTCATATGTTTTGAACAACCACTATCAAGATACCATTTTTCTACTTTTTCTTGAGCATGAAAAGTAGTTTGAACTATCATTGACTTAGATTTGATCTCATTTCTCTTTTTAGTGAACTCAAGGCTAGATCTATCCAAACTGCACATCCTTGCTATATTCCCAAAATTCTTGCACTTGTAACACATGACATTTTTATTCATAAGAGGTGAAAAAGAGTTAACATTTTCCTTACTATGTCTATTCAAAGAATTATTGCAATGCATAGCTTTGTGACCAAATTTCTTGCAGGAAAAACAATAGCCATGGAAAGTATTATGTAACCTGTTTTGATGCCTTGGATGATTGTTCTTCTTGTGACCAACTGGAATCCACCGCTCTTTAGGATGAAGATTGATCTTGCTCGAAGACCCTGTTTCATGAATGGTGATACAATATTTCTTTTGCTTTTCACACGGAGTATTCTATCTGAGAGCCAATTGTTCCAACTTCACTCTAAGAGACATAACCTCTTCTTCTAGTTTTTTGCAATCAGCTTCCTTTCCTTTGAGAGCCTCTGTCAGAACCTGTTCAACCTTCTTCCCTTCTTTAGCTAGAATTTTGAATTCTATAACACTTTGAGACAATTTTGATCTTGCTATCTCTTCTTCCTGACATTGATGCTTGAGAACAAAATTATCTTCCCTGAATTTCTCAAGCTTTCTTAAAGCCAAGAAGAATTCACCTTTGAGATCGAACTCAACCTCTTCATCTCTTTCTAAATATGTATGTTCCTTTGATAGATACTTCTCCAAGCTATTAGGCTCTTTCTAGAGAGACCGGATCTGATACCAATTGAAGAACATGAACTTATACTGAGAGGGGGGGGTGAAAAGTATAAGACTTAACCAATTAATAATTTTAACTTTAGATAGCAGTGGCATCAACACAACATTAATAAATACAGAAAGAATCACACATTGAAGACCCATTTTTAATGTAGTTCACCCAAAATGGTTGGGCTACGTCCACAAAAACTTTTCTCTAAAAGTTATCTCAAAGTTATTTGGGAATCCTTCCCAATTACAATGTTTATGAGCCTTAGCCCAAAGGAGATACCTTCCCCTCTACTCTGGAAATGATCCCTCAAAAGATCAACTGCCTCTACCTCTTGCCAACATGTGGAACTCCTTTCCACCGAAGACCTCCTGTCCTCAATGCTTAGCCTAAGAGACCTCTGCATTCTATGATCACGTCCACAGCAGCTGAACAACCTATACCAAACATAGTTAGTCGGTCTAGTTCAAGTCTTCCTCTGTCTATAATATCTGTCCAACTCTTGAACAAATCAATCCTCTACATACAAGCCTTCTCAAAGACTTGCCAAATCTGTCCTCAGGTTCTTCTCATAGAACCAATGCACCTCTATCCTCAAGTTATCTAATAGAACTATCAAACTCAGCTCACAAGTCCTCTGCTAGGACCTGTCCAAATCTACTCACAAGTCCCCTCCGAAACCTGTCCAAAAACTGCTCACAAGTCCCCATCGGAACCTGTCCAAAACTCAGCAAGCTCACCAAGAAAAACTTTCTTAGTAGGAAATCACAAAGTGAATTTTTAGAGACCTAATGTGATTTTTCATACTCATAGAAGCATAAATAGAATTGTTAGAGACTCAATATGTTCTATACTCAAATCCCAATCTCAAAAATCAACTCAAATCAACTCAGCTCAATCTCAATCTCAAATCTGAAAACTCAACTTAATATCTGAAATGGATAGGATAGAATGTTTTCTTTCAAGAACATGAAACCCCAACAATTGCCAACTATGCAAATAATCACATAACAATGATACTCATGTTCTTTTCACCATCAATTAGGGTTTCAACAACAATGCTCATCAAACAAGGTTTAGTCAACCAACACCACTCAACTCAACATCAACCTTGAAGCATTCAACCAATCATCACAAGAAAAGGAAACAAGTAGAAATTCTTTTCCCTCCAAAGATATTTGAACAAAATAGCCACCAACACAATATCACCAAATGTAAAGAATAACTTGCTCAAATCAACTCAATGAAGTAAGCCCAATATCACGAATCAAGTAAAGCAATAACTTGATCAAACAACCTCTATGGAAGTAACTCAACCATCAAGCTCAAAACAACCAACCAAGGGTTCCACCAACCCAATGCAAGTAGCTAGACTCACAAATATAAACCCTAGTGCACAAAGCTTCCACTATCTCAAACCAAAAATTATGCATTCACCAAAAACTCTCCTTAAGGATAACAATGCATAAGTAGTCTTCAACAAACCAGAAAATAGGATTTACACCTAGCCAAAGGATATCTAGTAGAATACCTTTTCACTCCAACGTTATTTCAGAAAACATACACCAAACATACTCATAAGAATAATGTGCCCATACCTTATTGGAGTAGAAGATAATTGAACCTTCAAGCTGTCACCACACACAACTCCCAAACTTCCAACCAAGTTAGGGTTAGAATAAAAAGAAATGAGCAATAATATAAAATTCCTTTATTACACATTTAAGCTCCACTTCTTTAAACACAACCACCATAACATGCCAATAAATCAACAATCACAGACTCACACCTTATACCTCCATTTTTAATTTTAGCATATTAAAGAATAATCTTAAAAATACATCCAAAGAAATATGCCCTTATTTCTCCTAAGCTTTTATTCAATGCTAATCACAAAATCCAAAACTTATAAAATTTAATCACACCTTATAAATCGTTGTCCAAGAAACTCCGAATTTCGTGCCATAAAGGCGTTTTAATAAAAAAATGTGTTACTCTAGCAAAGCACCCCCTTGAGACTCGAAACGACAACCTTCGCCAATGCAGTGCCCAACAACAGCCTTCGCTGCCACTAGCCCGCGCGGGCTACGAAGTTCACAAGAGAACTTCCCTCCACTTCACCCTCAAAAAAACTCCCGAAGACTTTTCAACCGCATGTGCTTCTAAGTATTCCTTCGATTGTAGCGAATACAGAGCACAGACACCGCAAATTGCATTCGGGGAATTTTGAATTAATTTGCCTTCCAACCTTACGAGTTGGAGAATAAATAGTCTCTTCGAAGACACCTTGACATCGGCGAAAATAAATACCATTTCAAAATTAATCAAAAGTCTTTTCAAAAAGGTTTTAAAAACCCTTAGATAATTTTTACTTGGTTTTAATAAAAACCCTATCCAACTTGGTTTTAATAAAAAACGGTTTGGTTTTAATGAAAAACCCTTGCCAATGGAATCTCTCCGGATTCTCTTAAAAATATTCTCTTGGAATATTCCACCTTTGAAGCCAACACATCCTCTTAACATTAATGCCATTTCATTTTGACATCAATGACAACTCATAGACAAGAATCTAGGATCTCAAACCCAAAATTGCCAACAGAAACATTGGTCTCACACTGCAAAACTTTGCTCTCTCAAGGTAGTATTTTTAGACTAACATTCTTGGTGCCTTTTGGGGAATTTTTCTAGCAAAAATATTAGAATCCAGGACCTTCATCCATTGGGAAACGGAGTCAAAACAATATGGAAGAGGAGATTGTGGAAGAAAATAATCAAAAATTGCATTTAAACAAGTAAAGCATTACCTTTTCAAAATACCTCTTACAACTTATGTGTAATTTTACTAAAATTACATTAACACCTTAATAACTTCAAACTTGTTTTACTGCTGGCCATTGGTCCCACCTTCTATCAGTTGTCTTTGGTTAACCTGCTTGGATTTCTTTAGCTTTTCTATCATAGTGATGACTTCATTGTAAGTGAGGCAAACCTATTTCCAATCTTCATCTTCGAGGTCTGAAGAATCCATGAACAACTGATATACATACTATAACTCTTCCACTTTGTTGTGAGACACTATTTTATTCCTTAAAATCAATTCCTTTAAATAGGACTTAATCTGTGTGAGGTTTTGCACCATAGAAAATATTCGTGCTTCCTCTACAGGTTCTTCCCAAATTTCTATTTCAGATTCATCTTCCATAAAATATTTTAGGGACATTGTTAGTGCATCTTCACTTAAAACTTTGGAATTTTCATCCCACAAATATGGGAGTCCACATTTGTTTGCCAGATTTAGATGCTTCACTAGTCCCTTAGCTTCAGCTTCTAACTCTTGAAGGAGTTTTTCACCTTGGGTTACAATTTTAAACCTTATTAAGAAACTTCTAGCTATAATCTTGGTTTGAGACTAAGCTTCACTTCAGATTTTAGCAACGATGCTCTCTGGCATTTTCTCAGACAAGATTTGAATTTTTGTTGTTACATCTGATATTGCTTGTAGAAATCTCATAAAATATTTTAAATCATTACTGACCACTTCAATTACTTCTTTAACTTTGGCTAGGTATAACAACATAGGCCTTGCTCTAAGGCTTAGTGATAATATGTCCTCAAACATTTCTTTTCTTACCATTTTCAATCTTTCCTTTGATAGGCTAGACGAGGTATTATGCTTTTCTAGGATCTATTGCTGAAGTTGTTGAACCTATAGATTCATAGATTGAACCTATGTATCTACCTCTTCAAGTTTCTCTTTATATTTGGCTTCTTCACTGGTAACTTCACCAAATTTATCTTCCCATTTCTTTACCTCTAGCTTTAGAGCTTTCTCTATTAATTTATGTTCCTGTAGGACTGACTCCAATTCTTTCCTGGCCCCCTGTTCTTTGATGAATTTCTCCTTGAAATACTCTCCATGCAAGTAGATAGTTCCTAAATGGGCCTGAGCCATTCCCCACTCGTCTGGCATATGAAGCTAGATAATGTATTCAACTGTACCTTCTGCATGATAATATTCGATGGTCATTTCTCCTTTAGACTTCTTTGATATTGGTGTCAATTTTACCTTTTTTCATTGCATGGTGGTGGGATCAAGAGCTATTATCTCTTGAGCACATGATGGAGTTTTGGAATCTCCAACAAAATGAGATGTCCACCAATATAAGGTATTTTTGTTTGCCTTTCTCAAATATTTTAGTTTTGAAAGAGTCAGATGACTCTCAACACTTGTAGTGGGTATGGATTTAATTTCTAGAATGCAAACACTAGGAAAAAAAGCATTTGGAACCAATGCAGTACTAGCCTTAGAATAGAGCTATGAATATAATTTTGGTTCTAGGGAAGGAAACCATGGTTTTAAAGGCAACATTATATATTTCTTTGAACTAGAAATGCAAGGATATTTGGTTCGAGAATGAGTAGAAAGAAAATATTGAGAGATTAGGGAAGCCATACCTATTTATGTATGAAGAACCTACTTATTTCCATATTCCTCTTCATGATATTTATTGCCCTCATTCAAAATAGAATCTGAAACTTCATTCAACGTAGAAACTTCTTCTACATTTCTCCTTTCATCAGCTCTATTCTCACTAACTGTATTTTCTTCAAGATTTATTATTTCAACATTTAGGATAATTTCCCCATGCTGTCTCTTCTTATGTTCAACATTCTCTTTCTTTACAATAATTTCTTGGAAGATAGCTACGTTTTGACCTTCTTGAGCAAGATTATTTGTATCATCAATTGCTCCACTTTGAACATCTTCCTGTTCAGTAGGGTTTTTAGTAACCTATGTATCTGGAACATTATATTCATGATTCTAAATTTTTTGCTCACCTTCTGGAGCAGTTTCAACATTTTCAACATCACTATTTTTAGTGGCTTGAGTAACCTCTATGGGTCGATCATTTTTACCTTGAGCAATTTGCTCATTATTTGGAACTTCTTCAACATATTGTTTCTCTTTTTCTTGAGTTTTTTGCTACAGAATTTAGCCTCCTCCTCTTAATACAAAGAGGTTGTTTTTCATATTTTGTAGTTGAGTTTGAAGGGGGGATAAACTTCAAATTTTTAGAGTTTGTAGTTTTACCTTTTGATGAATCAACACCTAATATCAAGCAATTTCCTCTCCTTACTTCCTGTAAGGGTTCGGTGATCCCTTGCCCTTCTTTACCTAGTCCTTTTCCTTCATATCCCATATTCAACATCATCTGAGTAGCTTTTCCATATGATTTTCCTTGTTCTTTTGTGAAGATGTCATCAGAAGACCTTTTCTTGGAAGTTCTAAGCTTGGTTTGTGCCTGGGATAACGGCTACTCAATTATAACTTTCTTTCCTTTACTCTGGTCAATATTCTATTTTTTTATAGCTTCAGGACTTGCTGCCTTGTTGTCGCCAATGCTAGGAGGTACTTTCATAGGAAAAGCCCCTGACTAGGAATCTTGATAATGGTCATAACGAACTAAAAATTCAAGGTCATTTTTCATAGGGTACCTCGAATCAATCATATTTGTCTATACTCTCATGGTCCACCATTCATGAATTTTTCCCACCATCCAGTATGCCCCTTTCTTCTGCATTCTAGTAATGGTATTTTCATCCAAAACATGTTTAGAATTATTTTTAGGATCATAATACATTACATGTTCATAAAAATCATGCCAAGGGGGCAACGGTTGCATTATTTCTACATGCCATTCTAGTGCATCATCTTCATTATTATTTCTGCAAGCTTCGATGTCTGGCCTAATGGACACATGATAGTTCTTCATTGGGGTTCTATTTAAAATAGCTTGCCTTTCTACAAATATATTTATAGGGTCATATTTCCATCTCTGAGGTATCTCTATTAACCCCAATTCTCTCAAAGCTTGGGTAATTTGTTCATGTTGACCCTTTCTAGAAATAATAATACCCTCAAACTGAAAAGACATTGTGCAAGTACCAATTTTACCTATACCCATACCATATTTGAAATTTATTTGTTTAGTTTGTGTAACATATTCTAAAGCAAATAACTTGTCAATAACATAATGGGGAAGTAAGAAAGGTTTCTAGTAAACCCGTACAACCTAATGACAACCCTTTGAGTGAGAATGAACCAGTCACCCTCCTCAGCATGTTTGTTCTGTAGAACTTTCTCATCTTTTGGGGTTAACCTTCTAATTTCCCCATACATTATCTTTAGATCTGGACCCAAAAATTTCCTATTAAAATCGTAATATGATTCTATTATGTGCAATACATTGGTCCACTCATACACTGGCAATGTCCTCCCTTTTTCATCTTTATCATTTATAGAAATAAAAGCTAGCTCCTTAGCCATAAAATAGAATAATATCCATACTAAATATGAAGAAAAATAGAAATAAAACTGAGAATCCTTTTTCATTGCAGACAAACCTTCATGAATTTCTCGAAAGATATACCTCGACCAGTCAAAAAACAAAGGCCTGACACTCTTATCCATAATTGAAGAATCATAATTCTTCGGGTTTGAAAGATAATTTACTAAGGCAATCTACCACCCATAAACTTTTTCATCAGTTTTTAGTCCAACCACCATAGCCAATATGGATAAGAGCTCAGGATTTTTGAAATCTGTTAAGGGAATAGGAGTTTCGGGCATATTTCCTCCAATAGGTGGTTTTTTCAACTACATAATGAGAATTTATTTTATCTTCTTAGAGGGTACAAATTATTTTGATTGTTCAGTGGGGTCGAAAGCTTTGGGTTCGAAGGTAGGCACATAACAAGTGGTGAAAGTAGTAATAAATGCATTTGTACTTAGGGTAAAAATATATCTCCCTCTAAAATACCTAACAACTTTATTCTTTTCATCGTAAAAATTTGCAATTGCTTTGACCAATTTAGGACAAGGATGTACAGGAATGTAAACATACCAGTAAAGCAACGAACGGAAAGTAAAAGTAGTAGGGGAAGATGCAGTGATACCAGTGGCCATCCTATCTTTGATATCTCTTCGAATTCTCCCTGGATATTTCCATGTTACTACTGTATCTCCAATTCTCGCATCTCTATCAACAAATTTCTCACCCATATCCTCTTCACATATCAATGTTGAAGGTACAAAGGATGAAGCTACCATTGCTATTTTCTGACTGTTCTTCTTTGAAGCCATGAGAAAATATCACATTGAGTTTTTCTAAACTGGATTTGGAAACAAGAATAGAAAGTGGTGCAGCAAAACTTACTCAGGAGTGAAATCAGGGTTTTTTTACATCAATTAGAAAATACATGCATGATTGTATTAATTGTGATTGATGGGCAAGATTTTCTCGAATCCCTCTATGCCTAGTTTCTGTCACCCTCTTGAATGTTTTTAAAATTCAGCCAAACTCAATCAACTGTATTAAAATCAATATTACGCTTACCAAAGCTTCCTCTATTTGCAAAGGCAGTTCCTGTTTCCTACTTATCAAAAATCCACATGGCAAATTTTGAATTCCTTTCGACGACTAGCTAACAACCTTATTAAAAGAAAAATAATGCTTTTCAAGGCTTCTTTTATTCTAGAAAGTAATTTTTTCCTGCCAATCATCAGAAGGCTACACGGAGATTTTAAAATTAAAAACATTATATCTGACAATATAGCAATTTCTGATTTTATCTCTTTCTTACCGATAAATTCTGGTTGGCCATGGAATGAGGACAAAATTCTTTTATAAGCCAAGAAAACTTAGGGAAATATTTACAAACCTGTTATAATATACATAATATATATAAAATTATCCTTTTTCCTTACTTGAAGTAGAGCTTTAAGTGAAAAGCATTCACTGTTATGGGTAAAATCATACCCTATTGATCTTTCAGTTGAAAGGAATTAAATTGCTTTTCAGCAATTATTTCAAAAGGGCCTTCCCAAAAGGCATCAAATTTGTCATGGTTTCCTAGCTTAGATTTTTTCACATTCCATTTCAAAACCAAGTCTCCCACCTTAAATTTTCTGAAAGTGGTCTTCTTATTGAACCACCCTTCTATATCTGCCATATGCTTCTGGTGGTGATTATAGGTCTGTTCTCTCTGTTCTTCCAGTTGTAGAAGCTGCATCAATCGAGCATCCATTGGTTGGCCTCCTTCTTCATCCATCTGATTAAGTAACTTTAATGTTGGTATCTCCATGTGTATAGGTAGAATAGCCTCTTTACCATAGACTAAAGAATAGGGCGATGTATTAATAGACTTCTTAATTGAAATTCTATTAGTCCATAGTGCTTGGTTGATTAAAGAATGCTAGCTTCTCTTGTTATATTCTAGTGTTATTTTCAAGATTCTGAGGAGGTTTTTATTTGTAGACTCAACTAGGCCATTTCCCTATGGATAGTAGTTGGAAGAGGTCTTCAAATATATACCATATTTTCTAGTAAACTCAATCATTTTAGCTCCGATGAAAGTTGATCCGTTGTCTGTAACCAGTGAATCTGGTACACCAAACCTTGTAATCAAGATTTCCATAAACTCAATTACAACTTCCTGATTGGCTTTCTTAGTGGGGATTGCTTCAGCCACTTAGTAAAATAGTTTGTGGTAGTAAGTATATACTTGTGGCCAGCTGATGAATTAGGCTCTATTATCCCAATAAAATCTAACCCCCATTGTTGGAAAGGTTCTTCAACTTGGATAGACTTTAAGGGCATAGGGATATTTCTATTCCTCCCTACGTATCTCTGACATTGCTCACAACTCTTGGTTACTCTATAAGTGTCAAAAAAAATTGAAGGCCAATAACAACCTGCTCTGAGTATCTTCAAAGTAGTGGTTCTTCCTGAATAATGTCCCCCATAGAGACCTCCATGAAACTCCTTCAACACTTTTTGCTTCTTATCATCTCCTATACATTTCAAAAGTACACCATCTATATTTTTCCTGTACAACCCTTCTGATTGAAGGGTGTAATTTAATGCTTATGCTCTATACCTTCTTCTTTGTGAAGCATTCAGATTATCAAGACACATTCCAGTCTGAAAATACTTCACAAGGTCATCAATCCAATCAGTATTTTCCAGATTTTGCTCTGATTCTGTGTTTACCATTATACTCTGGTGGTCTACATGATCATTTGCAACCTGCTTGGCTAATTATTGGCACATGGCTCTACCCCTTACTATTTTTTTGGGTGTATTTCTACATCATATTCCTGTATTTTAGTTACCCAACCAACTCTCTTTTCACCAAGTTCCCCTTGTATTATAAAATTTTTGACATCAGGATGGATCACATAAACAATGATCCTACTCTATGATAGAAAATGTTTAAATTTATTCAAATATTTCATGACAACATACACTTGTTTCTCAATAAAGTTGTATCTTTCTTCATGATCATGCATAGTGGAACTCATAAAAGCTATGGGTCTTTCTTCATTGTCTGCTCCCTTCTGTGTGAGGACTGCAACATAACTTTCCTGTTCACCAACAACGTATAGGATGAAACCACGGGAGTAGTCAGGATTAATCAGCACAGGTGCTTGAGCTATCTCTTCTAAAATATTTTTGAAAGCATTCTTCCTTAGATCTATCCATTTGAAAGATGCATATTTCTTCAATAATTTAGTCATTGGTTTAACAATCTATGCAAAATCTGCAATAAATTTACGTACAAAATTTATTTGTCCAAAGAAATATTGCAAGCCTCTCTTGTTAGCTGGTAGGGGGAGTTCCAAGAGTGCTTTCACTCTATCAAGATCTATGGCTAATCCAACTTTAGAGATGACATGACCAAGTAGGATACCTTCTTCCACAATGAATATGGATTTCTTTGGGTTCAAATATATTCCAAATTCCCTACATTTTTCAAAAACATGCTCGAGGTGTGTTATATGATCTTCTTTATGATGAGAAAAAATGTCATATCATCTAAATAGATGACTATGATCTTGTTAGCAAGCTCACCGAAAGCTACATCCATTGCCCTTTGGAAGGTCACTCCGACATTAGACAAACCGAAAGGTATCCTTTGATAGGAAAATATTCCCCATTTGGTGGTAAAGGCAGTCTTATATTGATCTTCATATCTGACCCATACCTGATTATACCCAGAAAAACCATCTAGCAAAGAGAATCTCTCTGCTCCTACAATTGTTATAAAATTTGGTCTATCTATGGAAGGGGATAATGATCCTTGAGTGAGGCTTTATTCAAATTTCTGAAATCGACACATAATCTAATGTCTCCATTTTTCTTCCTGATTGGAACTAAGTTCACCACCTAGGTAGAATGTTTAATAGGATACACTATCTTAGCTTGAAGGAGCTTTAACAATTCTTGCTTCATCAGAGCTTCTATATTTGGATTTACTAGGCCTTTGATTTTGCTTGAAAGGCTTGGCTCCTTCCTCTAATTCAATGGTGTGTTGGATAATATCTTTCCTGTACACTTTTAGATCACTGTACACCCAAGCTATAATATCTGGAAATTTCTTGCACAATTCCCTGATTTGGTTTAACTCTTCTACTGTACAACTAACTCTGAATTTAATCATTTTTCCTGGTTCTAGCTCAACTTCTTTATACCGATGCTTATCAACTTTTATTTTATGGCCTACTGCCCTATCATTATTATCAAAGAGACTCTCAATGGTGATAAGTCCCTTGGGGATATGATTATTTTTTAATTGAATCAATCCTTCTTCTTCTTCATCTTGCAACGTTCTACCACTTGAGCAGTTCATCTCGTAGATTAAAAAATCTAATATTTGCTTATCATTTTCAAAAACTTGCCAGAAGATATTTTTATCTAGAACAGAGGGTCTATATATGAGTCTAACCATCTTGTATTTCTGGATAACGTTGTTGATGGGGCAAAAATTTGCTCCCACCGATGCCAACAAATATGTGTGAGTATTCTGCTCTCTAGGAATAGACTTCATATTTAGAGCCTCAAAGGCTTCTAAAAGGTCCCACACTTTATTTCTGTAAGCCTTTAAGTAGTGTTGTTTACTAATACATTTTCCTATGACTTGATTCATGATAAGTTTTGAATATCCATAAATTAGTAACTGCTTAACCCCTAGTTTCTCAGCCTTTCTCAGGCCCAAAAAAAGTGCTTCATACTCTACTGTGTTATTGGTGCAACTCCACGTTAGCCTGTAAGAGAAAATTATTTCTTTTCCTGTAGGGGAAATCAAAACTATTCCAGCACCATCTCCATTCTTACACCTAGCTCCATCGAAGAATAGCTTCCAAAGTTGATTGGTAGAGTCATCTTCTTTGGGAGCAGGTGCCAATGGCCTTTTTGGTTTTTCAATGGAATAACTTCCCATTTATTTTTCTATCATGGAATTGAAATTCTTCAAAGAAAATTGATCTTCTATTTGAAGTTCCTCTAAGGCTTCCTCCATTAGATCCAAATCCTTGATTTCCTCGATCATCATATTTATTGTGTCGGTCTCCCCTATCTTCTCTACATGAAAAGTAGATGGTTTTCATTAAATATCTTGATCCTCCTACCTTTGAAAGGTATTTATAAATGTGAGTAGTCCAGAGATAGGTATCCTCCTATCTTGGTTATGAATTCTTTGGATAAACACATACCAAAGTATGGAGCTAAATCTACAACTACCACTTCTTGTATGACCACCATTTGAGGCATCCTATGGAGTTGTATGGGAATATATTTAATTACTCCTATAGTCTTAACTGGAGTACCATCCAACTATAGGACTCCTAGATTGCTTCTAGTATACTCCATTCCCATAATGTCACATACTTCTTTTGGTATTATTATAGTAGCAACATCTGAATCTATCATGCAGTTGTGTACGACCCACCCTTCCATTTGAAGAGATAAATAGAAGGGAGGTGGTCTATTTTTTCCAGTGGCAGATGTTAGATTTTCTTGGATTGTATTTGAGTAAGATGTGTTCTTACCTTTATTTTTCATTGTCTTTAGAGATTCCTGTAGGATATCAATCTGACCAGGGAATTGAAGGGCATCGTACATGCTTGCCTTTGAGGGAGTCTTCTTCATTTCTTCTACTATGTTGAATGAAGATGGTTCAACACTCTTTTCTCTCTCTTTGGAAAAATTTTCATTATCTATTTTTGTATCCCTGATTCACTTATGTTATTTGCATTTTAGTTAGTGAAGGAAACCTTAACCTTTCCTTAGCTTGATCTTGAGTCTCCATTTCCTTCCTTGGAGTAAACTCTTTACGTATTTTTGTCTCAGAGCTCTGGGTAGGAACCTGAGGTCTCTTTTCATAGGAAGAATCCCTTTTAGGTGTTGCTTTAGGATCTAGGGGAAAACTTAGAGGTTGAAGTTCCTGAGGATCCACTTGCAGAGGTTTTTTACCCGATCTAGTTAAAACTGCAACTTGTTCCATTGTAGGCATCATGAAATTGTGATCAATTTATCTAATCATATTTACATGACCTTTCATGTTTTTATCTGCTTTATCAACAACTACATTTTGTACATAGTGTTGATGGATCATACATGAACTTTCTCCATGTGGATCATTACATGTGGTACACCAATAATCAAAATTTATGGGAGGAGCTACAGCTTCCTCGGCTTTGTTTGCATAAATGATATTTGATCTTTCCTATCCTCTATTGCTTGATTGAGCTACATCCCTTGTTATTTGAGGAAACCTTCTTGGTTGAAAGTTTCTCTCAATTTCTCTTCTCTTCATTGACTTCATATCATTCGCTAGAGTTTTTATAGTGTCTAATATAATAGAGAGTTGATTTTCTTGGGTTGGTTGAGCAGGTGGCACGGGTAATGCAGGAATGATGGGAATAGGAGGTAATACTAGGAGATTTTGATGCATCTGTATTGCTGGAATGGATAGTTGCTCATTCTATTTTGGAAGTTCTATACTTGGAAAATGGGAAGAGCTTGAAGAACTAGTACTGGAAGCTTGGGGAATATCTAGAAAAATTGGTATTATTACCTTTGGTGGATACCTCCCAATGGTGATGAGATATCTCTCTGCTTTAGATGCTTCTTGGTAAATAGTAGGGAAAGTGAATATTTGTGATTTTCATATTATCATACTAATATCGGAATCAAAAGCTCTTAAATAATAATACACCGCTTGTTCTGTGGTTGGTTTCAATCTAATAGGTACTCTTTCCTAGGTGCGACTGAATTGAATATTGAAATCAAAAATTTCCTCTTGAGGATATTTTTTGATAATGTTGAACTAGTTGAGTAGGGAGAATAGATCTGCATGTTGATTAAATTCATATACCAACTTGCCAACGAGTTCGGCCTAAGTTGCGATGGATTGAATAGGAAGTGCTTTGTACCAATAGAGCATTTTTCCTTTTAATGAGATGACTAGCAACCTGATCATTACATATTCTTGAGTGATGTTATAAATTGCTACCAAAGAAGCCACATCTAAACAATGCTCACACGTTGTTTTACCTGTTCCATCATATGAAGGAAATGCCTTCGAAGCTACAACAGGAATCAGATTTTGAGCCACCAGGTTCAACGGACTAGTGTGGTTCCATGTAAGATAAGTTGGTGGAGGAGCGACCATTGTAATGACTATACTTGACTGAAATGTAGAACTACCAATAGTTATATTTGAAGATGTATTGACAATAGGGCTAGGCAAAACAATAGGTACAAGGGTGATAATACTAGTAGTAGGTGGGTTTGATCTAGCAGATAAAACTGGATGCACTTTGAGGCTACCTAGGTGTAACTCGAAGAACTCAATGGGTTCTTCAAAGTTTCTTACTTTAGATTTGGTTATCATATAGGTAAATAAACATAAGTTCTAACTAGATAAATAGATAAGGTATTTCTTAGGTCTATACCTTCGATGAAGTCACCAGGTGATTTGATTTAGATAGTAAAAATATCAAAGACAAACACCAAACCTTATAGAATACTGTGGGATTTAGGGTCCCACCGGGTGTGCCAAAAATTGTTGGAACAAAATTGGCCTATGGTTGTTATTCGTGCCTATGACCTTGTCAACATTGAATAGACGAACTTAGTGTTGGGAGCTTCCGTCTAATCTCTAGAGTAGGTTGTTTCCTCGATGGTTTTTTATGAGAAAAGGGAAAAGAGAATTACTGAAAGAGAGGGAAATATAGCCATAGCTAGAGCTTTTCTCACGGTACATATTAAACAAAAACTAAGATAAATGCATATACTCTTTCTGTTCAAGTATTTATTATATCTTCATGCAGAAATCATAGTCTTCAAATGTGATTTAGATATTTATCTAAACACGCATATGTATCGAATTATAACTCCAACAATATGATTTATATTATGTATAAGTCCAAATTTTAGAACAGATACAATATACAATTCAATAATATGAATAGAAGCATAAAATGTTAATACATACACTTGCACACTATGAACCAGAAGCCAATAGAAGCGTAATTTTATTGCTTGTATTCAGAGTACATACATCCAGTATTAGGCCCATTGTGTTTGTTAATTTATCCATAGTATTTAGAGTACTATGTGAGCTTTGTGTTTGTTAATTTATCCATTAGGCCCATATTTTGTTCTGTAAATCCCTTTACAATGAACTAATTTCCTTCCTTTAGGTAGGGGAACTAAATCCCAAGTTTCATTTTGATTAAGTGAATTGGTTTTCCATGGTGTCATCCCATTATTTAATACCGGTTTGTTATTTGAAGGATTGAGGATTAGAGGAAATAGACTAACAAACAAGACCAATGCCTATGGAGTTGGTTAACTTGGATGATGGAATATTTTTTATGGAAGGAGTAGCTTCTTTAACAATGGTATAGGACCATTTTGGCATAGTGAAGGAGTAGAAGGAGTGGAAATACTTTGATTTGGAGTTATAGGTTCCTCATCTTGATCATCAATATCTAAATTAATATCTAAAGTTGGTTCTTCATTATATTGAAGTTCTACTATAGGAGAAGGCTCAATAGAGGAAGAGGATGGTTGTGGATATTTTTGAGGGAATGTCTCATCAAATTCGAAATTCCTATGAAAATATATGTCATGATTTGGGGGATCAAGGAGACTATATGCTTTCATTTCCTCACAATAACAAATAAATATGAGATTTTTGCTTTTCTTATCTAGATCCTTCCTTTTCTTCTTTGGGATGTGTGCCCAAGAAGTACACCAAACAATATTGAATGAGACATCTAGTTTTGAGCCAGTATATGCTTCTTCAAGAGTTAAATGGTCAAGAGCTTTATGAGGTGTGTAGTTTTTAATATAGTTTGCACAGTTAATAGCTTCTGCCCAAAAAAATTTTGGAAGATCACTTGAATGGAGCATACAGTTTGCCATTTCCTTCAATGTTTGATTTTTTCTCTCAACAATTCCATTTTGTTGTGGATTATGGGAGACAAAATGTTGATGAATTATGCCATGACTTGATAGAAATATTGGGAACTCATTACTGCAGTATTCTCCCCCATTATTTGTGCAAATTTACTTGATGTTGCAAAAGGCATGATTTTCAACTAAGGATTTGAAGATTTTGAAGTGGGACAAAACATCACTTTTGTATTTTAGGAAGTAGAGCCAAGTTCTTCTGGAAAAGTCATAAATAAAGGTTAAAGCATATTTTACTCTTTTGAAAGAAGGCTCTGAGAAAAACATCAAGTCACTATGGATTAAATCTAGAGGGGATGAGGTTTTTAGAGAACAAATTGGGTGGAAAGGATCTTGATGTTGCTTTCCAAGAGCACATCCAGGACATAATCCATAAATAGAAGATACTTTAGGTAAAATTGATACCATTTCATGGGTGTTAAATTCCTTTAGATAGTTATAACTATGATGACCAAACCTTTTGTGTCAAATTTTGCTTTCAAGATCTCCATGAGCCACAAAATAGGGGGCCCCTTTTGGATTTTTGAATCCTTTGAAGTGAAATAGGTGAGTGTTGTGATCAATATCTCCTTTGTCTATGAGAGAGTGGGGGTCTTGAAAGTCTCCTATCTCAACTCATGTTGTAGAGAAGAGAATAGTTTTCCCCTTTCTAAAAGTACAAATCTGATAGACGAAGAGGAGATTTGTTGCAATATTTGGAAAATAGAGAACATTATTGATAGAGCCACCATATATGGATATGTCACCCTTTCCTTTTACCAATATAAATTAAGGTTCACCAAATTCTATGCTTCATGTTGAACTTGAGGAGATAGAAGAGAAAGACTCATCTAAAGAAGTCTTGTGCTGAGTTGCTCCAAAATCTATGACCCAGTAATTAGATGAAGTATTTGTGGTCTTCCCTTAAACATTTAGCGATTTTCCTATCTATTTTTTATTGTCTATATTTTTATCCTTCATAGCTTCCTCTAATTTTTGTAATCTTTTCCAGCATTTGTTTGCAGAATGACCATTCTTTTTGCAGTGAGTACAAGTTATGGGACTTATTTATTTCTTTTTAAATTTTTCTTTAGTGGAGGTGGATGCTACTAAGGCTTTAGAGGAATATGAATAGATCTCATACTTTACAATATTTTTCTTCTTCTCTAGTTAGTCTTTCACAAAATTATTCTAAGGAGGGCATTTTGAAACTTGCACCAAGAGCATATTTTGTAGATAGAAAGGTGGTTGCAAATATTTGAAATACACCATTTAATTTAGAAATAATTAGATAGATGCATTCTTCATATTTTTTATCCTTGCCACTACCTTTAAATTGAGTACGAACTTCTTTAAATTTGGTGATAAAGTAAAAAATATTGCTAAAGTCTTTAGAAGATAATGTTGTTAATTTTACCTCTAATTGAATTGACCTTATTTGATCTACTTTTCCAAATAATTTCTTTAGTTTCTCCCAACATTCATAAGGATTTTTACAATCCGTAATGTGAAACCATAAGCTTTCATTTACATTAGTGCTTATAATACCCATTGTTTCATACATTTTTCCTTTATGAAAAACTATTTCATATTCTTTTTCAAATTCAGGTTGCTTCTCTTCTAGCAGGTGTGTGAGCCCTTTTTGAGAAACGAGATTTAATATTTTAGGTTTCCAGGTATGATAGTTATGAGGGGTGAGTGGATCAATTGTATTCATTTTGCTAAAGAAAATTGAAGTAAACCAACAATCCCCCCCCTTAACTTCAATTTTAATGTTCTTTTAAAGAATGGAAAAAAACACTTAAGAGATACCAAGCTCCTCAATTACCCGCCCTAATGAGAGGGAAACTATAAGTAAGTGAGGATATTTTCTAAATCTATAGGGTAATGAAAAATGAATTAATGGATCTTATAATTTTTAATTTAACAATGGCCTTTTGGAAATACCGATCTCTTCAAAAATACTCGCCCTAAGGAGAGGGAAACTATAAGTAAATGACGAGGTATGATAAATTAATAATTCCAATGAAATAATTGTTAATCCATGAATTTATATCTTTTCTTCTCAATAACTCGCCCTTACGAGAGGAAAACTATAAGTAAAGAGAAGAATTGATACTTTAAATATAGGTTGTTTTTATATCATCTAGAACTTAACATCAAATTCTTAATAACCCACCCTTACAAGAGGAAAAAGGTAAGTTATTGAGAAGTCCAACACTAGGAACACAGGTGATAAATTTTAAATGATTTAGGTAAAAAAATATTCCTATAAATCGAAAAAAAATAAAGTTTATGAGAGCTTGTATTGATATAGACTTCTTATATTTAGGTATTTATTTAAGATATAGAGAACTTTATTGAATGTAAAAAAGGTGAAATAATAAGGAGAAAGTAACAAGCAAGAAGTGGCAGAAAATTTGATGAAGATATATTTTATACACCAATAGATGCCACTTAAAAATTAATAATATGTTATATAAAAAATATTTTTTTTTATATTTATGAGGGTTTGTATAAAATATTGAGTACCTTCTTTAAAAATATATTGGTTTAATGAGATAAAAAAAATATACACATTTTAGATATAAAAGACACTATAAAAGGAAATAGAAGAGATCTTAAAGAAGATAGACACCAAGAAAAAGGAAAAACCCCCCTCAAAATACAAAACAAAAAGAAGGTGCAATATTGTGCACCCTTTACCCCCCATCAAAAAATACCTTTGTATCATTAGGTTACAAATGACTCCTTCACTTTTTAATAGGATAGTCTTTTGAAAAAGTAAAATGCTTTAGTGAAGAAATGAGTCAGAATGAATAATGAAAAATAGAAATGGAAGGAGATATTTTGTAAGGTTTTACCTTCGAAAATGAAGGAACAAAAGAAAAACCAATACAAATTAACCAATACAAGGTACCTGCATTCAGAATTTAGATCGAAGATGTGAATTGAATGTCTAACCCAAAGGAAGAAGGTTGTCATTCACTTCTTCTGAAATAACGTGCCTAGTGCCAAAGGAAGAAGGTTATCATTTGTAGACCCTACAACTCTCATAAAAACAAAAGAGCCAGGGCCTCAAAGTCCTAAATTCACACTCCGATGAAGTATTTCATTCTTCAAAAAATTTTGTAGACCCTAGCACCTCGCTTTAAAATCCATTAAGTTTTGCAGAGAAGATAGAAGACCCAAGGCCTTGGCTACGAAATTCGTTTGAAACCTGAAGATCAAAGATAAAACATGAGAGATGTAAAATGGAAGAAAGGGCTTAATATTGTAATAATTTGATTGAAAGTTAATCAAAATGAAATATATAAAAAAATCGTATATACCTCTATCTAGCACAATGATACTTCACTTGAGCAAATCAGAAATAGCTTTATGTACAAGGAACTTGTCAGAGAAAAAAACAAGCTTATGAATATAAAAGAAATGGAATGGAATTCCAAAGGAAGAGAGGCAGAACAAAATTTATTGGAGCTAAGTGAGAGCCGTTAGAATCCACCAACCGAGAAGAGAAGATATCGACAGTATTGAAGATACTCTGGCTTAATTGGGCTCGTATGTATTTCACCAATGCATTAAAGTGACACAAAAAATGGAGCACATGAGATGAAACATTAGAAAATGATTATCATGCAATTGAAGTTGATGAAGCTTTAGAGCAAACAAATTTTTAAAAAATGGTTATCTTAACAGTAGTTAACTTAAATATTAGCTGTGCCAAACGAGAACTCAACGAAGAGCATATTTAGATCTCCAATGAAGGAGATATCAAAATATATTGAGAGGTATTACAAAGAGTGTCATTGGCACCCAATATTGGGTGCCCAACGCATGATTTGAGAGCCTCAATCGGGATTCTCTGAGAGCAACGAAAAAGGTAGCGCAACAAGATTTTTTTCTATAAAAAAGAATACACTACAGATAGGAAATAAAATTTCTATCGATCAAGCTTTTAGGATAATAAAATTTTTAATAATAATCATAAAAAAATATATATTTTCTTGAAAAAAGGTTTTCCTTATTTTTAAGGGAAAAAAATTTAATATATATGAACTAGTCAAAGAGCCCCTTTTTTTTAAATAACAGATATGAAAAAAAAACTATGGGCAATTTTTCTGAATAAAAATCATTTACACTAAAAGGCAATGAATCTTCCTTTTCCATTTTAATGTGAGAAGGAGACAAATATTATTCAGAATAAACCACATACATATATCTAAAAAATATAGCAAAAAAAACTATATATAAAATCTTATTGAAGACTTAAATCCAAAAAAAAAGGAGAAGCCAACAAAAGATACAAAGAACCAACTCCTAGAACCTTCAAGAGAGAATGCTAGCAAAATCTATCCAACTCTGGTACCATGTTAGAATTTCTCAAAATAGACATGTAAAGCATTACATAAAATATGATGAAAGAGTAGAATTTATTTATTATTCCATGGATCAACTTTGTATAAATAACAAAGTTGATCATTGAGAGTCGTTGGATTACAAGTAATCAATTCTGACGTAGACTATAACTGATAGTTCACCTGACTCATGAAGGAGTGGAAACTCAAGTAAACCTATCCTAGTAGAACTTAAGAGAATAATTTCTTATTGTAACATCCTTATATTCTTTCTCTTGATTTTAAAAATTATATAGTAAATCCTTAGCCAAATGGCCATATTCATGGAAAATTATGCATCTAAAGGATATATTCTCATAGTCCACCTATTGTTACCATGTACCCTCCCCAAATTGTAATGTGATATTTTTCATGAGGGGTTTGTCAATATCTATCAACATACAAATTCAATCATAAATAAAATACTCAAACTTCTAAGTACTATCAACTATCATCTTGAATGTTCCTAAAATGTTACCAATTGCAACTAGGACTTGCAGAATTTAAAATTCCACTAGGAACCCAAATGGGTCCAGTTGAGGTTATTCCCTCCTTCACTTTAAATTTTGTATGCTAAGGCTTCATGAATATCCTTGATCTATCAAACAACCACAGACTTTCTTGAAATATATTTTATGCTATCCTCTTATGTAGCAAACAAGACTAGAAAATACATTTTGGGATAATCAAATATTTAAAACTCACCTTTGACTTTCCACTATTTGGTAGCGGAAATATTGAGAGTTGATAGGATCATATGGAAATCCATAAATTTACAATTTAGGCCCCTTTATTTCCATGGCATATATGTCATGCTAGATATCATCTAGTTCCAATTTTACTATCAAGGACCCATTTACTACTCTCATGAATCCTGCTTTCATTTTACCTAAATCCATATTTGGCATCCTCAATGTTATTATTGGTATTCTTGGATTATAAATACCTCATTCCTGGGATTGGCCTCCTCATATTTCATATTTGAAGCTCATTTTATAGGGTATCTCCCCATTATATTTATCTTTCATATGTGTTAATATGGTTGGTCCTTTCAGTGAGCTTGGATATTAGGTTTAAAGATCTTTTATTTCATTTATGTTTTTTGTACAATATCCCTTTTATCTTTATCTACTCCCTAGATCTAGGTCCTTGGTCTCTTCTACCCTTGGGGTTATTTCTTTGTTGGTTTAGAATTTTCCCCACTAGATTGTGTTGTAAACTAAAAATTATTGTGATCCTCTATGCAAAAGTGGTCTTGCTAGTTTGTAATCACTTTTCCTAGATACTGATGATCTAATTGCATAATATTGGCATTATTTCCATCCTTATTTTTTGTCTAAAATTTCTTATTGAAAAGGGTTTCCATGCCAATTCCTCCTCTCACTATCCCACCATCATCCTATGGTTTTCATGTGTTTTGAATCCTCCATGGGTCCATAGAACCTTGTTGATTTATTTTATCCATATTATGTATGTCTTATGCACTTGCTTTACCTCATAGAGGATTTTGCATGCAATGAAAGTAACACTGAGTGCAAACCATAGCAAATATCCATATCATAATATTTTTTACAATATAAAATATCATAATATTATTCATAAATCAACAAGCTCGAGTTACATTCTACTTCACATTCTCATACAATGCATGGAGTTTTTTTCCAAAAGATAACATTACAATTGAAATTTCAATAAGTGAAAATTGCTCTCCTTAAACATATGAGAGATGCATCCTTTCCTATTTCTCAAATATGATAAAATTATTGTGATTGTTTGCTTTACATCTTGCCACATATCATGTGACCCTTGATTTACTCATATGACACTTTGCACCCTTTGGATCCATTTCACACATTGACACATATATTATAAATCACACTTCCTAATCTAATATTTATAATAGTACATGAAAGTATCTTAATATTTACATAGCTACCAAATAATATAATATCTCCAACAATAAACTGAAATCACTTTTACCATAATAGCTAAAAATAATAATAAATTTTGGAATGGATATTAAATATTAAGAAATTTAATATAAATTCTTTATCCTCTTAAAATAATAATATACATTTTGGTTTATAGTGAGAATAAGTCAATTTTCTTTGGTCAAGTAGCTATCACTTAAAAATAATAGGTCTTTATATATATTTTTATTTTATTTATTGGAGGAAGGGATTTTGAATGGGTCCCTGAACCTTTTACAAAAGGATAAAACCTCAAAAGAAGGTATTTATGTTATTTTGATTATATGGATGAAGGAGTTTTGAAAGTGTCTCTAAACATTTTAACAAAGCATAATAGTCATCGAAAATGTGATGAAACTCTTCAACCAAAGATCAAGCTACCAACCAAAGAGCTAATAGGTGGTATTTACATCAGTAAAAAAAAAAAAAAAATGAAAATAGAATGTTGCCTAGGTAGGATAGAATACGAAATAAATCTTAAAACTAAAAATCATTTAAACAGGCCAAGAATAGGTAAATAAAATCTAAACTACCACCCAAACAAATGAAGAACACAAGCTTATACTGAGAGGGGGAGGTGAATAGTATAAGACCTCTTTTACTTTTTCCTTTATACTTCAAAATAGTAAAGCAATATACCCAAAGCAAAATCAAAGAAATGCGCAATATCATCCACAAAGTGACACCAATTTTAATGTGGTTCACCCAGAATGGCTGGGCTACGTCCACAAAACTTTTCTCTAAAAGTTATCTCAAAGTTATTTGGGAATCCTTCCTAATTACAATGTTTATGAGCCTCGGCCCAAAGGAGATACCTTCCCCCAATTAGAATTTATGAGCCTCTGCTCAAAGGAGATACCTTCCCCTCTGCTCTAGAAATGATCCCTCAGAAGATCAACTGCCTCTACCTCTTTCCAGCACGTGGAACTCATTTCCACCGAAGACCTCTTGTCCTCAATGCTTAGCCTAAGAGACCTCTGCCTTCTATGATCAAGTCCATAGAAGCTCAGCAACCTGTACCAAACATAGTCAGTCATTCTAGTACAAGTATTCCTATATCTGTCAGATCTGTCCAACTCTTGAACAAATCAATCCTCTGCATACAAGCCTTCTCAAAGACTTGCCCATTGTCCTCAGGTTCTTCTCATAGAACCAATGCACCTTTGTCCTCAAGTTCTCTAATAGAACTATCAAACTCATCTCACAAGTCCTCTGTTAGGACTTGTCCAAATCTGCTCACAAGTCCCCATCGAAACCTATCCAAAAACTACTCACAATTCCCCACCGAAACTTGTCCAAAACTGCTCACAAGCTCCCATTGGAACCTGTCCAAAAACTGCTCACAAGTCCCCACTGGAACCTGTCCAAAAAATCAGCAAGCTCACCAAGAAAAACTTTCTTAGTAGGAAATCACAAAGTGAATTTTTAGAGACCCAATGTGATTTTTCAAACTCATAGAAGCATAAAGAGAATTGTTAGAGACTCAATATGTTCTATACTCAAATCCCAATCTCAAAACTCAACTTAAATCAACTCAGCTCAATCTCAATCTCAAATCTGAAAACTCAACTCAATAACTAAAATGGATATGATAGAATGTTTTCTTTCAAGAACATGAAACCCCAACAATTGCCAACTATGCAATGAATCACATAACAATGATACTCATGTTCTTTTCATCATCAATTAGTGTTTCAACAACAATGCTCATCAAACAAGGTTTAGTCAACCAACACCACTCAACTCAACATCATCCTTGAAGCATTCAACCAATCATCACAAGAAAAGGAAACAAGTAGAAATCCTTTTCCCTCCAAAGATATTTGAACAAAACAGCCACCAACACAATATCACCAAATATAAAGAATAACTTGCTCAAATCAACTCAATGGAGTAAGCCCAATATCATGAATCAAGTAAAGCAATAACTTGATCAAACAACCTCTATGGAAGCAACTCAACCATCAAACTCAAAATAGCCAACCAAGGGTTCCACCAACTCAATGCAAATAGCAAGACTCACAAACATAAACCCTAGTGCACAATGCTTCCACTACCTCAAACCAGAATTATGCATTCACCAAAAATATCAGCAAGGATAACAATGCATAAGAAGTCTTCAACAAACCAAAAAATAGGATTTACACCCAACCAAAGGAAACCTAGTTGAAAACATTTTCACTCCAACCTTATTTCAGAAAACATACACCAATCATACTCATAAGGAAAATGTGCCCATACCTTTTTGAAGTAGAAGAAAATTGATCCTTAAAGCTGTCACCACACACAACCCTCAAACTTCCAACCAAGTTAGGGTTAGAACCAAGATAAATGAGCATATATAAAAACTTTTCTTAATACACCTTTTAGCTTCTCTTCTTTAAAAACAACCACCAAAGAAGCCAAAAACACAACAACCAAAACTTACACCTTATATCTCCATTTTTAAATTTAGCATAGCAAAAGACTAATCTCAAAAATACAACCAAAGAAATATCCCCTTATTTCTCCTATGTGTTTTAAACAATGCTAAACAATGCCAAAAATCATATCAAGAAAATAATCACACCTTATAATGGCTGCCCTTGAAGAATCTAAAATTCGTGGCACAAAACATGTTTTAATAAAAACATGACTAATCCATGCATAGCTCCCTCTGCGGGGATCGAAACACAGACCTCCGCCTACGCAAGGCCCAAATGCAGCCTTCACTACCACTAGCCCACAAGGGGCTTACGAAGTCCAAGACAGACATCCTTCCACATAAACAGTCAAGCTTTTCGAAAGCTTTTCAAACCATGAGCTCTCCTCTTTTACAACGTAAACAGAACATTCGATCGCAGCCAAACCAATTAATTTCCTTCAATTTTCCAAGAGATTTTAACCTTAGGAACCTTCTCATATTTATAGTCCACACATGGACTTTAGAACACATCGGCTGCAAAGAAAAGTAATTTCGAATTTAATCAAAATTTGCTTTCTAAAGGGTTTAAAAACCCTTAAAGTATTTTTAATAAATTAAAAATAATTTCTTCCTTAATTAATTAAATAATTAATTAATTAAAACCTTGAAGGGTTTTAAATAATAATTAAATAAATAATAAAGAGAACCTCCATTGGTTTTAATAAAAACCATTGCCAATGGAATCTCTCCGGATTCTCTTAAAAAGATTCTCTTGGAATCTTCCATCTTTGAAGCCAACACATCCTCTTAACATTAATGTCATTTCCTTTTGACATCAATGACAACTCTAGACAAGAAGCTAGGATATCAAACCCAAAATTGCCAACAATCTCCCCCTTTGTCATTGATGGAAAACCATTCTTCTCAACAACACAGAAACTCAACATAAACAGCTCCCCCTGTCTTGAGGCTCTCCCCCTTACTCATATCTCTCCCCCTTTGTCATCAATGGCAAAGGGTCACCTTTGGGGCTTGGGACTAAGAATGAGCCTCTTAGATTAGTCCCTCCCCCACCTCCTATTGAGGTGTTTAATTCTGGGGTGGGAGTAAAACTCCCAATAGGCACTGATCATCATTAGTGTCTATAGCTGCCTTACCATGTCTTCTCTTGTTCTCCTTGTCCATATTCCTATTCCTGTTCCTGTCATTGTTCCTATTCCTATTATCATTCCTGTTCTTATCCATGCCTTGATCCTTGGACTTGTTCATACCACTATTCCTGTTCCTGTACCTTAGAAGTTCATCTCTACACTGTCTAGCTATGTGACCTTCATTGTTGCACTTATAACAAGTAACAATGTTATTTCTTTTAGGCATACATATTCTTTGAATCCACCTATTCTGACTAACCATGTTCCTGTTATTAGCCTTGCAGAAAATTGCCTTATGCCCAAACTATTTACAAGAGTAGCAATACCCTTGAAAGAAATTACCACCTCTAAAATTGTCATTTACCTTCCTTACTTGAGTCATGCAATGTGAAGCCATGTGACCAAACCTATGACAAGCAAAACATCTGCCATTAAAATTTCCTGTAAATGACCTTCTAGGTCCTGTAAACTTTCTCCCCTTTTTTTGTTTCCTATTTTATGTTTATGTGCATCTATCACTCAAGGAATCTTTCTCTGAAATACTCTCCTCATCAGAACTCTCTTCTTTTTGGAATCTCTTACTAGATTCCCCAACCTGTTCCTTGTGTTTCTTACCAAAACCAAGACCTATTTTATCTATTGCCCTTCTTTGATCTTTGATGATGGACTTTACATTTTTGGAGCTATCTTGAAACCTATAAAGCTTATCCTTGTACTCTTTAGTTTCCTCTTTCAAAGAAGCCATTTTTTGTTCTAACTCATTATACTCAAGAACCTTAGACTCTAACTCATCCTTGAGTTCTTGTGTCTTAGATATAGAGAAGTCAAGACTTTCTATAAGATCATCTCTCTCCATAAAACATTCATCTAACTTATCCTTGAGTATAGCATTCTTCTTTCTTTCCTTTTCCAAAACACTAAGAGCACTAATAAGTTCACTTTCAAGATCCTTTATTTGTTTGCTTTTTGAATCATCAAGGCCTTTTTCAGATTTCTTATCACTAGAGGTGCTACCTTTTTCAAAGACCACACATGCATCTTCCTTATAGTTTTTTGAAGCATCCTCATACATACTAGAAACCAAATCATTATTTGTGCAATCATCCTCAAGGTGACCAAAATTTCCACATCTAAGACATTTCATGATAATGAATCTATGTTTCGGTTCTTCCTCTTTTTCTCGATATGAACAACATCTCATTTTCATCATCACTTGAAGAACTTTCACTATCACTACTAGAACACTTACTTTCTTTGTCTAGGTAGAAACTCTTCTTGTGCTTGTGAGAATACCTCTTTCCTTGATTGTTGTGCTCATCTTTGTTCTTTCTGTGATGCTTGTGCTTTTCATAATCCTTGCTCTTAGAATACTATTTATCTTCATCACTTTCATTCTTGGGAATAGTACAGTGAGTAGCATAATGACCAAACTTTCCACAATTGAAACATATTATATTTTTATACTTTTGTGCTTTCTAGAGAACTTGCCTTTCTTGCTGTAATATGCCTCTTCATCACTAGAAGACTCATCACTATCTTGAAGCTATTTACCCTTGGATTCCTTGGTAGCCTTGAAAGCTGCCTCTTTCTTGACATCAACCTTCACTTGAGTTCTCAACTCAAATGCTGCAAGTATACTATGGAGCTCATCCTTCTTCAACTTATCCAAATATTTAGCTTCCTCAATAGCAGAAATATTTTCACTAAATCTATTAGGAAGAGATCTTAAAATCTTATCACAAACATCATTTTCAGCAAGCTCAAGACCTAAGTCTTTCATGGAGTTAACAACCTCATCCATACAAAGCATGTAGTCACTAATATTTTCATCATCATTCATCTTGAGTTGTTCAAACATACCTTTGAAGTGTCTCAACTTGGCCTTTCTGACATTTGTATCACTTGTATGAACCACCTTCAACTGTTTCCACATTTCACTAGTTGTCTTGCAGTGAATCACTTTGGTGAGATCTACTTTCTATAAGCCTTTCAGGATTGCATTCATTGCTTTTGAATTGCTGTGATGTAGGAGCCTTTCTTCTTTAGTATTAGGACCATGTTCAGGAATAGTGTACTCATCTTCAATCACTTCCCAAACTTCATTCCCAAGTGCCATTAGATGAACCTTCATCCTTGCACTCCAAAGACCAAAATCTGACCCATCAAGAATAGGTGTTGCATTGCCACTTGAATGATCCATTGTGTTCTTTACTAGCTTTCCCTTCATGCTGTTAAACTTTCCAAAGGCACTTGCTCTGATACCAATTGAAGAACACAAGCTTATACTGAGAGGGGGGGGTGAACAGTATAAGACCTCTTTTTACTTTTTGCTTTATACTTCAAAATAGTAAAGCAATATACCCAAAGCAAAATCAAAGCAATGCACAATATCATACATAAAGTGACACCAATTTTAACGTGGTTCACCAAGAATGGTTGGGCTACATCCACAAAAATTTTCTCTAAAAGTTATCTCAAAGTTCTTTGGGAATCTTTCCCAATTACAATGTTTATGAGCCTCGGCCCAAAGGAGATACCTTCCCCCAATAAGAATTTATGAGCCTCTGCTCAAAGGAGATACCTTCCTCTCTGCTCTAGAAATGATCCCTTAGAAGATCAACTGCCTCTACCTCTTGCCAGCATGTGGAACTCCTTTCCATCGAAGACCTCCTGTCCTCAATGCTTAGCCTAAGAGACCTTTGCCTTCTATGATCACGTCCACAGCAGCTCAACAACCTGTACCAAAAACAGTCAGTTGATCTAGTACAAGTCTTCCTATGTCTGTCATATCTGTCCAACTCTTGAAAAAATCAATCCTCTGCATATAAGCCTTCTCAAAGACCTGCCAACTGTCCTCAGGTTCTTATCATAGAACCAATGCACCTCTATCCTCAAGTTCTCTGATAGAACTATCAAACTCAGCTCACAAGTCCTCTGTTAGGACCTGTCCAAATCTGGTCACAAGCCCCACCGGAACCTATCCAAAAAATGCTCACAAGTCCCCACCAAAACCTTTCCAAAACTTCTCACAAGTTCCCACCAGAACCTATCCAAAAATTGCTCACAAGTCCCGACTGGAACCTGTCCAAAAACTCAGCAAGCTCACCAAGAAAAAATTTCTTAGTAGGAAATCACAAAGTGAATTGTTAGAGACCCAATGTGATTTTTCAAACTCATAGAAGCATAAAGAGAATTTTTAGAGACTCAATATGTTCTATACTCAAATCCCAATCTCGAAAACTCAACTCAAATAAACTCAGCTCAATCTCAATCTCAAATCTGAAAACTCAACTCAATATCTGAAATGGATAGGAGAAAATGTTTTCTTTCAAGAACATGAAACCCCAACAATTGCCAACTATGCAAAGAATCACATAACAATGATACTCATGTTCTTTTCATCATCAATTAGGGTTTCAACAACAATGCTCATCAAACAAGGTTTAGTCAACCAACACCACTCAACTCAACATCAACCTTGAAGCATTCAACCAATCATCACAAGAAAATGAAACAACTAGTAATATTTTTCCCTCCAAATATATTTGAATAAAACAGCCACCAACACAATATCACCAAATGTAAAGAATAACTTGCTCAAATCAACTCAATGGAGTAAGCCCAATATCATGAATCAAGTAAAGCAATAACTTGATCAAACAACCTCTATGGAAGCAACTCAACCATCAAACTCAAAACAACCAACCAAGGGTTCCACCAACTCAATGCAAGTAGCAAGACTCACAAACATAAACCCTAGTGCATAATGCTTCCACTACCTCAAACCAGAATTATGCATTCACAAAAACTCTCATCAAGGATAACAATGCATAAGAAGTCTTCAACAAACCAGAAAATAGGATTTACACCCAACCAAAGGAAACCTAGTTGAAAACCTTTTCACTCCAACCTTATTTCAGAAAACATACACCAATCATACTCATAAGGAAAATGTGCCCATACCTTTTTGGAGTAGAAGAAAATTGATCCTTAAAGCTGTCCCCACACACAACCCTCAAACTTCCAACCAAGTTAGGGTTAGAACCAAGATAAATGAGCATACATAAAAACTTTCCTTAATACACCTTTTAGCTTCTCTTCTTTAAAAACAACCACCAAAGAAGCCAAAAACACAACAACCAAAACTTACACCTTATATCTCCATTTTTAAATTTAGCATAGCAAAAGACTAATCTCAAAAATACAACCAAAGAAATATCCCCTTATTTCTCCTATGTGTTTTAAACAATGCTAAACAATGCCAAAAATCATATCAAGAAAATAATCACACCTTATAATGGTTGCCCTTGAAGAATTCAAAATTTGCGGCACAAAACACATTTTAATAAAAATGTGACTAATCCATGCACAACTCCCTCCATAGGGATCGAAACCCAGACCTCCGCCTATGCAAGGCCCAAACACAACCTTTGCTGCGACTAGCCCACAAGGGGCTTACGAAGTCCAAGACAGACTTCCTTCCACATAAATGGTCAAGCTTTCTGAAAGCTTTTCAAACCACGAGCTCTCCTCATTCGCAGTGTAAACAGAATATTCGATCGCAGCCAAACCAATTAATTGCCTTTGATTTTCCAAGAGAGTTTAACCTTAGGAACCTTCTCATATTTATAGTCCATACGTGGACTTTAGAACATGTCAGCTGCAAAGAAAAGTAATTTCGAATTTAATCGAAATTTGCTTTCTAAAGGGTTTAAAAACCCTTAAAGTATTTTTAATAAATTAAAAATAATTTCTCCCTTAATTAATTAAATAATTAATTAATTAAAACCTTGAAGGGTTTTAAATAATAATTAAATAAATAATAAAGAGAACCTCCATTGGTTTTAATAAAAACCATTGCCAATGGAATCTCTTCGGATTCTTTTAAAAATATTCTCTTGGAATCTTCCACATTTGAAGCCAACACATCCTCTTAACATTAATGTCATTTCCTTTTGACATCAATGACAACTCATAGACAAGAAGCTAGGATCTCAAACCCAAAATTGTCAACAACAAAAAGAATCAAAACCATCACAAAGAACTACAGTAGTTTTGTGCCTGTAAAATCGCCACTCAACTCAGAGACAAAATCCATCTCCTTCCTAATGAAGAAGGTATTTATGTTAATTGAATATGAAATTTATTTTTTTAATAAAATAAACCAGTATTAATCCATAAGCTTAACTCAAAGGCTAAAATGTTAATGTTTACTTATAAAATTAGATCTTTGATTTATTTGAAAAAACTTCTTGATTTTCATCATTTACTTCAAATTCAACTTACAAATATTTTATCTTCTTTATTTTTATACAACAAATAAATGATATTTAATTTTAAATTAAAATAATATTTTAAATATTTAAAAATATTTTAAATGTAATCTTCCATGTTTAGTGAAACAAATTTTATAATATTTTATTTTTTTGTAACATATATAATTATAAAATTATTAAAAGTACATGGTTGGAAGGAGACTACTCATCCTTGTATGTCGGTCATAAATATTTATCACAATAACCAAATGCAAAAAAAAAATCATTAAAATAATTCAATAAAATAATAAGTTTAAAATAAATTTTATTATCAGGTTCGAGGTGTAGACCAATTGGCTCATACAAACCCCATAAGGGGGGTGGAGGTCCAAGGTTCAAATCTTGGGCCTTTTCGAAATGAACGCTTGTCCCTTTCCTGGTGCTTTCAGCGGCGTAAAAGGTTTAAAATGATTGTGGCATGGTGGTTATAGGGGCGGACTGTGCAAAGATCTATGTGGCGGCTTCTAGGGAGGACAACGCAGAATACTGTGGCGGCCATAAAAGCTGGACAACCTGCCTGGATTCGTGGCGGCTACTGATTCCATAGTTTAAAATATTTAATATGCAATCTTCTTCCATATTTAATTAAAGAAAATTTACAATGATTAAATTTACATATGACAAGAGGACAACATACCTTTCATTATATTTAAGTTATTTTTAGAAGACTCTCCACATGTGGTAAAATAAAATTTTGATTCATTCATTCTGGTGTCACTTATTGAGAGGATGGAAACTAAACTATTTTTATTTTTTATTAAGTTATATTTAATTTTATTGAGAATTACTTTCATTAAAATATCAAAATATTATATTTTTTGTAGTATATATTTTTATTTTTATTTTAAATATAAATTTTAACTTCTTCAAAGTATTATGTTTTATAATGATGATTGACATCATTTTGATTACAAGGTAAAACCTCACTTGGTCAATTGCCTTCTAAAATTTGATTTTTTGGATGAAAATGAACATCCCAATTTGTTATTATCTACTACACAATTTCCTTATCTATATATATGCACATACTTCCAAGATATTGCCTCTAGTAATAGATGATGAACACCAACAATAATATTACTTTTTATCTAGTCTCCACATCCACTTTTGTTAATAATATTGATGATAATTTGTGAGTCTGCATCAATTAAAATATATTTAAATCATTTTTCTATTGCAATTTTAATCCATGTAATAAGTGCCCTAGCCTCTACATATTTGTTAGTTGAATTTTCATATGATTATGAATAAGTGAGAAGAATTGTGTCTTTCCTAATTCTGAAAACATCACCTCCACTAGATTTTCTTGGATTTCCTTTAGAAGCACCATCAAAATTAATTTTGATATGCCCAATTTCTAGCCATTTTTATTTTACCATATATCGAAGTAGATCCTTTGTTTTAATTTTGTTCTTGCATATGACTCTTCCATGTATCTTCAAAATACTAGAACCTCTTTTTCCACAATTGATACTTGCCATGATGAGCACCATATTTGTAAATATTCTACCAAAGAGGTAATAATACATGCCATGATGAGCACCATATTTGTAAACATTATACCAAAGAGGTAATAATACAACTCCAAACTTGGGCATGATTTTGAGATTTATTTTTAAAAAAGTGGTATTCCTTTCAAGCCATAAATTCCAAAAAATAATGGTAGGGGCAATCCTCCAAAGAATATATAATTCTACAGCAAGCCCTTGGTCTCTTTGGGGATGGTGTGAACTCTTCTAGCCTTATTAGGGGTCCTCAGCTCAGAAAAAATGTTAGGAGAGATGGTATGTGGAGGCCACCCCCTAGAGGAGTTTTAAAAATTAATACTGATGTATCATCCAGGGGTAATCTTGGATATGCTGGCATTGGCAGTGTTGGGAGAGATTCTACTAGTGTTGTCATTTTTTTCTTTTCCATCTATAAATGTGTTCACTCCAACAATTTTATGGAAGCTCCTGCAATTCTTGAGGCCTTGCGGAGGGGGTTTTCTCTTGGTTGGCATAGGATTATCTGCGAGTCTGAATCTCAAATTGTGGTTAATATTTTAAATAGTAAAAGGATGGAGGAAGTTAATTTGTAGTTGGCCTCTATATCCATTCATATTCTAAGAATGAGTGAAGAGTTCGAATTTATATCCTTTGTGCACATTCCAAGGGAATGGAATGTGGTTGCTGATTACTTGGCCAAAAGGGCTTCTGAGCTATTGGATTCTTCGAGTATGATAACTAGGAGAGTCTCCTACCTGGGGACTCTCAAAGCCTGTGGTAGTTGATCTACAAGGATGTACATATTTAATCTGGTTTTTTCTTGTTGTCTTTTTTGGGTGTCATTCTAGTCTAGTGGTTTTAGCCTGTTTGGTTGTTTATTTGAGTCCTGGTTGGAAGTTCAGTTGTACTCTGTAATCCAAACTTTTTATAAATAAATTTTTACCCCTTTATTTAAAAAAATTAATCTAAAATTCTATCAACTCTTTCAATTTCATTTTTTTAACCCCAAACAGTGTGAGCAAACTGATAATAAAGAAGTAAATGGTTTGATGTTTCTAAATCCTTACCACACAAGACACATCTAAAGGGTCCATAATATCCTCTTCTTTGTATACTCTCTCTTGTAATAATATTACTTTGGACTACTAACCAAAGAAATGTTGAGGCCTTACGGAAAGCCTCTAATGATCAAATGTTCTTCCAAGGAAAATATTTGAGAGAAGGAAATTTTGATTGTTCTAAATTCTCATATTCCAAATTGATCGAGTATCCACCATCCTTTAATAAATTCTAAACCAACTCATCCTTTCATGTAAATATTGTTAAATAAAATTTTTGAAGCATATTTTGAAGTTAATCTACAATTTGTTTGAGTTCCTCTCCTTCAACTAGATTGCTAAAATAAATCCATGATTTGGAGTTTTTTCTCATAATAATATGGTCTTTGACCTTTGTATATTTATATGCTAGGCATGCTTGAGCCAATGGTTGTATTTTTGAGTCAAATATAATAGGATAAGGCTTCAACCAAGCATCATACCAAAAATATGTATTACTACACTCATTGACTAACCATATAATATGTTTATTTATCAACTGCAAACTCTATGATATGAATTTCCATGTTGATGATCCGTTGGATAGAGTACTTTTCCTAAATATTTTTTGTTGCATCAATTGAACATATATATTTTTGAAGTAATATGTATACCCAATGCTTTCCTTGATCTCTAAATAATATCCATCTAAGCATTGGTTCTAATGCAAAATTTATAATTATGCAGTTCAGGAAGCCTACTCCTCAAATATTCTTTCATTTACAAACCCTATCCCACTTACAAAGAGGAACCCTATTTTTCTCACAACCTTTCCATATAAATTCTCTTTAAATTTTATCAAATTTTGATGCAATACCTATTGGTAGTTTTGAAAGTGATATCATATAAATAGGAATAGATTTCAACGTAGTATTTATGAGTTTTTGCTTTCCTACCATGGTTAAGAACTTGTATTTCCAACTTGCCAAGAAAGCTTTCATTCTATCAAAAAAAAAAATCCAAAACTCCTTTTATTTTCTTTATCAATCAAAGGAATACCCAAGTAGGTTTATGGAAATTTTTCAATTTTATACCCTAAAATATTAAAAATAATTTATTGTAAATCTAGGGTAGTAATAATAAAAAAATTCTGTCTAGCTTGCTAGACACTCTGCGTCGCTCGTTCGAGCATGCGCAAGAACTTAGCACCATTTGGTAGTGCATTGTTGGAGGTTGACTTGGTTTGAAACATACTTCATTTGGTGTACCTCATGTTAGGGTCATGGACTGTTCGACCTCGAGCGGGAGTTGATTGCCTGCCCAATTCAACACAAATAATAAAAAAATTCTAAATTTTGTAGCATTTACCAATTGTCCAATAGGATTCTCATAGCATGATAATATTGATTTAAACTCCATAGTCTCACTAACAGAGAGATGGCCCAAAAGAAAAGTATCATCAACAAATTAGAGATGATATTTAGAGGGATCATTTTTTGAAACTTAAATACCTTTGATTTTTCCTTAAATTTTTGCCTTTGAAATGGCTCTCCCTAATGCTCACACTATAATAATGAATAGATAAGGAGAAAGTGGATCACCTTCATGAAGTCCACAAGATGAATTGAAGTAACTAGTAAGAAAACCATTGATCAAAATGGAAAATTTTGCAGTGGCATAACAACATTTAATCCACTCACACCAACCTATAATCAAACCCAATTTTTTAAAGAATAGCATGTAAAAAATTCTAGGAAACCCTATCATATGCTTTGTTCATATCTAATTTCAATAGCATACCTAGTTTTTTCATGGAATTAAGAGAATGTATGGCCTCTTGTGAAATAATTATATCATCAATAATTTGTTTACCATGAACAATGCCACCTTGTTCCTCTAAGATAAGACACCCTAGAATATCCCTACACCTATTTTCCATAATTTTTGAAATGATATTATAAATTATATTACAAAGGCTTATTAGAAGATTATCAAAATATTTTGTGTTATCTTTCTTGGGAATAATGGTAATAAAAGTAGCATTGATCTCTCTTATTATAGCCTTCCTTTTCCAAGCCTCTTCAACTACAACTAATATATTACTCTTCAATAAAATCCCAATTTTTTGAAACAAATGATAGGAAATCCATCAAGGCTAGGTGCCTTATTAGGAGGAAAAGAGAAACCTGCTTCATGGAGATCCTCCATAGATATCTTCTTCGTCAAGCTTTCATAGTGATAGTTGATGGAATATTTTGTAGAATATTTTCTTGTGCCTCCTTATCTTACCTAAAATCAAAAAATATATTTTTGAAATAATTAATTACTTCCTTCCTTATATCTTATTTGTCCTTAATATTTTTTCAATCTAGATTTATAATATTTTTTGTATGACGAACACAAAAATTTGATTTTGTTATAAAATGAAAAAATATATTTCTATCTCCTTCCTTGAGCCATTTATCTTTAGATTTTTGGAACCAATATGACTCCTTTTTAATACATTATGATAATAAAAAATAGTAAATTTTTTTCTTTAACATAAAATTCCTAATTCATTCCAATAATTTCTACTATTTCTTGTAAATTTTTGAGCTTGGATTCAGTTTATTTATTTTCTTTAAAAATATTACAAAATATTTAGAATTCCATATATTCATTTGCTCCTTTAAATATTTCAACTTTTGAACAAACTTGTGCATACATGACCCTTCAAATTTTGATTCATCCCACCATAATATAACCATATGAAAAATTAGGTTCTACAAGCCACATAGATTGGAAGCGAAATGGTTTTGGATGACCATTATTAGATAACTCACAAATCAAAAGAATGGGTTTGTGATATGATCCTACTCATAATTAAATAACTAACAATATTGTATACTTGTGTTGCAACCACTTATTGGATAACAAGAATCTATTCAATATTTATTCTATATGATTTTTCCTAATGCATCTATTATGCCATGTATATTGAAATCTTGAGGGACTAAAATCTCAGAGGTTATTTGAATTAACAAAAGAAGTAAAATCTTGCAATTATTTATACCATCTTAGAATGCCACCCTTCTTTTCCAAAAGAAATATAATAGTATTTAAATCACCACCAATAATCCATTGATCACAATGAATCACCATTGTATTTGACAAAAATATGCTAAGGTCCTTCCAACCTAGTAACCCAATTGATGCTTTCTTCTAATAGTTTTCCATCCCATTTGCATTTATCCCATATTATTGTAATACCTCTTGAATCTCCTGTAGAAGAAACTACTAAATAATCACCCCACTTATAAATCTTCTTAAAAGCATCCTTACATTCCTCACTTCCTAGTTTTATATCTTGTATTAAAAAAATGACTATAACAACTTATTAATTCCTTAATAACTATTTTCTTAGGAATTTTATTCATACCCGTACTAGTGCATGATATCATTTTCATCATCAACACTTTTTATTTTTATTAGTGGGCTTAAACCCACTTCTTGGTAACACATGTGATATTATTATTTAGCTTCCTAGATCAATATGCTTTTGATTTTATATTTCTCTTTGTTCCTATTTTGGTGGTCTTCCCCTCCTTCTTCCATTCCATCCAATACTCCATATTCATCAATCTCTTATGTATTCTCTATTTTCTCATATAGTTCATAATGAGACTTATCTTTTAAGGATTTGTGTTTTCCTAAATATTCAGAAGTGCAAGGAATAGCCTCATTAGCATTTTATTCTTTATGTTGCTCTAAAAACTTTAAACTGCATAGATGATCCTCCATAGTCATTACTTTCTTATGTTGGCCTAGAAACCCTATATTTCGTTGGATATCATCCATAATATTTTCTTCACTATACTACTCTTGAAATCCTAAATTGAAAGGAATACACTCCATACTACTTTTAGTTTTATTGTAAGGAGAAGATTTTATGCTACTTGAGGATAATAAAGGTGATTTACTTAGATTAAGCTTGACCTCCTTCATCTAATTTGCTTTAAATTTTGTCTTCCCATATTCCCTTTTTTTTTAATTTTCTTTTCCCTCTTCCTTTTCATATTTAGCTCCTATATTTGAACTTTCACATTGTATCCTCATCCCCCATATCATTATTTCTTCTAATGGCTGATTTGAGTGAACTGTAATGGCTTTTGTAATCTGGTGATGTAGGGGGATTTTTCTAAACACTTTCTTAGGAGTGGAAAATCCTTGATTTGACCTATTTTATCTTGTGATATGATCTCCTTATTTCAAATTGAAGCTACCCTTATGCTCAAAAATTTCCATATCTTCCTCCATCATTTTCACTTTGTAGTCTTTTTCCATGTGCTAGATTTCATGATATTTGTGACATCGAAATACAATATTTTCATAATCCACTTGTTGATCCCATTCTATTGATTCAAATTTAATCCCAATTGACTACGGTAAAGGTTTATAAATATCTATGGCAACACATATTTGAGTGTATAAAACATATATTTTCTCCTTAGGATTTGGTCCCTCCTAGATGAATTCAACTAGAGTATTGCCAATATTGTTTAAAATCTCCTTATTGATGAGTAAATAAGGAAGTCCAAAATCCTAATCCATATCAAAAGCATTTTAATAGTTTATGTGTCCATAGAAAATTTCTCAATCCAAGGTTTTAAATATAACGTATATTTAATCTTAAACCACGGGCCTACATCCCTTACTTTATTCTTTATTTACAAATTGGAGAAAATAATGAGGAAAAATCCTTTTGTAAGAAAATTCATGGTGTAATCTGAATTCAATCCCCATTTCCACTTTATCCAATTATAAATCTTAGAAAAACCTAGTCAATATTCATGAAACTTACATATTAACCTTCTAGTTTTAAGAACCATCATATCATGCTCAATCATCTCATCCTTGATAATCACTTTTCGTGTACAATATGCTACCTATATTTGGTTTGCCATACGTTCATTCTTCCTCTTATTACTATCTAGGGCATCCATACTTCCAACTTGGTCATTTATACTTTCAGTAAGGACTTTCGTAAATAATTTTTATTTCATGTTACATGGATAAGATTTGGAACAATAAATAGAACTTGTTCCTTGATCACACTTTTATTTCTACTTCCTGCTACCTTGCTCACACTGATTCCTCACTCCCAACTCATGCTTCCACTCACTTTTGGTTGCAGTCACTCTTGGTTCGTGCTCACACTCACTCTTGGTTCGTGCTCACACTCACTCTTGGTTCACGCTCACACTCACTTCTGACTACACTCACCCTTGGATCACACTTGCACTCACTTCATATTGCACTCATTCTTAGATCATGCTTGCACTCACTTCTAGCTCGTCCTCATACTCACTTTTGGCTGCACTCTCTTCGGATTGCATTCATTCTTAACTACTCTAGACTCATGCTTGCACTTACTTTTGGCTACACTCACTCTCAAATCATGCTCACATTTTTGACTACACTCACTACTCACTCCCAAATCACCATCCCACTATATCAAAAAATGAAAACTAAACTATTATAAACATTATAAATAACTAAATAAAATAAAATATATTTTATTTTAATATTTAATAATCAAAATTTAATAAAACCAGTATCAATAAAACTACGTCCCAAGTAATTTTGATGGTGTAGAACTACCTGGTCATGGTTTCTCAAACCAATGCGGCCCCGCATGGAATTTTTCACTAAATTCAAAAAAAAAAATAGTATCAATAAAAGTTAATAAGAAGTAGGGCTAAATCTACATATAAAAAAAAATAAGGAATATTAAGGGAATGAATAAGATCTTTAAAAAAAATATTAAGAAATTATGAGATTGTTATAGATAAAATATTTATAAATATAAAAGTTGGGCAACAAATATTTAACTTTATCAAAAAAAAAATTAAATTTCATAAGAAAATAAATTAAATATATTTTCATTAATTTATTAAAAATGTAAGAAGAACAATGTTTTGTTTTTATAATTTAAAAAAATTAATATTAAAACCACAACATCTAAACGAAGTGAAATGTTCTATAATACAAACCCAATTAATTCACAAGATTGAGAAACCAGCTTGGCTGGTCCAAATAAAATTACATCAAATTTTATGTAGAGTAATTTGATTATTAATATTATATTTTAATATATAATATTAATTTATTATATATTTTAATTTGTGGAATAGATTAAAATATAGTTTATTAAATTTAAATAAAATATATTTTATTTTAATATTTAATAATCAAAATTCATAAAACAAAAATATTTTATTAAATATTTTTGTTTTATGAATATATAAAAAAAATACTAAAATTAATACAATATATTAAATATATATTGTATTAATTAATACAATATATATTTAATAAAACAAAAACAAAATCAACATGAAGCGATTTAAGATGGAGGACAACAAACCTGCCATCACACCTGTTGCCACAGGTCTGAAGCTGAGCAAGATGGATTCCAGCAGGATGGAGTTTCTCAATTTTCTGGAAAACCTCATAGGGGATTTGAAAATGGAGAGGAAATATATTGGAATGCTTTGAAGAGAGGCCTTAGGGAGGGTCATCCTTCCTACTTGAGATAGAATATGACCTTTCCATCCAACAAGGTTTTTTTTGAATTCTTTCAATAACCCTGTCCCACATTGACTCTCTCAGAGAACCAATGAAAAGAGGGAGACCAAGATACGAAGTGGGGAGGCTTGCTTTATTACACCCTAAATTTTTTGCAATACTTCCTTGCCTTTGAATGGGGGTGTTCAAGAAATATAACTTGTTTTTACTGAAATTAAATTTCTGACCAACAACATCCTCGTAGATTTATAAGATGTATTTAATTCTTTTGGCCTCAACCACCGACGCCTTATTCAATAGAAGGGTATCATCGATGAATTATTGGTGAGAAACAACCCTAGTGAGAGATGTTGCCTTGATTCCCGATATTAGCCTTGAACTACAAGTATTTTTTATGGTTCTGCCTAAATATTCTACCACAATGATGAATAACATGGGGTTGATAGGGTCCCCCTGCAGAATTCCTCCACAACTTTGAAAGTAACCAGTAGTTGTTCTATTAACCAGAATTGATAACCATGCTTTAGACATACATTATTTGATAAAATTAACCCATTGGTGGTGAAAACAAAACTTAAGGAGGACAACAATCAGAAATTCCCAATTTATCCTATCAAATGCTTTGTTCATATCAAGCTTGAGGGCAAAAACAGACTTGTTAGTCTTATGAGCAGAGTGCAGAGCTTCATGAACTATGATAACTCTATACAAGATTGACCTACCCTAGACAGAGCTTCCCTGGCATGGATCTATGATGCGGAGCAGAACATCTATAATTCTATTTGCAATGGCTTTAGTTAGGACCTTATAAGAAACATTACACAAACTAATTGGCCTAAAGTAGAAGCAAGTTTCAATTAAATAATAATATTATATTATTATAATATTTTGGGCCAAATAACAAGGTGAATAAAAATAAGGTTCATGTTGAAAAGACCCATGAGCAGTTTACAAAAGATTTAATTTAAATTAAAATATTTTAATCTTTGATTAAAATATTAATTTAAATTAATAATGGGTGCAAGGGTTTTAAATTTAATATTTAAAATCTAAATCAAATTTAAAAAATTATAAATTGTTTGACATTTAAAAGACAAGAGGCATGTGCATTTATATAGGAAATAATTCTCATTTCCTAAGTCCTTCAATATACACCTTCGAATGGAAACAAAATCATGTGCTACATTACTTGGAGGAAGTGAAATTCACATTTCAAAGTTTTGGATGTGGACGAAGGAATAAGGGCAACAACGTGGATAGAGAAATATACCGATGGTAGTACCACAGACGATATATGAGAAAGTACTAGGGATTTCTAAGGAAGGGATCATGACTTTGATCCACATGATTGACATTTTTTCTAGAGGAGAGAAGCCTTTATTTAATTTGGCATGTTTTTTTAAAGGCGGTATATAGAGGGTAATGTGCCTCTAAGGATTCATGTGGGCATGTAGCCCACTTGGTAACCTAGCTTTGGGATAGGGTGTTGGAGAGGCTACGTCGTGTGTTCGAATTTCATTGAAGATATTTTGGTGAGAATAATAGTTGAAAGGTATGTTATACACATTTTTATTTCTCCAAAGGTTTTGAAATTCAAAAATTGCTTAGAGGGTTTCGTAAGCTAGCAGCTATAAATTTTTTGAGGGAGTTATAAGGTAAAGTAAATTAAAATATTTTATTTTATTTTTTTATGATTGAAATTTATTTTATAAATTGTGAGTGATAAGGTGTATAAAGTAAATTGTTGTGTATTTTTTTATAATAAATATTACTTATATTGTGTAAATTTGGAGATTATGAGGTGTACTAAGAGATTTGATATTTTTGTATGGTAAAATAAATATTGGAAAAAATATTTTGTGGAGATATTGAGATAGGTTGTGGATACCTAACCTTAATATTAGCAAAGAATATTTTATTGTGGTTAAGATAGGTTTTGAAGACATGTCTCCATCAAAACAAAAGGTATGGGCAAATCTTCCTATAAGTGAAAAATTCTTGGATTGAATGTTGTGAAATACAAGGTTGGAGTGAAAATGATTGTTTGATAAGCATTTTTGGAAATATTTGAGTGAGCCTTCATATGTATAATTAGGATTTGTGAAAGATATTGAGTATCATTGTTATGTGAAGTTGAGTACAATCTTGAACTAGGGTTTGTGAAAGAACTTGAGTATCATTGTTATGTGAGTTTAGAATTATCTTGAAATAAGGTTTGGAGTGTGAATTATTGGAAGTATTGTGAAACACTTGTTTAGGGTTTGTAAGCAAGTTGTATTTCATTGATTTTTTGGTTGATTGAAGCTGATGAACATTTTTGATTGCAAGTTTTGGAGTGATAGTTCAAGTTTTGTGAATTAAATTGTTCTTTATTTCTAGATTGAGTTGAAGGAGAGATTGAAAGTTATTGAGCATTGTTGTGAGTGTGAAGTATATTGATTCTCTAACAATTCTCTATATATTTATGTGGTAAAACAAAATATATTGAAAGTGATTGAGCATTGTTGTGAGTGTGAAGCATATTGAGTCTTTAACAATTCTCTATATTTTTTTGTGGTAAAACAAGAGAGTTTAAAAGTGATTGAGTGTTTGCGAGTAACATATTGAGTCTCTAAAAATTCTCTATATGTTTCTGTGGATGAACAAGATTCTGAGTGAAATTTTTTTGTGAGATTGAAGAGATTTAATGGAAGATATTAAGTTGAGTTTTGTGAGTATTTTGTGAGTGTGAAACATATTGAGTCTCTAGCCATTATCTATATATTTCTAAGTTCGAATAAGATTATGTGTAGAACTTGTTTGTGTGACTAAAAATATTTTTATGAAAGAAGTTGAGTTTAGTTTTTGTATGATAGTATTGCATTGATTTGAATAAGCTTTTCTGAAAGTTTGTTTGTTGATTTGATTAAGTCCTAGAGGGCGCTTAAGGATAGAGTTGAGGAAGCTTTTGTGAAATCTTAAGGATAGATTTATGTGAGATTTTGTGGAAGCTAACAATCATATTGGAAAAGTTCTATGGAGGACTTGTTGAGCATATTTGAGGTAAGTCTATGTGAGTAGGTATATTTGAGGTAAGTCTTGGTGAAGACTTGTTGAGTAGATTGGACAAGTTCTTGAGAGGACTTGTGGATATATTTGAGGCAAGTCTTTGAGAAGACTTGAGAGCAGAGTTGATTGATTGATTTGTTCAAGATTTGTTTTGAGGCTTGGGGCAGATCTAGCAGAGTTGATTTATGATTAGATCAATATTTGTAATAAGGCTTGAGGATATATTTGAGGAAAAATTTTGGTGTCGATTTGAGGATAGGTTTGTGCCAGACCAAATATAGAGATTTAAAAAATTTGTGCTAGAATGAAGGACTATGTTTAGTACAAATTTGAGATAGATATTGAGCATATTTGTGCTAGACCAAAGGACTGTGTTTAGTGTAGATTTGAGATAGATATTGAGCAGAGTTGATATTAAGATTTCAAGGTGATAGAGAAGAGGATAGTAGTCTCTAGTGGATAGATATCCATTAGCCAGGGTAGTGATGACATAGATCTTCTGAGTGAGTACAAATTATTTAGTGGAGAGAGATCCATAAGCCAGTGTAGTGGAGGTAGTAGTCTTCTAGAGGATCACTAGACAGGTCATAGGAGAAGTAATTCTCCTATGGATAAAGATCCAAAAACCATCTAAAAATATTGGTGTCTCTTATGGGTTAATTTCCACAAACCATATTAGGATATTAGTGTATCCTTTGGACATAGGTCCATAAAAATTGTAATAGAAAATGGATTCCCAATAGATTGGTTGAGAAAATTTTAATTAAATATTTTCTCCATGGAGTAGCCCACATTGGGTGAACCATGATAAATTGGTGTCTCTATTGTGTGTGATTATTTTTTCATTGCTTTAGTTACTATTTTTGATATTGCCATTAATAATATAGGATATTATTATTTAGAAAATAAAAGTAAAAGAATCCGTATACTTTTCACCCCCTCTCAGTATAATCTTGTGTTATTTAATTGGTATCAGAGCGGGTTCCTTTGAAAAGGGTATAACAACTTGAAGGAAGATCTTACAAGAACACACGGAAAAGAAAGGTAAAAGCAAAACAATGAGACCTAAAAATAAAATAACACACACAGTCATGAAAGAAAAGGAAGATGAATTTGATTTTGTTTTCAAAGAGATTGTTTCTCTAAGAGGGAAAGTGGAAACAAATTCAAGAGATGAATAAAGTAGTGGAAAAGAGACTAAATTGATAAAATTTTATAAAATATGTAGGAATATAGGTCACCATGCAACTTATTATCCATAATATGGTGAAGAATATTTTTTTGAGGTCAACTCGGTCATAATTCAGGTTATTTCAATGGGTTTAGTAGCAGTGAAGATGAAATGGAACTCAAGGAAAACAAGCATAATCAAAATAGGTATGATGAAGAAACTCTACTTTTGGCAATAGAATAAGAAGGACATGCTCCTATGGAATATGAATTAGAAAGGAATGAAGATGATCCTAAAGGTAAACACATAGAGGAAGAATTAGAGAAAGGATAAGTTGATCTTGAGGGTGAGGTTATTTTTACCCTTGATGCATTAAGGAAGGTAAGAAAGCAGAACTCAAAAATCAAGCTTCAATTTCAATAATGTGATGAAGAGAAAGGAAATCTTATAGGAAGTCTAACCAACTCAACAAATAAGGCAAGGATATTTAAATAGAGGTTAGATGCAAATATTTTAGAATATGAATAATTAGAGCATGAGGTAGCTTCACTAAAGAAGGAATTAAAAGAGTCTAAAAACAAGATACACAGGTTTGGGATAATCTCAAAGACCTTGGATAATATTATCAAGGTACAAAGATCTTAATCAAATAGGATAGGTCTTGGTTTTGAACAGGTACAAAGAAAAAATAAGAGTCAATATCAATATCCGAAGAAGAAGAAGCTTCAAAAGAAGAGATTGAAAGAGAAAGTGGGACTTCTAAGGAAGATTTGAATAATAAAAAGTTCAACAAGGAAAGGAACAATGCACCAATGATAAACACATGGAATAAGAAAAAGCATAGGGTAAAAGATACTAAGAGACCAATGGGGCAAATACAAGGGAGTTTCAATGGATGATGCTTCTCATGTCACAGGTTTTGGCACAAGGTTACACAATATAGGAAACATGAAATAGAGGAACATGGAAACTTCATAAACATTCATCTATTTCAAGGGTATTGTTATTATTGTAATAATTTTTGTCACAAGGCAATAATTGTAAGGTTCATGATAGGAATGTATATGGCTTCTTCAAGAGAAACCCTAAGATATTTTCACCTTCAAGGAATCACAAAATTAAGTGTTATAAGTGCAATAATGTTGGGTACATAGCTAAGTGGTGTGGAGCAGAACTTCTAGAGACAAGCAAGAACAATCAAAGGAATCAGAAGGATCAATTGAGGAAGAAGGTAGAAAAAGGTAAATATCAATGCATGTTGGGAGTATATATACTCCCACCACAAAATTAACCACCTCAAGAAAGGAGTTGTGGGAGGGGCTGAGCTAAGAGTCTCATTCTTAGCCCCAAGCCCCAAAGGTGGCCCTTTGCCATTGATGACAAAGGGGGAGAGATTAGAGTTAGGTGGAGAGCATTCATTCAGGGGACCAGTTTCTCAAGGAGAACAACTTGTAAAAAAATAAAATGAAATTATAAAAAAAAGGCTTTCCATCAATGACAAAGGGGGAGATTATTAGAAATTTTGAGTAGTTTTGTTGTCATTGATGTCAAGAGAGTATTGTTTAAATTTCATCATCATTAAGGGCATCAAGTGGTTTTTCCAAAATCAAGAAGGTCTTGAAAAGGAATAGGATATAATATTTATTTTTAATATTATATTCCTAAAAATGCCCAAAGGATGAAGACCCAAGGAAGCAAAAGCAAGTTTAAATTAAATAATAATATTATATTATTATAATATTTTGGGCTAAATAACAAGGTGAAGAAAAACAAGGTTCAAGTTGAAAAGACCCATGCAAAGTTTATAAAAGATTTTATTTAAATTAAAACATTTTAATCCTTGATTAAAATTTTAATTATAATTAATAATGGGTGCAAGGGTTTTAAATTTAATATTTAAAATCTAATTCAAATTAAAAAATTTGAAATTGGCTGAAAATACAAGAAGCATGTGAATTTATATAGAAAATAATTATCATTTCCTAAATCATTAAATATACACCTTCGAATGAAAATGAAATCATGCGTTGTATTACTTGAATGAAGAGAAATTTACATTTCGAAGTGTTGGATGCAGACGAAGGAATAAGATCATTCACATGGATAGAGAAAGCCACCGACAATGGAAGTGTAGGCGGTAGTTAAGAAAGTGCTTGGGAATTATAAGGAAGGGATCACGGGTTCGACCCATATGATTGATTTTTTGGCTAGAGGAGAGAATCCTTTGTTTTGTTTAGCATATTTTTTTAGAGGTGGCATATATAGGGGAATGTGTACCTAAGGTTTAATGTGGGCACATAGCCCACTTGGTGACCTAGCTTTGGTATAGGGTGTTGGAGAGGCTACGACGTGTGTCCAAATTTCACCGAAGATGTTTTAGCGGGTAAAATAGTTGAAAGGTATGCTATACACATTTTTATTTCTCCAAAGGTTTTGAAATTTGGAAAATTGCTTAGAGGGTTTCATAAGATGGAAGATATAAGGTTTTTGAGGGATTTATAAGGTAAAGTAAATTAAAATATTTTATTTTCATTTTTGGTGATTGAAATTTATTTTATAAAGTTGGAGTGATAATGTGTATAAAGGAAATTGTTGTGTATTTTGTTTTAATAAATATGTTGACTTATATTGTGTAAGTTTGGAGATTATAAGGTGTACTAAGTTATTTGATAGTTTTGTATGGTTAAATAATTATTGGAAAATTTATTTTGTGGAGAATTGAGATAGGTTGTGGCTACCTAACCTTAATATTGGCAAATAATATTTTATTGTGGTTAAGATAGGTTTTGAAGACATATCTCCATAAAAACAAAAGGTATAGGTACATATTTCTATGAGTGAAATATTGTTGGACTGAATGTTGTGAAATACAAGGTTGGAGTGAAAAGGATTATTTGATAAGCATTTTTGGAAATATTTGAGTGAGCCTTCATATGTATGATTAGGGTTTGTGAAAGATCATGAGTATCATTGTTATGTGAAGTTGAGTATAATATTGAACTAGGGTTTGTGAAAGAACTTGAGTATCATTGTTATGTGAGTTTGGAATTATCTTGAGTCAAGGTTTGTAGTGTGAATTGTTGGAAGTATTGTGAAACACTTGTTTAGGGTTTGTAAGCAAGTTGTGTTTCATTGAGTTTTTGGTTTATTGAAGTTGATGAAAATTATTGATTGAAAGTGTTGGAGTGATAGTTCAAGTTTTGTGAAACAAATTGTTCTTTATTTCTGGATTGAGTTGAAGGAGAGATTGAAAGTGATTGAGCATTGTTGTGAGTGTGAAGCATATTGAGTCTCTAACCATTCTCTATATATTTGTGTGATAAAACAAGAGATATTGAAAGTGATTGAGCATTGTTGTAAGTGTGAATCATATTGAGTCTCTGATCATTCTCTATATGTTTCTGTGGTAAAACAAGAGAGTTTGAAAGTGATTGAGTGTTTTTGAGTAACATATTGAGTCTCCAATAATTCTCTATATGTTTCTGTGAATGCACAATATTCTGAGTGAAACTTGTTTGTGAGATTGAAGAGGTTTTCTGGAAGAGACTAAGTTGATTTTTGTGAGTTTTTTGTGAGTGTGAAATGTATTGAGTTTCTAATCATTCTCTATATGTTTCTAAGTTCAAAAAATATCTTGTGTGAAACTTATTTGTGTGATTAAAGAGGTTTTTATGAAATAGGTTGAGTTGAGTTTTTGTATGCAAGTATTGTAATTGATTTGAATAAGATTTTTTGAAAGCTAGTGGACAAATTTTAGTAAGTCCTAGAGTGGACTTGAGAACAGAGTGAAGCAAGCTTTTGTGAAGGCTTGTTGGCTGATTTTAGTAAGTCCTAGAGGGAAATTAAGGACAAATTATGGGAAGCTTTTGTGAAATCTTAAGGATAGATTTGTGTGAGCTTTTGTGGAAGCTTACAATCAGTTTGGACAAGTTCTAGAGAGAACTTGTTGAGCAGATTTGAGGTAAGCTTTGGTGAAGACTTGTAGGTATATTTTTGAGGTAAGTCATGGTGAAGACTTTTTGAGCATATTGAACAAATTCTTGAGAGGAATTATAGATAAAATAAGGTAATTATTTGAGAATACTTGAGATAAGAGTTGATGGATTGATTTGTTCAATATTTGTGTTAAGGCTTGGGGCAAATCTAGGAGAGTTGATTTGTGATTGGATCAAGTTTTTTGTTAAGGCTTGAGGATAGATTTTGGTGCATATTTGAGGATATGTTTGTGCCAGACCAAATACAAATATTGAGTATATTTGTGCTAGAATTAAGGACTATGTTTAGTGCATATTTAATACAACGATTGAGCATATTTGAGATAGATCGAATGATTATGTTTAGTGTATATTTGACATAGATTGATAGTACTATATGTTTGTGCCAAACCAAATACAAATATTGAGTATATTTGTGCTAGAATTAAGGACTATGTTTAGTGCATATTTAATACAACGATTGAGCATATTTGAGATAGATCGAATGATTATGTTTAGTGTAGATTTGACATAGATTGATAGTACTCTCTAGTGGATAGATATCCATTAGCTATGGTAGTGAGAACATAGATATTTTGAGTGAGGACATAATATTCAATGGAGAGATATCCACAACCCAGTGCAGTAGAGGTAGTAGTCTTATAGAGGAACACCAACCAGAGTAGAGGAGGAGTTATTTTGTGGATAGATATGCATAAACTAGCTAAGAATATTGGTGTCTCTTGTGGGCTTGTGCCCACAAACTAGATTAGGGGATTGGTGTCTCCTTTGGACAGAGGTCCATAAAAATTGTAATAGGGAAAATATTCCCAAGATATTTGTTGAGAAAATTTTAGTGAAATATTTTCTCCTTGGAGTAACCCACATTGGGTGAACCATGTTAAATTGGTGTCTCTATTATGTGTGATGATTTATGCATTGATTTGGTTACTACTATTGATATTGCCATGAATAATATTGGATATTATTATTTGAGAAAGAAAAGTAAAAAGTGGTCTTATACTATTCACCCCCCCTCTCAGTATAAGCTTGTATTATTCATAAAATACCTTCAATATCTTATTATTTGTGTTCTTAGCCAATGTTATTCTGAGATATTCAACTAGAATAATTAAAAGGTATAGGGGGAGGGGATATCCTTTCCTAATACCCCTTGATGCCAAGAATACCTTTGTGGGGCATTCATTGGTGATAACTGAGTATGAAACTAATGATATGCAACCTTTGATCTAATTTTTATACTCCTTAGAGAACTTGAATTTTATCATAACCTAGATTAAGAAGTGTCAATCCACTCTATCACAAGATTTAGTTAGGTCTAGTTAGATGAACATAGTGGGGGCGTTTGTGCTTCTATAGAATGTATTGCTTCTTAGGAAAGAACTATCACATTCATTATTTATCTACCCTCTATGAATCCACTTTGTTTGGGGGAGATTATTTTGTGCATAAGGGTTTTTAACTTCTTAGCCATGACCTTGGTGATAATCTTCAATAAAACCTTACGTAATATTATTTGTCAATATCCACTTACATTTCTACTTTCCTTTCCTTTTGTATTAGTTTTGTGTAATTTTTTTTTCTTCCTTTCAATATTTCCTTAGCTTTTATCTCCTCTTCTACCACCTCTAGAAGCTTTTCCTACACAATGCCCTAAAATTCTTGGTATAATTTAGTAGATAATCCATTTGGACCTTGATTTTTCCTGTTTTACATTTTGAACACTACCTCCTTTTTTTCTTGCATGGCTACTTGTGCACCTCATATATCATTTCTTCTCCTATAATGAGTGTGGGTATCTCCTATAGAATTTCATGTTGGACTTCTATATCCAAGGTCTTAGCCATGAATAAATTTTTGAAATAGTTAATTTCTATTGATTTCATGTCCTCCCATGTGTGAATTGTCTCTCCTTCTTCATTTTCATAAAAGAGATGAAGTTATATGCCATTTGGACTAAAATGGAGTTGTGGAAGAACCATGTGTATTTTGTCTCCTTCTCTTAGCCACTTGATTCTAGAATTTTATTTTCATAATAACTCCTCCCTTCTTTCATATTCTTCCTTTTAGTTTTTGAGATCTAGTTTTATTTTAGACCTAGTTTCTATGAGCCCATCCTTTCTTATTTGATCATTTATATATTCTAGTCATTCAAAAATAAATTCCTTTTTATTTTTTAACATCCTCAAATTACAACCAATTCTATATATTAATCTTATTTTTGATAAATTGTAGTAATTTGGCAACACATGACATTTGTGTGCCATGTCATTGGTTTCCTTTCTACCACCATTATTGCATTCATGGTCTAAATGAATTGTCTTTGAGACATATGAGTTGCAACCGAAAGGGTGCTTATTTTGGTTTAACTTTCCAAACTTTTATCATTACAATACAATGATCCAAACCTGCATTATTTAATATTTTAACCTTCAAGATATGTCCTTGTATAAAGAGGCTTTTTGATGCCAATAACCTATCTAGTATTTCAAAAATGCAGGTTGGGCCTAGTATTCTATTGGACCAAGCCACCAAACCATTATTAGGTTTGATATCTACAAGGTGTAGGTGTCCCATTTACTCACTCATAATATTTATACCTTCATCTAAATACTAGTTTCCCCCACCTTCTCTTCTAGTGAGAGAATGGTGTTGAAATCCCCCCAAAAATATTTATGCTCCATAAATCTGTGAAGAGATGTAGTCTATGTCCCTCCATAGCTTCCTATTTTATTTAATGGTACTTGAGGCATATACATTCAAATATAAAACTTGGCATATTGTCTATTTTTTACCACCACACAAATTAGTCCTTTATTCCCAACTATATATTGTACCACTAGTTCTTTTGAGTCCACAAGCATGTAACTACTCCTAAAGATCCTTGGGAACTCAAGGATACTACTTTACTAGGTTTTTCTTGGAACAAAATTATTCTATGGTTGTTATTCATGCCTACAACATTATCGAAATGGAATAGATGGACTTAGTGTTGGGAGCTTCCATCTAATATCCAGATTAGGATGGTTCCTTAATGGTTTTTTATGAGAAAAGGAAAAGAAAATTACTAAAAGAGGGGTAAATATAGTCGTAGCTAGAGATTTTCTCATGGTATAGTTTAAACAAAAACTAAGATAAATGCATATACTCTTTATGTTCAAGAATTTATTATATCTTCACACGTAAATCATAGTCTTCAAATGTGATTTAGATATTTATCTAAATACACATATGTATCAAATTGTAACTATAGCAATATGATTTATATTATATATAAGTCCATATTTTAGAACAAATACAATATACAATTCAATAATATGAATAGAAGCATAAAATTTTAATACATACACTTGCAAACTGTGAACCAAAAGCCAATAGAAGCATAATTTTATTGCTTGTATTCAAAGTACATACATCTATTCTTGTAAATGCTTAAGAGCAGACCCCTTTTCAAGATGTGTCTACTACTATATATACTCTATGGTTAGCATCTTTTACAATTAGTATTTTTTGATATAAAATTATTTACAAGCAATCAAGCTATAAAAATACTTCAACATATCTTGCATGGCTTCATATCATTCTAATAATAAACCAAAATTTGATAGCAAAATTCAAGAATTTGATGCTTCTTCCACTATCTGTCATCGTCATCATAAACCTTTGAAGGTATTTTTACTTATTTCTATTAATATCTTCATTCCATGAAAAACCTGCATATCATAAAATCATGACATTCTCTTGTACTTTGGCTCTTTTGGTCTACTTGCTCGCAAAAACCTGTCATGTCATGAAATCATGACATTATCTTGCACTTTGGACCTTTTAGGATGCTTGCTCATGAAAACCTTTCTTGTCACAAAATCATGACATTCTCTTGCACTTTGGGTCTTTCATGATGCTTGCTCGTGAAAACCTATCATGTCACGAAATCACGACATTCTCTTGCACTTTGGATCTTTTGGGCTGCTTGCTCATGAAAATCTATTGTGTCGTGAAATCATAAAATTTTGGCACTTCAGCTTCCTTTCCCTCTCTGAACCCGTGAAACTTCGTTATGTCATGAAATCATGACCCTTATTATGCCTTAGTAGTTTTCCTCTTTATGTCTCAAAAATGAAACGTAGGTCTCACACTGCAAAACTTCGCTATCTCTCAAGGTACTATTTTTAGACTAACATTATTGGTGCCTTTCGAGGAATTTTTTATCAAAAATATTAGAATCCATGACCTTCATCCATTTGGAAACAGATTCAAAATAATATGAAAGAGGATATTGTGGAAGAAAATAATCAAAAATTACATTTGAACAAGTAAATCATTACCTTTTCAAAATACCTCTTACAACTTATGCATAATTTTACTAAAATTACATTAACACCTTAATAACTTCAAACTTGTTTTACTGCTAGCCACTGGTCCCACCTTCTGTCAGCTATGTTTGGTTAACCTGCTTGCATTTCTCCAGCTTTTCTATCATAGTGATAACTTCATTTTAAGTGAGGTAAACCTATTTCCAATCTTCATCTTCGAGGTCTATAGAATCCATGAATATTTGATATACATACAGTAACTCTTCTGCTTTGTCATGAGACATTATTTTATTCCTTAAAATAAATTCCTATAAATAGGACTTAATATGTGTGAGGTTTTGCATCATATACAATATTTGTGCTTCTTCTACAGGTTCTTCCCAACTTTCTATTTTAGATTCATATTTCATAAAATATTTTACGGACATTAAGTGCATCTTCACTTAAAAATTTGGACTTTTCATCCCAAAAATGTGGGAGTCCACATTTTTTTTCTAGATTTACATGCTTCACTAGTCCCTTTGCTTCAGCTTCTAACTCTTGAAGGAGTTTTTTAGCTTGGGTTACAAGTTTAAACCTTCTAAAAAACTTTTTCTTACAATATTGGCCTGAGACCAAGCTTCACTTTGGATTTTAGCAATGACGCTCTCTGGCATTTTATTAGACAAGACTTTAATTTTTATTGATACATCTAATATTTCTTGTAGAAAGCTCACCGAATATTTTAAATCATCACTGGCCACTTCAATTACTTCTTTCACTATGGCTAGGTATAACAACATAGGCCTTGATCTAAGTCTTAGTGACAATATGTCCTCAAACATTTCTTTTCTTACCACTTTGGATTTTTCCTTTGATAGGCTAGATGAGGTGTTCTTATTTTCTAGGATCTATTGCTAAAGTTGTTGAACCAGTAGATTCATAGATTGAACCTGTGTATCTGTCTCTTCAAGTTTCTATTTATATTTGGATTCTTCACTGGTAACTTCACAAAATTTATCTTCCCATTTCCTTGCCTCTAGCTTTAGATCTTTATCTATTAATTTTTGTTCTTGTAGGACTGACTCCAATTCTTTCCTGGCCCCTTTTTCTTTGATGAATTTCTCCTTGAAAACCTCCATGCAAGTAGATAGTCCCTAAATTGGCATGATCCATTCCCCACTCATCTAGCATATGAAGTTGGATAATGTCTTCACTTGTACCTTATGCATGATAATCTTCGATGGTCATTTCTCCTTTAGACTTCTTTGATATTGGTGTCAATTTTACCTTTTTTCATTGCATAGTGGTGCTATTATATCTTGAGCACATGATGAAGTTTTGGAATCCCTAGAAAAATGAGATGTCCACCAATCTAAGGTATTTTTGTTTACCTTTCTCAAATATTTTAGTTTTGAAAGAGTCAGATGACTCTCAGCACTTGTAGTGGGTATGGATTTAATTTCTAGAATGCAAACACTAGGAAACAAAGGATTTGGAACCAATGCAGTACTAGCCTCAGACTAGATCTATGAATATAATGTTGGTTCTAGGGAAGGAAACCATGGTTTTAAAGGAAACATTATATCTTTCTTTGAACTAGAAATGGAAGGATATTTGGTTTGAGAATGAGTAGAAATAAAAGAGTGAGAGAGAAGGGAAGCCATACCTATTTATGTATGAAGCACCTACTAATTTCCATATTCCTCTTCATGATATTTATTGCCCTCATCCAAAATAGAATCTGAAACTTCATTCAGCGTAGAAACTTCTACATTTCTCCTTTTATCAACTCTATTCTCGCTAACTGTATTTTCTTCAAGATTTATTGTTTCAACATTTAGGGGAAATTCCCCTCATTATCTCTTCTTATGTTCAACATTATCTTTCTTTACAACAATTTCTTGGAAGAAAACTACATTTTGACCTTCTTGAGTAAGATTGTTTGTGTCATCAATTGCTCCACTTTGAACATATTCCTATTCAGTAGGATTTTTAGTAACCTATGTATCTGGAATATTATATTTATGAATCTGAACAGTTTGCTCACCTTCTGGAGTAGTTTAAACATCACTATTTTGAGTGGATTGAGTAACCTCTATGGGTTGATCATTGTTACCTTGAGCAATTTGCTCATTATTTGGAGCTTCTCCAACATCTTGTTTCTCTTTTTCATGAGTTTCTGCTATAGAATTTAGCCTCCTCCTCTTAATGCAAAGAGGTTGTTTGTCATATTCTGTAGTTGAGTTTGAAGGGGTGATAAACTTCAAAGTTTTAGATTTTGTAGTTTTACCTTTTGATAAATCAACACCTAATATCAAGCGATTTACTCTCCTTACTTCCTGTAAGGGTTTGGTGATCCCTTTCCCTTCTTTACCTAGTACTTTTCCTTCATATCCCATATTCAACATCATCTGAGTAGCTTTTCCATATGCATATCCTAATTATTTTATGAAGATGTTGTTAGGGGACCTTTTCTTGGAAGTTCTAAGCCTTTTTTGTGCCTCAAATAATGGCTGCTCAATTGTAACTTTCTTTCCTTTACTTTGGTCAATATTCTATTTTTTCACAGATTTAGGACTTGCTACCTTTCTATTGCCAATGCTAGGAGATACTTTAATAGGAAAATCCACTGACCATAAATCTTGATAATGGTCGTAACAAACCAAAAATTCAAGGTCATTTTTCATAGGACACCTCGAATCAATCAAATTTGTCTATACTCTCATGGTACACCATTCATGATTTTTTTTGACCGTCTAGTCTACCACTTTCTTCTGCATTCTAGTAATGGTATTTTCATCCAACACATGTTTAGAATTATTTTTAGGATCATAATACATTACATATTCATAAAAATCATGCCAAGGGGGCAACAATTGCATTATTTCTACATGACATTCTAGTGCATCATCTTCATTATTATTTATGCAATATTCAGTATCTGGCCTAATGGACGCATGATAGTTCTTCATTGGGGTTATGTTTAAAATAGCATGCCTTTCTGAAAATTTGTTTATAGGGTCATATTTCCATCTCTAAGGTATCTCTATTAACCCCAAATCTCTCAAATCTTGGGTAATTTTTTCATGTTGACCCTTTCTAGAAATAATAATACCCTCAAACTAAAAAGGCATAGTGTAGGTACCAATTTTATCTATACTCGTACCATATTTGATATTTATTTGGTTAGTTTGTGTAACATATTCTAAAGTAAATAATTTATCAGTAACATAATGGGGAAGTAAGAAAAGTTTCTAGTAAACCCGTACAACCTAATGACAACCCACTGAGTGAGAATGAACTAGTCACCCTCCTCAACATGTTTGTTCTATAGAACTTTCTCATATTTCGAGGTTAACCTTCTAATTTATCCATACATTATCTTCAAATATACGTCCAAAAATTTGATATTAAAATCGTAATATGATTCTGTTATGTGCAATACATTGGTCCACTCATATGCTGGCAATGTCCACCCTTTTTCATATTTATTATTTATAGAAATAAAATCTAGCTCCTTAGCCATAAAATAGAAGAATATCCACACTAAATATGATGAAAAATAGAAAATAAAATGAGAAACCTTTTTCATAGCAGACAAACCTTCATGAATTTCCTGAAAGATATACCCCGGCTAGTCGAAAAAAAAATGCCTAATACTCTTATCCATAACTAAAGAATCATAATTCTTCAGGTTTGAAAGATAGTTTACTAAGGTAATCCTTCGCCCATAAAAATTTTCATCAGTTTTTAGTCCAACCACTATAGCCAATATGGAGAAGAGCTCGGGATTTTTTAAATATGTTAAGAGAATAGGAGTTTCGAGCATTATTTCCTATAGTAGGTGGTTTTTTCAACTGCATAATGAGAAATTTTTTTATCTTCTTAGAGGGTACAAAGTATTTTACTTGTTCAGTGGGGTAGAAAGCTTTGGGTTCGATGGTGGGCACATAACTAATGGTGAAAGTGGTAATAAATGCATTTGTACTTACGGTAAAAATATTTCTCCCTCTAAAATACCTAACAAATTTCTTCTTTTTATCGTAAAAAATTGCAATTGCTTCGACCAATTTGGGAAAAGGATGTACAATAATGTAAACATACCAGTAAAGAAACGAATGGAAAGCAAAAGTATTAGGGGAAGATGCAGTGATACCAGTGGCCATCCTATCTTCGATATATTTTTGAATTCTCTCAGGATATTTCCATGTTACTATTTTCTCTAATTCTCGCATCTCTATCAATAAATTTCTTGCCCATTTCCTCTTCACCTCTCATTGTTGAAGGTACAAAATATGAAGCTACCATTGTTGTTTTTAGACTGTTCTTCTTCAAAGCCATGAGAAAATATCACACTCAATTTATCTGAACTAGATTTGGAAACATAAATAGAAAGTGGTCTAGCATAACTTACTGTGGAGTGAAATCAGGATTTTGTATGTTAATTAGAAAAGACATGCATGATTGCATCAATTACAGTTAATGGGCAAGATTTTCTCGAATCCCTTTATGCCTAGTTTTTTCACCCTCTTGAATGTTTTGAAAATTTTGCCAATGGCTATCAAATGCATTAAAATCAATACTACACTTACTCAAGCTTCCTCTATTTGCAAAGGCGGTTCATATTTTCCAATCATCGAAAATCCACATGACAAATTTTGAATTCCTTTCGACGACTGGCTAACAACTTTATTAAATGAAAAATAATACTTTTCAAGACTTCTTTTATTTTTGAAAGCAATTAATTCCAGCCAATCATTAGAAGGCTACGTAGCGATTTTAAATTTAAAATGTTAAATCCGACGATATAGTACTTTCTAATTTTATCTCTTTCTTGCTGGTAAATTCTGGTTGGCCATGGAATTAGAACAAAATTCTTTTATAAGCTAAGAAAAATTAGGGAAATATTTACAAAATTGTTATAATATACAAAATATACATCAAATACTCATTTTTCCTTACTTAAATTTGAGCTTTAAGTGAAAAGCATTCATTGTTATGGATAAAATCATACCCTATTAATATTTTAGTTGAAAGTAATTAAATTGCTTTTCAGCAATTATTTCAAAAGGGCATTCCCAAAAGGCATCAATATTGTCATGGTTGTCTATCTTAGATTTTTTTCACATTCCATTTCAAAACCAAGTCTCCCACCTTAAATTTTCTTAAAGTGGTCTTCTTATTGAACCATCCTTCTATATCTGCCATATGCTTCTGGTAGTGATTATATGTATGTTCTCTTTGTTCTCCCAGTTGTAGAAGCTGCATCAACTGAGCATCCATTGGTTGGCCTCCTTATTTATCCATCGGATTAAATAATTTTAATATTGGTATCTCCATTTTTATAGGCAGAATAGCCTCTTTACCATAGACTAAAGAATAGGGTGATGTATTAATAGAATTATTAATTGAAATTCTATATGCCCATAGTGCTTGGTTGATTAAAAAATGCTAGTATCTCTTGTTATCTTCTAGTGTTCTTTACAGGATTCTGAGGAGGTTTTTATTTGTAGACTCAGCTAGGCCATTTTCCTATGGATAGTAGTTGGAAGAGGTCTTCAGATATATACCATATCTGCTAGTAAACTCAATCATTTTAGATTCGATGAAATCTAATATGTTGTATGTAACCAATGAATCTGTTACACCAAACCTTTTAATCAAGATTTCTATAAATTCAATTACAACTTCCTAATCATATTTCTTAATGAGGATTGCTTCAACCCACTTAGTAAAATAGTTTGTGGCAGTAAGTATATACTAGTGGCCATCTAATGAATTAGGCTCTACTATCCCAAAAAATCTAACCCATTTTTGGAAAGGTTCTTCAACTTGGATAGAATTTAAGGGTATAGGGACATTTTTTTTCCTCCCTACATATCTCTAGCATTGCTCACAACTCTTGGTTACTCTATAGGTGTCATAAAAAATTGAAGACGAATAACAACCTGCTCTGATTATCTTCAAAGTAGTGTTTCTTGAATAATTTTTTCCATAAAGACCTCCATGAAACTCCTTCAACACTTTTTGCTTCTTACCATCTCCTATATATTTCAGAAGTACACCATCTATTATTTTGGTGTACAACCCTTATTATTGAAGGGTGTAATTTAATTCTTATGCTCTATACCATCTTCTTTCTATAGCATTCAAATTATCAAGACACATTCCAGTTTGAAAATACTTTATAAGGTCATCAATCAAATAATTATTTTCCTAATTTTTCTCTTATTGTATTTTTACCATTATACTCTGATGGTCTACATGATCATTTACAACTTGCTTGGCTAATTATTGGTAGAGGGATCTACCCCTTACTATTTTTTTGGGTGTATTTCTACATCATATTCCTATATTTTAGTTACCCAACCAACTCTATTTTCACTAAGTTCCCCTTGTATTATAAATTTTTTGATATCAGGATGGATCACATAAACAATAATCCTGCTCTGTGACAAAAAATGTTTAAATTTATTCAAATACTTCATGAAAACATACACTTTTTTCTCAATAAATTTGTATCTTTCTTCATGATCATGTATAATAGAACACATAAAGGCTATGGGTCTTTCTTCATTGTATGCTCCCTTCTATGTGAGGACTGCATCATACTTTTCTATTCACCAACAACATATAGGATGAAACCACAAGAGTAGTCGGTATTAATCAGCACAGGTTATTGAGCTATCTATTCTAAAATATTTTTGAAAGCATTCTTTCTTAGATCTATCCATTTGAAAGGTGTATCTTTCTTCAATAATTCAGTCATTGGTTTAACAATCTGTGCAAAATTTGTAATAAATTTACGCTTAGCTGGTAGGGGGAGTTCCAAGAGTGCTTTCACTCTATAAGTATCTATGGCTAATCCAGATTTAGAGATGACATGACCAAGTAGGATACCTTATTCCATGACGAATATGGATTTATTTAGGTTCAAATATATTCCAAATTCCCTACATTTTCAAAAACCTACTCAAGGTGTGTTATATGATCTTATTTATGATGAGAAAAAAATTTCATATCATCTAAATAGATGACTATGATCTTGTTAGCAAGCTCACTAAAATCTACATCCATTGTCCTTTGGAAGGTCGCTTCGACGTTAGACAAATCGAAAGGTATCCTTTGATAGGTAAAGTTTTGCCATTTTGTGGCAAAGGCAGTATAATATTTATCTTCATCTCTGATCCATACATAATTATACCTATAAAAACCATCTAGCAAAGATAATCTCTCTGCTCCTTCAACTATGTGTAAATTTTTGTCTATTTGTGGAAGGGGATAATGATCCTTGAGTGAGGCTTTGTTCAAATTTCTGAAATTAACATATAATCTAATGTCTATGTTTTTATTCCTAACTGGAACTATGTTCACCACCTAGGTAGAATGTTTAATAGGATACACTATCTTAGATTGAAGAAGCTTTAAAAATTCTTGCTTCATCAGAGCTTCTATCTTTGGATTTACAGGTCTTTTTTTTTGCTTGAAAGGCTTGGATTCTTCCTCTAATTCAACGGGGTATTGGATAATATCTTTCATGTACACTTTTAGATCACTGTACACCCAAGCTAAAATATTTAGAAATTTCATGGACAATTCCCTGATTTAGTTTAACTCTTCTACTGTACAACTAACTCTGACTTTAATCATTTTTCTCGGTTCTAGCTCAACTTCTTTATACCGATGCTTATCAACTTTTATTTTGTGGCCTAATGCCCTATAATTATTATCAAATAGACTCTCAATGGTGATAATTCCATTGGGGATATGATTAATTTTTAATTGAATCAATCCTTCTTCTTCATCTTGCAGCATTCTGACACTCGAGTAGTTCATCTCGTAGACTAAAAATTCTAATATTTTCTTGTCATTTTCAAAAACTTGCCTGAAGATATTTTTATCTGGCACAAAGGGTCTATATATGAGTCTAACCATCTTGGATTTTTGGATAACATTGCTGATGGAGGGAAAATTTTCTCCCACCGATACCAAAAAATATGCGTGAGTATTTTCCTCTCTAGGAATAGACTTCATATTCAGAGCCTCAAAGGCTTCTAAAAGGTCCTACACTTTATTTTTGTATGTCTTTAAGTAGTGTTGTTTACTGATACATTTTATCATGACTTGATTCATGATAAAATATGAATCTCCTTAAATTATTAATTGCTTAACCCTGAGTTTCTTAGCGTTTCTCAAACCCAAACAAAGCATTTCATACTCTGGTTTGTTATTGGTGCAACTGCACATTAGCCTGTAAGAGAAAATTATTTCTTTTCCTATAGGAGAAATCAAAACTATTCTAGCACCAGCTCCATTCTTCAACCTAGCTCCATCGAAGAATAGCTTCAAAATTTTATTGGTAGAGTCATCTTATTTGGGAGCATGTGCCAATGGCCTTTTTTGTTTTTCAATGGAATAACTTCCCATTTTTGTTTCTATCATGGAATTGAAAATTTTCAAAGAAAATTGTTCTTTTATTTGAATTTCCTCTAAGGATTCCTCGATTTCCTTGATCATCATATTTATTGTGTCGGTCTCCCCTATCTTCTCTACATGGAAAGTAGATGGTTTTAATTAAATATCTTGATCCTCCTATATTTGAAAGGTATTTCTAAATTTGAGTAGTCCAGATACAGGTATCCTCCTATCTTGGTTGTGAATTCTCTAGATAAACACATACCAAAGTATGGAGTTAAATCTACAACAACCACTTCTTGTATGACCACCATTTGAGGTATTCTATGGATTTATATGGGAATATCTTTAATTACTTATACAGTGTTAACTGGAGTATCATCCAACTGTAGGACTATTGAATTACTTCTAGTATACTGAAAGCACGAGATTCCAAAAATAAAAGGAAAACTATAGCTATGCAATGTAAAACAAAATATAACGCTTTAATCCTATGCCTTTGAAATGCACGAAACAAAGAAAAGAGACGAATCGAAAATGAAAGAAAAGAGGTATGGAAAGCACAGCCCTTTTTATTCAATTCTCTTAACCTCGGTTACAAAGACGTCTCCTCCCTTTTTAGGGGCTAGGAGCGTTAACATGTTTCCATTACAAAAGTGAATAATGATCTTCTTTCCGCGTGCCCACATGCAAAATGGGCGGGCCAAAATGTTGTCGCCACTGGTGTTGATGAATCCTTGGTTCTTGCTGCTTCTCCTGCGATCAAAGAAACAACAAAGGCGTTAGTAGCACCTGTTGCAAATATGAAACGTTAGTTCTCTAAAATAATGAAGGATGTATGCCTAAGATTGACTAAAATGATGCATGAAATGAATCTAAATCACCTGCAAACTTGACAGAGACCAGAAAACATTACCTGAGGGCCACTGCCATTGAAACAGTCGGCCAATTTGCATTCAACTAAAATTCGTCCCTGGGCAGGACGAATTCTGCTGTAATTCATCCCCGGGTAGGACGAATTCGACTGTGTTAAAATGCCGAGTTGATGCCGCTCAAATGTCACACCTCGGGATCTCCAAAATACCTGCAAACAGAGGGGTTAAGTAATTGGGGCCATTTTGGGATGACCCAGATGGTCAGATTCTCCCAATTTGACCTCCATCAATGGGAATTTGGCGTCGCTACCTGCAAGTTAGTGGGACAACAAAAGCGACGAGAACATGATGAAATCTGATTAAAACATTATGAAATTGAATACATGAACTATCTAGTCAGCATAGAATGGAATGAGAGATGAATAAATGATAGAAAAATGAATTAGAATGAAACTTAAAAAGTGTAGGGCGCCCGAGTGGGCCGCCCACCGTTGGGGACTTGATTTCGGCACCAATCCACTAGGGATGGGCCCAAAATCTCTTAGAATGGGTTGTCGGCAAATTGGTGGATTCAATGTGGTCAAATGTTGGGTTTTGGAACCGAATTCACACTTCCAATAGCCACCCAATAACCTCTCTTGCGAAAGAGATCAAGGATGTGGAAGATGTAACTCAAAAGGGTAAAGGCGTGGTATCAATTTGGCAGCACTTCGTTGCTTGAAAATGCCTCCAACTTGTCTCTTTTGGGTGGGAAAGTCCACCATTTTATAGACCCAAGGGGTCTCTTTGGAGGGGCATGCAGGGGTGCCATGTGGCGGCCATGCCTTCCCAAGAGGGAGGAGACTCCTCCCTGACTTGGGCTTCCATGACTACCCTTGTGACGAGTCTTCCAACGACCAATCTACCCACCTACACGCGCATGCACGACAGGAGGCAATAATTGACTATCCTCGGCTGCCACTTGGCGGCATTCTTCTTTTTGCCCGTTAAACCTGGAATTCGTCCTGACCAAAGACGAATTTAGAATTCGTCCCTGGGTGAGACGGATCCCAGTTTGAATTCGTCCCTGGGTGAGACGAATACTGAGCAAAGTGCCTGAATGTGCCAAATTGCCTTTTGACCTTCCAAAATTGCTACAAAAGTGGTTAGGACCACTGTTTAACCTCTGAGGGCTGCCCTGGGGGCTGTGTGTGTCAAAGCGATCAGTGTTTGCAGTCACATAATCGGATTGGTGTTGTTTTGGTGTCTACAGATGCCCCTTTTTGGGATGCGTTGTGCATGGCGCAGCGTCGAGCAAAAATAGATAACCAAAGCACTAATGATTAGGGTTTCTTGGTAACCTAACCAACTTTTGATGCCCCAAGCATGGAAAGGGCATGCATTCTTGAATCCTTGCTTCTGACGAGCTAAGGAATTTGATTTCAAGTATTAACCTATTTTGGTGAGGTGTGACTTGAGCTTGGACATTGATCAGTCATGAATAGGCAAAGGGCGCAACCTTTTGTCCACGGGGGGAAACCTTGTGTTCATGATTCGGGAATGCCAAGTGTTTGATCAATTTGTGATTATTGCTTGTTTGCTGCCCCAAGCAGGAGCGTGATTGTCTTTGTCAATGATTCTTTGAATGCATGTCATTGCCTTGATTGGGTGTGTGTTTGTTGATTGGTGACTAAGTGTGACTACCCCCTCAAGCGACGAATCGATGAGGGAATGACCTTCGTGAGAAAAGCGACGAGTCGCTTGACCCAAGATGACTTGTGCAAGGGTGCCTTTAGATGGTTTATCGTTAAGCATGTGCAATTTTTCCAACATTTAGACCTGTTTTTGGTGGGTGGTAACCCTTTTTGCGACGCTGTTTGGAGCTGAAATTGGCGAAAATCCGTCTTCCCGTGGAGCGGTCCGGCTAAAATAGCCTTCTTGGGGAGTAGGATAGTGACAATTTGTGACCCCAACGTCTATTTTGTATGCCCGGGATGTCAAGTGCAACAGCACTCACATCGGGAAAATTTATTATCTGTTTTAGTGCATTTTTGTCCAATTTTTGATGTTTTTGAAATTTTTGCCCTGAATTCGTCCCAGGGTGGGACGAATTCCAGCTTTAGAATTCGTCCCTGGGTGGGACGAGCGCTAACCAGAGCGCTCGTCCCAGGGAAGGATGAATTGAAGCTCAAAAGGCCTATTTAAGGGCCAAAACTTGAGTTTGGGCTCATTTGCATCTAATTTTTTTTTGCGATTTGGAGCTCTGGGAGGAGGAGGTTAATTCTGCGAAGCGAAGCGCTGCCGGATTTTCCCTGCCATCATGAGTACACAAACCGGATCGAGCGGTGGAGCCGAAGCGAGACCAGTAAGTGCTCCCTAGAGTTTATTTTTGTTTAAAATTGCAATTGTTTTATTTGATTATTTTTGTGATGATGTTTTTCAAAAATTTTAAAACTTAAACCCTGAAACTGAATTGAAGACAACTAAGACTTAGTGTACAACTAAACGTAGCGTAAAACCTAGGTAAAGAATTTTTCTTACAACTAAACCCTAGGATAACGGAACGTAAAACCCTAAGACATAATTTTTGTGTTTTTGAATTTTTTTTTTTATGGCGTTTTTAAATTAATCAGTTAAGATTAGAAACCTTAAGACTGAAAAATTAATTTTTTAAATTTTGTTTCGTTTTATTTTTTGAAATTTATCAGTTAGGATTTAGGAACCCTTGAACTGAAAAATTGTTTGAATTTTGAATTTTTGTTTGTAAATTAATCAGTTAGGATTAGAAACCCTAGAACTGAAAATTTGATTTTTGTTTGAATTTTTGTGCTTGTTTTTGTTGTACATTGGTAGGCAATATTGTATATGCATGTTATTGTTGTACAGTTCTTTTCCATGATTTTAATTAATTTTTTTTTTTGAATTGTTTTCTTTTGCAGGTTGTTAGGAGCCGGTACCGTGTACCCACTGCTTTCACTGAGGCACGGGGGCGCTGACTGAGGCTAATCGGGAGTGGCTTGATGCCCTTGGGCTCAAGAAGGTGGCTCGACTGGAGCCTGTGGTCACGGATCAGGCCTATTTGATGGCCCTGATCAATCTTTGGGATCCGCGGACCAACACCTTCCATCTCTCGACAGGGGAGATGACTATCACTTTGGAGGATATCTATCGGCTTTTGTGGATTTCGATAGATGGACTGCCCATCAGGACATCGTCGCGTGATCAGCGGACCACTGTACTGACGAGATGCTTCGGGCATGGGGAGCGGTTGGGCGTAGAGAGCCCAGTGGAGACGGCCGAGGTGGACTGCCAGGTTGGCGGGATTTTGGTTGGATGGTGGCAGGAGAGGGGGGTGTTAGGAGTGAGGCACGCATTCCTTATGGGCCTCATTTCCAACATGCTATTACCTGACTCGTCAGGTGCGAGGTTCCCATGGAACCTACTGGATTTGGTGTGGCAGTTGGTAGAGTGCCCGATAGAGGCACCGCTGATCCTGAGATGGGGACAGACACTATTGGCACAGCTCTACGGGGAGCTGTATGGGGTCCGCTGCCGACAACGAAAGGGGATCAATTGCAGTTATCTATTGCAGTGTTGGGGTTGGCAGCACATAGCAGTTGAGAGGCCAACCGGGTTACCATGGATGACTCGGGTGGTGATGGAGGATAAGGAGATAGGGTATGCAGTTTTGTGGCGGCGGTCCGGAGAGCAGGGGCAGAGTCGATGATGGGCAGGTGCCGTAGGGCACTATGCTGATGCCTTCTCTCGGCTCACTCCAGGGGATGTGGTTTGGCGCCCTTATCGGGACTGTCCAGCTTGGCCGGAGGTTGGAGAGTGGCTCCGACGGGTACGTAGGGAGCGGTGGCTGATTGGGAGACACGGGACCGAGCATGAGTTCTTCTCATATAGCCGGGTTACACGATAGTTTGGGGTGCGCCAGGGGTTGCCTGGTGAGCCCGTGGTCTATCGACATCGGGGAGATGAGAGGACTCTAGACCGATCGGTCATCACGCCACTGGGTGAGGATTCAGACGCGGTGATCGACGTCCCTGACATGGATGACGTCGGGACTACCGCAGAGTATGACCAGTGGTGGGTACTACGGCGATGGCGAGGAGAGGGGCCACTGGGAGGCACGAAGGTGGCAATGGAGGGTGCTGAGGCACCAGGGGATGATTGGGGAGCTCCGTTGGAGGATGCGGACATGGTGGAGGTGGAGGGTGAGGATGTAGATTTGGGGGCTCCGGATCAATCGGAGACGCAGGACATGGCGGAGCAGTGGGAGCCAGAGCAGGCTGGTGTTCTAGAGAGTCCTGTGCCTCAGGCGGATACGGAGGAGATGGAGTCCGGGGTACGCGCTGAGAATGCACGATTGATAGAGCTACTATGGATGCGAGATCAGGAGCTAGGGGATGCGGTGCGGGAGCTAGGGGACGCATTGTGGGAGAGGGATCTCCTGCGGGCTCAGCTAGCAGAGCGGGATAGGGTTTTGGCATAGCACGACGATGCATTGGCCTACTATCGTCGATGAGATGCAGAGTGGTTCCGACATCGGATGGAGATGGAGGGGGAGATTATCCGCCTCGGTGGGTGGCTACCTGAGCCGTCGGGAGGTGGATCTTCACGTCGGACGAGGGACAGTGGTACTGAGCAGTCAACATCATCTCGTCGTAGGCGATTGGATGAGGGAGGCGATAGCAGGCGTGATGCGGGGGCTAGCAGTAGCCGCCCTACGGGGTCCCATAGGACCCACACCACGGGGGGTAGTTCTCGTCGCACCGATCCTGCATGATCATGGTGGCCGACGCCTTAGGCTGGGTGGTTTTGTTACATGATTGCGGGGTCTGAGGACCAGTTTTGTAGCCTGTGGGCATTTTTTTTTGACGATATATATATATATACGGCTTTATTGTGGTTATGCACATGTGATGATTTGATATTATGCATTATGGTTGATGAATATGGATGTATGCATGTTTATTTATTTTGATGGATGCATATGTTATGATGAATGCAAATGTTTTTGATTTATATGTGATATGCAGAAATGAAATGGATGAATGGGATTTGTGATGTTTGGCTATGGCACCATAGACTGTTTAGAACTCTGTTATTTTGTTTTTAGGCGATTGTTGTGATGCATGACTTTGTATGTATACATGTGGTTTTTCTTTTTTTGTATTTTTTGATGGTATTGCAAAGATGAAAAGTAGCGCAGTTGGTTTAGAAATGTAGCTAAGGTTTTCTGAGACTCAGACGGTTTTAACTCACTAGCCACGACTGTACTTTGTCTTACAAGACTTTTGACCAAGGTATGAATCGAACTCATTTTTGACCAAGCTATTTCACATCCTTGTGTGTGCAATTGAGTTCATTTATGTGGTATTTGTCAGGATACCGCCAGTGCTAGATGGGCTTTCAACCGAACTCGTACTGAGGATCACCTAACTAGCTCCACTAACTCCTTTGTTGTATTTAGTTAGATTAATCTACGGTGTTATCCAGGATACCATAAGCTAGCTCATCCTTATGCAAACATTGGTCTGCACATACGCAAAGCGAATGTGACAGACATATCGTCATGCGGGTAGGATACCACCATTGCCAGATAGGTTGTCAACCAAACCTCGTAATGAGGATCACCTAGATGGTTTTTGAATGCTCGAGAATTCCAAAGATTCAAGTTTAGGTTGTTTGTTGGCTGAATGATTTGGGAGACTTGCTCGTCTATATAGTGATGCAAATCACTGTTTATTTTTCTATTTATTTTTCTTTTTGAGCAAGGATTTTGAATAGTGGTGATAACCATTGTTACTTGATTTTGTATTTTGAGCGGTGTGAGTTTGAGCTTGTGAATGGCCTTGATCCTCGTGGCCTTGGGGATGACTACCCATCCTGGTTAGGGGCGGATAGTACGAATCCTTACGACGTTGGGGACCAAGGGGATGATGGAGATTATGAAGTAGGGGCATTGATCTTTTAGGCCTTGGGGATGACTACCCATCCTGGTTAGGGGCGGATAGTACGAATCCTTACAACTTGGAGACCAAAGGTGAATGGAAAGTGTTAGGATGATGATTTATTGGAATTTTGTTCGTGAATGGCATTGATCCTTTTAGGTCTTGGGGATGACTACCCATCCTTGGCAGGGACGTGTAGTACAAATCCTTACAACTTTGGGAACCAACTATGATTGGGATTTGGTAGTGGTAAAAACCATTGTTTATTAAGGTGAATGGATAGGGAAGAGCTCGTCCTTTTGTCAATTCTCAGCATTCTAGAACCATTCGCACAGGGGGATGAGCAAGATAACTGTTTCGCTTATGGTGACCTGGATTACTATGTAGGTTTCATCTTTCGTTCACACAACTTGGGAATTTTTATGTGTTTTAATTTGTGTTGGGATGCTACGTAACAAGGCGTATTTCAAGTGTAACTCTACCTTCGTAAAATCTGTCTGACTCGGTACATTACGTGGCTAAAGAGCAAAATGATGACTGAATTACGAAAACTCTTGATACATTATAAGACCACTGACTCTATTGTGGTAAACAATAGTAAATGGCGTTTGTTTGCTGTTTTGTAAAATGGAAAAGTGTGGAACAAGATGGACTAGCAGAATAATTACAGTCTATGGTGCCTTTGACCTTTACGACCACAAATATGCAATGTATGGGTGCGATGCTTAATGCAGCTACATATTTTTTGTATTTTTGATGGATTGATTTTTGTGAATATGAAGATGAGATGTGAGAAGTGCTTTTTAATGAATTTGAGCATGCCTAGAAATGAGATGCAAATTTTTGTTATTTTTGATGATTTTTGGATTTTTTTTTTTAGTTTCTGACCAAGCGATTGTGAGACTCCTTGGAGCATTTTGGGGTTGACCAAGATTTTAGGGATCCTTGGAGCATTTTGGGATTAAGGATTTTAGGGATCCTTGGAGCATTTTGGGATTGACCAAGATTAAGGATGAGAATGGGATTACTAGGATTTTGAGGAGAATCCTGAGCATTTTGGATTTTTAGGGATCCTTGGAGCATTTTGGGATTGACCAAGCGATTTATAGGGATCCTTGGAGCATTTTGGGATTGACCAAGCGATTTTAGGGATCCTTGGAGCATTTTGGGATTGACCAAGTGATTTTAGGGATCCTTGGAGCATTTTGGGATTGACCAAGCGATTTTAGGGATCCTTGGAGCATTTTGGGATATGGCTCTCTTAGATATGGAATGGTCACAAATGACTGATATTCAAGGGTTCTGTTTCCTTGATTCCATCAAGGGAGGCTAGCCGGTATGTCTCGGGTCCTATTTTGCTATCAATGACATATGGACCTAACCAATTTGCCACAAATTTGTCCCTTAGGTGGGACGGCAAACTAGAGTTCTGTTGGTTTTCCTTCAAAACCAAATCACCAACCCGAAAGTCCCTCAGGTGAACTTTCATGTTGTAAGCTTTCTTAAGTCGCTCTTGATAAATACGTAAATGCTCGAGAGCATTAACGCGTCGTTCATCAAGCAACGTAAGCTGGTCTAACTGGGCCTTCCACGCAGCGTCATCATCGATGAACTCCTGCATTGATATGCGTAGGGAAGGAATCTCCAACTCTAGAGGCATGACTGCCTCGGAGCCATACACTAGCGAAAACGGAGTGGCCCCAGTGGGCATCCGAATGCTAGTGCGATAAGCCCATAGGGCAAGTGGGATTTGGATGTGCCAATCCTTATGACTGTCTACGACCGTCTTTTTAAGGATGGCAACTAGCATTTTGTTTGACGCCTCTGCTTGCCCATTCGCCTGCGGATAATAGGGTGTCAAAAAATTGTGCTAAATTTTGTACTTTGTGGTCAAAGCATGCACGTCTTTGTTCTTGAAAGGCATCCCATTATCCGAGACTATTTTGGATGGAATACCAAAATGACATATGATGTTATGCAAAATGAACTCCACAATGCGGGGTCCTGTCGTAGAGGTAAGCGAAATTGCTTCCACCCACTTGGTAAAATACTCTGTGGCCGTTATGATAAACGTGTGATGGCCTGACGATGTAGGGGAGATCTTTCCAATTAGATCGAAGCCCCATTACAAAAATGGCCAAGCAGACTGGACTGTCTACAAGGCCTGGGAAGGTACATGCATCAAATTGGCATGATGTTGACACTTCACGCACTTCTTGACATATGCACAACAATCTCACTCTAAAGATGGCCAATAATAGCCCATGCAAAGAATGCACTTTGCGATGGCCATACCACTGAAGTGGCCACCACATGTACCATCGTGCGCTTGGGTGATCGCCCAAGTGGACTCTTGCTGGTCCAAGCAATGAAGGAGGATTCCTTCATAGCTACGATGGTACAAAATGTCTCCTATCAAGACATACTTAGCCGCTTTCTGCTTGAATGCTCGTTTTGCGGCATGCGTCAATCCAAGCGGGAGATTACCTAACTTGAGGTAGTCTCTAATGGGTAAATACCAGTCCTGTTGATCAAAAACCTCGACGGTATGAACAACCAATCCCTCTTGAAGTTCATCCCTAGCAAACGCTGAACGGGATAGAACTTGTAAGAATAGCGTTGTGTTGCTATTAATGGGAGTAGGGGAGAACAAGGATCCCCAATTAGCATGTTTCAAATGGTCATGGATTCGAAAGAACTTATCCGAGGATGGTTCAATCTGGATCATGTGGATTCCTGGCATCAAGTCAGAGCTTGCACGCTCCATCACGGATTGCGATAGGGTTTTGACTTGAATGGTTGTCATATCACCGGAAAGGTCTTGCGGAATTAGTGACCCCAAGGAGGCCATTGTGTCCGCAAAATGATTCGATGACCGAGGGAGTGCCTCGATGTCATACCACTCAAGTTTTGCCAAGAATTTGTCCACAAGGGCTTTATAAGCCTATAGAACTGGGCATTTGCATTGATATACCCCTTTGACTTGATTGACAATTAACAACGAATCACCAAAGATGTTCAGTCATTTGATGTTCATGGCGATTGTTGTCTGAAGACCTATGAGCAAGGCTTCATACTCTGCATTATTGTTGGTGCACGGGAAGTTTAATTTAAATGACAGGGGCATTGGAGCGCCCTGCGGTGTGAAGAATACTATTCCCGTGCCACCACCTTGCTCACATTTAGAACCATCAAAAAATAGGGTTATGTCGGCTTGTGACTCAGGCTCATCGGAATCTGGCGATTCCGAGACATGGAAGACCCCATCATCGGGTAGTTCTATGACCAGAGGCTGATCGTCTTCAAGAGGAGCCTCTGCTAGTTGATCGGCTATGACTTGTCCTTTGATAGATTTTTGTCCAATAAACTCTATGTCAAATTCCGTCAACAACATGATCCATTTCGCCATGCGACTACTATGATAAGTATGACTCATCATGTATCGCAATGGATTCTCCTTAGACACAACATACGTAGTGTTGCTCAAGCATGTAGTGGCATAGCTTTTTGGTAGCAAACACCACTGCCAAGCAGAGTTTCTCGATGTATGCATAGTTAAGTTCATAACTGACCAAGGTGCGGCTAAGATAGTAAGTAGCCTATTCTTTGTGAAGTTCATTCTTCTGGGCTAGCATGGCGCCCAGTGCCACCTCGCTAGCTGAGATGTATAAGTAGAATGACACTCCTGGTCTAGGTGGTGCCAATACTGGTGGCGAAGCCAAGTATTGTTTGATGTCATCAAAGGCTGACTGGCACTCGTCATCCCAGTGAAATGTAACCCCTTTGTGCAATAATTTGTTCATGGGTCGGCACTTGTCAGATAATTGCGCTATGAAACGCTTAATTGATGCGACCTTTCCCTGCAGACTTCTGAGCTGCTTAATGGTAGTTGGGGGGACCATTTCAAGGATTGCCTTGACTTTCTTTGGGTCCACCTCGATGCCTCGCTTTGAGACTATGAAACCCAAGAGTTTTCCAGATGTGATGCCAAATACGCACTTCTTGGGATTTAGTCTAACTTTATGCTCCATGAGGCGATCGAGGATCTTGCTTAAGTCATCGATATGATTTGAGCGCAAAAGAGACTTGGCTAACAAATCATCCATGTAATCTTCCAAAGTTTTATGCATGTAGTCATGGAAGATGTACGTCATGGCACGTTGGTAGGTGGCACCAACATTTTTAAGGCCAAAAGGCATGACCTTATAACAAAATGTCCCCCAAGGCGTTGTGAACGCCATTTTTAGTTGGTCTTCGGGATTGATACGAATCTGATTGTATCCTGAGAAACCATCCATGAGGGAGAGCATTTCGTGACCTGCTGTAGCATCTACCAACGCGTCGATGCTCGACAAGGGGAAATCATCCTTAGGACTCGCTTTGTTTAGATCTCAAAAATCAGTGCATATGCGAATCCTCCCATCGGGCTTTTTGATGGGCACCATGTTGGACAACCATGGCGGATAATCCACGCAGATGACAAACTGTGCATCCAACAACTTTTGCAGTTCGTCTTTGACCATCAAGGCCACTGTTGGGTGCATCTTACGTAGTTTTTGCTTTACGGGCTTGATTGTCGGATCAAGCGTTAAATTATGCGTGACTAGCTGTGGGTCTAGTCCTGGCATATCCTTGTATGACCATGCAAAAACCTCCTTCTTCTCTTTGAGAAGGGCAATGTAGTCGGCTTGCTCTTCAGGGGATAAGCTTACCCCCAGCTTGATAATCTATGGATTCATTGGATCCAAGCCGATATCTACGTCAGTCGTCTCCTCGATTGACATGTGGGATCCGTCCTCCAACTGATGTGGAGTCGGGATCAAATGGATATCATTAGCTGAATTTAAATCTACGTTGGGAACCTCGGGTTCCTCTTCAGCCTAAAAAATATCCTGAGTTGTCCCTGGGGTAAAATGAGGCATCTTACCGAAAGGCCAGTACTCTGATGGTGAGAGAGGTGAATTGACGCGATCCCAGTCGATGGCATCTATTTCTAGATGCAATGACCATGCTGGATCGGCCGGATTGCGGATGGGTGCGGTCAAATCAATGGAGATCATGTGGATGGAATGAATTTGGTCTCCATTACCATGGGTATGATAACTCGAACATTCTGGATGCTCCCTATACTCTGGATCTGGCTCTAGGGGGATGGGCACGAATGGATCTGCCCTATGTGCTGATAGGAAGACAGGGTCTTCCCTCGACACTAGTGTCATTATAGGGTCTCGGGGTGGACGGTGCTCATCGTAAACTTGGAGCCATGGATCCAACACTTGGTCCCACCTTGCTGGGTCTACGTACCACTCATGTCCTGGCAGTATGCCCATCTATGCAAATAAGTCATCAATCCCTAAGGGACGCCGTTGTTGCACTTGTTGCCTTTGTTGCATTTGTCGCATGTGGTTGAGGTAAGCCATCTCAGTCTCATCTTTCGAATCACTGTCGAAGATCCAAAAATGTTCATTTTCTTCAACAACTGCTTGCGACATTAAGGGTTCACCTTGTTCTAGCAAATTAATCTGATCCCATTGCGGTTGTTCCACTCTTGGTGGAGGGACCTGATTCTCTTGACACAACACTGGCTCAACTGGAACCTCTAAAGGGAATAGTTTCAAAAAGATCTCTGGACACCGTTTATGCTCTCCTTGGGAGTTAGTGTCCGAACTTTCACCTCTCTCTAGCAAAGGAGAGGGATTATTGATGTTACCAAGGGTGGTTGTTGACCATGGGAGGTAATCTCCCAATGTATATTCTGTATTTGGGTTGGCATAAGGATCTGATGCCAATCCACCCTTGTTGCCTATTCCTAGGCCTTGCATGTTTTCCACCAAGATGTCTAAGGGCAGGGGGTGGTTGAACCCTACTCCCGACTTATCATACGACATTTGGTATCTTGGCTGGCAAAGGACACGCACCCCTTGCTCATACCTACCTAGCCCGTATCCATGCCAATTGCATTGGCCGAGATATCTCAGAGCGAAGTCCGGGTTTGACAGATAATTGACATTTTTGGCAAAAGGCTCTTCATCCTCGTCCTTTTGCTTGCATGGTTCAGCACCATGATCAAGGCCCCCATACACAAAATTAGTCTGGTTTGGTGGGTAACCTAAAGGAACAACTGTCCCTATGGGAAGGCGAGGTCTCCCCATGTCCTGCACGGATTCTAGCGTGGGCGTTGCCACAACATTCTGCACTAGATACTCCCCCAGGCCCGTACTGGCCATTTCAACAATAATTGTTGATGATTGAGAGGGAGGAAATGGAAGGCCTTCCTGAGTCCATTCCATGTTGGGTGGATTAGGAGCCTGAGCTTCCATTATGCTAGGTATTTCTTCTATTGAGACAGTTGATATTGTTGGCAACACCTCTTCTAGGGGCTGAGCCTCTTCCAGGATCTGTTTTCCTTTGTCCTTCTGTTTAGCCATGACAGGTGGCATTGGTAGTGAAGGAGCAGATGATGAAGACTCACCTGGCTGGGATTTTGATGATTTAGTCACCAGTGGTGCCCACGGCATTGGACCCTGTTTAGATGGATTTAACTGGAAATCCAAGTGCGTTGATGGGAGGGTCGATTGAGGCATTAATTGCATCGCATTGCAATATTTGAAGGGTTCTAAGTCCATCGAGACTACATGTACTTCTCCTTCAAATGCATACTTTAGACACTGGTGAGTGATCGAAGGGACACACTTCATGTCCCTGATCCATGGCCGCCCTAGCAATATGTTGTATGCCATCTCGCCTTCCAGAACATGGCACAATGTAGGTATCGTCTTTTGTCCTACCTGGATGGGCAGAACAATTGTGCCGACTGTCGAGCATATCACATCGTTGAATGCTCGCAGTGTGTATGTGGAAGCCGTGATATGAGAGGCTGGCAGCTTCAGATGTTTTAATGCTGCAGTGGTAATGATGTTACTGGACGAGCCAGTATCTACCAACACTCTCTTGTACGGGATCCCGTTGACCCACGCGATAACGTGCAGGGGTGGATCTGCCATGTCATTCGATACTGTTTTAACCTCATCTTCTCTAAAGGTAATGATCGGCTCCGTACATCATTTTACATGTCCCACAAAGTTATTGAAGGAATTCGCTTCGTGAGGCTGCAACTCGATGGCTTTCAAAATTTCCATGAGAGCTTCCCTATGGGGTGTTGACTATTGTATAAGCTCATAAATGGAAAGCCTAGCCGATGTGGTCCGCAAACTCTATGTGAGTTTGGTCCGTATCGTGACCTCGGGTCTAGGCGGAGGCAACTGCACAGGGCGTTGTTGAGGTTGCGACGTTGTTGGAACTTCTCTTGTAGCTGCCTCGGGGGCAACTCCTGGGTACTTTTTGTTCCTGGTCACTATGCTGATCATTCCCACGAATCCTTGCATGGGAAGATTCTGTCGCACCTCATTGACCTGAAGAGGTTTTGCCTATGTCTCGTGGGCAGGCAAAGGGTCCTTGAAAACCCCCATCTGTTGATTATTTGGCGCTATGGGGTTGTCCACTGCCAATGTTTTATTATCGATCAAATCTTGTATTAATCCCTTGAATTTCCAACATCCATTCAGGTCATGTCCCCTTCGCCTATGGAACCTACAATATAAATCCTCTCTGTATCCCTTAGGCTTGGGAGCGTTAGGATCTATGGTTTGGATTTCTAGAAGGGTGATTAAATTTGCCGCTGACAAGCGGTCAAATAGGGAGTCCCTAGACTCCGTATAAGGGGTGAATTGTCGCCTAGGGTGACGCTGCTAATTTTGCTCCTATTTTTTATTTTCTCTTTCATAATTAGGAGGCACTACCTGATAATTAGCCTTTTGAGGCTGTATTTCTTGCATAGGCTTGGGGACATTTATCGCAACTTGATTAACCGTAGCGGGTTTTGATTGCGTAGTCCCGGTCTTAGTGTTTTTGTTCCACTCTTTCTTTTTAGGCTTGGCGATTTTGCCTTCCTATATTTTGATCTCTTCTATAACTCTGGCTTGCGCCAAAGCTTCTTCTAGGCTGGCGTATTGTTGCAGCTGCAATAGCCCAGAGATCGATCTCAGACAACTCCATGAAAACATTTGTGTGAGGTCAGACATAGGGGGAAGGTAAGGTAGCTTAGAAAGCAGAGCCCTCCATCGATTCCCGTATGCCACCATTGTCTCTTCCTCATATTGCCTGAGGCTGGCCAGATCACTCAGTGATGCCTTCTTCTTGGTGTTGAAGGCAAAGCATTCAAGGAACGCATCTACTAATTGATCCAAGTTATTTATGTTGTGCTTCGGCAATTGTGTGAACCAATCCGAGGCAGGACCTACGAATGTGGTTATGAATGTCCTTAGCAACAGCGCATCATTATCCTGAATGCCAAAGCATTGGCTCAGGAATCTTGTCACATGCTCTTGGGCATCCTCTTCACCTTTAAAAACTGCCAACTAAGGCAACTTGAAATGTTTGGGGTAAAGAGGTGTGGGCACTGACGGATGCACTGGATGACTACGGAGTTGACGTAACATGGGCTTTTGATGCCCAGAAGCTTTTGTCTCCACAGACTCCAAATGCTCCAATAGCGCTTTGTATGCATCAGAAGATTTAATCTCTTCCTCTTTTGTTTGCTCCCGTTGTGAGTTATGGGAGATTGGAGGCCTATGGGGGGGTGGCCGAATGGCAGCCCTCCCGCCTTGATAGGGCATTTCGGCCCATTCTATTTCTGGTTCATATTCCTCATAAACTTCTCGAGGAGTTTCTGGGTGAGACCTATGACCCTGAGTGAGTCCCCACTGAGGGTACCCATCATTGTTTCGGGGAGTGGCCTCCCTCTCAGGTCTATAGGGTCTCGGAGGCAAAGCTTGACGAGGTCGCGGAGACCTGTCCTGCACCAAAGGATTATACCTCTCATATTGTTCTACTTTTTGGGTGCGAGGGGTTGGCACCCTCTCAGGTAGTTTATAACGCAGCTCATCCGCTTTGCGCTGCATGCGCTCTTTATTAAGGCGGTATAAGTGCTCTAACTCCTGATGACCTTGCTCAAGCCATGTGATTCGGGCTTGGCGGGCGGCATGTCTGGCGACTGCCAGGTCAATTTGGTCCGCCATATTTTGCTCAGGAGGCTTGAATGTTTCTCCTATGTATTTGCCTCGGTCTTGATGATCCGAGATTTCAATGGGTCGCTTCCCTCTGTCGAGGTCGGTGGCATTTACTTGAGGCTCTGGCCTCGATGTGTGACCATGATATCTAGCAGGTGCAGAAATGCAAGGCTCCCATGTTGTATGTTGTTCTCGAGGAATGCGATGGTCTTCCTCGTACTCCCTTTCATGGGTGTGAAAGGGGCGGGCGGAGTTAGCTCGCCCTGTGTGGAGAGCCCTGCGCTCTGGGTTTTGTCTTTCAGTTCTAATGGGAGGCAAAGGAGAGATGTCGTATTCACGCTGTCTCTCCTCATGGACACTGTGCCTCTCTAGCGCTTCATCACGCTGTGGCCACTCATATCTAGCCTCAAAAGGTGGTTTTCTATTTACGTTGAGTGCTACATGTAAAGCTTCTTCCCGAAAGGGGCTGTGTTGAATGGGCGTATCCCCCGGAGGGGTGTCCCTATAATTCCATCTTGATGTGGCCTGATGTGGACTCTCTTGTAGGCCAGACCGCCAAGGCGGTATGGCCAAGTCCTCAGGGCTAAAGCGAAGGCGACCAGTGCCCGCTCTTTGTACACCTTCCGCAGTGTTTGCCCTTGATTGGGCTTGGCTACGGGTGTACACCATTGTGGTGCTCTTCTACTAGCTAAGCAGATTTTTATCTTTTTGTTTATGATTTTTGATTTTTTTTTTGTTACACTAAGCAAAAATGAACACACACATGCACAAACGGTGATTATCTCTTTTAAAGATTAATGGTGTGTCCTAAACCGGTTTAGTGCATTTTGATGTTTTTGTTTTGTTTTTGAAAGTTTTGAAGAACGTTTAAATGCAGAATGTTGGCTCATATGACTCCCATAAATGGTCGCCCCTTCAATATACCATTGTCGGACCGATATACCAACCTCTCTATATACCCGCCCTTACGAGAGGGAAACTATAGGTACGTGAGAGCAGATGGTACGTGGAACATAGGCGGTACGGAAGGGGGATTGTCCTGTTAATGACACCTACCATAGAAGACTTATCCTCACGCGCATGGGAATCACCCCAGCGACACTCGGTCAGCTTTCATCAGGATTTACGCCTAACAATAGTGACAATCGGGGAAATGGATGCAAAATCAAGCCAAGGTGGTGATGAACCCACCGTTGGTCTTGATCAAGGGCTGGGGTCTTACGACCAGCTCCTTGGTTTAAAGATACCACGTGATGTGTGTGTGGTTTATTTTAATTAAAATTGAAACAAGCAGCAGCAACTACTTTCCTTAAGAAGGCAAAATTTGAAAGAACACAGAAACAAAAAACAGAAAATAACAAGAACAGTTTTAAACCCTTACCTTACTCTGCCTAAACCTGTTGTTTCTGATCTTCGGCTCTAAAAATTTACAGACAAAAATTCGTCCCTGTCAGAGATGAATTATAGAACAAAATTCATCCTGGCCTGAGACGAATTGGAATTCATCCCAGGGTCAGACGAATTACAGTCAAAAATTGAAAAAGGTACCTATAAGCACAAAAACACAAGTCTCGATCAGTTTCTGTGATATTAAAAATCAGGGGACCAGGTCCCACCGTGATCGCCACTGAAAGCACGAGATTCCGAAAATAGAATGGGTTGTCGTCAAATTTGTGGATTCAATGTGGTCAAATGTTGGGTTTTGGAACCGAATTCACACTTCCAATAGCCACCCAATAACCTCTCTTGCAAAAGAGATCAAGGATGTGGAAGATGTAACTCAAAAGGGTAAAGGCGTGGTATCAATTTGGCAGCACTTCGTTGCTTGAAAATGCCTCCAACTTGTTTCTTTTGGGTGGGAATGTCCACCATTTTATATACCCAAGGGGTCTCTTTGGAGGGGCATGCAGGGGTGCCATGTGGTGACCATGCCTTCCCAAGAGGGAGGAGACTCTTCCTTGACTTGGGCTTCCATGAATGCCCTTGTGACAGTCTTCCAACAGCCAATCTACCCACCTACACGCACATGCATGGCAGGAGGCAATAATTGACTGTCCTCATTTGCCACTTGGCGGCATTCTTCTTTTTGCCTGTTACACCTAGAATTTGTCCTGACCAAAGACAAATTTAGAATTCGTCCCTGGGTGAGATGGATCCCAGTTTGAATTCGTCCCTGGGTGATACGAATACTGAGCAAAGTGCCTGAATGTGCCAAATTGCCTTTTGACCTTCCAAAATTGCTACAAAAGTGGTTAGGACCACTGTTTAACCTCTGAGGGCTGCCCTGGGGCTGTGTGTGTCAAAGCGATCAGTGTTTGTAGTCACATAATAGGATTGGTGTTGTTTTGGTGTCTACATATACTTCATTCCCATAACATCACATACTTCTTTTGGTATTATTATAGTAGCAGCACCTGAATCTATCATGCAATTGTGTACGACCCACCCTTCCATTTGAAGAGAAATAGAAGGGATGTGGTCTATTTTTTCTAGTATTATATGTTAGATTTGTTTGTACTGTATTTGAGTAATATGTGTTCTTACCTTTATTTTTTATTATCTTTAGAGATTCGTGTAGGAGATCAATATGACCAGGGAATTGAAGGATATTGTACATGCTTGCCTTTGAGGGAGTCTTATTCATTTATTCTACTATGTTGAATGAAGATGGTTCAACACTCTTTTCTCTATCTTTGGAAAAAGTTTCATTATCTATTTTTGTATCCCTGAGTCACTTATGTTCTTTGCATTTTAGTTAGTGAAGGAAACCTTAACCTTCCTTAGCTTGATATTGAGTCTCCATTTCCTTCCTTGGAGTAAACTCTTTATGTATTTTTATCTTAGAGCTTTGGGTAGGAACCTGATGTCTCTTTTCAAATGAAGAATATCTTTTAGGTGTTTATGGGGAAAAACTTAGAGTTTGAAGTTCCTGAGGATCCACTTGTAGAGGAATTTTACATGATCTAGTTAAAACTACAACTTGTTCCATTGTAGGCATCATGAAATTATTATCATTTTGTCTAATCATATTTACATGAAATTTCAAGTTTTTCTCTACTTTATCAACAACTATATTTTGTGCATAGTTCTGATGGATGATACATGAAATTTATCCTTGTGGATCATTACATGTGGTACACCAATAATCAAAATTTGTGGGGGGATTTATATCTTCCTTGGATTTGTTTGTTTAAATGACATTTGATCTTTTGTACCCTCTATTGCTTGATTGAGCTACATCCCTTGTTATTTGAGAAAACCTTCTTGGTTGAAAGTTTCTCTCAATTTCTCTTATCTTCATTGACTTCATATAATTTGCTAGATTTTTTACAGTGTCCAATATAATAGAGAGCTGATTTTCTTGGGTTGGATGAGCAGGTAGCATGGGTAATGCAGGAACAACGAGAATATGAGGTAATATTGGGATATTTTGAGGCATCTATATTACTGGAATGGATGGTTGCTCCTTCCATTTTGGAAGTTCTATACTTGGAAAATGGAAAGATCTTGAAGAACTAGTACTGGAATCTTGGGAAATATCTAGAAAAATTGGCATTATCACCTTTTGTGGATACCTCCCAGTGGTGATGAGATATCTCTCTGCTTTAGATGCTTCTTGGTAAATAGCATAAAATAGAATATTTATGATTTTCATATTATCATACTAATATAGGAATCAAAAGCTCTTAAATAATAATACACCACTTGTTTTGTGGTTGGTTTCAATCTGATAGGTACTCTTTCCCAGGTGCGACTGAATTGAATATTGAAATCAACAATTTCCTCTTGAGGATGTTTTCTAATAATTTTGAACTGGCTAAGTAGGGAGAATAGATCCGTGTGTTGATTAAATTCATATACTAGCTTACCAGCAAGTTCGGACCAAGTTGTGATGGATTGAATAGGAAGTGATCTGTACCAATAGAGCATTTTTTCTTTTAATGAGATGACTAGTAACCTGATCATTACATTTTCTTGAGTGATTTTATAAATTGCTTCCAAATAAAGAACATCTAAATAATTCTCATATGCTATTTTTCCTGTTCTATCATATAAAGGCAATACCTTCAAAGCTGCAGTAGGAATCGTATTCTGAGTCACCAAGTTCAAAGGACTAGTGTGGTTCCATGTAAGATAATTTTGTGGAGGAGCAACCATTGTAACTACAATACTTGCCTGAATTGTATAACTTCCAACAAATATATTTGAATATGTATTGATAATAGGGTTGGTCAAAACAACAAGTACAAGGGTGATAATACTTGTAGCAGGTGGGTTTGATATAGCAAATAAAACTGGATGCACTTTGAGTCTACCTAGGTGTAACTCGAAGAACTCAATGGGTTCTTCAGATTTTATTACTTTTTAAAATTAAAATAAAATTAATCCACTAACGTCGTCAAATATGAGGGAGAATACTATAAAATGATGACTAAGGTTTATTATTCATCAACCTTGCTCTTGTGTTTAATGCGATTATTGAAAAGCGAAAAGAGCTCATGTGAAAAATGTCTAAAGGCAGAGGCATCAAATAAATTGAGATGTGGTCATATTCCAAGACATCGTGGGCAGCGTGGCCTATTGGAAACTCGAGCAGTGCAAAGGTATTGGGAGGCAAGTGATTGAGTGTTCAAATCACATGCATTTCATTTTTTTTGAGAAAAGAGAAATATGTTTTGTGTTGGCTATTGCGTGGAGGATAAAGGAGAGTGAGACACTTTTGGTCTTATGTGGAGCGCTAGCTCACGTGGTGCACAAGCATCGTTAGGACGTAGGAGCCACAGGACTCGGGTTTGAATCCTATGAACTCCCTTTTACTGGGTAAAAGGTAAATAGTGTACTGGTTGTGGTTTTTTGCGTGCATGTTGCAAAGGTTTATACGCTATGTTTGGTATTCTGAAATTTGTGCCAAGGTATGCATTAAAGTTGTAAAATAAAATCAAAACAATTTTTTTGTTTTATTGGGTGCTAAAATTTAGTTTAAAATTTGTGCATAAATTTTATAGGAAAAGTGGTTTTTGAAGAGATAAGTAGGTATGCATAGATTTTAATTTCTTTAGGGTATAAGTGGTTTTAGGAGTAATAAGGATTATTACTTATTTGGCACATTGTTAAGATGTTATTTGGAGAATGCTTTTAATTATTGAAACATTCTTGAGAAAAATATTTTGCTTGAGGGTTATTGAATATATCTTTGGTTGATGTGATTATTGAGTTGGAGTAGAAAGGTATAAATTGAGTTATGATTTATTTTGTGATTATTATTTGTAGTCCACTAACCCTCATTGAGATTGGAAAGGAAAGTTGTGTTGAGTGTGGTAGATTTTATGGATAACTTTTTGGCATTAATAAGGTATGGGCAATATTATCTATTGATTTTTTATGGTGGTTTATTTTTGAAATATCATTGGAGAGAAAAGGATTGAATGTGGTTGTCTTTTTGAAAGTGTTGGTTTAAATGCTTCAAGGTTTTCTAGTTTGAGTGTTGTTATTAAACCTTGTTTTATAAGAATTATTGTTGAAGCCCATTGGTTGAGCAATGAAATTGAACTTGAGTTAGAAAAGAAAATGAGTATCATTGTTATGTGAGATTTGTGGTTGAGCATTGTTGGAAATATTTTGAGTTGATTGATTCATGCTTGGACTAGGGTTTGTGAGAAAGAGTTTTTCCTAGAGGTGATTGGTTGAGTAGTGTTGTTTGAGCCTAGTCAAGTGAATGTGTGAAGTGGTTGTTCAAGTTCCATAACACAAACTATTGTATATTCTGATTTGAGTTGAGATTGAGTTAAGAAAGAAATTGAGTTTGTGAATAAAACATATTGTCTTTAACAATTATCTTTATGATTCTATAAGGAAGAGATGATTTGATTTAAGTTGAGATTAAGTTGAGAAAGAAATTGAGTTTGTGAATATAACATATTGAGTCTCTAACAATTCTCTTTATGCTTCTATAAGATTAAGTTGAGTTGATATTGATTTGAGTTGAGATTGATTTGAGTTAAGATTATGATTTGAGTATAGAACATATTGAGTCTCTAACAATGCTATTTATGCTTCTATGATATTGAATTAAGATATTGATTGAGCATTGATTTTAGAACATATTGAGTCTCTAACAATTCTCTTTATGATTCTATAATATTGGACAAGTTCTGTGTAAGCTTGTTAAGTTGATTTAAGGCAAGTCTTTGAGAAGGCTTGTGGACTGATTTTGAGTAAGATTTTGTGAAAGCTTGATATGCATATTTGAGCAGGTTCTGAGTGAGCCTATTGAGCATATTTGAGCAGGTTCTAAGTGAACTAATTGACCATATTTGAGTAGGTTCTGAGTGAGCCTATTGAGTAGATTTGAGTAAGTTTTGAGTGAACCTATTGAGAAGATTTGAGCAGGTTCTAAGTGAGTCTATTGAGAATATTTGAGCAGGTTATGAGTCAACCTATTGAGTATATTTGAGGAGGTTCTAAGTGAACCTATTGATATATATTTGGATGTGATAGAGTACACAGGATAGAGTCTCAGTGGATAGAGATCCAGAAGCTAGGACAATTGAAGATAGATCCGAGTGAGGAGTATTCAAGTGGAGAGAGATCCACAAGTTAGAGCAACAGATATATGGAGTCTTCTAGAAGATCACTAGCCAGAGCAGAAGGGGAAAGAGTTATCCTGTGGAAGAAATCCATGAAATTGAGATTTAGGGGATCAATATCTCCTTTGGACAGAGTTCCATAAGCATTGTAATTGGGAAGGATTTCCAAAGTGATTGATTGAGAAAGTTTTAGTAAAATATTTTCTTTGTGGAGTAACCCACATTGGTTGAACCACGTAAATTATTGTGTCTCTATTACTACGTGATTTGATTTAGATAGTAAAAATATCAAAGACAAACACGAAACCTTATATAATATTATGGAATTTAGGGTCCCACCGGGTGTGCCAAAAATTGTTGAAACAAAATTGGTATATGTTGTTATTCGTGCCTATGACCTTGTTAACATTGAATAGATGGACTTAGTGTTGGGAGCTTTCGTCTAATATCCAAAGTAGGTTTATTCGTCAATATTTTTTATAAGAAAAGGGAAAAAGGAATTACTAAAAGAGGGGAAAATATAGCCATAGCTAGAGCTTTTATCATGGTATAGTTTAAACAAAAACTAATATAAATGCATATACTCGTTCTGTTCAAGTATTTATTATATCTTCACATAGAAATCGGTCTTCAAATGTAATGTAGATATTTATCTAAACACGCATATGTATCAAATTCTAACTCCAACAATAATATTTATATTATGTATAATTCCATATTTTAGAAAAAATACAATATACAATTCAATAATATGAATAGAAGCATAAAATGTTAATACATACACTTGCACACTATGAACCATAAGCCAATAGATGCGTAATTTTATTGCTTGTATTCAGAGTACATACATCCAGTATTTTAAATGCCTAAGAGTCGACCCCTTTTTAGGATGAGTCTACTACTATATATACTCTATGGTGAACATATTTTACAATTAGTATCTTCTGACATAAAATCATTTACAAGCAATTAGGCTATAAAAATGCTTCAATATGTCTTGCATGGCTTCCTATCATTCTAATAATAAACCAAAAATCTAATAGCAAAAATCAAGGATTTGATGCTTCTTCCACTATCTATCACCAGTTACCATCATCAACCTTTGAAGGTATGTTTATTTATTTTTATTAATATCTTCATTCTGTGAAAATCTTGTCATGTCACAAAATCATGACATTCTCTTGTACTTTGACTCTTTTGGGCTTCTTGCTATCGAAAACATGTCATGTCATGAAATCACAAAATTCTCTTGCACTTTGGATCTTTCAGGCTACTTGCTCATGAAAACCTGTCATGTCACAAAATCGTGATATTCTCTTGCACTTTGGCTCTTTTGGGCTGCTTGCTCAAAAAAACCTATCATATCACAAAATTATGATATTCTCTTGCACTTTAGATCTTTCAGGATGCTTGGTTGTGATAATATATTGTGTTGCAAAATCGTGACATTCTGGCGCTACAATTTTATTTTCCTCTTCAAACCCGTGAAACTTTGTTATGTCACAAAATTGTGACCCTTCTAATGCCTTAGTAGTTTTTGATTTTTATGTCTCAAAAATGAAATTCTGGTCTCACACTGCAAAAATTTACTATTTCTCAAGGTAGTCTTTTTAGACTAATAGTTTCCATATCCTTATTTTTAACATATTCATTTCATTTAAATATACCTTCATCTCTTGGAGGAAGTTTTGTGGTTAGTTTATCTAAACCATTCTTTTTATCTCATTTTTTTTAGAAGGACATCCTTTTAGTCCTCTAATATTAAATGTAATGACTTCCATTAGTAAAAAGGGTTTAAAATATGGGTAAGTATCGTAACCTTACATTATTGAATAATTTTTTGACCATCCTTTGCCACATGATGCTAGTTGGACTTTCTTCCCATGTTCTAACCAGTTTCCATCTTCATCTTTTTACTAGGTTACTAGTTCACCCTCGTAGCTTTCGATATATGTGTATAGGGTACCAATGCATTATTGGTGGTTCCATATAATGAAGTACTTTTTCTATTTATTTTATTTTTGTCTTTATTAATTCTCTAATAGCTCATTTCCATCTAGTTTAGTTATCCCTTGTTATTGTTTTTCCCCATCAATATTTTCTCTGTTGATCCTTTAGCTTCTTGCATATTTATTTCTCCTTAGACTTACTCAAATTTTGTTTCTAAAATATTTGTTTTAGTTCCATATTATTCTTCATTTGGGATGTCATATATATCTAGGCTTCCAAACATATTTGTTGAAAGCACTTTTTTCTACTTATTATAGGTTTTCTTTGTGTAATTTTTTTTTGGTATTTGGAATGCCACATTTTCCTTTGTTAGAATTTTTCAAAATATACTTGCAAAGCATTACACAAAAAATAAAGAAAGAGTAGAAATTATTGATTATTCAATGGATCAATTTTGTATACATAACAAATTTGATCATTGAGAGTTATTGGATTACAACAACTCATCAAATTTGATGTAGACTATAATTGAGAGTTCACCAGACTCATGAAGGAGTGGAAATTCAAGTAAGTCAATCCTAGTAGAACTTAAGAGAATAATTACTTATTGTAAAACCCCCCCTTAAGTGATACTATGGGTGTATTGTGCAAATGAGTCCTAACAATAGAGCCTAATGAGGTACTCATGTACAATGGTTTCTTTTCTGAAGAGATGGTAAAAACCCCATAGGAAAAACCATCTATCAAAAAAGAAAAAAGGAAGAGGCATGTCTTCAATTTGTGAATATTGTCCTCTTAATACAAAAAATGTGAGTCCGACAACATGGCCTAATGAGGTACTCATTTAGAATATATAATAGAGATATGATAAAAAAAACCATATGGGAAAAAACCATACTCCAAAGAATACAATAATAAAAGGAGATGTGAAAAGACCTATGTTCCAATGTAGCTGTAATACTCCAAGTTTCTCTCGCAATTGTATGTAACACAGAGAATAAAATGACTAGGTGAATATTTATGCAACTTGATTTTTAGTTGGAATATATTCCAAATATATGTCCCCATTCTGAATATGATGTTGAATGAAGTGCATGTGTATCTCAATGTTCTTGGTGTGCTGATGCTAAACTAGATTGCATGCAATATGAATTATGTTTTGATTGTCACACCAAAGAGTAATAGGTTTATCATGGAAAAAACCAAATTCTCTTAGAATATGATGAAGCCAAAGAGCATCCCAACTTTCTAAAATTGCTGCCCTATATTCTGCCTCTATAAATGATAAGGCCACCTCTTGTTATATTTTGCATAAACAAGCAATTGATGAAGAACCAAGATAAAAGACAACCAGAATTTGAACATTTATATTCTACTGAACCTGCCCAATCTGAATCCGTGTAGCCAGTGATATCCATGGATTTTCCTTCATATAAAATCCCAAAGTGAGTAATTCCTTGCAAGTAGTGGAGGATTATTTTTGTTGTTTTCAGTGACTGAAATGAGGTTGATGTGAGAATTTGGATATTAAGCCAACAACATATGAGATATTTAGACAAGTATGAGTAAGGTATAATAGACTCCCTACAAGCTGATGGTATAGAGTTGCATCATATAGAGGGGATGTACGGGAAGTACTTATATTGACTCCAGACTGAAAAGGTGTAGGAAAAGGTTTGCAATCTGTCATTTTAAATCTTTGAAGAAGATATAGAGTGTATTTTTGTTAACATAATGAAATTCTTGAATCTATTTGATTTATTTGTATCCCAAGGAAGTAATGAGCTAGACCCATATCAGCCATATTAAATTTTCCAGAGAGGGTGTCTTTTATAGTCTGAATGTGAGCAAAGTCACTACCAGTGAGTAGTAGATCATCAACATATAGAACAAGTATGGTGATTTTTCCCTCATCTCTCCAAATGTAGACTATGTTATCAGACTCACAGTGAGAAAATCCTGATGAAATAAGGAAGGAGTCCATTTTTTCATACCAAGCTCTAGGAGCTTGTTTGAGGCCATAGAGAGACTTCTTTAGCCTACAAACAAGATAGGAGTCTTGAGTGAAAACAGTAGGTTGTTCCATGAATATCTTTTCCTTTAATTCCCCATGTAAGAAAGCACTTTTTACATCTATTTGAAATACATGCCACTTTTGGGAAGCAACCAGAGCAAGAACTAGTCTAATAGAATCCATTTTGGTAACTAGTGCAAAGGTTTCAACATAATAAATTCCTTCAATTTGAGATAAACATTTTGCTACTATGTGAGCTTTGTGTTTGTCAATTTATCCATTAGGCCCATATTTTGTTCTGTAAATCCATTTACAATGAATTAATTTCCTTCCTTTAGGTAGGGGAACTAAATCCCAAGTTTCATTTTTATTAAGTGAATTGGTTTTCCATGGTGTCATCCCATTATTTAATACTAGTTTGTTATTTGAAGGATTGAGGATTAGAGGAAATAGACTAACAAACAAGACCAATGCCTATGGAGTTGGTTAACCTGGATGATGGAATATTTTTTATGGAAGGAGTAGCTTCTTTAACAATGGTGCAGGCCCATTTTGGCATAGTGAAGGAGTAGAAGGAGTGGAAATATTTTGAGTTGGAGTTATAGGTTCCTCATATTGATCATCAATATCTAAATTAATATCTAAAGTTGGTTCTTCATTATATTGAAGTTCTACTATAGGATAAGGCTCAATATAGGTACAGGATGGTTGTGGATCTTTCTGAGGGAATGTCTCATCAAATTGGAAATTCCTATGAAAATATACCTCATGAGTTGTGGGATCAAGGAGACTATATGCTTTCATTTCCTCACAATAACAAATAAATATGAGCTTTTTACTTTTCCTATCTAGATCCTTCCTTTTCTTCTTTGGGATGTGTGCCCAAGTAGTACACCAAAAAATATTGAAGAAGGAGACATCTGGTTTTGAGCTAGTCTATGCTTCTTCAGGAGTTAAATGGTCAAGAGCTTTATGAGATGTGCAGTTTTGAATATAGTATGCACAATTAATAGCTTTTGCTCAAAAATATTTTGGAAGATCACTTGAATGGAGCATACAGTTTTCCATTTCCTTCAATGTTTGATTTTTTATCTCTACAATACCATTTTGTTGTGGATTATGGGAGACAAAATGTTGATGCATTAGGCCATGACTTGATAGAAATATTGAGAACTCATTATTGCAGTATTCTCCCCCATTATTTATGTAAATTTGCTTGATGTTGCAAAAGTCCTAATTTTCAATTAAGGATTTGAAGATTTTGAAGTGGGAAAAAACATCACTTTTGTATTTTAGGAAGTAGAGCCAAGTTCTTCTGGAAAAGTCATAAATGAAGGTTAGAGAATATTTTACTCCTTTGAAAGAAGGCTCTAAGAAAAACATCAAGTCACTATGGATTAACTCTAGAGGGGATGAGGTTTTTAGAGAACAACTTGGGTGGAAAGGATCTTGATGTTTCCTTCCAAGAGCACATCCAGGACATAATCCATACATATAATATACTTTAGGTAAAATTGTTACCATTTCATGGGTGTTCAATTCCTTTAGATAGCTATAACTAAGATGACCAAACCTTTCATGTAAAATTTTACTTTCAAGATCTCCATGAGCCACAAAATAGGAAGTCCCTTTTGGATTTTTGAATCCTTTGAAGTGAAATAGGTGAGTGTTGTGATCAATATCTCCTTTGTCTATGAGAGAGTGGGGGTCTTGAAAGTCTCTTATCTCAACTCCTGTTGGAGAGAAGAGAATAGTTTTCCCCTTTCTAGAAGTACAAATTTGATAGACAGAGAGGATATTTGTTGCAATATTTGGAAAATAGAGAACATTATTTATAGATCCACCATAAATGGATATTTCACCCTTTCCTTTTACCGATATAAAGTAAGAGTCACCAACTTCTATGCTACATGTTGAACTTAAGGAGATAGAAGAGAATTACTCATCTGAAGAAGTCATGTGATGAGTTGCTCTAGAATCTAGGACCCAATAATTAGATGAAGCATTTGTGGTCTTCCCTTAAACATTTAGGGATTTTCCTATCTGCTTTTTATTTTCTATATTTTTATCCTTCATAGCTTCCTCTAGTTGTTGTAATATTTTCTAGCATTTATTTGCAGAATGACCATTCTTTTTGCAGTGAGTACAAGTTATGGGACTTATTTATTTATTTTTAAAATTTTCTTTAGTGAGTACCTGTAATTGCATTGACCTTATTTTTTCCAAATAATTTCTTTAGGTTCTCCCAACATTCATAAGGATTTTTACAATCCATAATGTGAAACCATAAGCTTTCATTTACATTAGTGCTTATAATACCCATTGTTTCATACATTTTTCCTTTATGAACAATTATTTCATATTCTTTTTCAAATTCAAGTTGCTTCTCTTCTAGCAGGTGTGTGAACCCTTTTTGAGAAATGAGATTTAATATTTTAGGATTCCAAGTATGATAGTTATGAGGGGTGAGTGGATCAATTGTATTCATTTTGCTAAAGAATATTGAAGTAAACCAACAATCCCCCCCCTTAACTTCAATTTTAATGTTCTTTTACAGACTGGAAAAAACCCTTAAGAGATACCAAGCTCCTCAATTACCCACCCTAATGAGAGGGAAACTATAAGTAAGTGATGATATTTGCTAAATCTATTAGGGTAATGAAAAATGAATTAATGGACCTTATAATTTTTAATTTAGCAATGGCCTTTTGGAAATATCGATATCTTCAAAAATACCCGCCCTAACAAGAGGGAAACTATAAGTAAATGAGGAGGTATGATAAATTAATAATGCCAATGAAATAATTGTTAAGCCATGACTTTATATCTTTTCTTCTCAATAACTCGCCCTTACGAGAGGAAAACTATAAGTAAATAGAAGAATTGATACTTTGAATATAGGTTGTTTTTTATATCATCTAGAACTTAATATCAAATTCTTAATAACCCACCCTTTCGAGAGGAAAAAGGTAAGTTATTGAGAAGTCCAACACTGGGAACATAGGTGATAAATTTTAAATTATTTAGGTAAAAAAATATTCCTATAAAAAAAAAAAAAAAAAGTTTATGAGAGCTTGTATTAATATAGACTTCTTATATTTAGGTATTTATTTAATATATAAAGAACTTTCTTGAATGTAAAAAATGTGAAATAATAAGGAGAAAGTAACAAGCAAGAAGAGGCAGAAAAATTGATGAAGATATATTTTATACACCAATAGATGCCACTTAAAAATTAATAATATGTTATATATATAATATTTTTTTGATATTTATGAGGGTTTGTATAAAATATTGAGTACCTTCTTTAAACATATATTGGTTTAATGAGATTAAAAAAATATACACATTTTAGATATAAAAGCCACTATAAAATGAAATAGAAGAGATCTTAAAAAAGATAGACACCAAAAAAAAGGAAAAACCCCCCTCAAAAGATAAAACAAACAGAAGGTGCAATATTGTGCACCCTTTACCCTCCCCAAAAAATACCTTTGTATCATTAGGTTACAAATGACTCCTTCAATTTTTACGAGGATAGCCTTTTGAAAAAGTATAATGCTTTAGTGAAGAAATGAGTCAGAATGAAAAAAAATAGAAAGGAAAGAAGATATTTAAGGTTTTACCTTCAAAAATGAAGGAACAAAAGAAAAAACAATACAAATTAACCAATACAAGGTACATGCATTCGGAAATTAAATCGAAGACGTGAATTGAATGTCTAACCCAAAGGAAGAAGGTTGTCGTTCACTTCTTCTGAAATAACGTGCCTAGTGCCAAAGGAAGAAGGTTGTCATTTGCAGACCCTACAGCTCTTAGAAAAACAAAATATCCAGGGCCTCAAAGTCCTAGATTCACACTTTGATGATGTATTTCATTCTTTAAAAAATTTTGCAAACCCTAGCACCTCGCTTTAAAATCCGTTAAGGTTTGCAGAGAATATAGAAGACCTAGCGACTTGGCTATGAAATCTGTTTGAAGCCTATAGATCAAAGATAAAACATGAAAGATGTAAAATGGAAGAAAGGGCTTAATATTGTAATAATTTGATCGAAAGTTAATCAAAATGAAATATAAAAAAAAAATCATAGATACCTCTATCTAGCATAATGATACTTCGCTTGAGGAGCAAATCAGAAATAGCTTTTTGCACAAAGAACTTGTCAACAAAAAAAACAAGCTTATGAATATAAAAGAAATGGAATGGAATTACAAAGGAAGAGAAGTAGAACAAAATTTATAGGAGCTAATTGAGAGTTGTTAGAATCCACCAACCGAGAAGAGAAGATATCGACAATATTGAAGATACTCTAGCTTAATTGGGCTCATATGTATTTTGCCAATGCATTAAAGTGACACCAAAAAAGGAGCATATGATATGAAACATTAGAAAGCGATTATCATGCAACTGAAGCTGATGAAGCTTTAGAGCAAACAAAATTTTAAAAAATGGTTATCCTAACAATAGTTGACTTAAATATTAGTTGTGCCAAACGAGAACTCAATGGAGAGCATCTTTAGATCTCCAGTGAAGGAGATATCAAAATCTATTGAGAGGCATTACAAAGAGTTCCATTGGCACCCAATATTGGGTGCCCAATGCATGATTTAAGAGCCTCAATCGGGCTTCTTTGAGAGCAATGAAAAAGGCAGCGCAACAAGATTTTTTTCTGTAAAAAAGAATACACTAAAGATAGGAAATAAAATTCCTATCGATCAAGATTTTAGGATAATAAAATTTTTAATAATAATCATAAAAAAAAAAATTATTTTCTTGAAAAAAGGTGTTCCTTTTTTTTAAGGAAAAAAAAAATAATATATATGAACTAGTCAAAGAGCCCCTTTTTTTTAAAATAACAAATATGAAAAAAAAACTATGGGTAATTTTTTTGAATAAAAATCATTTACACTAAAAAGCAATGAATATTCCTTTTCCCTTTTAATGTGAGAAGGAGACAAATATTATTCAGAATAAACCACATACATATATCTAAAAAATATAGCAACAAAAATTATATATAAAATCTTATTGAAGACCTAAATCCAAAAAAAATGAGAAGCCAACAAAAGATACAAAGAACCAACTCCTAAAACCTTCAAGAGAGAATGCTAGCAAAATCTATCCAACTTTGGTACCATGTTAGAATTTCCCAAAATAGATATGTAAAGCATTACATAAAATATGAAGAAAGAGTAGAATTGATTTATTATTCCATGGATCAACTTTGTATAAATAACAAAGTTGATCATTGAGAGTCATTGGATTACAACAACTAATCAATTCTGACGTAGACTATAACTGATAGTTCACCTGACTCATGAAGGAGTGGAAACTCAAGTAAACCTATCCTAGTAGAACTTAAGAGAATAATTACTTATTGTAACATCCTTATCTTCTTTCTCTTGATTTTAAAAATTATATAGGAAATCCTTAGCCAAATGGCCATATTCATGGAAAATTATGCATCTAAAGGATATATTCTCATAGTCCACCTATTTTTACCATGTACTCTCCCCAAATTGTAATGTGATATTTTTCAGGAGGGTTTTTTCAATATCTATCAACATACAAATTCAATCATAAATAAAATATTCAAACTTCTAAGTACTATCAACTATCATATTGAATGTTCCTAAAACGTTACCAATCGCTACTAGGACTTGCAGAATTTAAAATTCCACTAGGAAACAAAAAATTTTAACCCAAATGGGTCTAGTAGAGGGTATTCCCTCATTCACTTTAAATTTTGTATGCCAAGGCTTCATGAAGATCCTCGATCTACCAAAGAACCATAGCCTTTCTTGAAATATATTTTATGCTATCCTCTTATGTAGCAAACAAGACTAGAAAATACATTTTGGGATGATCAAATATTTAAAACTCACCTTTGAATTTCCACTATTTGGTAGCCCAAATCTTGAAATTTGATAGGATCGTATGGAAATCCATAAATTTACAAGTTAGGTCCCTTTATTTCCATGGCATATATGTCATCCTAGATATCATCTAGTTCTAATTTTACTCTCAAGGACCCATTTACTACTCTCATGAATCCTGCTTTCACTTTACCTAAATCCATATTTGGCATTCTCAATGTTCTTCTTGGTATTCTTGGATTATAAATACCTCGTTCCTGGGATTGGCCTCCTCAGACTTCATCTTTGAAGCTCATTTTATAGGGTATCTCCCCATTATCTTTATCTTTCATAGGTGTTAATATGGTTGGTCCTTTCAGTGAGCTTGGATATTAGGTTTAAATATCTTTGCTTTCATTTATGTTTTTTGTACAATATCCCTTTTCTCTTTATCTACTCCTTGGATCTAGGCCCTTGGTCTCTTCTACCCTTGGGATTATTTCTTTGTTTGTTTAGAATTTTCTCCACTAGATTGTTTTGTAAACTAAAAATTACTATGATCCTCTATACAAAAGTGGTCTTGCTAGTTTTAAACACTTTTCCTAGATATTTATGATCTAACTGCATTATATTGGCTTTATTTCCATCCAATTTTTTTTATGTCTAAAATTTCTTAGTGAAAAGGCTTTCCATGTCAATTCCTCCTCTCACTATCCCACCATCATCCTATGGTTTTCATGTGTTTTAAATCTTCATGGGTCCATAGAACCTTGTTGATTTATTTTATCCATTTTATGTATGTCTTATGCACTTGCTTTACCTCATAGAGGCTTCTGCATGCAATGACAGTAACACTGAGTGCAAACCCTTGCAAATCTCCATCTCATAATATTTTTTACAATATAAAATATCATAATATTATTCATAAATCAACAAGATTGAGTTCCATTCTACTTCACATTCTTATACAATGCATGGAGTTTTTTTCTAGAAGATAACATTACAATTGAACTTTCAATAATTAACAATTGCTCTCCTTAAACATATGAGAGATGCATCCTTTCCTATTCCTCAAATATGATAAAATTATTGTGATTGTTTGCTTTACATCTTGCCACATATCATGTGACTCTTGATTTACTCATATGACACTTTGCACCCTTTGAATCCATTTTGAACATTGACACATATATTATAAATCACACTTCCTAATCTAATATTTATAATAGTACATGAAAGTATCTTAATATTTACATAGCTACCAAATAATATAATATCTCCAAAAATAAACTGAAATCACTTTTACCATAATAGCTAAAAATAATAATAAATTTTAGAATGGATTTTAAATATTAAGAAATTTAATATAAATTCTTTATCCTCATTTTAAAATACTATCATACATTTTAGTTTATTGGGAGAATAAGTCAATTTTCTTGGGTCAAGTAGCTATCACTTACAAATAATAGGTCTTTATATATATTTTTATTTTATTGATTGGAGGAAGGGATTTTGAATAGGTCCCTGAACCTTTTACAAAAGGATAAAACCTTAAAAGAAGGTATTTATGTTATTTTGATTAGATGGATGAAGGAGTTTTGAAAGTGTCTCTAAATTTTTTAACAAAGAATAACAGTGATCGAAAAGGTGAAGAAACACTTCAACCAAAGATCAAGCTACCAACCAAAGAGCTAATAGGTGGTATTTACATCAGTAAAACAAATTAAAATTTGAAAATAGAATGTTGCCTAGGTAGGATAGAATACGAAATAAATCTTGAAACTAAAAATCATTTAAACAGGCCAAGAATAGGTAAATAAAATCTAAAATACCGCCCCAAAAAAAAAAATCAAAACCATCACAAAGAACTACACTAGTTTTGTGCCTGTAAAATCGCCACTCAACTCAGAGACAAAATCCATACCCTTCCAAATGAAGAAGGTATTTATGTTAATTGAATATGAACTTTATTTTTTTAATAAAATCAACTAGTATTAATCCATAAGCTTAACTCAAAGGATAAAATGTTAATGTTTACTTATAAAATTAGATCTTTGATTTATTTGAAAAAACTTCTTGATTTTCATCATTTACTTCAAATTCAACTTACAAATATTTTATATTCTTTATTTTTATACAACAAATAAATGGTATTAATTTTAAATATATAAAAATATTTTAAATGTAATCTTACATGTTTAGTGAAACAAATTTTATAATATCTCATTTTTATGTAACATATATAATTGTAAAATTATTAAAAGTATATGGTTGGAAGAAGACTGCTCATCCTTGTATGTCGGTCATAAATATTTCTCACAATAACCAAATGCAGAAAAAAAAAAAAATCATTAAAAATAATTCAACAAAATAATAATCTTATAATAAATTTTATTATCTCTAAAGTGCTTTTACAATTAAAAATATGATAAAGGTAATAAATATAAATAATAATTAAAACTGTTTAAAATATTTAATATGCGATCTTCTTCCTTATTTAATTAAAGAAACTTTACAATGATTAAATTTACATATGACAAGAGGACAACATACCTTTCATTATATTTAAGTTATTTTTAGAAGACTCTCCACACATGGTAAAAGAAATTTTTTATTCGTTCCTTCTGGTCTCACTTATTGAGAGGATGGAAACTAAAATATTTTTATTTTTTAATAAGTTATATTTAATTTTATTGAGAATTACTTTCATTAAAATATCAAAATATTATATTTGTTGTAGTATATATTTTTTATTTTTATTTTAAATATAAATGATGATTGACATCATTTTGATTACAAGATAAAACCTCACTTGGTCAATTGCCTTCTAAAATTTGATTTTTTTTTGATGAAAATGAACATCCCAATTTGTTATATTATCTACTACACAATTTCCTTCTCTATAAATATACACATACTTCCAAGAGATTGCCTCTAATAATAGATGATGAACACCAACAATAATATTATTTTTTATCTAGTCTTCACATCCACTTTTGTTAATAATATTGATGATAATTTGTGTCCCCATAAATTAAAATATATTTAAATCATTTTTCTATTGCAATTTTAATCCATGTAAGAATTTTCCTAGCCTCTACATATTTGTTAGTTGAAGTTTCATATGATTATGAATAAGTGTTTAGAATTGTGTCTTTTCTAATTCTGAAAACATCACCTCCACTAGCTTTTCTTGGATTTCCTTTAGAAGCACCATCAAAATTAATTTTGATATACCCAATTTCTAGCCATTTTTATTTTACCATATATCGAATTAGATCCTTTGTTTTAATTTTGTTCTTGCATATGACTCTTCCATGTATCTTCAAAATACTAGAACCTCTTTTTCCACAATTGATACTTGCCATGATGATCACCATATTTGTAAACATTCTACCAAAGAGGTAATAATACATGTCATGATGAGAACCATATTTGTAAACATTATACCAAAGAGGTAATAATACAACTCCAAACTTGGGCATGATTTTGAGATTTATTTTTTAAAAAGTGGTATTCCTTTCAAGCCATAAATTCCAACAAATAATGGTAGGGCCAATCCTCCAAAGAATATATAATGCTACAGCAAGCCCATGGTCTCTTTGGGGATGGTGTGAACTCTTCTAGCCCTAGTAGGGTTCCTCATCTCAGTAAGAAGGTTAGGAGAGATCGTAGGTGGAGGCCACCCCCTAGAGGAGTTCTAAAAATTAATACTGATGGATCATCCAGGGGTAATCCTGGACATGTTGGCATTGGTGGTGTTGGGAGATATTCTACTGGTGTTGTCATTTTTTATTTTCCATCTATAAATGTGTTCACTCCAACAATTTTATGGAAACTCTTGCAATTATTGATGCCTCGCGAAAGGAGTTTTCTCTTGGATGGCATAGGATTATCTGTGATTCTGACTCTCAAATTATGGTTAATATTTTAAAAAATAAAAGGATGGAGGAAGTTAATTGGCAGTTGGCCTCTATAGCAGATCATATTCTAAGAATGAGTGAAGAATTTGAATTTATATCCTTTGTGCACATTCCAATGGAATGGAATGTGGTTGCTGATTACTTGGCCAAAAGGGCTTCTAAGCTGTTGGATCCTTGGCGTATGATAACTGGGAGTCTCCCATCTGGTGACTCTCAACGCCTGTGGGAGTTGATCCACAAGGATGTATAGACTTAATGTGGTTTTTTCTTAGTGTCTTTTTTGGGTGTCATTCTAGTCTAGTGGTTTTAGCATGTTTGGCTATTTATTTGAGTCCTGATTGGAAGCTCAGTTGTACTCTATAATCCAAAATTTTTATAAATAAATTTTTACCCCTTTATTTAAAAAATTTAATCTAAAATTCTATGAACTCTTTCAATATTATTTTTTTAACCCCAAATAGTGTGAGCAAACTGATAATAAAGAAGTAAATGGTTTGATGTTTCTAAATCCTTCTCACACAAGACACATCTAAAGGGTCCATAATATCCTCTTCTTTGTATACTCTCTCTTGTAATAATATTACTTTGGACTACTAACCAAAGAAATTTTGAGGCCTTAGGGAGATCCTCTAATGATCAAACGTTCTTCCAAGGAAAATATTTGAGAGAAGGAAATTTTGATTGTTCTAAATTCTCATATTCCAACTTGATCGAGTATCCACCATCCTTTAATAAATTCTAAACCAGCTCATCCTTTAATGTAAATATTGTTAAATACAAATCTTGAAGCATATTTTGAATTTAATCTACAATTTGTTTGAGTTGCTCTCCTTCAACCAGATTGCTAAAATAAATCCATGATTTGGAGTTTTTTCTCATAATAATATAGTCTTTGACATTTGGATATTTATATGCTAGGCATGCTTGATCGAATGGTTGTACTTTTGAGTCAAAGATAAGAGGATAAGGCTTCAACCAAGCATCATACCAAAAATGTGTATTACTACACTAATTTACTAACCATATAATATGTTTATTTATCAACTGCAAACTCTATGATATGAAGTTCCATGTTGATGATCCGTTGGATAGAGTACTTTTCCTAAATATTTTTCGTTGCATCAATTGAACAAATATATATTTGAAGTAATATGTATACCCAATTCTTTCCTTGATATCTAAATAATATCCATCTAAGCTTTGCTTCTAATGCCAAATTTATAATTATGCAATTCAAAAAGCCTACTCCTCCAATATTATTTCATTTACAAACCCTATCCCACTTACAAAGAGGAAACCTATTTTCCTCACAACCTTTCCATAGAAAGTCTCTTTGAATTTTATCAATTTTTGATGCAATACCTAATGGTAGTTTTGAAAGTGATATCATATAAATAGGAATAGATTTCAATGTAGTATTTATGAGTTTTAGCTTTCCTACAATGGTTAAGAACTTTTATTTGCAACTTGCCAAGAAAGCTTTCATTCTATAAAAAAAAATCCAAAACTCCTTTTATTTTCTTTATCAAGCAAAGGAATACCCAAGTAGGTTTATGGAAATTTTTTAATTTTATACACTAAAATATTAAAAATAATTTATTGTAAATCTAGGGTAGTAATAATAAACAAATTCTAAATTTTGTAGCATTTACCAATTGTCCAATAGGATTATCATAGCATGATAATATTGATTTAAACTCCATAGTCTCACTAACTGAGAGATGGCCCAAAATAAAAGTATCATCAAAAAATTAGAGATGATATTTAGAGGGATCATTTTTTGCAACTTAAATACCTTTGATTTTTCCTTCAATTTTTGCCTTTGAAATGGCTCTCCCTAACGCTTCCACTAGAATAATTAATAGATAAGGAGAAAGTGGATCACCTTCACGAAGTCCACAAGATGAATTGAAGTAACTTGTAGGAAAACCATTGATCAAAATGGAAAATTTTACAGTGGTATAACAACATTTAATCCACTCACACCACCCTATAATCAAACCCAATTTTTTTAAGAATAGCATGTAAAAAATTCTAGGAAACCCTATTATATGCTTTTTTCATATCTAATTTCAATAACATACCTAGTTTTTTCATGGAATGAAGAGAATGTATGGCCTCTTGTGAAATAATTATACCGTCAATAATCTGTTTACCATGAACAAAGCCACCTTGTTCCTCTAATATAAGACAACCTAGAATATCCCAAAACCTATTTTCCATAATTTTTGAAATGATATTATAAATTATATTACAAAGGCTTATTAGAATATTATCAAAATATTTTGTGTCTATCTTTCTTGGGATTAATGGTAATAAAAGTAGCATTGATCTCGCTTATTATAGCCTTCCTTTTCCAAGCCTCTTCAACTACAACTAATATATTACTCTTCAATAAAATCCCAAATTTTTGAAACAAATGATAGGAAATCCATCAAGGCTAGGTGCCTTGTTAGGAGGGAAAGAGAAACCTGCTTCATGAAGATCCTCCATAGATATCTTCTTCATCATGCTTTCATAGTGATAGTTGATGGAATATTTTGTAGAATCTTTTCTTGTGCCTCCTTATCTTACCTAAAATCTAAAAATATATTTTTGAAATAATTAATTACTTCCTTCCTTATATCTTATTTTTCGTTAATATTTATTCAATCTAGAGTTATAATATTTTTTGTATGACGAACACAAAAATTTGATTTTGTTATAACATGAAAAAATATATTTCTGTCTCCTTCCTTGAGCCATTTATCTTTAGATTTTTGGAACTAATATGACTGCTTTTTTAATGCATTATGATAATAAAAAATACTAAATTTTTTTCTTTAACATAAAAATCCTAATTCATTCCATTAATTTCTACTATTTCTTGTAAATTTTTGAGCTTGGATTCAATTTATTTATTTTCTTTAAAAATATTACAAAATATTTAGAATTCGATATCTTCATTTGCTCCTTTAAATATTTCAACTTTTGAACAAACTTGTGCATACATGATCCTTTAAATTTTGATTCATCCCACCATAACATAACCATATAAAAAATTAGGTTCTACAAGCCACATAGATTGGAAGCGAAATGGTTTTGGATGACCATTATTAGATAACTCACAAATCAAAATAATGGTTTTGTGATATGATCCTACTCATAATTAAATAACTAACGATATTGTATACTTTTGTTGCAACCACTTGTTGGATAACAAGAATCTATCCAATATTTTTGCTATATGATTTTTCCTAATGCATCTATTATGCCATGTATATTGAAATCTTGAGGTACTAAAATATCAGAAGTTATTTGAATTAACAAAAGAAGTAAAATATTGCAATGATTTATACCATCCTAGAATGCCACCCTTATTTTCCAAAATAAATAGAATAGTATTTAAATCACCCCTAGTAATCCATTGATCACAATGAATCACCATTGTTTTTGACAAAAATATGCTAAGGTGCTTCCAACATATTTCACGAGGAGTAACTATAGTTGGAGCATATACATTTATAACCCTAACATTGATGTTTTCCTCTTTCTTGCAAAATTATCCAGTAACCCAATTGATTCTTTCTTCTAATAGTTGTCCATCGCATTTGCATTTATCCCATATTATTGTAATACCTCTTGAAGCTCCTGTAGAAGAAACTACTAAATAATCACCCCGCTTAAAAATCTTCTTAAAAGCATCCTTACATACATGATATCATTTTCATCATCAACACTTTTTATTTTTATTAGTGGGCTTAACCCCACTTCATGGTAACACATGTGATATTTTTATTTAGCTTCCTAGATCAATATGATTTTGATTTTATTTTTCTCTTTGTTCCTATTTTGGTGGTCTTCCGCTCCTTATTCCATTCCATCCAACACTCCATCTTCATAAATCTCTTATGTATTCTCTATTTTCTCATATAGTTCATAATGAGACTTATCTTTTAAGGATTTGTGTTTTCCCAAAGATTCAGAAGTGCAAGCAATAGCCTCATTAGCATTTTCTTCTTTATGTTGCTCTAAAAACTTTAAACTACATAGATTATCCTCCATAGTCATTAATTTCTTATGTTGGCCTAGAAACCCTATATTTCTTTGGATATCATCCATAATATTTTCTTCACTATACTACTCTTGAAATCCTAAATTGAAAGGAATACACTCCATACTACTTTTAGTTTTATTGTAAGGAGAATATTTTATGCTACTTGAGGATAATAAAGGTGATTTACTTAGATTAAGCTTGACCTCCTTCATCTAATTTGCTTTAAATTTTGTCTCTCCATATTCCTTTTATTTAAAATTTGCTTTTCCCTCTTCCTTTTCATATTTAGCTCCTATATTTGAAATTTCACATTGTATCCTCATCCCCCATATCATTATTTCTTCTAATCATTGATTTGAGTGAACTGTAATGGCTTTTGTAATCTGGTGATGTAGGGGGATTTTTCTAAACACTTTCTTAGGAGTGGAAAATCCTTGATTTGACCTATTTTATCTTGTGATATGATCTCCTTATTTCAAATTGAAGCTACCCTTATGCTCAAAAATTTCCATATCTTCCTCCATCATTTTCACTTTGTAGTCTTTTTCCATGTGCTAGATTTCATGATATTTGTGACATCGAAATGCAATATTTTCATAATCCACTTGTTGATCCCATTCTATTGATTCAAATTTAATCCCAATTGACTATGGTAAAGGTTTATAAATATCTATGGCAACATATATTTGAGTGTATAAAACATATATTTTCTCCTTAGGAGTTGGTCCCTCCTAGATGAATTCACCTAGAGTATTGCCAATATTGTTTAAAACCTCCTTATTGATGAGTTAATAAGGAAGTCCAAAAATCCTAATCCATATCAAAAGCATTTTAATAGTTTATGTGTCCACAGAAAATTTCTCAATCCAGGGTCTTAAATATAATGTATATTTACCCCTAAACCATGGGCCTCCATCCCTTACTTTATTCTTTATTTACAAATTGGAGAAAATAATGAAGAAAAATCCTTTTGTAAGAAAATTCATGGTGTAATATGAATTCAATCCTGATGCAGGAGCATCCGGTGATAGCAGGACAATTGGGCATCAACCAGATTTTCAAAAAAAATTGCATTTATTTTCTCTAAGGCAAAGTTTGGCAGGGGGTCACGAAATCGTGACATGTCACGATTTCATGACCTCAACAGCCACGACAAGGCTTAGTCAAGTTGCGTCGCGATATCGCTACGCGTAATATCGCGACATGTCACGATATCGCGCGTCGCGATATCGCGACAGGAATGGGAGGTTAAGGCACAGGGCAAGTCGCATCGTGATATCGCGACGCGCGATGTCGCGATGCGCGATATCGTGACGATTTTTCGCAAAGCAAAGGCTGAGGCGCGGGGGGCCGCGATACCGCGACATGTCACGATATCGCGGCCCGTTAAGGTTGCTGAAGTTTGAAGGCGTGGGGGTCACGATACCACGACATGTCGCGATATCGCGACATGTCACGGTATCGCGGCTAGCGAAGGCTGCAGAGGTTCGAAGGCGTGGGGGGTCGTGATATCGTGACATGTCGTGATGTCGCGGCCAATTGGAAGCTGCCACGTGGAGTAAAGTCACACGACCAAAAATGAAGACAGGCCGTTAAGTAAAGTTGGAAGCTGCCACGTGGTTTGAGTTACGATTGCCAAGAAGAGGACAACTGCCATATGTATGGAAGCAACACAGCCTATTGAAGACGGAGGTCGAAGATGGACACGCGGGCAACCACGTGTATTAAAATGAGGACGAAGGCCACGTATCTTGAATTGTGAAGGACAGCTGCGTGCATTAAATCGAGTTAACCATCATGAGGAAGTATTCGAAAGACAACAGTTACAGAGCATGGAAGGTATGGGTGAGACAGCGGCTCAGAAGAACGATCTGAACAAAGCGACGTTTGCAGGATACGGAGGGGTCTTAAATGCGATCTCCATAGCAAACCGGGGTGGTGACCCATTAATGAATGAAAATTTCAAAAAGAAGCTGGGCGGGAGACAGGGATTTTTTTTATTATTATTTTTTTTCATTTTCTCACGGGTGGGCATTGATGGCCTGGAGGACCGAGACCTCAATAAAAACTCGAGGGAAATTTATAAACAGGGATGGGTGGACCGGAAGAATAGGGGAGAGACAGAGGGTGGAAAATACCAGAGCACCTTTGATCATTGTATGCCTGCGGGCTGTTTTACTTAGATGCATGTAAATATTTTCAGAGATTTTAATGAAAAGTTCAAAATTTCTATAAGGTGATATTTTCTCGTCCCCGTCAGTGGTATCAGAGCCAGTGGTTCCTGAGCGTACAGCAGACCGTCGAAGGAGAGGCAGTTGTACCAGGACTTGTGGGAAGGCTCGTGAGAGTGTGAGAAGATGCCTCCAAGGAGAAACCCCATGGGTGGAAGAGGCATGGCAGCGGAAGATTTTTGGGCTTTGCAACGGCAAGTTCAGGCCCTGCAAGAAGAACTGTGCAGAGGACATGAGCCGAGAAGAGATGCAGATAGTGAAGATGAAGTTGATGAAGAGGAGAATCAGTTTGAAGAAGAGGAAGAAGATGTAGATCCGGCACAAGCCAGACTGTGCAAGGCCATATCCCAGATCGGGAAGAGGCCAAAGATAGAAGTTCCCACGTATTCCGGGAACTTGAATCCAGAGGAGTTGATAGACTGGGTGAATGACCTAGAAGAATACTTCAAATATGAAGAGGTTGAAGATCCCGAGCGGGTCATATTTGCCAAAACTAGATTAAAATGTCATGCCAGCATATGGTGGAAGGGAGTACAGCTGGAACGGAATCGAAGAGGAAAAGAGCGGATAACAAGATGGGACAGAATGGTAGAAAAATTAAAAAGACAATTCATCCCCGTAGATTATGAACTGGACCTGCTACGTAAAATGCAGAGTTTGAGACAGATGAATAAAACTGTCCAGGAATATACGGAGGAGTTTTATAAAATCTCCATCAGAACCGGTCATTTGGAAGCAAGCAAGGAAAAAGTGGCTCGTTATATTAATGGGTTGAGACCCAGTGTTCAGGAGGAGTTGAGCTTGGTTCGGGTGAGCACCATTGAAGATGCTTACCAGTTTGCTTTGAAGGTTGAAGAAAAACTGAACAGACGGTTTGAAAGCAAGCAAAGAGTAAAAGGACCTGGAGGAAAGAATGGTGGAAAGAAAGAGGAAGGAAAGGAAGAGAAGAAAGAAGAGGTGAGCAGCAACCGGGGTCAGAAAGAAGAAGATGAAGAACCCAAACCACAAGTTCAGAATAATGGCTACCCAAGGGGAAGAGGTAGATCTGGACATGGGTATGGAAGAGGAGTGTTCCGAGGAACATGTTTCCACTACGGAGAAGAGGGGCATCGGGCATATGAGTGTCCCCAGCACCCCGAGAGAGTAAACAAGAAACAAGTGGGTCCTGCCAGAGCAGTTGTGGCAGTTGAAGATGCTGACTCAGAACATTCTGAAGAAGCTAAAAAAGGAGAAGCAATGATTGTGAGGAGGACCATGTTGATTGAGGAAGACAAGTCAGAACAGAGGAGAAGCCTGTTCCGCACCCGATGCAAAAGTGCAGGCAAAGTCTGTAATGTTATTATAGACAATGGGAGTACAGATAACTTAGTTTCTGAGGAGATGGTTACTAAGTTGTAGTTGGAGAGAAGGAGGCACCCGCATCCATACCGGATTGCATGGTTGCGGAAGGACCATAGAGCATGGGTCCGGGAACAGTGCTTAGTCACTTTCAATATTGGGAGATACCAGGATGAAGTCCTGTGTGATGTCTTCCCCATGGATGCTTGCCATTTGCTGTTAGGAAGGCCATGGAAGTTTGATCGGAGTGCAGTGCATGATGGTCGTGCAAATAATTACTTCTTGATGAAAGATGGAGTGCGGCAAAAATTTTCTTGCTAGGAAACGAGATTGGGACAGGTTGTAAAGGTTGACGAATGTTCGGAGATATTGCAAAGGACGCGAACTGAACAGCATAGAAGTGAAGGTCCCTTCTCCTTTTTACCCGGGGTGTCTGATGTAGGAGCATCCAGTGACAGCAGGACAATCGGGCATCAACTGGATTTTCAAAAAAATTTGCATTTTTTTTCTCTAAGGCAAATTTCGGCAGGGGGTCGCGAAATCGCGACATGTCAAGATTTCGTGACATGTCACGAAATCGTGACCTCAACAGCCGCGACAAGGCTTAGTCAAGTTGCATCACGATATTGCTACGCGCGATATCGCGACATGTCACGATATTGCGCATCGCGATATCGCGACATGTCGCAATATCGCACGTCGCGATATCACGACAGGAATGGGAGGTTAAGGCGCAGGGCAAGTCGCATCGTGATATCACGACGTGCGATATCACGATGATTTTTCGCAAAGCAAAGGCTGAGGCGTGGGGGGCCACGATACCGCGACATGTCGCGATATCGTGGCCCATTAATGTTGATGAAGTTCTAAGGCATGGGGGTCACGATACCGTGACATGTCGCGATATCGCGACATGTCGCGATATCGCGGCTAGCAAAGGCTGCGAAGGTTCGAAGGCGTGGGGGGGTCACGATATCGTGACATGTCGCGATGTCACGGCCAATTGGAAGCTGCCACATGGAGTAAAGTCGCACGACCAAAAATGAAGACAGGCCGTTAAGTAAAGTTGGAAGCTGCCGCGTGGTTTGAGTTACGGTTGCCAAGAAGAGGACAGCTGCCATATGTATGGAAGCAACACAGCCTATTGAAGACGGAGGCCGAAGATGGACACGCGGGCAACCACGTGTATTAAAACGAGGACGAAGGCCACGTATCTTGAATTGTGAAGGACAGCTACGTGCATTAAACCGGGTTAACCACCGTGAGGAAGTATTCGACAAACAACAGTTACAGAGCATGGAAGGTATGGGCGAGACAGCGGCTCAGAAGAACGATCTGAACAAAGCGGCGTTTGCAGGATACGGAGGGGTCTTAAATGCGATCTCCGTAGCGAACCGGGGCGGTGGCCCATTAATGAACGAAAAATTCAAAAAGAAGCTGGGCGGGAGACAGGGATTTTTTTTTTATTATTTTTGTTCATTTTCTCACTGGTGGGCATTGATGGCCTGGAGGACCGAGACCTCAATAAAAACTCGGGGGAAATTTTTAAACAGGGATGGGTGGACCGGAAGAACAGGGGAGAGACAGAGGGTGGAAAATACCAGAGCACCTCTGGTCATTGTATGCCTGCGGGTTGTTTTACTTAGATGCATGTAAATATTTTCAAAGATTTTAATGAAAAGTTTGAAATTTCTGTAAGGTGATATTTTCCCGTCCCCGTCAAATCCCCACTTCCACTTTATCCAATTTTAAATCTTAGAAAAACCTAGTCAATATTCATGAAACTTACATATTAACCTTCTAGTTTTAAGAACCATCATATCATGCTCAATCATCTCATCCTTGATAATCACTTTTCATGTACAATCTACTACCTATATTTGGTTTGCCATAGGTTCATTCTTCCTCTTATTACTATCTATGGCATCCATACTTCCAACTTGGCCATTTATACATTCAGTAAGGACTTTCACAAATAATTTTTATTTCATGTTACATGGATAAGATTTGGAACAATAAATAGCACTTGTTCCTTGATCACACTTTGATTTCTACTTCCTGCTACCTTGCTCACACTGATTCCTCACTCCCAACTCATGCTTCCACTCACTTTTGGTTGCAGTCACTCTTGGTTCGTGCTCACACTCACTCTTGGCTCGTGCTCACACTCACTTTTGACTACACTCACCCTTGGCTCACTCTTGCACTCACTTCAGACTACACTCATTCTTAGCTAATGCTTGCACTCACTTCTAGCTCATGCTCATACTCACTTTTGGCTACACTCGCTTCTGATTGCATTCATTCTTAACTACTCTAGACTCATGCTTGCACATACTTTTGGCTACACTCACTCTCAACTCATGCTCACATTTTTTACTACACTCACTACTCACTCCCAACTCACCATCGCACTATATCAAAAAATGAAAACAAAACTATTATAAACATTATAAATAACAAAATAAAATAAAATATATTTTATTTTAATATTTAATAATCAAAATTTAATAAAACCAGTATCAGTAAAACTACATCCCAATTAATTTTGATGGTGTAGAACTACCTAGTCATGGTTTCTCAAACCAAGGCGGCCCCGCATGGAATTTTTCACTAAATTCAAAAAAAAATAGTATCAATAAAATTTAATAAGAAGTAGGGCTAAATCTACATATAAAAACAAAAAATAAGGAATATTAAGGGAATGAATAAGGTCTTTAAAAAAAATATTAAGAAATTATGAGATTGTTATAAATAAAATATTTAGAAATATAAAATTTGGACAACAAATATTTAACTTTATCAAAACAAAATTTAAATTTCATAAGAAAATAAATTAAATATATTTTAATTAATTTATTAAAAATGTAAGAAGAACAATGTTTTGTTTTTATAATTTAAAAAACTTAATATTAAAACCACAACATCTAAACGAAGTGAAATGTGCTATAATACAAACCCAATTAATTCACAAGATTGAGAAACCAGCTTGGCTGGTCGAAATAAAATTACATCAAATTTTATTTAGAGTAATTTGATTACTAATATTATATTTTAATATATAATAATAAAATATTATATTTTTTAATCCAGGGAATAGATTAAAATATATTTTATTAAATTTAAATAAAATATATTTTATTTTAATATTTAATAATTAAAATTCATAAAACAAAAATATTTTATTAAATATTTTTGTTTTATGAATATATAATAAAAATACTAAAATTAATACAATATATTAAATATATATTGTATTAATTAATACAATATATATTTAATAAAACAAAAACAAAATCAATATGAAGCGATTTAAGATGGAGGACAACAAACTTGCCATCACACCTGTTGCCACAGGTCTGAGCAAGATGGATTCTAGTAGAAATGTTGATCCAACATTGTTTAAGCGGTTAGTTGGCAGTCTCATGTACTTGAGTGCAACTAGATCAGATATGATGTTTGGACTGAGCCTGATCAGCAGATTTATGGAGACTCCGAAGGTCATGCACTGGCAAGCAGGCAAAAAAATTTTGTGCTATGTCAATGAGACGCGAAACCATGGAATTTTCTATGCCAAAAAAGACCAACTGTAACTGGTTGGCTACACAAATAGCGATTAGAATATATTTTATGAAACCGATTGGAATTTTGTTTAGAGTAATTTGATTATAGAAAAAGTTATTAATAAGTGATAGTTTTTTTCTATAAAATATATTTTATTTTAATATTTAATAATCAATATTCATTAAACAAAAATATTTTAATTTTATTTAACAATAAATATATAATAATCAAATTACTCTAAATAAAATTTGGCTAAATTTTATATAAAATAAATAAATAACACAATATGTGTGCTTAACGTTTATACACTTATTATCATGGGAATGCTTGAATTATTGTACATGTGTTTGAATTGAGCGCAAGGTTAGTACCCATACATACATGGCTCTTGTTTAATTATTTCCAGCAACAGTAATGGAGCATATAAAATACGCATCCGCCACCTGTCAATTTTATTTTATTTTATTTTTTCTTCTTTTCAAGCATTTTTCTCATCTCGGCGTTTTAAAATAATCTTGATTAAGAAGAAGTCAACTCTTAGTAGAACAAAAAGCATTCAACTATAGACTTATTTAAATCATTTTTCTATTTCATTGGGATTTTTTTTTTTAACACAAAATATTCAATTATGGTTTTATTTAAATCATTTTTCTATTAAATAATATTATTTTTTAAATAAGCTCATTAACACACGCACGCACATATACCTCATAGTAACACGCACGCAGAGGTAATTTGAAACAGAAATTTTTTATAAAAGAAATTAATTCGTAATAGCTTGATTCTTCTAAAAGAAATCCAAATTTCGTAGTCGCGCTTAGACAAATTGTATTTTGTCCATTACAAAGGAGACATATGTAAGTCAGGGTTTGAGATGAGATATTTTTTCCGACACTAAGTACGCTTATGACGCATATAGGGATTAGTTTATTCAGGTAGCGAGTGACACGATGAGCATATATTGGATTTGGGATCATGAAATCTAATATTTTCTATAGAAGTAAATGAGAGTATAACTTTAATATATCTGCACCTTTTTAAATTAAGTAATTATTTTTAATGTTAAACATTCGTACACAGAGTTATTTAATGTTAAACACTCTTAGAGGGAGTTATCAAACATCTAAGTATAAATGAACGTAAACATCGAAGGATGAAATAACCTCTTACATTTGTGGATTATGCGCCCACAAAGATGCGAAACTTGTTGAAGTTCCATTTTCCACAAAGTATATAGGAAAGAGAACACGGTAGTACCTGTTATCCATATGGATTATGCACCCAGAAAGATACGAAACTTGTTGAAGTGCCTTTTTCCACTCTTGAAGCTTCTCTGAAGATATCTGTTTTTCCTTTCATGTTCTGCAAATGCATCGACATGGATACTTTTCTTTCCATCCGGCCACCGTAGGTCTGAAGGATCGACATGATAAAAGACAGGAATAATTTTAGTTTCAATTTGTAACATGAAAGACAGCTTTGCCAAATACCATGGTGATTGTGCATAGGTCCTACAAAATATGGCAAGATGAACAGAGGCATTGCGAATTGCCTCCTCTATTGCAAGAGAGATGGAATCGAAGAGTTCAAACTCTTTTTGATCGAGAAAAACTCGCAGGCCGAGAAGATCGAGGGTACGGTAGATTGTGCTGGCGAGTTTATGCTTGCAATGAGGGCCGCGATGGTTAATAAATATGTCGTATTGGGTAGAGGGGGAGGAGGGGGATGATGCAGATGCAGATTGAGGTACAATTCCATCAAAAGCATTTGTAATCTCGCGTTGAGTAGCCATCAGATAGAATTGAAGAGAGAAAGACGAATGCACTTGGTTGAGGGCAGATCAGATCTAGCTCTGGCAAATGCCAAGCAGGCCTGGAATTTGATGGTCATCTTTAATTTTATACCGGTGGTAATCGGATGTTTTACAGGTAAAATTTTACTTATAATATAAGTATATACATTAGATGTGTAAAGTAAAAGTAGATTTAGGAAGTAAGGGAATATGACATTAGATGTTAGTAGCTAACCACAGACTTCTGCATTTTCAATTTTCAAACTCTTAAATAATATAATATGAAATGATCTATTTATTAATTTTGACTTAAATAACATAATATGAAATGATCTTAATGATGGTCCTCTCCTTTTGATATGATGCCAACTGTACTTTAATCATCCAAATTTCCTCCCTGACATGGATACTGTCAGATTTTCCTCTTTTCTCTATTTTTGTTTTTTTCACTCCTCTCTACTTCTTTTTATCTTATTTAAACTATTGTATTGAGTTGACCAAATTACCTATTCATAAATGCAATCGGGTTTTCTCAACATTGAATAGAATAATTAGAATTAAACTGTTTTTTTTTTTTTTTTGTTACATAGGAGAGTTAGGTACAACCATTATTTTTAGTAACTGGGGTTCCAATCACACGGACTGCTACCACCAAACTTATCCGTCTCATTAATTGTTGACCCAATGTGAGATGGAGATTGCCGATCTCGCGTGCACTCAAAGGATTCAGAGCAGACTACTACCATTGCAAACTGATACCACCAAAATTTGAACTCAGGTCTCTTCTCAACAAGTACCCATTCAAACTAGCACTTACCAATTCACTAACCCTTAATAGTAATTAAAACTAAACTGTCACTGTGTGCATTATGGACACCAATCTAATTATTTGCGAAAGTAGAATAAAAGGGAATGTTGCATGTGAATGGATTAACTGACTCCACCTATCACCTATTTTTAAACATACTTACACATTTACGTCATATTTAGAACCTGAACTAGTGACATATCAAATGAAGTCATGGACACCAATCCAATCATTTTCTAAAGTCAAATAAAAGGGAGTGCTACATGTGAATGGATTAGTCACCTATTTTTAAACATACTTAAACATTTACTTCAAGTTTAGAAATGTCGTTTTTTTAAAAGAACTAAAGACATATCAAATGCGGTGTTTTTCGTATGATAGTTCTACCTCTAATATTAGCAATTTGCCTGTATAAATTTAACTCTTAATCATTAATTAAATTAATTTTTTATTTATATTGAAAATGTGTGGAGAAAACCCGATTGCATTTATGAATAGGTAATCCTTTCACAACAATCATTTAAAAAAAATGTTTACCGTCATTAAAGAATTCCCAATTTTTTTTTTTTTAATTCCAGATTTAGAAAATAAGAAAGGAACGTGTGTGGAATAACTCGACCGAGTTCAATCAAGAGGGAGAAGGAGCCACCACGCCCATGGAAAATGTTTGCGTACGAAATCGCGTGTTGACAATGTTGAGAACGCCAACCATGTAAACGCGCCTAAAATGTTTGCGTACGAAATCGCGTGCTGAGCACGCCAAGCCTGTAAATGAGTGGAAACTGTTTATAAAGGTATGTGGACAAATAATTTTTTATCATACAAGTCGCTGTCAATCCCGGAAAGGTTAGTCATGTACTGCAGACAACAACGACCTTAAATTACCCTTAGATGGCGCAGGCAAAGGTTGGGAAGACTTGAATCGACTTTTCAAATACCTTTGTCGAGTAGAAGAGCTCGGCAATAATAATTGTCAGCCGGAGCAAATGAATTGAAGAAACATCCTCTGCTTTTAGATCTCTGCTTTTTCACCAGGCTCATCAACACTATGGCCTCGGTTCAACGTCCTCCACACGCTGTAGTGGTGACGTTCCCTTCCCAGGGAGACGTCAACCCCTTCGCCTTTGCGAAGCCTGAAAGCTATTCTCCCTATTTTCTGTTGAGTGGATCATGTTCTATAGTTGGATTAAATTATTTGGAGTGGAGTAGGATAACCATAAAACCTATGAGATATATTGAAGAATATTGTCTGGAGTTGGTTGACAATAAATTTATTACAATGCTTAATGCTTCAATGGAATAGTTGAGAGGTGCAATTAATGGCATATGAATTGTTTTCTTAAATATCTTATATGTTGTATGAATGAATTTATGTATTTCTATTGTTGTCAAACAACTTTTATGTTTATATAGAATTTTATATAATAGTAAATTGATTATCAAAGTATTAGATCTTGATAATTGATATTAGAGTTGGTATTAAAACTTAGAGTTGTTGTGGAGAAAAAAACTTTCATGCGATTTTCCACATCAAACATTAGTTTTTTCAACATTCTCTTCAATAATACCAAATGTTCTAATATTTAATTTCTTGAACAAAACTGAACTACTGATTTCATAATAAAACTCTCTCATCAACATGTTGTAGGTACACCTTCACTGCTATCCATACAAATTCACATATCTTAGAACTTTTAAGTGGTGGCTTTCATTTCATTAATATGTGTGATCCCATGAATTAATCATGAGTGTCCTTATGGTAACCTTATTATCTTACCAGAATGGATAGATAACCCATCATTGCAACCACCAAATTTTTTAAAGTAGATCACTATTTATGAGATTCATTCTATTAAAACCTTCATCTTTCTTCTCTCATGCATTGGACCTTGCTTCTACCACAAATAACCTTCATCAAGTCATTCTCATCACTCCTCCTTTCTCCTTTGGGGATATTTCTACTATTGCCCTTTCTTTTTTAGGGTTTCCTTTCTAGCTCCTATGTGTTTCTTTGTCTCTAATACCCTATTAAAAGTGTGGATGAGCTAGAAGAATCTAGGACCTCCATGCATTAAGGTTGCTCCATTAATATGCTATTTGCTCCTTCTTGAACCAGCCTATGATTTGGATGTGGGATTTCTTATACTCATTGTTCCAACATCTCCCTAAGTGATTTCATGAGTACTTGATGTTCCTAGCTTCAACTCTACCATCTTGCTTCAAAACTCTTCTTCAATTTTATTACATCTCTTGTTAAAGGTATGGAACAACTAGGAGTGGAATCTAGGACCTCTATCTATTGAGGTTTTTTCACTGATGAGCTTCTATCTCCTCCTTGAACTAACCTGCAATTGGAATGTAGGAGTCTCACTTATTGCTCCAACATCCCCTCTAAGGCACTCCTTAAACACTAGTCCTAGCTTCAACACCAACTTTGATACCAATCGTCAAAATCTAGTGCTCGGATTTTATATGTTAAAAAACATAGGATGTAGGTATGTTACAATTACACTATTTTTATTGAACAATCATATATTCTCCTCTCAATTTATTATATCTAACTATGGAGAATTCATTACATCAAAATATGGACAATACATAGGTTGAATGGTCCACCTGGGAGGATGAATAGATAGATCAACTTGGATTGGATAGATAGATCAACTTGTGTTGAATACATGAATATATAAACTCATTCCAAATAACTTGTTTTAACTAATAGATCATACTTTTTCTCTTTGAATTTATCTTTAAATTTTTTTATTCACATTTTTTATTTTACCACATATCTTTCTATATCACAATTACTTTTTAATTTTTTTTTTTTAAATAAAATCACTTTCATGTTTTTTATTTCACTAACACTCGATATCCTTTTATGTCTAAGGTGTGAACTTAAGTTTGCAACTGTCAATTTGTGAAACGTCTTGTCTATCCTTTACATTTATGCGAATATTTCGTACGACTGGCAAAGCTAGAGGATACTGACACCGACGTCAATCTACCCTTCAAACCCCTTCCTAGAATAGCAGGCCTCTAGATTTTATAATGGTTGTTAGGAAGAAATTGCATTCAAGAAAACCTTTATCCCACCTTAAAAGCTCTGTTTCATTTCCAATCTCAGAAACACGATGGCTGCGATTCCACGTCCTCCACACGCTGTAGTGGTGTCGTTTCCTTCTCAGGGACACGTCAACCCCCTCATCGCCTTTGCCAAGCTCATCGCCGCCCGAGGATTCTTCGTCACGTTCGTCAACACAGAGTGGTCCGAGCGCCGGATGTTCAGACCCCCAAACGATGCCAAGGCGGTTTCCCGTCAGTTGCAGCAGCGGGGCCTGCAGATTCGTTTCTTATCTCTGCCCGACGGCCTCCCTTCGGCCCACCCACGCGTCCAGGCGATGTGCGAGTACATCCAGGCGATGGAGAGGCTTGGTCCGGGAATCGTTCGCCTCCTGCAAAGCAACGCCAACGAGGCGCCGCCGATAACTTGCATCGTAACTGACTGCTTCATGGCCTGCACGCACGAAATCTCCACGGCGCTCGGCGTGCCGCGCGTCGTCTTCTGGACTTTATGCGCCTCCGCCGCCATTGCGTTCTCCCACTCCCGCCTCCTCCTCGACAAAGGATATATTCCCATCAAAGGTAAGTAATCTGTAGTTACCACGGTTGATTTTTATTTTTGGTGACATTCGCTGTATATGTGTTTCTTACTTGTTGAGGAGACAGTGAAGGAAGCGAGGCGGCTGGAGAACCAGATCACATGTCTGCCGGGGAAACTCCCGCCGATGATACCGACCGACCTGTTGACGTTCTTCCGTGTGCAGGACGCGTCGGACGCCTTTTTACAGGTCCTCCTCTACGAGTCCGACATTATGAACAAGGCCGATTATGTGCTTGTCAACGTGTTCGAAGAGCTGGAAGGACCTGAGGCGGTGGCGGGGCTCTCCAAGGGCTACCCTGCTCTCGCCATCGGCCCTGTGTTCCTTCCCGAGTTTCTGGAGGGCACCGATTCCTCTGTGGAGATTGCCACGAGCCTGTGGGAGGAGGATCTGGACTGCCTGAACTGGCTTGACAAGCAGACGCCATCTTCCGTTCTGTATGTTTCGTTCGGCAGCATAGCGGTCATATCGATGGCGCAGCTGCATGAATTGGCTCTGGGTCTCGAAGCGAGTCAGCAGCCTTTTCTGTGGGTGATCAGGCCGGACATAGCACAGGGGAAGGCCGCAGTCTTGCCGGAAGGATTTGCCGACCGTGTTAAGGGCCGAGGAATGCTTGTGGAATGGGCGCCCCAGTTAAAAGTCCTCTCACACCCCTCCGTGGGCGCGTTTCTGACGCACAACGGATGGAACTCCACGTCTGAGAGCATAAGCCTCGGGGTTCCTATGATCGGATGGCCTCTGTGGGCGGAACAGTTTCATAACTGCAGATTTTCGAAGGAAATATGGAAGCTAGGCATGGATTTTGAGTCTCGCGCAGAGGACGAGAACGTGTTGGTTACAAGAGAGGAGGTGGAGAAGGTGGTTCGAACGATGATGGAGGGGCCCGAAGCAAAGGAATTGAAAAAAAACGCCGCGAGAATGAAGGATGTTGCAATCAAAGCAGCCAGGGCAGGGGGATCGTCTTACAGAAATTTGGATAAGTTTGCGCAAGACATGGCTCTCATTGCAAATTCATAGTTCGCAGATAAGAGCAGCGTCAAAGTGAACTTTTATTATAATTATTTCCACTTTTTTCATGTTTATTTTCCAAGCGTAAATCTTTGCTTGATTTGTGTTCAATCTTTATTTTCCAAGCGTAAATCTTTGCTTGATTTGTGTTCAATCTTTGTCTTTAAGACGACTTCTCGTAGGGTAAGAAGTCTTCTCAAAGACGTGACATCCATCATTTGTCCTTTTGTTTAAGATGACCAGACCGGAGTTTGATGAGCTCATTGAAAACATTAAAAAAATTATAAAAATTCTTTACAAAGTTTTATATGAAGGCGAATATGACCTCCCAATGCCTTAGGGGAAATAGGGGAAGCTTTTATAGACGAAAAAGCCCCCCGCACAGATGATGTTGAGTTCAAGTTTGCAAAAAGTTGAAAAAAAGATGCATCAACAAGATTCAATACAGTTTGATTATTAAATATAGGTTAAAATATTAATATAAGCAACTTTTAGGTAGCATCTTTGTGTAGGGAAATAATATAAGGAACTAGGATAAAAAGCTATGGATATGAGGTTTTTAAGGCAATTATGAAGTTTATGGATTTTTGAGTAATAATAATTAATTAATGTTTTTGTACATATAAGATTGTGTTTTAGATTATCTATAATATTTTGGATGATTTTTTGAAATTTTAATTATTGTTGATTTAAGTAAGTATAAGTGTTTGTGAAGTTTTATTTCAATAATTGAAAGAAATGGAATTAGCTATTTTAGCCTTTTAATTTAGGTTGATCCATTTATTTTTTTATATTAAGACTAATATAATGCAATATATTTTTATAAAAAAGGATTACAAAGGATGAAGCAAATGCAACAAATAAAATATGGTTATGATCATAGTAAGATTAATGTTAATCATCTAATGTGATCTAGATATTACAAAATACTACAATAATTGAAGAAAGGAATAACAACTAGTGAGAGGGTAGTGCCACAAACAATGTCATTCCACAAATCAAGAAGTCAAACGACTTTATTTCATCCATAAATGTCATGCACAGTCATTCTATTAATAGCAGTATAAGTTCAAGAGCACAATTTATTTTGTGTAGCTCTAATTTTCACAAATGACTAAAAAATATCCATAATGGAGCTCTTAACTCCTCTTTATGGTAAAAATTTCACCTAAGAGTAATTTGAAGTAAAACTTTTCTCTTCCTAGTAAATCCTCTAATTTAATAGTATCTATAGCAAAATTGATGCATTAACAAATCTAATTTTCTCCAAATAGACCCCCAATTGCTTTAGTAGTATCTAACTCTTCATTGGTCCCATTTGAGGATGAAAAAACACTTTTCATTCCATTTCCTCGAATTTAGTGAACCTTTTATTTACCCAGTGCCTTAAAGAGCAATTCACTCTCATGAAAAAATGTTTCCTTCTTTTGGTGAAATTATGATTTGATCTCTAAGACATGAGTGAACCATCTATTTAGAATGGATTGCATTTTTAAACATTGAACTAAAATTTTAAAATTTTGTTGTCTTTAGAAGTGTTGTCCATGGGTTACAAGATTTCTTTTTGTTTCCTTCCATGATGATTCTATTGTTGGAGTATAATGGTTGTAGCTAAGCTACTATATTTAGCAACTTCATGGAGTACCAAATTTGCTTTGTGGGAGATCACATGGTTTGCCTTTATTCGTGTCTATATAGTATTCAAAATTATGATCACTTTGTATGAAAAATACAATATTTTGGAGCTATATGTCTTCAATTATATGGTAGAAAATTAAATGACACTTACCAATTTGAATTTAAAGGTAAAGCTAAAGCCTCCAACATCTTAGCATCTTATATCAAATCTTCATAATGATATTTTAGAAGGTTCTCTCCTTGATATTTTATGCATTTCATTCTTCCTAGTAGGATTTTCAATTTAACAACGTTGTTTGAGAGATCAAACACAACACTATTAGTTGGCACATCCATGTTGGTCTTTAATCCATCAATGGATTTGGTAATCTATTCTAGTACATGTATTTGTTCTTGATTCAAGAATATATTATATAATTCTTCATTCAATAGTTACTACATATCCTTTTTAATTTTTTCAATTGTTGTCTTAAGGGCATCATAGATATCTTTGCATCCTTGGATCATTCTTTTCTTCTCAAATATGTTCTTCATTTACATGGTTACTATATTCTTATCTACTGTACTTGTTTATTGGACATCTTGTATAGTCATAGGTTCACTTTGATATATATTTCCCTAGTCATCAAATCATTGGATTATCATTGGTGTTTGGTGAAGAAAGGACTTCATTCATTGAGATACATAAATTATACCTTGGAAATCATGACTACAATATGTATTCAATTCTAGGGACTTAACATGCTCAACGACTAAGTTCTTGACTTCTATATTCTACATCTTATTTAATTCTTCACTTGTTTTCTTCAACCTGGAAATACCCTTGTCCTTGCTTTAAACCATTACTTTTAGTTGACCAAGTTGAAGTTGTAAGTCTTATTTTTTCTTTTTAAACTATTGCTTCAATTGATCTTTCGTAATGTCATCTTCCCTTTTAATTTAGTCAATTATTTTTTATTTGTTCCTTCTTTGTTTCCTATTCATTTAGTTCACTATTTTCTTTTATTATTTTTTCTATATCCTATTGTAATTGAGTCACTTAAATTTTCTTATCTTCTATGAGTTCTTTAAAAGCTTATGCACTCTTAGGTTTGTTTGCTATATTTATTACTTCACTAATTTCTTGCACACATATGATATTCACAGATTATTACAATTATTGTATTACTTTCATAATCTAAAGGAATTCAACACTTGATAGGTTTAAACATGATATTCTAGTAGTGTATTTTATTAGAGTAGTGTTTCACCTAATCAAATCTAGTGAAAGTGCTTCATCAACTAGTATTTTTTCCCATTTTACCAGTTGGGAGTATAGGATCACAAGAGTCGTGCACACTAAAATTCTTGTATAAACAATATATAATATACTTGTTGAGTGGTATTTTCACCCGATTGTGAAAACACACTCTCCAATAGGATTTGGGTTCCAAATCCCCGCTTGCAAAGAAATTCAACAAGTAACTTCTCCAAGGTCTCCGCTATGTTAGCATTTTGTACAAATAATATTGTTCAATTTGGAATGCTTGGAATACCTTAGTGATTGCAAGTAACTGTAAACAAGGGCCACAACTGGTTTATTTTATTTGACACTTCAATGATAAAACTATTTTTTTTGTAGACTTTGGTAGATTTTCAATTATTTAAATGACTGTAATTAAAAAAAATGCAAAAAAATAAAGAAGTGAAAATAAGATGCAAAGAAAATGGAACTAAAATACATTCAGAATGCTGCAATCCTATTCGACAAGACCGAAGACATGAGGTTTTATGCATACAACCTAACCTATTGAACCTGCAAACATGCACAATCCAGATAAGCTAAGTGCTAGTTTCTAGGGTTTTAACTGTGATTTTCAGATTTAGACATTCGCATGAAGCAACCAAGAAAACTTGCATTAAACTTCACCTATAAGCCTAAAAATCTAAAAGGGGAAAATGAACATTAAATCTAGCATGCAAAAAATAACTCCTTATTTCTTGTCAATGAGATGCAACTCTCTGTAATTCTTTATTAAAAGAATGTATCAGTTTACAATGACAAAATATCTTCAATTTGTCAAAAATAGAATAAGTGGAGGAAAACACTCCAAAAGCAGGCCCAGAATGGCTTATCACCCTTAGCTCTACAACACTGCCCACAATGATTTCTGACCCTCATACCAATCTATGCTTCTGCTTTTAAACTTTTTGGAAATGCTCTCTATTTTGCCCTGTGACGCTTCGCTTCATCTCCTAGATCGCTTCGTTTCATCTTCCCCGCCTCTTCGTCATTTTTTACTTTCTGCTCGACGTCAAAATGTTTGATCTTCTCTGTGAACTGTAACTATCGATCCTAAAGTGTTATCATAGCCCTGACATCTTTATGCCACATGTTCTGCGCTTTTTTGCATGTTCTGTAACGGCATGCTATGAATCACGACAAAAAATAGTATGTTGCGATATCATGACATTTTCTATCTACAACTTTGTTCCTTTACCTGCATCGTGAAAACAAGACATGTCGCGATATCGCGATGTTTTTCTGTCAACAACCTTGTTCGCCTTCATGCACAACGAAAATAAGACATGTCATGAAATCGTGACATTTTTATGCCCGTAGCTTTATTCGTCTTCAAGCACCACAAAAATGAGACATGTCATGATATCACGACGTGTTTCTCCTTAGGGCCGCGTGGATGCAACCTATCGCGAAATCATGATGTTTTTCTCCTTCACTGTGTTTTGTTGCACTTAGCCGTGAAAACATGACATGTCACGAAATCATGACACTTTTTCATTCCGTACCATCTTGCTGCTTTTTGTCATGAAATCATGATGCTTTTCTCTTTCGGGCTGTCTCGCTGCTTTCTGTCGTGAAATCGTGACACTTTTTCATTTCATACCACTTTGGTTGCTTTCTGTCGTGAAATCGTGATGCTTTTCTCTTTCGGGCTGTCTCACTGCTTTCTATTGTGAAATCGTGACACTTTTTCATTTCGTACCACTTTGGCTGCTTTGTCATGAAATCGTGATGCTTTTCTCTTTCGGACTGTCTCGTTGCTTTCTGTCGCGAAATCGTGACACTTTTTCATTTCGTACCACTTTGGCTATTCCAGGTCACGAAAACATGACATGTTGCAATTTCGCAACACATTTCCCTTGCTTAGCTTGTCGGTCAATGAGACTGGTTTTGACGTTTTTTTTTTTCCTTCTTCACTTTTTATGCCATGAAAACCTGACATGTCACGATATCGTGACATTTTTTTATCTTTTGCCCTTCATCTCATCTTCAGGTCACGAAATGGCGACATGTCATGATATCGCGACAACTTTTGCATTGACTCTTCTCTTGCTACCTTCGACCGTGATTTCATGACAAATCGCGATTTCATGACATGTTGCGATATCACGACATTTTGAGTCTTCAACTTGGTTCTTTGTCTTGCACCGCGATTTCACAACATGTCACGATATCACGACATTTTCTCTTCATGATGCATTTTGCTGCTCTTAGCCGCAAAAACATGACATGTCACAAAATCGTGACAATTTTCCATTTTGCTGCATTTTGTTACTCTTGGCCACGAAAACGCGACATGTCACGATATCGTGACACTTTCTTTTTCTTAGTAGCAACACGTCATGATATCGCGACAACTTTCTTTTTTTGAGCAGCAATGCGTCACGATATCGCGACACTTTCTTTTTCTTAGTCGTGACAGAGCAACACGTCACGAAATCGCGACAACTTTTCATTTCTAGCCGTGACGGAGCAACACGTCATGAAATCATGACAACTTTTCTTTCTAAGTGCGACGGAGCAACATTTCGTGATATCATGACAACATTTCATTTCTAGCCGCGACGGAGCAACATGTCACGATATTGTGACAACTTTTCATTTCTAGCCGCGACGGAGCAACATGTCACGATATCACGACAACTTTTCATTTCTAGCCACGACGGAGCAACATGTCACGATATCGCGACACTTCTTCTCTTTTGTGATATTTTGCTTTTTTCCTTGATTTTTTAGCATCTGGGCCACTGCGGTCTTCTTTGAAAGCATGTAAAAAAGGTGGGTCCCCAATTTTGGGGTGTGTTGTGGATCAGCCACAACAAATGGCGACTCTGCTATCAAATGCTCCTGAGCATTTTGGTGAGAACCCAACCTAAAATATACAAGCTTAGATACAAGCATCAGCACATAAAAGATAAACAAATATCGATAGATCAGAAATACATGAAACATCAGAATCATTAAGTATCAGCTTGGTGTGTGCAATGTGTTTTCATTCCCTATCGCTTGAACTTGATCAACATTCCATTGTCAGTTTCACTTATGATTTGTATGCAAGGCTATGAATGATTTGTGCAGGATTTGATGCATGATGAAGATGCTAAAGATATAACAACCTGCATTGCAAAGGCTCAAACCTTCTAATATCATGAACAAACATATCAAAACCGCAAAACCCTCTTAAGGCCAAATAAATATATGTATACTGAATTAATTTATTAGATCCCAAAGTTGGTTATGTGTCACTACCATCTTGAACCCATGTGCAAGTGTAAGTGAAATCAGAACTTTGGGGAATAGGATTCCCAACCTAAGCGAGATGGGAATTTAACCCTATCCTTACTATTATGATTTGGAGTTCATTACCTCACTTTGAGCAAAATGATTTAACCAGTTATGGATGAAATGGTCAGGCTAGTCTATCTGTTTGAACAGTTAGTGGTCTTGTTTTAGACAAGACATGTTGCCATGCATGGGCATACTTAACCCCATAATCCATGATTTGGCTTCATTCATTCTCTTCTTTTTTTTTTATTTCTTGGACCTTTGGGATGACTACCCATCCTTGCTAGGGACATGTAGTACGATCCCTCCAATCCAATATTAAGATGAAATGGAAAATATTAATTTTATTTTTATTTCTTGGACCTTGGGGATGACTACCCATCCTTTGTAGAGGACATGTAGTACGATCCTTCCAATCCAAGTGATAGGTGGAAAATATTAATTTTATTTTTGTTTCTTGGACTTTTGGGATGACTACCCATCCTTTGCAGAGGACATGTAGTACAATCCTTCCCATCCAATTTTTATGATAAAATGAAATATGGAAGCTTTGGGGAATCGAATTCTCAACCTAGGTGAGATGAGAATTATGCCCTATCCTTACTACTCCATGAAGGTCAAATCAGAGCTTTGGGGAATTGGATCCTCAACCTAAGTGAGATGAGGATTTAACCCTATCCTTACTACTCGATTTTAGGCTTTAAGCATTATGGGAGTGGTAAAAACCATTGTTTTAAGGATAATGTTGCATGATAGGACAGACATGAAATATTCTTTTCACCTCACCTTTTCTTCCAAGCATGGTTTTGATCATTTTGCCCAAGATCTTCTTTAATGTGCATAGAACGTGCTTGGTTCAAGATAGTTCGGGCATCAGTTCCCAACCTTAGGATCCTTTTAATATATGTTATGTAATAACCCTAAGAGGATTCGACACCTTCTCAATGATTGCACATGAAATGAAAATGTACCTAAGATGACATGTATATGCAATGAGGAATGTGACATGAGATATGAATGCACTACTTCTTTTGAAATGTGGATGGAATATATCATCTACTTTACCATAATGTGTAAAACTAACAACTTCATGCATCACAAGATTCAAACGATATTATTTAAGATGTTTGTGTTACTTGTGGAGCTTTCTACAACACAATTCCAATGTTTCATACTCTCCTGATCTTAGGCATAAGTTGACATCTCAAAATTTTCCTCTTTTATTTATTTTATTTATTTTTATATAAAAACAAACTAAACATGTCAAATGAAATCAAACACACAACTTAAATCCTAACTAGACTAGCAATTCTACAAAAAAAAAACAAAATTTGAAAATCCATACCAAAACTGACAAAAAAAATGATACCAATCTCCTACGACTTAAGGGCTAAAATAGTGCTTTAAAACATGCCCATTAACTGGTAACGTCAGATCCTTCCCTTCTAAAGTTCTCAACCTAAAGGTATTTTTCCCTAGAATTTTTTAAATCTGATAAGGGCCTAACCAAAGACAATCAAATTTTTGATGATTCCCCTTTTCTTCATGTCTTTTATCCCATAGTAAGACCAAATCTGAAATTCTAAAGGACTTAATTTTAGCTCTTCTGTCAAACCATCTTTTAACAACCTCTTGGTGTTTACTCATGTGAATCATGGCTTCCTCCCTTTTTTCATCGAGGTGTAGTAAATGACTTAGTCTGGCTTCAGTGTGGTTATCTGTTCCCAAGTATTCTTGCATGAAATGTAGGGTTTGCAGCTTCAAGTTTGCAGGAAATATCGGGTCTTGTCCATAGACCAAATGATAGGGTGTGTTTCCTATTGAGTCTTTTATTTTGGTCCTATCTCGCCCAAAGAGCAAACTTTAATCGGTCAGTGCCAATCTCGAGGGTTCCTTTCCAGTAATTTCTTAATGATGTTCAACAAATTTTTGTTTGAGGATTCGGCCAAACCATTTCCTTGAGGGTAATAATTAGATGCAAATTTTAAACTCACTTTATTGTCATATGCCCAATCTGCAAATTGTGTGGAAACAAAAGCTTTACCATTATCACTAACGATAGAATCGGGCATTCCGAATCTTGTTATGATGTGATCCTCAAGGAATTTTATTACAACGTCTGTAGTGGCATGTTTTGTAGGAATTACTTCTGTCCACCTTGTATAATAATCTATAGATGTTAGTATGAATTTATGGGAATCAAAAGAATTTGGGTTAATAACCCCAATGAAATCTAATCCCCATTGTGCAAATGGTCTCATCTCAACTACAGGTTGTAATGGCATGGTTGCATTTCTTTCTTTGTTGGCCGCTACTTGACAAATGTGGCAAGATCGTACATGAGCATGTGCATCTTTAAAAATGTGAGGCCAATAGTATCCTGCCCTCAGGATTTGATGCACTGTAGCATTTGCCGCACCATGGCCAGTTCCATATTTCCCATGAAATTCTTGCAGAACCTTGGCAACTTCTTCTTTATTTAGGCATCTCAAGTAGATCCCCTCATGATTTTTCTTGTACAAAACACCAGATCTAATCAGATAATTAATAGATTTAAGTCTTAAAGCCCTTCTTTGAGTGGAATTCAAATTGGATGGGCACTTACCGTTTAATAGAAAATGTACAATGTCAACATACCAGTCATCTTTAGAAATGTATTCTACATTTGAATATTGGCATGTCGTTTGTGGATTATTCTCAGCAATCATCTTCACAAGTCCCTGTCCTCGAACTAGTTTCATGGGTTGGATTTCAAGATCAAATTCTTGGATAGTAGAAATCCATTTACCTCTTTTCTCACCTAGCTCGTTCTGTAAAAACATAGTTTTGATAGCAGGGTCAGGCACAATGGCAAAAACTCTGTTGTGCACAATGTAATGTCGGAATTTTTTTACCGTTTTAAAGAGTGCGTACATCTGCTTATCGAGGATAGAATACCTCAATTGAGCATATTTTAAAGGAGCACTTAAAAATGCTATGGGATTTTCTACGCTATCCTCACCTTTCTAGGTCAAGACACTCGCAAAAGAGTGTTTCGATGCGAAAGCATAAATATAGAAAGGTTTAGCATAGTTTGGACTTATGAGGGCAGGGGCTCTGGAAATGGCATCCTTAATGTTCTGAAAGGCCACCCTACTTTCCTCGTTCCATCTGACATCTACATCCTTCTTGAGCATCTTGTTCAAAGGTTTGGCTATCTCAGCGAAGCTTGAAATAAACTTCCTCACAAAATTAATTTGCTCGAAGAAAGATCTCAACTCCTTTTTACTACCCGGGAGAGGCAATCTTTGGATAGCTTCTATCCTTTTTGGGTCAATGGATATACCTTCTTTTGAAATGATGTGACCAAGTAGTTTTCCTTCTGTTACTCCAAAGATGCATTTTTTGGATTTAAAGAAATTCCATGCTCTCTGCATCTTTGAAGAACCTTTTTCAAATCCTTGACATGGTCTTCTCTTTTCTTTGAAAATACTGGAATATCATCCACATACACAATGATACACTTGCCTATAAGCCCTTTGAATGCATAGTCCATGGCGCGTTGAAATGTTGCACCAGCATTTAACAGTCCAAACGACATTCTTCTGTAGGCAAATGTCCCCCATTTGGTTGTGAAGGCTATTTTCATCCTGTCATTGGGATGAATAAGAATTTGGTTATATCCAGAATATCCATCAAGAAAAGACATCATTTCAGATCCATTCATTGTTTGTAAAATTTCATCAATGGATGGCAATGGATAGTTATCCTTTTGAGAGGCCTTGTTAAGATTTTGAAAATCTATACATAGCCTAATCTCTCCGCTCTTTTTTCTTATCGGAATGAGGTTAGCAACCCAGGTTGAGTGCCTAACAGGAAAAATAATCTTTGCTTCCAATAATCTCTTGACCTCCTTTTCTATTAAGGGCTCCAATAGCGGGTTAACAACTCGCTGTCTTTGTCTGAAAGGCTTGGAGTCCGGCTTTAGAGGGATGGTATGTGTAATGACGTTTTGGTTGTATGTTTTCAATTCGTTATAATTCCAAGCAATGCAATCCACGTAGTGTTTTAGTGCATGTATTATATTTTCCCTTTCTTCAGCTGTACATGCCTTTGTAATGTACACTTCTCATGGATTTTTTGTACTCACTAGATTAATTATATCACATGCATATTTGGGGAGTGGAACCTTTTTTTCTTTTCTGGCCTTGTATCCCATATCAAACATTTTCTCCAATGAAACTATGTCTTTAGGTATTTTGTTTGCTTGACATGTAGTTTCACTTTCATTTTCTACTTCTTCTTGCCATATTTGCTCCTCATCAATCACCTGGTTTTCAAAAATACCTGAGTTTGTGACAAATTTGAATATGTTTTTGTCGTTTTCAAAAACATGGAAATTCTTTACATTATCAAGTATCGATGGACAAGGAACTAATTCGATGGAGAACTTTTTACACCTTTTTATATCAACTGGATTTAACATGCCCGCGACGACTGCAAGAGAGTCTACTATGCGATTTCCTTTTCTAGAAATAAGGTCTATATTGAAAGCATCAAATTCCTCAATGAGGTCCATTACCCTAGTTATATAAAGGCTCAGTACATGTATATTGTCTTTTAATCTATTTGACTATCAGTTCAGAATCTCCCAATACTTTCAAGCATTTAACCTGCTTGCTCAACGCTAGTTGTAAACCATAGATCAATGCTTCATATTCTACCATGTTGTTCATGCAAGGAAATTGTAGTCTATAAGAAGCCAATAATGGTTTACTTCCTGGGCAAGTGATCTCGACTCTGGCTATTGCTCCCTGTTTGGACTTAGATCCATCAAACCAAAGCAACCATATGAAATTGTTTCCCTCAAGAGAGCTACCATGAAATGTTTCTCTTTTAGGATCTTCAGTAGCCTCTTCAACATCAAATGCATAAACCCCCCAATTCTGGCTCAGAAAGCTGAACTTCATTTGGCTTATTAAATTATTTTATGATTTCTTTAAGCCTCGGTTCATTTTCTACTCTAATTTGATTTGCAATTCCTTTCCAGTGTAGCCACATATGTGAGTAATCGATTGAAAAATAGTCGTTCAAAGTTTTCATCCAATCCCTTGCAAGTAGCATTCCATATCTACTTGGGATATTAACAACCAAAATGTCGACAACCTGTTGGACCCTGGGTTCAAAATTTAGTTGAATTTTGACATCATATAGGGTCCCTACCACATTTACCTCTGATTGGTCCAATTGCAAAACTTTGCATTTGGATGAAACAGGCTATAGGCCTAGCATTTGACATATCTCGAAAGGCATGAGATTGCTCGTGGCACCCGTGTCTACCAAAAAATTATGCAAATTCTTACCAGTAATTCTCAGAGTCAATAAAAATGGAGGGACATCCCATCTCTCCTTTCGTAAAATCAACTGAGACTCAACTTCCTTTCCCTTCCACACTTGATTAGGTGAGTCCAGAGCCTTTATCAATGCTTCTTTTTTTCCAGGAAATCTAGCCGCTACTAAGAACGAAAGGCTTGATTTGGACTTCTTTAGATCCTCCACTATGTCATAGTTTGATTTTTCAAAATTGACTGTCTTCTGCATGTCATTAGACATTTCTCTTCTAAGTGGAGGAGGAGGATTATTATCTACCTTAGTATCCGAAGGAAGGATAGAGTTATTTGGTGGTGTTGATGATGTTTTAGGGGCTTTAGATTTACTTCTCAAATGATATCCGTGATTCCCCTTTCTAAACTCTCGAAAAGCTTGCACCTCTTGTTCCAAAATTTCATCTTCTTCTTCCTCACTCTCACCTTCTTGATGGTATAAAGTTTCCACCACCATAATGTTATCATCTTGATGTTGGGGTGGACCCTCATTTGGCACAAGTTCAAGGTCATCTACTTGGGCTTGGAGACAATGAGTGTATCTAGCGATTTTAGGACAATTCCTCTCATTGTGCTCTTTTGTATTGTGCAACCTGCACCCCTTTTCCCACGCAAAATTGGAAAGATTCAAAAGGGAACTGGATTGACTGGGTCCTATAGAAGTATCTAGTTGATTGGCAATAGGGGCATGTACTCCTCCATTGTTTGGATTTGTGTTCCAATGTCTCCATCTATTGTTAAAATTTTGATTTGAGTGAGGGGCATGGGACTCATACTTTTGTTTTTGAACCATGTCATTACTCAGTTTATGAACTATCTTCTTGAGCTCTTCAACATCCAAATAAATCTCCTTCGGTGGAGCTACATTATTGTTAGTTCCCATTGGGTTTGCATAATTCGTGGGATCTGGATTTAACATTTGAGTCAGATTTTGAGGAATTTGATTGATATATGGATTTGCACTTTGGATCGGAGTTGGATTTGGGAATGGAACTATAGCCTGAGAATTAACCTGGCTGGTTCCTTGCATAGTCGATTGAATATTTTGCAAAAAAGTGGAAATGGGTGGAATGGATGTGATCGTTTGGATTGGAATGGGTGCATAGGCATGTGCTGGTGGATATGGTTGTTGATATGGGAAAGCATTCATGTTTGGCATTTGTGGTGCCATGATCTGGTTTGCCATGGGAGCTTGACCATATGGGACATATTGTCCTATCATAGGTATCTGGGAAAACCCATAGCCTTGTGGTGTCATTTGCTGCTTGATGGTCATAGCTTCATTGTAAGCTAAGGCAAGCATGGTGACTTGAGGATTTCACCTGGAAAACATCACTGTCATCGGATCCAATGCCCCAAAATAGACTTGTAAAGCTATTGTGGGGTCTATGGCAAAATTCTGAACTGCTCTATTATAACTTTTTTGGAATCTCTGATTAAAGGTTCGGATTGGTTCACCCTGGCCCATTTTGCATGTAATAAATTGATTGTAGATTGTTGCGGGATCCAAAGGTGACCTAAAATGATTGACAAAGGCATTCTCCATTTGTGTCCATGAAGTGATTGAACCAGTAGGCAAGCATATATACCATTCATAGGCTACTGGATCTAGGCTCATGGGAAAAAGTCTGCAAGCCACATCTTCATGTTGGACTTTCAATATTATTAAAACATCCTTATAGGCTTGGATATGCTCCTCTGCAATTCTTGGGCCATCTGGTTTATATTTGGGCAAGAATATTTCTATGTTCTTAGGGATTTCATGGATATCCCCTGCAATATTCAAAGGGATATTATTATCTCCATACCAAGGAGCTGCTGGAGGTTGGGCCATTTGACTTAGAATTGATGAGGAAAACCCTACAAGAGTGGTGGAAATGGTACTAACAATAGGTACGCTAGTGGTAATTGATACCACCGGTGTAGGTCCGCTCGATGTTCCTGAAGAAAAAAGATCTTTTGTGACTGGTAGGTTTATAGCTTGCTTGGTTTTATTTCTTGGAGTACAAGTGAGTGTAAGGTCATGGAATATGGTTTCCCCGGTTGTTTGGGACCTAGTTGCGATATGGTGCAGTGGGTCTAGCCTGCCTGATGAAACTCTCGATACCTCTAAGAAAATGTGCAACACAAAAAAAAATGCTGCAGTTTAGCCGTTAATGAGATTTAAGAAATAATTTCAAAATCAAATAAAAAACACATTACTTCTGTATAAAAATCAAAATAAAGTAAACCAATTCGGCCCTCCTTCTAGCGCCAATCTTTTGAGTGGTATTTTCACCCAATTGTGAAAACACACTCTCCAATAAGATTTGTGTTCCAAATCCCCTCTTGCAAAGAAATTCAATAAGTAACTTCTCCAAGGTCTCCGCTATGTTAGCATTTTGTACAAATAATATTGTTTAATTTGGAATGCTTGGAATACCTTAGTGATTGCAAGTAACTGTAAACAAGGGCCATAACTGGTTTATTTTATTTGACACTTCAATGATAAAACTATTTTGTTTGCAGGCTTTGGTAGATTTTCAATTGTTTAAATGACTGTAATTAAAAAAAAATGCAGAAAAATAAAGAAGTGAAAATAAGATGCAAAGAAAATGGAACTAAAATACATTCAGAATGCTGCAATCCTATTCGACAAGACCGAAGACATGAGGTTTTCTGCATACAACCTAACCTATTGAACCTGCAAACATGCATAATCCAGATAAGCTAAGTGTTGGTTTCTAGGGTTTTGACTATGATTTTCAGATTTCAACATTCGCTTGAAGCAACCAAGAAAACTTGCATTAAACTTCACCTATAAGCCTAAAAATCTGAAAGGGGGAAAATGAACATTAAATCTAGCATGCAAAAAATAACTCCTTATTTCTTGTCAATGAGATGCAACTCTCTGTAATTTTGTATTAAAAGAATGTATTAGTTTACAATGACAAAATATCTCCAATTTGTCAAAACTAGAATAAGTGGAGGAAAACACTCCAAAAGTAGGCCCAGAATGGCTTATCACCCTTAGCTCTACAACACTGCCCATAGCGATTTCCGACCCTCATACCAATCTATGCTTCTGCTTTTAAACTTTTTGGAAATGCTCTCTGTTTTGCCCTGTGACGCTTCGCTTCATCTCCTAGATCGCTTCGTTTCATCTTCCCCGCCTCTTCATCATTTTTGACTTTCTGCTCGACGTCGAAATGTTTGATCTTCTCTGTGAATTGTAACTGTCGATCCTAAAGCATTATCATAGCCCTGACATCTTCGTGCCATGTGTTCTATGATTTTTTGCATGTTCTATAACGGCCCATTGTGAATCGCAACAAAAAATAGTATGTCATGATATCGTGACATTTTCTATCTGCAGCTTTGTTCCTTTACCTGCATTGCGAAAACAAGACATCTCACGCTATCGTGATGTTTTCTTGTCAACAACCTTGTCCACCTTCATGGAAAGTGAAAATAATACATGTCGCAAAATCGTGACATATTTTATGCCCACAACTTTATTCATCTTCAAGCACCACAAAAATGAGACATGTCACGATATCGTGACGTGTTTCTCCTTAGGGCCGCGTGGATGCAACCTATAGTGAAATCATGGCATTTTTCTCCTTCGTTGTGTTTTGTTGCACCTAGCCGTGAAAGCGCGACATGTCGAAATCGTGACACTTTTTCATTTTGTACCATCTCGCTATTTTCTGTCATGAAATCATGATGCTTTTCTCTTTCGGGCTGTCTCACTGCTTTCTGTCGTGAAATCATGACACTTTTTCATTTCGTACCACTTTGGCTGCTTTCTGTCACGAAATTGCGATGCTTTTCTCTTTTGGGCTGTCTCACTACTTTTTGTCACAAAATCATGACACTTTTTCATTCTGTACCACTTTGGCCATTCCAGGTCGCGATTTCGTGACACATTTCCCTTGCTTAGCTTGTCAGTCATCGTGAATCATGAAAATGAGACATGTCACGATTTCATGAAGTTTTCTTTCATTTGTTCCTTCCTCACTTTTATGCCGTGAAAACCTGACATGTCGTGATATCGCGATGTGTTTTTATCTTTTGCCCTTCATCTTGTCTTTAGGTTGCAAAATGGCGACATGTCGCGATATCGTGACAACTTCGGCATTGACTCTTGTCTTGCTGCTTTCAATCGCGATTTCATGACAAGTCATGATATCGCGACATTTTTCATTTTGTATTTCTCTCTCCTCTATGAACCGCGATTTCATGACATGTCACGATATCGCGACATTTTGAGTCTTCAACTTGGTTCTTTGTCTTGCACCGTGATTTCACAACACGTCGCGATATCGTGACATTTTCTCTTCATGATGCATTCTGCTACTCTTAGCCGCGAAAATGCGACATGTCATGAAATCGCGGAAATTTTCCATTTTGCTGTATTTTGTTACTCTTGGCCACAAAAATGTGACATGTCGCGATATCGCGACACTTTCTTTTTCTTAGTAGCAACACGTCACGATATCGCGACAACTTTCTTTTTCTGAGCAGCAACGCATCACGATATCATGACACTTTCTTTTTCTTAGCCGCGACAGAGCAACATGTCATGAAATCACAACAAATTTTCATTTCTAGCCGCAACAGAGCAACACGCCACAAAATCATGACAACTTTTCATTTATAGCAACGATGGAGCAACATGTCACGATATCACGAAAACTTTTCATTTCTAGCCACGATGGAGCAACATGTCATGATATCATGACAACTTTTCATTTCTAGCCATGACCGAGCAACATGTCACGATATTGGGACAAATTTTCATTTCTAGCCGCGACGGAGCAACATATCGCGACACTTCTTCTCTTTTGTGATATTTTGCTTTTTTCCTTGATTTTTTTAGCATCTGGGCCACTGTGGTCTTCTTTGAAAGCATGCAAAAAAGGTGGGTCCCCAATTTTGTAGTGTGTTGTGGATCAACCACAACAATACTTCTTTATATTCACATGATGCTTTATATTTTATTTATGACCTTCATCCTAGGGCTTTCAATTATTTACCAAGGAAATTTTCAACTAAATTTTGAGGTGGATTACCTCTTGGGAGTGGTGCAAATTATAGTTGTTACTCCTGGTGATAGTGCAAAATATAGTATCATGGAAATTACAACGAATTGTTGACTAATGAGAGTGGGGATAATATTTTATTGTTGTAACATGGAGTGTAGAACAAATTGAGTGGTGATGGATGATGAAATTGGTGGGGTGAGAACACATGGGGTTATGTAATAATGTTTTGAGAGTAACAAAATAATGCAAAGGTGGGTAGGATTTGAATGGTTGATATAGGAAATATGAGTGATGGTGGCACATATTGAGGTAATGTGTTATAGGTTGGCAATGGCATATGGGATGACCCTATGCTTGGGACAAATGAAACTACTAGTGAACCTTGGATTGAAGCAAGACCCATAGAAAAAGCATAAGATATTTAAAAAGAGGGATTAAAATAAGTGGGAGAAGAGAATAAAATAAGACAAAAATAAGGATTTAGACAGATATTAGTATGGGCAGAGAGTGTGGAAGAAATTTCTCTTCCCCAAAGTAATGACTTTTTTTTTAATTGCTCTATCCTTAATGGTCGACCTAGATTCTTTCTCAATATAATCCTTGATTATCTCAACCTCTACTCTATTCTTATCTTAATTTTTAAAGGGTCCTATGAAATACCATTGTGATACCACCTTGTTTAAAAATGACCTATGTGGATCTATTTTTTTTAATTACTTCTAACACCACACTATCCAAAAATTCCAATGGTGTGTAGGTTACAATAGCAAGTATAATAGAAGGATAAGCATAGTATATACTTAGGTTCCCTTTCTCTTCTTCTCATTATACAATTTATTTTGTGGTGTCTATTTGATAGCTCATCTTTCTCCACGTTAGTATCTTTATGGTAAATAGTTTTACCTTTAGATATTATCTATGATGTAATGATTTTATTTGGTATCTAGGCCAAAATATGTTTTGACCCTCACACTTTTTTAAAAGGTGAACCATGAAATAGGATAACTCTGCCATTGTTGGAGTTCATATTCAAACCCATGATGAGATTTTAACTTTGCCACAACTACTTCTTCACTTAAATTTAGTTCTTTATATATATTATATATATTCTTATGCATACATGTCTTACTACCTTTAAGTAGTGTCCTTAAGAAAGCCACTTCTATATCGTATGATAAAATTTCCTACTACAATATCTCCATTATGGTTACTGCAAGGCTTATTTAAATAAATTGCCTTGGTCTATATTTGGTGAGGTCCAACTATGATGTCATACCTAGGTCTTCTAAAATTTTTGTTATTGTTTCTTTGCATCCTCTAATTAGAGGGGTAATCACCATTATTACTTTCATGGCCTTATAAAACATACTATTTTTTTAACCCTTAACATAATTTGTTGTGTATATTATCAAGTTATTATACACATTTAATATTAAAATAACACTTAGCAATTTATATAGGCAACTCAGAAGGCCTCCCTAAGAACCCATATTATTAACTAAGGTCTATATTTCCCAAGTAGAAATCACCACTTGATTTAATTATTGTTCTACATTTGTGTAATAGCCCGGGTGAGTTGTCTTTTATCCCTTTTATGATGAGGTTATACACCATATCAAGGAAGTCATAGTCATTTTTATATCACTCTTGTAGGATATATATATGGAATTGGATATGGTATATGCCTTCCCATTAGATCCTATAGTAACTAGTTGTAATTTTGTGAACCAATTTTGTTTACTTATGATAAGAAAAAAGTGATATGAAGAAAAATCAATTGCTTGGTTCTTCCAAACTTTCTCAACTAATGGTAAATATACATTATGATGTATGTGGAACAATATAAATTTTTAGAATATCCTAGGTTGTATATGACCATGATTAATATGGTAATGTGTGTAACAACCCAAGTCTAACTACCCCCTTGGTTGCTCGGTAAAAAGAATACTGAAAAACCCATTTTTTTTAAAAAGAGTTTACTGTTTAACCTAAAATATTTTCCTTCTAAAAAAAATTTTGTTTTAGACCACAAACTTCTTGAATAACCCATAGGTTCTTATCTGTATTTACAAACAATGTAGCACATGCATAACATACTACTTTTGGGTTCAATACTATTGCAACCAGTCTCCCAAATGGACAAGATCGGCTAAATCTCATCGACTTGTCATTTAGTGGTAATGGTTATTCTCATTTCTCATACGCATATTCTAATATGAGGACCAAACCATGATAATCATTATCCTCTAGGGACCATAACACCTATAGGGAAATGATTATTATCCCTTTCCTTCACACATTGTACCTTCGACTATCTAGTCAACTTGTTTAAAATCAGTGTGGAAGAGATTAGTGTATTTATGCCTTAGTGACTAACTAGTGGTTCCCTTTTACCAGAAGAAATTAGCACCATGTCAATTCCATGATCTTGGACTTCATCATGCAATACCATCACAACTCATAGCGGTTTATCCCATACCAAATCCTATGGCTAATCCAGCAAAGTTCGACGAGTATGGTATTTATCACAATGTTCTTTGAGTACATCCTGGAAAAGGTGTCCCATACCACCTTATTGTCCTGACCTAACTAAGTCTTTCTTATATAGACCAATTTTATCAGTTGCTAGTTGAATCCTATTGTGTGCATACTCACACCTAAACATCTTTGGATGATTATTTGAGTTAATCTTGGATCAAATATACCTAAGAGTCTCATGTTTTTAAATCTAACACACCCTTACAAAATAAGCATTTAAACTATCTTGAGTAGGTAATTATATCTTTCAAACAACAATTAAAAGGAGAAATTACACTTTAAGGTAGTGTTTGTCACGAATCTACCACAGGAAAGGATTTTTATAGAAAATGCACCCTAGACCCGGCCAACATTGAAAGGCTGGGAGAAAGAAATGTCTCCCAGGCCAATCTCCAGAGTGGGCTGGTTCCCTTACTATTCTAAATTTGTTTTAAGATCAAAGTTGCAGGAAAGAAATTGTAAAGCTGTAGAAAGAAACGAGAAATATGGCCGTAGGCCGAATTTATCAGATCGGGAAAGACCAACAGTAGATAACTCTAAGTATGCAAACAACAAATAATAGAAGACAGTGACGTGATCCACTCACAACCTTGTGTAGATGACCTCCAAAATAACATTTCAAAACTCACTCCCTTACTACCAATTGTTAAAACTCACTACAGAATTAAAACTAAGCAGCAAATAAAAGATCCAAGCACAAATTAGGAATGCAGTATGCATAAGGGACAATATACAAAAAATCGCTTGTGAAACAAGAGAGTCGAATGTCTTATATTCATGCAAAGCACTTCAAAAGCTTTTAGCAAAAGTATCTCTCACTCCCGACACTTGTTCTTGAGATTTACATTGATTTATATAGAGGTTGTGCCTCTGTGTAGCATTGAAACTATGAAACGGACCTCCTCGAGATCTACAAATTATACAACGAAAACAAGGAGACGATATCCTTAAACAACCTCGAAACAATCAAAAATTAAATGCCATAAGGAAGAGTCGATCGCTTTCATTAAATGATGTTCTTGAAAATTTGCATGAAACCGTTAGAACAATCGCAAACAGCAGCTTCGAATCCTAGAAATATTCAATTTTGGTAGCTTGAGCGTGTTCTTCTAGCTTGACCGCATCAAAAAGTAGCAACATATTTAATTTTGGAGTGCCCTAAATCATCGAAACTCACAAAACTACATCGGGATGTTTGAACCGCTTTTTGGCGTGAAACTGTAACAAGTCACAAAAACGTGATAGGTCACGAAATCATGACGTCTTTCTGCTCCATACACTTCTACTACTTTGAACTGCGAAAACCAACCATGTCATGAAATCGCTACACATTCGACTTCTTTATCTCCTTCGCAACCTTGCACCGTAAAAAAACAATGCTACGTGATTTCGTGACGTCCGTACAATTATGCTCTTTCTCTGCTTTGTTTTCATGAAAATGTGACATTGCGTGATTTCGCTACATCTTTCATATCTCTATTCTCTTTGCTGCATCAAATCACGAAAACATGACATCGTGCGATTTCGCTACCACTTTTTTGCATGTTGTACGGTCCTCCTTCTAAGCCATGAAAACAGAACACTCTTGCCTTATTGTTTCTTCAAATTCCACCATGTCGTGATTTCGCTACGTTTCTCCGCACTTAGTCTCTTTTCAATAATGTGTCACGAAATCGCTACCATTTCTTGCCTTCTGTACGGTTCTCACTTTCTGTTGCGATTTCGTGACGTCTTTGCCTTACTTGAACGTTTTCTCAAAAGTGTCGCGATATTGCTATGCCATTCGTGCCTTAGACATTTTTCTTTATGGACCGCGATAATGGAACACGTAGCGATTTCGCTACAATTCTTTGCTTAGCTTGGCTTCATCATTCAACTAGTGCAAAATCACGACCATTTTACACCTTAAGCCTTTTTGCCCACTCATGCCGCGAAAACATGATGCATCACGATTTCATGACGTCGTTTGCATTATGTGCCTTGAACCATATTGTGTCACGATTTTGCTACACTTTGAAACCTTATGCTTCCTGGTCATTGCAAGTCGCGAAAATGAGACGTTACGCGATTTTGTGACGGTTTGTCGCTCTGCCCTCCGTTGACCATTTTGACCGCAAAAATCTAACACGTCACGATATCGCGACGATTTTGCCCACCTATTGTCGTTGACTGCGCTGACCGCTATTTTTTGACATGTCGCGATATCGCGACGGTTTTCAATTTTGGCTCTCCGTGCTGTTTTTTGTCACGATTTCGTGACAACTTTCGGACTTAGTCATTTTTTGCATGAAAACCTGTAGAGAAGTTAGAATTGCAATAGCTTAAGCATGAATAATCAGAAATCAAAATAAATGTGGCAAAAATGCCAACATTCTTGGCGGCTCATGGGGTATACAGTTCTACTGTATGCAAGAATCCTAGGCCTAAATCCATTGGGCAACAGAGTCATGAAAACTTAGAAAAGAAAGTTGGCTGTTGGGGTTCATCTCGATGGACTGCTGCAACAACTTTTGCTGAATAACTAAAACTTAAAGAATCTGCATTTGGCTCAACTGATCATGGAATGGAAATGAATGGAGTGAGATCCTGTGGATGCGTAGGCGATGAAATGCAAATGGAATGGTGATATGATGGAGTGGTGGAGTGATGAAGAAATGCAGTAAATACAGTAACAGAATGCTTCTGTGTAACCAGCTACGATGGAAGGGGAATGGAAGTAAATGAAATAATGGAAGGGAAGTGGAATGAGAATGAACTAAACTATAAATAAATGCATAAAACAATAGAGAACTTAGAAGAAAGGGATAATAAGGAGCGGGAATAATAGGAATGGGGAAAAGAAACAACAACAGTGGCTTGTTCTTTACTATAGAAGAAAAAGAAGAAGAAGAAGGAAGATGAAGAAGGGAAGGAAATAAAAAGGGAAGGGGAAGGAGGAAATTGCTAGAAAGCCACTAACTGCTGGGAAGGGAGAAGAAAACAGAAAAAAATAGGCACCTACGGGCTCGCATGCAAAAAGAGCCGAAGTGGACAAATAAAACAATACTTTTTTTTTTTTCTATTTTCTTTTTTTTTTTTTTTTTTTTTAACTATATACAAGGTAACTCCCGAATTAGATGTGAATTTTTGGGAAAGACACGAACCCAAACACGGCTCTGTCTCCTGGATCCCAGATCCTTGACAAACACTCAGTAAACTTTTGGTTCTTGATTAGCTCAGAATCACCAAAAATCTGTAACTGTAGAACTCCAAGTGTCCCAGCCATCTTGAGACCTAGGCATGATCGTTCAGTCCCAATGTTAGCACCATTTTTGTATTGTGTTCCATCAAAATAGAGCTAATCTGGAAGAGAATATTGTTCAACTTGATCAAGTGGCAACTTGACTTCAACTTCTTTAGGCTGCATAATGGAATAACAACCAATTTTGGTCTGGATCATAGCATTGAAATTGAGCATTGAAAACTCATCCTCTAAATCTACAGTTATCATATGAACAACATGTTCTTATTCTATCTTCTCAATATGAAAAGTGGAAGGTTTCTGATTATAGATCCGGACTCGTCTTCCTTTGAATGGAATCTCCAAGTGAGAATAATCCAGTGCAAGGTAACCGCCCAACTTTACAGTAAACTCTCTGGATAAGCACATACTAAAATATGGTTCTAGATCAACTACAACAATCTCCTGGATGACTGTAATCTGGGGCATATTATGCAAAATAATTGGGACATCCTTGATTAAACCCACTATTTTCACTGGATTACCATCTAACTGCAAAACTCCAGGGCTACTTCGTGTGAATTCCATTCCCATTGCTTCACAGACTGCCTTAGGCATGATAGTTGTAGCGACACCAGAATCGATCAGGCAATTATGTATGATCCAACCCTTTATTTGCAATGACAGATAAAATGGGGGTGGTCTATTCCTGCCATTGACTGTAGAAGTTAACGTTTGAGCCATAACCACCTGGGTTGCAGCTTTCCCCTTACTTTGTATGGTCTTTAGGGATTCCTGTAAGAGATCTACCTTTCTAGGCAACTGTAAGGTGTCATACAAACTTACCTCAGCTAGTATCCGTTTAAGTTCTTCAACAATGTTGTACTCCATGGAGGTCTATTCCTTCCCGCCACTAGCAGCTTCAAATTTTCTCTTATATTGCTGGGTGGCCTCCACTCATTGCCGTTTGGTCAATGATGGATACCACAACATTTCTTTGGCTTGCTCCTTTGTTTCTGCTTGCGGCTGGGAAGTAGAAGCTTCTTCCTTGTCTTTTACTGGTGATGGAAGTGAATCTTTGGACAAAATAGGTGATTGTTGTTGCGCTGGGGAATCATGAGCCTTTGTTGGCATTTGCTACTTCGTTGCTTGTACAGGTGACACTTTCAATGGCTTCATCTTAGCCAAATCTACCAACATTGGTTTCTTGCCGCTGCATGTCAGTATTGCTATATGTTCCTCCAGAGACTCCACGAAAGTAAGATCCACCTCTCAAATCATATTTACATGGCTCCCTGTAAGAACTTGTAAATAATTTTGGTGGACCATGCAAGTGGACTCATCATGTGGGTCATTACAGGAAGAACACCAGTAAGAGGGCTCATGTGGAACTTTAGAAGGGCCAGTATCTTCACTTACCAGAACTGTTGAGTTCCTTTCAGGTGCTTTCTCCATAGCCTTGCTTGGAGCAGGTTGTTCTCTAGTCACTACCGGCATAAATCTTCGTGGTTGATGGATTCTTTTTGCCTCTCTCTGTTCCATAGATGTCACCTTGTTAGTGAGAGATCTCATAGCCGACTGAATTTCTTGTAACATAACCAATTGAGGATCTGGGCTTGAGGACACAGGCGATGCTGGTAAAGGTAATGGAAACTGTGGGGAAGATATTGTAGGAGTTTGAAGTGGAGGAACTAACCTTGGAATTTTGGGTGCAGGCAACTAGGGAACAGTTGGAGCAGGAAGCTGAGGAACTGGAATAGGTGCGATTTGAGGTGCATTGGAGCTCCATAATGGGGTAGGATACATAGATGGCATGGGCTGTGGAAGCGAACCAAAATATAAATACTGCCTAGTTACCTTCGGAGGAAGTTTACCTATAGCAATCAGATCAGCTTCTGCTTTTAACGCTTGTTCAAACAACTCTGGAAATGTTGTCACGTTGGACTGCCAGACAACCCAATCGATATCTGTGTTGAATGCTCTGAGGTAGTAAAATACAGCCAACTCATCAACAGGCCGAAGACCATCAAGAATTCTCTGCCAGGTTCTTGTGAATCGAACATTAAAATTAGCTATCTCTTCCTGTGGGTGCCTCTGGATTGCATTAAACTGGTGCAACAACAAAAATGGATCAGCCTGTTCATGAAAATTCTTAACTAGAAGGTCTCCTAGATGATCCCATGATGTAATGGTGCCTGGTTGCAACGTTTGGTACTAGTACAACAATTTTCCTCTCAAAGATAACACTATTAACTTCACCATCACATCTTCGTCTGTTATATCATGAATGGCTGCCAGAGAAGCTACATCATTAATATGTTCATATGCTATCTTACCCGTACCATCATAGGTTGGAAATGCCTTCAAGGTAGCCTGAGGAACTGGATTCTGAGCCTACAAATTCAAGGCTCCTAAGCTATTCCATGCCAAGAACTTCCTAGGTGGAGGATACTGAGCCATTGGGACTAATGGATGTGACTGGAAATATGGAAAACTAGGAACAATACCAAGAATTTGTGTGGTTATGGCAGATGATCCAAGGGATGGGGAAACCAACCTAGAATGCTCACCACTTCTTGTGCTGTCAAGTTCAAAAAACTCAACAAGATCTTCAACTTTTTTAGACTATGATCTCGTGATCATGAAGTACAGCTTTCACTGTATCCACGTTCAGAGATTTTTGGGTATTGTAGAGTCACCAAATGCTCTAATCTTACAGCATGAAGGCGAACATTAAACATTCAATGCTATGGGATCTTTCTGAGATAGAAGAAGTCTATCCCACCGGGCATGCCAAAAACTGTTGGTCACGAATCTGCCACAGGAAAAGATTTTTATATAAAATGCACCCTAGACCCGGCTAACATTGAAAGGCTGGGAGAAAGAAATGTCTCCCAGGATAATCTCCAGAGTGGGCTGGTTCCCTTACTATTCTAAATTTGTTTTAAGATCAAAGTTATAGGAAAGAAATTGTAAAGCTGCAGAAAGAAACGAGAAATATGGCCGTAGGCCGAATTTATCAGATCGAGAAAGAACAACAACAGATAACTCTAAGTATGCAAACAAAAAATAACAAAAGACAGTGACGTGATCCACTCGCAACCTTGTGTAGATGACCTCCAAAATAACATTCCAGAACTCACTCCCTTACTAGCAATTGTTAAAACTCAATACATAATTAAAACTAAGCAGCAAATAAAAGATCCGAGCACAAATTAGGAATGCAGTATGCAGAAGGGACAATATACAAAAAATTGCTTGTGAAACCAGAGAGCCGAATGTCTTATATTCATGCAAAGCACTTCAAAAGCTTTCAGCAAAAGTATCTCTCACTCTCGAAACTTGTTCTTGAGATTTACATTGATTTATATAGAGGTTGTGCCTCTATGCAGCATTAAAACTATGAAATAGACCTCCTCGAGATCTACAAATTTTACAACAAAAACAAGGAGATGATATCCTTAAACAACCTCGAAACAATCAAAAATTAAATGCCATAAGGAAGAGTCGATCGCTTTCATTAAATGATGTTCTTGAAAATGTGCATGAAATTGTTAGAACAATCGCAGACAGCAGCTTCGAATCCTGGAAATCTTCAATTATGGTAGCTTGAGCGTGTTCTTCTAGCTTGACCGCATCGAAAAGTAGCAACATATTTAATTCTGGAGTGCCCTGAATCATCGAAACTCACAAAACTACATCGGGCCATTTGAACCGCTTTCTGGTGCAAAACTGTAATAGGTCGCAAAAATGCGACAGGTTGCGAAATCATGACGTCTTTCTGCTCCATACACTTCTGCTGCTTCAAACAACAAAAACCAACCATGTCGCAAAATCGCTACACATTCGACTTCTTTATCTCCTTCGCAACCTTGCATCGCGAAAACACAATGCTGCGTGATTTCGCGACGTCCGTACAATTATGCTCTTTCTCTGCTTTGTTTCCGTGAAAATGCGACACTGTGCGATTTTTCTACATCCTTCATCTCTCTGTTCTCTTTGCTGCATCAAATCATGAAAACATGACATCATGCGATTTCGCTACCACTTTTCTACATGTTGTATGGTCCTGCTTCTAAGCCGTGAAAACGCAACACTCTTGCCTTAGTGTTTCTTCAACTTCCACCATGTCACGATTTCGCTATGTTTCTCCGCACTTAGTCTCTTTTCAATAATGTGTCTTGAAATCGCTACCATTTCTTGCCTTCTGTACGGTTCTCACTTTCTGTCATGATTTCATGACGTCTTTGCCTTGCTTGAATGTTTTCTCAAAAGTGTCGCGATATCGCTACGCCATTCGTGCCTTAGACATTTTTCTTTGTGGACCGCGATAACAGATTACGTAGCAATTTCGCTACAATTCTTTGCTTAGCTTGGCTTCATCATTCAATTGGCGTGAAATTGTGACCATTTTACACCTTAAGCCTTTCTGCCCACTCACGTCGTGAAAACGCAATGCGTCGCGATTTTGCGACGTCGTTTGCCTTATGTGCCTTGAACCATATTGTGTCACGATTTCACTATGCTTTGAAACCTTATGCTTCCTGGCCATCGCAGGTCACGAAAATGAGATGCTACGTGATTTTGTGACGGTTTGTCGCTCTGCCCTCCGTTGACCATTTTGACCGCAAAAATCTAACACGTCGCGATATCACGACGGTTTTGCCCCCTGCTGCCGTTGACTGCGTTGACCACGATTTTGCGACATCTCGCGATAGCGTGATAGTTTTCAATTTTGGCTCTCCATGCTGTTTTTTGTCGCGATTTCGCGACAGCTTTCGGACTTAGTCATTTTTTGCATGAAAACCTGCAGAGAAGTTAGAATTGCAATAGCTTAAGCATGAATAATCAGCAATCAAAATATATGTTACAAAAATGCCAACAGGTAGTTTGCTAATAAAAACAAATATTAATATTCTTTTCCATGGAATTATTACCATTCTAAGTTTAGATTTGTCCTCTAAATAAATGTGGTTTTCAATGTTTTCTGAAAGAGAATTTTGAACACATATACTCACTATTTGGTTTAACTATTTTGCACTTAACAATGCAGTATTTTAACATTAGTCTATTCCTTTTTAAACAAGGTTTGGGCAGCTATTCCACGGTTACCACCATCATTTGATTTTTAGGTTCTAAAGATTTTATTTAATTTTAAAATAAATATAACATCTTGGTTGCCTCCAAAACACGGTGACACCAACAAATTTTCCTAGAGATAGTTAGTGTAGCATTCACTAGGCCACCTATAGCTTATTAGCTACGTTAATTACTTTTAAAACATAACCAATGACAATTGAAGTTTCCCATTATTCTAAAAAATGAAACTATGGTTTATTTAATTGGTAATTAAATAAAAATTCAAAAAGTGAAGCTTAGAAGAAGTTCATAAATTAGAATACATATATATTCACATAATTATTTTTAGAACATAATCATATAAACCAACTATGCCATTTTTTCATATTACAACCTTCAATAGACAATAAAATTCATTAAATCAAGATACATGAGGGCTTCGCCCCTACTTTCATTTATCACATAGAAGAGTTTCAATATTTTCTAAGGTTCTAAACTATCATTAAAAATCAACTTAGAACACCCATTATATTAGACGCTAATTTTGCAGATGATTGGGTGTCTACTGAGGTTCCTATCAACTAGACTCCATCTCCGAACTGTTGCTTTTTTAGATCTATGGTATTTTATTTTACATCTACATTTTTTTTTATGTTCTTCATCCATGAGATCTAAGCACTACCACTCATGTGCATGATTAGATTCTTTTGGTTCATTGAATGCTCATGATGTTGACTACTCACTTGTAGTCTAAAACCACATAAAGCACCCTTGATGCATTGCCAAGGATCATATATGGCTCATAGTATGATCATGGAACTATTATGCACACATGCAATACTAGACTAACATAGAAACATATTTGAGTTTCACAAAATCTCCCTGCTCGAGACATACTAAAAAATTTCAATCTATTTTATTTATTTTATAAATTAGACTACCTATTATTCTAAAGTAGAAATACCACATCACCTATCCCATACAACTTCAGTTGTTTCTAGGTACCAAAGAGAGCAATAATTCTTAATTCATTTTCTTTCAATTCATAAATAACAAAGTCACTCACAGCATAAAACAACATTATCCCATACTTTAAAAAACACAAATTCACACAACAACGAACAATACTTCCATAGTAATGCATTGCTTTAAATTATGAATCCACATAGTAGTAAAGTAGTATAATCAAATGTATCATTGCTTCAAGTTAAGAAATAACTTAATAATATGATAGTATCTTTCAACATACCTATTGCCTTCAATTACGAAATACAATGACATCATGGCATTATTTTGTTGGACTCATAAGAAATAATCAAATTATCTTGGGTCAAAATACCAACCTAAACCTTCGATTGATGCATTTGTATAGACTATAAACTGCTTGTTAGGGTCAGGTAATTGCAAGATTGGTGCAGTTGTCAACCTTTCTTTTAAAATACTAAAAGCCTCTTCACACTACTCTATCCACCTAAAGCCTTTCTATTTTCTTTGAAGGTTTGTAATGGGTTGAGCAATACTCAAAAACCCTCTGATGAATCATCTATAATACCTAAAAATTCCCATAAAACTTTACACCTCTATAACATTAGTAGGTGTTGGCCAATCAATGATTGCTTCAATTTTTTTTAGGATTTACTGCAATTCCTTCAACAGAGATAATATGTCCAAGATACTGCATTTGTGGAGTATAAAACTCACACTTGGTCAATTTTCCATATAATTAATTATTTCTAAGAATATCAAGCATTGTTATTATATGATGATCATGGTCTTCCTTAATTTTGGAACAAACTAAAATGTCATACAAAATACGAGTACAAAATTATCCAGTTTACCTCTGAAAATGTTATTCATGAGGTTCATGAATGCATCTGGGGCATTGGTCAACCCAAAAGGTAATACAATAAATTCAAAATGTCCATACCTTATTCTAAATATTATTTTAGAAGTATCTTCCTCCTGAATCCTTAACTGATGATATCCAAATATCAAATCTAATTTAGAAAATATGGTTGCTCCTTTTAATTTATCAAATAAATATTTAATTCTTTGTAATGAGTACCTATTTTTGATAGTAACTTTATTTAACATTTGATAGTCTATGAACATCATTAAGGTACCATATTTCATTTTAATAAACAAATAAGATCTCCTTTAGCTGACACACTAGGTTTAATTAACCATTTTTCAAGAAAATCCTAAAGTTGTGTTTTGAGCTCTTGCAACTCTATGAGTGTTATCCTATATGGTGATCTTGCAATTGGTGCTACACCAAGTAACAACTCAATTGAGATGTCAAATCCCCTCTAAGGAGGTAACCTCAGAAAATCCTCAAGTAATACATCTTTGAAAGCATCCAACATCGGGTGTTTCTAAAAGAGGTCATATTTATTTTCAAATTATTCTTTCCTATTCATCTTAACCATGAAGATCATACCCTTTGAAAGCACGAGGATATGGAGGCAAAATAGAAGGAAAATGCAACGTTAAGTCCTACGAACGAGAATGCATGAAAATAAGGAAAACCAACGAACTGAAATGAGATTAAAAGCAAGTGTAAAAGTGCGGCCCTTTATTTTATTGATTTGCTCCAAATCGGGTTATAATACGTCTCCTGCCTTTTCAGGGGCTAGAAGCATCAGAAATATTTTGATTACATCATGAATGATATATCCCCCTTTGAGATATTTTGCGTGTCCACATTGGAAATGGGTAGACCAAATGTCGTTGTCGCTTGCACGAATATGTCTATGGTTCCTTTCTGCCTCTCTAGTGTCGAGATCATACGTTCAAAGAAATGGTAAATGGTAAGTAGCACCTGCAGATGATAGAAACATGCGATCCCCAAGGCCTGCAGTTAGTGCATGCAAAAATGATTAAAACGATAACTGAAACATATTCGACTGAGCTGAAAATTTGATAGAATCAATAAAACATTACCAGGAACCCACTACAAAAAGTACAATTGAGAAATATGCCACAAATTTCTAATCGCTTTGGGGTGGGACGATTAGGACTGTCATAAGTTGTCAGAAGGTGACCTCCTAAATGTTTGGTCCAAAGGCCTCCAAAATTCCTACAAAGTTAGGGTTAGACAAAACATGGCATTTTGGGATAACCCAGAAGGTTAGATTCTATAAATTTGGCCTCAATCACCCTGTATTCGATGGTACTCCCTATATGTTAGCGAAAGCGAGAAATGATAAAATCAGAGCCAAAACTTGTCAGAATCACATGAAAATTGAATAGCAACATATGTAAATAACCTATAATCAAATGCAAAATAAAAATCAAGGAAATCTACCATAGATTTCTAATCACTCTAGGGTAGGGCGATTAGAACTATAGCAGTACGGGGGACACTCGAGGGCAGGATGCCCATCGTTTGGGACTTGGATTCAGCACCAATCCACTTGGGATGGGTGCAAAACCTCTTACGGGGTTGTGTCAACAAATTTGGTGGGGTATTGTGGCCAAATAATTGGGTTTGGGTCCAGATTGCACTTCCAATAATCACCCAATAACTTCCCTTCCAAACGAGAGATCAAGGATGGGAAAGCACAAACGATGGGTGAGTATGTAATTCGGTAGCACTCTGTCACTCCAAATGCTCCTCCATATTGCCTTTTTGGGGTGATAAGACCCACCACTTTATAGACCTAGGGTCTCTCTCTTTGAATGCGCATGCGAGGGTGCCACTTGATTTGTTTGCCCTATTTTGGGAGAAAAGATTATTTCCTAATTTAGAGTCTCTTTGCATGAGGCCTCCATGATCAAGGTATGCATGACTGAAGTATCTCTCTCTAATTTGAAGTCGTTCCTCGCAATTGCATGCCCTGAAGGCATAGTTAAGTGGCGGACCTGTCGATGTTTGACTTTTTGCTAGTAAAACTTGCTATTCGCCCCACCCTGGGATGAACTGATAATCATCCCTGGTTGGGAATAATACCAGCTTGTACTCATCTTGGGGTGAGATGAGTAGAGATCAAAGTGCTAAAAAGGTGCCAAATTGACCTCTGACCTTCCAAACTATTGTGGGAGTGGTTAGGACCACTGTTTAACCTCTGGGGTTTGCCCTAGAGGCTATGCACATCAATTTCATCAGTGCTTGTTGTCACATAATTAGATTGGTATTGTTTTGGTATCTATAGATGCCCCTTTCTGGGATGCTCTATGCGTGGCGCAGTGCTAAGAAAAAAAAAGATAACCAAAGCACTAATACTTAGGGTTTCTCAATAACCTAACCAACTCTTGATACCCCAAGTATGGAAAGGGCACGTATTCTTGAATCCTTGCTTCTGACGAGCTAAGGAGCTTAATTCAAGTGTTAACCTTTTTCAGTGATGTGTTACTTGATCTTGGACATTGTTCAATCATGAATAGGCAAAGGGTGCAACCTTTTGTCTATGGGAATCTTGAGTTTACAATTCTAGAATACCAAGTGTTTGATCAGCTTGTGATTATTGCTTGTTTGCTACCCCAAGTAGGAGCGTGATTGTCTTTGTCAATTATCCTTTGAATGCATGTCATTTCCTTGATTGGGTGTGTTTTTGTTGATTGGTGACTAAGTGTGACTACCCCATCAAGCAAAAAATCGATGATGGAATGACCAACATGAGAAAAGTGACGAGTTTCTTGACCAAATATGACTTGTGTAAGGGTGCCTTCAGTTGTTCATTGATCGCTTATGCAGTTTTAGAACAATTTGACCTATTTTTTGTGGGTTTGAACCCTTTTTGTGACGAATTTTGGAGCTAAAATTGTCAAACATTCGTCCTCCAGTGGAGCGGTCCAGATATGGTAGCCTTCTTAGGGAGTAGGATAGTGACAATTGGTGACCTCAATGTCTATTTTGGATGCCAAGAATATTAGGCACAAAGGCACCTTCGTTTGGCAATGTTATTGCTATTTTTGGTTGGGTTTTGACCCTTTTTGGGACACTGTTTGGGGATGAAATTATTGAAAATCTGTCATCCCATGGAGTGGTCCAGCTATGATAGCCTTATTAGGGAGTAGGATAGTGAGGATTTGTGACCCCAACATTGGTTTTGCATGCCAAGAATCATAGGTGCAAAGGCCCCTTTGATCGGCAAGTTTATTGCTATTTTTTTTATTCAGTTTGGTGCAGTTTTGTTGTTTTTGAAATTTTTGCTTTGTAATCATCCCTGGGTGGGATGAATACCAGGTTAGTAATCATCCTAGGGTGGTACAAGCGCTAACTAGAGAGATCATCCCATGGGGGAACGATTATAGGCCTAAAAGCCTATTTAAGGGCCAAAACTAGGTTTTGGGCTCATTTGCATTTGTTTTTCCTAGCATTTGGGAGTTGTGCGGAGGAGGTGGTCGAGTTCACGTAGTGGAGCGCTGTCAAATTTTTCAGACACAATGAGTTCACAGACCAGATCATCAAGTGGCAGAGCTGAAGTGAGACTAGTATGTGATCCTCCTCTGTATTGTGCTTGGTTTACGTTACAGTTTAAAACCACAATTTGTTTTCTTTTGTATTTTATTTTTCAATTTAAAAATGAAAACCCTAGTTAAATGTTTTTTGTGTGGGCGAATTTGTCGTAATCTAAAAAAGAAACCCTAGTTGAAACTAAGATTGAAAACTTAACGTAAAAAAATGTTTTTATGTTTTTTTTTTTTGTTTATCAGTTTTAGATGAATGTTAAGCCCTAGGAACTGAAAACTTTTATTGTGTGTTGTATTTTTTAGTTTGACAATAAAATGAAAATCCTAGGTTAATTTTTTTTTTTTGTTTAACTAGAGTTAGATACCCTAGTTGTTATTTTGTTTTATTTTATTTTTTATTTTTTTTGTAGTTTAAACCCTAGGTTAAAATTTGATTTTTGTAAACTAAGGTAAAAAACCCGAGAGTTGTTTGTAATGATTTTTTTGTTTTTAAACTAGTGTTAAAAACCCTAGGTTAGATTTGATTTGGTGCAAACGAAGGTAAAAAACCCTAGTTTGAATGAAGGTCGAAAACTTCGCTTTATTTTTATTTTGTTTGTTGTTGTTTATCAGTTTAGACTAAGGTCAAACCCTAGGTTAACTTGTTTAATTTTGTTTTTGTTTTTTTGTCAGTTTAGACTATGATGAAAACCCTAGGTTAACTGGTTATTTTTGTATTTTGTTTTTTTTTTGTCAGTTTAGACTCAGATGAAAACCCTAGGCTAACTGGTTATTTTTGTATTTTGTTTTTTTTGTCAGTTTAGACTAGGATGAAAACCCTAGGTTAACTATTTAATTTTGTTTTTGTTTTTTTGTCAGTTTAGACTAGGATGAAAACCCTAGGTTAATTGTTTAATTTTGTATTTGGTTTTTTTGTCAATTTAGACTAGGATGAAAACCCTAGGTTAACTGTGTAATTTTTTTTTTGTTTATTTGCCATTTTAGACTAGGATGAAAACCCTAGGTTAACTGGTTATTTTTGTATTTAGTTTTTTTTGTCAGTTTAGACTAGGATGAAAACCCTAGGTTAACTGGTTATTTTTGTATTTTGTTTTTTTTGTCAGTTTAGACTAGGATGAAAACCCTAGGTTAACTATTTTGTGTATTTTGTTTTTGTATTTTTGTTAGTTTAGACTAGGATGAAAACCCTAGGAACTGACAAATTTTATATTTGGTTTTTTTTGTCAGTTTAGACTAGGATGAAAACCCTAGGTTAACTGGTTATTTTTGTATTTTGTTTTTTTAATTATTTATCAGTTTGATTTTAGAGTTAAAAAAACCCTAGGAACTGACAAATGTGTTTGTGAATTTTTTTGTTTGTCAGTTATTTATTAGTTGGAACTTTAGAGTTTAAAACCCTAGGAACTGACAAATGTGTTTGTGAATTTTTTTGTTTGTCAGTTATTTATCAGTTTGAACTTAGAGTTAAAAACCCTAGGAAATGACAAATTTCTTTTTTAATTTTTTTTTTTCGTTTATTTATCAGTTTGATACTAAAGTTAAAAACCCTAGGAACTGACAAAATGGATTTTTGTTTTTTGTTTTGTTTTTGTTTATTTATTAATGTACGTACTTGCATTTTGCTAATGTGTATGTTGTACATTTATGAAATGTTTTTGTATTTAGACATTGTGTATGTTTGTTTTAGTGTTGTACTATTTTTTTGTTTTGTTTTTGTTGGTTTTATTTTGTCATGTTTTAATGTTTTTGTTTTGTTTTCTTTTGCAGGTTGTGAAGAGTCGGTACCGTGTGTCGATGGTGTTCTCTAAAGCACAGGAGGTGCTGAATGTGGCTGACTGGGAGTGGCTTGATGCCCTTGGGTTCAAGCAGGTGACTTTATTAGAGCCTGTGGTGGGGGATCGGGCCTATCTGACGACCTTGATCAACTTGTGGGATCCTCAGACTAATACCTTTCATATCCCAATAGGGGATATGACGGTGACTCTTGAGGATGTCTATCAGATTCTATGGATTTTGATAGATGGGATTCCTATTTAGACTACTCCACGTGATCAACGGACATCAGTGCTGACATGGTGCTTCGGGCATGGGGTGGATATGGGGGTGGATAGTCCAGTGGAGAGGGCAGAGGGGGATTGCCTGATTGGCGGTATCTTGGTGTGGTGGTGGCTAGAGAGGGGTGTGTTGGGGGTGAGGCATGCATTACTGATGACCCTCATCTCCAATATGTTGTTGCCCGACTCCTCATGCACAAGGTTCCATTAGAACCTACTAGAGGTAGTGTTCAAATTGGTTGAGTGTTCGACAGAGGCACTCATGATTATGAGGTGGGGATAGATGCTTCTAGCATAGATTTATGATGAGTTGTATGAGGTTCACTATCGAAGGTGGAAGGGGATTGGGTGCAGCTACCTGTTGTACTACTGGGGGTGGTAGCACATAGTTGTGGAGCGGCCATAGGGTCTGTCGTGGACCACTCGAGAAGAGATGGTGGATAGAGAGATAGGATATGTAGTGCTATGGTGGTGGTCTGAGGAGCAGGGGTAGAGTCGATGATGGGCAGGTGTTGTAGGGCACTATGCCAATGAGTTCACTCGGCTTGCTCTAGGGGAGGTGTTCTGGCACCCATACTGGGACTATCCAGCCTGGGCTGAGGTTGGAGAGTGGCTTCAATAGGTGTGTAGGGGGAGATGACTAATTGGGTGGCACAAGATTGAGTAGGAGTACTTCCCATACATCTAAGTGACATGACAATTTGGGGTGCATAAGGGGTTGCCTAGTGAGCCCTTTATCTATCGATGTTGGGGCGATGAGAGGACTCTAGCCTAGAAAATCATCGTGTCGCTAGGTGAGGAGTCAGATGTAGCGATTGATGTCCCTGACATGGACAACATTGGGGCAATTATTAAGTATGACAAATGGTGGACGTTGTGGTGGTGGCGATGTGAGGGGCCTCTAGGGGGTCCAGAGGCTGCAGCAGTAGGTTATGAGAGTGCAGAGGCATTGGGAGAGGGTTGAGGGGCTTCGCTCGAGGATGTGGATATGGTGGAGGTTGACAGATTTTGGGGGGATGATTTTGGGATTCTAGAGTAACCAGAGACGTAGGACATCCTGGAGTAGTGGGAGCTGAAGCAGCCTACCATCACAAATATGCCTATGCCTTAGGCAGTCCCAGAGGGTTTGGAGGTGAGGCATCACACTGAGATAGCATGATTGGAGGATCTACTTCAAATACGAGATGAGGAGCTTGGAGATGCTCTGTAGGAGAGGGATCTCCTACAAACTTAGTTGGTAGAGTGGAAGAACGCATTGGCTACGTACCGTCGGTGGGATGGGCACACAGATGCTACGTAGGAGAGGGATCTCTTGCAAACTTAGTTGGCACAACATGATGATGTAGTAGCTTCATACCGTTAGCAGGAGGTGGACTTGTTTCAGAACTAGATGGAGTTGAAGGCAGAGATTATTCACATCGATGGGTGGTTACCTGAGCTCCCTAGAGGTGGGTATTTATGTTAGATGAGAGACAACGATACTAAGAAGTCAACATCTTCTCGTCGTAGGTGGTTGGATGAGGGGGGCGCTAGTGGGTGTGATGCGGGGGCTAGCAGCAGCCGCCCTAAGAGGTCCCATAGGACCCACACCACGGGGGGTAGTTCCCATTGCATCAATCCTACATGATCATGGTGGCCAATGCCCTAGTCTTGGGGGTTTTTGAGTTTTGGCTTTGTTTTGCAAGGTTAGGGGACCGACTGATTGTAGCCTATGGGCATGTTGATGATATATATAAACATGACTATCCTTTTTTGTTATACACTTGTTATGATTTATTTTTTTTGTTTATGCACATTTATTTATGATGATGTATGCACATGGTATTATGAATGTGATGTTTCTAATTATATGATGTATGCATATGGAATGAATGAAATGAGTTGTTGATAACTTGTCGATGGCACCATAGACTGTACAAAATTTACTAGCTTTCTGTACTTATGTGATGGATTTATGGAATAACTTTGCATATGTGAATTTTGTTTTGGTATTTTTCATATTTTTTGATGTTGATGTAAGTAATGAAGTGTACCAGTTGTTTTAAAATGTAGTTAAGGTTTTATGAGATTCAGATGTTTTAACTAACTAGCCAAGACTGTACATTTATCTCACAATATTTTTTTGAAAAATGTACGAATCAGACTTGAGTTTGACCAAGTTATTTCACATCCCTGTGTGTGCAATTGATTTTGTTTATGTGGTATTTGTCAGGATATTGCTAGTGCCAGATAGGATGTCAACCAAAACTATACTGAGGATCACCTAATTAGCTCCACTAACTCTGTTGTTGTATTTAGTAAGATTAATCCATGAGACAATCTAAGGTACCATAAGCTAGCTCATCCACATGCAAACATTGGTATGCTCACATGCAAAGCTAATGTGATAGACATATCATCATGCATTTAGGATACCACCATTGGCAGGTAGGTTGTCCACCAAACTCATAATGAGGATCACCTATATGGTTTTTTGAATGCTTAGAATTACAGGGATTCAAGTTCAGGCATCTTTTGGTTGTTCAACTTGTTGGGATACTCGCTCGCATATATAGTGATGAAAATCATTGTTTATTTTTCTCAGTTGTTTATATTTTTGAGCGAGGACTTTTTATAGTGGTAATAACCACTATTATTTGATTTTGCATTTTAGGTTGCAAAGTTGAACTCGTAGGTTTTTGTATTGTGAATGGCATGGATCCTTTTGGTCTTAGGGATGACTACCCATCCTATTCAGGGACCTATAGTACAAATCCTTATGACTTTGGGAACCAAATGTGGTTTTGGGGATATGATGATGTAATGTCATTGATATCTTAGGCCTAGGGGATGACTACCCATATTTTTTAGGGGTGTGTAGTATGAATCATTACGAATTTGGGGACCAAACTTTTTTGGGGATATGATTATGTAATGGCATTGATCTCTTAGGCCTTGGGGACGACTACCCATCATTTTTAGGGGTGTGTAGTACGAATCCTTACGACTTTGGGGACCAAAGTGGTTTCGGGATATGATTATGTAATGGCATTGATCTCATAGGCATTGGGGATGACTACCCATCCTTTTCAGGGGCATGTAGTATGAATTCTTATGACTTTAGGGATCAAAGGTTATTGGTATTCATGCTAGTGGTGAAAAACACCATTTATTAGGGGGAATTGATGGGGAAGAGTTTGTCCTTTTGTCAATTCTTAGCATTCATGAACCATTAGCACAGGGGGATGAAGAGGCTAACCTTTCGCCTACGGTACCCTATACTGCTTTGTAGGTTTCTCTTGCGTTCACACAACTGGGGAATTTTTTTGTGTTTTAACTTGTGTAGGGATGTTACGTAACGAAGTGTTATCCAAGTAAAACTCTCCCTTTGTAAAATATGTCTGACTTTGTACATTTTTTGGCTAGAAATTTAAATACAGCTGAATGGCGAAAACCCTAAATACGTTAGGAGACAACTGACTATGCTAAAATGTGGATGGTGTTGTTCTGGATGGATGTGTTTATAAAATGGAAAAATGTGGAAACTATTGGAATTGCCTAGCAATTACAGTCTATGGTGTTTGTGACATGTATGACCAACAAATATGCAATATATGGATGCGATGCCGAATGTAGTTTAATATTTTTTTTGTATTTTTATGTTTATGAGTATGCATGAAATTGAGATGCAATTTTTTTGTTATTTTTGATGATTTTATTATTTTGTTTGTTTTTGAATATTTGTTTTTGACCAAGCGATTGTGGGAACCCTTGGAGCTTTTGGTTTGACCAAAGGGTTTATGGATACCTTTGGGGAATTTTAGGTGGACCAAGTGATTATGAGAATCCTTGGAGCTTTTGGTTTGACCAAAGAGATTATTGATACCTTTGGGGCATTTGGGGGTTGACCAAGCGATTATGGGAATCCTTGGAGCTTTTGGTTTGACCAAAGGGATTATTGATACCTTTGGGGCATTTTGGGGTTGACCAAGTGATTGTGGGAATCCTTGGAGCTTTTGGTTTGACCAAAGGGATTATTGATACCTTTGGGGCATTTTGGGGTTGACCAAGCGATTGTGGGAATCCTTGGAGCTTTTGGTTTAACCAAAGGGATTATTGATACCTTTGGGGCATTTTGGGGTTGACCAAGTGATTATGGGAATCCTTGGAGCTTTTTAGGTTGACCAAGTGATTGTAGGAATCCTTGGAGCTTTTGGGGTGGGCTATGGCTCTTTAAATGTGGAATGGCCTCAAATGAATGATGTTCAAGGGTTTTGGTTCCTTTATTCCTTCAAGAGAGGTGAGCTGATATGTTCCAGGTCCTATTTTACTGTCAATTACATAGGGACATAACCAATTTGCTGTAAATTTGTCCCTAAAATGGGTCGGCAAGTTAGAGTTTTTTTGGTTCTCTTTCAAGACCAAGTCACCAACCTGAAAGTCCCTCAGATGAACTTTCATGTTGTATGCTTTCCTAAGTCGCTCTTGATAGATACGTAAGTTCTCAAGAGAATTGACGCGTTGTTCGTCGAGCAACGTATGTTGGTCTAACCAAGCCTACCATGCAGTGTCGTCATCAATGAACTCTTGCAATGATATGCGCAGGGAAGGTATTTCCAACTCGAGAGGCATGACTGCCTCGGAGCCATACACCAGCGAAAATGGAGTTGCCCCAGTGGGCGTCTGAATGCTAGTGCGATAAGCCCACAGGGCAAGCAGGATTTGAATTTTCCAATATTTATGACTATCTATGACCATATTTTTTAGGATTGAAACTAGCATTTTTTTTACGCCTCTGCTTGCCCATTTGCCTGCGGATAATAGGGTGTTGAAAAACTATGATGAATTTTGTATTTTGTTGTCAAAGCATGCACATATTTGTTCTTGAATGACATCCCATTATCCGAGATGATCTTGGATGGAATACCAAAATGAAATATTATGTTATGCAAAATAAAATCTACAATACAAGGTTCAGTCATAAAGGTTAGCAGAATTGCTTCCACCCATTTGGTGAAGTACTATGTGGTCATTATGATAAATGTGTGACAACCTGACGATGTAGGGGAGATCTTTTCAATTAGATCTAATCCCAACTATGAAAATGGGCAAGTCGATTGGATATGTTGCAAGGCCTAAGAAGGTACGTGTGTCAAATTGGCATGGTGTTAACACTTCACACACTTCTTCACATACATGCAACAATCTCGCTCCAAATATGGCCAATAATAACCCATGTGGAGAATGCACTTTGCGATGGCCATACCACTAAAGTAGCCACCACATGTACCATCATGTGCTTGGGTGATCACCCAAGCGGACTCCTGCTGGTCCAAGAAACGGAGGAGGATCCCTTCGTAGATTTGATAGTACAAAATGTCTCCTAACAAGACATGTTTTGCCACTTTCTATTTAAATGATGTTTTTGTGACAAGCGTCAACCCAAGTGGGAGGTTACCTAGCTTGAGGTAATCTCTTATGGGTGTGTACCAATCCTGCTGATCAAAAACCTTGATGGTATGAATGGACAATCCCTCTTGAAGTTCATCCCTAGCAAAAGCTGAGCAGGAAATAACTTGTAAGAATAGCATTGTGTTGCTATTAAGAGGGGTCGGGGAGAACAAGGACCCCCAGTCGGTGTGATTCAGACAATCACAAATTTGAAAGATCTTATCATGAAATGGTTCAATCTCGATTAGGTGGATCCCTGGCGTTAGGTCAGAGCTTGCACACTCCATCACAGATTTTGATAATGTTTTAACTTGAATGGTTGTAATTTTACCAGAAGGGTCTTACAAGATTAGTGACCCTAAGGAGGCCATAGTATCCACAAAATGATTCGATGATCGAGTGAGTGCCTCGATGTCATACCATTCAAGCTTTACCAGGAATTTGTCCTCAAGGTCTTTGTAGGCTTGCAAAACTGGGCATTTACATTGGAATACCCCTTTCACTTGGTTAACAATTAACAACGAATCACCAAAGATGTTCAAGCGTTTGATGTTCATGGTGATTGTTGTTTGAAGACCTATGATCAAGGCTTCATATTCGACATTGTTGTTGGTGCATGGGAAATATAATTTAAATGATAGATGCATTGGAGCCCCTTGCGATGTGAAGAATACAATTCCCGCACCACCCCCTTGCTCACATTTAGAACCATCGAAGAATAGGGTCATTTTGGCCTCATTAGAATCTAGCGACTTTGAAACATGGAAGACCCCATCATCAAGTAGCTCTACGGTCAGAGGCTAATCGTATTCAAGAGGAGCCTCTGCTAGTTTATCGGTGATGAATTGACCTTTGATGGACATTTATCCAATAAATTCAATGTCAAACTCCATCAACAACATGATCCATTTTGCCGTGCGGCTACTATGATAAGTACGAATCATCATGTACCGCAATGGATTCTCCTTATACACAAAATATGTCATATTGTTCAGCATGTAGTGGCACAAATTTTTTGTAGCAAACACCACTGCCAAGCATAGCTTCTCGATGTATGCATAATTAAGTTCATAACTAACTAGGGTGTGACTAAGATAGTAATTAGCATGTTCTTTGTGTAGTTCATTTTTTTGGGCTAGCATGGCACCCAGTGCCACCTCAGTAGCTAAGGTGTATAAGTAGAATGACACTCCTGGTCTAGGTGGTGCCAATACTGGTGACGAAGCCAAGTATTGTTTGATGTCATCAAAGGTTGACGACCACTCGTCATCCCAGTGAAATGCTACCCCCTTGTGCAATAATGTATTCATGGGTCGACACTTGTTAGATAGCTGTGTTATGAAGCACTTTATTGACATGAACTTTCCCTACAGGATTTTGAGCTGCTTGATGATGGTTGGGGGAAGCATTTCAAGGACCTTGAATTTGTGTGGATCTACCTCAATTCCTCATTTGGATACTATGAAACCTAAGAGTTTTCTAGATGTGACACCAAATACACACTTCTTGGGGTTTAGTGTGACTTTATGTTCAATGAGGTGATCAAGGATCTTGCTTAAGTCATCGAGATGATTTGGGCACAAAAGATATTTGGCCAACAAATCATCCATATAATCTTCCAAAGTTTTATGCATGTGATCATGGAAGATGTATGTCATAGCGCATTGGTAGGTGGCGCCAACGTTTTTAAGGCCAAAGGGCATGAAATTATAACAAAATGTCCCCTAAGGCGTTATGAACGCCATTTTTAGTTGGTCCTCGGGATTGATACAAATCTGATTGTATCCTGAGAAACCATCCATGAGGGAAAGCATTTCATGGCCTGTTGTAGTGTCTACCAATGCGTCGATGCTAGGCAAGGGGAAATCATCCTTAGGACTCATTTTGTTTAGGTCTCAAAAATTGATGCATATGCGAATCCTCCCATTTAGATTTTTGACGGGAACCATGTTAGACAACCATGGTGGGTAATCCACGTAGATGACAAACTGTGCATCCAACAACTTTTGTAACCCATCTTTGACCATTAAGGCTACTGTTGGGTGCATCTTACATAGTTTTTGCTTGACTGGCTTGACTTTCGGATCAAGCATTATATTATGCATGACTAGCTATGGGTCTAGCCCCGACATGTCTTTGTAGGACCATGCAAAAACCTCCTTATTCACTTTGATAAGGATAATGTAGTCGACTTGCTCTTAGGGGGATAGACTTACCCCTAGCTTGATGATTTGTGAATTCATTGGATCAGAGCTGATGTCTACGTCAGTCATCTCTTCAACTGACATGTGGGACCTGTCCTCCAACTAGTGTGGATTTTGGATCAGGTGGATATCATTTGCTAAATTTAAATCTATGTTGGGAATGTCGGGTTCCTCTTTAGCATGGAAAACATCCCGAGTCTATTTTGGGGTGAAATGGAACATCCCATCGCAAGCCCAGTACTCTGATGGGGATGGTGGTGTGTCATCATGATCCTAGTCTATAGAATATAAGTCTAGATACAATGACTGTGTTGGGTCAGTTGGGTTATGTATGGGGGTGGTTAAGTCAATGGAGATCATGTTGATGAAATGATTTTGGTCTCAATTACCATAGGTGTGGTGACTCGGACATCCTAGGTGATCTTTGTGCTCCATATCTAGTTCTGTGGGTACTGGCACAAATGGATCAGCCCTATGTGTGAATAAAAGAACAGGATCTGCCCTTGGTACTAATGGTTGTATAGGGTCTCCGGGCGGAAGATGTTCTCTGTATACCTGAAGTGGCGGGTGCAATAGATGGTCCAACTACGCCTGGTTTAGGTGCCACCTATGCCTTTGCCCTATGTGTAGTTGTTCAAACATGTTGTCTATGTCCATGAGGTATTGTTGTTGTCGCATATGATTGAGATATGTCATCTCAATCACATCTTCATAATCACTATTAGAGATACATAGGCCTTTGTTGGCTCCAATAGCTATTTGCAAGATGTGAGGCGTGTCTTGCTTGAACAAATTAATGTGGTTCCATCAGGTTTGTTTCACTCTCTACGGGGGGACCTGATTCTCTTGAGGTGGCACTTGCTTGATTGGACCATCAAAAGGGAACATTGTCATGAAGCTCTCCTGATAATCATTTATGGGGGTCACTTGTGAATGATTGCTATCAGATTCAAAAGGGTCCAAATGTGCTACCTCATACTCTGATTCATCTTTTGAAGACCCTTCTTGGCCTTGTCTATATCCCTCTTGTAGGTGAGTCCTCAAAATTTCTTCTTTCTCGATCGAAGGGAAAGGGTTGTTAAGGTCAACAAGGTTGGTTGTTAGCAATGGGAGGTAATCTCCCAATGTATATGTTGTGTTAGGATTGGCATATGGATCTAATGCCAACCCATCCTTGTTGCCTATCCCTAGGCCTTGCATTTTCTCTACCAATATGTCAATGGGTAGGGGGTGGTTGAACCCTACTCCTGACTTGTCCTTTGGCATTTGATATCTTAGTTGACAAAGAATGCGCACTCCTTGCTCATACCTACCCAACCCATATCCATTCCAATTAAATTGGCCAAGATATCTCAAAGCGAAGTCTGGGTTGGAAAAATAGTTGAAGTCTTCAGCAAAGGACTCTTCATATTTTTATTCTTGCATGTAAGGTTCAATGCCATTATCGAGGCCCCCATAAAAAAATTTTGTTTGATTTGGTGGGTATCCTAGAGGAACCATAGTGCTGATGGGGAGGCGAGGTCTCCCCATGTCCTGCATGGACTCAAGTGCGGGTGTTTCTACAATATTCCACACTAGATACTCCCCCAGGCCCATGTTGGCCATCTCAATGATGATCGTTGGCAGTGGAGTGGGGGAATGGGAGTTCCTCCTGGGTCCACTCCATGTAGTGCGAACTAGGCGTCTCGACTTCCATTCGGCTAGGCATCTCTTTGGTAGAGATGGTTGAGACTGATGGCGGTGCCTCTTCTAGGGGTTTCTTCCCCTTGTCCTTCGGTGTGGCCATCGTAGGTGGCATTGTTGGTGAAGGACCAGATGATGAAGATGGACCCGACTAGTGATTTGATGGACTTAAAAATGGATATGCATGTGGAATCGAACCTTGTTTATATGGATTCAACTAAAAATCCAAATGTGTCAATGGAAGGGTCGATTGCGACATTAGTTGCATCGTATTGCAATACTTGAAGGGTTGTAAGTATACTAGGACTACATGCACCTACCCTTCGAATGTGTACTTTAGGCACTGATGAGCTATTGAAGGGACACACTTCATGTCCTTGATCCAAGGCTGGCCCAGCAAGATATTATAGGCCATCTCACCTTCCAAGATGTGGCACAACATAGGAATAGTATTTTGTCCCACCTGGATGGGTAGGACAATTGTGCCAACCGTCGAGCATATCACATCATTGAATGCTCAAAGAGTATAGGTGGAGGCCACGATGTGAGATACTAGCAACTTGAGGTGTTTCAATACCGTTGTTGTAATTATATTACTGGATGAGCCAGTGTCCACCAACACCCTTTTTTATGAAATCCCATTGACCCATACAATGACATGCAGGTGTGGATCTGCCATATCACCAGTCACAAATTTTAGTTTGCCTTATCTAAAGGTGATTACTGGTTTTGTACATTATTTTACATGTCCCACAAAGTTGTTGAAAGAGTTTGTTTCATGGGGTTGCAGCTCGATGGCTTTTAATATCTCCATTAGAGCCTCCCGATGGGGCGATGATTGTTGAATGAGCTCGTAAATGGAGAGCCTAGACGATGTGGTCCTTAAAATTTGGGTAAGTCTAGTCCAAATCGTGGCCAATGGTCTAGGTAGGGGAAGTTGCGTAGGGTGTTGTTGAGGTTGTGACGTTGATGTAACCTCTCCTATGGAACATCTTCTAGGTACCTCTTGTTCCTAGTCACTATGATTATTATCCCTAAATACACCTGCATGGGGCAGTTCTGTGTCACCTCATTGACTTGAAAGGTTTTTGCCTACGTATCATGGGCAGGTAGGGGGTCTTTGAAGACTCCCATCTATTGGTTGTTTGGCGCTACGGGGTTGTCCACCACTAGTGTCTTGTTGTCTATTAGGTCTTGCACGAAGCTCTTGAACTTCCAATATTCCTAAAGGTCATTTCCTTTCTGCTTATGAAATCTACAGTACAAGTCTTCCCTATATCCCTTAGGTTTTGGTGCATTGGGGTCTATGGGTCAAATTTATGGCAGGTGCATCAAGTTTTCCATGGACAAACGGTCAAAAAATGAGTCTTTGGACTCTATGAAGGGTGTGAACTATCACCTAGGGTGATGCTACTAATTTTGCTCTTGCCGATGATTTTCTCTTTCATAACTATCAAGAGGGACTTCCTGATAGTTAGCCTTTGGGTGCTGCGTTGCTTGTACAAGCTTAGGTATGTTTATGGCAACCTAATTGACCGCAACGGGTTTTTGTTGCATGGTCCCTGTCTTGGCATTTTTATACCATTCTTTATTCTTTAGCTTGGAAATATCGCCATCCTAAATCTTGATCTCCTCAATGATTCTAGCTTACGCCAGAGCTTCCTCTAAAGTGGCATATTGTTGCAACTGCAATAGCATGGAGATCATGGTTTCTTCCTCATACTGCCCGAGGCTGGCTAGGTCACTTAATGACGCCTTATTCTTGGTGTTGAAGGCAAATTGTTGAGGAACACATCCACTAGCTGATCCAAGTTACTGATGTTGTTCTTTGGTAACTGAGTGAACCAATCTGAGGTAGGGCCTATAAACATGGTTATAAATGTTCTTAGCAGCAAAGCATCATTGTACTGAATGCCAAAGAATTGGATTAGGAATCTAGTCACATGCTCTTGGGCATCCTCTTCCCCTCTAAATATTGGCAGCTGGGGCAGTTTAAAGTGTTTAGGGTATGGGGGTGCCAGCATTGATGGATGCACAGGGTGACTGCGAAGCTGGCATAAAGTGGGCTTTTGGATCCCAGAAGTCTTGGTCTCCATAGACTCTAAGCGCTCTAGTAGTGCTTTGTATGCATCAGAATATTTGATTTCTTCCTCCTTTGTTTGTTCCCATTGTGGGTTGCAGGGAACTTGAGGCCTATGGAGGGGTATCCGGACAACATCCCCCCCACCTTGGTAGGGCATTTCACCCTGCTCTTCATCTTGTTCATACTCCTCATAGACTTCTTTAGGAGTTCATGGGTGAGACCTATAAACATGGATGGGTGCCCGTGGAGGGTGCGCATCATTGTTTCTAGGAGTGGCCTCCTGCTCAGGTCTTGGAGGTAATATTTGATAAGGTCGCAGAGACCTGTCTCACACCAAGGGGTTGTTCCTCTCATATAACTCTATCTTATGCACACGATGGGTTGGGACCCTCTTAGGCATAGTGTTTTGGAGCAATTCATCTATCTGACATCGAATGCACTCTTTTCTAAGGCGATATAGGTGATCTAACTATTGTTGGTCTTGCCTGAGCTGCGTGATTTATGCTTGGTAGATAGCATGTTGGGCAAAGGCCAAGTCAATTTGTTCCATCGTCTTGTGTTTAGGAAGCCTAGATGCTTCTCATACATGTCTATATCGGTCATGGTGATTTGAGATCCCTATGGATCACTTTCCTCTATCAAGGTTAGCGATATTCACCCAAGGCTCTGGCCTTAGTGGGTGATCTTGATACATAGTAGGTGCAGAGGTGCATTGCTCCCATGTTATGTATTGCTCTTGAGGAATGTAGTGGTCTTCCTTGTGCTCCCTTTCGTATGTGTGAAAGGGGCGGGCAAAATTAGCTTGCCCTATCCGAAGAGCTTTGTGCTCTGGATTTGGCCTATTGTTTCTAACAGTAATAAGTGGTAAAGGAGGGATGATGTAATCATGTGGCCCCTCCTTATGCACCCTATGTTTCTCTAGTGCTTCATCGTGTGGTGGACACTCATAACAAGCATCTAAGGGATCCCTCCCATCTATGTTGAGTGCCACATGTATGGCCTCCTCCTGAAAGGGTCTATGCTGAGTGGGAGTGCCCCTCAAAGGGGTGCCTCTATAGTCTCATTTTATAATGGCATGATGTGGACTATCTTGTGGGTCAAGCCACCAAGGCGGTATGACAAATTCCTCAGGACTATATCAGAGGTGACTTGTGCCCATTTGTACACTTTCTACAACTTCGACCTGTGATTGGGCTCAACTATGGGTGTACACCATGGTGGTGTTTCTCTATATATGTGTATATTTTTATCTTCTTTATGATTTTTTATGCTACACTAAACAAAACAAAAACACCCAATCAAAGCAATGATTATCTTGATTATGGATTAAAAGTGTGCCCTAAATCTATTTCAATGTGTTTTGATTTTTTATTTTGAAAACCTTGTAAAGAAATTTTTGTTTGTATATGCAATATGAGGGCTCTTATATCTCCCAAAATGGTTGCCCCTTCAATATACCACTGCCAAGATGTTATACCAAACATCTCTGTATACCTACCCTTTTGTGATGGAGACTATTGGTATGTGAGAGCATAATAGTACGTGGAACATAGGCGGTACAAAAGGGGAATCACTCTGTTTTGACACCTACCATAGAAGACTTATCCTCATGCACTAGGAATCACCCTAGCTACACTTGGTCAGATTTCGTCAGGATTTACGTCTAGCAACAGTAGTGATCGGGGTTATGTATGAAAAATTCAAGCCAAGGTGGTGATGAAATCCATCGTTGGTCTTGATCAAGGGTTGGGGTTTTACGACAAACTCCTTGGTGTTTAAATTATCATGTGGTGTTTGGGATTCTTTTTATTTGCAAAAATGAAGAAATCATGCATTAAAATTTCCTATGCAAGCAAAGAAATAGAAAATGACAGAGATAGAAAATAAAAAATGACAGAGGATGCTCATAACCCCTACCTCTTCTCTACCTAAACTGGATGCCTCTGAGTTTCTACTCTAAAACTGCACAGAGAGATAATCATCTCGAGGTGGGATGAATAACATATCTATATTCGTCACAAGGTGAGACAAATTCCTATTTGTCCCAGGGTGGCATGAATTCCAGTTCTGTATTCGTTACAGGATGGAACAAGAAGCAGTCCAGTGCTTGAAATATTGATACCTGCAAGCAAAAACAAACAAATTTTGATCAGAATTTTTATCTCAAAATCAAGGAACAGGGGTCCCACCGTGATCACCACTGAAAGCATGAGGATACGGAGGCAAAATAGAAGGGAAATGCAATGCTAAGTCCTATGAACGAGAATGCATGAAAAGAAGGAAAACCAACGAACTGAAATGAGATTAAAAGCAAGTGTAAAAGTGTGGCCCTTTATTTTATTGATTTTCTCCAAATAGGGTTACAATACGTCTCCTCCCTTTTCAGGGGCTAGGAGCGTCGGACATATTTTGATTACACCATGAATGATATATTCAACTTTGAGATCTTCTACATGCCCACATTGAAAATGGGCAGACCAAATATCACTGCCACTTTCATGAATATGTCTATGGTTACTTACTGCCTCTCTGGTGTCGATATCCTATGTTCATAGAAATAGTAAACGGTTAGTAGCACCTGCGGATGGAGAGAAACATGTGATCCCCAAGGCCTGCAGTTAGTGCATGCATAAAATGATTAAAATGATAACTGAAACATATCCAACTAAGCTGAAATTTTGATAGAAGCAATAAAATATTACTAGGAACCCACTGTAAAAAGAACAATTGAGAAATATTCCACATATTTCTAATCGCTCCAGGGTGGGACGATTAGGACTATCATAAGTTATCAGAAGGTGACCTCCTAAATTTCCATTCCAAAGGCCTCCAAAATTATTGCAAATTTGGAGTTAGAAAAAACAGGGAATTTTGGAATGACCCAGAAGGTTAGATTCTGCAAATTTAGCCTCAATCACCCTATATTCAACAATGCTCCCTGTATGTTAGCGAAAGTGAGAAATGATAAAATCATAGCAAAAAATTGTTAGAATCACATGAAATTTGAATAGCAACATATGTAAATAATGTAGAATCAAATGCAAAAGAAAAAGTAGGGAAATATTTCATATATTTCTAATTGCTCTAGGGTAGGGCGATTAGAACTACAACAGTGCAGGGGCACCCGGGGGCAGGACGCCCACCATTTGGGACCTGGTTTTAGCACCAATCCACTTAAGATGGGTCCTAAACCTCTTATGGGGTTGTTTCCACAAATTTTGTGGGGTATTATGGCAAAATGTTCGGGTTTGGGTCCAGATTACGCTTCCAATAATCACCCAATAACCTCCCTTCCAAAAGAGAGATCAAGGATTGAAAAGCACAAACGATGGGTGAGGATGTAATTCGATAGAAATCCACTGCTCCAAATGCTCCTCCCTATTGCATTTTTGGGGTGAGAAGACTCACCAATTTATAGACCTAGGGTCTCTCTCTTTGAATGTGCATGTGAGGGTACCACTTGACTTGTTTGCCCTATTTTGGGAGAAAATATTATTCCCTAATTTAGAGTCTATTTTCATGAGGCCTCCATGATCAAGGCATGCATGACTGAAGTCTCTCTCTCTAATTTGAAGCTGTTCCTCAAAATTTCATGCCCTGAAGGCACAGTTAAGTTACGAACCTATCTATGTTTGACTTTTTTCCAGTCAAACCTGCTATTCACCCCACCCTGGGACGAATGCTGATAATCATCCCTGGGTGGGATGAATACTAGTGTGTACTCATCTCGGGATGATACGAGTAGAAAGCAAAGTGCTAAAAAGGTGCCAAATTGACCTCTAACCTTCCAAACTATTGTGGGAGTGGTTAGGACCATTGTTTAACCTCTGGGGGCTGCCCTAGGTGCTATGCACGTTAATTTGATCAGTGCTTGACATCACATAATCAGATTGGTGTTGTTTTGGTGTCTACACCCTTATTCCTAATAACCTTTTTAATTTGCATTACAACTAATAGATGTGGTTTAACTTCTCTTCACCCACAATTAACTTTAATCCTTTGATTATATTCATCCAAAAATTCCACCCACCTCTCTTCAAAGTTTAAAAGAGCCTTGTGTGCTTTTAACCAATAAAATCCTAAAATAACATCAAACGTATGCAAAGGTACCACATACATATACTAGTTGATATTTCCTTGTGGTAAGGATATGTGGGGGTCAAAGAGACATTGGTTCACATGGTGGGTTTTTCCTGATCCATACTCTACCTTCCAACCATTTGCCAATAATCCAGGTCTAGCAGGTAAATCCCTCACTCATCTAGATGAAATAAAGCTATCATTTGCCACTATCAATAAAAATTTATAGATTTTTATCAAATATTCTACCATTCAATAAGAAATGAGTAATTTAACGATTGAGTTTAGAACTACTTGTGGTCGCATAAATTTTATGGCTAGCCTCTTATGGGGCTTTTGGTGATATATCAACTCTGTGGGGGTATTTATTGGCATAATGAGCTCCTTTACATATATAAAATCCATTTGGTGGAGCTTTATTTCATTTATTGATATTCTAATTTTTATTCACAAAAGTAGTATCCCTAGCCCTCTCTTGAATTGTTGGTTTCTTAAACTTACCACCTTGGTAGTTGGATTTATTTTTTTCACTTTGCTTATGCCGATATCCTCCTTTGGGTTTCTTATTTTGTTCCTTCTTCCACATCATAAAGTCAACACTTTTCCACTTTTAAATTTTATATTTTTCCTTTTAGGATAAATTTTAATAATTATACATTGTTTCCTCATTTTCTGATTAGCTTCTTCTTCCCTTGCTAAATAAAATATAGTAGAAAAATTGAAGTGATTGTGCATATTTACCATCGTCATGATTCTAGGATGTAATCATAGAATGAATTTCTGAGTTTTCATTTCTTCATTGCTTTCATATTGGGATGCATATTTTCACATTTGAATAAACTATTGGTGGTACTCTCTTACTGGCATATCTTCCTATCTTAAAGTTGAGAATTCACCAAATTTCTCTACATAATACTGCCTTGTCAAGAATATATCTTTAAATCCCTTGATAAAATCCTCACATTTGAGGTCACTAGATTCTACTTCATGTCCTTTCTTGTAATATTTCTACCAGTCTAGGGCCATTTTAGTCATATTAATAACTGCCAAAGTGGTATTAGATTATAATGATAAAACCACCAGAGAAAAGTAATACTCCAGTTCACTTAGCCAATTTTCAGTTGATTCCCCATCACATTTACCATTAAACGTAGATATTACTACCTTTTTTAGGTTTCTATCCAATTATTTACTCACTCTTTCCCTCCCAGAAGTAGATCTTTCTGGTTCAATTTACGCTTCCACTAACCTCTCAAATTCATTTCCTCATCCAATAGATAAGTCTTTTATGACTCATTGTTGTTGGAAAATAATTTCTTGTTACTGGGCCATACGATTTTTCTATTGGTACATATCTTCTCTTTAATATTCCATATGTATTTGTAATAATTACACTACATTTATGAGGTTTCCTTCTTCTACACTGGTCTCATTCTCATTATGAGAAATCCCAATAACAATTATTTCATGTTGAGGACCATTTTATCTTAAATTTATGCATGGCCTCCTTACAAGTCTTTTGATGACTTCCTCCTCCCTCTTGCTCATTGGATTTCTCAAAGATCCACCTTGCAACATTAGTGCATTTCAACCTATAAGTGAAAGAGGTATTGTATTAGTTATTACTAACTATTTTATTTCAAATGCATAGTTATACAACTTAGAATAATTTATGCTCTGATACCATATGTAAAAACCCAAGTCTAAGTACTCACATGGTTTCCTGGTAAAAATATTAATAAAAAAACCAATCTATTTTTTTAAAAGAGTTTACTATTTAACCTAAATTTTTTTCCTACTAAACCAATTTTGTTTTTAGGTTAAAAAATTCTAGAATCACCCATAGGTTCTTATTCACATTTACAAATAATGCAACATAGACACAACATACCACTTTTAGATTCATGACTATTGCAGCCAGTCTTCCAAGTGGAGAGATTAGCTAAATCCTATGGACTTGCCATTTAATGGTAGTAATTATTCTCATTTATCATCCACATATTCTAGCATGAGGATTGAACCACAGTGAGGGTTATCCTCTAGGGCCCATAACACCTAGAGGGGGACAATTATTATCCCTTTCCTTCACACACTGTGCCTTCAGCTATCTAGTTGACTTGTTTAAACTCAATGTGGAAGAGATTAGTGTATTTATACCTTAGTGACTAACTGGTGGTTCCCTTGTCCTGGAAGCAGTTAGCACCATATCAATTCCTTGACATTAGACTTCATCACACAATACCATCACAACTCACAATAGTTTGTCCCATACCAAACCCTTTGGCCAATCCAACAAAGTTTGATGATTATGGTATTTATCATAGTGCTATTTGATTAAAACCTGGAAAAGGTGTCCCACACCACCTTCTCATCCTGACCTGACTAATTATTTCTTATATAGACCAATTCCATCAGTCGTCAACTATCCCAAATCTTGTTTTGTGCATACTCACACCTCAACATATTTGGATGGTTATTTGAGTTAGTCTTTGATCAAATATCCCTAGGATGTTAGTCTTACAATGACACTGAGAGGGGGGGTGAATCAGTGTAGCTCTTTAAACTTGAATTTACAGCTCTTAATACTGTAGCAATTAAAAATTATTTCTAGATACAACAATTATAACAAAAGAGCATCACACAACACAAGATTTAACGAGGTTCACCAATGTGGCTACTCCTCAAAAATTGACTGCTTGGACTACCATCCAAATCCATCATTTGCAAAGCACCAAATTTACAATCAATGTACCAGCACCCACTATAAGGAGCACCAACCCCTTATTTATCTGCACCAATAGAAAGGAGCACCAACCCCTGATTTACTACACCAACAAAAAGGAGCATCAACCGCTGATTTATCTGCACCAACAGAAAGGAGCACCAACCCCTGATTTATCTGCACCAACAAAAATGAGCACCAACCCCTGATTCCAAGATACAACCTAGACTTCAATTTGAATCTATAAGTTTGACAGTAAGATACCTTTGCTTTTGCAAGACCCTGATAGGTCTTCTTCACCTTTGCATTCTTTGTGCTCTCTACTCTCTCTACGCAATCACTTTGCACACTTTGCTTTGTTACAGTCGAACTTCATGATCATCTTATCCCTTTTGCACACTCTGCTCTCTTTGCAAATTTTGCACTTAGCACGATTTGACATGACTTGCTCTCTGCACACAACGATCGTATTTCACACATATTCCACACATCTCTCAATTCTCCAAATAGCCCTCCTTTTATAACAATATTTTTTATTATGAAAACCCTAATCTTAGTCGGATATAAATCCTAATATTATTTGGATTTCATAACAACTATAAACTCTAATTTTAGTTGGTTGTCATCGGTCTTCATCGACTTCAACTCAAGAAGATGTTCGATTTATTCATCGCTTGATGATTTCATTCTGGACAGACCTTGTGACCGCCCTACTGACTTTTGATCACTTTTCGTATTTCAGCAGCATGAAATCACTCTTTAATTGCCCCTATAAATGTCATAGTGATGTCGGTCCACGGTCATACTTCTCATTTTAGTCGAGTTCTCCTTCTTGACTTGCGCATTTATTACCTATCATGAAATCATGACATTTTTTCCTCTGTAGCTTCTTTTGTTACTGTTGCCGCAAAAATATAACATGTCGTGATATCACGACACTTTCACCTCCGTATGCTTTCTCTATTCTTTTGTCGTGATATCACGAAATTTTTGCCTCTGTAGACTTCGTCTTATATTTTGTCGTGATATCATGACATTTCCACCTTCGTATACTTCGTCTTTACTTTTGTCACGATATCACGACACTTCTGCTTCCATAGACTTTGAATTTGCTTTTGTTGCGATATCGCGACACTTCTGCCTCCATAGTCTTCAACTTAGATTTTGTCATGAATTAATGATACTTTTTCTTCTGTACTTAGCTTTGCTTTTGTCGTGAAATCGTAACACTTCTGCCTTCGAAGTCTTCTTCTCTGCTTTTATCGCAAAATCATGACACTTCTACTTTTGTACTTTACTTCTTTTCTTTTGTCATGAAATCATGACACTTCTGCCTTTGAAGTCTTCTTCTCTACTTTTGTCATGAAATCACAACACTTTTGCTTTCATACTTTACTTCTTTGATTTTTTCATGAAATTGTGACACTTCTACTTCTGAAGTCTTACTTTTTGCTTTTGTCATGAAATCATGACAGTTCTGCTTCCGTACGCTTCCTCTCTTTCTTTTGTCACGAAAATGCAACATGTGAAATCGTGACACTTTTTTTACTTTTTCTCTTTATTTGAACTTGTCACAAAATCGTGACACTTTTTCCTGCTTTCTCTTTCTCTTCCAACATGTCGCAAAATCATGATAGTTTTTCCACTTGTCTTTTTCTCTTCCAACATATCACGAAATCACGACAATTTTTTTTTTATTTTTCTCTCTTCCAACATGTCATGAAATCATGATAGTTTTTCCTGCTTTTTCTCTCTTCCAACATGTCGCGAAATCATGATAGTTTTTCCTGCTTTTTCTCTTTCTTCCAACATGTCACAAAATCGTGACAATTTTTCTTGCTTTTTCTCTCTCTTCCAACATGTCGCGAAATCGTGACAGTTTTTCCTGCTTTTTCTCTCTCTTCCAACATGTCACGAAATCGTGACAGTTTTTTCTACTTTTTCCCTCTCTTCCAACATGTCGTAAAATCATGACAGTTTTTCTTGCTTTTTCTCTCTCTTCCAACATGTTGCGAAATCACGACAGTTTTTCTTGCTTGTTGTATATGTTGTGATATCGTGACACTTTTCTTACTTGTCTTTTTTCTTTGATATTTTGCATATGGGCCACTTCGGTCTTCTTGGAAAATAATTGTACATACTTTGAATAACCTTTGAACTCCTGTCTTCTTCATCTGAATAGCTTTTGAAATTCTTGTCCACTGCATCAATAGATCTATCTGATTGTGTTGACAAAAATGACAATACTATTGTTGCACCTTGCTCAACAATCTCCCCCTTTGGAATTTTTGGCAACATGTGCAATTTCCTGTAACTCTTCTCCCCATTTGACAATAATACCAAAGGGCTACTGCAAACTCCACCTGAGTCCATGCACAACATTCTCAGGCAAAATTTATTACACTTAGCAAAAATCATGAACATGAACAAAAGGATAATCAAATACTTAAATGCTCCCCCTAAGAATGTGATCCCTGTAGCTAGTTAATTATTGGGAAGTGTGACCACTCCCAATTTATTGTGAAGGTACTCAAAAACTTCCTTGGGCAATGGTTTTGTGAATAAATCTACTACTTGCTCTGTAGTTGGAACAAAATCCAACTTAACCTCACCTTTCACAAATTTCTCCTTCAAAAAGTGATACCTGATAGCAATGTGTTTTGTGCATGAATGCATAACCGGATTCTTGGAGATGTTAATGGCACTGGTGTTATCACACTTAACTGATATTGGCTCACTGAAGCTAATACCAAGATCTTTTAGGGTTTGTTTCATCCACAATACCTGTGTACAACATGTTGTCACTACAATATATTTTGCCTCTACTGTCGATAAAGAAACTAACTCTTGTTTCTTACTGTGCCATGCGACCAATCTGTCTCCAAGATAGAATGCACCTCCACTGGTACTCTTTCTATCATCGACACATCCTGCCCAATCTGCATCTGAATACAAAATAAGGGTGAAGTCTTTACCTTTCGGATACCATAACCCATAATCCATAGTACCCTTGAGGTACCGAAGAATCCTCTTCACTACTATCACATGAGTCTCCTTGGGATTAGCCTAAAATTGTGCTACCATGCATTCTACCTGCAAAATATCTGGTCTGGTAACTGTCAGGTACTGTAAGCTCCGAATCATAGATTTGTACATGGTTTGATCAACAGGTGGAGATTTGTCATCCTTGCTCAACTTGCACTTTGTCGTCATGGGAGTGCTAACTGGCTTACAATCCTCCATTGTGAGCTTTTTTAACATCTCTTTCACATATTTAATTTGAGAAATAAATATGCCCTTCTTATTTTGATTAACTTGCAACCCGAGGAAATACGAAAGTTCACCAATCATTGAAATTTCAAATTCTTTTTGCATCTTATTTTCTAAATCTTTACATGACTCATATTTGTTGCTACCAAATATGATATCATCTACGTATACAACAAGAACAATAAGATGGACATTTTATGTTTTGACATACAAATTACTATCCACCATACCTTTCTTAAACCCTTGTTGAGTAAGATAGTTGTCTAGCCTTGCATACCATGCTCGGGGTGTCTATTTTAAGCCATATAGTGCTTTATTGAACTTGCAAACCAATTTGGGATCATCACCAAGTTTGAAACCATCTGGTTGCTCAATATAAACCTCTTCTTCAAGTTTCCCATTCAAAAATGTTGATTTCACATCCATTTGATAAACTTTGAAATTCTTGTAGACTGCTAAAGCCAGAAACATTATAATTTCCTCTAGTCTAGCTACTAGTGTAAAAGTTTCCTCAAATTCAATGCCTTCAACTTATGCATAACCCTTACATACCAATATTGCTTTATTTTTGACTACCTGTCCGTCTTCATTCAATTTGTTTCAAAAAATCCATTTAGTCCCGATTATATTTTTATTTGCAGGTCTAGGTACTAACTCCCAAGTTTCATTTTTTTTGATCTGATCTAATTCTTCATTTATTTCCTTCATCCAACTTTCATATTTGCTTGCGTCAGCAACATTTTTGGGCTCAATGCTGGATAATAGAGAGTAGTAACTTACTACTCTTCTTCTTGTCTGAACACCAACTTTGGGGTCTCCAATTATTTGCTCTCTAGGATGATTTTTTTGCCAGCTGCTTGTTTTGAATTTCTTATTTTTTTCCACTTTTGAATCACAACTTAAATCATCTGATTCAATTTTTTGTATCTTTTTCGTTTTGTTTTCCTCATCTCCTTCAATAACCTTTTCATAAATTGGGTAGTTCTTTTCATAGCTAATTACTCGTTCTCTATCTTCATCAAATTTAACACCAGAAATGTCCATAATTTTCTTTAGCCTCTTGTTGTAGCATTTTTAAGCTTTTGTTTTTGATGAATAACCAACAAAAATACCTTCATCCGCTCTATCTTCAAACTTACCAAGATTATCTTCAGTTCTTTTGATGTAGCACTTGCTACCAAAAATTTTGAGGTATTTTGTTGTTGCCCTTTTACCGAACCACAACTCATAAGGATTTTTGCTTTCATGTGTTCTCATCATGTACCTATTTTGGATATACATCGTAGTATGGACTGCTTCTTTCCAAAATCTGTCTGCTACTTTGCTTTCAGCCAACATAGTCCGTGCTATTTCTTGCACTGTCTTGTTCCTTCTTTCTACCACTCCATTCTGCTAAGGTGTCCTGGCTGCTGAAAACTGTCTCCTAATACCATATTTTTCATATTACTCTGTAAACTCCTATGAAATGAATTCTCCTCCTCTATCTGATCTTAAACATTTGATCCTTTTTCCTGTTTCATTCTCAACTTGGTTTTTGAAAGTCTTAAACATTTCAAAAGCTTCTGATTTATGCTTCAAGAAAAATATCCATGTCATTCTAGAATAGTCATCAATGCACAACATAAAATATTTGTCACCATTTATGCTTTGTGTTCTCGTGGGTCCACATAAATCAGTGTGTATTAGTTCCAAATGTTTTCTTGTGTAGTACTCTTTTGTTTTGAATGTGACTCTAGTTTGCTTCCCCTTTTGGCATGAAGCACAAATGTTGTTTCCAGGTTTGCTGATGGTGGAAATATCTCTCACTGCCCTTTTTGAGTTGATTTTTACTAGATTATCAAAACTTATATGATCGAGTCTCTTGTGCCACAACCAATTTTCTTCTTCCTGTCTAATAAAACAATCTCCTTCTGAAGTCTCTGAGAGCGTGTACAGGTTTCCAAATGTCCTTGATCCAGTTGCTATTAATTTTCTACTATTTGTTTTTCTGACTTCACAACCCTGCTTCTTAAAAACTACTTCATGACCTTTATCACAAATCTGACTTACGCTCAACAAGTTATGTTTCAAATCATCCACAAACAAGACTTCTTCTGACTTAATTTTTTTGTCACTAATTTTAACTGAACCTTTGCCAACTATCTTAGCTTCGTAATTATTTCCAAACTTTACTGAACCACCTTCATATTTTTGTCACTTGTCAAATTTTTGTTTGTCACCTGTCATATGATTGGAGCATCCACTATCAAGTATCCATGGTACATATTTATTTTGTGCTTTAAATGTTGTTTGTACGATTAAGGATTCCTTTTCTTCCTTAAGTCGCTCTTTTTCTTTCCACTCTATTTTGATAGTATTTTTGGGCTCTTGTTTTACCTTTCCCTTATCAATAGCTTGTGCATATTTTTCAAGAATTTTTCTATTTTGTCTCATCCTATTTGGTTAAAATTTTCTTCCCTAAAACTGATTTGATGCAAATGTACTTCTACAGTTTCTTGCAATGTGCCCAAAATTATGACAGTTATAACATTATACTATATAATTCATCAGAGGAGAAAAAACATTTCTACTGGTGAAATTCCTTGGTCTTACATTATATTTGCAGTCTGAGATTTTATGTCCATAGCCATTGCATTTAAAAAAGAAACTAGAAAAGGGATATTTGAACCTGGGTGATGGTATTTGCCATGTTGTCATAGGAGCCATAGGTCTTCTTCTTCTTTGATGTGTGACATTGGTGAATCCATCATTGTCAATTCTCCTTTCATGCTTGGCATTATTGCTTTATTTTGAATGAGACATTTTTCCTTGATCAACCTGTTTCTTATCTTCATTCTTTATGGATTCTACATTTTTGGCCTTTGATCCATTTGATGATTCTCCTTCGATGAAACCCAAACCAAATTTGATGCCTGCAGGCCTTTGGTCATTTATAATCTTATCCAGCTTCATAGAAATTTCTTTGCATTTGTGATAGCAACTAATTTTGTGATTCATCTCTTCTATCTGTGTTCGTAAACCAACATTCTCTTCTTCTAGTTTGCAGCAATAATCTATTTTCATGGTAATTTGTACTTTGAGATCTTTAGATATTTTCTTGTATTCTTATGTCTGTACTTTCATACTAGTTATGATTTCGTTTGCATCCTCAAGCTTTTTTGAAATTTTCTTATTCTTTTTCCTCTCTATTTTTCACTCTTTAAGTGTAGAGATCAACTCACCTTCTAGATCTACTTTAGCCTCAGGGTTTTCACCACATAATTTAGATTTCACTCCTTCCTTTTCTAATTTTACTTCTTTAAATGCCATGAAAAGAGCTTCACCTATTTCCTCTTGAGAATCCTGACCGGAGCTGTCTTCTGATGAACTGGCATTCCTAGAGATGAAACTTTTCTTCTTGAAGTTTCCTTTTCTAAAATTTGTTTTCTTCTTCCAGTCACTTCTTTCTTGGTGCGATCCTTCATCATTTTTTTTTTCTCATTAAGTGGACATTTAGTTGCAATATGCCCAATGCCTCCACAGTTGAAAAATTTAAACGGTAGCTTTCCTCTATATTTTCCTTTTCCCATTTTTAGTTTTCTAACAAAGTTTACTTCCATTTCATCTGATGTCTCTTCTTCCTTGGACTCTTATTTTGTATTTTTATTTTTAAGGGCTTTAAAAGTCGCTTCTCTATTTGTGGGTTTAGATCTTCCTATCCTCATCTCATATGCAGTCAAAGAACCATACATCTCATATATACTAAAATAATTTAGATTTTTAGCTTCTTCTATCGTCGAGACTTTAGAATCAAACCTTTGAGGAAGAGATCTTAATACCTTTTTCATGACGACAGAGTCTTCGATATCCTCGCTAAGTCCTCTGATCGCATTAATGATTCCATTAAATCTCAGCATATATGACTCAATGTTTTCATCATCATTCATCTTTAATGCTTCGAACTGAGCTCGATGTGTTTGTAACTTGGCCTCCTTGTTCTTATCATCTCCTTCATGAATACCCTTTAGTTTTTCCCATATTTCTTTTGCTATTTTACAGATCATGATCTTTACTAGTTCACTGTCTGCTAATTCACACATGATAGCATTCTTTGCTTTTGAGTTATTTTCAAACAATTTCTTTTTGTCAGCCTCTTTTGGAGGAGTGATGGGTATTGTGTATCCATCAACTACTAAATCCCAAATGTCATATCTCAAAGCACAAAGATATGTCTGCATCCTGATTCTCCAAAAAACGTAATTAGATCTATCAAACAATGGTGTTTTGTTTGATGAGAAGCCTTCACCACCTGCCATTGTGTTACTTCCAAGATCACCCTAGTTGGTTAAGCTTATATAGGAAATTAGCTCTGATACCAATTTTTAGTCTTACAATGACACTAAGAGGGGGGGTGAATCAGTGTAGCTCTTTAAACTTGAATTTATAGCTCTTAATACCATAGCAATTAAAACTTATTACTAGATATAACAAGTATAACAAAAAAACATCACACAACACAATATTTAATGAGGTTCACCAATGTGGCTGCTCCTCAAAAATTGACTGCTTAGACTACCATCCAAATCTAGCCTTTACAAAGCACCAACTTCACAATCAATTTACCAGCACCCACTGTAAGGACCACCAACCCCTTATTTATCTGCACCAATAGAAAGGAGCACCAACCCCTAATTTATCTGCACCAACAAAAAGGAGCACCAACCCCTAATTTATCTACACCAACAAAAAGGAGCACCAACCCTTGATGCCAAGCTACAACCTAGACTTCAATTTGAATCTATAAGTTTGACAGTAAGATACCTTTGCTTTTGCAATATCCTGACTGGTCTTCTTCACCTTTGCATTTTTTGTGCACTCTGCTCTCTCTACACAATCACTTCACACACTCTACTTCATTACAATCAAAATTCACGATCGTCTTCTCCATTTTGCACACTCAGCTCTCTTTGTGAATTTTGCACTTAGCACAATTTGACATGACTTGATGTCTGTGCACAACGATCGTATTTCACACACATTCCACACACCTCTCAATTCTCCAAACAACCCTCCTTTTATAACAATATTTTTTATGATGAAAACCTTAATCTTAGTCGACTGTAAATCCTAATCTTAGTTGGATTTCATAACAACTGTAAACCCTAATTTTAGTTGGATGTCATCGGTCTTCGTTGGCATCAACTTAAGAAGATGTTGGGTTTATCCATCATTTGATGATTTCATTCTAGACAGACCTTGTGATCGCCATACTGAATTTTGATCACTCTTCATATTTCAGTAGCATGAAATTACTCTATAACTACCCTTGTAAATGTCGTAGTGATGTCGGTCCACTGTCATACTTCTCATTTTAGTCGGGTTCTCCTTCTTGACTTGTGTATTTATGACCTATCACAAAATCATGACATTTCTACCTCTGTAGCTTCTTTTGTTGTTGTTGCCAAGAAAATATAACATGTCACGATATCGTGACACTTTCGCCTCCATACTCTTTCTCTATTATTTTGTCACGATATCATGACATTTATACCTTCCTAGACTTTGTATTTTCTTTTGTCATGATATCACGATATTTTTGCCTCTGTATACTTCGTCTTTGCTTTTGTCATGATATCGCAACACTTTTGCTTCCATAGACTTTGACTTTGCTTTTATCACAATATCGTGACACTTCTGCCTCTGTAGTATTCAACTTAGCTTTTGTCACGAAATCACGACACTTCTAATTTTGTACTTAGCTTCTTTGCTTTTGTCACAAAATCGTGACACTTCTGCCTTTGAAGACTTCTTCTCTGCTTTTGTCATAAAATCATGACACTTCTACTTTCGTACTTTACTTTTTTGCTTTTTTCATGAAATCATGACACTTCTGCCTTCGAAGTCTTCTTCTTTGCTTTTGTCATGAAATCATGACACTTCTACTTTCGTACTTTACTTCTTTGCTTTTGTCACAAAATCACGACACTTCTGCTTTCAAAGTCTTGCTTTCTGCTTTTGTCATGAAATCATGACAGTTATGCTTTCGTACGCTTCCTCTATTTCTTTTGTCACAAAAATGTGACATGTCGTGATATCGTGATACTTTTCAAACTTACTTTCTCTCTCCTATTTTAGTCATGAAAATGCGACATGTCACGAAATCGTGACACTTTTCTTACTTGTTCTCTTTCTTCGAACTTGTCGTGAAATCATGACACTTTTCCTGCTTTCTCTTTCTGTTCCAACATGTCATAAAATCGTGATAGTTTTTCCACTTACCTTTTTCTCTTCCAACATGTCATGAAATCATGACAGTTTTTCCTGCTTTATCTATCTATTCCAACATGTCATTAAATCACGATAGTTTTTCCTACTTTTTCTCTCTTCCAACATGTGAAATTGTGATAGTTTTTCCTACTTTTTCTCTCTCTTCCAACATGTCACGAAATCACAACAGTTTTTCTTGCTTTTTCTCTCTCTTCCAACATGTCACGAAATCACGACAGTTTTTCTTGCTTTTTCTCTCTCTTCCAACATGTCACGAAATCGTGATAGTTTTTCTTGCTTTTTCTCTCTCTTCCAACATGTCGCAAAATCATGATAGTTTTTCCTACTTTTTCTCTCTCTTCCAACATGTCACGAAATCATGACAGTTTTTCTTGCCTACTGTATATGTCACGATATCGAGACATTTTTCCTACTTGTCTTTTTTTATTTGATCTTTTGCATATGGGCCACTTCGGTATTCTTGGAAAATCACTGTATATACTATGAATAACCCTTGAACTCTTGTCTTCTACATCTGAATAGCTTTTGAACTTCCTATCCACTGCATCAATAGATCTATCTGACTGTGTTGACAAAAATGACAATACCGTTGTTGCACCTTGCTCAACATAGGAGTCTCATGGTTTTAACTCTAACATACCCTTACGAAATAAGCATTTAAACTATCTTGAGTAGGTAATTCTATCTTTAAAACAATAATTAGAAAGATAAGGAGAAATTACACTTTAAGGTAGTTTGGTAATCAAAACCAATATTAACATTATTTTCCATGGAATTATTACAATTCTAAGTTTAGATTTGCCCTCTAAATAAATGTGGGTTTCAATATTTCCTAAAAGATAATTTTGAACACATATACTCACTATTTGGTTTAACTATTTTTAACAATGCAATCTTTCAACATTAGCCTATTCCTTTTAAAATAAGGTTTGGGTAGCAATTCCATGGTTACCACCATCATTTTATTTTCACATTATAAATATTTTATTTAATTTTAAAATAAAGATAACATTTTTTTGCCTCCCAAACACAACAAAACCAACCATTTTTTGTAAATATGGTTAAAGCAGCATTGACTAGGCCACCTATAGCTTATTAGCTACATTAATTACTTTTAAACATAACCAATGACTATTGAAGTTCCCTATTATTCAACAGAATGAAACTATGGTTTATTTAATTGATAATTAAATAAAAATTCAAAAAGCAAAGCTTAGAAGAAATCCATTAAAGTAGAATACATATAATCATATAAACTAACTATGCCATTTTGTCATATTAAAACCTTCAATACACAACAATATTCATTAAATCAAGATACAAGAGGGCTTCGATCATAATTTTATTTCTTACATAGAAGACTTTCAATATTTTATAAGGTTCTAAATTTTCATTTAAGAACAAATTAGAATGACCATTACATCAGATGCTAATGCTATAGATGATTGGGCATCTACCCAGGTTCCTATCATCCAGACTCCATCTCACAATTGTTGTTGTTTTAGTTCTCCAGTAATAAATCTTGTATCTATATTTTGGTTTGTTTTTATTCATCCATGAGCTCTTGGTACTAACAATCCTATGTATTCTTAGCTTCTTTTGGTTCACTGAATGCTCACGACGTTGACTACTCACTTACAGTGTAAAACCGCATAGAGAACCCTTGATGCATCGCCAAGGATCAAATATGGCTCATAGTATGATCATGCAACTATTATGCACACATGCAATTCTAGACTAACACAAAAATATATTGGAGTTTCACAAAATCTTCCTGCTCCAGATATACTAAAAAATTCTAGTATGTTTCATTTTTTTATAAATTATACTACCTATTTTTCTTAGGTATAAATACCACATCACCTATCCAATACAACTTCAGTTGCTTCTAGGTACAAAAGGGAACAAGAATTATAAATTTATTTTCTTTCAATTCATAAAGAATAAATTCATTGACAACATCAAACAACATTCTTCCATACTTTAAAAAACACATATTCACACAACAATGAACAACACTTCCACAACAATACGTTGCTTTCAATTATAAATCTACACAATAGTAAATTTGTATAATCAAATGTAACATTACTTCTAGTTAAAAAATAACTTTAAAATATGGTATTATATTTCAACATACCTATTACCTTTGATTACAAAATACAATAACATCATGGTATTATTTTACCAAACAATATTACTTTTCAAATATGAAATAATATAACATTTTTTTTACAAACCACAACATAGACAATTCTATGGTTTCCATATTCAACATACCAATCAAAAGCAAGCACATGCAATATAAATATTATGGATGCCTTCAACATAATGAAGTCATTTAGAATAACCAACATGTATTCCATGCTTCCCAACTAGCATAGCTCGTTGTTCTTTGAATCCTTATTCTGTTCCTTTAATTTCTTGTCATCATTTCCATTGTTTTCTTTTTCTCACCTATTCCACCGTGCTTCTCCATCTCCTATCTCATTCGTTCTTCCCACTAATTCCAAATATTTTCTCCCTAAAACTCGGTAAGTTATTTTTATCTTCTCCCATGCATCATGCCAGATTGTCGAACCATTTATTCCTCAACCTCGTGCTCTTAATATTTTATCATAGCATTTTTAGCATTCTTGATATTTTTCCTTAGCTATTAATAATATATGAACTGCATCCCACCAACACGAAGGTTTTAACAAAATTTTCTTTTCCAATTATCAACCATTCCATTAATATTATAAAAAAAGCAACATAAATAATAATATGATCCATTTTGCGCATACTTCAAACAAATTAAGGTTAGAGATATGCAAAATGTCCAATGCAAAAGGAGTTTCAACCACCACTCAGTACATGTCATTAACGATCATGACTATTCATGGAAGATCTAACTTTCTTCTACTCTAATTATTTAACACCATAGTTCTTTTAATATAAAATGTAGAGCAGTACATTGCAAGCCATTACTCAATTGCACAAATTTTATCTTGTTTTAAACAAAATAATTATTTTACTTTATATTTTCAATTCTTTTATAAAATTACCTTTCCATTAAATCATGAAAGGATAAGAAAAATATTTTCAAATATTCACTCAAGAAAATAAAGGGTGGCTCCCATGATTATGATATTTTCATTGCCACCTCTAATCACACAAGCTTATTTTATTAAAATAACATATCATTCCAATTATTACACATACACGCACATATCTAAATAAGCAAACAAACACAAGCCTTTCCAAACTAGTGGCTCCCATCATCATCACCATCAGAAAAATATTTCTCAATTCTTACCAACAATCAATATTCAAACCAATTTAACTCATGCATAAATGCAATTTTCAATGCACCTAAATGATATGCAAACATGATTTTCCATGTTCTCACGAGTCAAGTCATCACTTCCTTTTCTTACCTTTTTTCACTAACTTGCTTCCTTTCATTGTCATCTTGCAATTGTCCTTCAGTCCCAGAGACCTTCAATATTACCTTGTGTCACAATAAAAGGTAAGTATATATATTTGTATTCTCTTTCGTCAATCATGCAAAGAGCATCGTTACAATGTGCTTCTCCACTAAAATTTCATCAATCATCTCCCATATCTTTATCGTTATGCCTAATAATATCATTTTAATGTCCTTTTTCAATAATATAATCTTTGGGGGTATCTATAATTCGTGGCCTCATTCAATTTTTCCTATTTTTTAGCTAATAATTCACTACATCTATCCTCAATAAACTTGCTATAATAATCTACCTAGAATTTAAGGTTAAACAAGACCTAATACATTGATTTACCCTCTATGCACATAATTTTTATAATCTCATTATTTATTATGTATATGTGCCTTTTCTTGCATGAATGTGCATAGCTGACACGACAAATATGATCATATATTTTAGCATAAATTTCAATAGTTTTAGCGATTTACCACTCTTGCGATACAAGAGTCATTACTAGCCTCAAATTCTAGATGTGGTGTATACTCCAAGATTCTATTATAAGGTCCATTAAAAATTCCCTCATTGTCTCCTTTTAGATATTTGTAACTATGTGTTTGGGTATTCCATCTATTACTTGCACTATGGGTCCTCAAACATATTTTAATAGGACTCTTCATTTTCATAGTCCCTTGTATGCTAGGAGGTATTACCTATCCTAGTAGCTATTTAGTATCTAAAGGTCTTTCCTTTGCTTGTGTCATTTATTGTTGTGTTAGGAGGGTCTACTATTTTTACCTTAACAATTACCTTGGTGCTAGAGGTTCCACTTATATACACATGGATTTACAGATTTTTCTAATTTTAGACTAAAAAATATCTAAATGTTAGAAAATACAATTCTTTATTTTGGCTTTCCTTTATGAATTTGTGATCTAGTATTTTTTATACTTTTAAATATTATGTTTGTTTGAACAAAATATATTCATTATATTTTTATGAAAAAATATAAATATTCAGGTTTACCTTTTTGGGTTGTTTTTTAAATAAAATAAAATCCCAAAATGGAACAAATTCTTACTTGGTACAATGAGAAAAAGTTATGATTGTTAACCAATATTACAATAGATTTTTAGCAAGTAGAAAGAAACTTAGAATATATGATGTGATAATAACATAAGATATACACTAGGAAAATCCATAGTGTAGAAAAACCTAGGAATAAGAGTCTACTAATCGATTACAATACACACAAGAAATTTACATAGAAGACATTCCAATACCTTAACCATTCACATGAAATTTTCTACACACAATAAGAACCTAGTAACCTCTCCCACTCCATTGTGATACTTCAAAATTAGGATGACTAAGAATACCCAAACCACTTACCCAAGGCTTGTTTATATATAGGCTAGAGGTAATATTGGAAACCACTAGTGGTTTATACAACCATGGGGTATCCCATATCTATATTCAAGGGATAAAACATATTCTACATATCATTTTTAGCATACAAAAAATTACACATCTCAACAACCTCCTAAAAAATATTACACATATCAAGATGTGATAAAGTTACTTGTTGCAAATCCTAACAACCTCCTCAAAAGTAGTGCACATACCAAGATGTGATAAGTTTATTTTTTTCACAACCCAACAATTTGTCTGATATGAAGCGGTAAGCAAAGTCATTATTAGCCAATATAAACCATCCTATTATCACCCTACACAATATGCCTACTATCACAATATTGACCTATTCAAGTGGGATATACTTAGGAGCCATTTTAATTAGTTACAAGTCACCATTTGATAAACCAACTAAAAAAATTCTCCCTTGATGCCTACATAACCCACTAGAAAAAAATATACCACTTATACCACTTATTTTATACATTACATAAGGTGTAAACTAATGAAATTAAAATCTAGGGGATTACCCCCATATCCAATTGGTACCATCTTAACTCCTCTATGCTCATATGCTTTGTTAGTGCATCAACACCATTTACATAAGTATTTCTTAGCTTTTTATGAAATTGACTTAAGGAAATACAACCACAAGAACTAAAATGAGCATGAAATATTAAATATATGATAATGGCAATATACTAAGTAGGAAAATTTCATAATAAAATTTTGTAATAACTCATAAAATTGCCATTAATGAAATCTCACAAAAATAGGATGTTCATACAAAATGTGGAGATCTCAAATGCTCCATGCTTCATAAAAGTTCTACATTGTGTCTAACTTCTATTCTACTCTCCTATCTATTCTCTACTATCCTCTATGCTCCTATCTCTCTTATCTATAAAAGGCCTATATATAATGAGATATGTCTCTTGGCCTTTCACCTACCTATGAATCTTCATCTTCCTATTCTATGACTCATGTACACATGGACTACATGCACATTTACATCATCAAGTACTTTGCACATTCTAAAAACACATGAGCATTTATTACATTGCATAAAGTAAATACTAATTGAACTCCTAATCTATAGTTGTTATTTAGGTGGTACATTGGCATGTACCAATTAATGTAATATATTTCAACACCCTCTATATTACATTATTTGGTTATTGAAGACTTTAGTCTTCAATATGGATCTTCATATTTCAAATGTTCTTTAGTTTGATCAGGTTCTTCTTCTTTAATATATAGATAGCCAAGTAGTCCATAGTTTTGTTGTCCTCTCATCTTTCTCATTTTGAATCTTCTATTTCCTTGTTGATTTTTATGATGTATGGATTTTTCATTTTCTGCAATTTATTCCTCAGAAAATGCATTAGTGTTGTTTTGAAATACAAAAATATCTTGTGAAATCTCAATTGAGTCTAGAGCATAACACACACACACACACACACAAATATATATATATATATATATATATATATATATATATATATATATATATATATATATATATATATATATATCATTGTGGATTGATCTTGTAGCTTCTATCTCATTTTGATTTATGATGAGACACTTATTGACTCCATTTATATATCTAAAATCAACCATCCTTTTTCTCTCTACCAACTTGGCTACTGAAATAATATTTGATGTTAATCTAGGAACATACATTACATCATGTAACAAAATATTTGGAAATGATGTGCTAGGTGTTACACACCCATATCCATGTATAAGATAGGTTTTACCATATGCAATTTTCAACCTAAAATTGTTAGTGACTTCAAGGCAATCAAACCATTGTAAATTTCTTGTCATGTGATGACTTGCACCAGAATCAATAAACCAAATATCCTTTTCATTTTGACTTGTAGAATTGTTTGTGCTTGAAGTAATTTTGCATCTTTGATATGGAGTATTGTATGGATTTTGATCTTGAATCCTTTCATAGTGTATCTTGTGATGATATGTTCCTCTTGCTAACTTATCCATTATCTTAAGAAATTGTAGTATTCCTTATGTCTCCCAATATTTTCAACTTCTAGATTCTAACCTTCAATTCTTGTAGTATATGATCAATCAATAGTCAAATTTCTAAATAGAATTCCTTTTAGCTCTTTAGTATTAAATATTGAGAACAATTTTGATAGAATATTTTATCTTTCAAAGCCTTTGAAGTTTTCTACCTTATGACTCCCTAGTTTTGAGTATATGATCAAATTTGATAATATTTTCAAATTTTCAAGTTTTATAGAATACTTTGTATCTCCCAAGTGTTTTGAATATACTATGGTATTGATAAAGTGCTTAGATTTCTTATTTTTCCTTTGAGTTGAATCCCTTTTATCTCCCTAATGTTCAACTACTATTCTTCACCTTATTTCTCCCTATTTGTGAATAGAAATCTAAAGATAATTTTAATGCACTTTCAATTGATAAAAATTTCTATCTTCAAGACTTTAGAGTTGGATTCCTTATGTCTCATTAATTTGAGCAAGAGACTAATTTAAATGTGGTTTTCCAACTTTTCAAAAACTTTATGTAGTGCTTAAATTTGTAATAGTAAGGTTTCTAAATTTCAAAAATCTAAATTGGTGTTGGACTCCTTATAACTCCCTAGTTAGAAATTTAGAAAATATAGGATATTTACAAATTTAATGTTTCAATTTCAATGTAGAAAACCTTATTCTTCCTAGTTAAATTATTTGTAAATATTTCAATACTTGAATTTCAAATAATGCAATTTCAAAATGTTCTCAAGTTAAATCCTCCTTACTTCAATAGTCTTTCAAATCAATCAATAAATCATCTAAGGTTGTAATTTACCAATTTATTTCCTTATATCTCCATTCATTTAATTAACTAAAATTAACCTTAGTATTAATAAACATTATGCCTCCTTGACCTTTATGAAATGCAAATAGTATTTAAATATTAATATACCTTCTTGGAGGTGAGGCACTACGTATTGGTTTGCTACTCCTTTGACTACAACTTGCACTCTAATTAGGTATTGTTCTCCTCTTAGTATTCAATACTTACACGATGTTCTTCCATTGTATTTATTTCTCTTCCTTGTGTGTAGCACCTTCTTCAACTTTGACTATCCTCCTCATTTTTCTTGTACGTTCTTTGACCTTGATTGTGCATTGTTGATGGTTTGGGCTCTTCAAACCTAACTATATTATTTTTCTTACATGCCACATGGCACTCAACGTATTCTTTGGATGTTACTTCTTTTTGCTCTACCTAGTTAGGTGGCGTTATGAAAAAGTAGGTGTTACTTTATGACACATGTCCTCCTTTCTCAATGAATGCTAGTTTGAAGCATTTTCAATGATTGTTGGTGCTCTTTTCTTTTGCACCAAGTGGCATATGAGTTCTTTAACTGACATGACAAGTGGTGGATCCACTCCTCTCAATACTTGCATGTAATGCTTCACCTTTATTTGGAACTCAATATTGCTTTCCTTTCCTTAACATTCTTAGTATCTTTTGCCAACGCTTCTTTCTTTCAACGGATGTTGTTTGGTCTTCCTTTTGCAACTACAAGATGCTTGGTATTCATTCTTCAATGCTTGCTAGCACTTCTTTATTTCTAAAATTTGGTGGTGGCTCTTCTCCTTCAATGGATGCTCCTCTTCTATGTTGGTGGCTCCTCCTTTGGTGGTGCTTCAACACTTCCTCCTTGGTGGTTGTTTCACCACTTTGCTCAATAGCTTCTCAATATTGTTCTGCCAGATATACAAGTCTCTTTACTTGGGTAAACACTTTACTTCTTGCTTTATTTATCTTCCATAATACTTGCACCTTTATCCTTGCTTTGGCTCTATACTTAACTTATTTCTTTTGCTACAAGTTTTAATCCAATGTGGGTGCTACCTTCTTGGATTTTTAGTGCCTTACTTGGTGTCTTTAGACACCTTGAGTATGCTATCTTTGAGCACTTATTCAGCTATTTTCTTTTCACTCAGTGGATTATTTTATTCCACTTGGTGATTATACCACTAATAGCTACAACGTTTTGTGCCCCTTTGATATCTTTAGACACTTTAATTCTTGCCTTTATTTTTTCTACTTTAAAAAAACTCAAATGTGGTGCTTTTAAAACTAGAAATGAATATGTTTTAACTTAGATAAAATACCTTTATTGCACCAAAAATATTAGATATTTTTGTCTCTTTTTGTAGCTTGCCTTCTTGTATTTTTGTTATTTGAACTTGTTTTTCAAACTTCTCAAATTTTAATCTATCCTTGTGCTTATATTGCTCTAAAGATCCATTCTTCTCTCCTTTTTATTTAATAATACTGCACATTTTTAGCTTACAAAAACAAAATTCACTATATAAATTCCTCTCCTTATTACTCCTATTTCAATCAGTCTTTTAACTCTATATTTTGTTGTTTGTATTTTGTAGGTTCTAAGATGAAAATGCTACCTCCTTTCTTTGCTTGAAGACTTTTAAATTAAACTCTTTATGCTACCTTTAATAACTCTAATATGGTGCTTTCAAAAAACTTTATAATAGACTAATGTGAATGTTTGAATAATAAACTTTTATAGCACCAATATTGCATACCTATTCACCTCCTTTTTGTATCTAGTCTTCTAGGTGATTTGGTTCACCTTTTTTTGCCCCAAATTTGTAAACTTTACAGCTCTCCTTTCTACTCAATTGTTGCCTCAACCTTATCAAATTTGCAGCTTCAATTCCTTGTGCTTCATTTCCCAAAACTTATCAATCTTGTAGCTCTTATTGTTGCCTTATTTTCTTGTCAAGCCTTCCTTTAATTGGCTGTTCAAGGGCACTCCAAAATCTGCCCAAATATTCTCCAAATCACAACTTTATGTCACCTTCAATTTTTTGTCCTATGACTCTTCAATTTCTACTATAAAAACCAACACTCTTCTCCTTCACAAATCAACCTTAAAATATTTTATGACTATCCTCAAAACTCTCAAATATGGTGGCCTCTTCTAGATTCTTTCTCCTCTAGTCTCCTTATAAAATTTTGACTTCAACTTGGCTTATTTTTCACCTCCTTCTCAAGAATCTGAATGTCTTGAGGTCTTCTAGAATCCTTTCCAAAATTTGGTAAACTTCTTGTCAAATACTTTTTCTTTTTGGGCTTGTTATCAGATGGTGAAAATTATCCCAAATTATTCTTTATCAAGAGCTTCTCCTTGTTTTATTCTTCTTTCTTGAGCTTTCTTCAAATCTCCTCCAATGGCCACTTCTTCAATTTTCTTTAGTAAGGATTTTCTAGTCTTCTTCTTCTTTCTCCTTCCAAGTTTATTTGAGACCTCTTCTCTTGGGTCTTCAAATTATGTAGCTTCTCAAATATTCAATAGGACCTTTGCTAGTCCTACATCATTATCAATCTTCAATATTCTATCTTCCAAATCTAGAATTTCTTCAATGAGACCTCTTTCTTGGGTCTCCTCCTTCTAGAGTTGCTTTCTACTTTCTTCAATCTACAATCTTCAATCTTCTATGGAGACCTCCTTCTTGGGTCTCCTTGATCTCCAATCTCCAATATTCTATGGGGCTCTTTTTTCCTCTATCTCTTCTCAATATTCAATCTAGAATATTCAATCTTCAATGAGGACTTCTTCTCTTGAGTCTCTTCTTTCTTCAATATGGAGTCTTCAATCTTCAAGCTTCAACGGGGACCTCCTTCTTGGGTCTCTTCAATATCCTACCTCCAATATTCAATAGGGCCTTATTTCTTGGACCTCCTTAATCTTCAACGTCTATATTTTTTGCAACAAATAACTAATACCTAAATGAGGAAAGCACATAGAATTTCAAGCAATCAAAGATGAAATTATTCTCTATCCATTGTAGGAAGCTTCTCAAATTTTGAGAACTAATTTTCTGCAACAAATACATAAACAGTAGCAAGTAAATCCATGCAAATATCTAGATCTCTATAAGTCAATAAACGTCACTAGTTATCCTTCAATCTAGTGGAAAAAGAGATATTTGTTGAGTCCTAGTCTTCACAAGCTTTCTTGCAACCTTCTGGAAAGACTCTAGCCAAATAGCAATTCTAAAAATTTGGAAATGAAATCTCCCTATCTCCTCTCAATCTCTCTTGTGGCTCTCTCTATCTCCTATCAATCTACCTTGTGCTTTGATACCACTGTTAGATTTTGATGCTATATATTTAAGGAAATACAACCACAAGAACTAAAATGAGCATGCAATATTAAATATATGATAATGACAATATACTAAGTAGGAAAAACTCATAATAAACTTCTACAATAATTCTTAAAGCTGGCATTAATGAAATCTCATTAAAATATGATGTTCATACAAAATATGGAGATCTCAAATGCTCCATGCTTCATACAAGTTCTAAATTATGTCTAACTTGTATTCTTCTCTCCCATATATTATCTACTATGCTCCGTGATCCTATCTCTCTTATCTATCAAAGGCCTATATATAATGAGATATATCTCTTGGCCTTTCACCTACCTATGACTCTTCATATTCCTATTCTATGACTCATGTACACATGGACTACATGCACATTTACATAATAAAGTACTTTACACATTCTAACAACACTTGTGCATTTATTACATTACATAAAGTAAATACTAATCAAACTCCTAATATAGAGATGTACCCAAGGTGGTACATTGGCATGTACCAAATAATGTAATATATTCCAACAATGTATACTTTATCAATCATGTTTCTCTTATCCTCTAGAATATCATGAATAAAATGATATTACACATCAATATGCTTTATTCATACATTATCTAGATAGGGTTATTTGACAATTTGATGGCACTTTGACTATCCCACTAAATTGGTAATATATCCTATATTTGAAATCTATATTCAATCATAATATTTGAAGCCATATTTATTAATTATAGACATGAATATGTTTTATATACTCTATTTAAATTATAAAAAGAGTAATCATAACCTATATTTCGATTATCTAACATATCACATCACCAAACAAGGTAAATACATGGTCCTTGGTAGACCATTTGCTATACACATCTCTTCCCCAATACAAATATGTGAATCCATGCATATTTACTATATTGATCAAAGTATATCATCCTTCATCACAAAATAGAATACTCTAAATTACCACAAAGATATTTAAAGACTCTCTTTACTATTATTTAATCCTCCCATTGCATAGGCAATGGACATATAACTACTTAGATTTTCCATTGCTTGGGTGATAACTACTTTAATGTAGATCATATCATGCATTAGACTATCAAATACACTTGTATAAGGGGTATAGTTCATGTCCTCTATATCATCTAGTTTCAAAGGGCATTGATCAATAGAAATTTGTGTTCCTATAAAAAAGGGATCACCCATTATATTACAATCATGCATCTTACATCAATGTAAAATAGAGTTAAATTACTTCCTCTAACTAAACTAAAGTTTCATGTTATTCTTATCCCTCATAATATCCATCCCTATGATAAACATAACTACCCCAAAGTATTCCATATCAAATTGAATAAACAATTGAGTTTTGAGATCCTTGATCATATCCTTAATATTAGTAAAAAATATGTCATCAACATAAAGTGAAATAAGAATAAATTGATTATCATATGATCTTAAGTATACATAGTGATCAAAATTAGCTCTAATATTACTCAACTTCAAAGAATATGAGTTAAAATTTTGATACTACATCCATGGGAACTACCTTAGATAGGGACTTACTTAATCTATAAACTAAGTCATCCTCACCCTTCATCACTAAATGATCCAACTATGTTATATAGATCTCCTACTCCAAATCCCCATTTATAAAAGTTGTCTTCATATCAATCTATTCCACCTCAAGGTCAAATACAATAATAATAGATAACAAAATGTAATGTAATTCAATTTTGCAAAAAGAGATAAGATCTCACAAAAATCAATTTCATCTACTTGGAAATATCCCTTAGCCACTAACCTTTCCTTTTACTTTTTTATCTTGTCATTGGAACTAAACTTCTTGAAAACCTATTTACATCTAATATGTTTCCTATCCTAAGGAATCTTCACCAAGTCCCATGTTTTTTTCTTCTCTAGCATTACCATATATTCATACAAATATTCATTCTAGACTTCTTGTGTATATAATTTATTACCTCATTCATAGTTATAGGCTCATAATTATTAGTAGAAAAAGAAAAAATTATTTGAAATTATGTGGGCTATACCTATCAAGTTGCATTTTATGTTGAGTGGACCTCTTAAAGAGTGGGGTTTGAGGTTGTTATTATTATTCCTCTGAATTATCTCAATTAACATCCTCTTCAAATCTAAATTGAACCTTTTATTTGTCCTAAGATTTTGTGTCATCAATATTTGGCTTCAATTGCATCACTCTCTTCTCATATTTAGGTTACAAGGATTTAGAAGATTTGATCTCCTTGAATATCACATTTTGACTATACATTGTCTTTCTAGTCTTAGGAATCTAAAGCTTATATCCTTTTTATCTATCAACATACCCAATGAAGATACATATGTCCACTTTAAAATCCAACCTAGATCTATTCTACTTATAAATGTGTACATGTGCCTCAAAACCAAAATCTCTAATATGTTGAAATAAAGGCTTCCTTCCTAACCAATTCTCCTAAGGATTTTGTCCATTAGATTTGATATAGGATATTTGTTAATCAAGTAATAAATTGTCCTTATAGATTCTAGCTAGAATTATTTATCTAAAGTAGCTCCATTAATCATATTGCAAGGTTTCTCTATCAGCATCCTATTCATCTACTCTATAATTACACTCAACTAATGGGTGTATGGAGTTGTCTTGTTACTTGAAATACTATGCATTTAATAAAATTTATCAAAATCTATAGAACAATAACCTTGACCATTATTTAACCTCATTAATTTAATCCTCTTTTTTATTTGGTTCTTAGAATGAGCTTTGAACTCTTTTAACTTTACAAAGATCTCATATTTATGCCTAAGGAAGGAAACACATGTTTTCCTAAAGAAATCATCTATAAAATAACATACTACAAGGTATTTCCTAATGATTCTACATCATTAAGACCAAATATCACTATGAGTTAAATCTAAAATCCTCATAAAACTAGAAAATTTGAATATATATTTTTCAATCTACTAGAACTCCATAGATACAATAGCCATGTCATATATTTGTTAAATACAAAATAATTCTAATTAGTTGTCAATGCATAATAGTAGAAACCAATGGTGTCTTATCATATCTTGATAGTTGCAGCTCTTGTTCCATAAGAGTGTTTAGGTTTATATTTTGTCATTCTAATTTATCAAGTAATGATTTTGCATACTTAGTCTAAGTTATTGTGATGCAATTGTCTCTTTGAAAATGTTCCAAAACAAGATAGTACTGTAGTAGTCCTACATCTATCATTTCAAAGTCCTTTTCCAAATATTTTTTAACTTCATTTGTCAAAGTCTTTGAGCTTCCGATGATTACTATATCGTGAATGTATACCATAATAATTACTATTTTTGACTTATAAATTTTTGTATAGAGATTTGAATTTGATGCATTTATTTTGAAATTGTGTCATATTAGATGATCATTAATATTTATATAGCATGATCTCGATGCTTATTTTTATGCATATAATAATTAATTTAATTTATAGACCTTTTTTTTGTCCTTTGATAACAAAACCTTCTAGTTGAGTCATATATACTTCTTCAAAATCACCATTAAGAATACTCTTTTAACATCTGCTTGATGTGGTTTCCATCCCATTTGTGTTGCTAATGCATCATTTGTATGAACCATAGTCATTTTAATTATAGTGTAAAGGTTTATTAATAGTAAACTCTTCCTATTTGAGTATAGCCTTTTGCAACTAATTATGCCTTGTATTAGTCAAAATAACCATATTCTTTGTAATTTATCTTATAAAACCATTTACAACCAATTACTTTATTTCCTTATTGTATAACAACTAAATCCCATGTTTTATTTTTTAACAATATTGCATATTTTGATTTCATGGTTATTTTATATTTTAATTATTTTATGGTTGCTTGTGTTGTAGGTTTTACTATTAGACTCATTAATACCATATTAATTCTTATTATACTATGATTTTGAGGTATAAGAGTGGTAAGATCTAGCATTTTTTATAGCTTTGAGTCCTTAAGTGTATGTACGTACCATTTTGCCTCTTTCCTTTGTGGTGAAATTATATATTTCAAGTTTTCAACTTGTTCATCAAATAATTTTTATTTTTATTCTTCACTTGAAGAAATTTCTTCATTTGATAAAATATTTACAATTGGATTTGTTTTAACCTTTATATTTTCAACAATGGTTTATTTTCCTTCATCAAAAAATACATCTCTACTCGCATGAATTTTCTTTGCAATTGGATAAATTATTCTATATCTTGTTGAATCATCATTATAGCCAAGAAATATCCCACATATAGTTTTATCATGTAATTGTATTCTTTATTGTTTTGGTATGTACACATATGCCTTCCATAAAAAAATTCTTAGATGTTCTACCAAAGGTTTTTTTATTGACTAGGTTTCATGTGGGTGATCTATTTTGTATGTATACTACATTTTTAACAACTTCTGCCCAATATTGTCAATCAATATGTGCTTCTTTCAACATGTAGCGTACCATTTCAATAATGGAAATATTCCTTCTTTTTTCTATACCATTTTGTTGAGGTGAATAAGTTGTAGTAAGTTGTCTTTTTATACCATTTAGTCTTAGAAATTATTCAAATTATTTTGATAGAAATTCACCACCTCTATTAAAGTGAAGATTTTTGATTTATTGTCTTGTTTATGTTTCCAGTAGTTGCTTAAATTATTTTAAGCACCTGAAATATTCAAATTTAATTTTTAAAAAATATACCCACATTTTTGTAGAATAGTCATCAACAAATAGATAAAAAGAACAATGTCCTCCAAGACTAGTAGTATTCAATGTATACTAATTCTCGTGGCTCTTGAGATCTATATGCAGTTGAATCAAAAGGTATTCTATGTTGTTTTCCAACAATGTATTCTAGACAGACTATAAATTCCCATGTTAATTTAGGTCAACCTCCCACCATTTAATATATACTTATTTCATTCAAAGAGGATGCACTTATATGTCCTAGCATTTTATGCCAATGTTATTTTTTTCCTAAATTTCTTACTAAAATATCCATGTTTGATAATGAATCAAGAGCAAAAAGACCATTTTTATAAAAACTAGAGACTATGAGTTTCCCTTTTCAGGAAATAATACATTTATTTTTGTTTTCAATAAGTTTGAACCCAATCGTTAAATATTATTATATCCTTTTAGATAGTGAGAGAAGATTAGCAATTAATATTAGCACATGTAACACATTTTTATCATACCTTTTGTTTTAGATAAATTGATTTATATATCTCCTAATCCTTTGACCTCATATGTTCTATCATTCTCTATAATAATTGGTTTCTCACATTTTCCTTTAAAATTACTAAACCAATTTTTATTTCTAGTCATATGTTTGCTTTCCCCTAACTCAATATACGAATGATTTGAATTTGTAACATATTTCACATTTTTGATTGTCATGATTTATTTTAAAATCTTCCCTTTCACAAATTCCTTTTACCAATATTTAGATTTCAATTTCAATTTTATCTTCTTATATCTTCTAAACTAATTTTCACTTCCTCATTTAAAAATTCATATTCATCAAATCAATTTTAAAAATTCTTTACCCTTATTACATCTATAAATTATTTTAATTAAATAATATCTCCTCTGCAATTCATTCTATGCATTCAATGTTAATATTAATACTACCCTTATTTCTCGTGAAGCATAAATCAAATGATTATTTTTGAAGAACATAAGCTTATACTAATATGGGGGTGAAAAATAAAGAGCACTTTTTACTTTTCTTTCCCAAATAATATTATCCAATATAATCAATGGTAATATTATCAGCAGTAATAAAAGCAATCCATAAATCAACACACAAAATAAAGACACCAATTTAATGTGGTTCACCCAATGTGGGCTACTCCATGGAGAAAATATTCCACTAAAATTTTATCAATAAATCTCTTGGGAATCCTTCCCTATTAAAATATTTATGGACATCTACCTGAAGGAGACATAAATCCCCTAATCAAGTTCATGGATATCTATGAATAGGAGAACTCTTTCCCCTCTACTATTTCATCAATATCTATCCACATGAGAACTCCTTCTCCTCTACTTTGGCTTATGATCTTCTAGAATACTATTACGTCCATTGCACTGGCTTGTGGATTTCTCTCCACTAAAGACCTTTTTCCTCACTCATAATGCCTCTATCCTCTTTTCCCTATCTAATGGATATCTATCCACTAGATACTACAACCCTCTGCCCTATCACCTCCAAGGATTAATCTTAGCTCTGCTCAATCTCTATCTCAAATCTACACTAAACACTATCCTCGATCTAGCACTATCTATTGTCTGGTACAAATATTCCCTTAAATATATACCAAAATATATCCCCAAATTTGTCCTCAAGCCTTAACACAAATCTTGATCCAATATCAAATCAAGTTTGCTTAGATCTGCTCCAAGATTTACTAAAATCTTGAATAAATAAATCAATCAACTCTGCTCTCAAGTATTCTCAAAGAATTACCTCAAATATATCTACAAGTCCACTCAATAACTTGCTCAATCTGTTCAAAAAGTCTTCACCAAGACTTTCCTCAAATTTATCCACAAGTCCACTAAGGAACTTGCTCAATTTGCTCAACAAGTATTCATCAAGGCTTCTCTCAAATCTATCCACAAGTTAACTTAAGAACCTACTCAATCTACTCAACAAGTCTTCATCAAAACGTACCTCACATATGTCCACAAATCCACTCAAAAACTTGCTAATCTACTTAGCAAGTCTTCATCAAGACTTACCTCAAATATGTCCGCAAGTCCACTCAAGAACTTGCTAAATCTACTAAAAAAGTCTTCACCAATACTTACTGCAAATATAATTGTAATATTGCACAAAATATCACATAAATCTATCCTTAAGCTTTCTCAAAATCTTACTCAATTTTGTATTTAAGATTTCTCAAAATATTGCTCAATTTTGTCCTTAAGTTTCCTCTAGGACTTACTCAAATCTGCTCACAAAATTTCACAAAAGCTTGCTTAACTCTGTCCTTAAGTCCCCTCTAGGACTTACTTAAATTTTTTCACAAGATTTCACAAAATATTATTCCAATAAATTGCACAACTTGCATACAAAACTCAACTTAATCTCTTACAGAAATACTCTTCAATACCACAAACAAGTTTCACTCAGAATCTTGTTTAACAATAGAAAAATATAAATAATGGTTAAAGACTCAATATGGTTCACACTCACAAAACACTCAATCACTTTCAAAATATTTTTCAAAACAATTTAGAATAAAGTATAATTTGTTTCACAAAACTTGAACTATCACTCCAATGCATTTAACCAATAATGCTCATCCAACTTCATTCAACCATTCACTCAATGAAACACAAATTGATTAAACCCTAACCAAGTATTTCACTACACTTACAACAACTCATGCTTTGAATCTCAAACCTTGACTCAAGATGATTCCAAATGTATAGAACAATGATACACATGTTATTTCACAAACCCTAGCTCAATATAGTTCTCAATCTCACATAAAAATGATACTCATTTTATTTCACAAAATCTAGTTCAATATAGTTCCCAATATTACATAACAATCATACCCACGTTCCTTCACAAACCCTAGTTCAATATAGTTCTCAATCTCACATAAAAATGATACTAATTTTCTTTCACAAATCCTATTTCAGGATAGTTCCCAACCTCATATAACAATGATACTAATGTTATTTCACAAACCCTAGTTCATGATAGTTCTCAATATCACATAACAATGATGCTCATATACTTTCACAAACCCTAGTTCAAGATAGTTCCCAACTTCACATAACAATGATACTCATGATCTTTCAAACACAAATCATGCATATGAAAATTCACTCAATATTTCCAATAATACTCATCAATCCTTTTCACTCCAACTTTGCATTTCACAACATTCAAACCAACAATATTTCACTCACAAGGAAGATGTGCCCATACATTTTGTTTTGATAGAGATATGTTTTCAAAACTTGTATTAATCACAATCAAATTCTCTTTGCCAATTTCAAGGTTAGATAGCAACAATCTATATCAAAATCTCCACTTAAATATTCCTCAATAATTATTTCAGCATAAAAAAATATCTAATCTCAAGTACACCTTATAATCTCCAAACTTCACAAAAATAATATTCAATTCATAAAAAATAAAACTCATTTTATAACACTTTATAAACCCAATATTCACACAATAAAATTCAACACAATTAATTCTCTTTCTAACACCTTATATCTCCAATCTTAATTTATAATTAAAAATTAAAATATTAAACAACCTTATGACTCCCTATCTTAGCAAAAATAAACACGTGATCTCAAGCACCTTAAAAAATATCACGTGGCCCCTAGCACTATTCAAAACCTTGGCCAAAAATTAAATCAAATGCTTACCTTATGCAATGGCCCACTACAAAAAATTGTGCCCTCAATCAACATGCCAAAACTCAAACTTGAAACTTGTCGCCTCCATAGTGCCTTAGACTACGGATAGGATACCATTGGGATACAAACCCAACACAAAACTCAAGGTGCACAAATTGTGCTTTATCCCTTGCTTTTAGTGATTTCAAAATTAACAAAAAAACATTGCTACGTTCAAAACAAAGTGGATGCGAATCAAAAACCTAACCTGCCTTGCATGAAAACATTAACTAGCCCTCGATCGCCTCTTGTGCTACCAAGCACTTTGGGAATTTTTTGGTGCTCCACTTGGGTTTATCATGAAGTCTGCCCTTTTTAATTTTTAACACATGTAAATTTATTTCTCTTCTCTTAATGCAGTGCATGAATTTCTTTTTCACTTTTGGGCATTCAAATTGCATGGATGATTTAAAATAAAATCATTGCCTCCTTTTATACCTTGTCTTTGCACTCAAGAACGTAAGATTTAACAAATTTGAATTTATCATTTAAATATTTTGGCACCTTAATATTTATTTAAATTAAAATTTTAACCTATGGTTAAAATATTTTAATTTAAATAAATTAAATAATAACCTTTAAAATTTGCTCAATGGGTCTTTTCAAGGATTTATTTTTTAATGACTCCTTGGACCTTGTTTTTCTTCACCTCAACCTTTTTCCCAGAATATTATAATATTAAATATTATAATATTAAATATTATAATATTAAATATTATAATATTATTATTTCCTTTTAAACTCGCTTCTCCTTCCTTGGGTCTTCAATATTTTGGGTCTGTTTAGGTATATAATATTAAAATAAATATTATATCCTATTCCTTTTAAACACTTCCTTGCATTTTGGAAAAACAACCTGATGACATTAATGATGATGAAACTTGAACATCAATCTCTTGACATCAATGACAACAAAGCTAACTCAAATTTCGAACAATTTTAATGATTTTCTTATAACTCCTAAAATGTGTGCCCAAAAATTGAAATGATATCTTCCCAAAATTAACTCATAAATATTGCCTTATTAATAGTTGTGCACTTAGATATCTTCAAGTTTGTTAGGCATGTTAGGGAAGGGACAAATCAATGATACTTCATCAGGTAGACATTTTAAAAATTTATGCTTATAAATGTTTCTTCTACCTCCTCTATTCTATAAACAACTTACTCTACATCTCCTCTTAGGCTTATTCTCAAACTCCTTCGATGTTTCATATTCATTTTAAAATACTTCATCTATGATCCTCAAGGGTATAGATTTATTCTCGATTGATTCATAATTACTTTTTTATTCTTTGTCTATGGATCCTTGGCACTTCAAAATTCTCAAAATTTCTATGTGCTTTAATGTTCACTACCTCCTAATCTCTTAGGTACTTTAGCTTAGTTTTCAATATGATACTTCATGTATTTGAACATGGTCTCTTCTTTATTGGCTTGAATATATATTCGCTATTAGGTGCTCACAAATTTTGTCTTCACTTCAATATTAATAATACCTCCTTCCTTCATGTAAAAATAACTCTTCTCACATTAGAAAATTCTCTTCTCAACAACAACCCACACAATTTCTTATTTCAACTTTGTCTTCTCCTCAAAAAAATTATAGGGTGCAATATTTATCAACCCTTTTTTCTTCTCCTTAATTTTATCAAGCAATAATATTAATTACAATTATCTCGAATATTTTTCAACTCCAACAATTTCTTAAATCTCCTTCATAATATCAAATGACCAGTGTGTTGCTCTGATACCACTAATGGCTATTTAGATAGATTATCTCATAGGATATTTTATCAAGGATCAAATATGAATCACATAAATCACATAAAGACCACACATAATCATATTAATATTTATTTCTTTTTTTTTTGTAAAAAGAGTGATTATATTATATTGATCAGAAAATCATATTACATCTTTGGCATTTCTAGGCCATCAGGATTTTCATCTATGTTTTGATATTGGATACATAAATTTTATCTATATCAATAATTTTACTAAGAACAAAAATCCCTATCACTAAAAAGATATCACAAAACACTAAATCTCTACACATTACCAAGAATTTTATCATCAATATATTGAATATGTAAAATATTTTTTCTTATTTATTTTCCTTACAACTTAGGAGGGTTCCCATAGTAAATGAGGTCTCCCTTGTCCAAAGCCTAGTTTTTCATACCATCAACTACTTTATTATGCTCTATTTGTACATGGATGTATATCACATCTATAAAATTGCTTTGTATTCATATGATTTTCTCTACAATCCTCTAGCATTATTGATTCTTAATGGGGATTAGGGTTATAAATAACGTTTCAACCCTAAAATATATTTATAAAAATTTGATGAATCAGTTTCGAAATACAAGCGAATAGTGTCCAAACGCATGTAGAAGGTTCACTATTATTAAGGACAATGTTGGAAATTTAAACTTAAAATGGTCAAATTATTATAAAATTAGGGCAAATCGATCCAAAAAAATTTGCACCTAGAAATTTTTGGCTAGTGGGCCTTGGTCAAGGGTACCAAATATTAGCCAATACAAAATTTTGAAAATCCTAATTTTAAACAATTTGGAGATAAATAGCCACTATGCATAACCTTGATGGGGATTTAAGGTAGTTGATAAATAATTGAGAGTCTAACTCCACTATAACTCTATTATTTTTGGTCTTACGAACCTCTTACATCCCTCTCAAAACTCCATATCCCTTAATAATGTTTTTGAAAAGAGTACCTAAGTTTGTTGTAAATGTGAATGTTGAGGTACCATTCGATAGTCTACTTATTCCTCCTACACTAGCCCTTCCTAGCTTACCCCTTAATGATCCATTTGTATTTACCTTTCTAAATCCCAATTGTGATCACTACCATTTATAGGTTCTATCCATATTTATCTCGTGGTTTGAATCTTCTAGCTTCATACATCTAGGGACTGATCTTAAGTCATGCCACTATTTTCTTCCATTGTTAATGTGATTTTTATGGTCATTTAGTATGAACTGGAGTGTCTTTATTATATTGGATATGGTCTTCATCCACATATAATGGATATCTCTAATATCTTATTTGAAGATCCTTCCATTTCACTCATTATAAATATTCCAAGGTAGGATTGTCATCCTCGTCCACACTATCTTTCCCACATAATCATATACTCCTTATTGATTCTTCCATACTCTTTAGATATATTTTCTAGACTAATTAGTGGTCCAATGTAGGCCTAGAAAATATTTTAGCATTTTCCATAGCTTCATCATTGTCGGATATTCTGTAAAAAGGTAGTTAAAAGTTTCATTCTCCTCCATACATAATGCACATATGAAAGGCCTATAGATTTCCCTCTTCATTAAGTTATCCCCTGTGAGTACCCTTTTGTGAGGAGTAACTAGTTAAATAATATAACCTTTGGCCATAAATTTTTTATCCAAATTTGTGTGAATAGATCCCAATTTGGATGAGCAATGCTAAGGTATAATTCTTTGTATCTCTATGCTATTATATACACCCCATTAGTACTACTATTCCATCCAAATTGATCATCCTCGTAGAACCATGATAATGATATCATTTGTATAATTTGGTCGGTCTCTTTTGATAGTCTCTCTAGAAGTTGGATTGGAGATTCTTCTATTAGAATCTAGCATCTTCCAAATTTTGGTCCTCATGTTTGGTCCCTAGAGTATTTTCTACTTTTATCCATTGCTTTCTATATAGTTCTTCTATCATAGGGGTCAACTAAACTCCCACTAATATCTTATTATATTTTTTCTTAGTCAATGTTCTCTATAGACATTCAACTAGAATAATTAATAGGTACAAAGAGGGGATACCCTTGCCTAATACCTCTTGATGCTAGGAATACCTTTGTGGGGCATTCATTATTGATAATTGAATATGAGACTAACAATATACAACCTTTGATCGAGCTTGTTCACTTATTAGAGAAATTGAATTTTCTCATAATCTATATTTAGAAGTGTAAATCCTCTCTATCATCGGCTTTAGGTAGGTCTAATCAAATGAACATAGTGGGGGCCATGTGCTTTAGGTATTGCTTCTTGGGCAAGAACTATCACATCCACTCTATATCTACCCTCTATGAATCCACCTTGTTTGAGCGAGATTATTTTACACAGCCTCTCAACCATGACCTTGGTGATAACCTTTAGTAAAACATTACATAATACTATTGGTCAATATCCACTTATATTTTCTACTTCCCTTACCTTTCGTATTAGTACTATGTAAGTTTTTTTTATTTCTTTCAATATTTCCTTGGCTTTTCTATCCTCTTGTACCACCTCTATGATGGGGGGACCAAAAATCCGCTCTCTCCAAATTTTCAAAATCTCATTCATTAAACTGGAAATGAGGTTACAATGCTAGCCTGTAGGCTTAGTTTTCTATTTGCACATGCAGGCTGCCTCACGTTCGACGATCTACCTGCGCTTCCAGGAAGAAAAACATACCCAGACAGGTCCAGAGTGGGCCTCTTGCCTCCAACTCTGCAACTCTGCCTTGGCAGTTTTTTGACCCCTTCTACATGCCTATGCTTCTCCTTTTAAAACCCCTCTGGGTTTCTTTTGAGGTCCTGACCCTCTAGGCCATTAATGACCCCCCTGGAAGAATACATCTTTCGAATCTCAAAAATTGGCTCTTCCTCACCTTCGATGACTGCACCTTCACATATTTTACTTTATCTGGCAACTGCCACCGGGCAGCCATAGAAACATGCATTGATGAGCCGCCTGATTGTCTCTAACCTCTGGACGTGACATTCAAGTGGCTTCCATGCTTAGCAATCTTACCGGGCAAGAAATCATGCTTTAATGAGGCCTTTGACTGCCTCAGGAAACATCATCTGGGAATGCGTGTCTTTTCCTCCTCGCTGCTTTTCCTCTTCGTTAGGTTGCGATATCATGACATGTCGTGATATCATGAAATTTTTCTTCCTTGTTGCCTTCTTTTCTTTTGGGTCATGATATCGTGACATTTTTCTTTCATCAATGTCTTCTTCTCCTTTGGGTCGCGAAATCACGACATGTCGCAATATCACGACATCTTCTCCTTCCAAATCCTCTTTATCCTTTTCGATCATGAAATTGTGACATGTCGCGATATCATGGCATATTTCCTCTCTGGCTCCTCTTCGCTTCTCGGGTAGCGAAATCATGATACATAACGATATCGCGACATCTTTGCTCACTGCTTCCTTCTCACCTCTTTGGGTCACGAAATCGTGACATGTCGCGATATCACGACATCTTTGCTCTCTGCTCCCTCCCTCTATTTTTGGGTCATGAAATCATGACAACTTTGCATTCAGCCTTCGTTCTCTACTTCAGGTCGTGAAATCATGACATGCCGCGATATCGCGTTGATTTTCTTCCTTGCTTCCCCTTCTGCTCCTTCGATTGCGATTTTGCTACATGTCGCGAAATCGTGACATTTTATCCGTTGGTCCTTCCTTGTTTGTTTTCGGTCGTGATTTCGTGACATGTCACGAGATCACGACATTTTTCTTGGATTCCTTCTCCTTCCTTCCTGAGTCGCGCAAATGCGACATGTCGCAAAATCGTGACACTTTTCTCTCTGGCACCTTCTCTCAGCTTCTGGTCGCAAAAGTGTGACATGTTGCGATATCGTGACATTTTTCTCCCCTGTGCCTCCTCTTGTCTTTTGTTCGCAAAAATGTGACATGTCTCGATATCGCAACATTTTCTCCTCTTGCTCTTTTCTCTCGGCTTCTGGTCGTGAAAATATGACATGTCACTATATCGCGACATTTTTCTCCCCTACGCCTCCTCTTGTCTTCTGGTCACGAAAATGTGACATGTCGCGATATCGCGACATTTTCTCCTCTTGCTCTTTTCTCTCGGCTTCTGGTCGTGAAAATGTGACATGTCATGATATCGCGACATTTTTCTCCTCTACACCTCCTCTTTGTCTTCTGGTCGTGAAAATGTGACATGTCGCAATATCGTGACATTTTCCTCCTCTGCACCTCCTTTTGTCTTTTGGTCGCAAAAATGCGACATGTCGCGATATCGCGACATTTTCCTCTTTTGTGCCTCCTCTTGTCTCCTGGTCACGAAAATGCAACATGTCACAATATCGTGATATTTTTCCTCCTCGGCACCTTCTCTTGTCTTCTGGTCGCAAAAATGTGACATGTCGCGATATCGTGACATTTTCCTCATCTACTCCTTTTCTTTGTCCTTTGGTCATGAAAATGCGACAGGTCGCGATATCGTGACACTTTTCCCTCTTGCGCCTCCTTTCGCCTTATGGTCATGATTTCGTGACATGGTCACGAAATCATGACATTTTTTGCTCCATGTCTCTCTCTCCTCCTTGAGTCGTAAAAATGCGACGTGTCACGATATCGTGACACTTTTCTCTATTGCGATATCACGACATCAAGGCAAACACTTAGAAATTTTCTTGTCGATGCAAGATTGTTGTGCTGCCACCGGATGCTCCTGCATCACTCTAGAAGGTCTTCCTACACAATATCCCAAAAAGTTTGGTAGAATTCAATAGATAATCCATTTGGACCTAGATTTTTCCCCTTTTACATTTTAAACAATACCTCCTTCGATTCTTTCATTGCTACTTGTGCACCTATTATATCATTTATTATCCAATAATGAGTGTGGGAATCCCCTATAGCATTTCTTGTTGGGATTATAGATCCAAGGTCTTAGCCATGAATAACTTTACAAAATAGTTCATTACTATCGATTTCATGACCTCCCATGTGTGAATGGTCTCCCCTTCTTTATTTTTCATAAAAGAGATGAAGTTATATGTCATCTGTACTAAAAGGGACATGTGGAAGAATCATGTGTTTTTATCTCCTCTTAGCCACTTGATTCTAGATTTTTGTTTTCATAATAACTCCTCCCTTATTTCCCATTCCTTATTTTGGTTTGTGGGATCCAGTCCTATTTTGGCCCTAGTTTTTATGAGCCCCTCCTTTCTAATTTTATTATATAGACCCTCCAGTCATTCAATAATTTTTTTTTTGACATCTCCAAATTCCTCCCAATTCTATAAATTTAATTTTGTTTTCGATAAACTGTAGTCATTTGAAAAAACATAACATTTGTGTGTCATATCTTGGTTTTCCTTCCTACCACCATTATTGCATTCATGGTATGAATGATTTATCTTTGAAACGCATGAGTTGGAATTTAACGGGTGCTTATTTTGGATTAACTTTCCATACTTCTATCATTACAATCCAATGATCAAAACCTGCATTATTTAAAATTTTGACCATCGAGATATGTCCTTGTATTAAAAGGTTTTATGATATCAAGAACCTATCTAGTCTTTCCAAAATGCTTTTTTAACCTAGTCTTCTACTGGACAGAGTCATCAAACCATTATTAGGTTTTATATCTATGAGGTGCAGGTGTTCCATGTACTCACTCATAATATTCACACCTTCATCTAGAGCATAGTTTCCTCCCACCTTATCTTCTAGAAAGATAATGGTGTTGAAATCCCCCAAAAATATTCATGCTTCAAAAAATTGTAAGTAGATATAGTATATGTCCCTCCATAGCTTCCTTTTTCTTCAATGGTGCTTGGGGCATATACATTTATATAGAGAATTCATTGGCCATATTGTCTATTTTTTACTACCACATCAATCGGTACTTTAATTTCAACTATATAGTGTACCACTAGTTCTTTGGGATCCCACAAGCATGTAACTCCCCTTGAAGCTCCTTGGGAACTCAAGGATACTACTTTACTAGGTTTTCATATCCTTCTTTTTATTATATCCATTTCCTTGAAAAATACCTTCATATCTTGGAGGAAGATAATTTGTGGCTAGTTTATCTAAACCATTATTTTTTATCTCATTTTATTTAGAATTACGTCCTTTTAGTCCTCTAATATTCAATGTAATGAATTTCATTAGTAACAAGGGTTAAAAATATGGGTAAGTGTTGTAACCTTAACTTTGTAAATTAATTTTTTACTAGCCTTTGCCACATGGTGCTAGTGGACTTTCTTCCCATGTTATAATTAATGTCCACCTTCTTTATATTTTTACTAGGTTTCTAGTTCACCCCCATAGGTTTTGATATATGTGTATACGGTACCATTGCATTATTAGTGGTTCCATATTATGAAGTACTTTTTCCATTTAATTTCATTTTGTCTTTATTAATTCTCTAATAGATAATTTCCTTCTAGATTAGTTATCCCTTGCTGTAGATTTACCCCATCCATATTTTATCTATTAATATTTTAGCTTATTTCATATTTATTTCTCCTTGAACTTAGATAAATTTTGTTTCCAAAATATTTATTTTAGTTCCATCTTCTTCTTCATCTAGGAGGTCATCTATATCTAGGCTTCTAAAAAATTTTGTTGAAAGCACTTTCTTCTACTCAGTTATAGGTTTTCTTTGTTTAGAATCCCACATTTTCCTTATATTCTTTCTCTTGCTTCTAAAATTTATGTGGGAAATATTTTACAACCAAATGGCCATATTCATGGTAAATTATGCATATAAAGGGGACATTCTCATAGTCCACGTATTTTTCCCATGTATCCTCCCCAAATTGTAATGTGACCTTTTTAAGGAGAGGTTTATCAATATCTTTCAACATACAAATTCATGCATAAATAAAATATTCAAACTTCTAGGTACTATCGGTTATCATCATGAACGTGTCTAGGGTGTTACCAATTGTAGCTAGGACTTACAAATTCCTAAATTCCACTAGGAAAACAAACATTCTACCCCAAATGGGTCCAACTGAGGGCATTCCTTCCTCTACTTTAAATTTTGTATGGAAAGGCTCCATGAAGAGCCTTGATATACCAAATAACCATATACCTCGTTGAAATATGTATTCTATAACATAATATTTAGCAAACATGACTAGAAAATACTTATTAGGATAATAAAAAATTAAAACTCACCTTTAGCTTTCCACTATTTGGTAGTCCATAGCTTTAAAATCAATAGGTTCAAATGGAAATTCATAATAAAATAGATTAGGCTCCTTATTTCCATGGCATATATACCACCTAGATATTATCTGGTTCCAATTTTACTATCAAGGACCCATATACAGTTATACTCCTCTCATACATCCTTCTTTCCTTTTCCTTGGATCCACCTTTGTCATCCTCAATGTTCTTCTTAGGATTCTTTGATTTTAAATACATCTTACATGGGATTGGCCTCCTCAAAAGTCATATTTTAAGCTCATTTTATAGGGTATCTCCCCATTATATTTCTATTTCATAGGTGTTACTATCGTTGGTCCTTTTAGGTGAGCTTGGATATCAATTTTGGAGAGCTTTGCTTTCATTTAGGTTTTTTTGTACGATCTCCTTTTCCTCTTGATATTCTCCCTAGTTATGGGTCCTTGGTATCTTTTACCCTTGGGATTATACTTTCTCCATTGGATTGTTTTATAAACTAAAAATTATTGTGATCCTCTATGTAAAAGTGGTCTTGCAATTTTGTCATCACTTTTCCTAGATACTTATAATCTAACTACATTATTTTGGCATTATTTCCATCCTATTTTTTTTGTGTCTAAAATTTCTTAGTGAAAAGGGTTTCCATTCTAGTTTCTTCTCACACTATCTGACCATCATCCTATGATTTTCATGTATTTTGACTCTTCCATGGGTCCATAGGCCCTTGCTAATTTCTCATATCCCCCGCATGTATATCCTATACACTTGCTTCACTTTATAGATGCTTTTGAATGCAATGTCAATACTATTGAGTGCAAACCCTAGTAGAGCTCCATATAATAATATTTTTTTACAATATAAAATCTCACAATATTATTCATCAATCAATAATCTTGAGTTGCATTCTACTTCACTTTCTTATATAATTCATGGAGTTTTTTCTCCATAATATAACCTTTCAAATGAACTTTCGATACTTAAATATTTATCTCCTTAAACATATGATATATGCATCCTTTTATATTCATCATATATGATAAAATTCTTATGACTTTTCAATTCACATCTTGCCACATATCATGTGACTCTTGATTTACTCACTTGACACTTTGTACCCTTTTGGATACTTTTCATAGATTGAAACATACATTATAAATCACACTCCCTAATCTAATATTTACAATAGTACATAATTTTTTTTTAATATTTACAAAGCTACCAAATAATATAATATCTCCAACAATAAACTTGAATCACTTTTACCATATGGTTTAAAATCAGCTACAAGAGACCAACAAAATGGACTCCAATGACATAACACAAATACAATATAATGGAAGAAACCTGCAAATAGATATTATTCTCATTCCTAAATTCACACCCCTTCTCCACAATATTACAATCCATCATATAGCAATCAAAAACCAAAGAAACCCTAAAATGTCTTTTTTCTAAAAACTGCTAAAAATAGAAATGAGTTGGATTGCACCAAAATTTGGTGCAAACATCCCTCTTACAATAACAAACCTTACTTTAACATATTAGGTCTCAACTTAAGGTATACCAAAAGGTAATAAACTTCTAACAGCCAAAAAAACCCAAAAAACCCAAGAACCTATTCTAAAAGCTAATTTTTGGGTACTAGATGGAGGAGTTAGGTCCCGAAAACATGATTTTTGAAGGGTTAGGAGGATCAACTATCGTCCTGATGTAGAACACGCACGTGGAACCACCTGTTAGATTTTAAGGCAAATGAGCATATGGTTCACAAGTTATGGCTCCAACAAGGTGCATCAACATAATAGCTAAAAACAGTAATAAATTTTAGAATGTCTTTTAAATATTAAGAAATTTAATATAAATTATTTTATCCTCCTTTTAAAATACTATCATACATTTTAGCTTATACTGAGGACAAGTCAACTTGCTTGGATCAAATAGTTATCACTCACAAATAATTAGCTTGACTCAATGAGGAGTCCAAGTTTTGTTAACCCAGACCCTAAGGGAAGACTCATTAGGGATGCATCCAACAAAATACCCAACAAGCATGCAAAATTCTAAATTGTGACGTGCAGAATAAAATTTAAGCAGAGAAATAATTACATCAGGAGAACGAAGGTTACCTTGTGGACCATTCTTAGGACAATGAGAAAATCCATTATCGCATGCATTCTCTTCTACGATGCCAATGTTGTGCATTGGTCTACCAGAGTTGGGAACCATAATGATACTCAAAATTAAAGAAAATTTATAATAATTAATTTTACATTGTATTATGACAAGAGGACAACATACTGTTCATTATATATAATTTATTTTTAGAAGACTCTCCACATGTGATAGAAGAAAATTTTGATCCATTAATTCTATTCTCACTTATCAAGGAGGATGTATACTAATTTATTTTTATCGAAAAATACTAGTTTAGTTTAGTGTTTATTGTACTAAAATATTTTTTTAATAAGTTATATGTGGATTTTATTTAGGGTTAATCCTATTAAAATAGTAAAATATTATACTTGTTGCAGCATATATTTTTATTACATTTTTTAAAGTTATTTTGTTATTTTAAATATATTTTTCATCTTCCTTTAAGTACTATGTTTTCACAATCATCTTCTTTACACGATCTTCATTAAGAGATAAAATATTACTTTGTCAGTTCCCTTCTAAAATATTTTGGGGATGAAGATCAATACCACAATTGGCTAATTTATTTGTTACCGGATTTACTTCTCTATAAATATGCTTACACTTTCAAGATATTACCTCTAGTAATAGATGATGAACATCAACAATAATATTACTTTTTATCTACTCTCCACATCCATTTTTTTTAATAATATTGATGATAATTTGTGAGTCCCCCTCAATTGAAATATATTTCCATCATTTATCTATTGCAATTTTAATCCTTGTAAGAAGTGCCCTTGTCTCTACATAGTTGTTAGTTTATGTTCCACATGATTATGAATACATGAGAATAATTTAGTCTTTACTATTTCTGAAAACATCACCTCCAACAAATTTTCTTGGATTTCCTTTAGAAGCACAATAATAATTAATTGTGATAAACCCAATTTCTAGACATTTCCATTTTACCATATATCGAAGTAGATCCTTAGTTTTAATTTTATTCTCACAGATAACTCTTCCATGTATGTTCAAATTACTAGAACCTCTTTTTCCACAATTGAGACTTGCCATGATGAGCTCTATATTTGTAAACATTTTGCCAAAGAGGTAATAATACAGTTCCAAACTTGGGCATGATTGTAAGATTTATTTTAAAAAAATCATTATTCATTTCAAGCCATAAATTCTAACAAATACTGGTAGGGCCAATCATATAAAGAATATATAGTTCTTTAGATTTGAAATAACTAATAAAAAGTTTTATCAACTCTTTCAATGTCGATGGAGCTTCCCAATATAATTTATTTTTTCTTTTTTAAAACCTCAAATACTGTGAGCAAATAGATAATAAAGAAGTAAATGGTCTGATGTTTCTAAATCCTTCTCACACAAGGTATATCTCAAGGGTCTATAATATCTTCTTCTTTGTAGACTCTATGTTGTAAGAATTTTACTTTGAACTACTAACCAAATAAATGTTCAGGCCTTAAGGAGAGCCTCTAGTGACCAAACGTTTTTCCAAGAAAAATCTTTGGAAGAAAGAAATTTTGATTGTTTTAAATTCTCATATCCCAACTTGACTGATTATCCACCATCCTTTGATAATTCTAAACCAACTCATCCTTTCATGTAAACATTGCCAACTAAAAATCTTGAAGCATATTTTGAATTTTATCTGCAATTTTTTCTGAGTTCCTCTCCTTCAACTAGGTTACTAAAAGAAATCCATGATCTACAGATTGCTCATAATAATATAGCATTTGAATTTTGGAACTTTAAATGCTAGGCATGCTTGAACCAATGGTTATCCTTTTTGAGTCAAATATAAGAGGATATGGCTTCAACCAAACATCAGACCAAAAATTTATATAACTATGCTCATTGACTAACCATCTAATATATTTCTTTATCAATTGCAAACTCTTTGATATGAATTTCCATGTTGATGATCCTTTGGATAGAGTTATTTTCCTAAATAGTTTCATTACATCAATAGAACATTTATATTTTTGAAGTAATATTTTTACCCAATTCTTTCATTGATCTCTAAATAATATTCATCTAAGCTTTGTTTCTAATGCTAAATTCATAAGTCTACAATTCTGTAAGCCTGCTCTTCCGATATTTTTCCTTTGCAAACCCTATCCCACTTACAAAGAGAAAATTTATTTTCCTCACAACCTTTTCATAGAAAACCTCTTTGAATTCTATAAATTTTGTATGCAACACCTATTGGCAGTCTTGAAAGTGATATCATATAAATAGGAATAAATTGCAATGTAGTTTTTATGAGTTGTAGCCTTCCTACCATGGTTAAGAACTTACCTTTCCAACCTACCAAGCAAGCTTTCATTCTATCAAAAAAATAGATGCAATGTGCCTTTTTATTTTCTTTATCAAGCAAAGGAATACCTAAGTAGGTTGATGGAAATTTTCAATTTTAAACCCTAAAATATTAAAAATAATTTGTTATAAATCTAAGGTAGTATTAATGATTTTTTTCTAAATTTTGTAGCATTTACCAACTGTATAGTAGCCTTCTCATAGCATGATAATATTTATTCTCCATGGACTCATTGACTGAGAGATGACCCAAAATAAAGTTATCATTAACAAATTGGAGATGAGATTCGAAGGGATCATTTTTTTACAAATTGAATACCCTTGATTTTACTTCCATTTTTATCTTTTCAATGATTCTCCCTAATGCTTCCACTAGAATAATGAATAGATAATGATGGGGAACGGGAAAATACACAAGTACTCACTCCTACAATTTTCCAATTTTCTCTCTATTAAATTTGAAAATCATGCATAAAATGCTCGCAGGCTTACAATAGCTAATTCTCGACTTAGCTTTCCACTTCTACCCTTATGCGTGCATTCTCCGGTCCACCACCCGACTAAAATAATTTACTGGGTTTTTATAGAGGCCCCGACCCTTTGGATCTACTTCCCCAAAAATGGGTTCACCAACATTATTAATTACAAGACATGAAAACCGAGACACCAACCCAATTAAATACCCCTCTATGCATGGTCCCTGTCACTATTGATTCTGTCAGATTCTCTGCACGCCCATCCTTTTCGTCTCTCGTGCTTCTTGGTATTTGTCTGCCATTACTGCACTCTGTGCCATGTGTCATCCTCTTTTTTTGTGCACGTGGTCGTCCGCCTGGCCATTTCCTTCTTCTCTCGTGCCTTTTTCTCTCTCCGTTGTGATATCATGACATGTCGCGATATCGCGACGTTTCGGCCTCCCTGTGCTCTCTACCCATTTTTGTCACGATATCGTGACATGTCACGATATCGTGACCTTTATGCCTTCGTGCGTTCAATTCAAAATTATGTCGTGATATCGCGACGTCGCGATATTGCGACGTCCTCGCTTCCCTGCCTTCTTGCTGATTTTTTATCGCGACATCGCGACATCATGATATCATGACCTCTCCGCTGCCCTCGTAGACTGCCTCTCTGCCGTCGCGATTTTGTGACCTCCCTACTTCTCCATTGTAACGCCTAGTTTGCGTTGCGATTTTGCGACATCACGATTTCACGACGTCACAAAATCACATCATGATTTTGCTACCATTTTTCACCTTTCCTCTTGCCTCGTCTGGACGTTGCAATTTCATGATGTCGTAAAATCGCGATGTCACGATTTCACTACAGTTTCTGACTCCTGCCTCTCCGCTGCTCCACTGTCATGATTTCGTGACAGTCATGATTTTGTGACATGTCACGAAATCGTGACCTCTCCTTTGCGTTTGCCTTGCCACCGCTTCGCTATCACGATTTTGTGACATGTCACAATTTTGTGACATGTCGTGAAATCGCGACATTTTCTCCACTCTGCCTCCTTTGCATTTTTTTGTCATGATTTCATGACACATCGCAAAATCGTGACGTTCTCCTTCCTCTGCCTTAGAAAAAAATTTCTTGCTTTTTTCTTCTTTTTCTTCCTGAGCCGACTCTTCAGAAGTGGCTCCCCCACAACTGAATGCTTCTGCTACCGGTGCTGCTGGATGCTCCTGCATCAGACACCTGAGGTAAGTGAAGAAGTGATCTTAACTTCTACTTGGTCTGGTTAGTGCCTCCTGCAACACTTCCAGACTTTTCTCTGCCTCAATAGTCTACTCCAACCCTTTCTCCCGGTCCACACAACTCCTGTCTTCCTCTAGACAGATTCTCTCATTGCTGCACACTTCTTCTGCAGCCTGCTTCAACTCTTCCTTTTGCACAAAAAAATTTGTCTTCTTTCGGGCAAGTCTCGGCACTGCTGCACATCTCCGCAGCCTTCTTCAGCTTCTCCTCTTTCTTTCTCTATCTTTCTTCCCATCTTTTACGCCTCTCCTCTTGCTCCCGCAATTTCATTCAGAGCCACTCTTCTTGCAGTGACTTTAACTGTTTCTGCAAAGCTATGAATTCTTCTTCTGTCACCATATCTTCCTTGCTGTCTTGGCTTCTTTGGGGATGCATTTTTTTTTTCTCAGCTTTTACTCACAAAGCTCAACTGATTCCGGTGTAGCTGCCTCACGTCCGGTGATCTGCTAACACGCTCTTTTTCTCTCTCAGAACCCTACCACAGATCCTGGTGTAACTGCCTCACATCCGGCGATCTGTTACACACTCAGGAACATTAGCTTTGATACCACTTATGGGGAATGATAAAATACACACGTACTCACTCCTGCAATTTTCCAATTTTCTCTCTATTAAATTTGAAAATCATGCATAAAATGCTCGTAGGCTTACAATAGCTAATTCTCGGCTTAGCTTTCCACTTCTACCCTTATGCGTGCATTCTCCGGTCCACCACCCGACTAAAACAATTTACTTGGTTTTTATAGAGGCCCCGACCCTCTGAATATACTTCCCCAAAAATGGGTTCACCAACCCGATTAATTACAAGGACGTGAAAACCGGGACACCAACCCGATTAAAGACCCCTCTCCGCACGGTCCCTGTCACTGGTAATTCTGTCAGATTCTCTGCGTGCCCATCCTTTTCGTCTCCCATGCTTCTTGGTATTTGTCTGCCATTACTGCACTTTGTGCCACGTGTCATCCTCTTTTTCCATGTGCATGGCCGTTCACGTGGCCATTTCCTTCTTCTCCCATGCCTTTTTCTCTCTTCATCATGATATCGCGACATGTCGCGATATCGCGACGTTTTGGCCTCCCTACTCTCTCTACCCATTTTGGTCGTGATATCGCGACATGTCGCGATATCATGACCTTTCTACCTTCGTGCGTTCAATTCAAAATTATGTCATGATATTGCGACGTCGCAATATCACGACGTCCTCGCTTCCCTGCCTTCTTGCTGACTTTTTGTCGTGACATTGTGCCGTCGCGATATTGCGACCTCTCCGCTACCCTCGTAGACTGCCTCTCTGCCATCGTGATTTTGTGACCTCCCTGCTTCTCCACTGTAATGCCTAGTTTGTGTCACGATTTTGTGACGTCACGATTTTGCTACCATTTTTTGCCTTTGCTCCTGCCTCATCTGGACTTCACGATTTCATGATGTCGCGATTTCGCTATAGTTTCTGACTCCTGCCTCTCCGCTGCTCCGCTGTCGTGATTTCGTGATAGTCATGATTTTGCGACATGTCACGAAATCGCGACCTCTCCTCTGCATTTGCCTTGCCACGCTTCGTTGTCTAGATTTCGTGACATGTCACGAAATCATGACATTTTCTCCACTCTGCCTCCTTTGCATTTTTCTGTTGTGATTTTGTAACACATCACGAAATTGTGACGTTCTCCTTCCTCTGCCTTAGAAAAAAATTTCTTGCCTTTTTCTTCTTTTTCTTCCTGAGCCGACTCTTCAGAAGTGGCTCTCCCACAATTGAATGCTTCTGCTGTCGGTGCTGCTGGATGCTTTTGCATCAGATAAAGAGAAAGTGGATCACCTTAACGAAGTCCACAAGATGACTTGAAGTAATGAGTAGGACAATCATTGTTAAAAATAGAAAATTTTGCAGTTCTATAACAATATTTAATCCACTCACACCAACTATAATCAAAGCCAAAAAACTTAAGAGTAGCATGTAAAACATTCTAGGAAACCATATCATATGTGTAGTTCATATCTAATTTTAATAGCAACCTTGGTATTTTTATGGAATGAGGAGAATGTATGTGATCTTGTGCAGTAATTATACCATCAATATTTTGTTTACCATGAAAAATCCACCTTGTTCCTCTGAGATAAGACACCTTAGAATGTCCCTCAATATTTTTGTCATAATTTTTTAAATGTTCTTATAAATCATATGACAAAGGCTTATTGGATTAAAATTATCAAAATATATTTGGTCATCTTTCTTGGGAATCAAGTTAATAAAAGTAGCATTGATCTCACTTATTATAGCCTTCATTTTCCAAGCCTCTTCAACTACAACTAACATATCACTCTTCAATAAAATCCTAAAATTTTATCCCTTAATGATAGTTGATGCAATATTTTGTAGAAGTTTTTCTTATGCCTCCTTATCTTGCCTAGAATCTGAAAAAATATTTTTGAAATAGTTAATTGCTTCCTTATATCTTTGTTTTCCTCAATATTTCTTCCATCTGGAGTTATAATATTTTTGATATGATGAACAAAAAAATTTATTTTTTTCATAACATGAAAAAAATTGTATTTCTATCTCCTTCCTTGAGCCATTTCTCTCTAGATTTTTGGAACCAATATGACTCCTACTTTTTCAATGCATTATGATAATAAAAAATTAAGTGTTTTACTTTAAAATAAAAAGAATCATAAATCCATTTCATTAATTTCTACTATCTCTTGTAAATTTTTGAGCCTGGGTTCAATTTCTTTCTTTTCTTTAAAAATGTTACCAAAATATTTGACATTCTATATATTCATCTGCTCCTTTAAATATTTCAACTTTTGAATAAACATGTACATAAACGATCCTTCAAATTTTGATTCATCCCACCATAATATAACCATCCTAAAAAAATCAGGTTTGGGAGCCACATAGACTCGAAGCAAAATGGTTTTTAATGACCATTATTAGGCAACTCACAAGTCAAAATAATGGGTTTGTGATATGATCATGCTCATAATAAAATAACTGAATATGTTGTATACTTTGTTTGCAACCACTTATTGGATAACAATAATCTATCCAATATTTCAGCTATATGATTTTGCATAGTGCATTTATTATCCCATGTATATTGAAATCTTGAGGGACTAAAATCCCAAAGGTCATTTGAACTAACAAATGAAGAAAAATCTTACATTAATTTAGACCATCCTAGAATGCCACCCTTATTTTCTAAAGGAAATAGAATAGTATTAGAATCACCCCCAAGAAACCATATATTACAATGAATCACCATTGTATTTGACAAAAATATGCTTGGGTCCTTCCAAAATCTTTCACAACGAGTAACTATAGTTGGAGCATATACACTTATGACCAAAAATTTTATGTTTTCCTTTTTCTTGCAAAATAATCTAACAACCCAATTACTTTTTGCTTTTGATATTTGTCCATCCCATTTGCATTTGTCCCATATTACTGCAATACTGCCTAAAGCTCATATAGAAGAAACAACTAAATAATCGCCCCACTTCCAAATCTTATTAAAAGCATCCTTACATTACTTACTACTTAATTTTGTTTCTTGTATTAAAAAAAACTTAGGACTATAACAACCTATTAATTCTTTAATAACTATTTTTTTAGGGGTTTTATTGATACCCCTACTATTGCATGATATAATTTTCATCATCAACACTTTTTATTTTTATTAGTGGGTTTAACCCTACTTCTTGTTAACATCTTTGATATTTTTATTTAGCTTCCTAGAGCCCTATGATTTTGAGTTTTTTTTTTCTCTTTGTTCTTGATTTGATGGCCTTCCTCTCCTTATTCCATTCCATCCAACACTCTCATTTTCATAAATCCATTCTATATTTTCTATTTTTTTTCATATTGTTCATAATGAGACTTATCTTCTAAGAATATATGTTTCCCTAAAAATTTAAAAGTGCAAGGAATAGCCTAATTAGCATTTTCTTCTTTATGTTGGTCGAAAAACACAAAACTGTATAAATGAACCTCCATAGTCATTACTTTCTTATGTTGTACAGAAAACCCAAAATTTCCTTGGATATCCTCCATAAGATTTTCTTTACTATACTACTTTTGAAATCCTAAAGTGCAAGGAATGCACTCCATACTACTTTCATTTTTATTACAAGGAGAATATTATATGCTACTTGAGGATAATAAAGGTGATTTACTTCGATTAAGCTTGACCTCCTTCATCTCATTTGCTTTAAAATTTACCTCCTCTTCTTTCTTTGCTTTAAAATTTTCTTTCTCCTCTTTATCTGCACCTTTAGCTCCTTCTATATTTGAACTTGTGCATTGTATCCTCATCCCCCATATCATTTTTTCTTCTAATGGTTGATTTAAATGAACTATAATGGCCTTTACCATCTAATGATGTAGAGGGATTTTTCTAGACACTTTATTAGGAGTGGAAAATTCTTGATTTGACCTAGCTTCTCCCATGACATGATCTCCTTGTTTCAAATTAATGCCACCCGTATGCCCAAAAAATTCTCTCTTCCTCCATCAATTTCACTTTATAGTCTATTGTTATGTGCTCAATTTCTTGATATTTGTGACATCGAAATGCAATGTTTTCATAATCCACTTGTTGATTTCATTCTCTTGATTCAAATTTAATCCTAATTGACTATGGTAAATGTTTAGAAATATCTTTGGCAACACATATTCTAGTGTATACAACATGTATTTTATCCTTAGAAATTGATCCCTTTTGGATGAATTCAGCTAGAGTATTACCAATATTTCTCAAAACCTCCATATTGATGAGTTGATAAGGAATTCCAAAAAGCCTAATCCATATCAAAAGCCTTTTAGTTGATGTGTCCACAAAAAAATTCTCAATCCAAGGTCATAATTATAATGCATCATTTCCCCTAAACCGTGAGTTTCCATCCCTTACTTTATTTTTTTAACTAGAGAAAGTAATGAGGAAAAATCCTTTTGTAAGAAAAGTCATGGAATAATTTGAATTCAATCCCCACTTCCAATTGATCCAATTTTGAATCTCAAAAAAACCTAACCAGTATCCATGAAAGTTACATATTAACCTTATAGTTTTAAGAACCTTCATATCATGCTCAATCTTCTCATCCTTTGATGATCACTTATGGTGTAGAATTTCCTACCTAAACTGGGTTTGTCATAGATTCATTCTTCCTCTTATTGCTAGCTATGGAATCCATACTTTCAACTTCACCATCCATACTTTTAATAAGGACTCTCACAAATGATTTTTTTTCAATGTTACGTGGATACGATCTATACAAGAAGTAGCACTTGTTCCTTGATCGCACTTTGCTTTCTACTTCTTGCTACCCTGCTTACACTAATTCATCACTCCCAACTCATGCTTCCACTCACTTTTGGTTGCACTCACTCTTGGCTTGTACTCGCACTCACTCTTGGATCTCTCTCGCACTAACTCTTGGATCACGCTTGCACTCACTTTTGACTACACTCACCCTTGGCTCACGCTTGCACTGACTTCTGATTGCACTCACTCTTGGCTCACGCTTGCACTCACTTCTAGCTCATGCTCGTACTTGCTTCTAGCTACACTTGGTTTTCGCTGCACTCACTCTCAACTACTCCCAACTTGTGCTCGTACTCACTTCTAACTGCACTCACTCTAAACTTGTACTTGCACTCGCTTCTGATTGCACTCACATTCAACTCATACTTACACTCACTTTCAGCTTGCCACTCCATCAAAAAGTGAGAATTAAACTATTATAAATAATAAAATAAAATAAAATATATTTTAAATGTATTTTGTTTTAATATTTATAATAAAAATTTGTAAAAAAATATATTTTTATTTTATTAAACATTAGATATATAATAATAAAATTACTATAATAAAATATACCTAAATTATATATATATATATATATATATATATATATATATATATATTTTTTTTTTTCTAATAATCAACACAATACGTGTGCTTAACGTCTCTTCACTTATTATATTTGGACATTTATTTTCTATAGAAACAATTGAGACTATAACTTTAATATATCTGCACCATTATTTTCTATAGAAACACTTGCGAGTATAACTTTAAAGTAAGTAATTATTTTTAATGTTAAACATTCATACACAGAATTATTTAATGTTAAACACTCTTAGAGAGAGTTATCAAACACCTAAGTATAAATTGAACGTAAACCTCGAAGGATGAAATAACGCCGTTGGTCGCTTCCAATCCCGGAAAGGTTAGTCATGTAGTGAAGACAACAACGACCTTAAATTACCTTTACATGGCACAGGCAAAGCTTGGAAAGACTTGAATCGACCTTTCAAATAACTTTGTCGATTAGCAGAGCTCGGCAATAATAATTTTCAGCCGGAGCAAATGAATTGAAGAAACATCCTTTGCTTTCAGATCTCTGCTTTTTCACCAGGCTCATCAACACTATATCCTCGGCTCAACGTCCTCCACACGCTGTAGTGGTGACGTTCCTTGCTCAGGGACACGTCAACCCCCTCATTGCCTTCGCGAAGCTGATTGCTGCCCGAGGATTCTTTGTCACTTTCGTCAACACAGAGTGGTCCGAGCGCCGGATGTTCACACCCCCAAACGATGCCAGCGCGGTTTCCTCTCAGTTGCAGCAGCGGGGCCTGCAGATTTGTTTCTTATCTCTGCCCGATGGCCTCCCTTCGGACCACCCACGCGTCTAGGCGATGGAGAGGCTTGGCCCGGGCATCGTTCGCCTCCTGCAAAGCAACGCCAACGAGGCGCCGCCGATAACTTGCATCGTCACCGACTGCTTCATGGCCTGCACGCATGAAGTCTCCACGGCTCTCGGCGCGCCGCGCGTCGTCTTCTGGTTTTTCTGTGCCTCCGCCGCCATCGCGTTCTCCCACTACAATATTGTATGACAAAAGTTCCTACTACAATATCCCCATTATAGTTAGTGCAAGGCTTATTTAAATAAATTTCCTTGGTCTATATTTGGTGAGGTCCAACTACAATGTCATCTCTAGGTCTCATGAAAGAGGTAATCATCATTATTACCTGCATGGCCTTGTAAAACATACTATTTTTTAACCCTTAAAAGAATTTTTTTGTGTACATTATCAAGCTATTATACACATTTTATATTAAAATAACAGTTAGCAATTTATATAGGCAACACATAAGGCCTCCCTAAGAACCCATATATTCCTAACTAAGGTCTATGTTTCCGCAAGTAGAAATCACCACTTGATTTAATGATTGCTCTACATTTGTGTAATAGCCTCGGTGAGTTGTCTTCTATCCCTTTTATGATGAGGTTATACACCATCTCATAGAAGTCATAGCCATTTTTATGTCACTCTTGTAGGATATATCTATGGAATTGCATATGGTATATGCCTTCCCACTAGGTCCTATCTTAACTAGGTTGTCTTAGAGAAATTTGGATAAGTTTGCGCAAGACATGACTCTCAAAACAAATTCATAGTTCGCAGATAAGATCAGCGTCAAAGTGAACTTTTACTATATTTGTTTCCACCATTTTTTATGTTTATTTTCCAGCGTAAATCTTTGCGTGATTTGTGTTCGATCTTTGTCTTTAAGATGACTTCTCTTAGGATAAGAAGTCTTCTTATTTGAGAAAGACGTGACATCCATTTGTCCTGTTTAATATGGCTAGACCGGAGTTTGCTGAGCTCATTTAAATATTATTTTTTTTTTTTATAAAATTCAAGCTTCATTTAAAGTTAAGAAAATCACGGTTAATAGTCGAAGGATGTGAGAAAACCTTTACAAAATTTTATATGAAGGCGAATATGACCTCCCATTGCCATAAGGGAAATAGGGGAAACCTTTATAGACGAAAAAGCCCCCCGCACAGATGATGTTGAGTTCAAGTTTGCAAAAAGTTGAAAAAAAAATGCATCAACCAAATTCAATACAATTTGATTAGTAAATATAGGTTAAAATATTAATATAAGCAATTTTTTTTGGTAGCATGTTTGTGTAGGGAAATAATACGAGGAACTAGATAAAAAGCTATGGATATGAGGTTTTTAAGGCAAATTTGAAGTTTTTGGACTTTTAATTAATAATAATTCATTAACGTTTTTTACATATAAGGTTGTGTTTTAGATTATCTATAATATTTTTTAGGAATTTTAATTATTGTTGATTTTTGTAAGTGTTGGTGAGGTTGTTCTTCAACAATTGTTTTAATTGAATTAGCTCTTTTAGCCTTTGAATTTAGGTTGATTCTCTACTAATTTGTTTATATTAAGACTAATCTAATGCAAGAAAATTTTATGAAAAATGATTAAAAAGGATGAAGCAAATGCAACAAAAGAAATAGGGTTATGATCGTAGTAATATTAATGTTAATCATCTAATGTGATCTAGATCTGTACAAAATACCACAATAATAGAAGAAAGGAATAGCAATTAGTGAGAGGGTAGTGCCACAAACATTGTCCATCCACAAATCAAGAAGTCAAATGGCTTTAGTTGATACATAAATGTCATGCATAGTCCTTCTATTAATAGCAATATAAGTTCAAGAGCACAATTTATTCTCACAAAGTGTAGCTCTAATTTTCACAAATGACCAAAAAATATCCATAATGGAGCTCTTAGCTCCTCTTTATGGTAATACTTTCACCTATGTAATTTGAATTAAAACTTTTCTCTTCCTAGTAAATTCTCTAATTTAGTAGCATCTATAGCAAAATTGATGCATTAATAAATCTCTCAATTTTTTAGTACTATCTAACTCTTCATTGGTCCATTTGAGGATGAAAAATCACTTTCCAATCCATTTCCTCGAATTTAGTGAGCCTTTTATTGACTTGGTGCCTTAAAGAGCACTTCACTTTATGAAAACATATTTCCCTCTTTTGGTGAAATTATTATTCAACCTATAAGACATGAGTGAACCATCTATTTGGAATGGATTGTATTATTAAACATTGAACTAAAATTTTAAAATTTTGCCACCTTTGAAAGTGTTGTCCATGGGGTTACAATATTTCTTTTTGTTTCCTTCCATGATGATTCTATTGTTTGAGTATATTGGTTGTAGCTAAGCTATTATATTTAGCAACTTCATGGAATACCAAATATATTTTGTGATAGATCACATGGTTTACCTTTATTCTTGTACCTTGATCTACCATACTTTGGATTTTCAATTTAACAATATTTTTTGAGGATCAAACACAACACTATTTTTTGGCACATCCATGTTGGTATTTACTCCATGAATGGATTTAGCAATCTATTCTAGTACATGGGTTTATCCTTGATTCAAGAATATATTATATAATCCTTCATTCAATAGTTACTACATATCCTTTTTAATTTTTTCAATTTTTGTCTAAAGAGCATCATAGATATCTTTGCATCCTTGGAGCCTTCTTTGCTTGTCAAATATGTTCTTTATTTACATGGTTACTATCTTCTTGTCTACTTTACTTGTTTATTGGACATCTTGTAGAGTCATAGGTTCAATTTGATATATATTTTACTAGTCATCAAATCATTGGATTATCATTGATGTTTGGTGAATAAAGGACTATCATTCATTGAGATACATAAATTATATCTTGGCAATAATGACCTGAATATGTATTCAGTTCTAGGGACTTAACATGATCAAATTCTAAGTTCTTTACTTCCATATTCTATATCTTCTTTAATTCTTCACATGTTTTCTTCAACTTGGAAATACCCTCATCCTTGCTTTAAACCATTACTTTTAGCTAAACAAGTTGAAGTTGTAAGTCTTGTTTCTTCTTTTCAAACTATTTCTTCAACTGATCTTTCGTAATGCCACCTTCCATTTTAATTTAGTCAATTATTTTGTATTTCTGCCTTCTTTGTTTCCTATTCCTTTAGATCACTATTTTCATTTATTAGTGTTTCTATATCCTATTGTAATTGAGTCACTTGAATTTTATTATCTTCTACTAGTTCTTTAAAATCTTGTGCACTCTCTTAGGTTTATTTCTTATGTTTTTTACTTCACCAATTTCTTTCACACATCTAATAGTCATGGATTATTACAATTATTGTATTACTTTCATCATCTAAATGAATTCAACACCTATTAAACATGATATTTTAGTAGAGTATTTTATTAGAGTAGTGTTTGACCTACTCAAATCTAGTGGAAGTGCTTCATCAACTAGTATTTTTTCCCATTTTACAAGTTGGGACAATAGGATCACAAGAATCGTGCACACTAAAATTCTTGTATGAACAATATATTATATAATGTACTTTATAATCTTCCATATGATGCTTTATATTTTATTTATAAAATTCATCTTAGGGCTTTCAATTATTTACCAAAAAAATGTTGAATTGAATTTTGAGGTGGGTTGTCTCTTGGGAGTGGTGCAAATTATAGTTGTTACTCCTGGTGGTAGTGCAAAAGAGTGTAACAAAAATTACAAGTAATTATTGACCAATGAGAGTGGGGATAATATTTTATCTTGGTAACATGGAGTGTGACACAAATTGAGTGGTGATGGATGATGAAATTGGTGAGGTGACAACACATGAGGTTATGTAATTATGTTTGAAGAATAAGAAAATAATGGAAAGGTGGGTAGGATTTGAATGGTTGATATAGGAAATATGAGTTATGGTGGCACAAATTGAGGCAATATGTTATAGGTTGGTAGTGGCATATGAGATGACCCAATGCTTGGGATAAATGAAACTACTAGTGACCCTTGGATGAAGGCTACTATTGTTTAGAGTGAATAAAAACACATAGAAAAAGAATAAGGGATTTAAAACTAAGGATTAAAAGAAGTGGGAGAAGAGAAAATTATAAGATGGAAAAAATGAGTTAGACAAATATGAGTATGGGCAGATATTATGGAAGCAATTTCCCTCCTTAAAAGTAATGATTTTTATCCTCATTGCTCTATCCTTAATGGTCCACCTGGATTCTTTCTAAATATATTGCATGATTATCTCACCCTCTTCTCTATTCTCATATTATGTTTTAAAGGGTCCTATGAAATACAATTGTGATACCACCTTCATTAAAAATGACCTATATGGATCAATTTTTTTTTTACTTACTTCTAACACCACACTATCCAAAAATGCCAATGTTGTGTATGTTACAATATCAAGTAGAACAAGAGGATAAGCATAGGATATACTTAGTTTACCTTTCTCTTCCTCTCATGATACAATTTATTTTGTGGTTCCTATTTCATAGCTCATATTTCTCCATGTTAGTATTTTTATGGTAAATAGTTCTATTTTTAGATATTGTCTATGATGCAATGATTTTATTTGGTATCTAGACTAAAATATGTTTTCACCCTCACACTTGTGTAAAATGTGAACCATGAAAGAGGATGACTACCATTTTTGGAGTTCATATTCAAACTCATGAGGAGCTTCTAGCTTTTCCACAACTACTTATTCACTCAAATTATGTTCTTTATCTATATTGCATCTATTCTTATGCATACATGTTGTCTTAATACCTTTAAGTAGTTTCCTTAAGAAATCCACTCCAATATTGTATGACAAAAGTTCCTTCTACAATATCCCCATTACGGTTAGTGCAAGTCTTATTTAAGTAAATTACCTTGGTCTATATTTGGTGAGGTCCAACTACGATGTCATCCATAGGTCTTCTAATAATTTTCTTATTGTGTCATTGCATCCTCTCATTAGAGGTGTAATCATCATTATTACCTCCATGGATTTATAAAACATATTATTTTTATCCCTTAAAAGAATTTGTTGTGTATATTATGAAGTTATTACACACATTTCATATTAAAATAATAGCTAACAATTTATATAGGCAAATCATAAGGCCTCCCTAAGAACCCATATATTCTTAACTAAGGTATATGTTTTCCTAAGTAGAAATCACCGCTTGATTTAATGATTGCTCTACATTTGCGTACTAGCTTGGGTGAGTTCTCTTTTATCTCTTTTATGATAAGCTTATACACCATGTCATAGAATTCATAGAAATTTTTATATCACTTTTGTAGGATATATATATTAAATTGGATATGGTATATGCCTTCCCATTAGGTCCTATCTTAACTAGTTGTAATTTTGGGAAGCAATATTGTTTTACTTATGATAAGAAAAAAGATATATGAAGAAGAACTTAATTGTTTGGTTCTTCCAAAATTTCTCAACTAATGGTAAATTTAGATTATGATGTATGTGGCACAATCGAAAGTTTTAGAATACCCTAGGTTGTAAATGACCATGCATAACATGGTAATGTAATTCTCCACTACAAGCTCATCAATCATCTCCAATAACTTTATCATTATGCCTAATAATATCATTTGAACATCCTTTTTCAGTAATATAATATTTAGGGGTATCTAGAATCCTTGGACTCATTCAATTTTTCCTATTTTCTAGCTATGAATTCACTACATCTATCATCAATAAACTTGTTATAATAATCTACCTAGGATTCAGGGTTAAGCAAGACCTAATACATTGATTCATACTTTATGCATATCAATTTTGTAATCTCATTATTTATTATGTATATGTACCTTTTATTGCATGACTGTACATAGATGATAAGGAAAATATGATCATATTTTTTAGCTTAAATTTTAAGAAATTTAGCGATTTTCCACTCTTGCGATACAAGAGTCATTACTAGCCTCAAAGTCTAGATGTGGTGTATCCTCCAAGATTATAGTCTAAGGCCCATTAAAAATTTCCTATTGTCTCCTTTTGGATATTTGTAACTATGTGTTTGGGTATTACATCTATTACTTACACTATGGGTCCTCAAACAAAATTTGACAATACTCTTCCTTTTCATAGTCTCTTGTACTCTAGAAGGTCTTATGTATCCTACTATCTATTTGGTATCTAAATGTCTTGTCTTTTCTTGTGTCATTTCTTGTTGTGTTAGGAGGGTCTACTATTGTTACCTTAACAATTACCTTGGTTAGAGGTGCCACTTATATACACATGGATTTGGAGATTTTTCTATTTTTAGACTAAAAAAATATCTAAATGTTAGAAAGTGCAATTCTTTATTTTATCTTTCCTTTATGAATTGGCGATCTAGTATTTTTTATACTTTGATATATAATATTTATTTGAACACAAAGATATTCATTATATTTGTATGAAAAAAATATAAATATTTAGGATTTCTTTTTTGGGTTGATTTTGAAAGAATATAATATGTCAAAACGGAACAACTTCTTACTTGGTACAATGAGAAAATTTATGCTTGTTAACCAAATTAAAAATTATTACAATATATTTTTAGCAAGTAGAAATATAATTAGAATATACAATGTGATAATAACATAATATATATATTAGGAAAATCCACAATGTAGAAAAACCTGGGAAGAAGAGTCTCCTAATGTATTATTAGCAACAAATTGATTACTATAAACTTTAGAGTTTAAATCCTCTAAGGAAATATTTAGGTTTTAAAACATAGAAGACATTCCAATACCATAACCATTCACATGAAGTTTTCTACACACAAGAAGAACCTAGTAACCTCTCCCACTCCAATGTGATACTTCAAAATTAGGATGAGTAAGAATACCCAAACCACTTACCCAAGTATTTTTTATATATAGGCTAGAGGTAATCTTAGAAACCACTAGTGGTTTATACAACCATTGGGTATCCCATATCTATATTCATGGGATAACACAAATTCCACATCTTATTTTTAGCATACTTCAAGATGTGATAAGGTTGTTGCTTGCACATCCCAACAACCTCCTAAAAAATAGTGCACATCCTAATATGTGATAAGGTTATTTGTTGCAAATCCTAACAACCTCCTAAAGAGTAGTGCACATCCCAAGATGTGATAAGTTTACTGTTTTCACATCCCAACAATTTGTTTTATATGAGGGGGCAAGAAAATTCATTATTATCCAATAGAAATCATCATATTCTCACCCTACACAATATGCCTACTATCACAAGATTGACCTATTCAAGTGGGATATACTTAGGAGCCATTTTACATAGTTACAAGTCATCATTTGTTAAACCAACTAAAAAATTCTCCCTTAATACCTAGGTAACCCACTAGAATAAAATACATTATTTATGCAAGGTGTATAACACCTTCCCAACAATCTCCCACTTTTTTTATACATTACATAAGGTGTCAAATCATGAAATTAGAATCTAGGGGATTACCCCCATAGTCAATTGGTACCATATAAACTCCTATATTCTCATATGCTTTGTTAGTGCATCAACAACATTTATAGAAGTGTTTCTTAGGTTTTGATGCTATATACTTAAGTGAAATGCAACCACAAGAATAAAAATGAGCATGCAATATTAAATATATGATAATGAAAATATACAAAGTAGGAAAAACTGATAATAAAATTTTGCAATAACTCATAAAATTATCATTAATGAAATATCACGAAAATAGGACATTCATATAAAATGTGGAGATCTCAAATACTCCATGCTTCATAAAAGTTCTACATTGTGTCTAACTTTTATTCTACTCTCTTATCTATTATCTACTATCCTCTATGATCATATATCTTTTATCTATCAAAGGCCTATATATGATGATTCTTCATATTCTAATTCTATGACTCATGTACAAATGGACTACATGAACGTTTACATCATCAAGTACTTTGCACATTATAAGGACACTTGTCCATTTATTACATTGCATAAAGTAAATACTAATCAAACTTCTAATCTAGAGATGTACCCAAGGTGGTACATTGGCATGTACCAATTATTGTAATATAATCCAACACCCCTTATGTATTACATTATTTGGTTATTGAAGAATTTAGTATTCAATATGGATCTTCATATTTTAAATGTTATTTAGTTTGATTAGGTTCTTCTTCTTATTATTATTCTTCTTATTTAATATATAGATAGCCAAGTATTCCATAGTTTTGTTATCCTCTCATATTTTTCATTCTGAATCTTCTATTTCCTCATTGATTTTTATGATGTATAGACTTTTTATTTTATACAATTTGTTCCTCATAAAATGCATTAGTGTTGTTTTTAAATACAACAATATCTTATGAAATATCAATTGAGTCTAGAGCATATATATCTTTATGGATTGATCTTGTAGCTTCTATCTCATTTTCATTTATGATGAGACACTTATTGACTCCATTTATATATCTAAAATCAACTATAATTTTTCTCTATATCAACTTGGCTACTAAAATAAGACTTGATTTTAATCCAAGAACATACATTATATTATGTAACAAAAGATTTGAAAATTATGTGCTAGATATTTCACACCCATATCCATTTATACAATAGGTTTTTCCATCTACAATTTTCAACCTAAAATTGTTAGTGACTTCAAGGCAATCAAACCATTGTAAATTTCTTGTCATGTGATGACTTGCACCATAATCAATAAACCAAATGTCCTTTTCATTTTTACTTGTATAATTATTTGTGCTTGAAGTAATTTTGCATCTTTGATACGAAGTATTGTATGGATTTTGATATTGAATCCTTTCATAATGTATCTTATGATGATATGTTCCTCTTGGTAACTTATCTATTATCTTAAGAAATTGTAGTATTCCTTATGTCTCCCAATATTTTCAACATCTAGATTCTAACCTTCAATTCTTGTAGTATATGACCAATCAATAGTCAAATTTCTAAATAGAATTTATTTTACCTCTTTAGTATTAAATATTGAGAAAATTTTGGATAGAATATTTTAACATTCAAAGCCTTTGAAGATTTCTACCTTATGACTCCCTAGTTTTGAGTATATTATTAAATTTGATAAGATATTTTCGAAGTTTCAATTTTTGTATAATACTTTGTATGTCCCAAGTGTTTTGAATATACTATGGTTTTGATAAAGTGATTAGCATTATTCATTTTTCTTTGAGTTGAATCCCTTTTATCTCCCTAATTCTCAACTACTAATCATCACCTTATCTCTCCCTATTTGTGAATAGAAATCTAAAGATAATTTTAGTGCACTTTCAATTGATAAAAAACTCTATCTTCAATTCTTTAGAGTTGGATTCCTTATGTACCATTAATTTCAGCAAGAGACTAATTTCAATGTAGTTTTCCATCTTTTAAACAACTTTATGTATTGCTTCAATTTGTAATAGTAAGGTTTTTTAAATTTTAAAAATCTAAATTGGTGTTGGACTCCTTATAACTCCCTAATTAGAAATTTAGAAAATAGAGGATATTTGTAAATTTAATGTTATAATTTTAATTTAGAAAACCTTATTCTTCCTAGCTAAATTATTTGCAAATATTTCAACACTTGAATCTCAAATAATGCAATTTCGAAAGGTTCTCAAGTTAAATCCTCCTTACTTAAATAGTATTTCAAATCAATCAATAAATCATCTAAGGTTGTAATTTACCAATTTATTGTATAATATCATCATTCATTTAATTAACTAAACTTAACCATAGTATTGATAAACATTATGCCTCCTTGACCTTTATGAATTGTTAATAGTATTTAAATATCAATATACCTTCATGGAGGTGAGGCATTATGTATTGGTTTGCTACTTATTTGATTGCAACTTACAATCTAATTAGGCATTGTTCTCCTCTCAGTATTTAATATTTACACAATGTTATTTCATTGTATTTATTTATCTTCCTTGTGTATAACACTTTCTTCAACTTTGACTGTCCTTCTCATTCTTCCTCTACATTATTTGATATTGAATGTGCATTGTTGATGGTTTGGGCTCTTCAAACCTGACTATATTCTTTTTCTTACATGCCACATGGAACTCAATGTATTATTTGGGTGTTACTTCTTATTGCTCTTCCCAGTTAAGTGGCTTTATGATAAAGTAGGTGTTACTTTATGACATGTTTTCTACTTTCTCAATGAGCACCAGTTTGGAGAATTTTTAATAATTGTTGGTGCTCTTTTATTCTACACCAAGTGGTATATGAGTTCTTTAACTAGTGTGACAAGTGATTGATCCACTCCTTTCAATACTTACATGTAATGCTTTAAATTTATTCAACACTCAATATTGCTTTTCTTTCATTAACATTCTTAGTATCTTTTTCCAAAGCTTTTTTATTTCAACGGATGTTTTTTTGTATTCCTTTTGTATCTACAAGATGTTTGGTATTGATTATTTAATTATTTCTAGCACTTATTGATTACCATCATTTGGTGGTAGTTCTTCTCCTTAAATGTATGCTCATCTTATAAATTGTTGGATCCTTTTTGGTGGAACTTCAACACTTCCTCTTTGGTGGGTGTTTCACCACTTTGCTTGATAGTATATAAGATATACAACATATACATGTATCTTTACTTGGGTGAACACTTTACTTCTTAATTTATTTATCTTCCATAATATCTGCATCTTTATCCTTTCTTTGGCTCTATCCTTAACTTCGTTCTTTTGCTACAGTTTTTAATCCAATGTGGATGTTATCTTCCTTGAGTTTTAGTACTTTACTTGGTGTTTTTAGACACCTTGAGTATGCTATCTTTGAGTACTTTTTTGGGCTCTTCCCTCTTCACTCCATGGCTTCTTTTATTCCTCTTGGTGATTCTACCACTAATGGCTACAACTTTGTGTGCACATTTGGTGTCTTTAGACACTTTAACTCTTTCCTTTATTTTTTATAATTAAAAAAACTCAAATGTGGTGCTTTTAAAACTAGAAATTAATATGTTTTAACTTAGATAAAATACCTTTATTGCACCAATTTTGTTTATATTTTTGTCTCCTTTTGTAGCTTGCATTCTTATATTTTTATAGCTTGCATTAATATGTTTTAACTTACTATTCAAACATATCAAATTTATAGCTATCATTGTGTTTATCTTGCTCCTGATATTTGCTCTTATATCCTTTTGCTTTAATAATACTGCACTCTATTAGCTTACAAAAACAACATTAACTATATAAATTCTTCTCCTTATTACTCTTATTTCAAGCAATATTTTAACTCTATATTTTATTTTTTGTATTTTTTAGGTTCTAAGATGAAAATGCTACCTCCTTTCTTGGCTTGATGACTTTTAACTTAAACTCGTTATGTTACCTTTAGAAACTCTAATATGGTGCTTTAAAAAAAAATTATAATAGACTAACATGATTTTTTAAATAATGAGCTTTTATAGCACCGATATTGCATACCTATTCACCTCCTTTTTATAGCTAGTATTATATGTGATTTGGATCATATTTTTGCTGCCTTAAATTTGTAAACTTTGGAGCTCTACTTTCTACTCAATTGTTGCCTTAATATTATCAATTTTGCAACTTCAATTCCTTGTGCTTCACTACCCTAAACTTGTCAATCTTGTAGCTCTTATTGTTACCTTCTTTTGCTACCAAGCCTTTCTCTAATTGGCTATTCAAGGGAACTCAAAAATCTGCCCTAATATTCTCCACATCCCAACTTTATGTCACGTACAAATTTTTTGTCTTGTAACTCTTCAATTTCTACTGTAAAAACCAACACACTTCTCCTTCAAAAATTAGCTTTCAAATTTTTTTTGAATATCCTCAAAACTCTCAAATATGATGGCATCTTCTAGCTTCTTTCTACTCCAATATCCTTGTCAAATTTTGACTTAAAATTGGCTTATCTTTTGGCCTCCTTATAAATAATATAAATGTCTTGAGGTCTTCTAGAATCCTTTCCAAAATTTGGCAAACTTCTTGCCAAATCCTTTTTTCTTTTGGTCTTGTTATTGGATGGTGATAATTATCCCAAATTTTTCTTTGTTAGGAACTTATCCTTGCTTTATTTTTCTTTCTTGAGCATTCTTTAAATATCCTTTAATGGCCACTTCTTCAACTTTCTTTAATAGATATTTTCTAGACTTCTTCTTCTTTCTCCTTCCACATTAATTTGAGACCTCTTCTCTTGGATCTTCAAATTATATAGCTTCTCAAATCTCCAATAGGACCTTTCCTAGTCCTTCTCTATCTTCAATATTCTATCTTCTACCTTCCAAATATATAGTTTCTTCAATGAGACCTCTTTCTTGGGTCTCCTTTGTATGACCAAAAAGGCATGCACCCAAAATGTTGTAATTGCATAAACAAAGTAAAATTGATATTCAAACACATAAATGGATAAAACAAATAGAAATTACAAGAAATACCTTTATTATTCCATTAAAATCAATAAGTATTTGGTTACAAGTAAACCCCTCTTAGGGATACTCTATTTGATATACAATTACAATTATTTCAATTCCCCTCATGAATGAAATACACTATCAAGCCTTTAAGGTGACACGAACTGCTCTAGGGTAGAGTGAACCCTCTTCTTCGTGTTGAGGAAGGAATGAATAGTTGTAGCTCCTTAAAAACCTATTTCCTATGATCAAGAAACAACACAAGAATTTCAAAAGCATAGGAAGCCTCTCATGATGAGGACCTTTAAAGATAAATAGCATGAGAATAGCATAATGACATAAAATCAAAAAAATGCGTAAACTATGCTAAACATATGCAAATGCTATCAAGATTGATGGAAATATGTAAATAAAGAGTACAACTATCACTCTATGAAATCAATTACTTGAAATGAAGTGCTATAACATGAAAAGAAGCCATTAAACTCTAAACTACTATGATGAGAACAAATTAGCAAAAACATTAATTATGTTGGTTAGAAGTCTCTAAAACTATAATTAAACTTACAAATGAGTAATCTAATCTAATTAGATGGGCATAAATGAAAATAGTAAGGTGGTGATACCTCTATTGCAAACTACAAAATTGGTGTATGGTCTACACTGTAAACCATGGATGAAAGCCGCAGTTAGCACTCAAGTAAGTTTACCCTCAAAATCAAGGGTAGTGAGCTTGACCTTCTTGTCCAATTGATGTTCAAGGGTCGCCTTTGATGTCTTTATGACAAGTTTAACGGTTTATCCACTGTGAGGGGATTCATTTACCTAGATTTGTATTTCTTGGCTCTTCTAGTCTCCTAGGATATCCATGGAAAATTGACCTTTGGGTGAATAGCAAAGTGGCCTTCTACAATGCATGAATTAAGTATGTAATTCGATAGGGCTTCACTACTCACTTTATCAATTAACTCTATATTTTCTCCCCATTTGGAGGGGGTATTTATAGGATGCCCTAGGGCTAGGGTGGCTTCATGGAGAAGCCAAGATCAAGAAGAGGTGGTTAGGACAGTTGGAATGGAAGCCTCTAGAATCTTCCATCCATTAACCGCCTTCTTCTAGAACAAATGGTCATTCAAACTAATTTGGCTCAAATCAAGGCCAAATGAACTTTAGTTAAGATCGTAGGTTGCAGCTATAGTTTAGACTATAAATAGTAGGCCTTAGCCATGGTTCAAACTATAGACCATAGGTCTGGGCTATAGTTCAAACTAATTAGGCCAAGGAGCCCAAATTGAGTGGTTAGAACCACTACTCTATCTTGGAGTCTGTCCAAGATCCTCCATATGGTCTTGTAGCATGTCCATATGAGTAGTCGCCCTCAACATGATACATTTTAGGTGTCTACACATACCCATTTTGAGATGCATTGTGAGATCGAGCAACGCATGAGAAAAAATATACCTCCTAAAACAATGTCAAATATTCTATGATGATCATTAGTCAGATCAACATCAGATGCCCCAGGTCCTGCAAAAGGATGTGCATCCTAGAATCATTGCTTCCATCTTGTTGAAAGGCTTACATTTTTAAAATATTACACTCGCCATTAGGCATTAGGGTGGCGTTTGATGATACAATAGGGGTTAGGCCTATATATCCAAAAGGAGAAGAGATATAAATAAATTATCATATTTTCAATTTACCCCAAGAAAATGGGTAAGATTATGATAGCTATTGATAATGATTCATAAGAAGAATACAATTTTGACAAGAGCGAGGGATCTACAATCTCAGGGATATTTTGCTGATTTTGATTATGATTTGATATTATGACTACCCCCTCAAGCGACGAATCGATCAGGGTAATGAAAATGATTGAAGTGATGATGTCACTTGACCACCATGGATGATTTGAACAAATTTAGATTTGAGCAAATTAATGCCTTGGCTAGGCCTAGTTTAGCTTCTGATTCAAACTGTTAATAGTTATTGCACATTCCTATCCCATGGAGCAGTCGGGCTACAATAACCATCTTAGGAAATCAAAATGTGGCAACTCCAATTAAATTTGTGTTGAATCAAATTATCAATGATTCGTTGAAAATATGTCATAGGAGACATGACATGAAACACCTTGTTCTCATGGATAAGTCCAGCCATGAAGGCCTTCTTAGGGATTGAATAGAAGCACATCAAATCAATAATGACAATTTTACCCCAAATTTCCTTATGGTAATTTACTCATATTGCCGAATTGCATGGATCGCAAGTCGCTGCAACCGCCAAGTATATAGGGTAAATTACTGAATACGAGGCACATTTAGTTTTTAGTTATTTGATTTCTTTGTTGTTAATTTTGATTTATTGATCAATCCTAGTGCTTTGAACATGACCAAATTTGTAATATTGATTGCTTATTTTTAAATTTAATTCATTATAAATCATTAATTTACCTTTTTAGACCTTCCCACGATGGGTTTTAGTGTACTTAATGCTAGATGCGAACCGCAAGTATGGTCTATGGTTGAATTTTTCAAATTTTGGGAACCGTAGTTAGGGCCTACGATCGAAAAACCATAATTTCAATACCGTAGGTGTCAGCTGCGGTCCGTAAAAATTAGAAGGATCCTTAAATAGATGTTTTCATTTGAATTTATCATTATTTTATGGAAAGCAAGTACATTATTGAGAGCTCTAAGAGATAGGAGACATTCCCTGATCCATAACACTGCACAAAACTCTTCCATATACTGCACTTGATACCCAGATGGTGGATCCTGATTAGCCATCGACTAGCAGAGGCCGTAGAGTAGGCAAGGTAACTCGAAACCGAGTCCTCACAATTCAATACCAATTAAAATCAACCACATTAAGTAATGTGGTAAATGAACCGCACTAAATAGTTGGTAATGAACCCCACTATATTAGGTTAATTAGGTTTTTAATTTTTTTAGTAAGCAAGGCTAGGAAGGTACCCGAAATGGGTATTCTTCCTAGACCACAACTGGTAGCTGTGATTCCCAATTGTCAGATTGGAGACCACAACTATCAACTACGGTTAGCATTTAAACTACAATGATCATATTTTGATTGCATGTGGACCACAAGATTGACCCGTGATTCATAGACTTTAGAAAAAAATTATCAATTTTTTTAATTTTTCTAAGGTTTAATAGGCAATTAATGTCATTTAATGCAATTTTGACTTGCCTAATTGATCGTTTTAATTTTTATGAATGGCTTGGGATATTTTTTAATATTTTTATTAGTTTTTTAGATGTTTTTGATGTTTTTCTTTAAAATTTATCTTATATACTGATTTGCTAAAGATTATACCTCTAGGACTCATGATCCCGATCTGCTTAAGATTCTATGTACTAGATCTAGCCACTATTAGGGTAGACCAGACCTACTTGACTACATTGTCCCAACACTGGAATGCGTAGACCAACACTTTTCACCTACCTACAAGTGAAATAATTATGACCTTAGAGGACATTTATTGGATCTTTAGGATCCCTATCGATGGCGAGGCCATCACCTCTTCCTCTTCTCAGAGAAAGGGATCTATATTTTATGCTAGCTTCGATGACCGGAGCAAGGAGGCTTTGGATAATATTGATCATGGTGGTGTCCATATTGCATACTAGTAGGGTAAGCATATTTTCTCTATCCGTGTGGTGATCTTCATGATCCTTGTGGTGCAGATAGTGCTTCTAGACTCTTAAGGTATTAGGATTTCTTGGAACCTCTTGGCTAGTGTCTGGAGAGTGATTCAGAGTTCCATTGCTCAACCACTACACCTAGCTTGGGGGAGAACACTACTATGTCAACTCTATCAGGATTTTTACCAGATTACGAGCCAGATCCATTGAGGTATTAGCTGCAACCTATTGCTATAGATATGGGTTTGGTAGCATATCCAAATCAAGTATCTCGTGGATCTACCACTTCACATCATGACCATTGATGATGCACATCAATGCTACACCACAAGTTGGCCATGAGAGGAGGAGGGATTTTAGAGTAGTACCAATGTTGGAGACACTAATTATTACATTGCATGATTTGTAGTGCTCGGTCCGGATGACGTTGAGTGGCGCTCCTATATGGATTGCCCGGATTAGACCGAGGTAGGCGAGTGGTTACGATAGGCTTGCCGGGATAGATGGCTACACGATCGTAATGTCAAGATTAGAGAATATCAGTTCTTCTCTCATGTACTATGGTAGTTTGGCTTAGTTTAGGACATTTTGTAGATTCCTTTTGTGTACAAGCATCTCATGCTAGAGATACATATACTGTGGATTCAGCTTGCATATTTGGGAGATGAGGTTGATGACTTCCAGAAGTCTGGGGATGACACACCTAGGACCATCCTAGCATACGACACATGGTGGTCCCTCCTATAATGGTATAGTTTAGGACCTTTGGGTAGAGTAGAATACCAGGCAAAGGTAGGGGCCAATCCTAATGGGTGCAAGGTGCGCTAGAGGACTGAGGGTGTATGGGGAACTGAGGCCACCATAGAGGATGCTTCATAGGCAGAGGCAAAGGAGAAGAGGTCCAAGGAGGGTGAGGTGCCTCCTAATAGTGATGGAGGGGAGTTTTAGGTTGCTAACTTACAGATTCAGGTTGGCAAGTTTCAGACCCAACAGCTATAGTGAGATACAACCATCGCCCTTATAGAGTTAAAGTTGTCTCATAGGGATAGACAGCTGGAAAAGGCTCAAGCATAGATTATAGCCCTCACAGCTTGGGCTATAGTAGTAGAGTTACAGGTCGATGAGCTTACTAATGCACATGATGTGGCACTGGCACAACAGGGTGAGGCAATTGCAGAGAGAGAGCTTCTCATGGCACACAGGGGGGATCCTTCATCCTCCCATGCTATTATGGGATCTCCAGCTTCACCATAAACTACAATACCAAGAGGTAGCAATCCCATGGCAAAGATTAGATGACTCACTTCCCTTGTAGAAGATGTAAATAACCTTTTCGACTCCCAGCTAGATGGCTTCATAAGATTGTGGGTCTTGGAGGTACTAGAGGATAGACATGTGATGGGGTCCCAGAGGACTAGGTCTCAGAACTCAGGACAATACATGATGAGCTTGAGCCAATGGAAGCATAGGATAGATAGGATATATAGGTCCTCTAGCACATATGGAGGTAGCTCTCACAAGAGTCACAGGGAGACGGGTGAGACCTCTAGTCATAGTTCTAGCCGCTTAGACATATCGGTATCCCATGTGATAGGCCTCTTTGGGTTAGGTGGTACATAGGGCCTTTAGTAGGGCACACAGTAGGCACCAAATATAATTGCAGAGCAGGCTCCAAGGCATAGGGCTAAGGGAGGTGATGAGAGCTCTAGTTCAAGGGGAGAATACCAGAGCTAGGGCTCTACTAGACCTATGCTACATTTTGCATATGTACCATTTTTTGTGTAAGTTCTAGGAACTACACGATTGTAGCTTGTAGTTATTTTGTACTCCTGATGTACTCTTGATACATACACACACACACACACGCATACACACACACACACACACACACACACACACTATATATATATATATAGATATAGATATATATATATATATATATATATATATATATATATATATATATATATATATATATATATATATATATATATATATATATATATATATATATATATATATATATATTATATTTTATGATCTGACCATTTATAGCTCATTATATGTACTTGTATATTTTTAATTTTTTTCTTATTTGATGCATATGGATGCAATGCTTATGTTAATTTGATGCTATATGATGTGATGTATGGATGACATGCACTAGATAGCTATTTAATTTATGATGATGATGACATGCAGTGATCTAGATGCTTAGATGTGCGATGTATGTAATGCATTATTTACATGATGGTAATCTAATGTAAATGAACCTGTATGCTTTAATCAATTAAAATATAGGGAATGAATATAAATATGTTTATCGATCTAATGGACGACACCAGATAATGTCAAAAAATCATGAATGTAATTGAAAATCCTTAAAATAAGAATTTAATCAATTAATCACCCATATATGAAATGCCTTGAATGCAAATGTTTGATGCGAATGATATAATGTATCATTCTATTTTCCTTTGCAAATTTGAAAAATATGCATGATGTAGTCAGTGGCCATCTAAACATTATTTCTAATATCCATCTGGTATCTATCATATATCTTGATTGTGCTCTATATTATGATGTATCTTGTACTTGATACTTTGTAATTTAATGTTTAATATGGTTTGCGATATTTCATATTTTGTTGCTATGAGAGATATTTTTGAGGTTTTCCATTAGACTCAAACACCCTAATAGACTTATCAACAGTTGTATACTAACCACACTAGACTTATGATATAAAAGGCTTTTGCTAGGATATGCCCTAACTATTCATTATCCCTATGTGTGCACATGATTATTTTAAGATAAGACATGAGCATTTATTGATGTCAGGTGGGATTCTTCCATCCCATTGCTAAGATAGGGGTACCACAATCGTCTTATCCAAACCCAAGTTTAGATTTTAGTTGTACTAAACCACTAGGCAATGCAAGACACCTAATGCTAGCTCTTCCACATTCAAACATTGATCTGCCCACAAGTGAGATGCAAGTGTATCAGACATATCATCATGCATAAGGTATAGTAGTATCAACAATTCCAGGGATTCAGGCTCATTCCTTTCTATAGTTCAATTTTTTGGATACTTGCTCATATGTAGTGAAGCAAGGGAGTTGATTCCATATTCATTTTGAACTATCTTTAGATATTCATTTGATCTCTCTTCGAATTGGATTTTGGATCTTCATTTGATATTCACTTTGAACTTGATTTGAGCCTATTTTTTGACCTTCATTTGATCTTCACTTTTTGGCATTTACATTTGATAATACTCTTTAGAAACCTTCCTTTGGGGAATTTACTTGGGAAAACTATTTTTGGTATATCGATTGATGATATCGATCTTATGATATAAGTATGGGATATCAATGGGAAGTCAATCTATGATATTGATCTAGGGTATCAATATTGAGGATTGATGTGGGATATAACTCTACGATATTGCTCATTTTATTGTAATAAAGGGATTCTAAATAGGGAACTAACTTTTCCTTTTGCTAACTACCAATATTTCCCATATCGTCCGCACAGAGGGATAAGAAAGAATAACTCTTTTCACCTTAGGATACCTAGTTCTACTTCACAGATTTCATCTTCCCCTAGTCCTTGTTAGGATTATTTAATTTGTTGATTAGTGATAGGATTCTAATATTCTAAGTGCTATACTAACTAAACCTCAGCTACAAAATTAAATCAAGCTTTCTACCAACTCTTGATAAGACCCCTAGGTATGGTTGAATGATCGAAAAATTGTATCTTCATAGCAACAAAATAGGTTTTGTTAAAAAATACAGTTACTCATATGAATGATGTATTTATGATAAATATAGAGATGCATGATTTAGATACAAACGTTGTGTTATTTGTAATACTGAAAAACATAATCCCTCCTACTACAGAATACAATAGATGAGGAATGCCTATATGCAATGCAATAATGAAGCAGATGCATGAGTGAATGCAAAAATGAAAATGCAAAATTCAAATGCAAATGTAAATGTTTTTGGATTTTATGCTTTACCAATTTTTTTTATTTCATTTATTTTATAATGTTTATGTTTTTTTGTCCTCATATCTGACCAAACGACAAGTACATGCCTCTGGAGCCTTTATATTGACCAAGTGATTTTTCAACAAAATCCTTAGAGCTTTTTAGGATGACTGAGCAATTTTGAGCAAATCCTCATATCCTTTTGGGTTTGACCAAAGGGTGTATGAGCACCTTTGGGAATTTTTGGGATGACCAAGTGATATTTTAATAATCCTTGGAGATTTTGGGTTGACCAAGCAATTTTTTAGAAACTCTTGGTGCCTTTTGATTGACCAAACTACTTACCAAAGAGCTTGGAGCCTTTTAGGATGACCGAGTGATTATAAAAAACCCTCGGAGCCTTTGACTGACATGAAGAAGTAATTTTAGGAACCCTTGTAGCATTTTGGGATGATCAAGCAATTTTTAAAAAAACCCTTGGAGATTTTTGAGTTTGACAAAAGGGCTTACAAATGCATTTGGAGATTTTTGATTGACCAAACTACTTTTGGGAGTGTTTGGAGCTTTTTAGGATGATCGAGCAGTTACAAGAAATCCTCAAAGCCTTTCTATTATGCTCTTCAAGCATAAAATGCCTTGAGATGGATGATGTTGAGAGGTTTAGGCTCTTCAACACCTCTTAGTGATGTTAGGTGATAAGTACCTGGACCAATAATTTTAGATATGATGTAGGGTCCTAGATAATTAGCCATGAATTTATCTCACATATCTGGCGATAAATTAGAGTTTTGTTGGTTCTCTTTCAAGACAAGATCCCCAACTTCAAAGTCTCTCTGGTGTACTTTGATATTGTAAGCGCATTTTAGTTACTCCTGATAAATGTGGAAATGCTCCAAGGCATTCACGTGATGTTCATGAAGTAGCGTCACTTGATCCAGTCGAGCTTGTCATGCGGTGATGTCATTGATGAAATATTTCAATACAATGCGCAATGTTGGAATTTACAATTGTAAGGGCATAATGGCCTTAGTGCCATATAGTAGTGACAATGGTGTCGTCCTAGTGGGCATCCAAACACTAGTCTTGTAAGCCCATAATGCGAGGGGTATTTGGATATGCCAGTCTTTGTGGATTTCTTAGACCGTATATTTCAATATGGTCACCATTGTCTTATTTGAAGCTTCAGCCTGCCCATTTTCTTGCGGATAGCATGGAGTCGTAAAAATATGTTTGATTATATATTTAGATGTCAAAGCTCTCATATTTTTGTTCTTGAAATATTTTCCATTATCTGATATTATTTTTGATGGAATCCCAAAATGACTTATGATATGCTCTAGTATAAACTCTGCTATACGAGCTCCAGTTGTCGTTGTTAAGGATATTGATTCCACCCACTTTGTAAAATACTCAGTAGACATGATTATAAATGTATGCAGGCTTGAAGACAGAGGAAATATGTTGCCCATAGTATCTAATCCCCACTGAGCAAATGGCCAAGTTGCTTGGATGGGATGTAAGGCCTGCAATGTCAAGTGTGTAAGATTAGCATGATGCTAACATTTAATGCATTTCTTGACATACACATTGCACTCCTTATCCATAGTGGGCCAATAGTAGCCCATTCTAAGTATGCGCTTTATGATGGCCATGCCATTAAAATGGCCACCACATGTATCATCATGAGCTTGTGAAATTTCCCATGATGCATCTTGGGGTTGTAAGCAACGAAGGAGAACTCCATCGTAGCCTCGTCGGTATAGGATGTCTCCTTTTAAGACATATTTAGCCACTTTATATTTAAATGTGCACTTTGCAGCACGTGGTAATCCCTCAAGGATTACACCAAGCTTCAAGAATTCATGGATTTGCAACATCCAGTTTTGATAAGCCTTAGCTTAAGATGACTTGCTCCCCCTGCGTATCTACTTTTGCAAATGCAAACTAGAAAATAACCTTATTGTGAATGGTTGTACCACTCCTAGTCAGACTCTTAGAGGTTAATGACCCCTAGGGTGCCTTCTTAAGAATGTCTTCAACTTTGCAGAACCATTCAACTTTTGGTTCTACAATGATCATGTTGACCGATTCTTTGTTATCATAGGCTACGCGCTCTGCTGTCAGATGCGAGAGCATCTTGAAATGAATGGTAGTGAAATTAGTAGATGGATTCTAAGGGATTAAAGATCCTAAATAATCCATTGTATCTATGAATAAGTTTGATGACTGAGGGATTGCCTCGATGTCATACCATTCAAATTTAGCCAAATACATGGAAACAATATCTTTATAGGATTTTAGTACGGGACATCGACACTAAAATAGCCCCTTAATATGTTTAATATTTTAATATTCATGGCGATGGTTGTGTGGAGGTCCAGCAGTAGGGCTTTGTACTCAGCATTGTTGTTGATGCACAAAAAATCCAACTTAAATGACAAAGGTATTAGAGCTCCTTGCGACATGAAGAACACTATTCGGCACCACTCCCTTGCTTGCACTTCAAACCATCAAAGAACAGAGTCAGATTAGTATTATTATCTAGTTATTTGGGTTCAGGAGATTCATATATGACGAAGCCTGTATTATCCAAAAGTTAAATTGTTAGAGGCCTACTATTTAACAGTGGTGCCTCAGCTAATTGATCTACTATGACCTATCCCTTAATGGAATTTTGGCTTATGAATTCTAGATCAAATTCCATAAATAGCATGATCCACTTTGTAGTACATGTATTGTGATAAGTCTTACTCATCATGTACTACAAATGATTTTGTTTGGATATAACATATGTCATATGACTTAACATATAGTGTCGTAATTTCTTTGTAGCAAACACTACTGATAAACATGATTTTTCCACATATGCATACCCGAGCTCATAGCTCACCAATGTTTGACTAATATAATATATGTCCTGTTCTTTGCCTTGCATGTTCTTTTGGGCTAACATGGTTCCCAGTGCAAAGTTAGTTGCCGATATATATAGTAGAAAAGGCACCTTTGGCCTTGGTGGAGCTAGCACTGGCGGTGTTGCCAGATATTGCTTTATTTCAATGAAGGTTGCTGACCATCCTCATCCCAATTGAATGAGACCCCCTTATGTAGCAATCGATTCATGGGTTGATATTTATCTGATAACTGAGCGATGAATCACTTTATCGATGCTACCTTTCCCTAAAGGCTTGTTAAATCTTTAATATTGGTGGGAGGACACATTTCTAAGATATCCTTGACCTTCACTGGGTCAACTTCGATGCCTTGCTTAGAGATGATGAATCCTAGTAGTTTTCTAGAAGTTATGTCAAATACACACTTCTTAGTATTTAGCCTGACATTGTGCTTTATCAAACAATCAAAGACATTCCTTAAGACCTTTGCTTGCTCTTATCATAGTAATGACTTTGCCAACAAGTCATCGACATAATATTCTAGAATTCTATGCATATAGTCATTAAAAATGTATGTCATGGCCCACTGATATGTGGCACCAGTGTTTTTGAGACTTTGTAGCAAGACATTCCCCACAATGTTATAAACATGGTTTTATGCTGGTCTTCGGGTTTAATCTAAATTTGATTGTAACCAAAAAAATCATCCATTAAGGAGATCATTTTGTGACCTGTAGTTGCATCTATGAGAGCATCAATATTGGGCAATAGAAATGAATCTTTGGGTGTTGCCTTATTTAGGTCTCTAAAATTTATGCAAATACAGATTCTTCCATTGGGTTTTCCCATGGGTACCATATTGGACACCCATTCTAGATAGTCAATGGAGATCACAAATTCCACATCCAATAGCTTTTGTAGCTCATATTTTACCATTAAGGCTATTGTTGGGTGCATCTTTCTAAGATTTTTCTTAATCGACTTCTTTGTCAGATCTAGCGAAAGGTTATGTGTAACCAATTTCAATTCTAGACCTAGCATATCCTTGTATGTCCAAGCAAACAAATTTTGTCTCTATTTTAGTAGATGGATGAGGGTGGCCTGCTCATCTGGAGTGAGACTCTCTTCAAATTTAACCTTCTTTGCACTAGCGGGATCATTACTGATATCCACCTCAAAGTTTTCCTCTACTAACATATGCAATCCCTCCTCAAGCCAGGTTGATAGGTTTCACGTTGGAAGTATTTTTGGCATGACATACATCGTATTCATAGCCTAGCACAAAATGGAAAGGTTGCAATATTTCTTCATTAGGGAATAAATCTTTAGGCTCAATAGGTAAATCAACACGATCCCAGTCGATAGCATCTTTGTTAAGATACAGTGGTTTGGATGGATCTTCTGGACTGTGGAGTGGAGTGGTCAAATCAATGAAGACCATTTTTATGGAATAGAATTGATCTCCAGGACCACACAGACTAACTTCTACAAAATCTACATAGTCCTCATACCCACGATCTGGCTCTAATGGCACTGGCACAAAGGGGTCTTCTCTGTAAGTACTGTGAACAACTGGATCCTACCTATGCACTGACTACAAAATAGGATTATTTGGCTCTCAGAGCTCCATGTAGGTTGGTTGAATAGGATTAACCAACCGATAAATTTGATCCAAGTTTAATCGTCTTTCTCTCAGATGAGGACCAACACATAACTACTGATAGACCTCATCTATTTTGATGGGTTGATTACGGTAATTCAAATAAGGACCAAGGTAGGCCCTCTCTAAATCATATCATTTGTCACTATCAAACAACCATAACCCATCATTCACTCCTACTCTTAGGGGGCACTCTATAAAGTGTGGCCCCATGAATATGATTGCTTGATTGTTTTCATAACTATCTGGATAATCTTCATAATTATATCGTAAGTGTGACATAACCAAGAAATCTAGCTCTGATTCTTCCCTTGAATTATCAATGTTGGGAAGGATCTCTTTAGTAACCTGTACTAATTCAATAGGCAATAAATAATTTGCATACTAGGGCCTCACATAGGCACCTTCGAATTCATCCCCAGATTCATCATTGTTTGAGGATTCCTCGTCTACATCATAGACTCGTCCACTCATATAGGAGGTGGACTCCACTTCATATTCATTACAAAGATATCCTAGCTCGATATCATCTACGTTAATGGGATTATGCCCCTGCACATCTGTGTTGTAGACTGCATCATGGGTTTGGTGTCCCAGGTTATTTTTGTGGTTCAATTTTGTCTCAATCTACTCAAGAAGACCTTCATGATGATCTTCGAGTGGCTCAGCGATGATGACACATATAATCGGGTGATTCCTATTGAAACAGAAAGGATCAATATGATATGGATTAAAATCCACATCCTCTGCCATACTAAGGTACAAACGATCTAAGGATACTACGAGTAAATCATCCTTCCCTCATATCTATAACCCTAAACTGAACCTATCAGTCACTAACTGATAATGTGGTTCAAGCAGAATCCTACATACTTGTTCAAAGAGACCAATGCCATATCTATACCAATGATATAACTCAAAAATATGCATGGCATATTTTGGGTTGGATAGATAATGAACATTTACTACGAAAGGTTCATCGTCATCTTTGTCCATGGGTGTTCGTGTTGGAATCTGGTCCAAACCTACATAGATAAAGTTAGTTTGATTAGGTGGCTCACCCAATGGTATGACTTATACAGCCAAAAAGTGATGGGCATGCGGTCGGCCCATCTCCTATGCAGTTTCTAAAATTGGCCCAAAGGTCACATTCTACACTATATACTTGCCTAGTCCAGTTCTAGCAATATGGATAGCCATCCGTGGTGCGTATGACCCTATTGAAGATGTAGGTGAGGTAGGTTGAAGTGCCTCCTTGGCTTTGTCATGGGGTTCCTCAACTTCTATAGGAGTGGGAACCTCCTCAACGATTGGCTTGGGCTCATGCTCCTTCTATTTCTCACCCATTTTTACCTTCAACTTCCTTTCATCCCAATGCATGACTGATGCCAATGGTTTCATGGAAGTGGTAGTGGTGTGCTCCAATCTGTGTGACACATATGGTGTTGGTTGAGCATGTACAATTGGTTTAACTCTTGGATTATTTACAAGCATTGATGATCGAACATCCAGGTGCATTTATGGGAGTATGAAACCCTTAGGAAGATCTGCTAGATTCATGAACTTAAAAGGTTCTTCATTCAATGATATTGCATGAACCCGTCCCTCATGAATGTGCTTCACACACTGATGCAATATCGAGGGAACACAACACATTTCATGAATCCATGGCCTACCGAGTAGTATGTTGTACTGCATACCCCCTTCTATCACATGACACATCATAGAGATGCTCTTCAGGTCTACCTGCATGGGTAGGATAATCATCCAATAGTCGAACATAGTTCATCATTAAATTATCTCAATGTAAATATAGTGGGCACAATATGTGATTTAGGCAGCTTCAAATGACTCAGCACCTTGGTCGTTATTATGTTTATCGATGAGCCGGTATTGATCAAGAACCTTTTAAATGGCATGTGATTAACACATGATTATATGCAATGGTGGGTCAGCCATGGTTGTAGAAACTATCCTTATATCATGATCATAAAATTGGATCATCGGTTCTTGACACTATTGTACATGTCCCACGAAATTAGTAAATTCCTATGCATCATGGGACTATACTTCAATGGACCTCAAAATATTCAAAAGAGTCTCCCTGTGCCTAGGAGACTATTGTATTAGCTCATATATCGACAACTTCATAGGAGTTATCTATAGGTTTTGGACCAACCTACTCCTTATGGTCACCATCGATCTTGTTGGTGGGCCTAGAATATTCTATGTTGGTCGTTTATTTGGTGTGGCTTTTATTTTAATGGGAGCATGAGTTTGATTCATTTTTTCATATCTCCCATGTCTAGTGAAAACTTTCACCATGCCTATGAACCCCTAGGTAGGTGGTTCATCTCACACCTGGTTGACCTGGCCAACGTTGTTGTGAAGTACCTCATGATTTGGCAAGGGATTTTTATAAATTTACATATTCTAATTATTGGGCGCCTATGGGTTGTGTGACACTACAAGATCACCTTTGTCAATCATATTTTGGACCATGTATTTGAAAGTCCAACATACCTCAATTTCATGGCCTTTTGTTCGATGAAAAATGCAAAATAGATCTTCTTGGTACCTCTTTGATTTGGTTTGATTGGGGTCTATCAGCTTGACCTCAGGCAATATAATTTCCTTGGTCTTGTATAGTTGATGGAAAATCAACATTAGCGATTTCGTAAATGGTGTGAATTGGTGAGGTGGGCATTGATATTTGTTCTTACTGTTATACTTGTTACGCTTTTCATATTGCATAGGAGGAGGTTGGGCTTGATAATTATATTTTTATTGCCCCTTGTACTTCCTTTGGAGACTAAACACCACTTGATTCACATGGGACTGCTTGACCTATTGTTTTGTGGCACTCTTCTTTTGTCCCTCTCATGTTCTTGAGCTTCAATTTGCCTTCCCACAACTTGATGTCCTCGATCACTTTGGCTTGCACCAAAGACTCTTCGAATGTAGGATGTTGTTGTAGCTATAGTAGCAACAAGATGTGCTTGGCATAACTCTTTGTAAACATTTGGGTTAACTCTATGGTAAGAATAGGGAATGGCAACTTTTCCATTAGTCTCTTCCATATCTTTTTGTACTTCTCAATTGGCTCATCATCATGCTGAGCTAGTGCAGCTAGATTAGAAATATTGGTATGTTTCTTGATGCCAAAGGAATAGAATTCAAGAAAGACATTAGCTAATTGTTGAAAACTAGTTATACTATATTTCTTTAGCTGATTGAACCACTCCTGTGCTGGACCAAAAAGTGTCGTGATGAAAGTATGCAAAAACAATGCATCATTGCCTGCTATCTAAAAACAAGTATCCAGAAAGCTCGTGATATGTTCCTATGCATCTTCATCACCCTTAAAATTGTCTAACATTGGCATATCAAAATCCTTAGGGTAAGCCAAAGTAGGCACCAAAGGATCCAAATGCTCATTATGAATTTTCCTTAATTTTAACTTTTGAATAGTTGTGCCTTGTCTCTCGATTGCTTTGATATTCTCAACTAAGGCCTTATAGGTCTCCAAAGATAGAAATTCTTCCTCCCTAAGTTGATGTGGAGGTCGCTTAGGAGGTATTGTCTTCCTTGTACAAGATGGAGGGCATTGCTCTTCCTCCTCCTGAGCTCAGGAGCTCTCAAGATATTCTTACTCGTATCCATCTCCCTCTTCTTCTTCATGTTGCCTCTGCCTCTGATCATCAAGCGATGGTGGTCGCTCCCTCTATTCAGCACTAGCATGAGTAAAAGCATCTATATGCTCTTGATGCATATTAGCTTATGACAAAGCCTTCCTATATACATGCTCTCTATGCTCATCATAAGGATATAGGCCATCCCTAGCTAGCCTATCCTCCTACTCCACATGCTCCTTCTACGTAAGGATACACTCTTCATGTATGTGTTGCTCATATAGCCTCCATCTAATGAGACTCTACGCTTGAAGATTTTCATCTTCAATGTGCTATCCAATTGATCTTGGAGGAGTTGGTATTTTTGCTCTGATATCATTCGATGTGATCTATCGATCTGATAGGCCATGGGAGGCATTTGGTATCCCTACTTTGTACAAGTGACCTTGTGGGTTCTATACCCATCGAACTGATGTGCAGCGCGTTTGCCTCTATCTATGAATATGGCATTGGAATCCTACTATATCCTATAATATGAACCACCATGCACATCTAGTGGGTGTGTGACATGAGGGTGCTTAGGATCCTCTCCATGCTCTATATTAGTCCTAACCACACTCACGCTATGCTCACTCGGGACATGAGTGGGTGGACCAGAAGGCTTGTAGCCTAACTACTCTAAGACACTACCTAGACCCTCTAGCTGTCTAGACCACCATATCTCATGCGGTGGTGTTCCATTAGCTCCCACCTTTGATATATCAATGGTGATCTTGCGTGGTGGACCACCCATGGGAGTATGGGTAGACCTATGCTCAAAAGTAAGCTTGTGTACATACCCTTGAATGGGCGAATATCTAGTCCTTATATACTCAAAATGTGGAGGCATGGATAATCATGTGGACTTAGTACATAGGAGAACCAAATTGATCCCCTACACAACATATTCTTCGATCGATCTCGTGGATGCGCGTGTAGTGTGGTGTTAGTAATGGCTTTTGAGTGGAGCACCCTCATTCTGAGAGGCTCCCTATTCTATCCTATGCTTAGAGGATTGTATTGAATCTCCTCTATCTAGGGTATGCTCTATGGGCTCCCATCATGTCGAGTTATCTCCTCTAATGCTTGTCAAACAATGTTTGGTTTGCTCATGTGGGTGAGGAATTGACACATGTTGCTATGAATTGGTTAGGGGTTGGTCATTGGCATCAAGTTTAGACCTTTTTCGACCACCATATGTATCCACCATTTTGTACCTAGCATCTAGACATATCTTTTATTATTAAGAAAACAAGGCATACAATGATGATTGTCTTATATTAAATTTTGAAAGTGATCCCTAAATTGTTTGATGTGTTTTCAATATGTCTTGTATTAGTGTAGAAACTCTTATCATGTTTTACCAAACTTGTTGGATTTTATTCTCAGTTTAATGGATTTCACCTGTATGCTCGTAGCTCGACAACTTGGCTATGAACTCCAAGTTGTGTAATCCAATCTATAATGTATGGTAATGAAGCCCACACATGATCAAGGAGTACAGGTTCTAGATCCTCACCCATTTTCCCCTAGTTAGCATTATACCCTCTGAAGAGAATACATGCAAATTATCTAGGGTAGAAAAGGTTCTCGGATCTGGTATTGGTATAGTATCCAAAGGTTCATAATATTTGGGCCAACGGATGGAAATTATGCCCACTGTCATTGAACCCTACTAGTAATTGGATGTCAAGCCCAACTCACTAGTTTTTAAGTACCAAGTGGTGTGTGTGGTTAATTTTATTTTACATAAAATAAATACATCATATAGCACACATGCTCATTTTCTATATGCTATGCAAAATGAAGAATGTTTTACATTCAAAAAATACAAGCTATTCTAGGTGCTCTTTGAGACAATGCACATTACGATGATAATTGGCCATTAATTGGGCCTCATACATGTAAACCAAACAAGACACTCTATCAAGCACTCTATAGCCTCGGGAAATCTACAATCATAGGTACGTTGTTCCTAGAAATGCCTTTCTATGGAGGTAAATGTGAAAGCAAACTAGGACAATTGATTACCCCTTTTAGTGGTTTTTACTAACTTGCATTCGAAATTATACATGCTGTAAAAATACAGAGGGAAAAAAATGATGGAGGACTGAAAGTAGGGCCTACCTCAGGTCCTACAATGATTGGCTCTCTGATTTTTACTGTCTATTATGTCAGTTGAAAACTGTAGGTTTGGTCTATGGTTATGACTGTAGACAACATGTTGAAACTGCATTTCAATTGTTGGCCCACAGCTAATAGCTATGGTCTATACCTACAAGTCAAAAATTCAATAACACACAGTTAGATGCTATTTATGTAGAGTTCCATTGTGTAAGACAAAAAATATGTGCACTTGAAATGTTGTAATTGCATAAGCAAAGTAAAATTGATATTCAAACACATAAATGGAAAAAACAAATGGAAAATATAATAAATACCTCTATTATTCCATTAAAATCACTAAGTGTCTTATTATAAGTAAGTCCCTCTTAGGGATACTCTATTTGATATGCAATTACAATTATTTCAATTCCCCTCAAGAATGAAATGCACTATCAAGCCCTTAAGGTGACATGAACTACTCTAGGGTGGAGTGAACCCTCTTCTTCGTGTTGAGGAAGGAAATGAAATGTTGTAGCTCCTTAAAAACCTATTTCCTATGATCAAGAAACAACACATGAATTTCAAAATCATAGTAAGCCTCTCATGATGAGGCCCTTTAAACACAAATAGCATGATAATAGCATAATGACATAAAATCAAGAAAATACATGAACTATGCTAAACATATGCAAATGCTATCAATATTTATGGAAATATGTAAATGAAGAGTACAACTATCAATATATGGAATACATGAAATGAAGCACTATAACATGAAAAGAAGCCATTAACGTCTAAACTACTATGATGAGAATAAATTAGCAAAAACACTAATTATGTTGGTCAGAAGTCTCTAAAACTACAATTAAATCATGAAAATGATTAATATAATCTAATTAGATGGGAAAAAATGAAAATAGTAAGGTTGTGATACCTCTATTGCAAACCATAGCATTGGTGTGTGGTCTGCACTATAAATCATGGCTAAAAGCTACGGTTAGCACTAAAATAAGTTTACCCTCAAAACCAAGGGTAGTGGGCTTGACTTCCTTGTCCAATTGATGTTCAAGGGTTGCCTTCGATGTCCTTCTAACAATTTTGGCGGTTGATTCATTGTGAGGGGCCTTCATTTACCTGAAATTGCATTTCTTGGATCTTCTAGGATCCTAGGACCTCCATGGCAAATTGACCTTTGGGTGAATAGCAAAGTGGCCTTCTCCAATGCATGAATTCAATATGCAATTTGATAGGTCTTCGTTGCTCGCTTGATCAATTAACTATCTATATTTTCTTCCTTTTTGGAGGGGGTATTTATAGGATGCCCTAGGGCTAGGGGTGGCTTCATGGAGAATCCAAGATTAAGAAAAGGTGGTTAGGATAGTTGAAATGGAAGCCTTTGGAATATTCTATCCATTAACTGCCTTCTTATAGAACAAATGTTTTGTCATACTGATTTGGCTCAAATGAAGGCCAATTGAAATTTAGTTAAGATCACAGGTTGCAACTATGGTTTAGACTATAAATTGTAGGCCTTAGTCATGATTCATACTATAGACCATAGGTCTGAACTGTGATTCCGACTGATTACGCCAAGGAGCCCAAATTGAGTGGTTAGAACCACTACTCTATCTTGGAGTTTGTCCAAGATCCTCCATATGGTCTTGTAGCATGTCCATATGAGTAGTCGCCCTCGACATGACATTTTTTAGGTGTCTAGAGAGTTAATTTCTACTTTATTCAATCTGCAATCTCCAATATTCTATAGGGACCTCCTTCTTGGGTCTCCTTGATCTCCAATATCCAATATTCTATGGGGCTTTTTTGGCATTTTTCTCTCTTATTAATATTAAATTTGGAATCTTCAACTTTCAATAATGATTTCATCTCTTGATTTATTCAATATGGAGTCTTCAATATTCAAGCTCTAATAGGGACCTCCTTCTTGGGTCTCTTCAATATTCTAGCCCCGATATCCAATGGGGACTTCTTTCTTGGACCTCCTTAATCTTCAATGTCTACATTTTCTACAACAAAGAACTAATCCCTACTTAAGTAAAGCACATAGAATTTCAAGCAATCAAAGATGAAATTATTCTCTATCCATTATAGGAAGCTTCTCAAATTTTAAGAACTAATTTTCTACAACAAAAACATAGACAATAGCAAGTAAATCCATGTAAATCTCTAGATCTCTATAATTCAATAAACATCACTAATTATCCTTCAATATAGTGAAAAAAATAGATCTTTGGTGAGTCCTAGTCTTCAAAAGCTTTGTTGCAACTCTATGGAAAGACTCTAGCCAAATTGCAATTCTAAAAATTCTAGAAATAAAATCTCCCTATGTCCTCTCAATATTTTGTGTGGCTCTCTATATCTCCTATCAATATACCTTGTGCTTTGATACCATTATTAGCTTTTGATGCTATATATTTAAGGTAATGCAACCTTCAGAACTAAAATGAGCATGCCATATTAAATATATGATAATAAAAATATAATAATGAAATTTCATGAAAATAGGATGTCCATAAAAAATATGAATATATCAAATACTACAAGCTTCATAAAAGTTCTCCATTTTGTCTAACTTGTATTATTATCTCCCATATATTCTCTACTATGCTTTATGCTCATATTTGTCTTATATATCAAAGGCCTATATATAATGAGATATATCTCTTGGTATTTCACATACCCATGACTTTTCATCTTCCTATTTTATGACTAATATACTCATGGACTACATGCACATTTACATCATCAAGTACTTTGCACATTCTAACAACACTTGTGTATTTATTATATTGCATAAAGTAAATACTAATCAAACTTCTAATATAGAGTTGTACCCGAGGTGGTACATTGGCATGTACTAAATAATGTAATATATTTGAACAATGTCTACTTTATCAATCATATTCTTCTTGTCCTCTAGCATATCATGAATAAAATGATATTACACATCAATATGCTTTGTTCACACATGATAGATGGGGTTATTTGACAAGTTGATGGCACTTTGAATATCACACTAAATTGGAAATATATCCTATTTGAAATATATATTCAAACGTTATATTTGAAGCCATATTACCTCCTTATAGACATAACTATCTTTTATATACTTTGTTTCTATTATTAAAATAGTAACCATAACCTATATTTTGATTATCTAACTTATTGCATCACCAAACAAGGTAAATACATGCCCCTTGGTAAACCATTTGCCATCTCCATCTCTAGCCCAATGGCCCCCCCCCGCGCCCCCCCCCCCGCGCCCCCGCGCCGCCGCCGCCCCCGGCGCCCCCCCGGCCCCCGGCGCGCCGGCCCCGCCCGGCGCGGCCCCGCCGCGCCGCGGCCCCCCCGCGCGGCCCCGCCGCCGGGCGCCGCGCCGCGGCGCGGCCGCGGGGCCGCCGCGGCGGCGGGGGGGGGGCGCCGCGCGCGCGCGGCCCGCGCCCCGCGCGCGGCGGCCGCCGCCCCGGCGCGCCGCGCGGCCGGCCGGCCCCGGCGCCGGGCGCCGCGCCGCGGCGCGGCGCCGCGCGCCGCGGCGCCCCGGGCCCGGGGCGCGCGGCGCGCCCCGCGCCGGGGCGGCGGGGCCCGGCGGGCGCGGGGCGGGGCCCGGCGCGCCGCCGCGGCGGCGGCGCGCCGGGCCGGCCGGCCCCCCGGGCGGGCGCGCCCCCGCCCCGGCGGCCGCGCCCCGCCCCCGCGCCCCGGCGCCGGCCGGCGCCCCCCGCCCCCCCCCCCGCGCGGCGGGCGGCGCCGCGGCCGCGGGGGCGCCCCGGCCCCGCCCGGGGCCGCCCCCGGCGCGGGCCCCGCTGCCGCCCGGGCCGCCCCCCGCGCGGTCCCCCGCGGGGCCGGGGGGCCGCCGTGGCGGCGGGGGGGGGGAGCGGGGGGGGGGGCGCGCGGGCGGGGGGGGGCGGGGGCGGGCGGGGGGGGGGGGGGGGGGGGGGCGGGTCGCGCCGGCGGCGGGGGGGGGGCCCGCCGCCGCGCGCGGGGGGGGCGCGCGCGCCGCGCGGCGGGGGGCGCGCGCCCGGGCGGGGCCGCCGGGGGCGGGGGGGGGCGCGCCGCGGGCCGCCGGGGGGGCGGCGGCGGGGGGCCGCGCGGGGGCCCCGGGGGGGGGCGGGGGGGGGGGGGGGGGGGCGCCGGGGGGGCGCGGCGGGGGCGGGGGGGGCGCGGCCGGGCCGCGGCCCGCGGGCGGGGCGCGGCGGGGGGCGGGGGGGGGGGGGGGGGGGGGGGGCGGGGGGGGGGGGCGGGGGGGGGGGGGGGGGGGGGGGGGGCGCCGCCGGCGGGGGGGGGGGCCGCGGGGCGGCCCCCGCGCGGGGCGGGCCCCGGCCGGCGCGGGCGCCCGCGGCGGGGCGCCGCGTGGCGGCGGGTGGGCGCCGCGGGGCGCCGCGCGGGGCGCGGGGCGCGGCGGCGGGGGCGCGCGCGGGGGGCCCCCCGGGGGGCGCGGGGCGGGGGGGCGGGGGGCCCGGCGGCGCGGGCCGGGGGGGCGGGGGGGGGGCGGGGGGCGGGGGGGGGGCGCGGGGGGGGGGGGGGGGAGGGGGGGGGGGGGGGGGGGGGGGGGGGGGGGGGGGGGGGGGGGGGGGGGGCCGGGGGGGCGGCGCGGGGGGGGGGGGGGCGGCGCGGGGGGCGGCGGGGCGGCGGCCGCGGGGGCGTGGGCGGCCCCGCCGCGCGCGCGCGCGGAGCGGGCGGGCGCGGCGAGGCGGGCGGGCGCGGCGCGGGGCGCGGGGGGGCGGCGGGGGGCGGCCGGGCGGGGGCGGGGGGGGGCGCCGGGGCGGCGGCGGCGGCGGGGGCGGCGCGGGGGGGGGCGGGGGCGCCGGGGGCGCGCGCCGCGGCGGCGGGGGGGGGGGGCGGGGGGGGGGGGGGGGCGGGGGGGGGGGGGGGGGGGGGGGGGGGGGGGGGGGCGGGGGGGGGCGGGGGGGGGGGGGGGGGGGGGCGGGGGGGGGGGGGCGGGGGGGGGCCGCCCGCCGCGCGCGGGGGCGCGGGGCGCGGGCGGGGGGGGGGGGCGGGGCGCCGGGCGGGGGGGGGGGCGCGGCGCGGCGCCGGGGGGCGGGGGGGGCGGCCGGGGCGGGGCGCGCGCGCCGCGCGGGCGGCGGGGGGCGCCGGGCCGGGCGCCCGCGCGCGCGCGGGGCCCGCCGGCGCGGCGGCGGCGCCGGCGCGCCGGGGCGGGGGGGGGGGCGGGGGGGGGGGGGGCGCCGCGGGGGGGGGGGGGGGGGGGGGGGGGCGGGGGGGGGGGGGCGGGGCGGGCGGGCGGGGGGGCGGGGGGGGGGGGCGGGGGGGCCGCCGGCGCCGGGGGCGGCGGGGGCGGCGCCGGCGGCCGCGGCGCTCGGCGCCGGGCGGCTCGGGCGCGCCGGGCCCGGCGGGGCGGCCCGCGCCCCCGCCGGCGCGCGCGGCCGCGGGCGGGGCCCGGCGCCCGGCGCGGCCGGCGGCGGCGCGGCCGGGGGCGCCCGGGCGCGGCGGCCCGGGGCCGCCGCGCCCCGCGCGCCCGCCGGCGCCGGGCCCCCCCCCCGCGGCCGCCCGCCGCGCGCCCCCCGCGCGCCGCCCCCGCCGCCGCCGCCGCCCCCCCCCCGCCCCCCCGCGCGGCCCCCCCCCCCCCGCGGCCCCCCCCCGCGGCGGGCGGCGCCGCGCGGCCGCCCCGGCCGGCGGGCCGCCGGCGCCGGCGGCGCGCGCGGTGCGCGTCGGCGGGGGCCCCGCCGCGCGCCCGCCTGTGTCGCCGCGGCGGGGCGGCGTTGCGCGGGCCGTCCCAGGCGCGCGTGGAGGCGCCGCCGCGCGTCGCCCGGCGCCCCGCGCGCCCCCGCCCCCCCGGCGCGCCCCCGCCCCCTCGGGGGCGCCCCGCCCCCGCCCGCCCCCCCCCGCGCCGGGCGCCCCCCGCCCCGCCCCCCCGGCCGCCGCGCGCGCGCCCGGCGGCGCGGCCGCGGGGCGCGGCGGCGCGGGGGCGGGGCGGGGGGGGGGGGCGGCGGGCGCGCGGGCGCGGGCGCGGCGGGGCCGGGCGGCGCGGGTGCGGGGGCCGGCGCGCGGCGGCGGGGCCGCGCCGCCCGCCGGCGCGGGGCCGGCGCCGGCGCGCGCGCGCGCGGCGGGGAGGCCGCCGGGGGCGCGGCGGCCGGCCGCGCCGGCCGCCCCGCGCGGCCCCCCCCCGGCGCGGCCGGCGCCGCGCGGGCGGGCGCGGCGGGCGCGGGGCGCGGGCGCCGCGCGGCGCGCGGGGGGGCGCGCGCGGGGGGGCCGCGGCGGCGGGGCGGGGCGGCGGCCGGCGCGCGCGCCGCCGCCGGCGCGGGGGGCGGCGCCCCGCGGGCCGCCGCGGCGGCGCCGCCCGTGGGGGTCGGCGGTGGGCGTGCTGTGGGCCCCGGCGGAGGCGCGCGTGGGCGGCTCCCGGGGGGCGCGGCCGGCGAGGCGGCGGGCGGGGGGGGGGGGGGGGAGAGGGGGGGTGGAGGGGGGGGGAGGGGGGGTGGTTTGGTGGGGAGGGGTTGGAGTGGAGGGGGGAGATGTGGGGGCGGGGGTGGTGGGGGGGGCGGCGACTGGCCGGGCCGCCGGGCGCGGCGGGCGGGCCCGCGGGGGCGCCCGGGCGCGCGGCGGCCACGCCGACGTCCCCTCCCCCTCCCAGCGCGGCTTGTGCGCCCTCTCGATGGCCATGCAGGGCGCGGTGGAGCGCGGAGCGGGGCCGTTGGGAGGGCGTGGGCGCGGGGGGGAGGGGCGGGGCGGGGGGGGGGGGCGCCGGGCGGGGGGCGCGGGGCGCTGCCGCGGGGGGGCCGGGGGGGGCGCGGGGCCGCGGGCGGGGGGGGGGGGGGGGGGGGGGGGCGGGGGGGGGGGGGGGGGGGGGCGGGGGGGGGGGGCGCGGGGGGGGGGCGGGGGGGGGGGGGGGGGGCGCGGGGCGGGGTGGGGGGGCGGGGGGGGGGGGGGTGGGGGGGGGGGGGGTGGGGGGGG